>OX442331.1:3275580-5675580 GCA_949358125.1 Idaea dimidiata
GGGAAGAGGAAAAGGGGGGGGGGGGGTTAAGTCGGCAATAGCCGAACACCTTTTAGAAGGCGGACTGAACTATTGTATTGAATTTCACAAGCCGCAGGTCCTTTCGGCACATCCGCTATTACACCCCCCTAAATATATGTGAAACCAACAGGTAAGGTGGGTTTCAAATGTCGAAAGCCTGGAATCCGGTTATTATATAATGCAAACCCACGAAGAACACTATAAAAAGTTTTCGAACCGATACCGCAAGCATCGTCTGTCGAGTGCAGGACCGAGAAAATAGTGAATTTAGTGACAATAGTAGGGAACCAATAGCAAGACACAGTAATCGTGTCCGATATAGTCTCCTCTGATAGTCATCCCGCATTCTCCAGTCTTGTGAACTTGAACGCTATTTCTCATTTAAAATGAGTGTGTCTTGGTAAAAAAGAAAATCGAATACTTACATATCCCTGAAATGGTTCATTTCCTGATCCGGTAACTTTTACTTTTACCACTTGCCAACCTGTATGGGCTTCCACTGTAAAGTCTCCAGCGTCAGGATGATATCCAATTTCAGTTCGATGCAAAAGGTTTATAATCAAATAATCATTATGGCCAGTCTCTGAATAAACTAACAATTCTATCAACGCTCCTGGCATCATTGTAATATCAAAAGAAGTGGTACAGCTTAGCCACGATGAAGGTGTTATAAACCATTTGCTATTTTCATTAGGTGATCCAATGGTGGTATTTGTGTAACTTCCGTGACTAAAATTATCACACCACGAGACGGACGACCCATGAAAGTCATCGTAATAATCATTAAAATAATATCTAATGCATGTTTCAGTCGATGGAATGATTGTTGGTGTTGTTGTTGTCGAAGTTATTGCTGGGATTGGTGTTGTTGCTGTGGGACCAATTAACGTTGTTGTCGAAATTTCAGTATCTTCATACAAAACACATTCCTTTTCGGGATCCATAGACGAAGGAACATATCGCAATGAATCGATAATCATAACTGAATCCTCTGTTGCTAGGTTAATGAATCTTATCTGTAATGTCAAATCACTTATTACTATACAATTTTAAATTCACATGGTGGTTTTCACTGCAAAAAAAAGAAACAAAAATTAATTAAAAAAACAAAAAAAGAATTGATAAAAATGACCAAAATAACCTCTACATAGGTACAGTGCCACCGACTAATTAATCTGTTTTATCATCTGAAGTCGGGCAGCCAAACTAAGTACAATATGGAACCAACCAGTAAAACTGCCCGACTTCAGATGATAAAACAGATTAATTAGTCGGTGGCACTGTACCTATGTAGAGGTTATTTTGGTCATTTTTATCAATTCTTTTTTTGTTTTTTTTTGTTTTTTTAATTAATTTTTGTTTCTTTTTGAAGTCGGTTTTTTAATTTTTAAATTATTTTTTTATTTTACCCTTTTTAGTATACCTACCTACCTATTTCAGGTGCCCCATCAATCTGTACTTAGTTCTATTCTTTTTGGTAGAAGTCCAAAAATGAGTAATTTATTGAATTCTGGGATGCTATCCTGTCCATAATTCCGAAGATACTCATCAGATCCTTACTAAACTTTCATGGGACCACCTCGCAGCTTCCACCTTTCCATTAAAAAAAGAACTATATCAATCGGTCAAGCCATCTTCGTGTAATCGATGAACAATTGAATTGAATACAGCGTTTTGAGGAGCATTCCCGGTCCTCACTTCGAAGATCCTCATCAATTTTTTAGGTGACCATTTCGGAGCTCCCACCTTTCCATTAAAAAAAGAATCATCTCAATCGGTCAAGCCACCTTCGAGTAATCGGTGAACAAGTGAATTGAATACAGCTTTTTGAGGAGCATTCCCGGTCCTCACTCCGAAGACCCTCATCAGATCCACATTAAATTTTTATGGGACCATCTTGGAGCTCCCACCTATCCATCAAAAAAAGAATCATCTTAATCGGTCAAGCCGTCTTTGAGTAATCGGTGAACATACAAAACAAAAAAATATTATACATACAGACGAATTGATAACCTCCTCCTTTTTTTTGAAGTTGGTTAAAAATATTTAATAACGGGTTATTTTATACCACAAATACAATTACACAAATTATAACAAATTAAAACATGATACTTATATAACCCGTTATTTAATATTTTTTTGTTATTACTATTATTATTCCAAAAGTATACACACGAATAACAATACATCAGTCTTATATAATTATGCACGCATAGCATACAAAGTTGAATAAACAACTTAATTGAGAGCTTTAGATTTGTATTTGTTATTGATTTTCATTACTTACATATCCTTGATATGGTGGATTTCCCGTGAGTGTTGCATTAGCTACTCTTATAACTTCCCACCCTGTTGCAGCTGTTACACGAGCCCATCCTGCGATTCTATGAGACCCGGTTTCAGTTATCTGCATCAGATCTACATATAAAACATCAAGTTCGTTTGTCTCAAAATAAGCGTTTACTTCCACTAATTGACCAGGCATTAATGTGAAAAGTGGAGAATCAACGCAGGCTTGAAATTTTTGTGAATTTGATTTTATGTACCATTTACTATTTTTATTTGGTGCTAAAATCGTGGAGTTATCGTAAGTTTCATGGCTCCAAGGTTCTAAATTGTTAAAGTTGCAAGGCGTCCAAATCTCTTTGAAGTTTTCTAAATAGTGTCTAATACATACATCTATCGATGGCGTTAGTGTCGTTGTTGTGATATGTTCATATAAAATACATTCAGTGTTGGGATCCATTGACGAAGGAACATACCGAAATGAATCAACAATTACAACTGAATCCACTGATGCTTTGCCAAGGAGTTTTATCTGAAACGATAATACGTGTACATTAAATTACGTAAGCCGTGTAGCCCTGGCATAAAATTTGGCAATACTCGTCGTGGTTGACGAAATAGGTGACTTTTGGGGAGGTTAAGATTCTACCAAACTGGAATAAGCAACGACTAGTAATTCTACAAAGAAACTCTATTTATGAGAATGATTATTTTCATGGCATATTTTTGCTTAGTCCAATGAACTACAGGCCCAACTGCCACTACGCTACGCTACTATTCGAGGCCGCGGCTCTCACCAAGAAACCCATTGTGGTTGCTTTTACAACTGCGATGGACCTAACTAATTAATTTAACAATGCCGATTACTTACATATCCTTGGAATGGTGGATTGCCTGTTAATGACACTTTAGTCACTTGTACCACTTGCCATCCTGTTGCAGCTCTTACAGCAGCCGTTCCCGCGATTCTAGTACCAGTTTCAGTTAGTTGCATAACGTCTACATAAAATACATCATTTTCGTCTGTCTCAAAGTATGCGTTGACTTCTACCAATGAACTTGGCATCATTGGGAAAACGAAAGAAGAAGTGCAACCAGTAAAATTGTGTGATATTATTTTTATAAACCAATTACTGTTTTCATTTAGGGCTGTGATCATAGAGTTATTGTAAGTTTCATGACTCCAAGACGGATCGGTGATAACACTAGTACAATAAGGTCTTTCATCCGTAAAAATATCATCGTATTTTTCAAAATAATATCTTACGCATTCATCAGTTCCATCACTCAGCACACTATGCACTATCAAAAGCAAAAAAACAAACAAACATCTATTTGTGAATGATTGCATTTTATAAATTGAACATTGTACTCTTTTGTTCTAATGTATGAGGCTACTATTGTTCCCATAAAGCTGAGTTTACAATTATATACGTGTACGAATTTTAATCTTATCTAAGATAGTAAAGATAGGGTTTAGATTCCTATCCAACGAACTGAAATATATATTCCTATCATTATTTTAGGATTTGTTGTTACCAGGCCGGATGTGTTTTGTACCTCGAAATCAAATAAAAGATTTGTTCAGTCATCATTATTCGTTGAGTCATCATTTTGTTGACATGAATTTTTAATAACAAGAAATCACAACATCTTTTAATTTTGTAATAAATTTAAATATTTTTACATTTACACTTGACATACATGTAAAAAAACAGTATTAATTTAGGGCTATTGACAGCTCTCAGTTTACTGAGAGGTACCTAATTTTTGAACAGCGATTCACACAGCAATATATTATAGACTTAATTAGATCAATTTATTGATAGCAATAAATTGATAAACAGATCAAACAACTGATTGATACAGATATTCAGATATAATATAAATAATAAATAAATAAATATTTAATAAAATAAAAATAACGAAGAAAACTATAGTACTATAAACAATTCAAAATACAATAAATTACACATATGCCTGAACTAGGAACTGGTCCTGTATTTCAGGCGAAAAGGACAAACTTAATTTAAGTTATCTAGTTTATATTACCCCAGTCCAGGCATTGAATATTTGAATGATTGCGAAAGGAAAAATGAATACATATTATTATGTACTAGCTGCGCCTCGCGGTTTCACTCGCGCAAGTCGCGATCCCGCGTCGTTCTTACACCTAGCTACAGCAATGCAAAAATCCACACTTAAACGAACGACCAGGGAAGTACTGATGATGTCAGGCGCGGCAGCGCCTGGCTTCAACAGTACTTCAATGGGCAGTAGGTAGGTGAAGTAAGGCAAAATTAGTATGTTAGTAAGTGATGATAACGATGGATGACGACCGATGACGATCAATGACGATGAATGACGATGGATGACGATGGTTAAAAACAAAGAAATTACGCAATTTTTAGCCGCTAGCCGTTTCCGAGATTAGCGCGCACAAACGCACAGACAAACAGACAAACGGACAAACAGACAAAAAGTTATTAACGGAAATGGGGTCTGCTACGTTAGTACGTATGTACTAACGTAGCAGACCCCATTTCCGTTAATAGGGGTATCCCTAAAAATTGTTTTTTCAAAATATCTTTTAAAAACAGACACTGCTAAGTTACGATTTTATTAAAAGTATAGATATAGATAGAAGAGAAGATAGATATAGATTATAAGTAGGTATAGATATAGATAGGCACTGCAATGACTGCACTGACTTATTAGGTAGCATGCTACCCAAAAGAAACATTATGTTATCGGATTTTCTCGACACTATCACGACAGGTCTCAGTATTGTATAGATACGAATAAGTCATGTTAAAGTTCATATTTTATTAAACCGTCTTCCAAAAAATGAATAAAATATCTATTCGGATATGTCATCATTAAGGATTCCTTCAAAGCGGTCATGTAACTGAATTTTCAACTAGACTGATAATACGGCTGCAGATCAGGATGAAAAATTGTAGGTAATGTTACAATCTGTAGGTTGCTTTTGCAGATTTTTAATGACCGGAACATTTACTGGCCGTAATAATTTAGACAGAGCATTAGGCTACGTTTGCATAGGCTTGCTTAGCGCCTGGAGGCTTGTGAGTCACCTAGCTAGTCTCCTAACTAAAACGATCGTTCTCGCACGTTTCGAGTGGACCTTCGTTTGGCCCTGCAGGGTTATTTTAGTCTTCTTAGGACATCTAAAAACGTGGGTTTTTATATTTTTAAATCTATTAATATTTATTTTCTTTCGTGTGTCTATTTGATTGTCTGCTATTAATAAAATTGCATCGGCTGCGACTATCGGCTTTACCACCCTCGAAAACCATGAAAACGAAAAAGCGAAAAAGTATCTGTTATAATTGGAGAGTTGTATGTTATTGTTGGAGGGTTGTATGTTGTTATTTGACGGATGTCAGTCATGGTTGAAGGAATATGTTGTATTATAAGAAAATGTCTCTAAATAAACGTTGACTTCTATTATAGATCCTGGAATAATTGTTATATCGAAAGATGCTGTGCAACTCATAGTAGTTAACGGTTGTATGAACCATTCGTTATGTTCATTAGGAGCATCAATTGTTATATTTTCGTAAGTTCCTTGACTCCACTTTGCTAGACCATTACACCCTGGTACATCTGTCGTAAACAAATCATCGTAATCATCAAAAACGTATCTAACACATTCATCACTGGTCGGTGGAATGTTTGTGGTGGTTGTAGGGGAGTCTGTTATAGTTGTAGGAGACTCTGTTATAGTTGAAGAAAAGTTTGTTGTGGTCGAAGACTAGACTGTTGTTGTTAAAGTGGTACAAAGTACAAAGTACGTCTATATTCATTAATTTATTTTAATCACATTGTATTCTTTGAAATTTAGTAGGTTTAATAGTCAGTAGGTATATTTGTAAAATCATTCAGTTGACATAAAGATTGATTTAAAATAAGTACTTACTTAATTCGTTTCTGATATTTGCATGCTAAGTTAAGTGCTGGTGAAATATGTTGAACTATACCTACTACTAGATAACATCTGTTGTAACCATATTTCGTGCAAATAAATGACATTCATTCATTCATTCATTCAGTACATTCTTCTTCAGCATTCATTGACGGGGGGGGCATATAGAAATGAATCGATAGGCAATATTGAATCTATTGATACAGTTCCTAGCAAAACTATCTGGAAAAGGCAAAAAAACACTTTACAAAGACTTTTTTTAAGCCCAGATACAGTGGGATGGACTAAGTATTGTAACTGCTTTTGCGATTATTACTGCTATTGACAAATTGTATCGATATTTAAAAAATCTATATCACACTTACTCACAAACTTTCAGCTTTGTAATATTAAGTAGGGTTAATTACAAAAAAGTACCATATTATTAAAACTGCAACCCATAATTTAGGAGTTTTCTGATAAGAAGTTAGTTCCAAGAGCTCCGTCAACACCTACCTAGTTGTTTAAGGGTTTGATTGTATTGCACAGTGTTTGATGAGACTTAAAAAATTTACCCTATGCTGTTTGTGGCATAATTCGATCAAGGAATGCATTTTAAATGCGTAAATAGAACACCCGCGGGTTAATTTCAAATACTTTTTTTTATAAAAATAATGAACTTTACGTGACCTCGACCAAGAAAAAATATTTAAAAAAATCTATAAACGCAACTGTTCAAGATAACTTTTTTTTATAAATACAGTCTGATAAAGGATCTTAAGGCGCATGTTTACCAATTTTTATTTTCGAAAAATCACCTCTGGATACCGAGAAATTATTATTTTTACAGATATTCGTTTTTATTTTTTTTCTCCCTAAAAACGCAAAAGTGGGACTTGTGACTAGCACATAAAGAATGCTCTTAACAAGGCCTATCAGTGATAAAAAAATCACGTTCCACTATCGCTGCGTTTGGGAGAAATATGCCTTTTTGTTCTAAGGTCAAATGGGACAACTTAGGGTTGTCACTAAAGGTCAAATTTATACATCCTACTAATATTATAAATCCGAAAATCTGTTTGTTTGTTTGTTTGTTCCCTCTTCACGGTCAAACAGCTCGACCGATTTGGATGAAAATTTGCATAGGGATAGTTTAAATGATGGAGAGTAACATAGGATACTTTATTTTCCGAAAATCCCGCGGGATCGGGACTTACGCGGGTGATAACTATTTATTAGATGATAATTTGAATAGGGATAGTTTAAATGATGGAGAGTAACATAGGATACTTATGATCCCGTAAATCCCGCGGGATTTGATCCCGAAAATCCTGCGGGATCGGGACTTACGCGGGTGATAACTATTTATTAGATGATAATTTGAATAGGGATAGTTTAAATGATGGAGAGTAACATAGGATACTTATGATCCCGTAAATCCCGCGGGATTTGATCCCGAAAATCCTGCGGGATCGGGACTTACGCGGGTGATAACTATTTATTAGATGATAATTTGAATAGGGATAGTTTAAATGATGGAGAGTAACATAGGATACTTATGATCCCGTAAATCCCGCGGGATTTGATCCCGAAAATCCTGCGGGATCGGGACTTACGCGGGTGATAACTATTTATTCAATGAAAATTTGCATAGGGATAGTTTATATGATGGAGAGTAATATAGGATACTTTTGATCCCGAAAATCCAGCGGGATCGCGACTTACGCGGGTGATAACTATTTATTGGATGAAAATTTGCATAGGGATAGTTTAAATGATGGAGAGTAACATAGGATACCTTTGATCCCGAAAATCCCGGAGGATCGGGACTTACGCGGGTGATAACTATTCAATGAATGAAAATCGACACAGGGGTAGGGTAAGTGATGTAGAGTGGCATCATCATCATCGTCATCGTCATCCATCGGCATCGTCATCCTTCGTCATCGTTATCGTCACTTACTGATGAAAAACAAACTTTACCTTACTTCACCTACCTACCGCAGTGCAAAACTCCACACTTAAACGGACGACCAGGGAAGTACTTCAATGGGCGACCGTTTAAGTGTGGATTATTGCATTGCGGTAGGTAGGTGTTCGAACAACGCGGGTTCGCAACTTGCGCGGGTGAAACCGCGGGGCGCAGCTAGTAGGTATATAAATATTTTTTTTGAATAATACACAAGTATTTTATATATCACACGCTTGATACTATAGGGTGACTGGTGATCAGCGAACACCCCGCGCGCTGGAGATCAGGTCATGACAACTCAGAGTAGGTAACATGATAGGTATAGGCAAAAAATTTTTGTGAACAAAATTTTATTTTAATTTTAAAATGTCATACTGATACGGAATAACTTCCTATATGAAACATAGGTAAAAAAATAATGACTGAGGGAGAAGAACCTCCTGCCATACAAATAAAAAAACGGTTACGAAGTCGCAGGGAGACACTTTAGCTTAATCATACAAATCGCTTTCGTTGCTTAGTATCAAAGACCATTAATCTTATAGACTGTCAAACGCGAACAAATTTTCGTCCATCAAATAAATGCTCAAAATACACCTCGTGGCTAGATGGCGCTACCTGGCGCTACACCTCATATGAAAAATCAGTTGTATTTTATTTTTAATTAAGGCAATAAATAATATTCAGATCACGTCTCAAAAATTAAAAAAGGAAAATAATAATTTTTAACTGAAGAAAAACTTTTTAATTCAACAAAAAATTACTCCAAAAGCATTTATTTTATTTTATTACAACACCATCTATGTTATGAACTTTCAAAAGTTGTTAATAGACTCTTGTTAATCGAAAAAAATTAAATGAACAAAAGATGGCGCTTTAGTCAGTTTTTTTTTGGTTTACGTATTTTTGTCCATCATGTTGTCAATGTCCCACTGGAGTTTTGGCGGCAACGAGTTGAGGAGATGTGTTTTTGCTAAATTTTCATTTTTTTTCCACGTTTTTATACACTCACAATTATTAATCTTGTTTGTTTATTTATTTGTCGGTCCGGGCGGAATCTTGCAACTGCGATTTGATTTGAAAATTTATGAACGCAATGAACAGAAAACTTTCATAAAAAAACAAGAAAAGTGTTTTAAAATATATTATATCATTATAAACAAATTTATTTCAAAATTGAAGTAAAACTAAAAACCTAAATTTTGGGACCTTCCGGAACATTCAGATGTGTGACCTAATTTTTCAGTTTAAATTAATGTACCGAAGATTTATTTCTCCAATACTGGCATCACCATGCTGGAAACTTCTTAGTGAGTGATCTTTTATTTGGTCAGTGTTTAAATATTGCTCAGAAAAGGAAATTGTGTTTGCCGACGAGATTGGACCACGTATTTTTATTTAAATATGTGACCATAGTTTGACGTTTTTTAAGTTATTTATGTCACCGTATTTAGTAAATTAAATGGGTTATCTTGTTGGTTAAACAAGGTGTAAGTAAAGGTGAACCCTTTTAATCCGATAGGGGGTTCTTCAAGACGTCTAGGCGAACAACTTTTGTTCTACGAGTTTTGGAAATTCGAAGTACTTTTCGAAAATTTTTGGTGTAAAGTTTACTTGAAAATCAGCTGTTTCTGAGAGTTCGAGGTCATTGACCTTATGTTGTTGTTTTATTTAGTTATGTAATTTACAATTAAATCTTCAATTATCTTTATTTTCAAAAGCAGCTTTTTTTTCAGTGAAACTTAATCTTAAACGTTTCAAAAAAAAAGTTTGAATTTTCAAAAGTCGTAGAACAAAAGTTTTTCGCCTAGACGTCTAGAACAACCCCCTTTCGGATTAAAAGGACTTACCCGTTACAAATTGTATAAACGGAACCAAAAGTCACAACATGCCTGAACACGTATAGAGCGGTTTACATGGCTCTACCCGCGGCGTCGATCTTAAGGAATATTTCATCTTGTAAACTTTAATGACTACACAAATAAAGTTTGAATTTGAAAAGTCGTAGAATAAAAGACGTCTAGCCCTCGTCGAAATATATTGGCTAAGATTTTTCTTCCCGCGCAATTTATTTCGCTAAAATACGAAACTATTTTAATGTCTGAGGGTTGATTAGGTAAAACCAGCTTAATTAAGTATTATTCTAATGCGCCATGTAACCGCATCCTTATGATTTGTGACTGTCCCCTAAAAATGTTGAACTAAAAAGGATTTTTATTCATTTAGTTGTTTTATTTTTGCCTTAAAAATAGTTTTTCCCAAATTGTAATGTATGCCTTATTGTTATTATTGTAGTGTTTTCTTCTAAAGTATGACTATATTTTATTGATAATTTAAATATTTAGTAAGGCTAGAGAACCCAAAGTCACACAATAGATGATTTATTTGTTTTTTAAGTATGTTTACATAAGAAAAATTTGTAGTAATTTATCTTTTTTTCATAAAAGAGATTATTTCCTAGAAATTCAATAAAATAAATTTCAAGCTTATTTTAATATTTTATTACTTTTACAACCACTAAATATAGTCACACAAGTGAAGTAATTTTTCGATACTTTCCATTTAGTTTTCATAATTTTAGCATTAAATTCATTTTAATTCCTTTATTTTTTAATATTACCATAAAGAACATTTAGGCCGGCTTGCATAAAGGTTCCTAAACATGTTTAAGCTGTTAATCGTATTTAAAATCTGTCAAACTGTCAATGTGTGGCAACATATTATCAATCGTCCACTTAATGAAATAGAGTCCAATGTTCGATTTCCCATAAATTATTTTTAAATTGATTTAGTTAAATATGTTTTTAAATTTTGTTATGCAAGTCGCCCTAAATATACGTCATATGCATGCCAAATAAAACATTAAAATAACGACTTTAAAAAAAACATGATATTTTCAAGTGTGTGTACATTTTTTTAAAAATTCTCATGTCTTCATTAATTTCGGCACTTCAACTAAGGAAAATTCAGCCTAGCGGCTGCAAGCGTTGCTTTGCACGCCGCAGTATGCGGTATCGATCCTCAATACTGATGGGCATCTTTTTGTTGGAAAAAAAATATTTTATAACTCACTCCACTATTTAAATATTGAATAGAAGGACATTTGGGATCGCACCGTGATGTAATTCGCATGGACCATCGACATACAAGTAACAACTGAGATTCCGAAATCCTTTTTTGTAACTGTATTTTATATGAGTAATTATTGTGAAATGTGCAGATAGGGGTACGATGAACGTGGTGGTAGGATTCCCGGAACAATCCTCCTGGCGTCCAGACTTGTAAATACGTAGTTTTAGGTGTTAGAATTTAAGGTTTTTGTAATATCGTAGATAAAATCCTATTAAGAACACAACATCCCGTGTTTCCTTGGAAAGCAACCCGTAATAAAATAACTATATTTTGCGAAACTACATCTAATAATAATTCATCGAGTGCTACGTTAAAATTACTTCCTACTTTTTATATTTTCTATTTTGTTTATATTATATTATACCTACAACAATCTCAAATGCGAGCATGAAACTGTAGGTAATACCTCTACAAATATTATATATAAGTACTCATATTGCGAGATATTCTTTACTGTTAGTTGATTAGTAGCCTTACTGTGATATTTCCTTTACACTGTGGCTCAGCGCCGGCCGCCACGCGGGTTACCTACCTAAATGTGCAAAATATGATTTCTTGAACTATTTTGTATGTGTCTTTGCCTACCTATCTACTGTGGTGACATCTATGCAAGAAAGGAGAACTAATGAAGTCGTCATTTATATACTAATCGTAATTATCCAAGAGATGACGATTTTCGACAGAAGAATGTTTGCGTTATTTCGAGGTTGGATACAGCTAACGCCATCTTTTGACACTGTTTACGGCTGGACGCCAGTTTATATGGACGTTAGCAATCTATAACCCTAATAATTTATCTATGCTTAGTATTAACGTGTAGTCATCATCATTATGTGGATTTTCATCATCATCCAATGATGGATCTTTATCGTCCACCGCTGCCAACTGCAAATTTTCTTCGTCAATTGGTTTCAACAGTTCACGTACAGCTTCTGGCAGACAAAGCCGCTTAGATGATCTTCGACGCTGATTGTGATGTGCCATAGAAATGAATGGATCCGATGATTCTAGTGCACGGTGAAAGACGTCGATCATAGTTTGTCTCCTATTTATTTTGCGGCAGTGGTGTGAATTCCCTATCTGAGCGCCAAAATTTGCAACGCGACTCGGCCGCTTGCTCTGAAAGCATCCCGACAGGTAGTGAACAGGATTCAATAATCTCTTCACCGTGCACTAGAATTTTGTGTAGAGTCACAGTCATCGGGTGCCAATTATATGACTGGACGTACCTTTCCGCGGTTTTAGCATAAGCCTAACGAGGGTGGACCTCTTCCCGCGCTACGTGTGACCCGTCATCGAAAAAATAAAAAAAAATAGAAAAGGCCTGCTAAATAATCTAAATAAGATAAAGTTATTGTGTTAAAGAGAAATATGTATTACAATACTAAATAAAATTAAAGGTCAAGTTGAGTGATAACCCTAGCACTATGTTTTGAAATTTAATTTCTCCCAAACGCAGCGATAGTGGAACGCGATTTTTTTATCACTGATAGGCCTTGTTAAGAGCATTCTTTCTGTGCTAGTCACAAGTCCCACTTTTGCGTTTTTAGGGAGAAAAAAAATAAAAAAAATATCTGTAAAAATAATAATTTCTCGGTATCCAGAGGTGATTTTTCGAAAATAAAAATTGGTAAACATGCGCCTTAAGATCCTTTATCAGACTGTATTTATAAAAAAAAGTTATCTTGAACAGTTGCGTTTATAGATTTTTTTAAATATTTTTTCTTGGTCGAGGTCACGTAAAGTTCATTATTTTTTATAAAAAAAGTATTTGAAATTAACCCGCGGGTGTTCTATTTACGCATTTAACATGCATTCCTTGATCGAATTATGCCACAAACAGCATAGGGAATTTATTTTAAGTCTCATCAAACACTGATTGGTAGAAATCAAAAGTTAGCAATTTACTGCATATTGACGAGATAGTCTGCTCATCACTCCGAAGAGCTCCATCAGATCTTTACTAGATTTCCATGGGACCAATCTGTAGTTAGTACCTTGCAAATGAAAAAAGAATGATTGCGATCGGATCTCAAACAGCGGAGTTATGAGTGAACAAACATTAATAAAAATATAGCCCGAATTGAGAACCTCCCCATTTTTGTTCCACCAGAGTTGCTACTAAAACATCAAATGCAACTGTCTCCAAATACACGTTGATTTCTACTAACGCATCTGGCATCATTGTCATATCAAATGATGCAGTGCAACTCAGAGTCATTGGCGTTGGTGTTATAAACCATTCGCTTCCATCAGGACCTTCTATTGATGTACCTTCGTAAATTCCAAGACTCCACATTGTAGACCATCGCACTGCGTTATATTTGACGTACACAAATCTTCGTAATCGTCAAAATAATCTCGAACACATTCTTCGCTTAATACACTAATGAAAAGTAGAACTATAAATAAAAATTAAGCGTTTGCCGAACATTTTAAAAACTATAAACTTTATTTGTTTGATTAAATATAAACCTACAAAAATAATTGTTCGAAAAAACTTTATTTATTATTTGACTGATACCGATAGATATCGGTATTTATTAGTTTTATTTTATTACTTAGGTTCTTTAGTTTTATCAAATATTAACTGGGTTCGATTAAGTATACAAGGTGTAACGGGTAAGCCCTTTTAACCCGAAAGGGGGTTGTTCTAGACGTCTAGGCAAACAACTTTTGTTCTACGACTTTTGGAAATTCGAAGTACTTTTCGGAAAATTTAGGTATTAAGTTCACTTGAAAATCAGCTGTTTCTGAGAATTCGAGGTCATTGACCTTATGTTGTCCTTTTATTTAGTTTGATAATTTACAATCAAAACTGCAATTACCTTTATTTTTAAAAGCAACTGTTTTCTCAGTGAAACATAATGCCAAAATTTTCAAAAAAAAGTTTGAATTTTCAAAAGTCGTAGAACAAAAGGTGTTCGCCTAGACGTCTAGAACAACCCCTTTTGGATTAAAAGGGCATACCCGTTACAAATTGTATACCTATAGCTTTAAATAATGGTAACAATATTTTCTTTTTTAACCCCATTATTTCCATTCTCATTATCGTGGGGTTCCTTTTGGGCAGGTTATAGAACACTTTTCACGCTACGATAGATAGGAACGGTGCAGTAAAGAGAAAAGGTTCAAAAACGGGAAAAGTTTTTCTATGAAAAGTCATTTTTAAGCTTCCGTCGCGTGTGCAGCCTGAATAGTTTAAAGCTACATAGAAATCATGTATGACGAATTTGTTCCGCTTAACATAATATAAAATCTTATCTTACTTCTTACTAATATTATAAATCCAAAAGTCTGTTTGTTTGTTTATTTGTTCCATCTTCACGGTCAAACGGCTCGACCGATTTGGATGAAAATTTGCAGAGGGATAGTTTAAATGATGGAGAGTAACATAGGATACTTTTAATCCCGAAAATAATCTTGCGGGATCGGGACTTACGCGGGTGATAACTATTTATTGGATAAAAATTTGCATAGGGATAGTTTAAATGATGAAGAGTAACATAGGATAATTTTGATCCCGAAAATCCCGCAGGTTTGGGACTTACGCGGGTAATAACTATTCATGAATGCAAATCGACACAGGTGTAGGGTAAGTGATGTAGAGTGGCATCATCATCATCGTCATCGTCCGTCATCTATCGTTATTGATCGTCATCCATCGTCATCGTCATCCTTCGTCATTGTCATCGTAACCGTCATCGTCATCATCACTTACTGACATAAAATCTTTACCTGTGTTCGAAATACGCGGGATCGCGGCTTGCGCGGGTGAAACCGCGGGGCGCAGCTAGTAATAAATAAATAAAAAATATCCTGCGACAGCATAATATAATATGTCTAGCGTTTATGACTGACTCACAAAAACATATAACTCCCTGATTCCTTAGCAGTTAGCAGCGTAGCGGGCACAGCTAGTTATTTACTAAATTGATAAGTGAGCCAAGTCAAGAGGTTGAATTGCACGAAGTGACATGTCATTTTGAATCAAAATTAAAGAAATGCAGCCAACGAAACCGGTTGCATGGACGGAAAGTTGGTTTTCTAGGGTGACAACACCATGTAATAGCAGAAAAACAAATAAGCAATTATACAAGATGTAACAGGCAAGTCCTTTTAATCCGAAAGGGGGTTGTTCTAGACGACTAGGCGAACACCTTTTGTTCTACGACCTTTGAAAATTCGAACCTTTTTTTTGAAAATTTTGAGATTATGTTTTACTGAAAAAACAGCTGTTTTTGAAAATAAAGGTAATTGAAGGTTTGATTGTAGTAGACCAAACTAAATGAAAGGACAACATAAGGTCAATGACCTCGAACTCTAAGAAACAGCTGATCTTCAAGTAAACTTTACACCTAAAATTTTCGAAAAGTACTTCGAATTTCCAAAAGTCATAGAACAAAAGTTGTTCGCCTAGACGTCTAGAACAACCCCCTTTCGGCTTAAAAGGGCTTACCTGTTACATCTTGTATAAGCGTTAATTTTTTCTACAACTCATTTATTTTTTAACCGATTTAAAAAAAAATTAGGAGGTTCGGAATTCGGGCTGTATTTTTTTGATGTTTGTTTACTCACAACTCCGCCGTTTGAGGTCCGATCGCAATCATTCTTTTTTCATTTGAAAGGTACTAACTACAGATTGGTCTCATTAAAATCTAGTGAAGACCTGGTGAGCAGAATATCTCGTCAATAGATATACAAGTAAATTGCTTACTTTTAGATTATACCAATAAAATCAAACCCTTAAAAATAACTAGGTAGGTATTGTCGGAGCTCCTGGATACACCTCCTCATCAGAAAACTCCTTAACTATGCATTGCAATTTTAATAATATGGTCCTTTTTATATTTAATCATACTAATACAATAAAGCTAACAGTTTGTATGTGTGTTTGTTACTCAATCACTTAGCTATTATACGTTCTGAGGTAAATAAAAGACTTACATTTATAATTTTAGTAGGCGCCATTCAGGCACTGAGGTATGTTGGACGAAAAGATGTGGCGAGGTTTCCCGTACGCTGACGTTTCCGTTCTCGAGAGGAGCCAACGGACCGGGAAACGAAGCGTAGGAAATCCGAAACGATGGACGGGTTAGATCTGGGTAAGACTGCGGGCCAGCAATGGATGCAGGTTGCTTCCAACTGCCTTGGCTGGAAATCGATCAGGGAGGGCTTTGTTGTGAATGACAGTAGTCATTCACATAAAACCTGCGAGTAACATTTTAAATTGCTCCAATTTGAGTTAGGTAGTCAGTTTGGAGCATTTTGATTTAGGTATTTAACTTTTTTACAAGAAAGAATTACAATAAATTCAAGTTTCAAGTTATATTTGTACTGAGCAATGTCTATGGCAGTTAAAATTTTGTGAGTGTAGTTTGTCTTCTAATTTAATTTATTCTAATTTCTAATCTAACTGAAAATCATTTTATCTTATTTAAGTGTTAACTCACACTTAGAAAATATCATTTTTTTAAAACCTATAATTCCTAACATTAGGTTCATTACAAAGTACTTTATAACGATTAAAAAAATAACAATATTTTCCGGGTTTCACTAGCGTTTTATTTATGAACGGCATTTTCTCAAAGCCATACCAACCTTTCGCTAAATTTACAGTCTGCTTTATCAAGATAACAAGACATTGCGTTTAATAACAATAAAAATGTCATCTAAGACATTAGAAAAGACAATAAAATAGTAGATTATTAACCAAGGGGATAAAGCAGTGTCTTCTGTCGCTGGTGATGACGTAAATCGCGAAGACAACGAATGACTCGAGGTTTACTCCCGAGCATAGCGAGGGTGTTAAAAATTTTAATCACGAGCGAAGCGAGGGATTTAAGACGAGTCCTGAGTGTAGCTCGCGATTTAAGTTCACCCAAGACTGAGACAGCTTTATCACCGAGGAAAATCTCTACTTTTCGTACAATTTGCGAAAAAATAATAACAATAAATAGCTATAATTTAACGTCATACCGTATTATTTTGAGAATATACTTTACGTTTATGTATTCGAAGAATACAAAAACGCGGCAAATTCCTAGACTAATATTTTCTGCCAAAAAAAGCAAAGGCATAAACTCAATCAAACTAATTTTATTCAATAAACTTATGTGCAATATCGTAAAATTAATCAATCCTGAAAATGCGTATTCCTTTTCAAAAAGATGTATAACATTTTAATCAACTTTTATCCAGTTGTATAAAAATACAAAATGTTTTCCGGCGCAAATAAATATTGGTACTTACGCAGAAAACTGGGCTGTATGTGTAAGACGCTAATGGCCCGTTTATTTTTCGAACTAAATACCTAGTGTATATGTTAAAATCTGTAATTGGTGTAAACATACAATGACATTACCTACTTGATTTAGTTGTTTATTTTATGAAATTTAATTGGTATTATAAATTTTGCAAATACAGGTTGTCGATTCAAAATCGTTATGTTTTTTGGCTTAACAATATAGAATTGATTTCAGCTCAATATAAGTTACGATAAGTATTCCAAATTTAAACTACATTCTGCCCCTAGAGGACAAATGAAATCCAGTACAATTTTCTTTCCAAGTTTTAAACAGATTGATAATGACTGTTGTTATGTTCGCTTTTTGTGCCATAGATTGTGACTTTTTGAGCAAGTGGTACGAGTAAATATTTAAAAACCGACTTCAAAAAGTACATAATAACTATACCTGCATAATATAGTGCCCCCGATTTATTTGTACACGTTATCGGAAGTCGGGCAGTCAAATACAGTCTGAACTTGGGTTTCAGGTGCTTCATCAATCTGTATCTAGTTCTTTAGGGCCCACCTAGTGGTCTGTGTTAGGGGTCGATGGCATTGATAGAAATCCCAAAGTAGTAATTTAAGTCCTCCAGTGTGTGCTATCAATGCATTTTAAAACATTGTTACTTGCACATTGTTTCTTATCAAAGCTAAGTATATTTGTCCATCTTTTACTATCTTATCATTTACATTCAGGTATATATTTTATTTAAATTATGTATTTTTTATTGGGACCAAATGTTTTGCCAGCCCTTTAACGAATTTCCAGCTCGGAATTTCAAGTGATACCTACTGCAAATTGCTTACCCGGGGGAGTACCCGATGATCGTAAAACAATTAATATGACATTAAATATTAAAGAATAACATTATGTTTAGTATTTTATATTTTAAGTAAAACAACAAGTTTGATAAAATAATTATGTAGTTAAAGTATTCGAGATCTTAAAAGGTCCAAGTGACTATTTTTGTTTTATTTTACCGTTCTTTTGCACTCACAAAACATTTTATTTACTTGTACATGGTTTTGGTGAAGCAATGAAAGCCGAAGCTTATTATTAAACTCACTAAGTTAGTTAATAATAATGATATTTTTGTGGTCTTTCTTGTAGTACATTATTTATGTCTGCTGAAATAAATAAATAATTTGCCTTATGAAATATTTTGCTAATAATACTTAATAATATACATATATTAGGGGTTAAAGTATGAAATTGCCGATTTGTACTGAAAATCTTAATTGTTTATTTTTTAAATTTTTAACAAATTTATTTAATCAAAATAGTTGCCATTATTATCTATACATTGCTGCCATCTAATGGGAAGGTTATTAATGCCTTTGCGATAGAACTCCGACGATCTAGACTGCACAAACTGTGTGAAAGCATTTTGTACTGCCTCCTGGGAAGAAAACTTCTTGTCACGTAGATAATTGTCCAAATCACGAAAAAAATGGTAGTCCGTTGGAGCAAGGTCTGGTGAATACGGAGGATGACGAATGGTTTCTAAGTGCAGTTCCTGAAGGGTCAAAATGGTTTCTCGTGCTGTGTGAGGTCTCGCGTTGTCGTGGAGCAATAATGGTGAAGATCGATTCATGAGTCGGGGCTGTTTTACTGCTAGTTTTGTCAACATGGTTCGGAGTTCGGCACAATAGACATCTGCCGTAATTGCTTGACCAGATTGAAGAAAACTAAAGTGAATAACACCATGCTGAGACCACCAAACAGTTACCATTACCTTTTTATTGGTAAGTTTTGCTTTAGGACACTGTTGTGGCATTTGACCTGGGGTCAGCCATTGCATTTTTCTTTTCCGGTTATCACAAAGAATCCACTTTTCATCACATGTTACAATTCGATGCAATATTCCTTCATTTCTGTACCGGTTCAACAAGGCAACACAAGTTTCAACACGCGTTTCTTTCTGCAGATCAGTCAAATCATGAGGCACCCATTTTTCGTATTTTTTTATTTTATTGATTTGACGCAAGTGGGTCTTCCTCGTGGCTCGTTCTTTAAGTCGAAATTTCCATCACGAAAGCGTTTAAACCAAAATCGCACGGTGCGTTCATTAGTAGACCCCTCTCCAAACGCAGCATTGATATTGCGGGCTGTTTCTGCCGCGTTAGTTCCGCGTCGGAACTCGTATTCAAAAATCACTCGAATTTTCGCAGTATCCATCTTTCTTGTCTAAATTGAATAACAAAAACAATTGAAAGTCGATATTCAAATGTTTCACATTTTTTAAAAAAAGAACATCACAGAAATCATTTGAAAAAAGTTTCATTCGAAAACCTCAAACCATGAAGATTCTATGTCAATTCAAAGAACCTATTGCAATAAAACGGCAATTTCATACTTTAACCCCTATTATTTATAATGCTTAAAATTAATTATTGCCCTATATCGGGACAAATTAACGGGCTGCTTATGTTTTTTTCATGTAATCAATGTTATAATAATATAATTTTTAGATTAATAATCAGATACAACAAAATATTTACCAGGTTTTACTCGCGTTTTTCAATAACGTCATTATTATTAACGACCGAGCTTTCGCCAACTTTACAGTTAACTTTTTCAAAAAACTAACTGTATAGTTGGCGAAAGCTCGGTTGTTTTATTATGCTAATAGCTAAACCTTAGACATAATAATCAGATTACAAAATTATAATAAAATGTGATATTTTATTAACTTAACTTATTAATTACATTATTTTTTGACGTGAAATTTCTATAGGCGGGGTTAAGCCTGATTGTTGTATATTATTTCTAAAAATTATCTAAAGCCTAATTTGTGGATCTAGTTTCTACCTACCATAATAAATATAGTTTCCTTTACATAATTATAATGAGGCAGTTTAAAATTACGTTTCGTAAATTTTACACAACCAGCGGAAACACTGGTCTAAATTAGTATTACCTACTTTACGGTTGCCCGTTGTATTTATTTGAATTAATGTCTGGATACGCTCTAGTCACTCTTGGTAATATTTGGGGTACATCATAGTCGACGTCATCAACTTCTTTTATTTTCTTTTTGGCTACCAAAGTACCTAAGTAATATGATACTATAGCAACTATCAACAATACTATGAAACAGGCAAAGACTATTAAAGTTATGGTCAGTGGCGTCCAAAATGATGATTCACTATCAGTCGGTGTAGGTGATGTGGTATCTTCGCCGGATGAGTTTGCAGTTGTAGTTTCTGTTGCATCAGTTGTTGAGATATTTCCATCTCCACCGTCTTCTTCAGTTTCATTTCCACCGTCTTTATCTTCATACAATATACATTCATTTTCAGGATTCATATTTAGTGCGATGTAGCGAAATGAATCGACTATTAAAATTGAATCTTCTGAAGCAAAACCCAGGAACACAACCTGCAATACAAGTACAACAAATTTTATTATTCAGTAATTTCTAAGTCATGATAAACATCATATCCTAGAAATGTTTTTAAAGGAAAGATATATCCATAAGATTTATCATTATTCCCTGTCATGTGGCTGGTATTATCTGTTAACTATTTGATACATACATAGCCAGTAAAATTTAAAGTAGTAAACCATTTGATTATACTTACCATTCCTTGAAATGGTGTATTTCCGAATAAATTGTTTTCAAGGGACAACACATGAAATCCATCTTCGACATCATCAGATAATGTTAAATCCCCCACATTCGCATGTGTCGTGCCTGTGATTTGTAGCAGTTTTATAACTAAGCTTAAAGTGGTGCCTCGTTTCAAATAAATTTTAAACTCTGTTACGGCTCCTGGCATCATATTGAATGAAAAAGATCTTGTACAACTAAGTTCATTTGAAGGTGATATGAAAAAATGACTAGTTTCATGCGGGGCTGTAATTTCATCATCGTACATTGCTCGGTTCCAGAATGCTAGACCATTGCACGCTGGAGTATCTGTTGTAAACGTGTCATCGTAATCTTCGAAATAATACCTGACACAATCATCACTTAAAACATCATGAACTATTAAGACAAAAATAAACACAATAAGTTTCCTAGACATTTTAAAAACCAGAAGTTGGTTACTCAATGATACTCGATATTGTACTATATTTGAATTTTTTGCTTGCTATCTAGCATAGTGCTTGACTTATCCGTCCATGTTATCATTTTTATTCGGTATTCGGATTAAATAATGAATAATTTAAAAATTCGTTTAAGACCAAATTTGAAGAGTTTAACTTAAAGACCTACTTAGTTCTTTAAGTTAAACTTAAAATTAAAGAACTAAGTACAGACTGATGGAGCACCAAAAACCACTTTCTCACCAGAAAACTCCTCAATAATTAAAGTTACGGTAACAGTTCCACCGACTTATCTGTTTTGTTAGCTGATGTCGGACAGAGTCCATATTGGCGTTAAACTGCCGGACTTCAAATAACAAAACAGGTCGGTGGCACTGTATATGTAGAGGTTATTTTATCCTTTATTAAACTCGATTTTTAGGGTTCCGTACTCAAAGGAATACTTCGCTACAAAGGAACCGAACTCAGTGCTTTCTAGGATTTAATTGTCTTCTAAGAAACCTTTTTAAGGTTTTTGTACCCGAAGGGTTAAAATGGGACATAATTGTCTCCGTAATAGAGAATTCGCTGTCCGTCCGTTCGTCTGTCACCAGGCTGTATCTCATTATCTCATATAAACCGAGATAGCTACACAGTGGACATTTTCACACATGATGTATTTCTTTTGTTGCTAAAAAAATAAACAAATATTAAACATTTGTATTTTAAAAATCACTACAATCGTGATTTTTTTAAATATATCTAAAACTGATATTGCTATATATTTTTAACACTGGCGCCATCTAGTGAGATAAACTAGCGTTAGGTTAGTGTTTAATTTAGGGTTCGGTACCCAATAAAATAAATAAATATTTCACTACATTACACACAGCGCAATCTAGCCCCAAACTAAGCACTAGGCTTGTACTATGAGTACTAGGTGACAGATTAACTACATGTTATACTTTTTATGTAAATACATACATATTATACATAGAAAAACACCCAGACCAGATACAAATATTTATTGTGATAATAGTACGAAACTCTTCGTGCGCGAATTCGACTCGCACTTGATCGGTTTCAAATTATTTTTAGAGTTTCGTAGTCAACAAAAACAAAAACTCCTTATAGATTCATCAGGTCTGTATGTCCGCCAGTCCGTTTCTACAAACAGAGGAGTCATTGAAAATTGATTGATATTGTCGTCAGTCAATATTATCATTCATAAGTAAAATTAAGTACATGACCATACGAACCTCCCGTATTATATTACTCAAGTCTGAAACGAACGAAATGCATAAAGTTCATCATAATGGATAAGTGTTTTAATCGATCACAAAATTATTCCAATAATTATCATTGTGGTCAATTTAGAATTGGACGGATAATCGGTTATAACGAGTATATCCAAACTGCAATCCCTAATTCGTTTCATATCTAAATAATTATAATTATCGTGGATAAGATTGTATTCTTCTATAGTAGTCGGTACTAAAATGATTAGTACCTACGTAATACACAAAAGAATTTTTATTTTTTTTGAGTCATTATTCTTGATATGATAATAATGATATTGATAACGTAAGGTGATGGAACTTGCTTACTTCTTGTTATTAGTAGTGTCTTAAATTTCCAGGTGATTTGGTATTCTAAACGTTTTACCTTTGTCCATTACCTAAGTATAATGAATGAATGAATGTAATTTATTTGCACAAAATGGTCACAACCTACGAGGAATAAATAGAATGGAGATCTAACTTCTCTATTAAATTCGACAAAAACATGTTCCACGGTCACACAGCAGCAGATGCACACAATGATATATTCCGTATGATCAAACTTTAGATCGACCAATGGCGGATGATCTTTAGTTACAGACTGGTGGTCGAATCATCGTTCTAGGCCCCGCAACTACCGTTTGCGTGACATTTTTTCAAAGGATTGCTACTTTTATATATTATACTAGCTGTGTTCCGCGGTTTCACCCGCATAAATTTATATCCCGTAACGTATGTGACGCATCACGTATGTCATGCCAAGCGTTGCTTAACCCGTATGGTTATTCAAAGTACCCAATATCTTATTTCAACCACTAAACTATTCCTGTACCAAATTGCAATCAAATCGGTTTAACCGGCATTTTTACTCATCACGTATGTCATACCAAGCGTTGTTTAACCCGTACGGTCATTTAAAGTACCTAATATGTTATTTCTACCCCTAAACTAATCCTGTACCAAATTTCATTCATATCGGTTCCGCCGTTCTTGATATAAAATAATAGTGTAACTAAAACGACTTTCGTTTCTATAGCTGCGTCCCGCGGGATTTACCCTCGTAAATCCCGACCCCGTAAAAATATCGGGATCAAAAGTAGCCTACAACCTTCTTCGATAAATGGACTATCAAACACAAAAACAATTTATCAAATCGAATCAGCAGTTCCTGAGATTAGCGCGTTCAAACAAACAATTAAAACCTTCAGCTTTATTATTATCAGTATAGATTCGAGTTCGTTGGTCTCAACAGTTGTTAATATCTATACTTTAAACTCCTTATAATAAAGGAAGAGACGACAAAAAGTTTGTACTTGGAAGTAAATTAAAAAAAAAGTGGTCTAGGGGACTCCTTACTTGCTGCGCCCCGCGGATTTACCCGCGAAAGTCAAAAACGCGTTGTCAGTTGTCACAAGCGCGAGCAGTTCTCGAGCGGTTGCACTTATTCATTCATTATTTGGGTTCTACTAATTGGATTTCGATGCAAAGTATACCACGACTTTTCTCGAAAATAGAACTATCTAATATTGAAAACCAGATTTCAATCGGATTAGTAGTTTTTAATTGTTTAAGGAACAGACAGAGAAACAGACAGATAGACATGAATTATAAAAATTATATAATTTTATTCTACTACTTATTCTAAGTCCCCTAGACTACTTTTTTTAAATTTACTTCCAAGTACAAACTTTTTGTCCTTTCCTCCCTGATTATAAGTATATAGATATATAGATACAAGAAGAGAGGACAAAAAATCCGTCTGTTTCTGTTTCTCTGGATAGTTTTATTTTCGAGAAAGGTCGTGGTATACTTTGCATCGAAATCCAATTAGTGGAACCCGAGTAATGAACAAATAAGTCCAACCGCTCGAGAACCGCTCGGCCGCCTGCGCCCGTGATAACTGATACTTCCGCGGGTGAAAGCCGTTTTCACTTCCGCAGGGTGCAGCTAGTTCAAATCATATACCTACTGAAGTTTATGGTCATTTATGGCGAAAGTCAAGTTAGGAAACAGTTACTGAAATTTGGCAAAGATCAAGGTCTTGAAGCATAAATAAAGCAAACATAAAAAAAGTTAAAGAGTCTTCCCATACAAAACCAAAAATCAGTTTAAGTAGGCCTCTGTAAGTAGGTAGTTCGAATGAGCACCCATACAATAGAAGGGTCTATATTTTCTGGTTCCCTATTATTGACCTACATAGTACAATCATAATTATGATTATGAGTACGGAACCCCGGGCATGCGAGTTTGACTCGCAATTGGACTTGTACTTGCAGTCGCAGTCTGTATTTGTATTTATGTTGAAATCCTCTTCTTGTCCTGAAGTTGGGCCGCTGAATAACCTTTACCTTATCCTATCCTTATCCCTTATCTGATCCTTTTACGTAAAACCGGAAGACTAGAATTCAGAGGTCTCATCGTTTTTGAAGTGAATATTGTATTTTTGCTCCAATTCAGTTGAAGTCGGGCCTTCTTATATATTTTGCCTGATGTTTCTGGGTTGTCAATAGAAAATTGATGTAATCTTTAATATCTTGAGCATCTTTGATACATCAGGCCGTCCTCATCTATTCTTTTGGGCATCAAGAGAGTATTAAATCCTTCTTGACACAAAATTGTCAGTCTGTTATGAATAAATATTAAGCAAATGAAGGTAATATTCCTATGTACTTTGTGCATGCATGTGGTATGGTAGGAAATTAAACCAACAAAGTAATGTTATGTTATATTCGAGAAAATTATAATTTACTTACAAATAATTCTTATATACCTTTTGCAACATCAAAACCCCTTTAAGCTTTGGAAGAACAATACCTACTTTGATTTAAAAGCAGGCCCAGGTGTGGCAGAGATTTTTCACACAATAGGCATCACAAAAATATATAACAAAATATTGTGATATATCTATATACTCGGATTAAGATATTATTTATCTAGATTTTTTTCTAAGAATATTTTGCTACAATAATAATTATAATGACAAAAATGATAAAGCGTTAATTACTTACGTGCTACTCGTATTTTGCCTTAGGTACTATTTTAATTAGAAAGTTACAAAACAAAATCACTAAAGTATTTTAGAGAAAATATGTACAAAAATATCAATACCGAATATAATCGATTACCGAATACAAAATGAAATGAGTTTTTTTATTATAATTATAATTCAGTATGGTAAAAAGCAGCGAAGAGGAATAAATAAGAGGTAAATTATAATGTTTACAGTCATACGACTCTTTCGCGTTTTGACTCCGATCTTTTCTTTTCTTGTAGTGGTGTTTTTACTAGTGTTAGAGTATTAACGCCGCCGCAGTTAGATGCCTAAGCTTCTAACTTGACCTGACGACTGCCATTAGAGATAACAACCGGGACCAACTGTTTAACGTGCCTTTTTCGAAGCACACAATATTGGTCATCAATCCTAGTATTGCTGAACTAAACATTGACCGGTGCAACTGAGCCAACGAGTTCCACAGATATTACGAATGATACGGATTGAAAATATAGGTATATATTTTCATCATGATGACCATTTACACGCCTGCAAAAGGAAGTTTTATCTTTTTTATTTAGTAGGTACTCATAAAATGATGCTTAGTAGTTTAGCTAATATATAATCTCTACTCTACTATCGAAGCACGAACATTATTTTGTAGGTAATCTAATTAGAACGGAATTCCGTTATCATATCACAACATAATAATTTACCTAGCTACTTAACTAGGATCAACTTAATCTATTTTGTACAAATTATTTTCTTAACATTATAATAATTATTTATATCTGTTCTAAAACATGTATTTAGACAAACACACGATAACATACAATAATTATTATACGAATATAGTAAAATAGTAGATGGAAGTAAGAGATAGAATAGAAAAAACAAAATAAGTAAAACTGAAAGATACGCAGAAAAATAACTTCAATTAATTCTCATAACTATTATTAGTTGTACTAATATCTAGATGTAGATTCAAACTTATACTAATAAGAACCAGATGCATTAAGGCAATAGCTGTGAGAGTAGTGTGAGTAGCTGTGAGTCTTTTTTTCGTATTGAATTGCAACTAACTCCAAGGTATTACCATCATATAGATGAAAATGTGAAATTGAATAATCCGTGCTACCATGATCGTTTCTCGTTGATTTGTCGTCCTTGTAACGCTAAAAAAAATAACGTAAAAATTAAATCAAAAATACCCTGAATACTTTTAAAAAACACAGATAATTTAAGAAAATCTCTTTTTTTTTTCGAAGTTGGTCTTTAATTTTTTATTATTGTTTGATGTGTTTTTTATTATTATTTTTTAGCTGAACGATAACGCGGCGTCTTCGTCTAATTCGTCGCGAGACTTTAAGACATCGTGGTAGGGCGGATTGTCATAGCTAATATAGTAAAAAGGCGGTAGCCGGTAAAATAATGTTTCAGCAGCATATTAAATTGTATAAAAAAGTTCTAGCAATCAGTCTGGTTTATATTGCAGACAGACAAGTAAATTATAAACATAATTTTTAAATCTAGTATACAATTATATATACTTATACCATATATTTATATGGCACGTTGAAAGTTAAAGTTTTAACTATGTGTTTCCGAAATTAGTTGGCGCATCATATCATTCTCCTCTACACCAATCTGTTCTTTTAATGTTCACATTCATGCCATTTCCTTCCAAGATCAGGTCTTCTATCTCTTCTTTGGCTTTCCTGTTCCTTTCCTTAACGACCATTAACTTTTACTAAGGCCGAGTATTGTAAGGATTAACATTAAATTCTGGATAAACTCTTTTGACTCTAGGAAGTATTTGTGGTACATCATAATCAAAATCGTCATCCTCATCTGCCTTGCCTTTACGACCAGCGACCAAGGTTCCCAAATAATAAGAAACTGCAGCTACTATAACCAATATTGTTATACTGATCAACACTGCTAATGATATGGTCAATGGCGTCCAGAATGAGGCGCCACTGGGTGGTGATATTGGTGGTATACCAGTGGATGGATCTAATGTGGTGAAATCTGTATAAGGATATGTTGTCTCTTGAGTTTCTCCTGTTAAAGTAGTTTCTGCCTCAACAGTTGTAGAGCCCGTTTCATGAGAATTTTCGGTTGAAGGAATTTCTGTTGCTGTGACTGATGGGTTCTCCGTTGGTGGAGTCGGAGGCAGATCTGTTGGTGTGATTGGTGGTATGTCCGGTGTACTTGAAGGGATATCTGTTGTTTGTGTGTTTGAAGGAATATCTGTTGATGGTGTACTTGAAGGGATATCTGTAGTTGGTGTACTTGACGGAATATCCGTTGTGGGTGTATTTGAGGGGATATCTGTTGGTGTACTTGACGGAATATCTGTTGATGGTGTACTTGAGGGCATATCTGTAGTCGGTGTACTTGACGGAATATCCGTAGTGGGTGTACTTGAGGGGATATCTGTTGTTGTTGTACTTGACGGAATATCTGTTGTTGGTGTACTTGAGGGGATATCTGTCGTTGAAATACTTGACGAAATGTCGGTTGTGGGTGTACTAGAAGGGGTATCTGTCGTTGGTGTGCTTGAAGGAATATCTGTTGATGGTGTACTTGAAGGTATATCTGTTGTTGGTGTACTTGACGGAATATCTGTTGTTGGTGTACTTGAGGGGATATCTGTCGTTGAAATACTTGACGAAATGTCGGTTGTGGGTGTACTAGAAGGGGTATCTGTCGTTGGTGTGCTTGAAGGTATATCTGTAGTTGGTGTACTTGACGGAATATCAGTTGTGGGTGTACTTGAAGGAATATCTGTTGTTGGTGTACTTGAAGGAATATCTGTTGATGGTGTACTTGAAGGTATATCTGTAGTTGGTATACTTGACGGAATATCCGTTGTGGGTGTACTTGAAGGAATATCTGTTGTTGGTGTACTTGAAGGAGTATCTGTTGTTGGCGTAATTGAAGGAATATCTGTTGTTGGTGTGCTTGAAGGGATGTCCGTTGGTGTTGTTGAGGGGATATCCGTTGTTAAAGTTGGAGTGGTTAAAGTAAATTCATCATACAAAATGCATTCTTCTTCATAATTCATGAAAGAAGGAACATATCGAAAAGAATCGACAAATAAAACTGAACTCTCAGCAGCTATTCCCAGGAATACAATCTGAAAAAAAAAACCCTTACATATAGTTTAAAACCGTATTCCCAAGTATAAAATCGTACCTTTATATTCAATAAAACCAACATGCAGTTTTTCTCTACTTGTAGGCGGACAAATGGCAAATCAGCGAACACAATCACTGATTATGAGTTTTAGAATGCATTTACGAAAAATGGATTGATATTTTATATTCGTTAATGCGTGTTAAGCGGCTATCTATAGTAGGCCAGAACTGATATTTCTAGGATAAATTACAACAAAAGACATTTGAATCAAAAGTTTTTAAAACCATATTCATTAAAGTCGAGGATATTTACTAAGTCACGATTGACGTGAAAACACAATATTTTTTTCGTTTAATTTTCTCGATAGGAAAAAATCCCAAACTTCCCTATAAATTGTACAAATAAGTGATATTACTCGACTGAGTAATATCTGACTAATATTGTCCGTAAACTAATAAAACTTTAGAAATATTTTTAAAGGAAAAATTCACTTGCGGCGAGATTTGAACTCGCGTCCCTGGATCAATATTCCAGTGCCTATACCGCTCGGCCACGCAAGTTCCCATCTCGAGCAGCGAATTTAAGAATATGAATGTTTCCCTGTCTACTATTTTTCGACTACGGCTCGATTGAGACGCCATCTACAGGATCACTTTCCAGTGATTTACCTGCGCCAATGATTAACTTTACAGTTAACGCTTTGGCCAAGAGATGTCACTCTTTTTCCTAACTAATATTTCGTAAATTTGTTTTTATTGCTCTAGGCATATTTACTAGAAACAAGGAAAAATTCATCTTCAAAAATTCACTTGCGGCGAGATTTGAACTCGCGTCCCTGGATCAATATTCCAGTGCCTATACCGCTCGGCCACGCAAGTTCCCATCTCGAGCATTTTTTGAAGATGAATTTTTCCTTTAAAAATATTTCTAGTAAATATGCCTTGAGCAATAAAAACAAATTTACGAAATATTAGTTAGGAAAAAGAGTGACATCTCTTGGCCAAAGCGTTAACTGTAAAGTTAATCATTGGCGCAGGTAAATCACTGGAAAGTGATCCTGTAGATAGCGTCTCAATCGAGCCGTAGTCGAAAAATAGTAGACAGGGAAACATTCATATTCTTAAGTTCGCTGCTCGAGATGGGAACTTGCGTGGCCGAGCGGTATAGGCACTGGAATATTGATCCAGGGACGCGAGTTCAAATCTCGCCGCAAGTGAATTTTTGAAGATGAATTTTTCCTTTAAAAATATTTCTAGTAAATATGCCTTGAGCAATAAAAACAAATTTACGTAATAAAACTTTGTCTAAGAACTGAACTTAGCTCAATACAGGTCTTGAATGATTTGAATTTCAAGATTAACGTTTAGACTTGAAATTATTATTAGCAATTGTTTGATTTTACGCACTAAAATTTTGCATAGTCGCATCTTCCGTCCTTCATTTACACAATATCTGAAATTTGCTAGCCTTATCCTTTTACGCTATTAGGTTATTTAGACCCTTAAATATAATTAAATTGAATGGTATAATATTTTTTAATTAAATATGTAATAAGTAATTTTAAACTTTATAAAGTAAAATTTCAATGCAGAACTTGGACGTTTCTAGTCAATATTTTACTATTTCTCTTCCTTGATTAATTAAGGATGGCTGACTATTTTTTTAAAAATATGGAAATTTATTTTTAAAGTTCAGTACCCACTGAGTAATAACGGGACCTTGTTACTGGGACTTAGCTGTCCGTCCGTCCGTCTATCTGTCACCAGGCTGTGTCTCGAGAACTGTGATAGCTAGATAGTTGAGATTTTCACAGATGATGTATTTTTGTTGCTGCTATAACAACAAATAACAAATATTACTAAAAACAAAAAATAACAAATATTTCCATACAACAAACGTGTTTTTTTGCCGTTTTTTTTTTAAAATGGTACGGAACCCTTCGTGCTCGAGCCCCACTCGCATTTGGCCAATTTTTACATGGTTAATTCCTAAGTATAAATTAGTCGAATCATGGTCATGGTCATCATGGTGTAATAGCAAAAAAAAAATAGGTACTAATTACTTTCCAAATTCGATTGAACGTTTGTCGCAGAGAAGTAGGTATCCCTTTCCAAATACATTATATTTGCTACTGCCTGATTGCAATGACAACAACGAAACAGTTACAAATAGTTTGAAGGAACTGCACTCGTAACTTATGCAACTTCACATAATTAATCAAGTTATTAATAATATTTTTCTGGTACATTGTGCTGTTTTTATATACATTTTAGACTGCTTCATGTAAATTATAAGTGCTCCGTGAAAAAAAAGGGTACTCACAAATCCTGTAAACTGTTGATTTCCTGTTTGTATATTTCTGATACTTATAACTTGCCATCCCGGGTTTGAACCAAATACTGTAGTAGATCCAACTCCATGAATAGTTCCTGTTGCAGATCGATGCATCAGGTTCACAACTACAAAATCAGCCACAGTTCCATCAAAATAAACGTTGATTTCTATCAACGCTCCTGGCATCATCATAAAATCGAAGGAAGCAGTGCAACTCAGTACATTTGAAGGTGTTATAAACCAGTCGCTATTTCCATTAGGAGGTTCAATCATCCCTTCAATCATGGCTTCATCGTAAGCTCCATGAGTCCAGAATCCTGATGTAGCAGCACACTGTGCTACGTCTGTCGTAAACAATTCATCGAAATCTTTAAAATAATATCTAACACATTCTTCGCTTGAAACCCCATGGATCAACACAAAAATAAACAAATATTTGTGACACATTTCAAACGCTTGCTATCGATTCGTATATTAATACTGGCGTTTATGGATCTAATTGTCCCGCTTAGAAAAGTGATTCCATAATCTGACAGATATCTAAATTATTCATTATGTTATCTAGGATAAGATACGGGTTTCAAGAACCATTACAGTTAGCTGATAAATGTCCTTGTGTACTGACGTCACTGAAATTATTTTGTTTCTATTGCAATAATTATTTATTTTTTAACCGATTTCAAAAAAAGAAGGAGGTTCTCAATTCGTCCCGTCAGCACACTTCTCAATAAATGAAATTACGGTTATAATTTTGTTGATTTTTAGCTGCAGTCGAAAGTACATAAGTAGGTGTACTACTAAGTACTAAAAAAGCGTTTTTTCTCAAAAAAAAAAAAAACAAAATAACCTCTACATACAGTGCCACCAATTTATCTGTACCATCTTCTGAGGCAGTTTTACTGGCTGGGTGGCAGTTCCATATTGGACATAGTTTGGCTGCCCGATGACAAAACAGATAAGTCGGTGGCTCTGTATGTAGAGGTTAAATATCTTCTTTTTAATTTTAAATTGCTTTTTATACTTGATTTTTTTGTACAATAAAATGCTCTGTAACAACTGTTCCCGTGGATTTAAATGTACTTAACTGCTTCTCGATTTACTAGTCCTTTTTGATCAAAAATTGAAGTTTATCTTTGTTTGATAAACTTATCAGTGATAGCATGACGAAAAGCACGTGTAAAATTTATTATATTATAAAAATAGTGCAGTGAAACTTCCATTATATAAGTAGATACGTCATAGAGCTTTGATGACCTGTATTTTATTTATTAATGAGAAATTTAATCAAAGTTATTATTAGAAAAAATAATATTTATTATTCGAGAATACATTTTATTCTTAACCATAATTATTTTAAAGTCGGTAAACTTCAGTAAACACAACTTCAAGTTTAACACACTGAGTCAAAGCTATTGACTAATCATTCAAGTACTAGTATGAGTTTTTTATGTATTTTTTTTCCATATGAAAAGTAGTTTGAATCTACTAAAAGTTTTATACTTCATCAACACAATATTTAATCAATAGGTATCGTAAATACTAATCGTATTAATTTCTCCATAGTTAAGTAGAAATATTTATTACTAGCTGCACCCCGCGGTTTGACCTGCATATGTCCTGTTCCCGCGGGAATATTGGAATAAAAAGTAGCCTATGTTTTTATCCAGATCCAGAGATACTTACCAAGTTTCATCGTAATCGGTGCAGTGGTTTCTGTGTAATTTTATTTTATTTAATTTTATTTATTTCACAAAATCCACAGCTCTTAATACTAGATATTACAAAAGAATAAAATTAATCTTACAGCCACTAAAGGATTTACATTGTTTATATTAAAAATATTTGAATCGACTGACGCGAGTTGTAACATCAATTACTATAATTTAATATAAAGAAATTAAAACTACCAAAGTGAAAAACCAGGAGTTCAAGTAGATTTAAACAAACTAAGTAGATACATTTACTTTTAGGTAGTGTGTAGGTAGATATATTATATAACTGATAAGTGTTTTTAGACATTATATGCGTGAGTAAAATAATTGAAGTAAATAATGTTATTTTGTTTAAGCTATGTGATTGAGTCCTGAGAATTCACGACACTTAATATTTTCCTTCTGAAGGAACTTACTTTCATTATAGATGTCCAATGAATTAAAGCGATTGTTATATGTACGATGGATTCTCAGCACCAGTGAGTGGTAAGCATAATTAGAGTGAGTGAATTGAAACACAAACATCCAAACAAACAAACATCGAAACTTACGCATTTTTATTATTAGTAGGAAGTAGGATGTGAAATAAGGTCATCACTTCATTTCTCTACATTGATTGCTTCCATTTTGTATTTATGTACTTACGTACATTTCATAAACAAGACAACCCAATTTGGGTCCTGTCATATTTTTACACACAGTGTAAAATAACAATTTGATTCCATCAAATCATTCATTGCTACTATCTCAGGTACGGATTAGTATTTATATCAGGATACACTCTAGTCACTCTAGGCAAGAAGCGTGGTACATCATAATCAAGGTCTTCTAATTTCGCTTTCTTTGCTGACAAACGTCCTAAATAGTACGATACAATGGCTATCACTATTAAAAGTATTAAACATATCAAAACAGTCATAGATATAACTAATGGAGTCCAAAAGGTTGGACAAGTAATTGGTAGCGTAGGTGTTGTTACAGTAGACGGATACTCTGTCGTGTCTGGTGTTGTGTAAGGAGTAAGTGTGGTGAGATATGTTGTGTCTGAAGTTTCTGTTGTCCAAGTGGTTGTAGATTCTGTTTCGTATGTATAAGCACCTTCTGTTGTAGTTGGAGTAGTTGTAGGTGTGGTTGTAGGTGTAGTAGTGGGGGTAGTAGTTGGAGTCGTAGTGGGGGTAGTAGCTGGAGTGGTGGTCGGTGTGGTAGTTAGGGTAGTAGTTGGAGTGGTTGTCGGTGTGGTGGTTGGGGTTGTAGTAGGTGTGGTTGTTGGCGTGGTGGTCGGAGTTGTAGTTGGAGTGGTAGTTGGCGTAGTTGTCGGAGTTGTAGTCGGAGTGGTAGTTGGCGTAGTTGTCGGAGTTGTAGTCGGAGTGGTAGTTGGCGTAGTTGTCGGAGTTGTAGTCGGAGTAGTAGTAGGAGTTGTAGTAGGAGTTGTTGTTGGCGTTGTAGTTGGTGTCGTTGTAGGAGTTGTTGTTGGCGTGGTAGTTGGTGTCGTAGTTGGAGTTGTAGTTGGCGTGGTGGTTGGCATTGTAGTTGGTGTCGTTGTAGGGGTTGTTGTTAGCGTAATGGTTGGTGTCGTTGTAGGAGTAGTTGTTGGCGTGGTAGTTGGCGTTGTAGTTGGTGTCGTCGTAGGAGTGGTAGTTGGAGCGGTGGTTGGCGTTGTAGTTGGAGTAGTTGTTGGCGTGGTAGTTGGCGTTGTAGTTGGTGTCGTTGTAGGGGTTGTTGTTGGCGTGGTGGTTGGAGTCGTTGTTGGAGTAGTTGTTGGCGTGGTAGTTGGGGTTGTAGTTGGTGTCGTCGTAGGAGTGGTTGTTGGAGTGGTGGTTGGCGTTGTAGTTGGTGTTGTTGTAGGAGTTGTTGTTGGCGTTGTGGTTGGTGTCGTAGTAGGAGTAGTTGTTGGCGTGGTAGTTGGCGTTGTAGTTGGTGTCGTCGTAGGAGTGGTTGTTGGCGTGGTGGTTGGCGTTGTAGTTGGTGTCGTTGTAGGAGTAGTTGTTGTAGGGGTAGTGGTCGGCGTTGTAGTTGGAGTAGTGGTGGGTGTCGTCGTCGGCGTTGTCGTTGGAGTTGTGGTTATTACTGTAGTGGTTGTCACTTCATCATGATACAGGATACAGGTTTCTTCTGGATCCAGCGACGGGTCAAGGTAGCGGAAAGAGTCGACCATTACTCTTGCGTTTGCAGCTGCCGTAGCCATAAAAGCTACCTGTAACAAGCACAAAAAGAATCGTAAAAATATAATAATGTATTTTGGCATTAAAAACGCACTAGGAACGTCAACCCTCAGAATCGCGGTTTACTTATTTAACCATATGGGCAATTTATTTTTTGTCTACACTTTCCAACGACTCCTGATAAACTGCAAGAATGTCGCTTACGCTAAACTGTCACATTTCAACAAAACTGGCTGTCAAACTTTAAAAAGCTAACTGTCAAGTTAGCGAAAGCTCGGTCTTTAGTAATAATGCCGTTTTAGATAAAATGCTAGTAAAACCCGGTAAATATTGTGTTACATTATGAAAAATCGCAAAAACCTTAGAAAAAATAAAAACCGGCTTTTTAAATTGATGTAAAATAATTTGTTTCCATTTACGAGCACAGTGAGAACCCCATGTGTTTCTTCGTGGCTTCTTCTCATGTAAGGGCGCATTCCGAAGCCATGGTAATTTTGAGTTAACTAGAAATAATAATAATTATAATTTTAATTCAAAACTATTACAAAAACTCTAAACTTTGCGTACACTGGAACGTTTTGATATAAATATTTTGATATACGGCGCGGCGGTAGTTTACAGTAACTGCTTAGAATATTAATTTAGACGAATTATATCTCAGTCAATCTTGAAAAAGCTAACCTAGTAAAGTTAGCGAAAGCTCGGTACTTTTGTAACAATGCCGTTATTAAATAAAACGCGAGTAAAACCCGGTGAATATTGTGTTAAAAATAAAAAATGATTATTTGGTCTTAGGTGCGAAAATCTAAGACAAAATTAAAACCGGCTAGCTAACTGAGGGAAACAATTTTCTTGCTATGGCGCTTCCGCCCGGCGCGGCAGATTGGGTTGACCAAATGGGCTTGACGTTATAAGGATTGTTGCGTAAAAATAGCTCACGAAGAGAACGTAACCCTGAACACCGCTCGGATGTTAATCATGATCACTTTTCATCAACTCTAGGGCCGGCTTGCATAACGGTTCCTAAACATGTTTAAGCTGTTAAACGTGTTTAAAATCTGTCAGAATTTTAAGAACTGTTCATGTGTGGCAACATATTATCAAACGTCCACTTAACGAAATAGAGTCCAATGTTCGATTTTCCATAAATTATTTTAAAATTGATTTAGTTAAATATATTTTTAAATGGTTTTATGCAAGTCGCCCTAAGGGTGGAACGCTCGCCGTTCGTAAACAGTCATTTAGTTTTTAATAAGTAAAATATGTTTTATTTAGAATGGTCCCGAAGCCTGCGCTTTTTTACGGGATTTAGAAGCTCGTCTAAACGAGGTTTCGGGTGACCGAAGGGCTGGTAGCTTTCTCGCTCCGTGGGTCAGCTTGGCCATACAGAGAGGGAATGTTGCCAGCCATTTAAGGACGATGCCTCGCGCGGACCCCCTCATTGACATATTTTATTTATAGTTTTTGAAATAATGTTTGTTTAATTTCCTCTATGGTTTTCGCGATTTTGCATAATAAAACACAAGGATAAAATGAATGCACGAATGTTAAAATTAGACAAATTACATCTCAGTCAACCTTGATAAAGCCAACTGTAAAGTTGTCGAAAGCTCGGTTTGTTTGGAACAATGTTTGTTTGTTGTTTTATTAGGTTTTTTTTTGTATTCATTTTATTTAGATATCCGTTAACTAGAGGTACCTACAGCTAGATGTTTATTTAAAACCTCGATAAAACATTTTATTTTTTGAGACCGTTCTAAAATAGGTACCTACTATGTTAAAATCTGGTTCACTACTCCTTTTCGAAAAATGTCACGTCGAATGACAAATTAATCGATGACACGACCTCGTCGATTGTTTGATTGAACGATGCATTATTTACTGAAAAGTTGCTACGATTTCATGTTAAAATCCCATTCATTGGTTTGAGAGCTACGATGCCACAGACACAGACACTTCACACTTATAATCACCTCTATTTTCCATCCGGAGTAATTTTAATAATAAGTATCTTACTAATATTATAAACGAGAAAGTTCGTATGTATGTATGTATGTGAGGTTGTTACTCTTTCACACAAAAACTACTGAACCGATTGAGATGAAACTTGGAATATAGGTAGCTGGGGATTTGGATTAACACATAAGCTACTTTTTACCCCGATATTGCCGCGGGAACGGGACTCACGCGGGTGAAACCGCGGGGCGCAGCTAGTATTGTGATAAATTTATAGATTTTGAGACAAGCGAAGTCTCGTAGTCTCCACGAGCGTTAGAATCGATATTATCTTCGAGCCACTTATTTCTTTACAATCTCTATGAATGTGTCTCCACACAGCGATATTACCGCGGTCGGCGGGCGGCGGGCTGTGCGTTGTATAGAAATAAGATAATATCGCCGCGATTCTATTGCTCGTGGAGTCGGTTCCTAATAGTTGATTATTGATCTAGGTACATCTTGCTAGCATTTTATCGTCAGGCTTTTATACATACTATTTTGATAAAGGGCCTGACAATAAAATAATAATCTAAGATACTAAAGAAAACAATAAGTTTGAAATCAAATAAATGTTTCGTGGTCGGTTTTTATCGTGTTGCTATGCTTAAGTATAAAAAAGCAACAAAATTAAAGTTAAGCGTCAACCTTACAGCATCGTACGGACCCGGACATCGCATCAAAGGATCGTAATACGAGTATTCTTTGTATACAAAGTCACATGAGTACGGAGGCGTTGGTGGACACCAATCCGTGTCGAATTTCCTCGCACTTGTTTGACTTTCTATACAAAGAACATTACGATCCGTCTAGCTAACTCAAATATCAGCTTCGCAAAACCCGTATGTACATAAATATAAAATTAGTGTGAAACAGTACACACGAAATAACAGGTCGAATCTTTCAACAAACTGATCGTTTTATAGCACCGAGGGTCTAAAGACGTGAGCAATTTGGACCCGGAACTGGGAAAAACTGGAAACTCAACTTAATGTTAGATGGATCTGGTAATGTGACGTTACATTTTTTATTTAGCTGCTACGAATAAGGCTCAAGAAATGTTTTTAAGAAAATATACATCTATCTTCTATTTATACTACTAGAGGAAAGAGGATAGTAAAGGAAGAGAGGACAAAAAGTCTGTACTTGGAAGTAAATTAAAAAAAAGTTGTCTAGGGGACGTAGGAAAAGTAGTAGTAATACAAGTTCACTTTCCGGGCATTTTCGCCAAAATAGCTATCATCAAAATAGGACGGTAACGGTCATGCGATGTCTCATGCATATATGTTGCAAATAAGTATAACATTGTTATGAAACTATAGAAGTATATAGATTTTATCGAATAGTTCTAAAGGAGTTTGAGAGATCTATAAAACGAAGTAATAAAACTAAAGCCAGAAAAGTGAAAATAAAAAGTCTTGCATACTGTCCCCTTTTTGGTAACGGTCAAGACCAAAAACTTATCGCAATTTACTATTCCTTTTATATTTTTTAAAATAAGGGGTATATAAAAAAACAATTTTTTTTTTCTATATTTTAAAGTGTTTCCTACACTTGGATAACTATACTGGAGATGCAGGTTCAAGTCCTGTCGGGTGCGAAATTTTTGGAAAGCATTTCTTTAAGTATAAATTAATTATTGTCAAAATTTGTTAAATTTTTCAATATATTAACAGAATAATTTGTTATAATTCCCAAAACAATATTAGTAACACATTTTCAGAAATAGTCGCTTTTGAAAAAATATGCCCTTCCAGTGATTTACCTGTGAGAATAATTTACCATTACATTTAACACAATTGCACCAAGAGAGGTCGCTCTTTTTCTTATTAAATATTGCAAGGCTCATGAGTCAGATGAACCTGCCTTATTTTTTTTACAATAAAAACTTACATAGGCTTGAACTGGAGTGTCTCCTGTTAAACGATTTTGAATCCGCACAAAATGCCATCCTGATTCGACATTCATTAAACTTGCTTCACCAATCGTAGGATTAATCACATTATCTGATTCTTGAATCACTAAAATGTTTAAATGATCTGCCCCTGACAGTGGTTCCATATAGACTAGAACTTCTAATGTTCCACTTGGCATCATTGAAAAAGAAAAAGATGCAATACAGCTTAGAGAGGTCGAAGGCGATATATACCATTTACTTTTTTCAAATAAAGGTTCTATTGTAGAGTCACTGTATTCATCAAGACTCCACGATTGAAAATCAGGATTGGTGTTACAAGGAAATGTATTTTCTTTTTCAAATAATTCAAAATCTTCTTTAAAATAATACCTATAACACTCATCATAATCACCCAAGACACTAAGAACTACTATAAAAAATATCAAACTTCTGTAATACATTAGTACGACTTCTTGATTTGATGGATCAAATACAGTTATTGAATACAAGTAACGTAGAAAGTTACTTTGCATTTAAATTTAACATAATTTTTACTTATCTCAATTGCTATGACTTACTACTGCCAGCGGTTACGTTTACAGTAGGTGGTTTTGTTAGTATGTTACAATTTTAACTAACTTGCCGACCTTGTAAATTATCAACCAAATAATTTAGGGAAAAGCCTAAAAGAAAATATCTGTCAGCCATGTCATCTATTGCCAAGGCACTGTAAATTAGACGACAATGGTAAAAATGTTTCGGATATAAATGATTGTCATAAATGGCGTTTCTATGAATGAAATTAATATCACAAATAATTTAAATAGTAAATTACAGAGATAAAGTTTTTTTAATGAACTTTTCAGATTCAAATTTAGAGAAAACAATAGAAATTCATTTATTTTTATTGAAATTGTTGCAATAGGGCTCTTAAGTTAACAAACACATCCACATACAGATAAAAGCTAAGACTATTTAATAGTAGCTGATAATTATAAGGATAAGATAGGTTTCTGAGAAGTATGGAATAGTAGTTTGATAATAATATACATTGGTGTAAATAAATCATCTAGTCACCTTGACGTTTTTAAAAGTTTTGTCAAAAGTTTTCAAGGTAATAATTGTATTATAATTATGTACAGCACACAGCCATCTAGCCCTATGCTTAATGCCTAAGGTTATGGTACGGTGCCAATAACATACCTTAGGGGTATAATTTTTTTTCAAAATACTACGGCATACATACTACAATAATAATAATTGATCTTTTCATCTAATGTAAGATGATTTATACAACACAAGTAACTTTTAATCCATGCTATTTATAGCGCTGAGTGCCTGAGACATAATTCGGTGAAGTAGGCTTGCCCATCACCTATACCCCCTCCCAGCCTAGTGGAAATAACATAGTTTATTCCAGACTTACATACATACAAACAAAATTAATAAAAGCTAACTTTCAGACAAGAAACTAATATCTGTTCAAAAATATTTGATAGGATAATCGAAATCACAATTTCCTATATCGCTTGAGAGTGTTCGGCTAAGATTTTTTATATGTGGCGATTTCTAAAGATATAAGTAAAACTTTATTGGGCAAAGGTGTCCCCCATAAAAACACATCTTTAATTCTGGTGATTCTTTGACATGACATGATTCATTGACATGGCCTATAACTTAGCCATGTCAATTCATTCTTCGGCGAACGGAACCGCAGGAATCCGCACTCCTAGATTTACCTAAGGCGGACGCTTAAACAAAAGTTTACAGAGGGCGCGGCGATTTGAGATAAGTACGTTGCCGGAAGCAGACGTGAGTATTTATCTTATTCTGGTTTTAAGATGGCTAAGTTAAAAAAATAACTTTTAGGGTATATCCGGTTAATGATAACGCATATTACGCTATTGTGTCAAAACTGTGTGAAAAAGAGTTTAATTTAAATCTGACTGTGCTTGGTCGCGGTTTTCAATTATTTTATTATAATTAAATAAACATTGACTCACATACGATGACTAACCGATGACTTAGTTATGTAACGTTTGTATCTGTCTTACAACTTTGAAAGTTCTTGTCATGGTAAAACACAAACGATACATAGCTTATGCAGCTGCTAATCATCGTTAATCGTAAACTAATATAAATTACTTACATATCCTTGAAAAGGGGTGTTTCCTATTAAATTATTTATGATCCTTATCCTATACCATCCTGGAGCAACATTCGTCAAAGCACCGGATCCTATTACAGGATGAAAACCACTATTCACTAATTGATGCACTATAACAGTCAAAAGATCTGCCGCTGACACAGGCTCCATATAGGCAAGAACTTCCACAAAACCGTTCGGTACCATTGTAAAGCTAAATGACGCCATACAGCTTAACGTGGGTGTAGGAGAAGGAGAAGTGTACCATTTGCTCTCCTCATACGGTGAGTCGACTGGAGAATCGTCATAAGAATGGTGAGTCCAAAAAGGGTATTGGACCACTCCATTATTGTTAGCACACGGTGTAACGTTAGTGACGAAGACATCCTCAAAGTCTTCTTCGAAGTAATATCTGAGGCACTCATCACTCCGACTACCGTAGATTAACAGAATAAAAACTAAGAATCTGTCTATCATGACCGTCGCTGTGTTACGTCGTACATCAGCGGGTAACCGACAACGACACTCGCGTGTCTTTGAAGGCATTAGTTTTGATATTCAAAACTTAACATCTAACACATACTTATCTCAATCATTGTATGATAATTATTGTCCGCGGCTTCAAGCGCTATCCAAATATTAATCTATTTATTTCAACTCATAGCCCTATTTGATTTAATTGGTGTTGGTCTGGTGGTAGTACCCCTACTCTCATTCCAAGAGTTGTGGGTTTGGATTCCGGCCAACAGTTCCCCGATGCATTTTTCTTTTAGAAAAAAATATGTGTGTTATTGACAGCGCACTGACAAACTCTAGGACCCTTTACGGTCCGAAGACATAGAACATTCGCCGATTCGGAATAGACCCCGTGTTTTCTTACTGCCTAACCCCTCTTAGAGAAGGTCCTTTGCTCTACAATTAGCGGGCTAAAAGGAAGTATAGGCCCTTTTGCGCCAGCCAAAGTTATATTTTAACACTAGATGCCTTTTTTGAAACAGTATGCGTTACAAAGTGTAATCGTTGCTACCTACTTAAATTGTTTAATCTCATTATTCATTTATACTTAAAAATAACTTCATTGCCATTTTTGCACATTGGACATACATTTATTTTCCTATTTTTCTATTTCTGAACTGGTCAGATATTGGCAAAAAAAAACTTGTCCTCTACTAAACAGTTTTAAATACCTACCTTAAGTTTTTTGTTTAAATGATATTTTATTGACATTTTTATCAAGTCGATTTTACCTACTTGAAGATAGAGAATGCAATCAAATATTTTTAGTATATTTTTGTGACTTTGAAAAGTAGGTACTTACTGGTCAAAGTTCCTTTCTTTGACTTTTTTATAGAATTGCATGAAAATTTAGTTATTTTATCGCTAGCAGAAATATTTTTAAATAATATCTTAGGGTATTACTTAAGAGTATTAGGTACTTATTAAGAGCGGTGTTGGTCTAGTGGTAGAAACCCCGACTTTCATTCCGAAGGTCGTGGTTTCAAATCCCGGTCGCGCACCAATGTCTTGGTGCGCTATTAACATTGCTCTTACGGTGAAGGAAAATAAAGTGAGGAAACCCATGACTTAAAATCATAACACAAATGGCCAATAGTACATTTTTTTTCCAATTGCGGAAACACACAGTTAAAACTTTAACTTTAGGGTATTTTATTTAAAATATATATAAATAATAGAAATTGAATTAAAAACACATGCGAAGTACAAAATTGAAAAAACAAATTTTCCAACATTTTACATGTGTGGTTATGGATTCAAATTTTCAGGCAGCAATAAACACAGTTTCATGTATAGTCATAATATTTTGAAACTTGATTTAAATTTATTTACTGAAACACAATATTTACCGGGATTTACTCATGTTTTATTTATTAACTGGATTACTACAATGTACCGAGCTTTTGCTAACATTACAGCACTTTTTCAAACTTGATTGAGATGTAATTCTTCTATTTGAATATTCTAAAAAGTTATAATAAACTTCTTCCTCATTGTCATTTGTATTAAATCGTTCCTATGTACGAATTAAAAATTATTGTAATAGGTTAGAATTTAAATTATTTCTGGTTAACTCAAAAAACTACCGTGGGTCAATATATTTGGCTTTAATATATTTTTCTAAATAAATATAAATCTAGCTTTATGGATCCGGGGAAAGCGGCTGGGATGTGTTTGGCTCAGCATGGGCAGAGGTGGTGGGCGGCCAGAAGTTTATCCATACTAAAACCTCACGCATCGGCTATTGTGTAACTGAATTTTAACAGCAAAAAAGCTGTGTTAGACACCTAGGAGGTACTACCGAACTAGGTACAATAGCGAGTTGTTACTGTAACCGTTGTAATGTAACTACAAAATATAATGTACGTAACATTATGTTTTAGTTACATTACGTTATGTTACGTACGTGATTTGCAAGTCCTAGTTCTACCAGCAATAAAGGACAATTTACGCCAGTTTCACATGTATGTACGAGTATAATAGAGTGCTATCGAAGCAGTAGCGCAGAGTCCTAAAGCGAGATCGCTTCAAGCGGAAATCGATGGTGGTCTGTAAAAGATTTTATAGATACTTTGAATAACTTTTATACTTTGAATTGAAAATGAACAACAATGTAAAAAATATTTGTAATGAATGTGGTATAAATCAATTAGGAAAAACAAATCTATAAACGTACAGAAATCAAACAACTTTTAAATTGAATTATGTAGATAGAGATTATCAGGGATAAGATAGTTTTCTCAGAATTGCCAGTACGGTATTTAGATAAAATTTCGTTAACTGGTGTTTAATAACATAGACAATTATATCTATAATAATTTGTAACCTCGGCACTATTGAGGAATATTTCTGGTAGGTAAAATAACCTTCTTATAAAACTAGTAGTATCCCACGTGTAATTTCCGATCCCGAGGGAAATTTCGAATAATTACCTCATAGTGTTACCCGGGATACCTCATGAAGTAAAACATACTCTCGAAATTTCATGTCTCCCAGAGATCCCACCAGCAATTTGGACTCTGCGTTGATATATTATAGTTTAGTGAATCAGGCAGGGGCTCGATTCGGTAAGGACATAGCATGCGGAATGCAGGCGTCGTGCAGGAGATGTATGTTAATTCGTATTCTGTAAATATTATTTTACCTAATTACTACTTAATAAGTTAAGTAGCCTTCAAAATTAAGGGCTAATTAATTATTAGATAGCTCCTTTTGCTCCTTAGTCAATCAGTATTAAAAGAAGTTATAGAATAGCTATCTACTCCTGAAACAAATCGATGCTCTGCATCACTCCTGTTTGTCGCATACTATGTTTATAGAGAATCAGGGCCCAGGACCTTTTCTAAGCTTTTTGGGCTATTGGTTGTTTTAGATTGTAAGTTTAGGTTTAGGGATATTTTTTCATCAATCGCGTCTACTGTCTAAAGAAGGAAATTTTGACTTACCTAGGTAAGTATTTACACACTTACAAACTCATACTAAACGACCCGCAACTTACAGTTCGCTCTTTACCCAACTACGGGGAAACCAAAAGAAGGGTATAATATTTTTTGTAATTCTAGACTGCGATCTGACGTTTCTGTTCTGTGTATTTAACATTTTTTCTTAAAGAACTCTCCTACGTTTAGTGCTTAATAGATAACTCTTGTAAGTGACAGAGTAAAACCAAGAGAGCATGTAACAAAACCATAAAATAAGGATAGCTACCTAACTTACAAGAGCACCTACAAACAAAAGCTGTAGGTACAAATAATTATAGGTAATCGAATAAAAATATTTAATTATCTAGAATCTTTCGATTTAAATCTACAGTAGCAAACCTTTTTAATATCTGATCTACCCACTTTGATCAAAGCTGCCTAGTTGACACCGCGCCGAACTGATTTGATGATAATTGTTGCTTGAAAACAACAACCTCCGTTTGGATTATCTTGCTAAGAAAATCTAGAATTTCCGTTCCTGGAAATTATTTGGGCATAAAAGTACCTAGAGCTAGGCATAAAGTTTACCTAGCGACAACTAGATGTGCCCTGCGGTTTCACATGGATTCCGTAGAAGTCTCCTGGTATAAAAGCTAGATGCTACAATCTTACCCGATGAAAGATGCCACCACTGCTCCACCACCATGGACACCGCTGTTCACACACTCGAAATGTGTGGGGCATGCGTGAGCAGCGGGACGAGCTGCGAGAGGTGGTGGGGCGTGATCTGTCGCTCGCCACAATAGTATATGCGATGGTGACTGACGAGGCGGCTTGGCAGGCCATGATCCGATTTTCTGAGGCTGTTATGATGCCCAAAGAAATATCGGAGCGGGAAAGGGAATTAACCACTTCCGATCCCACGCGGGCACGCCGTTCGGGAGGGAGACGTCGCGGAGGACGTCGAGGTCGTCGCGACGACCTCATGCCGCCATAAATGGGTCCCGTAGGCGGCAGATTCGAGGGTTCTATCGTCGTGCCGCGGCCCGAACGAGGCGCACGTGGTTCCCGTGCACCGCTCAAGCGGATTGAGGATTAAAGCCTCTGTGGAAGAGGATCCGTTCACGAATCTACGCCGTTGGGGCGCGGACGAGTACGAACGTGACCCCGCGTTCGACTCCGACACCAAGGCGTGCGAGAAACCAGTGGAGTTTTAGTGGGTAAAACCCCACACACCCTCACCGTTCCCCCCGGAACGGTGAGCAGTGCACAAAGTGCGTTTCTCCACTTTAAAAAAAAAAGATGCTACAATCTAAGATCTCTAGAAAGTTTAATATTAACTTTTATTACTTTTTTTTAATTCGTAAATTAATGTCTTACTAAGTTGTAAAGTGAAGATGATGAGTTGAAAAATCACCATGACAGGACTCGAACCTACAGATTTCTGTGAGCTCAGTGGTTGGTACACCATGGTCTATACCAATAAAGGATCAATTTTCAAAAAAACCTTATGATAGGATTCGAACCTGTGCCCCTCGCTCACCAGGCAGTGCTCCAACCACTGAGCTCACAGAAATCTGTGGGTTCGAATTCTGTCATAGGGGATTTTTTGAAAATATATGCCGTCATGTGTACCTACTTCTAAATGTTTGGCCATAAAAAAGGATGACAAGAAACTGCATTCAGTTAGCATGGTGATACGTAAGCTCATCTCACCTGTAGAGTATCTAGAATGAATAAAATGACGACTATAGATACATAACGAGTGTATATGAAGAAACCTGAAAGTAGCACTGGTTACGGAGAAAGGGAAAGGGAATCTTTCAAATTACTAATTTGTACATGGACATATTGTGATGAGGATAGAAAAGACGCATGTGATTAGAAGAATGATGAACATAAATGTAGAATGGACTGTGTGAGACAGGATATGACAGTATCTTTGGCGCGTCGGGCGAATGCCCGACTGCAGAGCGTTGAGGGTTCGATTCCCATCGGGTCCAAATATTTACGCTTTAAAATAAATATCTGTATCTGGTCTGGTTGTCTTTTTATATACAATATGTAAGTATTTACAAATGAAAAATAAATGTAAGTATTATATCCGTTATCTAGTCACTAGTCTTACCATGGGGCTAGATGTTGCTGTGTGTTGTTCACAGAATTGATTTTTTTATTCTAAATGACCGAGATGGATATAAGTGAACTACGAGTATGAGATGAAGGCTAGTAAGTGAGAAAGGAAGAAGAAGACATGCTCCACCGTCCCCACATACAAATGATGATGACGCCACCGAAAGTATTTTGTATTGTCGTATTGCGGTTGCACCAGTGAACGGATATATAAGCATGAAAGTATTTCTTACACTTAAATGGCTAAAAAGTGTGCCGCGACACGAATCTGTCACTTCGCTTGTACTCGGATTGTGACATTCAAAGAACCAATCACGTTAGAGAACAGCGTATTGTCGCCGGGCTGTCCTTGACAACGAGGACGGCCCGGCGGCAATCAATTGGTGAAAATATATACAAAGGTCCAATTGCTTAGCTAGTGTAGTTTGTGTATGCATACTTCGTATTTGAGAAAGTTTTGGCGCTATTATTGGAGCTGAATTTGTATGGAAAGGCTTCTTCCATGCTTATATGCGTTCACTAGGTTGCACTATGTAGCAACTTACTTATTTATGCTTTTTTTTATATCGAGGAGAAATCTGATTAAGAACATAATTATGCAATGGCTTATCCTTATTAGAAGCACTTAAATCATTATTTTTATCTTATATGTGTAGTGTGTTTCGACCAATTTTTATTTTATATTCTATACTTTAACAGCAGTTCCTTAATAGGTACATAATATTTATTATTAGTAAGTTTAACGATGAGACTAATTAGTTCTATCCACGTGTATACAGTCATTAAATTACTGATACGATATAATATAACCGGAATTTCTCAGAATCTGTTATCATTAGATATATTTCGATTCGGCGTCATATGAAAGACAATCAAAATTGTTTAGTTGTAGTAGCGCTTCGCAACTTTACCTGAGATTTTTTGATTTTACGTGTCTTGATCGGTGGCTTTAGTTGCGTTTAGTTTTAGTTAGCGTAGTCTAAGTCGTAGCTCTGAGCGGACTCGTCTGTGTTCCGTTACGTAGACTGGTGCTACCGCTAAGGAAGTCGGGTCAGATCTTGTCCCACCGATGTCGTCCTTCCTCTAGATTAGCGTACCTACTAAGTACATTTCACACTATTTTATGACTTACCAAATGATTTAAAAATATATATTTTTTTATATAGTTTATTAGGTATCCTGACAAGTAAAAATGCATAAAAGCAGATATGGGATGGCTGTGACATTTTGAGAGTAGTAGACTAATACTCCACGGGATAGTACCAGAAACGAGATTCCCTTTGCATGTTGAATAGATGGCAATATAGTATTATACATACTAATGACAACCTATAGCCTCAAAATGCGTCACCAAAATCCCTTTCCAAATTGGTGTGCAATTGAAATGCAGGTAAAGTCCCAAATGAGTGTAATATATATGAAACAATTGTCATTGTTTTAATCTAAATTGTGCTGTAAAAATAACTACATCATTGTCCGTGATATGCTTACGTAACAAAATTAAGTAGTAAAAGTTCTATAGAACGCAGCCGTTAACATTCTTGTAAGTATATTGTAAAAATGTTTTATGACAAAACTATTTATGGCTGTTTCATAATATTTATTACTGACGGAATGTATCAATGGTTTTATGATTCAATTTGACGAATGGTTGTTAGTAAATCAATATGTACCCTTTAGAAAGGGTCTAAAAGAACATGGCTACGAAACCTAACCCTTCCCCTGCCGTTGTAAAAGGGGTTCCTCGGTGGGAGGCTTCGACCGCGGCTCGTTACCACCGGCCTAAGTAGCAGCGCCAAGCAGACTCGACCATGTTCCGATAACTAAGCCGGTGTAGCCACTGCAGAAGACGGATCTGCCGCTAGTAGTTGCTTAGTTGCAGTACATTGCTGTTTTGACGTAACAGTAGAATACGGAATGTTTTTTAACAGTAAATTGCAACTAATAGCGGTGGATGCTAATTAGATGATACCACAGCTGATCTTGTTGCACTGCCGTATTTCTGTCTTTTAGATGAGCATCTTAGATCTCATAATGTCACTTACCATAAGCATAGATTGTGGGCAAACGCTCATCCACCATATGAAACAAATAACTTTAACAGAATTAATCAAGTAACCATCCAAATCCCAATCCAAAGGGGTTGGGACATCGATGCCTCGCCCCCTTAATTAAAGAAAAAAAATACCCCCGACCAGGTACTTATTTCTAAAAAAAGCTAGAAACAAAAAGTTCTTCCGCGACACACGACACAAAGCTTAAAAGCTTTGGTTTATAGAAAAAAATAACGACACGAAATACCAACTATTTAATTTTACTCATATAGATAGGTAAATTCAGAACCTACCTACGTATTTCTTTTTGAAGTCGGATTAAATCCTATCAGAAATCCATCTTTTGATAACAATTACCGAGAAACTCGGTTGGGATATATAACATTTATTATCATATCGATGACGTCTCAAACAAATAGCTAGTCCATGACAGAGGAATTTCAAATTAGATTTTGGTAATACAATTGCTATTTGCCAATATTATCTATGATAGGTATATAGGTTGGATACAAATCTATCAGATTGGATACTGAAAGATAGGTATCTAATTTTTAATTGTATCTTTGGTATTTGGTAATTAATATTACGTAGTTTAAAATTTTAATTTGCCTTGCTAAATAAATTATTTTGCCGTAGCTGTGCCGTATCCTATTTTATTCAATCGACTATACCAAGTGGAAAACACGCCACATAGGGTAGAATGTAAGAACTTCGTATTGTGCATGTGGGTGCCAACCCCATTCATGCCAGTTGCTATGTTTAGAGATAGATGGCGCAGTGTGAAGTACTGTATCTACTTTGTACTTCTATCTTCTAAACACATAAAATTCTAAGTTCTGGCTGACTGAATAAACTATATCTATATATATATCGACGCACAGCCTTATACCTTCCACTTTTATACTTTCATTCCATAACTTTTGACATTGTAATTGATTTTATTTGACTTTGTAGCGTTCGTTCCTATTGTTCACGAAAATAGTTTGTTGGTAACCACTTAATATTGCGTGCCTCATGTAAAGGTCGGACAAAGTGTTTCTCAAATATTTAATTTTTTATAAGATCATTGTATACCTTTATTCGCAATAAATGTTTTTAAAATTTACTACGGGATCGGGAATTACGCGAGTGCAACCGTGGGACCAAAACTGCTAGTTTAGATATAATTTTCTAATTTAAATTAAACTTGTAATTAATATATTTTTCTGTGAATGAACACAGATGGACAGATGTGGCGCAGGATAGGGACAAGTGGAGGGAGTTGGGGAGGCCTAAACCCTGTCAAAAGGGGCCCTACTAACATAATAAAGTTAAATGTAATACTTGTTATTATAATAATAATTGAAATAATTATTAATAGTTAGGGATAATATATATAGAAATGTCATATAGAAGGGATAAATAAAGGCTATTTTATTTTTATTTTTAACATATTTTTACGTGAATTCAAATCTAACCAGTATTCAAATAAACCAGATGTTTTCAACAATTTTATTATACAGTTTATATCGAAACATATTTCAGAAATATCTTCATAGAGTCAATTTAATAAAACAATAGAGAATAAATACCTACACAATAAACAAAAATGGCGAACATTTTCCTATTGGCAATAGATAAAAACAATAATAATTAATTTATCAGTTAATTATCAAGGCGAAAACAAATGGTTGTCAACATATCTATTCTTTTATCTTACGACTAATAATCCTTCGATTTATGGTGTCGTTGTATATTGTAGACGGCAGCTTTATAAATTCGTTTTGAGTAAATACTTAATTCGATTACTCGGGCAAGGTCAGCATCATGTCGATGGCCATCAATGCATTCAGATTTTCAAAATTGTTATACTTCATAATTGTAGGTGTCAAAATAGGACAGACATTCTAAAAATAAAAGGGTTACTAGAAAAGGGTGTATTTCTATGTTTAAAATGCATGTATTTACAGAAGAAAAAAAAAAAGTATTATATCCGTTGTCTACTTATTCACCGTAACACAAGCTTAGCAGATTACCATGGGGCTGTGTGTTGTGTGTTGGTCACAGAATTAATTATTTAATTACTTTTCATTGTTTGTCCTGTTTTGAAACCCCACAATAATAATTATGATGTAGATATTTATAGATATTTTGATCAAAATGTAGATTTTTTCAACAATTAATTTAGATAATTTCTTTTGAGAGTTCCGTGCTTACCCCAAAAGGTAAACAATCCTTAACTCTCACCAGGAGCATTCGCGTGTATTCGGAGGGAGTAAAAATTTCAGGGAGGAAGCAATGCAATGCTTAATGTCGAATGTATAATGTTACAATTACCCGTGAATGCTTGTTGATAAACTCAATCGCTTAGTGTGCTTTCAATTTAGATGTTTCGTGTCGGAACGCTGTCGCATGTTTACCGTGCCGCTGGTTATAATAACCCGCTGCCATACCGCTGCAGTACCTACGGGTAGCAGTCCGACAACAAACGCCTAAATGGAAAGCGTATCTGACTGCCGTGCGTTTGTATGCTAAATAATAAAAATAGCTTTATTAATCTTTAAACACCTATTTCATACAATTTTATAATTATTATAACTAGTTTTTAGATTTAGTTTTTAAAAAAATTTACATAAATATTTTTGCTAATCGGTGTAAGGGCCGCCCATAGCGGCAAAAGCCTCCTCCAATGCGCTCCACCCCTTGCGGTCTCTCGCAGTGCGCGACCAGTGATTTCCGGCTACTCTAATTATGTCATCGCTCCACCTCTGTGATGGCCGACCTCTTCTTCTTTTTTCGCCAAGTGGTAACCAATTCGTGATGATTTGAGACCATCTATCTTTTCTTAATCGCTGTAGGTGACCTGCCCATTTCCATTTTAAACCTAGTATATTCTTTACTACGTCTTTTGCTTTTGTCTTTTTTCTTATGAGATTGTTCCTTAATCGGTCTTTAAGCTTTAGTCCCATGTAGCTTCTCTCCATAGCTCTCTGGCATATTTTTTACTTTTCGAGATGTTTTTTAGTTAGTGGCCAGGTTTGGCATGCGTATGTAAGGCATGGTATTATGCATATTTCAAGGGCTTTTGTTTTTATTGGTATGGGTAGAGATCCTTTAAATATTTCTTTCATGGCCCAGTATTTGTTCCATGAATTTTTTATCCTTCTATTTATTTCTTTGTCAACATTTTGCGCTAAAGTTAATTGTTGTCCGAGGTAGATGTACTCTTCTACGTACTCTAGAGTTAGAGAATCTATATGCACTGACACTTTTTTTCCGTTAGTCATTAGTTTAGTTTTATCCTTGTTTATCTCTAGGCCTACTCTTTTACTTTGTATATTTAGTGTTTCTATCATATATTGTAGTTCATTTGGATTTTCTGATAGTAGTACTAAGTCGTCCGCGAATCTCAAGTGTGAAATGTATGAGCCGTCTATTTTTAGTCCCCGTTTAACCCAATCCAGTTGTCGGAATATATCTTCTAATACCGCAATAAATAGAATAGCCGACAAGGGATCGCCCTGTTTTACACCTCTTTCTATCGGAAATACTTCGCCTTTTTCTTCCATTTTCACTCTTGCTGTGCTATTTTTGTAAATTTCCTTAATGATTTCGATGTAGTCTTGATTGATTCCTTGATCTGTTAAAGCTTTCCATATAGAACTATGGGATATTGAATCGAACGCTTTCATGTAGTCTATAAACCCAATATATAGAGTTTTATTGTATTCCATGTACTTCTCTATTATTTGTCTAATTGAATGTATGTGCTCTATGGTTGAGTAGTTTTTTCTAAAACCAGCTTGTTCTACGGCTTGATTTTCGTCAATTAGTTTCGATATTCTTGTAAGCAGTGTAGATGTGAAAACTTTGTAGAAGCTAGACAGTAGGCTAATCGGTCTGTAATTGTTTATACATTTGGGGTCACCTTTCTTGTATATCAATACTATTTCTGAGTTATGCCACTTTGCTGGTATGGATCTTTTTTGTAGAATGAGGTTAAACAGTTTGTTTAATATAGGGACTAGTTGTTCTTTACCAGCTTTTATCATTTCGTTTGAAATTTTGTCGGGGCCAGGAGTCTTATCTATCTTTAGTTTATTGATAGAGTGTTCAATTTCACTGTTGAGAAATGGTAGCACAGGGTCTCTATTATTTGTGCGTAAATCATTTTCATTATCGTTGTAGTTATTTGAATTACTGTATAGATTTCGATAGAACTGTGTAGCTACCGCTAGAATGTCTTTTCTGTTTGTGACAATGGTACCTGATATATTACATAAATGTGTCATCAATTGCTTAGTGGAGTCTAGTTTTTTGTATGCTTTTTTAACTCCGTTTGTATGCTAGTGATGTTTAATTCATTTGACAACAGTTCATTTAACACATGGTGCTTGTGACGTTGACGTCCTGTCGTCGAGCGTTTGCAGTACCGACGCCGCACTGTTGCCGCATCGTGCACTTTGTATGAAAACAAATGACCGTCCGTGCGCCATACGACAAACGCACCGCTTCGGCACTGCAGCCGTCCGACATAAAACGCCTAATTTGAAGGCGCCCTTTTGTCTGTCCGTGTATTCCCACCAAAACCGACCTACTAATATTTTAAAGCTGAAAGTTTGTGAGTTTGTATGTGTGTTTGTTACTCAATCACCTAAAAACCTGTAAACCGATTACGGTGAAACTTGAAATGTAGGTATCTGGATTCCGGTAATAGCACACAGGCTTCTTTTTATCCCGATAAACTTGCAAGAACGGGACTAAAAGAAAAAAAAACGATAAAAGAGTTTGGAGAAATATATTTTTAAAAATTCATCACTAAAATTTAATGAATTAATAATTAAGCTAAGTAAATGTAATGAGTTAATGACCCATAATTTGCTTTGAATAGTTTTTTAATTTCCATTATTTTCTTACCTATTATTTTCTTTATCTAAGTAATATGTGCTTAGTTTGGGGCTAGATTGCGCTGTGTGCAATGTAGTGCGATATTTTTTTTTTTTTAAATATTTCACAAGTTAATGATTTTGTGGACAAAATAAATGATGAACTTGTAGTCTACATTTTTTCAGTACATTTAGTCAGTTTAAATAAATTCTGTGACCAACACACAGCGCCATCTAGCCCCATGGTAAGCTGCTAAGCTTGTCTTACGGTGACTAGAGTTGTCTAGGATATACTACATAATATATTTATTTTTCTTTTGTAAATACATACTCATTATACATAGAAATACACCCAGACCAGATCAAAATGTTTAACTATTTTTTAATAAATATTTGCACCCAGCGGGAATCGAACCCGCAACCTTCTGCATTGCAGTCAAGCGCCCGAAGCGCCACAGAGGTCGTCAAATTCGGTCGATTATTGCACAAGACATTCTATAAATATCTATAAATTTAATATTTGTAACCTTCAGATTCCACTAGTACTGTAGGTAGATGTTAAATAATATCACAACTTGTACAGAACCATGAAAATCCCTGAATGTCCAGACACTCTCCATTCCGACTTACAAGTTTGACTGGTATCGTAAGTGCATATATAGTATTTCCCTGCTTTGGTCTCACATTTACTCCATTTTACTTTTACATTTGATTGATCTAAATAGATTTTTCTTGTGTTTTCGTGACTTTGTATTGAAATGAAAACCAGGTACTTAGTTAAATCAGCACCAACTTTGACAGCAATGTAGCTTTGATATTGAAATTAATAGTTTGTAGCCTAACAAACTGTATATTTATGTAGTGTCTGGGACATAAACCAGGAGTTTTAGACATAGACATTTTTTTATATTAATAAGTCGTTTATTTCAAACAATATAGAACCATAATGTGTTAGTAAGAAATAAAAATACTAATAATAAATTACAAACTAGTGCTTAGTAGGTTAATGGGTGTATTAATTCAAATTAAATTAAAAACACAGCACAGCAAATGGTGCTATCCGATGCGGGAACACGGTGCAACAGCGGCAAGTCGCTGCACCCAGTGTTTCCACAGCGGAGGGCTCCACCTGTCAGACATGACCCTCAGGATCCTGCTAGAACTATTCCGAATCCGATTCAATAGAGACGTCGTTCTTTTACGCATGATGGCCTTAAAATCGCCCACGCGCGCCTCCGCAAACATACCCGACGCACTGCAAAACCTAGTCAGCCCAATCAGCACCCTGAACTAATTATTGTACTGCACTTGGAGTTCTCTGTATGCCCGCTGCGTGTACCTTACCCACAGACCGCATGTGTATTGGTTTGGTAGATTGGCCTTACAGGGTTAATTTAACTTGATAACTACAACAAGCGAATCTGCGAGACAACATGTTGCAGCGCACAGCAAGGGCCCCGCGCTCCCTCTCCAGGTCTTCGTTATCACTCAGATCCTCATTTACCCAGTGGCCCAGATACTGAAACTGCTTAACTCGTTGCAACGGCACACTACAAAGTGGAACCGATGGCACGGTTTTGTAAGTCTTTGAACCGGCCCCGAAAACCATCGGTTAACTCTTTGCGACATTATATCTGAGCCCATGGGTGTCAGCATACACTTCACATTATAGCGATCAGCTGTCGCATGGCACCTATCGACTGGCTCAGCAGCACCATATCGTCAGCGTAGCTTATGTTATTGACGCACAATCCGTCAATGTGACAATGACAACCTAGATTGGTATTAATGAGCTCGTTAATAGGACTATTTAGATAAATGTTCAAGAGCCTCGGAGAACTCAGCCCCCCCCCCTGTCTCACACCACACTTCAACACATACCCATCCATCTGATGACTATACCAATATTTAAACTTACCTATTACTTCTTAGATAAACTAGTCTCACTTTCCAGCTTCTGCCACAGTTGGTTATATGACACAAGATCAAATGCTTTTGACAGGTCCAAGTAGCAAGCATAAATTGCCATGTTTCTGTTTGTGTAGTATCGGACAGTCTCTTTAAGGCAGAGAATAGCAGTTTCCTGGTCCTGGTCCTGGTCTAGAACCAAATTGCGCATCATTTAATACTGAATACTTATTCACAATGCCATCAAACAGACTGTCCACTACTTTAGCTATTACAGCAGCCAGCGATATGGGTCTATAGTTGGACATGTCAGATGGATCTGAAGTTTTGTTTTTTGGCAATTAGGAGTGAGTATTTTTGTTGTTAAAATGATAACATTTTCAAGCCTGTAAGATCCGAAGGAATAGTTGTGGCATTATTGGAAAATATTAAGGCGCCTATAGAAAAAATAAAGCAAAGACTTCATATTAAAAAAATTGTAATTGCGAACAAGGGGCTTTGCTATGTTTTGACAATATCATACTAGCCCTTAATGTAAATTGGTCATAAAATGGTCCTGCTCGTAAGCACTATTACAAATTCAAATTTATACGTTAGTTCAAACGTTTGTATGGATCTTTATTAAGGAAAACAGTTTAGGTCCAGCTTTATGCGATAAGGCCGCAGATCAGGATTTCATATAGTTATAACTTCGGAAATGTATTGGAATAATAATAATCAATTTATTTTAGGCTAAAAAGGACAATAAATAAATACCTTATAGACTAACATTCATGTTTTATACTAAAATAAGTCTAAAATGAATGACGTGTAAGATAGCTTGCAACTATGTTAGATCACTTCCATTACCCTACACTTGTGTGTTCTTGTGGTATTTGCCTGCGGAAGCAACGGAATACCACGCCGTTCGGTCAAAAGTTTTCGTCCATGACGCGAGGCAGGTAGTATGTCGGGACCCGCACCACAAACGCCTTGAAATTGACGTTCCGATGGGACTTCAGCATATGCACGCTCAGCGTATAGCCCAACTTCCAGCCCTCGTACTCAACGATTCCCCAGTCGATGTCGTACACAATACGATAGGTTTCTACCGTCCCGGTACTGGGATAGATGCAACATACCGAGTCATTCCCGGTCGAGGTCAAGAGTGGTACTGGGATCTATACGTGAAATTTTATTAAGGTAAATTAACGGATTGTTATTGGACACTATCAGCGCAATTCCCATCTCATATGAATTCTGGGATAGGGTATGTGTTATTCCAGGAAATTTGGTGAAATGGTATAATTCAAGTGCACATATTGTAGACTACGAAAAATATCCTTCGTGCTAATATTTTAAAGGTGAAGTTAGTGAGTGTTTTTGCTTCTTCATGTCTTAGTCTATAAAGGGCCCTGATTCTCGTCTCGTCTTCACCCGTTCGTGAAAACGGTCCACGGGCGTTAGAATCGCGGCGATATATCTTATTTCTATACAATGCGTTGCCGCGTTAACATCGCCGTGTGGAGACACGTTCATAGATATTGTACAGAAATAAGTGGCTCGACGATAATAGCGCCGCAATTCTAACGCTTGTGGAGGCGATCACTAAGGAATAAGGCTGACTTACACCATCCATTATTCCGATTATAATGTCGCACTTCATGGATTCGTTCTCAAATTCCAAATTGACGACCTCTGTGTTGCATCGCAGGTTCGAAGCCCGCCGGGTGTAAACATTTATGCTTAATAATGAATATTTGCATCTGGTCTGGGTCTTGTATATATCACTAGCTGCGCCCCGCGGTTTCACCCGTGTAAGTCCCGTTCCCGCGGGAATATCGGGATAAAAAGTAGCTTATGTGTTATGCGACACACATACTCACAAACAATCAGCTTTATAACATTAGTAGGATAGGATAGGATATGTATTTATTTGCAACAAATAAATATACTATGTAGTATATCCGTTGTCTAGTACCCATAGTACAAGCCTAGTGTTTAGTTTGGGGCTAGATTGCGATGTGTGTAATGTCGTGCAATATTTAAATATTTAAATAAACAGGTGTATCTTTTGGGAAACGCTCTACATTTGACCCCATAGTCAAGATTAGGTAAAGAGAGAAAAGAGGAAAATATGTTTCATTTATTACAAAACGTAAAGTCTAAAATTAATTAACAAAAGATAAGATAAAATTGACTAGAACATCATTGCGCATACAATTAAATGTATAACAAACATATGCGTACAGGCTTGGTTAAAAAGCCGTAAGATTGCACGAATAAAATTTAAACTTCACTATCTAATATATTCATTCTAGTAATAACTAGACCCTGGGACCTGTTATCGTTTGGTTCATACAAAACATTTTGTATATCCAAAGATTTGTTCATAGAAAAACAGTACCAAACACCGAAAGAACCAATCACTAGACCAGTCACAGATGAAATTGCAATGACTGTTATCATGAAAGGAGTAAAAAAAACATCTTCTTCTGTAATGTTCGATGGTTCTGTAGTTAAATCTGTAGTCAAGTCGGTTGTAGATGGTTCCGTTGTTAAGTCAGTAGTAAAGTCGGTTGTAGATGAATCCGTTGTAGAGTCAGTAGTCAAGTCAGTTGTAGATGGTTCCGTTGTTGAGTCAGTAGTAAAGTCGGTTGTAGATGAATCCGTTGTTAAGTCAGTAGTGAAGTCGGTTGTAGATGGTTCCGTTGTTGAGTCAGTAGTAAAGTCAGTAGCAGACGGTTCTGTTGTTAGGTCGGTTGTAGATGATTCCGTTGTTGATTCTGTTGTTAAGTCGGTTGTAGATGACTCCGTTGTTGATTCTGTTGTAAAGTCAGTTGTAGATGGTTCCGTTGTAGAATCTGTAGTAAAGTCAGTTGTAGATGGTTCTGTTGTTGAGTCAGTAGTAAAGTCCGTTGTAGATGGTTCCGTTGTTGAGTCAGTAGTAAAGTCGGTTGTAGATGGTTCCGTTGTTGAGTCAGTAGTGAAGTCAGTTGTAGATGGTTCCGTTGTAGAATCTGTGGTAAAGTCAGTTGTAGATGGTTCTGTTGTTGAGTCAGTAGTAAAGTATGTTGTAGATGGTTCCGTTGTTGAGTCAGTAGTAAAGTCGGTTGTAGATGGTTCCGTTGTTGAGTCAGTAGTAAAGTCGGTTGTAGATGATTCCGTTGTTGAGTCTGTAGTAAAGTCGTTTGTAGATAATTCCGTTGTTGAGTCAGTTGTAGACGGTTCTGTTGTTAGGTCGGTTGTAGATGATTCCGTTGTTGATTCTGTTGTAAAATCAGTTGTAGATGGTTCTGTTGTTGAGTCAGTAGTAAAATCAGTTGTAGATGGTTCCGTTGTTGAATAAGTAGTAAAATCAGTTGTGGATAGTTCCGTTGTTGATTCTGTAGTAAAGTCGGTTGTAGACGGTTCTGTTGTTAGGTCGGTTGTAGATGATTCCGTTGTTGATTCTGTTGTTATGTCCGTTGTAGATGGTTCTGTTGTTGAGTCAGTAGTAAAGTCCGTTGTAGATGGTTCTGTTATTGAATCTGTAGTAAAGTCGGTCGTAGATGGTTCCATTGTTGAGTCAGTAGTCAAGTCGGTTGTAGATGGTTCCGTTGTTGAGTCAGTTGTAATGTCGGTTGTAGATGGTTCCGTTGTTGAGTCAGTAGTAAAGTCGGTTGTAGATGATTCCGTTGTTGAGTCTGTAGTAAAGTCGGTTGTAGATAATTCCGTTGTTGAGTCAGTAGGAAAGTCAGTTGTAGACGGTTCTGTTGTTAGGTCTGTTGTAGATGACTCCGTTGTTGATTCTGTTGTAAAGTCAGTTGTAGATGGTTCCGTTGTTGAGTCAGTAGTAAAGTCAGTTGTAGACGGTTCTGTTGTTAGGTCGGTTGTAGATGATTTCGTTGTTGATTCTGTTGTTAAGTCGGTTGTAGATGGTTCCGTTGTTGAGTCAGTAGTAAAGTCGGTTGTAGATGATTCCGTTGTTGAGTCTGTAGTAAAGTCGGTTGTAGATAATTTCGTTGTTGAGTCAGTAGGAAAGTCAGTTGTTGACGGTTCTGTTGTTAGGTCGGTTGTAGATGACTCCGTTGTTGATTCTGTTGTAAAGTCAGTTGTAGATGGTTCCGTTGTTGAGTCTGTAGTAAAGTCAGTTGTAGACGGTTCTGTTGTTAGGTCGGTTGTAGATGATTCCGTTGTTGATTCTGTTGTTAAGTCGGTTGTGGATGGTTCCGTTGTTGATTCTGTAGTAAAGTCGGTTGTAGATGACTCCGTTGTTGATTCTGTTGTAAAGTCAGTTGTAGATGGTTCCGTTGTAGAATCTGTGGTAAAGTCAGTTGTAGATGGTTCTGTTGTTGAGTCAGTAGTAAAGTATGTTGTAGATGGTTCCGTTGTTGAGTCAGTAGTAAAGTCGGTTGTAGATGGTTCCGTTGTTGAGTCAGTAGTAAAGTCGGTTGTAGATGATTCCGTTGTTGAGTCTGTAGTAAAGTCGGTTGTAGATAATTCCGTTGTTGAGTCAGTAGGAAAGTTAGTTGTAGACGGTTCTGTTGTTAGGTCGGTTGTAGATGATTCCGTTGTTGATTCTGTTGTTAAGTCGGTTGTAGATGACTCCGTTGTTGATTCTGTTGTAAAGTCAGTTGTAGATGGTTCCGTTGTAGAATCTGTAGTGAAGTCAGTTGTAGATGGTTCTGTTGTTGAGTCAGTAGTAAAGTCGGTTGTAGATGAATCCGTTGTTGAGTCAGTAGTAAAGTATGTTGTAGATGGTTCCGTTGTTGAGTCAGTAGTAAAGTCGGTTGTAGATGGTTCCGTTGTTGAGTCAGTAGTAAAGTATGTTGTAGATGGTTCCGTTGTTGAGTCAGTAGTAAAGTATGTTGTAGATGGTTCCGTTGTTGAGTCAGTAGTGAAGTCGGTTGTAGATGGTTCCGTTGTTGAGTCAGTAGGAAAGTTAGTTGTAGACGGTTCTGTTGTTAGGTCGGTTGTAGATGATTCCGTTGTTGATTCTGTTGTTAAGTCGGTTGTAGATGACTCCGTGGTTGATTCTGTTGTAAAGTCAGTTGTAGATGGTTCCGTTGTAGAATCTGTAGTGAAGTCAGTTGTAGATGGTTCTGTTGTTGAGTCAGTAGTAAAGTCGGTTGTAGATGAATCCGTTGTTGAGTCAGTAGTAAAGTATGTTGCAGATGGTTCCGTTGTTGAGTCAGTAGTAAAGTCGGTTGTAGATGGTTCCGTTGTTAAGTCAGTAGTAAAGTATGTTGTAGATGGTTCCGTTGTTGAGTCAGTAGTGAAGTCGGTTGTAGATGGTTCCGTTGTTGAGTCAGTAGTAAAGTCGGTTGTAGATGGTTCCGTTGTTGAGTCAGTAGTAAAGTCGGTTGTAGATGATTCCGTTGTTGAGTCTGTAGTAAAGTCGGTTGTAGATAATTTCGTTGTTGAGTCAGTAGGAAAGTCAGTTGTAGACGGTTCTGTTGTTAGGTCGGTTGTAGATGACTCCGTTGTTGATTCTGTTGTAAAGTCAGTTGTAGATGGTTCCGTTGTTGAGTCTGTAGTAAAGTCAGTTGTAGACGGTTCTGTTGTTAGGTCGGTTGTAGATGATTCCGTTGTTGATTCTGTTGTTAAGTCGGTTGTGGATGGTTCCGTTGTTGATTCTGTAGTAAAGTCGGTTGTAGATGACTCCGTTGTTGATTCTGTTGTAAAGTCAGTTGTAGATGGTTCCGTTGTAGAATCTGTGGTAAAGTCAGTTGTAGATGGTTCTGTTGTTGAGTCAGTAGTAAAGTATGTTGTAGATGGTTCCGTTGTTGAGTCAGTAGTAAAGTCGGTTGTAGATGGTTCCGTTGTTGAGTCAGTAGTAAAGTCGGTTGTAGATGATTCCGTTGTTGAGTCTGTAGTAAAGTCGGTTGTAGATAATTCCGTTGTTGAGTCAGTAGGAAAGTTAGTTGTAGACGGTTCTGTTGTTAGGTCGGTTGTAGATGATTCCGTTGTTGATTCTGTTGTTAAGTCGGTTGTAGATGACTCCGTTGTTGATTCTGTTGTAAAGTCAGTTGTAGATGGTTCCGTTGTAGAATCTGTAGTGAAGTCAGTTGTAGATGGTTCTGTTGTTGAGTCAGTAGTAAAGTCGGTTGTAGATGAATCCGTTGTTGAGTCAGTAGTAAAGTATGTTGTAGATGGTTCCGTTGTTGAGTCAGTAGTAAAGTCGGTTGTAGATGGTTCCGTTGTTGAGTCAGTAGTAAAGTATGTTGTAGATGGTTCCGTTGTTGAGTCAGTAGTGAAGTCGGTTGTAGATGGTTCCGTTGTTGAGTCAGTAGGAAAGTTAGTTGTAGACGGTTCTGTTGTTAGGTCGGTTGTAGATGATTCCGTTGTTGATTCTGTTGTTAAGTCGGTTGTAGATGACTCCGTTGTTGATTCTGTTGTAAAGTCAGTTGTAGATGGTTCCGTTGTAGAATCTGTAGTGAAGTCAGTTGTAGATGGTTCTGTTGTTGAGTCAGTAGTAAAGTCGGTTGTAGATGAATCCGTTGTTGAGTCAGTAGTAAAGTATGTTGTAGATGGTTCCGTTGTTGAGTCAGTAGTAAAGTCGGTTGTAGATGGTTCCGTTGTTGAGTCAGTAGTAAAGTATGTTGTAGATGGTTCCGTTGTTGAGTCAGTAGTAAAGTATGTTGTAGATGGTTCCGTTGTTGAGTCAGTAGTGAAGTCGGTTGTAGATGGTTCCGTTGTTGAGTCAGTAGGAAAGTTAGTTGTAGACGGTTCTGTTGTTAGGTCGGTTGTAGATGATTCCGTTGTTGATTCTGTTGTTAAGTCGGTTGTAGATGACTCCGTTGTTGATTCTGTTGTAAAGTCAGTTGTAGATGGTTCCGTTGTAGAATCTGTAGTGAAGTCAGTTGTAGATGGTTCTGTTGTTGAGTCAGTAGTAAAGTCGGTTGTAGATGAATCCGTTGTTGAGTCAGTAGTAAAGTATGTTGCAGATGGTTCCGTTGTTGAGTCAGTAGTAAAGTCGGTTGTAGATGGTTCCGTTGTTAAGTCAGTAGTAAAGTATGTTGTAGATGGTTCCGTTGTTGAGTCAGTAGTGAAGTCGGTTGTAGATGGTTCCGTTGTTGAGTCAGTAGTAAAGTCGGTTGTAGATGAATCCGTTGTTGAGTCAGTAGTAAAGTCGGTTGTAGATGGTTCCGTTGTTGAGTCAGTAGTAAAGTATGTTGTAGATGGTTCCGTTGTTGAGTCAGTAGTGAAGTCGGTTGTAGATGGTTCCGTTGTTGAGTCAGTAGTAAAGTCGGTTGTAGATGATTCCGTTGTTGAGTCTGTAGTAAAGTCGGTAGTAGATGGTTCCGTTGTTGAGTCAGTAGTAAAGTCGGTTGTAGACGGTTCTGTTGTTAGGTCAGTTGTAGATGACTCCGTTGTTGATTCTGTTGTTAAGTCGGTTGTAGATGGTTCCGTTGTTGATTCTGTTGTAAAGTCAGTTGTAGATGGTTCCGTTGTAGAATCTGTAGTAAAGTCAGTTGTAGATGGTTCTGTTGTTGAGTCAGTAGTAAAGTCGGTTGTTGATGGTTCTGTTGTTGATTCTGTTGTAAAGTCAGTTGTAGATGGTTCCGTTGTAGAATCTGTAGTAAAGTCAGTTGTAGATGGTTCTGTTGTTGAGTCAGTAGTAAAGTCCGTTGTAGATGGTTCCGGTGTTGAGTCAGAAGTAAAGTCGGTTGTAGATGGTTCCATTGTTGAGTCAGTAGTGAAGTCGGTTGTAGATGGTTCCGTTGTTGAGTCAGTAGTAAAGTCGGTTGTAGATGGTTCCGTTGTTGAGTCAGTAGTAAAGTCGGTTGTAGATGATTCCGTTGTTGAGTCTGTAGTAAAGTCGGTTGTAGATAATTCCGTTGTTGAGTCAGAAGGAAAGTCAGTTGTAGACGGTTCTGTTGTTAGGTCAGTTGTAGATGACTCCGTTGTTGATTCTGTTGTAAAGTCAGTTGTAGATGGTTCTGTTGTTGAGTCAGTAGTAAAGTCGGTTGTAGATGGTTCCGTTGTTAAGTCAGTAGTGAAGTCGGTTGTAAATGGTTCCGTTGTTGAGTCAGTAGTAAAGTCGGTTGTAGATGATTCCGTTGTTGAGTCTGTAGTAAAGTCGGTTGTAGATAATTCCGTTGTTGAGTCAGTAGGAAAGTCAGTTGTAGACGGTTCTGTTGTTAGGTCGGTTGTAGATGATTCTGTTGTAAAGGCCGTTGTAGATGGTTCCGTTGTTGAGTCAGTAGTAAAGTATGTTGTAGATGGTTCCGTTGTTGAGTCAGTAGTGAAGTCAGTTGTAGATGAATCCGTTGTTGAGTCAGTAGTAAAGTATGTTGTAGATGGTTCCGTTGTTGAGTCAGTAGTAAAGTCGGTTGTAGATGGTTCCGTTGTTGAGTCAGTAGTAAAGTATGTTGTAGATAGTTCTGTTGTTAGGTCGGTTGTAGATGATTCCGTTGTTGATTCTGTTGTTAAGTCGGTTGTAGATGGCTCCGTTGTTGATTCTGTTGTAAAGTCAGTTGTAGATGGTTCCGTTGTAGAATCTGTAGTAAAGTCAGTTGTAGATGGTTCTGTTGTTGAGTCAGTAGTAAAGTCCGTTGTAGATGGTTCTGTTGTTGAGTCAGTAGTAAAGTCGGTTGTTGATGGTTCTGTTGTTGAATCTGTAATAAAAACAGTTGTAGATGGTTCCGTTGTTGAGTCAGTAGTAAAATCAGTTGTAAATGGTTCCGTTGTTGAGTCAGTAGTAAAATCAGTAGTAAATGGTTCTGTTGTTGAGTCAGTAGTAAAGTCGGTTGTAGATGGTTCCGTTGTTGAATCTGTAGTAAAGTCGGTTGTAGATAATTCCGTTGTTGAGTCAGAAGTAAAGTCGGTTGTAGAAAGTTCTGTTGTTAGGTCAGCTGTAGATGATTCCATTGTAGAATCTGTAGTGAAGTCCGTTGTAGATAGTTCTGTTGTTGAGTCAGTAGTAAAGTCCGTTGTAGATGGTCCTGTTGTTGAATCTGTAGTCAAGTCAGTAGTAGATGGTTCCGTGGTTGAGTCTGTAGTAAAGTCGGTTGTAGATAATTCCGTTGTTGAGTCAGTAGTAAAGTCGATTGTAGTCGGTACTGTTGTTAGGTCGGTTGTAGATGGTTCTTTTGTTGAGTCAGTAGTAAAGTCCGTTGTAGATGGTCCTGTTGTTGAATCTGTAGTAAAGTCGGTTGTAGATGATTCCGTTGTTGATTCTGTTGTAAAGTCCGTTGTAGATGGTTCCGTGGTTGAGTCTGTTGTAAAGTCGGTTGTAGATAATTCCGTTGTTGAGTCAGTAGTAAAGTCGGTTGTAGACGGTTCTGTTGTTAGGTCGGTTGTAGATGATTCTGTTGTTGATTCTATTGTTATGTCCGTTGTAGATGGTTCTGTTGTTGAGTCAGTAGTAAAGTCCGTTGTAGATGGTCCTGTTATTGAATCTGTAGTAAAGTCGGTTGTAGATGATTCCATTGTTGAGTCAGTAGTCAAGTCGGTTGTAGATGGTTCCGTTGTTGAGTCAGTAGTAAAGTCGGTTGTAGATAGTTCTGTTGTTGAGTCAGTAGTAAAGTCCGTTGTAGATGGTTCTGTTGTTGAGTCAGTAGTAAAGTCCGTTGTAGATGGTCCTGTTATTGAATCTGTAGTAAAGTCGGTTGTAGATGATTCCATTGTTGAGTCAGTAGTCAAGTCGGTTGTAGATGGTTCCGTTGTTGAGTCAGTAGTAAAGTCGGTTGTAGATAGTTCTGTTGTTGAGTCAGTAGTAAAGTCCGTTGTAGATGGTCCTGTTATTGAATCTGTAGTAAAGTCGGTTGTAGATGGTTCCATTGTTGAGTCAGTAGTCAAGTCGGTTGTAGATGGTTCCGTTGTTGAGTCAGTTGTAATGTCGGTTGGAGATGGTTCCGTTGTTGAGTCAGTAGTAAAGTCGTTAGTTGATTGTTCTGTAGTTTGGGTAGTATCTGTATCTGTTTGAGATTCTGTTGTAACTGTAGTTGATTCTGTTATTATTGTAGTACTTTCAGTTTCTATGGTTGTATATTCTGTTATCGTGGGTACATATTCAGTAGTCGTAGTTACGTATTCTGTAGTTGTGGTTGGAGGTGGTGCCGTTGGAAAAGTTGGAAATATTGGTGGTGGCAAAGTAGCTGATCCATCTGAATTCGTTTCATCACCATCTAAGCTTATGGTTGCATCTTGACTAGGATCATTATATCTTCTATCAGTATGTTTTATAAACTCATAGTCTCTGCTGTTATTTTCATGGTAATATTGTAGAGATTCGATGACAACTGAAGAAGTTGGTTTTGTTTCAAGTAAAACCTGTAATTGAGATGAGTTTTGATTGTTAGTTTATGAACACTTCATAGATTGAGAAACATAGACTGCAACTGATTGCTGGTTCGATTTTCGCCGGGTGCAAAATATTAATGTTTAAAAATAAATATTTTTATTTGCGCTGGGTATCTTTCTATGTGTATTTTGTATGTATTTATAAAAGTATAACAAATATAAGTAACTACTTCAATAATTAACTAATCCATTGTCACGTTACCGTAACACAAGTTTAGCAGCTTACCATGGAGCTAGATGGCGCTGTGTGTTGGTCACAGAATTTATTTATTTATTATTTGTGATTGACTTTGCCCTTCTTATGGGTAGGTAGTACTTTGTGTTCTAAGGCTTTAATATGCTCGATTTTTGAGTTTGAGGATCAATAAACTTTTTGTAATATTTCATGTTTCTGTTGTTTTCCTCCTCTAAATATCTTAGTTTCTGAGTTACTTAAAAGTATGTTAATTACAAATAAACTTACGTATCCACTCTGCCCTGTTCCTTGTACATTTGCTTTAATAAATGTTATATTTCGTAAGTTCTGTTCATCTGTGTATACTGAATCTATTTTTGAAATAATTTTGTCGTTTTCATTGTCATTTGCTGCAAATACTACTAAAGATACAAGATCACCAATTTCAGCTGAAATATATGCTACTACTGTTCCGTTAGTAACTGCGAATTCTTCTGTATATACACAATTAGAGTCCCCTAACTCTACATTTATTCTGATATCCTTTGCGTATAAAATATCGTCTTGTGTTTTCCATTTCACACCTTTACATCCTCTTCTGAAATCATGTTCTTCACTACCAAAAATTGCACTAACCAACAAGCAGCTAAAGACGAAAGTACTGAGTAACATTATAACTTGTTGGTTATAAAACAAAACAACTGTTACCCAGTGAATAATTTTGACAAAAATGTGTGTTAAATAATTTGTTATCGTCCATCAATCCATAATTAAGATAATATATTAATGGGCTAGTTAAAATTCTAACGAAATTTGATGTTGCCGTCTACAGATAAAACCAAGAAAGATTTGTTAGTCTGTTAATTTGCTGAATTAAACTTAATTTGAACATACGATTATTATTAGTTACAGTTAAATAATACTGTATTTAGGATAGCTATTCTGCACATCACTTTAAAGATCCTAATCAGATCTGCACCAATGTTCCAGAAGACTTATTTTAAGTTACCCTTTCAAAATTAAGAAAGTAATATTGATACTTGTTAATTTGTGCGGAGATATCGAGTAGACTTTGATGAGAAATACTCCACTAATTAAAAATTCCATAGGACAAAAATGGTCTATAAAAAGAGGTACCTGTTTTTGAAAATATTATGAGACGGACTGGCAGTAGGTTCGGTCAACTAAGCTATAAAATAAAAAATGATGTCATTCGATGCTCGAAATAAAAGTAAGGAAACCCTGCAACAAAAACTAGTTAGACAAACGCACTTAACAATGATAAAAATCTCCATGAAATATCGCGATAATTAATTGATTGTTTTGATAAAATATTACATAAAGTAATTAAAATCGGCTTCCGTCAAAATGTCATGTTTTATTGAAATACGGCAAAATGGAAATACGTTTAGTTTGGAATCACTGTTTTTTTTAAACGTAGGTGCGTACCCCACGGTTTTATCCGCATAACTCCCGATCCTGCGGATTAGGATGTGTTATAGATACTTTACTATTGAATTTCTCCAGTAGTAGTTCTGCGAACAGTAGACTTCGCGATCACCATATTGAAACAATTAGTATGTACTTAAAACACAAGAATTAAAATACCCTCTTTGTGGAAGAAATATCCCACCAATAAAAATCCCCCACGAAAAAAAAATCCATCAGCTCATAGAACTTGTATACAAAGCTTTATCAAAATCATCTCATATTGCATAGATATCTCCATCCACACATCAACACCATTCTTTTTGGGAGAAATTCCCCTCCAATCAAAAATCCCCTGCGACAAAAATAATTCTAGAATGCTCATAAAACTTGTACACCAAGTTTCATCAAAATGGTTTGAGAAATACGACTTGTAGAGGAGAATCGACATACAGAACAAAAAAATAATGGACTTTCTCTATGGAGTGTGGGAGAAATACACCACCAATCAAAAATCCCCCACATGAGTTGAGAAATACGACCTGTAGAGGAAAAACAACATACAGAAAAAATAAAATTTGACCAACCTGATGCATAGACGCTTCGCTCGCTGACGCTCGGTCAAATAGAGGAAGGTTTTGATTGTTAATCTATACTTATAATAAAGGAAGAAAGGACAAAAAGTCTGTACTTGGAAGTAAATTACAAAAAAGTTGTCTAAAGGGCTTACAAAAAATAGAGCCATGCTTCCACCATTCTTGTGCGCACTGCCAAAAAGTGGAATTTGCTGCCCGCTCCGCTGTTTTTCTAAACTACAACCTTGGAGTCTTCAAGTCTAGATTAAATATTATGTATCTTTAGGTAAGCATGCTACAGCGTCGACCTCATCGTCGCTTCCCATTTGGTGAGATGAGGTCAAATGCTGGCCTATTAAGGGGCCGTAGTAGGCCAGAACTGATGTTTCTAAGGTGTACATAAGTTATTTGAAATAAAAGTTTTTGAAACCACATGTTCATAGTCGAGGATATGTTCTAACACGTGAATGTCGTGAAAACACGATTCCTGAAAATTTTCTCGATAGAAAAAAAATCCAAACTTCCCTCTAAATTGTACAAATAAGTGATATTACTCAGTCAATATTGTACGAAAACTAATAAAACTTTGCTTCAGAACTGAAGTTAGCTCAATACAGGCAGTGAATGTTTTGAATTTCAAGATTAACGTTCAGTTATCTTGAACCTTGCAATAGTTTGATTTTACGCAATAAAATTTTGCAAAGTCGCATCTTATGTCCTTCACTTACACACCTGAAATTCTCTAGCTTTATCCCTGTCACGCTATTAGGGTTATATAGGCCCTTAAGTGTTAAAGAAAAAAAACGTACATACATACAAACTTTCACGTTTATAATATTAGAAAGATATTATGAACACGGACTTTTTTTTTAGTTAATTAATGTAATATAATTGTATTGTATGGACTTACTTCATCATCATCATCATCATCAGCCTGTTGCAGTCCACTGCTGGATTTACTTGGGAGAAAATAAATATTAATAATATGTTACTATTTATTGTTTATTTAGTTGATCTCAAAAAATCTTTCACCAATAGAAAGCTTTACTATCTATTATCCAAGAGTACCAAGAGTATAGGCTAGTTTGATCCTGATATTTCTCTCTCTATCTATTGATAATCAGGACTTACGCGGGTGAAACCGTGGGACGCAAGTAATTAACCATAAAGCTCTTGCATACCTACTGAATGTCTATTGTTAAATTATTGTAATTATTTTTTTGTTACATTTGTTACATTGCCTTTTGTTTCCGTTTTGTCATTGTCTTATTTCAGGTCTAGGTGTACACGGAACAAACTGACAAATTATAATCACATTCACAACTGTCCCAAGGTTGGCTGTAAGAGATCGCTTTCAACGATAGGGCCATCCATTGTGCCACCTAAATTTAAGTTGTATTTGTTTCTATCTGTATACAAGCAGTAACGGGTATGCCCTTTTAAGCCGAACTAGGCAAACAACTTTTGTTTTACGACATATGAAATTCGAACTTTTTTTTGAAAATTTTGAGCTTGTGTTTCACTGAAAAAACAGCTGCTTTTGAAAATAAAGGGAATTGAAGTATTGATTGTAGTAGATCAAACTAAATGAAAGGACAACATAAAGGTCAATGACTTCGAACACTAAGAAACAGCTAAATAATTTTTTGAAAGGTTCTTTGAATTTCCAAAAGTCGTAGAACAAAAGTTGTTCGCCTAGACGTCTAGAACAACCAACCCCCTTTCGGCTTAAAAGTGCATACCTGTTACACCTTGTATATTGTAAGTTTATATGGTGTGTACAATAAAGAATTTATCCATTCATTCATTTATTCTGAGGAATCGTGATATCTTCCCAGCTATAAATTGTCAAAACCCAAACAAATAAACATAACTCAAAGTAAAGTTAAGAGTCTTGAATAAATTTCCACAAGAGAAACAAATGGCATATCTGTGTTCGTGTCCTGTCTACGGCTTTTAGCACAAATTGGTAGCCACGACACCTCAGGGAGATGTCACAACTTTCAAAATAAATATAGGCTGATAAATATTAGTACGAAAATCCGAGGGAATCCCAAGGAAATCGACGAATAAGTTAAGCTAAGTTTATTTGTCAGATCTGCCAGGATAATAAATATATTGCCATTGGCGTAGCGAGGGACGAAGGTGGGCTCAGCCCTCCCTATTAAGTGGCCCCCTTAAAGAGTAATATTTATGTAGGTAGGTAGGTATATACTGTACCTACTTACAAAACTGCAGTCGCTTGACTTGCCTTCTCTCTTATTTCAAGATTAGGTTTAAAGGATTAACACTTTAGATATAAGAAAGTATAATGGAGTAGCACCTTTATCCCGGTAACAGAATAGCCACATACGGGCAGAAACCATTTCGAAATTTCGAGAATATGTACATTGCAAAACAATCAAACTCTATTAGAATGTACATTCGGCGTTTTATATTTAATTAGCTTTATTTACAGTAGGTCCGTTTAAAATCACCTTTTGAATGTTTTTGAACGCTTTTGGATAAGCCTCTTTCTTATTATATACCCTCTGCTCGCCTTTTGAACCCTGTAGGCAAATAGCTATATATAATTATATATCCTCTGCCAAAAGACCAAAAGAAGTTTCTCGGCTAGAGGTTTCGGCCCCACTAAAAAAGACGAGTTCGTGTTCTACTGCCGCCTTCCTTTTTCTGAATAAGCGTGCTACATCATAGACCATATTATCACTTAGCATTATATGAGCTAGTGGTCAAACGTTCATCTATCATGTGTAAAAATAAAACCAAGACGGAAGCTCCAACATAGCTTACAGAGTAAAACTGTAGCCAACTGTATCCACCATCAAAGCTACAGTTGACTGATATTGTGTGAAAACAAACGTACTCAGTTCGTTTTAATGGTGAGCATTCGAGAAAAGAATTGTTACAGTTCATCGTAAATCGTTGAAACGATCTATTGGAAGCGTCTCGGTGGCCGTCGACGACGGGCTATTTGCAACTAACACTTGTGAACGAACCGTTTTGCATTAAAAACTCTTCTTATTTTCTAAAGAGGGGTTCATTGGCCTAGCTGAGCTAGCCAATCGTGCATGTCAATGCAGGTTAAGCAGCGTCTTGCGCCGCTTTTACTTGGAAGGGTGACCGACGGTCACTGACCGTATAAGCTGGGTAGCAACATTATCTTTTTCTCGAGCTCCTCCGTGTTTTGGCGCAGCACGTTATCGGTTCCTTTTTCTAATAGACTGATAGAAGGACTAATAGTAATAGTTTGACCAATTTAAAGTTAGAAAACTCTAACACTGTGAGCCACCAATGTTTCAAATAATCCGCGTTACCATGCTCGATTGTCGTTGCTATGTCGTCCAAAAAAATAATGTAAATTTGAAATAAAAAATACCCTGACTACTTTTAAAAACCACAAACAATTAAATCAAATCTTTTTTTTAAGGTTGTTTTTCTTTTTCGTTTTAATTATTTGATGTGGATTTAACTTTAATTTTTTTAGCTGAACGACAACGCTCCGAGTTCGCGACGACTTATAAGACATCATGGTAGGGCCTAATAAAGCTTGAAACTGAAAACTGAATTTAATATCAAAATTGCCAACTCCAAAATGTTCTCAATGTAATTTGAACATCGACCAATAATGGTTAAGGTACATTTACCTATCCGCCTAATAGAATTACATTTTGATTGTTATACCTACTACCTACTATGTCAGAACCCTTATCACTTTCACACTGAATCAGTAGAAATGATACATTTAAGGCTAGTTTACTCTGTTGACTGTGCGCTAGTATGGAATGGGATAGAAAACATTTAATGCCAACAGAAAAGGATACAAAAAGAGAAAATAACATCATCGTCATTATTAATGACCTCTGTGGCGCGTCGGGCGAACGCTTGGCGGCAATGCAGAAGGTTGCGGGGTCGATTCCCGCTGGGTGCATATATTTATGCTTAAAATAAATATTTGTATCTGGTCTGGGTGTATTTCTATGTATAATATGTGTGTATTTACAAAAGAAAAATAAATATAAGTAGTAAATCCGTTGCCTAGTCACCGTAACACAAGCTTAGCAGCTTATCATGGGGCTAGATGGCGCTGTGTGTTGGTAACAGGATTTATTTATTTATTTCATAAGTTTCTTATATATTAACTGACATTTCTAGTCTCATATTGTAGCAAATTTAGTCTACTTTTTAAGCGCTCGGAATGAGAAGGTACTATCAAAACCTAGCCTTTAGGGTGACCATCGCCAAACTTTGAAAAATAAGCTTTTTCTTTTGAGTTTTTTTTTTCATTTTTGACAAGGTCGCCCTCGGGGTCCGAACTTAGATTATTCATTAGGCCACCGTCATATTGAAAAAATCAAAGCTGCCGGATTTAACGCATACGACCTCATACATTCAGAAGACTATTTTACTGGACTCTAATCTGTTTCTTCTTCTTTTTCTTAGTTATGGCCTTTGTCAGCAATAAAGGACAATTTAGCCAAATTCTCGTACTAATAGTGAACTACCACTATTATACTGTAATCGTTTGAAATACTTTTCAATGCGTGAAGGCTACAGAAAAAATTGCGACGATTTTTCTCCAACCCCATGGAACATTTGTTTGTAACGTGCTAATTTCGTGTTTGGCACTGATATTTTTATTTTCACTTCACTCGTTAAACTTCGCGTAACTAAATTGATAACATGCCGCCGAAATTAAACAATTTACACGCAATAAAACTAGGTTTTGTAAAAATAAAAATTCAAGACGACGCGACGTTCCACTAACGCGTCAAAAGCAAAAGTCCTCTAATCTGTTTCAACCGTGTTATTTTTACACCCAGTGGAATCGCAGCCTAAGACATTGACAGTTACAATAATAAATCTGTAATACAAAGACGTTTCAATAGATGAGCAGAATTCTTTTCTGAAGCCAAATCCTCCTTTACCATTTTTCGACAAAGGAGGCTTTTAAGTTGACAGCCTTTGTGTATGCGATAGCTACACATTCGACGTTGGTTTCTGAAGGTTATTAATTTATAAGTTAAATGGTTATACTGAAATGCTCCTCAAAATTTAAGCGCTACTTAATCAATCGAGCAGCTATTACTACTAGACAAAAAGATTCTTATACTATTTTGAAGTTATATGCTTCACAGTAATTTAAGCGGGAACGCGTTGAGGAAATGTGTTGCAGAATTTTCATTTTCGTAAAGACTACTTAAAATGCCTGTTAATTGTTTAATTTGGATGGCATTATTCAATTTAGATTCGGAAGAGTGTAAATAGGTACAAGTTTAGTGGAAATAAAACCAGTTCCAAATATGGACATTTCCGTTGCTTCCAAACCTCGTAAAGAGTCATAAATAGGGGCAATTTTGCAATGACTACATCTACTTGACTTATACATTCCATGGCTTGACTATTTTTTTTGTGTACCACATCTAATAAACAAAATCTTGAGTTTCAAGTTTCAGATTTTCTGTGTACTTTTTTCCCTTTGCTGTTACATTATGTCGTGCAAATGCCTGACTGCAATGCGAAAGGTTGCTGGTTCGTTTCCAACCGAGGATTAATACTTATTAGATATAGAGATTATATTAGATATATAGATTAATACTTAAAATTAAATATTTGTATCTGGTCGGGTGTCTTTCTTTGTATTATGTAAATTATGTATAGGTATGTAACGTATTTACAAAAAAAAAATATCCGTTGTCTAAAAATAATATTTATCGGGTTTCACTCGAATTTTATTTATTAATAGCTTTGTTACGATGTACCGAGCTTTCGCTAACTATACAGTTAGTTTTTTCGCGATCGATCGAAAATCACGAAAATCTAAGACAAAACTTTAAGCTTTACAGCCGAATACAAAAACGTCATTTAAAATTTGAGAGGTTCTTAAATTATTGAGCAGTTTCTAAATTTAAAATTAGTATGGCAATTTTGGAATTTGAGAGCTGCTTCTTTGTTTAATTAGTTCTCAAATGTTGAGTAGCGTTTGAGTATTCGGTCGTTAGTAGCTTACCATGGGGCTAGATGGCGCTGTGTGTTGTTCACAGAATTTATTAATCATCTGTAATTGTTTACTGTACATAAAACATTTGGTATTATATATATATATATATTCTGGTGTAAAGCCGCGTTCCTATCGCGAGCGGAGCGAAGTTATTAATGTGTGTATCCAATAATCGTTTTCAAAGCGCAAAAGACCCTGGATCAGTCATAGGCATAGGTATGTCCATGAAGAGATTTGGATGTTAGACTGACACATTAATATTATAGTTAAATTTTACTAGGTCTTAATCGAGATTAATTGATTTTCATCTTGGTCGCGAGAGGATCAAGGGCCTATTGAGATCCCCGGGTAACCAAGACAATTGTAACATTATTAAAACTTTGAATTAAAATAGTAAATAATAGTATATAAGACCCGCTAAACTGTAACTATAATTACAAATCGTGTGTAATTGTAAGTTTATTGACACATTAATGCCTCCGCTTCGCTCGTGATGGAAACCCGCCCTTAGCCAAAATTAAAGATTATCCACTGCAGGTTGGGGACCAAAGCTACCGAGCATCACGTATCTGGCGTAAATCAGGTGCGAAGTGGCATGTTATGGCCGATGAGCGGTCATAACGGATATGCACCGAAATCCCTTTACAATTTATAGCTGGCAGTAAGTTCATTCTGAGTAAAACAAGTTTTAGACATATTTGTTCTAGTCAAACCTGTTTTTTAACCCTAGATTGAGATACAATAGAAAGTTCAAAATTTGGCTGAAAGTGCACCAGTTATTTTCGCTCTTACAGTGAAAGACGACCTCTGTGGCGCGTCGGGCGAACGCTTGGCTGCAATACAGAAGGTACTGCGGGTTCGATTCCCGCTGGGTGCAAATATTTATGTTTAAAAATAAATATTTGTATCTGGTCTGGGTGTATTTCTATATATAATATGTATGTATTTACAAAAGAAAAATAAATATAAGTAGTAACACAAGCTTAGCAGCTTACCATGGGGCTAGATGGCGCTGTGTATTCGTCACAGGATTTAATTATTTTAAAGAAAACATCGTGAGGAAACCGACATGGTCAATACTTACTACGGTTCGAAGGTCATAGGACATTTCCCAATTTGGAGTAGGCTTCCGTGACCTCTTAAAGCTGTCTAACAAATAAGCAAATAAGAAAAAAATGTACCTATACATATATACCTACCGTGTTAACAATGTAACCACTGAGAGCAAAATTTTTGCAGTTATGTTTAAACCGAAGTTAGATAAATTCTCAGTGAGCATACATCACCTATGTGACCCCACATTATCATTCGACTTATTAGAAAAAGCTGTCGTGTCATATAAACAAACACAGCTAGTAAATGTTATCGATATCAAAGAGAAGCGTTAGATGAAATAAGAATCCATAAATTAAAAAAATATTGTCTTGTACAAAAAATAATAAAACTAAAACCTACAACAATGCACACCACAATTAAATAAAAGGTTAACGTAAACACAACTTAACATTTATGATAAAGAAATTAAAAACTATGCTTATTTTTATACAATTTATACATACATGGAATATTTTACATACAAACATTATAAATGTAAACTATGACATCAAAAATATAAACATTATCAACAAAATAAAATACAATGTAATTGATAATAATAATTTAAATACACTGAAAATATATTGAAAACGAGAGGAAGGAATTCACGAAAAGCTCAATTCAAATTCAGAAGCATTAGTATTTGTGTATAACTAATTTCATAAACAAAATACTTTTAATACAACACCTACACAGAAATTGTAAAAGAATTTTCAGCTTGAAATAGAATTACGGTTTTTTCTATTTTCGTTCGCGTCGTAGATTTAAATATTTCTTTGAAATAATCCGGACGGTTGAAACATAATTAAGATATCAACAGATATTAATAAATTTAGAATTAGTTTTGTTTTGAATTCATCAAATCTATTGAGAAACCAGTTTTTAACCGACGTCAAAAATTGGAGGAAGTTCTTAATTTGTCGCGTATATTTTTTTAAATGTTTGTTAATCGATAACTCAAAGATGGCTTTACTGATTGCAATGATTCTTTTTAATGGAAAAGTGGTAGCTCCGAAATGATCCCATAAAAATTTGGTTAGGATCTGATGAGGATCTTCGAAGGTATGAATGAGAATTTCCTTTTGAACGCTGTATTCAATTCTGTTGTTCATCGATTACTCAATTCAACTGTAATGAAATTTACCTATTAAAATATACCTATTTTTTAATTATAAACCAATTATCCAATTTATTTATTCAATTGTTCTTTTTTTAATGGAAAAGTTAAGTAAAAGATTTTGATACTGAAAGCTCTATTATGTAGAGGTTATTTCTGTTCCTTTTTTGAGTTGGTTTTAAATTTTTAAATTATTTTTAAACGACGGTTAGTGGTATAAGGTACAATCGTCTTCGCTGCTGGAGGCACCTGGTGGGATATATCTCATAGAGTCAACGAGAACGTGTCCTTCGAGTCCAGTACCGAACAGCAAGAGCTGGAAAAAGAGAAAAATAACGGAGATTTAAAAACTGATATATAACTGGTAAATTAATAGTTGCGTAAAGGTAGAAAGAATGATAAGAAGAAGTGAAAGGTGTTAGTAGTAAATAACTCGGGTTTGAACTCATTTTACTTCCTGATTGTAGTAGTGACCAAAAAGTTACGATTATACAAGTAAATGTATCTTCTAAATGAGCGTACTACAAACTACATTTAGACTGTATTATATTACGTCACTATATTCGAATGAAGTGACTAATTCATTGGTGATCGAACTTTACTTCTAGAATTTTGTTTGATCTCTATCATATACAATTGTAACGGGTAAGTCCTTTTAATCCGAAAGGGGGTTGTTCTAGACGTCTAGGCGAACAACTTTTGTTCGACGACTTTTGAAAATTCAAACTTTTTTTGAAAATTTTGAGATTATGTTTCACTGAAAAAACAGCTGCTTTTGAAAATAAAGATAATTGTAGTTTTTATTGTAAACCATCAAACTAAATAAAAGGACAACATAAGATCAATGACCTCGAACTTTCAGAAACAGCTGTTTTTCAAGTAAATTTTACACCTAAATTTTTCGAAAAGTATTTCGAATTTCCAAAAGTCGTAGAACAAAAGTTGTTCGCCTAGACGTCTAGAACAACCCCATTTCGGATTAAAAGGACTTACCCGTTACACCTTGTATATTATCGCTTACTATCTGGTAGATAGTGGTCAAAAAACGTCCGCTTAAAAATTATAATAATAATACTTACATATCCTTTAAATGGTGTTAAATCCCGTACGACAAAGCTCACAACATTCCATCCTTCAACAAATTCCTGGTTCGCAGGATGGTACATATGGGTGCCAACTACTGCATCTAAATCGTTCTCTCTCTCTCTTTGTGCCAAAACAATAATGTAATCTAATTCCCTAACCGATGTCATGTAGACGTTCGCTTCTATTTTACCATTCGGTGACATTACAAAAGAATCTGACGCTATACAACTCATTTCTTCTCTTGGAGCGATAAAGAATTCACTGTCAGGATTAGGACTTTCTACGTCATGTGATGTATAATTTTCTAGATGCCAAGACATCAAACCATTGCATAAATAGTTATCGTGTGTGAATTTCACTTCGAAATTATCTTCGAAATTGTAGGTTACGCAGTTGTCTACCAGCGGAGGTGGTTCAGTGACAATTATAGGTGCTATGGAATTGTCTTCATCACCGTAGATGTCACAATCTTGTGCATGTTCTTCTGCTGTCATGAATCTAAAGGAATCTACCAAGATTGTTGACTCTTCTGATACTGAACCCAGGAAAGCAATCTGAAATGTCAAATAAGGCAAGTTTAGTTTAAATGACGTAAAAATATGAAGATACTTATACAATGTGTAAAGAGGATGCCCATTTAAGCCGAAAGGGGGTTTTTCTAGACGTCTAGGTGATCAAATTATGTTTTACGACTTTTGAAAATTCGAACTTTTTTTTTAAATTTATAGGATTTATTTTACTGAAAACAAAAGCTATTTTTGAAAATGAAGGCAATCAAAGTTCCATTTAGTTTGGTCAACTACAATCAAAGTTGACCAAAGGACAACTTAAGATCAATGACCTCAAAGTCTATGAAACAGCTGCTTTTCAAGTAAACTTTAAACTTAAAATTATCGAAATCTACTTCGAATTTCCAAAGTTGCAGACCAAGAGTTGTTCGCCTACACGTCTAGAACTACCCCTTTCGGCTTAAATAGGTGCCCTCGTTACACCTTCTACGTAAAAAAGTCAAAAAGTGTAACTTGCAAATTATTTAAAGAAAGAAATTTGCCTAACATGTCGTGTTGTGTCAACAATGAGAAAGGGGATTAGAACGTCATTGAGTTTTGTGACATTTTGACGACTATTACCATTTTTCTTGCCAAAGACATTAATGAAAGACTAATTAAAAGCGTTACTAAACTGTTGTCTATTTTTTGATGTGCAACATCTATAGGCGGGGTAACCTGATTTTTGGAGTGGCGAGGTCGTGGCGAGTCCTAAATGAAAACACATCTGTCAATTTCAAATGTTTTACATCTGTCAGGCGTCCCGTGACGGTTCTTTTTACATTTTTTTTTACAGTCATTTGAGATTTTTTTTTGTTTTATTACACGTTTGTTTTTGTTTATTGTACTTATATCTTTGACGTCAAAAGAGAGATTGCTATTTAGATTATCAGGAAGATTTTCATCGCTACTGAGTTACGGAATATTTATTTTAGTGTAACTTAAAGAGATTATCTTCAAAGTCTGCCGAACAAATAGATTCTATGATCTAACAGATTCTATCAAGTCGATTGTAATCTGTGGATCGAAATCCGGGAAAATTGATTTTACAGGCATAGTAAGCTAAAGATTATCTTATCTTACAGTGTTTTATAGGTATTGATATTTTCAATTAATGTCAATTGAAGTTTGCTCACAAAAATGCATTTAGTTTTTAAACTTTTAAGATAAACATTGAAATGCTTTGTTGTAAGCGCATAGAGCATTTTAAGGCATGTTCATTTTTGCGTCTTACAGATAAGAAACCAGCTATCAGTTGGAATGTTTTAATTAGCTTAGTTAAATACGTACCTACTTATATATTTTTATAAATATTTAAAAAATAAAAACACACTTAAAGTTTCATCGATGTTTCACCGTATATTCACTCTGTCATTTCTCAATCTAAACAACACTGGTAGGACTTGTACGCCGAAATTTCAAGATTTATATATCTCTAAATTGTTTTAATCATCTATGTATACCTAGATCTACAAAATACAGTTACCTATATTCCAAGTTTCATCGTAATCGGTTCAGTAGTTTTTGCGTGAAAGAGTAACAAAGTCACTTAATAGGTACATACATTCATACGAACTATTGCATATAAAATAGGATTAGTAAGATGATTTACTTCTTAATTTTTAGAAATACGATAACTTAGAAGGTCATTAATTTCTAACAGTAATCAAATTGGGTCAAAACTTTAACTAACAATTTTCTTGGAAATTCGATAATTGAGTGTCAGCTTATAAAATAATTTCGATTTGTTCTTATCTGTTTACTAAATATTGATGTTTCAAGTACAGGATTAAATGTGCACTTGTCACTGATAATGACATCAAATAAATAGATCGGATTTTTTTAAAGAAAATTTTATTTATAATGTAAGATAACGATTAACTCTAAAGATGCTCCCCTCCTTACCGGAAATATTTATGTGTGATGTTACACTATATAGATTCGACTTCGAGCATTAAATTACAATACCACCTTCCTAACTGATGGTTGACCATTCGCGTGTATTCTTATATATAAAAATGTATCAATATTTTTCTTGGTCACGGCATCATTTTAAACGGCTGAACCTTTTTTTCTTTTTTTGAACGTTCTTTTTTGTTGTGTTTGTTATGATCAGAAGAAGGTTCTTATTATAGAAAAAATGCTTATTATTAAATATCGGGACTTACGCGGGCAAAAGCGGCGCGCGCGCTAGTGTCACATATAATATATTCGACTTTTCATTGATGTTACAAGTTTTATCAAGTTATTAGAAATTGTATTATTACGATTCGTATTATTATAAATCAAAATATTATTTCCCTTTTAAATATATTTTGTTATAGTACAAAATATATTGAAATAAATCGGCTTTTAATTTAAGAAACAGTATTCTATTACTAGGAGTTCGCCCCGAGCTGAGACCTCACGACCCCCTATCTCCGCAACCCCCCTACCGATCCGGCTCATCTTCGAACTCATAAATTCTATTGACTTAAACTACGCGCATACCAAAATTCATGAAGATCGGAGCTACAATACTCAAGTTATCGTCGAAAAAAACATACAAATATACAAAGTTACAAAGATACAAGCGCCAAGCCCGTCTACACTGGACCTCACTCGCTTCGCACGTTCGGTCAATTAAGTTTAGATTTATTTGCAAGTGTGAATAACTAAGAGTTCGCCTCGAACTGAGACCTCACGACACGCAACGATACCGCGATCTAAGAGAAATTTTTAGAACTTGATTTTTTTCTCTTTTTGCACCCCCTATCTCCCCAACCCCCCTACCGATCCGGCTCATCTTCGAACTCATAAATTCTATTGACCGAAACTACGCGCATACCAAAATTCATGAAGATCGGAGCTACGGTACTCATGTTCTCGTCGAACAAACATACAAAGATACAAGCGCCAGGCCCGTAAACACTGGACCTCACTCGCTTCGCTCGTTCGGTCAATTATGTTTTAAGTAAACTATAGTGAAGTATAGATTCCTAAACTTTCGTATCGCTCTAATCATTCTAATATTGAAAAAAAGAAATGATGTTATACTTACATATCCTTCGAATTCGCCAATGGTATTATGGACATTGAGCCTCAAAGTGTACCATCCATTTTCATTATGAGACTCTTTGTGCAGAACCTGTGTGTTCAATGCTGCATCTTGTCCATTAGGGTTCTTCAGCATTAAAACAGCTGTCAAATGGTCTTCTACAGAGCTTGAATTGACGAAGACATTAGCTTCAAAGATACCTCCAGACATGGGGAAGGGGAATGAAGCAATACAGCTCAACTGAGGTCCAGGGTATACGAAGGAAACGCTCTCATCATTCCATTTGTCGAAATCCACTGAGGTGTAGTACCCGATACTCCAAGCTGGGAAAGGCTCGCAGAACGTTCCTTCATTCTCGAAATATTCAAAGTTGTTTTCAAAATTATAGGTCGAACATTTCCTTACTTCACCGTAAGCACCGGCTATAAAGAAGGAAAGTAACAACCAGTACATAGCCATTTGGACTATTATGCACAATACTACTGTTTCTTATTTAAACACTGACTTTATTCAACGACTGTTTGCCCGATTAGATAACGAACAGCGAATTATAAATTTTATAAAGGAAAGATAATGTGGATTTATTTATTGGTCAATAAATTTTTTATGTTCCCTTTTGCATTTTTGGCGAACGTTTGCTGTGGTCGGCTGCTACATGACAAACGGACACAAGTATTTATTGTTTTCTTTATAAATAGTGGTACTGAATTAGATTCTTATCTTAATTAATAGAGCGCAATTTATTTTATTGAAACTTTTTAATCGATATCATATGTTTTTCCACGATTTCTATGCAAATGGTAGAGGGAATCGGATACTGCGGTAATTTAGATAAAGATTTTTATTTCAGGCTACGGCTTTGTTCTTTTTTTAAATGGAAACCAATCTGCCTAGATTGTTTTGTTGATATTTCGTGCATGAGGCTCCCAAGAATCACGCGTAGGTACTTATAGCCATCATGATGGTTATATTCTTAAAGGACAAACATAATCTTATCTATTTTCGTCTATTTGACGCTTGTTACTACGACAAATATATATTTGGAAAACTTCTGTTTATCATCAGTTTCTATTTTAACCGATAACAAACACATTGATTTTTTTTTTATGTTTTCGTGAGCGAGAATATTGGCCCGTTTTATGAAATTGTGATATTTGTACCCACCCGGACGGGCCACACGTTAAATGTGCGTCTGTCGGAGAGCTTCGAAGTTTGAATGGAGAATCTTCGATTTTTTTTTTTTTGACTCGCTATTTAAGAACCGAGCCCTTAGTATAAGTTTTTATAGTTTATCGTCTGGATAAAACTGGCAGTTTACTTCCATACATTATTTTAGTTGATAATAGTTACCGCTAGGGGCGCTGATGAAAAATGTATGAAGTAAACTGCCAGTTTCATCGAGACGATAAACTATCAAAACTCATACTCAGGGCTCTGACCTTAGTTTTAAGTAATTTTAGCAACTGTTTGAGCTATACAAGTTGGTGGGCGATCAAAAACTTTGGCCGTAGCAATTATTACGCGAGAGGTCAGTTGAAATTTTTTTTTGTATAATATACGATTTGAAAGTTACTGACAAAGATCAGCTCAAATAAATAAAATAAATTTTAACTAAAAAATACCCCGATCACTTTAAAAAACACAAATAATTTAAAACATATTCTTTTTAAGTTGGTTTTTAAGTTTTTCTCAAATATTTGATGTGTTTTTTTGTAGCTGAACGACAACGCGGTGTCTTCGCGACGACTTATAAAACATCATGGTAGGGCGGAATAACATTACATTACATTATTTACATTCTACAATCAGGATATAATGAAGGTGAAAGTAGAGAGCAATTGCTAAAAGTTATAGAACAGTACAACTGCGCATTTAAGTTCCGCTCAGCAGTTGCCTTGTTTGTGATCCAGAATCAGTTTTATTATTTCTTATCGGTTGTGAACCGATTATGGCCTTTAGGAAATTAGCCAGTGTCAAGTATTATTAATATATCGTGCAAGTCAAGTCGTCATAGTTAAAGTAAAGTCGAGGGAATCATTTGTAAACACGGCGGTCATTTACAAAGATTGTTCACGGAGCTTTGGAGACAACACTAAGTCAATGTTTCGCACCGATTTTCACTTTCATTCCACTAGTACACCTTCACGAAACTAAATTGATTAATATACCCCCGAAATAAAAAAATTGCATGCATTTTTACTAGGTTTCACAAAAATGAAAATTCCCGTCAGAGTTCCCGCCAAAACTCCCCAGAATCAGTTTTATACTTGACACATGCCCATGTTGCTTACTCATTTCAGTCCTGATTATTCTACTTCGTACTAATATTTAATTTAATTTAATTAAAATTCAGCGACAGTTATTTAATTCTACTTAGGTAAGATAAAGTGGGGTAAATCACACTTTACACTATAATAATATCATACTCATGATCTTCCTTCTTACTAATGTGATAAACGCGAAAGCTTGCAATTAAGTATGTATGTATGTCTGTGAGTTCAAACTCACAGAAGTACGGTAGTTCGGTTCAGAACCGATTGCGATGAAACTTGGAATATAGGTAGCTGGAGACCAGGAAAAACACCTACGCTTTTTATCCCGATAATCCCGCGAGAACGGGACTTACGCGGGTGAAACCGCTAGTTTTGGATAAGCCTTTATGCATAAGTTCCTTTTTGTTAGCTTTTTGGTGAAAAGAAATTAATTAATGTTATTAGTTATCAGTAGTTTTTGCGTGATTGAGTGTCAACACTCAATCACGCAAAAACTACTGAACCGATTGCGATGAAACTTGGAATATAGGTAGCTGGAGACCAGGAAAAACACATACGCTTTTTATCCCGATAATCCCGCGAGAACGGGACTTACGCGGGTGAAACCGCTAGTTTTGGATAAGCCTTTATGCATAAGTTCCTTTTTGTTAGCTTTTTGGTAAAAAGAAATTAATTAATGTTATTAGTTATTTATTAATGTTATGGTAATTAATGTTAAAGAAATTAATGTTTGTAAAGTAGCAGGAAAAAAATATTTCGTCGAAGTACTAGTATTTTTGGTCATTTAAGTGTTTCCTAGTAAATTAAAATAAATTAATCAATGGAAGTCGGTACTAGTGGTTAAGATTGGAGAATGCTGTGACTTGCAATCTATGATTGTTATTTAAATTCTTATCAGCACATTTAGACCAATAATGGGCATTTTACTTATCTACGTTGTAGATATTAATATTAAACAACCTTGAAAAAGCCAACTGTAAAGTTGGCGAAAGCTCGGTCGTTTAAAAATCATGAATAAAACCCGGTAAATAAAGTATTTTGTTTTGATATTAATATTACTTAGGTACTTGCCTATTAAATAATAAATAAATATAAACAAAGACTTAGTCTGTGTGAATGTCTATAAAAAAGTTTAATTAAAAATTAAAAAAGCCCCCTATTTAAAAAATGTAGATCAAGTTAAACATAGGCAAACTTTAAATACAGCCGGGTAAAAAGTAAAAATAATTGGGCAGATACTTATAAGCCGAAGGCAAATTTCATGTCTCTGAGTAGATATGTGGTTCTTAAGGCTGCCGCGTCGGGGGTGAGAAATCTGGGTGCACGATGCTGCGTGCACGCTGATGTCAGAAGGGTGAAAGTTGCGTGCCCGCCGCGTTTCCACCCCGCACTGAACAGGTTTACAAACCTATAGCTAGTGTAATCAATATTGGACCAATTCAACGTGAATTTCCAACTCTACGCCGTTTTAAAAGATCGCCTCCCCATTTTCATCGCTCGCGGATAATACCTGGTTATTTTAACAGCACGAGAAATCCATTAAACTCTTTAAAACCGTGTTCACCAACAATATTATTTCAAAATTCGAACAATAACAAAATATGGGGTAACTCTGCGCACGTCAAACTCCGGAAGTTGTCTTCGGTCACGCGTCGCGTCGCCACCTACTTCCGTTCGGCTGACACGTACTGAATCCGGATTATTTTTCATATAACATCGTCGGTTTAGGATAACAATGCCACAAAATTAAATATGAAACCTTATACCTTATTATTTTCTTATTTTGTAAAGTAAAGGGAATATCAATAATGTTTGTCAAGTGACAATGACGTTTGTAACCATAAAATTTGTGATCATGCTGGCAGAGAAGAATCGAAAAATGGTCGTATGAACCAAACACAGATAAATTAAAGAAAAAGAAGTTGTTTTTTATTCTCTGTCGTATACAACATGTAACGATGATACCCATTTAAGCCGATAGGAGGTTGTTCTAGACGTCTAGGTAAACTACTTTTGTTCTACAACTATTGAAAATACCAAGTAGTTTTCGAGAATTTAAAGTTTAAAGTTTACTTGAAAACCAGTTGTTTCCCTTTCATTTAGTTTGGTCTACTACAATCAAAACTTTAATTGCCAGCTGTTTAGTGAAACATAACTTCAAAATAATAAAAATAACAATGTTTTGAAAACGGAACCAATGAAAAATGGTTTTTAAAAACCCATAATGACACTAAAGATATACCTACCCCACGATGACGAAAAAATAATTTTTCAACCATTTGATCTCGGGGACCTATCCTAAAAACAGGTTATTTTTTATAAATTTTTGAATTGTACGATTTTGTCGGTGTTATAAAAAATAATTTAGAATTAAATAAAAATTAAAAAAGTAAAAATATTAAATTGGAGAGAAAGCGCATCTCATGTTGGGTATGTTTACTGTAAAGTAAACCACCTGAACCAGTCAATAAAAGCTGCAAAGCTTGACCGGTAGATGGCGCAGAAACCAAGCCTTAGATGGTAAAACAATTAGCGAGGAAAGATATGGCCGAAAAATTATACCGTGTCACGTGATTCCTGTGTAGCTCAGTGGTTAGAGCAGTCGCCTGGTTAGCGAAAGGACGCAGGTTCGAATCCTGTCATGGGGATTTTTTGGAAATATATTTCCTTGCTAAAAATATTTCTATATAATAATAAAATTTATTAATTAATTTTATTTAATTATAAATATGTTAATTTTATGTAGATATCTTACTACTCTCACAAAGCAACAACTTCTTAGTTTGTAGCGACTTTTAGCTAAACCGGATAGAGGGACTTGACGAAACTGTAAGAAAATTTTGTTCACTACAAAACGCTAAAGGGTATGAAGAAAATTTTGGGGTCGGAATCGATACGGCTGAAACCGCAGGCTACAGTACTAGATAAGTATAAAGTTGCCTTCCTAATCAGTAGCGATATGTCCATTTCTAAGAATTCTATGATATTGTTGGAAATAATTGCTGGTAGATATCAGATTATTAATCTGATATTATTAACTTATTACTAAAATAAATTTGTATCGTAATTGAACAAAATTTGGTTGATATTGTTTTGAAATTTCTGTGGTTTGTCGGAAAGAGGATACTCTAGTCGCCGGGAGAGCACAGAACTGAGAAGTAAATAATCGAGTTCGTTAGGAAGATCAAAATCCTACTAAGTCATGTTGGAGGCGTTTAGCCGTAGATAGCGTTATTATTATTTCTTATCGATTGTGAACCGATTATGGCCATTAGGAATTTAGCCAGTGTCAAGTATTATTAATATACCTATTATGCAAGTTATGTGCATCGAAACAGTCAAGTCGTCATAGTTCAAGTCAAGGTTAGGGAATCATTTGTAAACCCGGTGGCCATTTACAAAGATTGTTCACGGAGCTTTGGAGACAACACTAAGTCCATGTTTTGCACCGATTTTCACTTTCATTCCACTTGTACACCTTCACGAAACGAAATTGATCAATATGCCCCCGAAATTAAACAATTTGCAGCATTTGAACTAGGTTTCACGAAAAATTAAAATTTAGCACCACATCTCCTCGACGCGTTCCCGCCAAAACTCCCCAATAGATAGCGTTGCCAATCCCACACGCTGAAATCTAGCACCATTTTTTATACCTACCCTCTTATTTACGTTAATTAATTAATGCGCTGCATAAATATGCATCGTTTGTCTTTTGCTGTTACATGAAGTTTCAAAGTTGACAGACCGAGACAAACATCACATAACTTAGTCATTTGAAAATAATATTTTATAAATAAGGGTGTTAATTGTTAGGTAAGCGTTTGATCACTATCTCACCTGATGGAAAGCGACGATGTGGCCCAAGATGTTATATGCTTATCTAGGAGATACCTTTTTTTTATGGTGGCGAAATGCGGCCTTAAGCACTGTCCCGCCGCCCCGGGGGGGCGGTGAGGATGTGTGGGGCTCCCAGCTGGCCTAAGGGTGGTAAATGGGCAGTGGTTTACCCACTAAACAACTCCACCGGTTCCTCGCACGCCTTGATTTCGGAGTCGAACGTTCTTATTCGTCCGCGTCCTTATCTAGGAGATACCTGTTCACTCGTCACTTGAAGACCCTTAAGTTGTAGGCATCCGGGAAGACATACTCCGGCAACTGATTCCATTCCTTCGCAGTACAAATAAATAACGACGATGCAAAAGGCTCGCTTCGAGTGACTAGTTTACATACCCATAGATTAAGCAGTAGTCAGAAAGAGTTTTCAGAATGTGAATCTCACTGAAAAAATTAAGGGCAAATTGAATGAATGAATGTCATTTAGTTGCACGAAATATGGTTACAATAGATGTTATCAATTAGTAAGATTAAGAGGCTCAAGTCCAATAAGCTGATTGTGCCAAGATCTATACCCCGCCTACCTGTCGTAATACCTGTCGCAAAGATACGTACGTACGTACGTCCTTGACGTGTCAAAAATCGCAGCATTGGAGAATCGTACCAAAAGAGGTAAAGAGGAAGAAACAAACTTAAATAATGCATTGTGTTTGTTTTGTTGCTCCTTCACACAAAACCGCTGAACCAATTGATGTGTAGTTATCGGAATGTAGATAGCTGCAGATCTCGAATAACACTTACTTTTTGTCCCGATATTCCAGCGGGCTCGGGACTGACTCGATTGAAATAGATTCAATCAGAGAAGAAAGAAAAAAGACAGAAAGATCAAAAGATTTCTAAATCTTTGACAATTACAACACAAACACCGTAAAACATTATCATTAAATTATTAGCAGTTGATATATCTTTCATTATTCCATTTGTACGAAAGCGAGGTTATTGTCCGTTCTTTATTGCTGAACCCTCCGAGGAAATATTACTATACCCAAACACTGAACGATAAACAATCCTGTCTCGTATCTATACGTCATCACAACAAACGCTTACGTTTTATAGACATAATAAAACACATCAAGCAAGACCCAAACAAACCGACAACAATTCATAAGAAATATTATCAAACGTTAAGTCCGGAGGTGGGAAATAAAGCGTTCGACATTACCGAAACGAGAATTTAAGTCGGTACGGGATGTGCCGAAACGGTACGGGTCATCAGTAAGGCAAAACATCTAGGCACCATCGTGGGAGGGTGGGGACCGAGTTGGAGCTAGTTTGATGCACTTGAGCCGAGATAGCTAGATAGAATTTTCTCAAAATGTTAGTTTCGAACCAGCCAGTAAAGTGTTTCCAACGCTGTAGGATGTAGTTCAAAGGTAGGTACTGACAAAGTAATGTTACACAACGATCGAACGTGCAGTCAGTACGGGGAAATAGGTGGTCGCAGCGAAGCTCACAACCTATCATACTCGATGCGAACATTACGCGCCGTAAAACCGCACCAGTCAGTATCTCAACGCAAGCTTCCCGCTGTCAGTGTGACTATCGTTTAAACACTGTAATGTACCTTTATTCATGAAGCAATTTATTTCTATTGCTTATTTACGTCGGCTGAGCGGATTCTTCTTAGTAGGTACTTTACCAGCCTGTAACTTTGGTCATTTTCGAATTTGTAATTGGTATTTAGATAAATAAATTATCTTTATTTCCGTTCAAAAGCTCAACGAAAAAAATATTTAATTACGTGTTATGATATTTTAAAGATTTTGTTTATCTTTTTTCAACGCTAGAAGTTTCGAAGACTTCAAACATTTATTCTAAATTTTATGTATATCAAAAAGTACCTGTGTACGCAGACTTCAGCTTTAAAAACTAACATTTAATTGTAAGGCAATGCGATTAAAACCAGAAACCTAGTTTATTTTCATATTGTGATATACATTGTTTGGCAAAGATGTTTAATAAAATTAACCGAGTGCATTCACTGCTCATTGGCCTAGCTGTACCAGCCGATCTTGAATGGTTGTGCAGGTTAAGCAACGCTTGGCGCGGTCATTTGGATGGGTGACCTAAAATTTGTGTGTCAAAAAATAATTTTCTCGGCCTCCTCCGTGCTTCGGAAGGCACGTTAAGCAGTTGGTCCCGGTTGTTATCTCTGATAACAGTCAAGTTAAAGGCCTTAAGGCGATCTGAAAAACTTTAAATCCAGGTGAGTCACACCACTACACGAAAAGAAGAAGAAGATTCACTGCTGAACTGCTCCAAGCTTTGGAAGTGTAATAATGAATCAGGTGTCTATATTAAAAAATCCTGTACTTCTCGCCATACAACGTGTTTCGAAGACGGTAATAAAGCCAAAAAGGGGTTGTTCTTGACATTTAAGCGAACAACTTTTGAGAGGGTACCACTTTTGAAAATTCGAACAATATTTCGATTTTCAGCTCGCTAGTCGAGTACCAAATTTTAACGCAGTTATATACACGAATTAGACCCGGTAAAATGGGACGAATCTAACGATACTTTAGTTAAATAAATAAAGACCTACATACAAGATAGACGCTAAAAACGTAACCCTTTCCTTGAAACCGGGTAAAAATAATAAATCAAGTTTCTAAAGTAACTTGGCCGCATACAAACTACAGCACAATTGATCGGTTAATTCAATCACCATAAAAACGTCTAGAGAAACGTTCTAGTCTAGAGTTTTACGAGCAAACGAATGGCTAATGTTATTCCGTCAATACCATAAATTTAATTTTAGTACAGGTGAGTCCCTAGACATATTAAAATGTAAATCACACGGCCGATTTAATTTCAGGCTTGGAGAAGCTTAATAGAGCGTTTTAAGTTGTAAGGAAAAGCGTGGACACGCGTTTATGCTTAATATAAAAATCGAACAAGTTGAGTCAAACTCGTGCATATTTGGGTTTGGGTTAAATGTTTGTGGTATGGGAATCCCATTTGAATAATTATTTTATTCTGTTTTCATTATAATAGTATAATATACTGTCATTTTAATAATATAATACACTTAATACTCATTAAGTCTTATTTTAGCTCCTAAGCATCTGCAATGTTATTTACACTGTTTCTAGTTGTGGATACCTATTATTGGCTTTACTATTTCTATTCTATTGTTAGTATGTATTGATAGCTGTTGATTTCCCTAGAATGTAAAAAATAAAATAAAAATACTAGCGGCAATACATCACCCGTGAAAATTTCAACTGTCTAGCCTATCAAGATTCATGAGATACTGCCTAGTGACAGACAGATAGACGGACGAACGATCATTAGTGCAGCAGGTAATAAAGATCTTGTCTAGGAAAGGACAGTAGTTATAATCCCAGACAATGAAGAGCGGGTTGCATTACTAGTGGCATGAAATTTACAGTCATCATCACATAAAAATAGCGCAGATACAGCAGCACAGCAGTACAGTATCTAAGTAATAAAATTGCTTCCAGTAACTGCTGCTAGGCCACTTTTGGGAAATTGACATCGAAATGCAAAATACTTGTTCCATAATGTAAATAAGTCATTACAGTTCATGAGATACTGCCTGGTGACAGATAGACGAACATTCGTGCAGTAGGTGTTGAGGATCTCGACTACAACACGTTCGTCGATGACAATTAATAACACGTCCCACCCAGCCTTACCAAAAAAAAGAACATAAGTCATCCTTGACTATACAGGGGTTTTTAGGCGGGAACGCGTTGAGGAGATGTGTTGCTAAATTTTCTCTTTTGTTAAACCTAGTTCAAAAGCATGTAAATCGTTTAATTTCGGGGGCGTATTAATTAATTTAGTTTCGTGAAGGTAAACAAGTGTAAATAAAAGTGAAAACCGGAGCAAAACATGTACTTTTTAAAGCATTGTCTCCATAGCTCCGTGAACAAACATTGTAAACAATGACCCCCTTTTTACAATGATCCCCTCGACTTGACTTTAACTATGACACTTGACTGTTTTGATGCTAATAATTGCAAATATCAGCAGTACTTGACACTGGCAAATGTGCGAATGGAAAAGCCATATTAAAGAAGAAGAAGAAGAACTATAAATGTTTGTTTCTGGTTCTGGGTGTATTCTATGTATCATATGTATGTATTTTAGGTATCTTTCTTTCTTTTTCTTAGTTATGGCTTCTGTCAGCAATATAGGACAATTTAGCCAAATAGGTACTCGTACAAATAGCGAACTACCACTATTATACTGTAATCGTTTGAAATAATTTTCAATGCGTGAAGGCTGTAGAAAAAATGGCGACGATTTTTCTCCAACCCTATGGAACAATTGTTTGTAACGTGCTAATTTCGTGTTTGGCACTGGTATTTTTATTTTCACTCAACTCGTTGAACTTCGCGTAACTATATTGGTAACTTGCCGCCGAAAATAAACAATTTAAACGCAATAAAACAATGTTTGGTCAAAATGAAAATTCAGGACAACATTCCACTAACGCGTCAAAAACAAAAGTCCTATTTTAGGTATCATATGTATTAGTTTTGCTCTCATCAGCTTGTCACTTAAACCGCTGTCAAAACACTAGTTGGCTGAGATCCTGCCGTCGGCGACGCGGTTACTACTCCCAAACAAATTGCACGAAATTGCTGACCCACGTCAGGTAGATTCAGAGCGCCCGCTGCAGCTAGTTGACCTGTGTTTACATATCTACCAGTACAATGCTCGTTAGTGCTTTTGACTTCGCCTCACTTGATGGAGAGCGATGAGATATCCAGTTCTATGCAGTTATCACTGTTGCCAAGAAGATGTTTTTCTATCACATTAAGTTTGGATTTTATTCGGATTGGCGGCCTCCGTGGCTCGGGCGAAAGTCCACCTATAATATAGAATGGTGGTGATGGTTGCGGGTTCGATACCCGTCGGTTGCAAGTATTTATGTTTAAAAATAAATTTACATATTATACATTAAAAGACACCGAGACCACATACAAATGTTTAATTTAAGCAAAATAATTTGCAACCAGCGGCGACGGAAATCGAACCCGCAACCATTCGCACGACGCGCCACAGGGGTCGTATACCTGTTAAACACATTAATTTCCTATATAATTATTGTAAATAATTATTCAGAAATGTTATAAAACGTTTCTAACTGTTATCTGTAACCATGTATATACAACAGTCGAACCTTAATAATTTCCCCTGTTACCACATAAAAAAACTAATTTAACTCGTTTTAGCGCCGAACAATAAAAGAAAAACGATTATCATTATCTCAAAGTGGTTTCGGCTATCGTCAGCCAATACAAAAGTACTCCGTGTTAATAAAAAAAATAATCGAAATGATTATCTCTAACGTTGTTAGGTGAAGTAGGTAAGATAGTTATCAATTCCAGTGAAAAAGGTAAGTTTGTACCTAATCAAAGTAATCTTAGGTGGATTTATAAAAAATGCATTTAAATTTTTGTATTTTATCCACACAATCAACCAACGGCTGGTTGGTTAACTATGTTATCAATCATTGTCACGGTCCCTTACAGTCGAATATGGAATCCTTACTTAAAATTTAAGAAGCACTTAAATAATTGCACTTTCCATGTGAGTGCTTCCGTATGCTGTAATTAATTATAAGGTATTATTCTGTTTGGTGCTGTTAATAAACTTTATTTCATTTTCATTTTTTATTTTCAATTATTGAGCAGTATCAAAACTGGAGAATAAGTTTTGTTTTAAAGGCTTTGATATTGACATTATTTATTTTAGTCTAAACCATACCATTGCAACCAAAAAATAGTCAATGTCAGTACATCTATGCAATTGTTTTGTTAGTGGCTTACACAAGGACGTAATGTTGCGTGTAACTGCCTTGCGGTGTCCCTGTGTAAAACATTTTATATCCATTTTATTTATTTTATTACTGAAGTTATAAAAACTCAAATAAAAATGACATATTAGGGAAAGAATTTTTATTTTATTTTTATTTTATTTTATTTTATTTTATTTTAAGAATGTGAGTAATAGTCAAAAAAGTTTCAAACAATAGTATTAGTTTTACGCAACTCCAATTGTTATCTTTGTTAGCAGTCGTTAGGTCAAGTTAAAGGCCTTGAGGCGACTTAAAAACTCTAACACTAGATATAATACAAAGAGAAGAAGACTCTAATCTTAAAATCAAACGACAGATAGAGAAGTGATCAGCTGATTCTCAGAGTTAGAGGTCATTAGCCTCAAAGACTATAAAGATCTAGGACATAAAAGTACTAACTCAAAACACGAATCGCCTTCACAAAAACAGCTGTTCACTACAAACATGTTCGTTTGCACTACAAACAACTCTCCCAATATTAGTTCAAGTCCACAAATGTCCGTGTTATCTTTGCCGTTGCTACAAATTTGCGGTGTTAATGCGTTTACCGTGTAAACTGGGACCAACATTAGCCACGGAAGGAATTACACTGGACCGTGGTTCCGACCGATATGACCGATATATCACACGAGGGATGGGCTCAGTATTCGGGGGAGAATATAACCGAATTATTATGGATTTAAGCTGAAGTAGCAATGGGCTACGGTGCTACTTCAATATTCTTCGGCATATTAGCCGTAGAACCGACAACCGTTAGGGTAAAAGAGTTCTAAAGTGGAGACCGCATCTCTGCAAACGTAATGTAGGACGTCCTCAGGCACGTTGAAGCGACGATTTGCGCAAAATGGCTGGCACAAACTGGATACGAGAAGCCGAAAATAGATCTAGTCGGCGTGCAATTGGGAAGGCCTATGTCCAGCAGTGGACTGTAACTGGCTAATGATGATGATTATCGGTTTTATTTTTAACATTTAAATTATATTTTTGTAAGATATCATTTATTTAAATTGTATCTTGCACTTGTACTCCAGAAATGCAGGTTCAAGCCCTGTCGGGTGTGTATTTTTAAAAACCTTTCTTCTAAGTTCATCAGTTAAAATATGATTTTATTAAATGGGACCAACATAAGCCACTTAAGGAATTACAATGGAGCGTGGTTCCCGACCGATATGCAGGACCGATATAATTTGTAACTTTTGATTTATTTTAAAGTAGGTATTTCTTACACACTTGTACGCTAGAAAAGCAAGTTTAAGTCCTGGAGCGTGTGAATTTTTGAAAAGTATTTCTTCTATATTTCGTATTTTGTTTCAAGACTAAACGTTATAAGTAACTTAAAAAAACATTAAGGTGCAAGCCTTAATGATTTATGTATTCGGTCGATTTTGAAGTGAAAATACAAACACAATTTTCTGAAGCTGAAATTGAAACCGAAAAGCACCGCATCACTAGACCATGTAGAGACATATAAAAGCTATTGAGTTATGAGGTTTATTTAGGGTGCGTGCATTCAAATCATAATACTAAAGTTGTGGCAGTCAAACAATTTTTATAATGGTTTTAGTGGCAGTATTTTGATTAATTTTCTATTTTTAATTTTGAATATGTAATCCTCTCACTACGCGCTCATATAAAAAATATAATTTATAGAACCTAGGCAAGCGCCAAGCAGTAGTACATCTTACTATCTTATCTTATTAATATTATAAACGCAAAAGTTTGCATGTATGTGACTTTGTTACTCTTTCACGTAAAAACTACTGAATCGATTCCAATGCAACTTGTAATATAGGTAGCTTGTTACCGGAAATAACATTATAGGTTACTTTTTATTACGATATTCCAGCGGGAACGGGACTTCCGTGAAATTGCGGGGTGCAGCTAGTTGTTTAATATAGATACAAAAAATCAAGGTGTGAGTCACTGGCACCCGCCCGCGCCGGTAAACTAACTATTTCAAGCCGTTTCAAGCCAAAGTGCGTGGTTTGAATCCCGCTCAGTGTCGGTCATTTTTGAAAATGAATTTTTGTCTTTGAAATATATCTTCCGATTAATTGTTTGAAGATTATTTCTGATCCTTTAAATCGTTGCTGTGGGATTAGTTTGACAGTCCTTTTGGTTTAACATCTAATCTAGAGATTATAGTATAATTATGATGTAGGTACTGCGTCAGCAACTTTCATCTTTGCCATTCATTATCACCGACAGTTGTCGAGTAGTTGGCACCGTAAGTAGTAACTACTCGACAACTGTGACATACTCCGACCTTTTTATCACCCACATGAGTCCCAATCCCGCGGAAATATCGATATTATAGTAGCATGTGTGTTAATCCAAGTCTCCAGCCATATACATAACGAGTTTCATCGCAATAGGTCTATTGGTTTATGAAGCAGCAAATAATACTCTAGCATAAGCTTTCCCTTTTATAATAGTACTATCAACGACCCGCGGTTTCACCCGCGTAAGTCCCGTTTTCGCGGGAATATCAGGATAAAAAGTAGTCTATGTGTTATTCTCGGTATCCAACTACCTATTTACCAAGTTTTATTGCAATCGGTTTAGTAGTTTTTGCGTGAAAGAGTAACAAAGTCACATACATACTTATAAACTTTCGCGTTTATAATATTAGGAAGACAAGAAGTAAGGTAAAGGATAGTAGGCTATGATGATTTCCTCTAGCACAGAAATAGTTGATTGATTGATTGATTGATTAATTCTTTATTGCAACACACCACAATTAAATAATTACAATAAGAGGAAAATACATAAACAACTTAAAAATTAGGTGGCACAATGGGCGGCCTTATCGCTTAAAGCGATCTCTTCCAGGCAACCTTTGGATGGACCAGAAGCGAAAGAAAGATGAAAGGTAGGGTGTTAAGACAAGAGAAAAACAAAAACGACTTGAATAATAATACAATAACAGTATGACACATACAAAAAATTAACGGAAAAAATAAATAAAAATACTAACAACACACACATAAATATACATATAAACATAGATAAATACGCACATATCACATAAAATATACATACATAATAATACATCCATACCCACGTACAATAAAGGTACATTTACATGGACCGTCTTACAATCTAACGTTTTTCAGCAATTTCAATATAGTATTTGTAAACGCTACTCTTGAACACCGCTAAAGACTTCGACTGTCGAATTGAAGTAGGCAAAGCATTCCACAGCTCCACAGCCCTAGCTGTAAAGGAATCACCATAAAAGGTGGAAGAACGCGAAGGGAGTTTAAGAAGAAGGGCTTTTGAAGAGCGAACAGGTTGAGAAAGGGGATGTTGAAATTGAAACCGAGACTGGAGATATAGGGGAGAGGTAGGCAGAAATAAAATTCTGTAAAGAAGTGTTAAAATGTGAAAGTTTCTACGCAGACGTATCGGCAACCATTTGAGCTCACTGCGAAATTCCGACACGTGATCAAACTTTCGAAGACCAAAAACGAACCGAATGGCAAGATTCTGGAGCCTCTCAAGCTTGTTCAGTTGTACCTCAGTGAGATCAAGGAAGCACTCATCCGCGTAGTCAAGGACGGGAAACATTAGAGATTGAGCTAACATAACTTTGGTGGCTGTTGGTAAGAAATTCCGCAACCGCCTTAGCGAGGCATTGGACGCGAACATCCTTTGACTCACCCCTGACAGCTGCGGGTCCCATGTGAGGTTACTATCCATGGTGACACCAAGATTTTTGACTTCTTTGCTGTACGGTACCGTAGTCCCGTCAAAAACAACTCGTGGTAGTAGAGAGAAATTTAACTTACAAGTCAACCTAGAACTACCTATTACTATTGCTTGAGTTTTTGCTGGATTTACTGTAAGGCCATATGATTTACTCCACACGCAAATTTTGTTCAAGTCTTCATTAATGCTGAGAATTGCACGATCCATCTGATCGAGTGGCGCCTGCGCATAAATTTGTAAATCGTCAGCATACAGGTGGTAGGACGAAGAAAGATTGTTAGAAATTGTGTTAATGAAAACAGCAAACAGCAGAGGAGAGAGCACGCCGCCCTGAGGAACACCAGCAGATATAGAATTCCACGTGGAACAGGTCTGTTCAATGCATATACGCTGCCGGCGTCCCATCAGGTAACTACGAAACCAAGCAATCACTGACGGACACATGTTAAGGGAGCTGAGAATACCAAGAAGCAGGTCGAAGTCAACATTATTAAAGGCGTTGCTAAAATCAAGGAGAGTGAGAACAGTGAGCTGTCTGCTATCCATACCACACCGTATGTCATCTGTGATCTTCACTAATGCAGTGGTGGTGCTGTGACCAGGTCGGAAGCCAGACTGGAAAGGATTCATAAGAGAGTTTTTGTTGAGGAATGCACTTAACTGTTGGTGCACTAGGCGCTCAAGAACTTTGGATAGAAACGGTAAGATAGAAATGGGACGGTATTCGGAAAAAGTAGAAGGATTAGGCTTTTTAGGGAGAGGGATTAGTTGAGCTTCCTTCCAGGCCACAGGAAAAGAGCTAGTTGATATGGATGCATTCAGCATTAGAGTTATGACATGCACTATCTCATCGAGAATAGGCATAATCATACCTCTGCTGACACTGTCGATGCCAACGGCATTGGAGGAGATAGATTTAATGCTTCTCTTAACATCAACGTCAGTGAATTGCACGAAAGAAAAAGGAGAAATATCGGGTGGTTGTATAGATGAAAGGTACGACAGAGTTTGAGATTTAGTAGAAATGTCAATATTAGAACAATTTGAAAAATGTTGGTTAAGATGATTAATATCTAAGTCATGGGGTAACTTATTATTGGAACGAGACTTACCAACCCCCAAAGTCTTGAGAAATTTCCAAATCTTGGATGAGTCTTCTTGCTCTACAGATTTGTGAATATACCGGCGTAATGCATCCCTACACACTCTGTTGCAACGGTTACGAATTTGATGATATTTATGTTCATTTTCCGGAGTAGGTTTGCGCTTATATTTCCCCTTGGCGGACGCTTTTCTGTGAATCAATGTACGTATTTCTTCCGTCAGCCACGGGGCAGGATTTTGTTTCATCTTGACTCTACGAATTGGGGCATGTTTGTCATAGAGTTTAATAATTTTGTTATTAAAAATTTGCACCATATCATTAATGTTGTCAATACCACTCAATTCGGACCAGTCAATATCTTGGGCGTCACCACGAAGAGACCCCACATCCATCCCTCCAAAGTTACGTCGAAGAAGTATTTGCGGTTTTGATTTAGGAGGGCGAACTTTATATGAAAGAAAAATTAGATCATGATAGGAGAAACCGTCTGCAGAACACTGACCGTGTTTTGCGACGTTGTTAGGGGAAGAAACAAGCATCAGATCTAAAAGGGACGGAGTACAGTTTGGAAAATGATGAGTAGCATCAAGGGGAAGAATAGAAATATTTAAGGAATTTACAATTTGTTCCAGCTTGCGAGTTCGGGAATCTTGCTTGAGAAGACAAGTATTAAAGTCGCCCATCAAAATAACATGATTGTAGGAAGGTAAGAGATCTTCAAGTAGATTCTCAAATGAAGCGAAATAATTTACGTTCTTGTCCGGACTATAGTAAACGCCTAGAAGAATTTTTGTCCGAGATAACGTAATCTCAATGAATAAGTGCTCACCAGCATCCGCGGGAGGCGGCTGTCTCGACGTGCTGACTATAGTGTAGGGTATGTTCGACTTCAAGTAAATGGCAACACCGCCGTAACCGCGACCCACACGATCATTCCGAATGAGCACAAATCCGGGCAATGTGTAAGCGGTACTGGACAAGCATGGTTTAAGAAAAGTCTCGGAGACAAAGATAGCGTGGATATTTTTACTGACGAAAGACGCCAGCATAGCTGGGTAGTGAGCGTGGATGCTTTGTGCGTTGATATGCACCAAGTTGAGATTTCGATGCAGATTTTCAAAGTGCGTCTCGATCGATTCGGACAGTGTAGGTAGGCTTGAAAAACTATTATCACTGCTCATACTTTCCGAGCAAGATAAGAAAGGTAAGTCATCGTCATCAGCCATATTCAATAGCTATTGTTAGATATATAATACTAAAAAATAAATAAAAATAAATACTTAAAAAAATACAATAATTTACAAATACAATAAATAAATAAGGTCCTTTCAGCTTCCAGTAACCACCCGCCTTCTGCGCAAAAGATAGGTATTACAATTTTTATTTATCTACTCCAATTTTATACAAAATAACGACACAAACATAGATAAGAAAAAAAATAAAAAAAATGACTAAAATGAATGTTCAACAAAAAGAATTTGGCAAACAAAAACACGGAACATGAAATAAAAATAACTAAAATAAATGCTCAAAAAAGAGAATTTGGCAAACAAAAACTCGGAACATTTTTAAAAAGTTCCGGCCAATGGGTTGTCAGTGTCAAAAGTGAAAACAACCTATGAAAGAAGCACCATCAACACGTGCAACACAGATCTTTTCAAACTTATTTCGATGATGGCGTGATATTATAGAAAATTACAAAGGCAAATACAATGGACTGCCGTCTAGCCGGGACAACAATAAAAATTAACAAAAGGAGTGTCTACAAACAAGTGAAGTAAGTTACAATTAAAATATATAAATAAACGCCAATTTGTAAACAAAAATAAAATGAAAAAATAAAAAGAAAACACGCTAACCTAATTATTGTCCTTTTGTTGCAGCACTGCGTTTATCCTTGCTCGTCGGAGGAACTCCCCCGGGCATGGGCGACTTAGACTGCCCGCTCACCAGACGATCGAGATCCGCAGTGCTGCTTATCCGATGACGTGCGTTGTCGGGGCCGCTCACGAAGATCTTGCCGTCCCTAGTCCAACATTTAGCGACTCCGAAACGCTCCCTGGCCTGCATGAAGAGATCATGGCGAACCCTCGTCAGGAATTCCGAGAGCGTTATACCAGAATCTCTAAGTTTGGACTTAGAGAACCACAGCTTGTCCCGCACAGAGATATCCCGTAACTTGACAAGTATGGGTCTAGGACGACTCGATGACACTCGTCCCATCCTATGGCACCGACTGATGTCCCTGGCACTGAAGTCCGTCATATTCAGCTTATTGGAGGCCACCCCCACGATGACAGCAGCAGTGTCCTCTTGCTTCTGCTCCGGCACTCCATGGATGAGAAGAATCTTTTTTCTACTGTGCATCTCCAACTGATCTTGAGAGTGGGCCAGCCTGGCTACCTGACTTTGAAGGGCCCGCAGGGATGTTAAGATAAAATTTTTAAACGAAGCAAAGTCAGCAGCCAAAGTGCTCACTTTTGGAGTAGGCTCCTTCTGCTGTTGCTGCAGTCTCTCCTCAAAGGCCGCCATTTGTCCACCAAACAATGCTATCAGGTCGGAAATTGAAGTTTTGTGGTCCATATTTTGTGCAGAAGTGAAGTGCAGTGTTTATAAGTGCAGTGTTTGAAATTGGAGCTTGTTTTTAAAGAGGAAAAAGGCGCAAGGCAGGTGGCGTATGTTATTTTTCAATATTATGCATTAAAAAAAATATAAATTACTGTTTTTTAATTTAATTTAAATTAAAATCGCAAAGGTTTAAAATAGAAGTGTCAACCGTTTTCACGCCTACCCGCGAAAATTACGTTAGTTTACGTTAGTAAAAATAAAATAAACAATAAAAGTGACCGCTTAGACCAAAAATTTTAGCCGCATACTATCGTACTGTAAAACTTTAAAATAAAACTCATGTTACGGGTTTAATCGCGTTGTTTTTATTATCAGCATTGTTGCAATGCCGATCCTTGTAAAACTTTAGTCAATAACATAATTATAAATAAGTAAACCACACACTATATTAGTATTTACATAAAAATATGAACTTAAACAAGACTATCAAAAAACAGGCCAATGCGAGACTGACTCACGCGCTAAGGGTTCACTGCCAATTGTTATAGAAAAATCACGATTGTTTTATGACACTAACGTATTTTATTCTATTTCAGAAATAAATTATCTGTGAAAATATCAACCGTATAGCTATTGAGGTTTATGTGATACAGCCTAGTTAATCTGTCTAGACAGTCAGACTGGACAGTAGAGTCATAATAGAAATGTCCCCTTTGAGTTCGGAACCCTAACTTAAAATAATAAAAATCAACACTGCGCGACGTAACTGTAGGTGAACTAAGTTAAAGTTAGTATTCTATGTATTATGTAATTGTTTACAGAAAACAGAGACAATAGAACCAATTGAATGTTCATACGCCCGACTGCAATGCAGTAGGCTGCGGGTTACATATTTATGCGTTAAAATATTTGTATCTGTACCCATATTATCTATCTGTTGACGTCTGCCAACAGTGGAAAATGACAGGCACTATGCAGTACATTGCTGCTTTAAGGTAATCACCGATTATGACCACGTTACGTCAAAGCAACACTGTGCTGCATAGTGCTTGTCATTTTCCACTGTTGTCAGATATCCACTGAATAGATAATATGGGTGCTGGTCTGGGTGTCTCTCTATATTTTTTTTTATATAGATGTATTTCCAAAAAAATCCGTTGTCTAGTACCCATAGTACAAGCTTAGTGCTTAGTTTGGGGCTAGATTGCGCTGTGTGTAATTTCGTGCAATATTTATTTATTTATTTCATACCGCGATTTTCAAAGCACAACTCACCGTTTCGGGCAGGGGGTGAGGTAATAATCAAACATTGTGATTGGACATTGCGTTACCTGTATATACTTAGACTCTTTGTGATTGGCCGATGCGTTACCAATCTATACCCAGACCCTTTGTGATTAGCCGTTCTTGCACGAGAGTGCTACTTAAAAGACGTACAGAACGTATTTTAGTGTGGTGGAATACTTATAAGGAGTCAACTGGTTTTATCGTCTTTGATAGAAACAATTCGAAACTAGTAACCATTGGATATAATATTAAATGTACCGTATCGTTGCAAGTTTGACAGAACTTGAAAGTTAAAGCGCTCGGTCAACTGTTGTGTGGTTAAAATTTCAAGAAAGTTTAAACAATGTTGTTGTAGTTAATGCAATACATTAAATACGTTGGAGACATGCATAAATAACTTATTTTATCAGTTATTTAATTATACTTAGGCTTACCTAAGTGATTTACCCCACTATATATTGATAAAACAGTATTGTGGGTTAAATCACTGTTCAACTTCACACTATATCATACTTTTGATTTTACTTCTTACTAATATTATAAAAAGTTTGTTGTAGCGAAAGTTTGCAAGCATGTATGTATGTCTGTCACTTTGATACTCAATCACGCAAAAACTATTAAACCGATTGCAATTAAACTTGGAATATACGTAGTTGGGGACCTGAAATATAGGACTGCCCGTTATTCCCGCGGGAACAGAACTTACGCGGGTGAAACCGAAGGACGCAGCTAGTCTGATATATTTATTAAATCGGATAATTCCGAATTCATCCAAAAATCGAATTAATATCACTCTAAAGTTTATTCCGTATTTACCCTACTTTCAGAATGACTTGTAAGAATCTATGAATGAAAACGAAACCAAATAGAGATAGATTATCGAATCTAGTTCGGATCGTTTCGCTGACATTAGTTTATGGAAATGTGCGACTATTATGACGTCACGATAGTCAACTTTTTAAATTCACACGATTTATTATCATAGTTATAACAGCAACGGTTATATATTATAGAGGACGACACCCGCCGCAGCTCCAATCGCGACCAAGATCATTGTCGCATCGTCGAAATGTCTAGGTAAGAAAACAAATAATAATACGTGATTTACACCCGGCACTATGTCACGATAGTCGATAACAGTCAGTAATAATTTGACGGTACGATGCGATGCGATTGTCGGCAAAATATTAGATATTCATTATGATAAAACTGCATTAGTGGCTTCACTTACATACGCGGGTACAAGTTCCTACAAAGGAATCGTCATTGCTATTTACATTTAATTTCCTTATCAATTTTAACAGAAATCTTGATATTGTATTTTATACGTAGGTTTCCTAAATTAAACGAATGCTTGTTCATTTATTCAGGATACGATTCAATGAATATTATTGATTAGTCTAAAGATATATAAAATTTCCTTTTTAATTTATTTATAGATGAATAAAGATAACTAATTCAGGTTATAAACAATGATTTATTGTTATTTATAATTCCTAGAATGTATGAGTTCATATTGATGTACTATTTGTTTATAAATTTCACAGCTTATTTGATAGACAAAGAGATAATAATTTTATGGCGTCGTTTGTTTATTACTTTTTACTGAGGGGAGACCATTTATACAAGAAATGTCTTCGGCGTATAGAGTAAGCGATATTAGACCGTCATCCGGCCGAACTTCGTTGTCCATTGCTCGGCGAGCAGTCAATCGGTCAGTTGCAACCGAATGGCGGCCGAGCAACAGATAACGCAGCTCGGACCTGGCACGGCCGAAGAATGGGCTAAATCATAAATCATCCCTAAAAAGCAATATTTCTATAATTCGAACTGATTTCAAGAAAAGATTATGGTATGCGGTTATACGTGAAGGAGTAACACACAATTTAAAAAAATAAATTATAAAAAAAAACGAACAAACAACTAATATATAAAGACTATCTATACTCTAGTATTTTACTTGATCCTACACATCGGGGTACTTAGTCTTTCTTTTACTTTATCAATACTTTAATTTACAAGAACGAATTCTGTTTACATATTTCGTGCATTATTGAAGATATAAATAAAACCGTATACATCATGTAACGTTAATCTTTCACATCATTATTTCACAATATTACAGTGTAATGTACTACAAAATTATCATAATATAAGTTAATCCGGTTCATATATTTTTCTATATAGAAAATATTATTTATATTGCCAGCTTATTGACATAAATATGAAAAATACAGTTACCTAATATGAACTCATAGTCAAGTCAAAGTCAAAATAGTTTATTTCCTTTAGATTTTTGTACAATATTAAATGCACATGATCATTTGGCTACGTCTCAGGTGTATTGATTTTAGTGTGGCTTCGGAACGCGCCCTCCGATGAGAAGAAGCCACAAGAAACTCACAGGGGTTTTTTTCTGTGATCATATGTTAAATTACAATCGTCATAATACAGATGTTATCTATAATATATCTTATATAAATTATATTATAAACGAATAGTTAGTTAACATGAATAATAGTAATTACTCATATACTCGTTTACTTACACATTAACTTTCATATTTAAAACATTAGTAAGATAGAAAATAAAATAACATAATATACCTACACTTAAAACGTGACATTTGGTAATAATCATAATTATAATTAATTTCTGATAAACCTATACTAATTAAGCCCCTTCTTTCTGATTGGTGAAATAATTTATCAATCACCAAAATTATCACAATTTTGCCTATAAATCTCCAAGTATTACGATAAAAGGATTTCCATTACAAAAATAGATTTAAGTTCCATAAATTCCTATACTCTAGGTATAGGAATTTATGTTTTTACTAGTAGTAGATAAAAACAGGCAAATTAAATAGTAGTTTTGTAGATTTTGCAAGCATTTCTGTATTTTTTTAAACAGTCACAAGGCAATTATGGCTAAATAATTTAGAAAGGTATCTCATAAGATACTAGTACGTCGTACGTACTAGTCGCTTGACAATCAAGCATTTCAAACTCTGCTCGGATGGACGAGCTTCATCAGTTTCAATGGAAAATTGTTCGAGATATTACTCACACACCTTTAAAAAAGTCGGAACAAAATTGTTGTTAGAACCCATTTTGTCCATGATAATCTAATACGATATGGCTTCAAGTGCACAATTTGAGACGTGTGTTAAAAATCAGAATCGCTTGCAGAATCTGTCACTACCTACTTAAATAAGCAATTACAATTCACTATCTTAATAAATAATCTAAAAACAAAGGTAACATCCGATAAATGCGACCTACAAAAACAGACTAATATTCCTAGATAGAAAAAATATATAAAAACATAGCTCACTTATGTCTGGCTGATAAATCCACGTAAACAAAAATACCTATATCAAAGAAATCTTATTAAATAGACCTAATAATTAATACATAAATTCTATTATTTCATTAGACAAAGCCAACGAAATAAAGGAACATTTATCTTAAGTCCTACCTACCTAAATGTCAACCACTGAGCACGAAATAAAAAAGTATCTTCAATTTCGTGTAACAATTAGAAAGAAGGGAAAAAGAGGACCGGTTTAAGGGACCAGGAGATAAATTATTAAGAAAACGAAATTCGAAACGCTTTTGTGTTTCAGGAAGGAGAGCATTAATACTGAGGTACTTTTGCACTAATCCGGATTAGTTTCTATTGCGATCAAGTTTGGAATTGTCATTTTAGAATGAAATTTTAAAACTGACTTGGAAAGGAAAAATAACTACACCATTTTAATGTGAAGTTAGGTAACAGAATATGTAACGTTCATTTATACATTAGACTTCATGACTTGACTTCATCTCACCTGATGGGAAGCAACGACTTCACTAATTTATGTTATATTATTTACTAGCTGCGCCCCGCGGTTTCACCCGCAGAAGTGAAATCGTGTTATCAAGGGCAGGCGGCCGAGCGGTTCTCGAGCACTTGCACTTTTTCGTTTATTACTCGTGTTCTACTAATTGGACTTCGATGCAAAGTATACTACGACCTCGAAAATGGAACTATATATAATATTGAAAACCAGATTTCAATCAGATAAGTAGTTTTTTAATCGTATAAGAAACCGACAGAGAAACAGACAGACAGACATGAATTTTAAAAATTACATAATTTTGTTCTACTACTTTTTATAAGCCCTCTAGACAACTTTTTTTAAATTTACTTCCAAGTACAGACTTTTTGTCCTCTCTTCCTTTATTATAAGTATAGATTGATATAGAAAAATAGATAGATATAGGTAGATAATTATGTGATATCCACGTTATATCCATAGACGCGTGCAGGGGCGGGGGGGAGGTTTGTTATCCTGTTATGTACGTTTTTGTATTAAAAACAATTCCAGTTCATTATCTGTCAGTTAAAATACGAAAGTATACCATGTAAATATTAATCAGATGTGGTATCATCTAATTAGCATCCACCGCTACTAGTTGCTATTTACTGTCAAAAAACATATTTCGTATTCTACATTGCTGCTTTGAAGTTATAACCGGTAACAACCACGTTACGCCAAGCAGCAATGTACTGCAACTCAGCAACTACTAGCGATGGATGCTAATCAGATGATACCACAGCAAAACTAGTTTTAAACAACACGCTCGATCTAAACTAGGTTTGACAGATTTTTTGAGTTAAAAAAGAACCGCTATCGTGATCTAAGACATCACATTTATTGACGTGACCATAGTATTTTTGACCATAGACCTAATCTATACTAATATTATAAAACTGAAGAGTTTGATTGTCAGTTTGAACCCGCTAATCTCTGGAACTGCTGGTCCGATTTGAAAAATTCTTTTTGTATTTGATAGTCCATTTATCGAGGAAGGCTACTTTTGATTTTTGTTTTTGTTAAACCGATTTGAATGAAATTTGGTACAAGGATAGTTTAGTGGTTGAAATAAGATATAGGGTACTTTGAAGATATACGGGATAAGCAACGCTTGGTATGACATACGTGATGCGTCACATACGTTACGGGATAGGAATACGGGTGAAACCGCGGGGCACAGCTAGTGATACATAAGTCCGTGATATAAAAAGATATACTTACGAACAATTTCGTTTTTTACAAAACTGAAAGTAACCCTGCAGAGCCTAAGTAGTTACTTGACAACACAACCTTAGCGGTTAGTACCTACTCGTTCAGTTCATCATTTCACTTACACAATTATCACGTTTGTAAATTTAAAGTATTTACTTTAAGAAATTAATTGTGTAAAAAGGCGTACGTAATTTATTGATTGCTCCTGTTCGAATTATAGATAATATCTGTATTATGACAATTTTAATTTAACACATGATCTCAAAAAAAAAACCCCATGAGTTACTTGTGGCTTCTTCTCATCGGAGGGCGCTTTCCGAAGCCACACTAAAATCAACACACCTAAGACGTAGCCAAATGATCATGTACATTTAATGTTGTACAAGAATCTAAAGGAAATAAACTATTTTAAATTTAGAATTTTTGAAGACCGTTCAATATGGACCAGCTATGTTTAAAAAATAACACATTATGCACTTCAAACAACTTTTAATCCGAAATTTTTATTCCTAAAAGAAGAAATATAGACTATTCAATAGGTTTACGTGATCTAAAGCCACTGTGTTAGTATTTTCGTTTTATTTCCGCTAAATTAAAAGATATTGTATGTTAACGTTTCACAGTTAGGAGCACTACACTATTCTTCTAAGTTATGAGAGATTTAACCGCCATTTTTTAGGTTTGGAGCTCTTAACTGTGAAACTCTATTATACCTACAAAATATTTTAATCTAGCCGAAAATAAACGAAAATACTAACACCGTGGCTTTAGATCACGTAAATCAGTTGAATAATCCATATCTTGTGTTTTAGGAATGCCTAAAACTTCATTAATGTACCCCTGATTCCTATGATACAGGGTTACCCCTAGTTTAGGAATCAGAGGTCTAATTCAGTTCTGTAATATAGCTCAGATTTCTGTACCTTGTATAATCTGTTTTTGAATAAATTACTTACTTACTTACTTACCCTACCCCCTAGGTCTGAGCTCTAAGGAAAAACGCCGATCTTGTTTATGTTTCACAGAGTCTCCATGCTCATCTGATTATTGTTATATGACTTTGGTATAATAATATGTGTTTTGTTTATGTTGATAAGGGCTGAGTGAGTGGCCGAGTATAAGTCTTTAGGAAAACCAATCTTTAGTAAGCTAAAACTGTAAAGCTAGCGAAAGCTCGGTCTTTAGTAATAATGCCGTTATTAAATAAAACGCGAATAAAATCCGGTGCATATTGTGTTTTATTACTCTTTATCTATGAAAGTAAATTCTTGTACCTAAAAAGAAAAAAATAAATATAAATCGCATTTTTAACTAGAATTTAAATCCAATGAGACTTGAAATATTTTAAAGGAAAAATTCATCTTCAAAAATTCACTTGCGGCGAGATTTGAACTCGCGTCCCTGGATCAATATTCCAGTGCCTATACCGCTCGGCCACGCAAGTTCCCGCGGTATAGGCACTGGAATATTGATCCAGGGACGCGAGTTTAAATCTCGCCGCAAGTGAATTTTTGAAGATGAATTTTTCCTTTAAAATATTTCTAGTAAATATGCCTTGAGCAATAAAAAACAAATTTGCCAATGAGACTTTTTATTGACCTATGATTAGATAAAAGTTGCGTCCTTCATAAAGCGAAAGAAAGCGGAAGGGGGTGGAAAAAGGAGTGTTATCTTAAAAAAATGATAAATTTGAAGAAACAAAAAGCTATTTTTTCTATCTTTTAGTTACGAAACCATAGAAGCAAATAAATAATTCATTTATTGCCGAGAATATTCAACTTGAAGTTCGTATTTACAACGGTGCGGTAATGAAATCGGTTTTACGGTGAAGGAAAACATCGTGAGGAAACCGACATATCCTAGGACTCACCACGGTCCGAAGAGATGGGACATTCGCCAATCCAAATGCCTAAACCCTCTAAGCGGAGGCTCTTGGCTTGCAGTGGGACAAATTACGGGCTGATAAAAAAAATACATTGGATCCCGAAGAGAGGACAAAAAGTCTGTACTTGGAAGTAAATTTAAAAAAAGTTGTCTAGAGGGCTTAGAAATAGTAGTAGAACAAAATTATATAATTATTAAAATTAATGTCTGTCTGTTTATTTCTCTGTTTATCTGTCGGTTTCTTATACAATTAAAAACTACTTATCCGATTGAAATCTGGTTAGCTCGTTTTCACTTCTGCGGGTGAAACCGCGGGGCGCAGCTAGTCTCAAATATTTATTAGCAAAGCAAACATTTGGATCCTTAATCTATTCTCCACATTATACCCGTTCTGTGCTTGTGATGACATTCGTCGTTTCCTGAAACAACAGCTAATAGTTTGCTGAAGTTCCCACAGAGGGTTCTTTTATCAATCGACAGTGACGTTTCAATTGTGAGTTCGTGTGAATCCCCACACAATAAGGCCGCCGATTTGTGCAATTTACATTTCAAGCTTTGTCTTTACTCTATGTAGATATTTGTATTTTGTTCTATTGTCTTATACAAATAAAATTATCAATCTACTAGCCCTAGCCGCGCTCTGCGGTTTCACCCGCGTAAGTCCCACGGGATTATCGGCATAAAAAGTTGACTATGTAGTATTCCAGGTTTCCAGCTACCTATATTCCAAGTTTCATGCTAATCAGTTAGCGGTTTTTATACACATACTCACAAACTTTCAGCATTACAATAATAATAATTCGCCTTTTCATCTAAATTTAGTTGATTTATACAACGCAAGCAACTTTTTAATCCATGCTATTTTATGGCGCTGTTTGCCCGGGACGTTGTCAGATGGATTAGGCTTGCCCAACAGGAGGGTAGTATAGGTACCACCCTCCCAGCCTAGTCAGCCATGCTCAGAGGAAATAACTGGTCAATACGTCTGGAGCTAACTAAGCCGTAGGTTTCCTTACGATGTTTTCCTTCACCGTATGAGCGATGTTATTAACGCACATAACTTTTCCGCAAGGAAAAAAACATTGGTGCGCGGTAAGCCGGGATTCGAAACCACGACCTTCGGAATGAAAGTCGGGGTATCTACCACTAGACCAACACCGCTCTAAGCTTCAGCTTTATAATATTAGTAGGATATTTTTTTTAAAAATATGATTTAATTCGTCGAAGTAACAGAATGTCGCCCTCGGTTCCGCCCCAAGTCCTCAGTTTTATAGCTAATACTTGAGATTTTATTACCGATAGTAAATTGAACTTATGGCTTCAGTTAATTAAATTTTCTTAAAACCCAAGCTGTGGCTGCGTTGAATTCTTGTTCTTAAACTCAGGTTTAAAATAAATGTCAACTTGAGCTTTGTTTTAGAGAATTGGTTCACTAAGTTATTTTTATAGTGTTTTTATTGTATTTTATAATAGTTTTCTTAGAAATTTATGTAGTACCTACATACAAAGTTGTTAAAAATATATCTGACTTGGTATCAAGACTGGGATCATGTTGCGACAGTCCCTCCATTTTCTAATTTTAAGTGTCACTGATGAATGGTTAATAATAGTTAATAAAAAAGTATATCTTGACTAACTTTTGTCGCATGTTTCGTATCAAATTTGGTTTTGTTCCACCATCTAACGTTTATTTATTGATATATTAATATGAATTACTAGGGAAAAAAAGCCCCATGAGTTTTTTGTGTTTTCTTCTCTCATTGGAGGTCGCGTTCCGAAGGCACGATAGTTTAATTGATATTTCTAAAAAATATGTAGCAATATTTATGAGAAATAAAATATTTTGAATTGAATTGATTTTGATGCCGCAATTTTTTTTTAAGTTTCCTTAACGCGAAATAAATATAAAAGCCGTTGCAAAAATAATGAAGTTTGCTGTACAAAATCCAAGCGCTCGCGCTGTAGGTATATTGTATCTTAAGACTAAGACTATTAATACTCGCGTACTAAAATTGCACTAGCAGAGCCAAGTTTTCTTCCTTTAGTTGTAAATTCTAACCGCGGTGAAAGACAAAACATGATACAGCTAGTTTAACCTTAGTACGCGTCTATGAATAGACCTGCAAAGGCTTTATTGCACGTGTCCAAAGACAGGACAGAACAAGAATGGACGACGTGACGTTAAGGATTTTATTACACAAAGGAGAGACGGCATCGTATCCTTCGAGAATAAACAAGAAAAAAGTATTGCAACGTCGAGAGAAACGTCTCTTTTTTGACGTAAGTCATGATGTGGATTGTAGAGAAGAAAATATAAAGTAAGAACTCTAGTTCTTTAACTTACTAACTCTATTTTACTACTCTAGTATAACAACTCGTCAATATAATTAAAGTTATACTAGTTGTTTGGGCACACAAACAGGGCTTTATTTATTTATCCAAACAAAACATATTTTCACATTATAGGTTGCGGGTTCAATTTCCCGCCTGGAATAAATATTTCTGTTGACCATAATTGTTTGTTTCGGTTCGGTGTGTTTTCTATGTATCTTATGTATGTATTAACAAAAAAAAAGTGTAATATGTGTAACAGTATATCGGTTGTCTAGTACCCATAGTACAGGCCTAGTGCTTAGTTAGGGCTTAGTTTCGGTGAAGACAGAAGCCGAAAGGGTGTTATTCTAGACGTCTAAGTGTACAACTTTTGTTCTACAACTTTTGAAAATTCGAAGTAGTTTTCGAAAAATTTAAGTCCAAAGTGTAAGTACTTGAAAATCAGCTGTTTCTTAGGTTACAGGTCATTGACCTTACGTTGTCCTTTCATTTAGTTTGGTCTACTATAATTAAGACTTAATTGGTTTTATTTTCAAACACAGCTCCCAGTTATTGTGAAACAGTCTAAAACTTTCTACTGAAAAAAAACCTTCGAATTTCTAAATCTCGAGGAACAAAATAATTTAAAAAACAACCAAAAAAAAAGAATTGATGAAAATTACCAAAATAACCTCTACATAGGTACAGAGCCACCGACTAATTAATCTGTTTTATCATCTGAAGTCGGGCAGCCAACCTAAGTACAATATGGAACCAACCAGTAAAACTGCCCGACTTTTTGAAGTCGGTTTTTTAATTGTTAAATTATTTTTTTATTTTACCCTTTTTAGTATACTTACCTACCTAAAAATCAACAATATTGTTACCGTAATTTTCATTATTGAGGAGTTTGCTGATGAGAAGGTGGTTTCAGGTGTCCCATCAATCTGTACTTAGTTCTTTAGGGGTCTATTCTTTTTGGTAGAAGTCCAAAAATGAGTAGGTAATTTATTGAATTCTGGGATGCTATCCTGTCCATCATTTCGAAGATACTCATCAGATCCTTACCAAACTTTCATGGGACCACCTCGTAGCTTCCACCTTTCCATTAAAAAAAGAACTATATCAATCGGTTAAGCCATCTTCGTATAATCAATGAACAATTGAATTGAATACAGCGTTTTGAGGAGCTTTCCCGGTCCTCACTTCGAAGATCCTCATCAGATCCTCATCAAATTTTTATGGGACCATCTCGCAGCTCTCACCTTTCCATTAAAAAAATAATCATCTCAATCGGTCGAGCCATCTTCGATTAATCGATAAACAACTGGATTGATTACTGCGTTTTGAGGAGCATTTCCGTTCATCACTCCGAAGACCCTCATCAGATCTACATCAAATTTTTATGGGACCATCTTGGAGCTCCTACCTATCCATTAAAAAAAGAATCATCTTAATCCGTCAATCCGTCTTCGAGTAATCGGTAAACATATTTCCTCCTTTTTTTTGAAGTCGGTTAAAAAGCTGTTGGCCTAAGAACAACCTCCTTTCAGCTTAATTTGTTTTCGTCGGAACACCCTGTATAATAAATATATGTAAGTATTTAAGTATCCGAATTAAGAGTTTATTTCCAAGTAAAATTGACACCCTTTAATTAGAGTAAATACTAAAGTTAGATAATACTTAAGGTTATTGACTCAAACATTTGTTATACTACGAAAATAAATCACAAGGTGATCTTTGAATTATAATTTGGTAGGATTTGGTGAGAACATTGTTCTACCTATTTGATTAGATAAGTATGATTGTAGGAAAAGCTTTGTTTTCCTGAATTATTTTCTTCATTCTGTTACTCAAAATTGCTTGTAAGCTGAATAGCTTCGAAGATTCTGGGAAAATTAAAGTTACAAATACGACGTTGCTTGTTACCAATTTGATGTGGTAGGTATTTTGAATATTAATTAAAAAACACTTTATTTATCGGGTTTAATCGTGTTTTAACCCGATAAATAAAGTGTTTTATTATCACATTACACACGGATGACTTTTATTCTATAATCAGAAAGCGATCGGCCTCTCTGCTGGCTCGACTACGCTCCGCCTCCAACAGTGTTCTGAATGTTTTCAAGGACAGGTGGGACTCACCCTTACTGCGTCACTGGATGAAGCTCCATACTGGCCAGAGTGATTAATGACTGTACCTAATAGTTATTAATATTCTAACCCTAGTTCTTAAGATAATGTTACTAACACTATGGACTTTGTCTGAAAATAAATTATTTCAATTTCAAAATTTCAATTAATTAAAAAACAAAAATGAGGTCGTGTAGCATAAAAAATCTACCCCACGGGAAGAGTCTCGTCGTACAACACCGACTTAAATCTGGGGAAAAAATCTTAATTAGATTGTTGGAAATTGATTGATTGATCAATCAATTTATAAAGGTACCTAATTTAAAAAGCCATAAAGTAGATGATTTACATTCAAATGAGTCTGACTGGTTACAATCGGACCATCGGCTCTCGGGTGACCGGATATAGTGAATCAGTTCAAAAAAGGTACCTATAGTAAAATCAAAAATATTTATAATTTCCTCTAAGGTTTTCGCGATTTTGCATAATAAAACACTGTATTTACCGGGTCTAATCGCCTTTTACTCACGATTTTTAAACGACCGAGCTTTCGCCAACTTTACAGTTGGCTTTTCAAGGTTGACTGTAAAGTTGGCGAAAACTCGGGAAATAAAGTGTTTTAATTAAAAATATTTATTTCAATATGATGCTTGTTATACACAATAAATGTACCTACATGATCACTTGGATACGTCTTAAATCTAAAGATTTTAGTGTGGCTTCGGAACGCGCTCTCCGATGAGAAGAAGCCACAAGAAACTATGTTTTTTTTTGTCATCATGTGTTAAATTACAATCATCATACAATTTGATAAGAATCATGTGCACCAGATTCGTTCAGTTCGAACGCTAAGTCGTTTCCGTTAAGGGCCTATACAACCCTAATAGCATGACAGAAATAAATCCAGCGAATTTCAGATGTATAAGTGAAGGACGTAAGATGCGACCTTGCAAAATTTTTGAGCGTAAAATCAAACAATTGCTAGTTTCAAGATAACTTAATGTTATTCTTGAAATTCAAAACATTTACTGCCTGTATTGAGCTAAGTTCAGTTATTATACAAAGTTTTATTAGTTTTCGTACAATATTGTCTGAGTAATATCACTTATTTGTACAATTAAGAGAAAAGTTTGGATTTTCTTTCTATAGAGAAAATTTTCAGGAATCGTATTTTCACGACGTTCACATGTTAGTAAATATCCTCGACTTTAATAAATATGGTTTCAAAAACTTTTATTTCAAATAACTTTTGTAGTAATTCATCCTAGAAACATCAGTTATGGCCTACTACGGCCCCTTAAGCCTCCGTATATGTCGCCCTTTAAGGACGCGACTCATGTGAAATCCCTTCCGATTGAATAGTTTTCTTCATAACCGGTATCAAATAGATCTTTAAACAATGTATTATGTTATTGTACATGATACAAGAAGTGTCCCCTTCATTTCAAAAACAATAAAAAAAACCTTTAAATACCACTATTATACAGGCAAAGTTACCCCTGTTTTACAAAATAAATCATTTTTTTTTTCTAAATCCTTAACCGCTATATTTTCCTAAAGGCATAATAATATTAGAAAATACAATATCTAGAACCCCTTCATCGCATTTTTTTTAAATATTACTTTAATCTTCGTTAATGATTGATTTTTCGAGAAATTGTAGATTTTTTCAAGCAAATCCATCTCGCTCATTTATATGCAATCGGATAAGGACCGATGATTATCATCTATCGCCGCCTTAAGAAGAACGTAGCCAGCAGGGCACGGGGCGTACCTCTTTCATTGTCCTCTTTTTCGTTTAGTGCTTAGCTTGGTTGGGAACTATAACACTAGTTTCCAGATGTCTCTTAACTTGACCTAGTGATTGGAGTAAATACAATTACTCATTGAATGTTACGTACTCATTAATTTATTTTTCAATTTTTTTTTTTTTTTTTTTTCTTTTATTACCAATTTAAAAACTTAAAAAAAAAACATTCAATACTTAACCTAGTATTGTAAACCACTAAGGTTTTTAATTAACTAGGCATATTTACATCGATCTGTCAATATAGTATAGACATAATAATAAATATTTATTTATCTTATGCAAGTAATATTATAATTTAATTATGTGTTACGAAGGCAACTAAAAAAGTGTGCTTTAAGTCTATATTTTATGTTCTTACTTGACAAACCAGCCTTTAGATCCGAAGGTAGTTTATCAATAAGACGAGGAATAATATACTCAGACGTTCTCCTACCGTAGTCATTGTTCACGCGCATCGAGACACAAGTCAGCTGACGCTCGCCCCGAGCTACTGACCGTGTATATACAGTGTGTTCGCGTTGAGGTCGATTATAATGCTCAAAGAAAAGTTTTTTAAGTAAAATGTTCTTTACTTGAGTTTGAACGGGTAAAACTTTGCAATGTTTATAGAGGCCAGCATGATCATCGTGAAACTGATTTCGGATCTTATTTGATACCAGATTCTTCAATATTCTTATCTGAAGATCATAAATTTTATTTAAATAGGATTTGTATGTACGACCATAACTGCTTAAACCATATTGAATATATGATTCAGCGAGTGAATTATAAAGCATTATCTTAACTTTAAATGGTATTCGATTTTTAAGAATCGAATACATAAGGGGTGGTATATATTGTGTGGTCCAAATGTTTCGCTCCTTTTCTTACATTCCTCAGGCAAAATTGGCCCTCTGCCCTTTTCCCTTCAGTTTACCCCTGCATCGATACAATACACAGGTGCAAAGGAACCAGCATCAATTAATGTTATTGCTGCCGTCCAAGCAGGTAATTTGCGTTATTTGTAACTTATTAAGCCAGGATTATATCTACTGGACAAATGGAACATCAATTTTCTTGACGTGAATAAGCTTCATTGTATGATAAAGTTGGAATATACCCGTATTTGGTTCATGTTTACTCATAGAGGGTAAAACGAACCAATTTTATGGTAATTTGAAATTTTTTTTCTAATTAAATAATTATTTACTCTTATAATTATAAATAGGTAAGTGTTACTTCATTGTCATCTATAAATGTGTGTATGGTTCTTGCTATATAGGTAAGTCATAATAATTATGTTTAATAAAAATCTAACTTATTTCCTATTTCGTGTTGAATAATTATTTACATAATGAACGGAAAATTAGTAATAATGGACAGTAATGGAAACCTACCATACCAAATAGGTACCTTATTGGATGATGGATGATGCATAGTTCTAACATCGTAATCAAGCTTTGACGACCTCTGTGGCGCGTCGGGCGTACGCTTGGCTGCAATACAGAAGGTTGCGGGTTCGATTCCCGCTGGGTGCAAATATTTATGCTTAAAAATAAATATTTGTATCTGGTCTGGGCGTATTTCTATGTATAATATGTATGTATTTACAAAAAAAAAAAAAAAAAAAAAAAATAATAATAATAATATAAGTAGTATATCCGTTGTCTAGCCACCGTAACACAAGCTTAGCAGCTTACCACGGGGCTAGATGGCGCTGTGTGTTCGTCACAGGAAAAAAAAAAAAAAAAAAAAAAAAAAAAAGCTGACATAAGTAGTCAATATTAGTCATAGGACTCACCAACGCCCAAGGGCATGGGACATTCGCTAATCCGGAATTGGCTCCCGTGGCGTCTTGGATTCGTTTATGTTGATCAGAATTATTAAAATTCTTTTATAAATTAATAAAATTTAATTCTTAGCAAAATTTTAGCAGGGCCTATATTCAAAAAAAATCCCATGACAGGAATCGAACCTGTGCCTCTCGCTATCCAGGCGAGCGCGCTAACTATTGCGCTACACGAGTATCCAGCGAGAGTGGGTAGTGGATAGAGTGGATAGCGAGAGGCACATGTTCGAACCCTATCATGTGATTTTAAAAATATATATATTTCTAAGTATGTCTAAGTCTAATATGACTTAAGCAATGAAAACATAAGAAATATATAATTTAATTATTTCTAATAATGATAAGAAATACGACGAAATATCAAAATACCCTTTACCGATAGAAAGATTCATCGAAATTATTTATAGTAGTCATAATATATAGATGCGGTTGGTTTTACAAAAAAAACCTTTGCCAATAAAACGTTTCGTCGAAATCATTCTCCATCGACAGGTGACGTGATTTATAGACAGACACTCCTAAATAAATAATAGGTAAATAACATAAACTTCAGACCTTCCTACTACCTATTCCTATTTATACGAAAGAAGTCCTATAAAACTCAATTTAGTTGAAATCCGATCTGGACTGCACACCGTGGACGCAACGAACGATTTCAATTCCAGATAAGTAGATTTAGTTTACTTATGTGTGGTGTTCGTATCGAATCATATTTAGCTGCTATTTTATAGTTTCAGGCGTTATGATATTTTGTAAAGTTAGTTTTTACTTCAGGGAGTCTTTTTTAAAGTACTTATGTCAATTTCCATATTCAAGTTCCGGCTTATTTCTAAGCAGTGGCAGATTTACCAATAATCTAAGTAGGCCGGAGCCTATGGCGGTAGAACTTTGGGGGCTGTTTGTATTTGCCTCGTATAAATCAAATACACGTAACATTTCAAATACACATAACATTTCACATACTCTGATAGCAAATCCTTAATTTAAAACTTTTAATCAATGTAGTTCACAATTAGCTGGTTCCTAACTACAGTTTAACACCTGCCGCTCTAGCAGACGTCTGGAATTAATTTCAATATGAATGGGGCTTAATTTACCCGACAGCTGTATAAAATTTATTTAAGATGTTCATCGGACTGTCACCTCGAATACGACTGTAAATTGCATGACTGAACTAAGTAATGAGTTGGTTTAAAGTTTAATTTTGGGTTTGAGACGATGCATAAGTAATATCGGAGTGAGTACTGAATGATAAAGCGGGTTTGTGCAAAGCTGGATTGAAAAATAACTTTCAGATTTTGTTATTAGGAGTCAGTAGTCGAATAGTTTACTTAATTAAAAGTTTGTATGCAAATACGTGATGTACAAATACCTATATACGTAAATAGGGTTAAAACTTAGTTGGCAAGTAAGTGGTCCTTAATTATGGCTTACTCTTTTTTAATAGCTAAATAGGTACCGTATTTTAAATAGTATATTATCTAAAAGCCCCCCGAAAATAAAAGTTGTTCGTTAAGACGTCTTAAACGACACCTATCGACTTAAATTACCGTCCTCTTAACTTGCTGAGGCAACAATATATAAAACGAAAATTATGCCTTGGGTACGGGTAATGCCTTGAAAATTTAGAAAAAATGACAGATTTTCTGGATGACAGTTTTTTTTGTTTGTTCGTTTTTTCGTAGAATTAAAGTAGACCCAGGACCCAAAATTGTTGTTTCGAAGTAGGTAAATATATTTATTGAAGTATTACCTACCTATCGGTACCTAGTTACCCAAATTCCAAATAGGCTACAGTAGTCTTAAATATAATGAATAAAAAATACGTACTTATTGTAAAAAAAAGTTTTTAATTTCCCATTCATTTTAAAGAAAAAAAAAAGAGTACCGAGTTCTAGTTTACTAGACCAAATTTATGTTTATTACGACCCCAAAAGGGCACAATTAAAATTTAATTAAAGGCAATCTCCCGAGATTCGCACTACCTGCTTGGAAATAAATTAAGCTAGGTAAGTACCAACAATTCTTCTTGAAACAGGCTAGTGGTTTGAAGGTGCTATTCTGAAAATTTAATAATACATAGTAAAGCAAGTAGCCTACGTACACACGGTTGTTTATTGTGACGAATTTTATTATTATATGAACTTTGATGAAATACGTTGCAATGGTGCATTAAAAATTGTAAATTTTTTAATGTTTTGAAGGTTCCGTACCTTCAAAGACACAAATAGAATCACTTTGTTGTTCGTTTGTCTGTTTGTCAAGACCTTATCTCGAGAACACGCGCAGGTATCAATTTGAAATTGTAACCATGGAGGTTCTATGGTTCTAATGTCCCTAGTAGCTTTGTTTTAAGGTTTTAAGTAAGATTACTGAGCTTAATTCTTATCAAAATAATTAGCAAAGTCAGATTATAAAAATTGTTCTAGGTACACATTGATTCTATGACAAACGCCGAAACAGTGAAAATCGGGTTGTGTCAAGTTTCAGATTTAAAAAACAGTTGTCTATGTTACGACACGTTGTATCGACAGAAGATTTTTCTTTCAGCCTTAAAATGTATAAATAGGTACATTATCTAAAAAAATGCATTGGATAAGAAAGATAATAAATAAGTAGGTAATTAAAATTCAACTTAAATCACTTTTATCATAACATTCATTATTCTTCCAAACAGTGTGTCTCGTACGTGAGGGCCACAGTGTATCTAATTTAGTAGTTATTTGACGATGTTAAAGAAGCCGCAACAAGAGAAGGCCTCATTTAATTAACTATACTGAGAACGTTAACGCCTTTGTAAATTGAAACGCTTCATTTTTGATACTATACTATGGTAATTATGTGTCTACATGATGGTAAGTGCTGAATAAAAACACTGGCTCATTAAATTCTGTTATATGTAAATAGTTAAAGACTTGTAAATAAGTAGTATATCCGTTGTCTAGTCACCGTAACACAAGCTTAGCAGCTTACCACGGGGCTAGATGGCGCTGTGTGTTCGTCACAGGATTTATTTATTTAGGTATTATTTATAACTTATTTCGCAGAAAAAATCCTAAAACGATTTGAGTTTAAAGAATGCTTATTGAACCTAAATTAAGAGACACAAAAAATGGTGCGACTAGCGGCAGCTGTCTCTTAAATCAAGCAGTTAAGTCTGACAGGATACTTAATTTTTTGGACTTATGTATACAATAACTAGTTCTTAGGTTATTAGACTTACTTTAATCAGCACTTACTTAATCTCTAAAGTTTTAGTTTTATTATTTAAATAAATAAGTAATTTTAATAAATAAATTATGTGTTTTTGGGTGAATACAGAAACGTTGCTCAAAATTTGAGAACTCAAGCAGGTTTGCGGCTCTCAAACTTAAAAATCTCATAAGTTAAGTTTCAGTTTCAAGTTCACTTTCGTTTAACTATCGTATAACGAACCTTTCGCAATAAAACAAATTTAATCTAGGAGTATAATATCTTAACCTATAATCATTTCATGCCCTGCAAAAAAAATAAAGAAGCTTAAAGTGATTATACTGTTAAGTATAGTACAAGATGCTAGCTCACCGCCTAGTTTAAGATAAAACTTTAGAAAGCAGTGCGATAATAAATCGTCAAGTTTTCCCTCTACTTGGCAAGTTCGTGCACCTAGATCTAAAACCAATGGATGAGACAAAAACGTAAGTGAATATTTTTTAACTAGGTATATTTAGAGTTCATTCGAGTTGAAGTCATCATCATCATCCCAGCGATTCGGAGCGTAGCAGCGAAATCCGCTTTCTTATATTATACTATTGCGTCTCGACTTCGCACCGTCTTCAGCATCCTGTGTAGTGAGGCCATTTGCACGTAAGCATTTACGAGGTTAAGGCAGCGCGTTTTTTCGGTTTTCCGAATGTGCTACGACCGAAGCGTAGGCGCCATTGCAAGACATTTGTTCCTCTTGTAACTAGCCGATTTTAGTAAATGTGACCGTACCACAGTAAGCGACATTATTGCAATTTATCAGCAATGGCCCGGACATGAAGGCTGCTTCTGATAAGGGAGTTCTTGACGCGGTCTTTTTGCGTCGTCACTCCGCACATCCTTGGATCGCCATACATGGAAAGACGCAAAAAGACCGCGTCCAGAACTTTAATAGGGAAAGATGTAAAGTCACCGGCACCCTTTTGCCTGTAACCAGTTCTCGTTTAAAAAAAATACTTTAATGGTGTATCCATTAAACCGTATGCTCACCAAAACTGTCTTGTAGTACCTTATGAGTTAGCAACGGCATAAATTAAGCGGCGGACGTAACGCTGTAATATCAGAGACAAGTCCTCTTTATTACCATACTTCGAAAACGTGTGTCCTTGATAACTTCATACGATAGCCGACAAGTATGAGCATAGAGGGTGTTCTAACTGTTATATGGAGATTTATTTTTGATACACTAAGTAGTAACTACCTATGGCCATGATTTTTCTTCTATTTTCGCGATTTTTGAAATGAAACTCATTTTCTGGTTTTAATCGCGTCGATTTTATTATTTTCAGCATTGTTGCAATGCCGTTCCTACGTATCAGAACTTTTCAGACCCCTTTAGACTCTAAAGGATTTGAAATTTGGTACACGAATGGCTGAAGATTTGAATTAAAACATAGGCTACTTTTTATCCCTATATTCCCTCGGAATCGGGGTCTCACGAGGGTAAAACCGCGGGGCTATGCTAGTTCGATCTAAATACCCGTAGAGTCTGGGGGTCTAACTAGGCTTTGCACAAATCCCTACCTATTTGAATTCCATTACAAAATCTGATAGTAATAAATAGCTTTCAATCCAGTAACAAATCGATCTATTAAAATAGTTACATAAATTTAATGTATTGGGGATACTTGACCAACTGCGTTCACCAATTAATTTTGATAATATTTTGTTGGACGTATATTTGTTAATTACTCTGGTGATAAATTGATTTTGTAGCCCTTCTCAATTGACTATTCAGCTTATTAGTTTATTATTAAAATTAATTTACTTTTCTCTGTGTGACATGCTTTTGACCTGGGTTTTTAATTTGAAACAACCAGTAAAGGTAGGTTCTAGAACTTTTTTTAAATTTAAATTTGTTTATTAATCAAATCAATACCATTGTCGTAATATAGACCGTGAAGGTCTTTGGCCTAGCTGCACCTGCCGATCTTGAGTGGTCGTGCGGGTTAAGCAAAGCTTGGCGCAATCAGCCGGATGGGTGACCTTTAATGTGTGTGGCAAATAACTATCTTCCCCTGCTCCTCCGTGCTTCAGAGGGCAATTTAAGTAGTTGGTTTAGGTTTTTAAGGTCAAGTTAGAGGCCTTAGTGTGTTAGAATACACTTTAACTTAATTTACACTACGAAACTAGTGTAATTTACATATAGTGTCATTTACATATAGAGTCTATTTCACAAAAGCAGTCTCGCAGCAGTAAGAATCAATTTAATCAAAATAATAATAATATTGATAAAGAATACCGCTATATTTCTTTTCAAAATGACTATAAATAGCTTGAAAAGCTAATCGCTAATATCATAATTTGCTTGTAAGCTTGTAATAGCTAATATCATAATTTAAATCCTGCTTTAGGGTGAGTTACAAAACTACACGAAAAGAATTAAGTAGCTCAGCTATGCGACGCTAAGCTCTACTAAGTTAGTTAAGTTTGCAGTTAAAGATCGGTTTTATTCCTAGAATTCTGTAAACATATACTGTGATGAAACAATATTCCAACACATAAAGGCGTCAAAGCAATATTACGTGAACTACAAATTGGGTGCAGTGTTACACAAAGAGTTATCAAATAACTATGGCCTTCGGATGTTCTGTCTTTACCCCATTAGTTAACAAGACTGAACTTTAACAACTGAGAATCAAAGGGAGTTCTGTTAAGGGGCATTCGTTTTATGTAAGACTTCTATAGGCGCGGTAACACCTGCCCCCAGATTATCTATCTAGTCGACGTCTGGCAACCGTAGAAAATGACGGCACCTGTGCAGTACCTTGCTGCTTTGTGATAATCACCGGTATAACCACGCTACGTCAAAGCAGCAATGTACTGCATAGTGCCTGCTATTTTCCATTGTTGTCAAATATCCATTGGTTAGATAACTTGGGGGCTGATTGTTGGCGTGGCAAAACAGGCCGTGGCAACGCTTCGTCACGGTATGAAAACACGTCAGTGTCAATGTTTCACATCTGTCAAGCGTACCGTGACAGCTGAAATTTTTTATATTACCTAGCACAAAAACGTAGATAAATAAATAGTTAGATAGGTATATTTAATTTTTAAAGAAATGCTTTCAATAAATTAACGTTACACAAAGTAGTAGTTGTTTTCTCTCGAGCCACATACGAACTCGCGCCACTCGGAAGTGGCGCGAGGAGTCGCGGAACCGGGGTGACGGACCGGTGCTCAGGGAGGTGAAGGAGTGCCGAGAGGAAGTCCACCAGTCCCAAGTGGAGGTATGGCGGACCTGGCTGCTGGAGCCAAAGCCGGGTCTGTGGCCCATTACAGTTATTACGCCGGTGCTAGAAGGGTGGCTTGCCAGAAGTTATGGAGCCTTGACGTTCCATATGACGCAAATTCTCACTGGTCACTGTTGCTTTGGCCGTTTCCTTTGCAGGTCTCAGAAGGAAAGTGATGAGCGATGTCATCACCGCAGCTGCAGTTCTGACAACGCTCAGCACACATTGGAAGCGTGCCCTGCCTGGGACGGGCAGCTGCGCGAATTGGAGGAGACGGAAAACGCTACTCAAAATTTAAGTTCTAGTTTAGACAATAAAGCAGCTGTCAAACCTAAAATATCCCTTACCAATTTTAAATTTAGAATCTACTCAACAATTTAAGTAGGCCTTAAGTTTTAAGTGACGTTTCTGTATTCGGTTGTTTGTAAACAAGTTTTAGAATGCAAATAATAATGAGCATTTTACTCTTTATCAAACAATTTTTGTTCGTAGCAATTTCCGGTACCAACGAGGCTTGAAATGATTTTTGTGGCATCAAAGTAATGTTCCTATCGTATAAGAAAATGGAACATATCGACCTGTCTTCTCAACACACTCTTAGGAAAATACAAGCCGGTAAACTGCATAAGTTACCGTTAGATATCGCTATGTGCCTCAGTCACGAATATGAAGAAATGTCCATGTCCAGTCTATCACTTCATTACAGCTGAAAAGGCACCTGTAGCGTAATTGCTGAGCGCAAGACCACGGAATGTCAGAGACACATATTCAAGTCCTGTTGGGTGCAAATTTTGGAAAAGCATTTCTCAAACATAAATATTTCAAGTGTACTTCTTCTTCTTCTTTTCGTGTAATGGTGTGCCTCGCCTAGTGTTAGAGTTTTCAGGTCGCCCTAAGACCTCTAACCTGACCTAACGATTGCTAATGACTGCTATCAGAGATAACAACCGGGACTGCTTAACGAGCATTCGGAAGCACAGAGGAGTTCACGAAGCAATGAGCTTATCGAGTGCAGGTGACACTTAAAAATAAATCATGTTATGTGAGCTAGCTAAAACTAAGTTTGGTATTACATCATTTTGTACAGAACAGTGAAATCCCCTCAGCATCTTAATATGCTAAAGTTACAGACCTAATAAGTCTACACAAAGTGGCTCTGATTGTCGCTGTCATATTAATATTAACATACTTGAGAGATGAAATAACTAATATTATTCCGTATGGGAGATGTGGCAATCAAGGTAACTCCAAGTTTGTAAGTTGCGACTCTGGGGCCCTGTGCTGTTTGAAATTATAATATGATCACGAGGTCACGACGAGACTTGTTACTTCCTAAGTGAGATCTTGGAACTTTGGCGGCGTTCTTTAATTGAAACTCATGTTTTATCTCATTTTATTTCATAGTTTAGTTAATATGCTTTCTCTTTAAATTAAACTTTTAATGTTTTTTATTACGTGTGCTTTTTGGCTGGGCATTTTTCTGCTGCCGCCCGTCTGTACCGAAACGTTACTAAAATTATAATATCTCTGGTCAAAATCAGGATGACTTGAATATTATGTAATGTATGTATCGCTTTTGTTTCAGTTCGATTATCTTTTGTTTTTATTTCGATCGTGGGCTCAGTTGCCCACTATAGCATTTGAACAGGTGCATTTGGTCTAAACTGACTGAACAGTTGACCACGACCGAACTGGAAAAGTGGACAATTGAGCCCTGGTCCCAGTTTTGAAGGAGATCATTATTCCAACCCGTTTGTGAGTAACATGACTCAAAATCACTTGACAATGGTATCGTATACCCAGGGATAACGTATCCCTGACGTCTTCCTTCTTATCTTTAGGATATACTTAGGAACTCCCCTCTAATGCTTTTATTTATTAAATGGAGATATTAACTAAGTAACATTTGTATTTTCATATTATTTTAGTAGACAAAAACTGTGATTAGATAAGGATAAAAAGCGCTTAGTTCAGACACAGATGTAATAAAAATGTAAACCTGTTTACGCTCGCTCTCTCGCTCTTCGTGTGTAAAAAAACCGGTAAGCAATGTATAATACATAGAACTAGACTTGTCTCCATAACAAGACTAGAAGTAGAAAGGTCCTGTCAGTGATGTAATTCAAACTCGTCTCTGACTGACAACTTCAGCAGTTCTAAAGTCAAACTATTCAGGATATTACTCACATACTTCTAAAAAAAGGAATCAAAATGCCAAGGTCGTTGTTAGAATCTAGGTAATCCAAGTGTTTAGAAATATTTTAAAGGAAAAGCACATATTTTTGAGCCTTGAGCCTTAAAAAGTAAATTTCGTAATCCAAGTGTTTGTTAATAAACCAAATTCAAATGGCAGATAGAGGGTTCAGGCGACATAAACTAAATCAGTCGTATGATATTCAGCAAGCCGCACATCACGACGGTTCGGTTGTCGTCACTCATCGGCGTTACCCAGTTTAATCCTGTGAAATATGCAAGACACCCCGGGGCACATTGTTAGTATGCGATTTGCATAATGGCCAATCAGTCGGTGTTGCGATTTGCGCCCCTTAGTTTTCTGTTTTACTATTGAAACTCGATTCAACTTTTTTAACTGTTTCGATTGGCTTTTGTTTTACTTTGTTGAAAGGCAATAAAGCAAATAGTTTATACTCTATACTAATATTAGCGAGATTTGGCGGGAACGTGTTGAGGAGATGAGTGTTGCTAAATTTCTATTTTGCGTTGTATTTGTTTAATTTCTACGCAGTCTTAATAGATTCGTTGCATGAATGTGTAAAGGTCTAATCAAAGTGAAAATAGCGTTGACTCCAAAGCTCGCGTAAACCGTCATTGTAAAGAGCCACCATTAACAAGGATTTCATTGACTTGACTTTTTAATAAAAACTGCCAATAATTTGTAAACATTAATAATACTTCACACTGGCTACTTTCCAAATGGCCATAATAGGTTCACCACCGATAAAAAAATTAAATCATCAGTAATTTTTAGTTGTAATAATTAGGCTCCAAAACTACTGAACCGATTTCAAAAATTCTTTCAACAATAGAAAGCTACATTATCGAGGTACTCCTTGATAATGTAGCTTTCTATTGTTGAATCAGGGCCAAAAGTAACAATACCAGTACAGTAAGTACCGATATTACCACGAGATCAAGACTTACGAATCTGTTGTCTGGCCGTGGGTAAGGCGAAACCATGGGATGCTGTTGCGAAATAAGTATTGCAGTACGTTACACACAGCGCAATCTAAGCAACTTTAGGTAGGTACTAGACAACGTTAGATAGAACACATTTTTGTAAAAAATCATATTATAATACATAAAAGAAACACACAAAACCTATAACTAACATTCGTGGTCAGCATAAATACTTGCCACCAGCGGGAATCGAACCCGCAACCTTCAGTGCCGCAGCAGGTGGCTTACCTGACGCGCCATAGAAACCTTCAAATCTGTTATCTGTTCGTAGGTCTGTTTACTATAATTTTCTAAACTACCTAAAAATCCTGATAGTACGTACCAGTAATACCTATTTATTAAAGGTAGAAATCTGAAAACTTTTTCAATGTTTTTCAGTTTTACGCATACTACTGCTGCTGTATCAAACGTAGCGTCTTTTGGCCATCATTGTTCCTATGTAAGCTCTAATTTAACTACAAATCGTTTGCACTGAGAAGCGACTCCTGAACGAGTCATCCGTGGTACACTTTCCTTGAACGTTTCGTGGCGCCATATTGACGAAGATAAGACTCGGTTCTGACGCGACGTGAGCTGACGCGGCAGGTGATTATAGACCAAAGTTAAAAAATAAAAGTTTAACTGCGTGTTTCCACAATTAGCCCTATTACTGGGCCTTTGTGCGTCATTTTAAGCCGTAGGTTTCCTTACGATGTTTTTTTTCACCGTAAGAGCGATGTTTACTATCGCACATAGCTTTTTCTTAAAGAAAAATATATTGGTGCGCGGCCGGGATTCGAAACCACGACTTTTGGAATGAAAGTCGGGGTATCTACCACTAGACCAACATCGCTCTCAAATTAACGACCAACCTTCTAACTTAGTATAGCTTATTAATATTTAATCACAGAAGTAAGTACTTAGAGATATTTTTGAGTTGGTATTGTTCTTCTTTTCGTGTAGGAGTATGGTATAAAACCTTATGGTTTCATTGCTCAATACATTTCTAAAAAAACAAATATCGTGAATTTGGCCATCGAGATAACATGTACAGTGGATTCGGCACGGTAGTCATCATTCACCATACCTACTGGGCCTAAACAGATTTGTCAATATTTTGCGGTCGGTTGCCTGCCTGACACCAACTCTTCTAGAAGCAAGAAAAAAGAAAAAGTTTATCCGCCACTGCTCGGTGAGGACTTAAAATTTGCTAGCCTCCCCTAAATCCCTTAATCGCCGTTTACGACACCCACGGGAAGAGATGGGGTAACCCTATTCTATGAAGGCTACACGGGCGAATATGCCTGTTAATTAGTTCCACTGCAGGGCAAGGGCATCTTCTTAAAGGGTTAAGCAGGGTAAGACGCCACGGGCACCTACTCCGGATTGGCATAGATGCCATACCTTCGGACCGTGGTGGGTCCTAGGACATGTCGGTTTCCTCACGATATCTTCCTTCACCGCTGTGAATGTGACTGTGCTATTCGATAAATAGTCAAACGAAGAACAAAGAGAGATAAACTTTGAACAGAACACACAAAACCTTCGCTTCAGGAGTAAGTACCTACAGGTGGAGAATACATTGCACAATAAAACGGACTTATTAGCCTGGAAGAACTATTATCTCTGATTAAATTACCCAGTCTTGTAATTGTGGTAGTTTTAGAACGTGTTTCGTGCAATATTTCAAACGTAAATCTTTATTACGTTTATTAAAAGGTGCTCGGTAAAGCCTGATTACGTAACTCTGTTGCTAACAAATCTCGATTGAAACAGTTGAAATTGTTGTATTCCTTACATATCAAAATCCAAAATTCCCGACATATTAAAATGACATTTTGTTACTAGGTCATTTAGAACTTGTGACATTTTAATATTTAGGGCATTTTGCTTTTAGGTCCTTTTGATTCGTCAAGGTTGTTGTATTTACGTTATTCAGTAGCAAAAAAAAATACCATCGTACTTAGCGACTGTAACGGTCAAATTGTATACTCGTAATTGCAAAAAAAAATAGTTTCAATAGTTTTAATCGAATTTTGTTAGCAACAGAATTATAATAATAATAATAATAATTCATTTATTTCAGGTAGTATCAACCCATCAGTAACATTAAATGCAAAGTTATAAAGACATAATTTTAAAATAAATACTAAAAATAAATTAAATTAAACAGTATTATTAATTAAATGTCATAGTAAATTAAATTAAACAATATTATGTAATCAGGTACTTGGTTTACCCGTTAACCCAGACTTCGTGTTTTTAATTGTAGATATCGATTTGACATACCTAATTATTTTTCCAAAGAAAAAAATATGAAATAAAAAGAACTAAATTGTCAAATTATTGTCTGTTATTAAAAACATAGGTGAACGACACACGTAACGCGAAGCAACGCGACAACAAAATTCATATTTGAGAGTTTTTTTTAAATATATTGATCGAGTTTCGCTATCGGTTCAGCAGTTTTTGCGTGAAAGAGTAACAAGTCCACATAATATATACTTATAAAGTTTCACTTTCATAATTTTAAGTAGGATAGGATAGTAGAAAAGCTCTTGTGAAGACTACCTCTTGTTAAAAGCGGTAAGATCTCAAAGCTCTACTTGTAAGAAAAAAACAATTAAAAATAAACATTCTCACAGAGATAAGTCTTTGAAAGCGTCTTCGAATACCAAAGACGTTATTTAAGAGGTATTAAAAGTCAACTTGAACCCGATCAACTTCTTGTATATTTTATCACCATTTTCACCTTTTCGCGGTGTCCAACTTTGAATATTTGAATTGTAAAACCGTCGACGATTTAAATTTGAAACGAGACTGAATTGATGTTTTAGGCGCTGTAGAATCTGTTGAAAGAAAGAGTATACTCAAATCTTTGGGATGACAACGTAATGTAAATCGCGTACCTTAAGGATACTTCCGCATATCCAAAGAAGGCTTGCTTAGCGTCCAGAGGTTAGCGAGTCACCTAGCAAGTCACGTGACATAAAATCAACCTGTTCTTAACTTTGATGCACGCCAAGCGACTGGCTTAGGCGCCAAGCGCTCGGTGCGAGATTGTTCGTTTAAGTTAGGTGAGTCGCTAGGCGACTCGTTAGCCTCCAGGCGCTAAGCAAGCCTCCTGGCTATGCGGACGTACCCTTAGGAAGCCTATGAGAAGCGTATCTCACCATACAAACGGCCTTCCGCAGCACAGAGGAGCTCGAGAAAGTGATTTTATGCTACACAAATTATCGGTTACCCATCCAAATAATGACAAAAATTGCTTAACCCGCTCGCTCATTTCTTTCTTGTTTTATACCATTGGTTTGTCATACGAAATTAAATGGATATGTTTTGAAGACATTTTTATCAAAGATTTGGTTTCTATATTGTATATTTTTAGCAATTGATTGGTTATGTTGATAAGGTTTTTTTTGGAAAATTTTAAAATACTGGAATTATCACATTGCTTTAAGCCGTGTTCTCACAGTAAAAGAGGGATTAAAAATAATGAATGAAAACACCCTAAAATTTCATAAATAGTTACATCTCGCTCTTAGATCTAACAAATTACATTGAATTTGGGGTAAATTACTTAGATAGCTATTTTAATTCTACAAACGAACGACCGAAAAAAATTGTCATCTATCCATACAATCTGACAGATTTTCTTTCGGTAGCACCTATATAGTTATCCTGGAGTTATTTAAACCAAGAAAAACAAAACTAGTTATTTTATATGACAGAACATCACTGGTTTTAGGCGTGTACATTGCAAATGTAAGAATTAGTTTTACCTTTGCTGTATTTCTTCATAATACCACAAATAATATATTTCCTCTATATCTTACAATTTTCTCTTCATTCTAATGCATGAATGATATACGTTCGCTACGAGCAAACTAGCTGCCAATTTATTTACCGTTTCTCACTCACGTTCCCGTTCGAAAAAAGAAACAGGAAAAATCTACCAGTTTTCCACGCAATAAATCCTGTAATCTAATTGGTGGGGGTCTCGCCCACCGCTCCGTAGTCGTGTGTTGATTGGCCGATATTCAAATTGGGAATAAACTTGATCAGGCACGGCGTATGCGCTGATAACGTTTCACGGTGCGGCTAATATTTTCTATATCTTCAGGCGGTATGAGGCTAACGGGCGTGAAATAGGGGAGTGCTTTTTCTCCTTCACGCAGATTAAACTAGATAATAATATTTGTAGATAAATATTTATACATAACATAATAAAATAATGTGAATTTACCGACATAGGTATATTCAAGTAGTAGTACGTCTTAGGTACTAGGAACAACATTTCGTCGATACAAATATTCAATGAGTTACAAAATGACTGTCTGTTTAAATACTGTATCCTAAAACACTTTATTTACCGGGTTCGATCGCGCTTTATTCATGATTTTTAAACGACTAAGCTTTCAAGGTTGACTGCGATATAATTCGTTTATTTTAACATTCAAAAAGTAAAAGTAATACTGTTTCCTGTTAGATAAGTACTAATTTTGTTATTATCTGTAGGTATGTGTACTGACCGATACTAATTATGTATTCAATCGAATGTTTGTATTCCTAATCTACTTAGATAGTATTGTCTTTTGTCCATAGTCCAAACGAACATAACAAACCCAGTAAATAAAGACACACATCTACATTATACTTCGTTATTTTAAATTGTAGACTACAATTTGACACATCTTCTTGAATAAAACTGAGAAAGAATAATTTGACATTAACCCAGTATTTATTTTATTTAAGTCTAGTTACTCGACTTGTCTGGACTTGATACTGGTGTTAAAGCAGAGATTTTACTTAGCCAGAGTAATAATATTACTCTAAGTAAAATTTCTGTCCCATTTTCGTAAACATTGAAAACCTCTGACAAGAGCGACAAATGTATAACTTAGCCAAAGTAATTACTCGTCTTGTCTATAAATACCTACTAGAAGAATAATATTCCGTATTAAGTAAGTAGGTAAGATTTATATCGGCGATTTGGTGAAAATAAATTAAAAGCATTCGAAATTTAAGCTCCTCTCTAAGAACTATTTTCATTAATTGTAGGTACCTACATAAATCCGCCATTATTTTTTCAGTCATCATAAGAATCAGGCATAGTGGTATTCGGGCATTTTGGGGAAAAATCTTTTTAGCATTCCGGTTTGTCGAAAATGAGGTATCTTGAGATTCAGTCACACCAATTGCCAATTTAAGAATAAAAATCTAAGAAAAGAAAAAAAACAAGTTTATTTAGACAAGCACACACATCAACATCGAGAAACACGAAAAGGCGACAGATAAATCTACATACAAAAAGGAGAACTTGCTACTTAAATTATAATAACAAACACAATACTTAACAATACCTACTCCTATCTACAGACAAAATGGACACAAGTTGCTGCTCAATTTTTTTCGATCGTAATCTCGTTTATTTTTACAACACTTAAAAAAATTGTTTAATTTTAATTTAACAAACATACGTGAAAACCGAAGATTAAGGTTTTAGTCTATTCAATTTAATAATAGGTTTAAGAATGAAAATGAAAACCCTAATCTGAGCTAAGCGTCCACCTACCGGCATGGCATGGCATCGTTCGTACACACCAGACGCATCGCGTCAAGCGGAACGTAATGTTCTTTGTATAGAAAGTTTTACAAGTGCGACCACCAATATGCATCGTAGAGATCGCTCGAATCTGCTCATCTGCAGTGCCGACGCTTCGTTGCTTTGTGCTGATGACGTCATTCGGCTGCTAAGTTGGCTTAATAGTTGCGTCGGCAAATGCGAGACCGTATTTATATAAAAAAGAATAATTCATTTAAATTTGACGATTGTCAAATAACATTTGATATTAACGATAAATTATACGGAATCACCCAAATTTTTCTTTGGAGATTTTACAAATATTATTTGACAACCGTCAAATTTTAGATCAAAAATATATTTTCGTTAATTTCAATATAGGAATACGGCATCAGGTGGACGCACTGTGAAAAAATCATTCGTTTGGCGCGGTCCGTCCGATGCGCACGAAGCCGGTGGACACTTAGCTTTAGATTAAGTAAAAACCACGTTGTTAACAAAATCTACGCTGAATATCCACATTTTAAGCTCGAGTTCCTGACCAACATGGTTAGTCATTGATAAGAATTCTATCACACATTGAGTTATTTCCTGTTCAAAGTATTTATTCAAGTTCGTTTTAGATAGTATAAAACTTGTGATATAGAAGTCTATCTACAAACAAATAATAACCTTATTGTTTATAAACATTTCAGAAATATTGTAAATTAATTTATCAATTAAACTTGTATTGCATAACTTAACCAACAAAATATAAATTAATTACACTAATAAAAGTATATGAACTTTAATAATATATAACGTAAGTAAATAAGTGTAAGTATAAGTATTAACGTAATAATATTACTCTTTAGAAGTTAATATACTTTTATATTATATGGGTAGGATCAGTAATAGAGTAATAGAGCGGTGTTGGTCTAGTGGTAGATACCCCGACTTTCATTCCGAAGGTCGTGGTTTCGAATCCCGGATGACCGCGCACCAATGTCTTTTTCCTTGCGGAAAAGTTTTGTGCGTTAATAACATCGCTCATACGGTGAAGGAAAACATTGTGAGGAAACCCACGGCTTAGTTAGCTCCAGACGTATTGACCAGTTTTTTCCTCTGGGCATGGCTGACTAGGCTGGGAGGGTGGTATAGGTGCTGGGCAAGCCTACTCCACCTAACAACGTCCCGGGCAAACAGCGCCATAAAATAGCATGGATTAAAAAAAGTTGCTTGCGCTGTATAAATCATCTAAATTTAAATGAAAAGGTCAATTATTATTATTATTAGGATCAGTATGAAACAGTGGGTCAATTTTATTGGGTACTAACTGCGCCCCGCGAATGTCGTAAGCGCGTAAGTCCCGTTCCCGCGGGAATATCGGGATAAAATGAAGCCTATGTGTTATTCCCGGTATTAACTACTTGTATTCCAAGTTTCATTGCAATCGGTTTAGTAGTTTTTGCGTGATTGAGTAACAACCTCACATACATACATACAAACTTTCGCGTTTATAATATTAGTAAGATATAGGATTAATTAAAATTAACAATTTAAAAAAAAATGTGAGCTATTCCAGATTTTCCATTTGAAGGGGGCTTGCGCTGCTCTGAAAACGATATTGCTTACGTCTTTTTGTATATGTAAAATAAATATTAACTGTATACAAAACAACCATAAGTAACAAACAAACAGAAATGAAAATAAAATAAGACACTTCATAGTTACTGCCATTTATATGTTCTGTAAATGTTTCAGCTGACTGTAAAGAACTATGAGTATCTTTTATATTATCTTGAAGTCTTTGGAACTCGGCCCTAAGTGCCTTAATTTCAGTTCTCAACATTATTTCAAGATCAGTCCGAATGTTAGTTTTGATATCATTAATGTCATTCAACGCCTTTATTGTATTATTTGTATGATTTAGTTCAAACTCATTCATCCGACTAAGTCTTGTTATATTTTTTAAATATTCTTCGAGGTTTTTATAGTCTATTCGGCTAATATTATTTTTATCTGTTTTATTTAGATAATCTTGTATTGATTTTTGCGTTAATTTGGAAGAGTCACTTATCGTTTTTATTAAATCAACAAGTTGTTTGTCAGATTTAGTAGTTTCTATGAGTTCATCTTTAACATTATTATTTTTATCAATGGATGTACGAAGCTTTTCCATGGAATTGAGTAATTTGTCAAAAAATGGTTTTATTTTAAAAGTTGAGTAATTTGTCATTGGAAGTTTAGAATCTTCAAAACTACTTTTGCATGTTAATCCATTGACGTTTTCTGAATGATAATCAAGATATTGCGTTGTGATAAGAGATTTATATCTTTCCGAATAATTAGATTGTTTTAAATTTACGAGTATTTTACAAGGTATTCTGTTTCCGCCTATACTAAGTTTAGACATTTCCGATATAAAAAATTCTTCGAAATTAATATTTGTAATTATGTTGTTATCCAAGTATAATGTTTTTACATTTTTTAATAATTTTGCGTCAATTGTTTCAATAGCATTATTTGATAAGTTCAATGACTTTAAATTTGTACCATCAAAATCTCCAAAATGCAATTTTTCAATAATGTTTCCTGATAAATTTAATATCGACAGTCGATTTGTGCGTAGAAAAGATCCAGGCTGTATATATGATATTTGATTCATACTCAAATCTAAATCACTTAGAGAATCCATATCTTGGAACGAAAATTTGTCAATAGATGAAATCTTATTTTCGCTAAGATTCAAGACTCTAATACGTTTTATATCAAATACATGCAGTTTATTTACATCACTTATACTACACGACTGTAAATTTAAATGTTCAGTGTTTATATTCCAGTTTTGAAAAGTAAATTTTACTCTTATTCGATCTAATGATAATTCGTTTAATGATTGATTTTGGCTGAATAATAATCCTTTTACTTGAACGTCCGGATTCGATGATAAATATAAATGCCTAAGTGCCTTTAAATCTGCAAAAGAGTTTAATTCTATGTTTACAATATTATTATTAGAAAGTGACAAAAACTGCAACGAAGCAAGACCAAAAAATGTAGATTGGTTTATATATTTTATATCATTGTTGTTAAGATACATTTTCTCTACTTTAGCTATGGCAGAATTATTAACATCAAAAACTTCTATCATATTATGAGATAAATCTAATATTTCTATTGAGCCAGTATTGAAAAATGAATTATATTGTATGAAACCTAATTGTCCATAAGATGCATTAAGTTTCATAAGTGATGCTAATCCTGAAAATGAATTATTTTTAAAAGATGTTATTCTTGTAAATGTCAAATCAATACTGTTTACTTTTAGCAGTCCATCAAATGTGCCATTTTCTAAATTACCAATTATGTTATGTGATAGTAATAAAGACTTCAAAAAAGAGAGTTTAGAAAAAGATCGTAATTCAATTTCTTCAATACAATTACATGACAAATCAAGATGATTCAAAGCGGTCGCGTTATTTAATGATTTTACTTCAACATTTTCTATACTATTATTTCTCAAAAATAGCATTGTTAATTTTTTTAAACTATTCATATTAAAATTTATCGTTTTGAGACGATTATTTGACATGTCAATACTTTGTAGTATTTCTAGGCAATAAAAGGCGTCGTATGAAATGCGACTTATTTCGTTGTTAGACACATTCAACTCGACTAAAATTTCACACATGTAGCCAAATGCTTTATCATTTAGGGTGGTAATATTTCCTCCACTAAGATTTAATTTATCTGTGAATACACCCTTAAAGGTTCCATTGGCAATTTGTCCCTTAAGAGAATTGCGTTCAATTTTGAAATTTGTTATATTTTTGCCCTCAAATGCATTACTCTCTATTGATTCAATAATATTATCAGATAGATCAAGGGTATTTAAATTATTATTGTTTAATAATAACTTTCTAGAAATTATTTTTATTTGGTTGTTATTCAAATATAGATATTGTAATTTGTTGAGGCTTCTAAACGAGTTACTCTCTATTGTTTCTATACAATTCGAAGACAAATTAATAACTTCAACGTCAACTAAAGCAACAAAATTGAAATCGATTATTTTCTCGATATAATTATTTTCTAAATACAGATTTTTCAGATTAATGAATTTTGCAAAACTGTTTTATATAGAGTTTAATTTGTTATGAGAAATGTCTAATGTGGTTAACTGTAATAATCCTTCAAAAGTTAAAATATTAAGTGATTCGATAACATTGTGAGACAAATTTAATGTTTTGAGTTGCGGAAAAATTTCAAAACAGTTATTTGGAATATTTTCTACTCTATTTAGACTCAAATCTAAAAAACTTAAGCGCGAATGAGATGCTTGTTCCACATTTTCACTGTTTCCTATTTCACTTAATGCTATTAAGTTAATATTTCTTAAGTTAAGATTCTCCAAGTTAGGTAACTTATTACAAGAAAACATGCCTAAAGAAATTTCAGACTTATCGCTATTATATATCGTAATATCGTTGACTGACTTTAAACTAGGAAGAGTATTAGAAATGTAATTGTCTATATATGTAATAGATAATTTAGTAACATGATTACTAATTCTTTCTGTAACCCAAGGTTCCGTAAAGTCAGGATCAGGATCAGTGATTTTGACAATTAGTTCATAGTCATTACTATAAATCGTTTTTGTTCTTTATGTACCATAATAACGATCGTATTCATTTGTAATTTGTTTTATACAAGACCAGTCCTCCACGTTATAATCCACCAAATCCACACAATTTAAAACGGCTCCACATTTCTTGGTTTGACTTGAAATAGTTTCCAGAGTACATTTTGAAGACACCAGGACCAGTTGTAATAAAAATATTTTCAAAAAGATACCTGAAACAAAAATGATATTAATATACGCAAGTTCAGTGTGTGTGTAGTTCATAAGTCCCATCCCAGCGCATAAACTCATTATACAAAATGCATCACAAAAAAATATGTTTCATGCCGGGAATCAATCTTTTTATTTTTAATTGTAGGACTTTTCACACAGCTTAATTTGGCCCTTAAGCCGTGTTTTTATTATGGAACTAGTGTCGCGAAAGTTATAGTCATATAACAAAAAAAAAGTAAGGTTAACTATAACTTTCGCGACACTACTTTCATAGTAAAAACACAGCTTAAATTAAGCAACTACTTAAGTAGGTAATTGGGCACTAGACAACGTCTCCACACATATTAAATTTTAAGTAATTACATACATAATAATAATGGTACATTTAAACCAAACCTAATTTTAGATCTATATATTTTATATGTATGTTAGTCTGTAAGGTATATATTTACAACTTGAATTATAATCAAATGTTTTATACATTATTGTATTAGTATCTCGATTCCTGCAATACAAGCTTGGGCTTAGTGTAGAGCCGATTTCTAATGTAATTTGATAAATATTTGGTAAGATTTTATTAATATTTAATATTAATAAATAAATTCATTCATTTATTTTATAAACACCCAGAACCAGTAAACTTTTTAAACTTACACGATTTGTACTCTTACATTTTGACCCGGCAAAAATATTATTACCAAAAACTAGAAACAAGCATTTTTGATCAGCTTAAATATTTGATTGTTTGGTATTCGCCCGACACGCTTAGATCTCGGCCAAACTTGGATCTGCTGGCTGAGTAACCTCCTTTGGTATCGTAAAGAAATTGAGAACTAAACACAAAATAAAAATAAAAAATACTTACAAAACGTATACCACATTTTAAAATTCATAACAATGAACAATAATTTAACCCAGATTTTCTTAAAAAAATAATGATTATTGTTATTGTTTTTTTCACAAACTTGTCCAAAAAATATTATATAGTATCACGTCAGAACCCTCAGACTAATTGAAAGCATAATGCATGCCATCAAGTAATGATAAAGTATACAAATTATTAAGTAGGTACTAGTGACAAAAAAGATCATAAAATATTTAATATTTTTTGCAAGCCTTTTTATTCTAAATTGTAGTAGGTACATTTTTAAAGTAACTTCCAAAAATGACTATTTCTAATCCGAAAATTCATATAATTAATAACTTTTAGGTGGATAGGTAAAGGAATGATTCATTAATTTGTCCTCTACTTCGGGCCGTATTTTTACACGACTACAGCAAAACGGCAAAAAAAGGGTTATAATTTCTATACCTATGTATACTTATGTAAGAAGTCAAAGTTGGCATTAAAATTACGAGTGCCGTACTTATTAGTGACTCGTTTGTGCTTTGATAGCCAACGGGCTGATGTAGCTAATAAGAAATATGAATCGTTATTGATTCCTCTACCTCATGCAGTCTTCCTACTTTTTGAGACAAACGTACCTACTACTTAGATCCTATTATCGCGTGAAAGATTAGTATCATATCACCAATTGTTTGTCTTTATCAGTCACGCTTATTTGATACACTGTATTGGAAATTCCTGCATTAATGTTGCCAGAATTAATAATTATTGTTATTAATAATTGTATGCCGACAAATACAAAAAAAAAATATCTAAGGTTTCTTTAACGTAGGTGGATTTACCTAAATAAAGTAACCTAAGTTTTGTATACCTTTTTTTGTATTGGTTCTGATTATTGTCTAATCTCTCTTTTAGAGAGTTTCGGCATTCAGAAACCCCGTGGACCTACTCCAGATTAGCGAATATTCCTTGCCTTTGGACCGTGGTGAGTAGGTACTAGAACATGTCAGTTTCCTCACGACGTATTTTTTTACCATAAAATCAATGTTAGTACACATATACAAATGTTAAATCATAATAATTATTTATACATCAGCAATTTGAAAATTCCCAAAAGCGAAATAAAATTACATTACTATTATAAAATGTATAATCTGTAGCATTTTTTTTTTTATCCTGGGAAAATCTAATTAAAACCATCAGGCCGCTCTCGGGGGAGAGCGGCCCGGTGAGTGGAGGTCCCACCTGGTGTTATTGAGTGCCAGGGGTATATCCACTAAAAACCCAGGGTGCCCTTCGTTCCGCTGTGTCAGAGCATCGCCGGAAGCTGTCAGGGAATCGGCGGATACCCCGTACGGCCAGTACGGCCGCGGTCGGCCCCCTCTTGCAAACACTTCCAGACACCCTTTTTTAATAAAAAGGGTGGGAAGTGCGATACCCTCTCCGAAGGCGCGGGCACGCCACCGTCTCGGGGCCCCCAAAGCCGGTGGTGAACCCACCTGAGATCACCACCAAGGGCCGAGGTGATTTTTTTATAGTGGTTGTCTTCCACGCGGCCCCTCCTTGTGGACAGGGCCCCCGGGCCCGCTGACGCGGGCTTACAGTTAGCAGCCAGGCCCCGGCAAATACCACGACGGCCCGGCACCCTCTCGTAATTTTTTATAGTGCTTGTCTTCGTCCCACATCGGGAGGGAATATGTAGTATATCCGTTGTCTAGTACCCATAGTATAAGCCTAATGCTTAGTTTGGTGCTAGATTGCGCTGTGTGTAATGTCGTGCAATAATTATTTATTACAGTAGCAGTGACTAGTCTGCTGTCGTTACAGTTTTGGTGTTATCTAAACTCTAAATAAGTTTGTATGTGTTATTTTTTAAATTACCTAGTTAAAAATGAGGTAAGTTAACAAAACTTAAGATAGAAATATTTTAAAAGAAAAATCAGCTTTTTTTTTCCTTTAATTAAAATATTTCTAGTAGATATGCCTTAAGCAATAAAAACAAATTACGAAGAAAAACTTAGGTTATTTTATTTAGGCACAGATCACATATTACATTTAGGTATCTAAGTAATCCATTTTAGGTTTTTGTCCGTCAAATAATAAAGGGTAATAATAATAATAAAAATCGCTACATTCCGAGACAAAAACTTTAACAGTACGTCAATTGTACCTCCAACGAGTCGTTATGTCATATCATAGTACCTTCTCTGCTTCCCTCACAGAAATGACAAATACTGAAACGAAGCGTAGGTTAGTTGTTAGGGTGCCTAGAACTAAGACATCATTTGCCAAAAGATTTCGTAGGTTTGCTTTTCCATTCTTATATGAAAAAGCCCTTAAATACTGCGACTTGTCCTGCTTGCTTTATGGTGTTAAAGAGAGGGTTAGGAGATGGCTGCTAACACTGGACTATGACGAAACAGAGAGTCTTTTTGTCATTGTGGTATAATTTGGCTGATATATGAGTATTTTATTGTCACCATTGTTAATTTATTTATTTACATTTATATGTTTTCTACAAATTTCTCCTTAACAGACTTCCTTTGTAAAAATTTTAAATCTGGATGCACAGTGTACACACACCACACACCAATAGCATGCTTTTGTCTTTGCGGCTTGGAGTTTGTTTGTTTCTTGTTTTTATAATATTTGTTTTACTTTTTTAGTTTTTAGTTTTTGTAATCTATTTGATACTCTGGTTGGGCCTCAACTTGTGTAATCCCGGTTTCCCGCGACTCAGGCTTGCCCTTGTGCGGGGGCCAAAAGTAATTAAGTACCTACCTAATGTTTTTTAAGTGTTTTTGGTAAATAAATTTTTTATTATTATTATTATAATAAAATTGCACACAGCGCTATCTGGCCCCAAACTAAGCACTAGGCTTGTACTAGGGGTACTAGACAACGGATATACTAATACATTATACTTTTTTTTGTAGATACATACAAATGATACCTACATATAAATAAAGTTAATCGTAAAACAACGATAATTATTAATTCTGGCAACGTTATTGCGGGAATTCCCAACAAAGTGTATCGAATAATCGTGGGCGATGATGATAAATAATTGTGAGATCATGCATATATTTAAGTACATGAATGCAGATAGTTAGGTACCTAAATGTAGAAATATAAAATTATCGAAATAAAATTACATTACTATTAAAAAAAGTATAATCTGTAGCATTTTTTTTTATCCTGGGAAAATCTAATTAAAACCATCAGGCCGCTCTCGGGGGAGAGCGGCCCGGTGAGTGGAGGTCCCACCTGGTGTTATTGAGTGCCAGGGGTATATCCACTAAAAACCCAGGGTGCCCAACCTGGGTTTTTAACCTGGGTGTATCGAATAATCGTGGGCGATGATGATAAATAATTGTGAGATCATGCATATATTTAAGTACATGAATGCAGATAGTTAGGTACCTAAATGTAGAAATATACAAAAAAAAAGGTTGGTGAGTTTTCGACCCTGCTGCTTTTTGAATTAATTTTTTTTTTTTTTTTACGATTTGCGATTCCATTGAACACGTTTTGCATGCAATTGGGTATGTAAAGGAATAACAACATACTTTATTTAATATTTTTAAATGAAAGAATATGTAATTTTAAGAAATTTATTTCGTTCTTTCGTTTTTTAGATCGGTAGTTATTTTTATGTATATGTTTGAAAGTAATATAATTTTGTTGATGATCTCATAGGCAGGCAAAACGTACAACCGGTTATTTTACGGCCAGTGAAAGCACGACCCAATTATGATAGACCTGCGGCCCTAGCTAAACTTCTTATCGAATAACGAAAACGCCAATAGACATATTTTTTTGTATGAAATTGACATAAGCTCGCGAAAAATCAAGCGTGACCTTATGTCAATTTCATACAAAAAAAACTGTCGATTGGCTTTTTCGTTATTCGATAAGAATTTTGGCTAGGGCCGCAGGTCTTTCATAATTGGGTCGTGCTTTCACTGGCCGTAAAATAACCGGTTGTACGTTTAGAAGCCAGGGTCTCCTTTTAACACCCCGTAATACAATAGAGTAATGTACTGCAAAGTGTCTGTCAATTTCCACTGTTGTCCGACGTCCACTGGATGTAAAATATCGGGGCAGATAAACTATGACCTGTTATTCCGCTGCCATGTACATGAAATTTATCAAGTCGTGCTATATCAGGTTGAACATTAATCGTCGCGGTACGCATCTAACGTCACATGAAGGCAAATAAAAGTTATTGTTTTTTTTTCGATATTTTAATGTAATCGTTAACTATTTCGAGCTCAAAATAAGAAAGTACAGTATCTTATCAAAATATCTTCAAATGATTTTTTCATTTTCACACCTTTTAAAAAATCTAACATACCTACATAATTTACGCGGAAATTATTTGTCGTCATATTTCAAATTGCATGCAACTGTACCCATATTATCTATCTGTTGACATCTGACAACAGTGGAAAATGACAGGCACTGTGCAGTACATTGCCGCTTTGAGGTAATCACTGGTAGTAACCACGTTACGTCAAAGCAGCACTGTACTGCATAGTGCCTGTCATTTTCCACTGTTGTCAGACATCCACTGGATTCATAATATGAGTGTTGGTATGTAAGTAAATCCACTCGTATGTAAGTTGTTGAAGGATCAAAAGTTGCATGCAAGACTCACCCGATGGATTCATATAAATTTGACAAAATTAGGGGAAAGATTCGGCGTCATTTGAAAGACAATCCTTTCCGCACATTATTTCAGGCTCCTTTTCATGGTGACCATGTTTCATGCTCCTTTTTCAAGGTACAATGACTACCTTGAAGAAGGAGTCCGGCTCGGATCGGCGTTGAAACAATGCTCATATCAAATCTTACTCTTACTAATATTATAAACGCGAATGTTTGTATGTATGTATGTGAGGTTGTTACTCTTTCACACAAAAACTACTGAACCGATTGCGATAAAACTTAGAATAGAAGGTAGCTGGGGACCTGGATTAACACATAGGCTACTTTTTATCCCGATATTCCCGCGGGAACGGGACTTACGCGGGTGAAACCGCGGGCGCAGCTAGTATCGCAATAAATACCATAAAAGGAGTTTTATATCAATCCTGGCTGTTACCCGCGACTTCGCCTGCGTAGAAATAGTGTATAGCCGAGTTTTTCGTTCATTTCTACTACTCGGGTTCTACTTATTCATTTCGATGTAAAGTAGATATACCACCATTTTATTTTAACTTAAATCCAGATTTCAATCGGATTAGCAGTTTTTAATTGTATGTAATTGTAAGGAACAAACAGATCAACAGACGGAAATACATGAATTTAAAAAAAAAAACGTTGTATTTCCTAAGTCCCCTAGATAACTTTTTTTTTAATTTACTTCCAAGTAAAGGCTTTTTGTGCGTACTTTCTTCCTTTATTATAAGTGTACAGACAAAGTTACGAAAGCTGTAGAAAAAACTTTTTTTTTCAAACACATTTTTTAGTTTACTTGACTGCCAAGTTGCATCATATCTGTAGGTGTATAGCTATGTCTTTCATTCTGCCACACCCTGTATAAACATTGACATTTTTGTAGACTTGTCCCATTTTATTAGTCCTTGATTAACGACGATGTTTCGCACTAAAAGTCTTTATTGGGATATAAAAACGGGAACATAAATTCAAAACATTCAACATTGTTTCTTGAAAGAGAATGTTTTAGACATTTTCTTTTAAATCACCACAATAAACTATATCAATATATACTAACTTTAATTTATAGATATTGTGTTTGGATTGTAGTAAAAACCCTAAGATTACAAATAGTACTTTCCCATAGGCATAATAAAGATAGATGGTGTTAAAAACTGCGACAATGTGAATCACATGATCATTGCAACAAAGAATAACAAAAAAAATAACACCATGAGTTTCTTGTGTCTTCTTCTTGTCATTGGAGGTCGCGTTCCGTAGACACGATAGTTCACTTGACGTTTGTAAAGAATATATAATAACTAGCAGCTGGGACTTTTGTTTTTGACGCGTTAGTGGAACGTCGCGTCCTGAATTTTTGTTTTTACAAAACCTAGTTTTATTGCGTTTAAATTGTTTAATTTCGGCGGCATGTTATCAATTTAGTTACGCGAAGTTCAACGAGTGAAGTTAAAATAAAAATACCAGTGCCAAAAACGAAATTAGCACGTTACAAACAAATGTTCCATGGGGTTGGAGAAAAATCGTCGCTATTTTTTCTGCAGCCGTCACGCATTGAAAATTCTTTCAAACGATTATTACAGTATAATAGTGGTAGTTCACTATTAGTACGAGAAACTGGCTAACTTGTCCTATATTGCTGACAGAAGCCATAACTAAGAAAAAGAAAGAAAGAAGAACTAGCAGCTGCGCCCCGCGGTTTAACCCGCGTAAGTCCCGTTCACACAAATACACACATATACACACAAACTTTCAGCTTTATAATATTAGTAGGATTATTATTTATTAATTTATTTACATTACAATAATGTCTAAGTATTTACGACACGATATCAACTAAACGTTACCTACATTATTGATCTTGTAAGTCATAGTTCAAAAAGTAAATAAACGATTTGAATGCTGTATTTACGCAAAATGATAGCGTTTTTTCGTCCCCTCGCGTATATATATCGTCGTTTAGAGTAACAACTGACTCCCAAAGCAGCTATAGCAGTCGCAGATTCGTGATAACGTGCAGAGTTATATCACCCAAGGGCTGTTTTCAATTAGTACGGAATTCGAAATGAGAAATCAAGAAGTTACCTTTTTACTTTAGGATTTTTAGGGCGATTGCAGGGAATTTTAAAAAGGATTCTAACTCCAAAAGGACTTCCAAAAATGGAGCAAGTTATTTCGTTTTTTTTTGTAATTTGAAACATGAGCTTCGCGAGCTTCCTAGCCTAGTTGGAAGGGCAACAGAGTACTGGTTTGAGGCGCGAGTTCAAACCTGCTGTGGTATCATCTACTTAGCAGCCACCGCTACTAGTTGCTATTTACTGTCAAAAAACATATTTCGTATTCTACATTGCTGCTTTGAAGTAATCATCGGTAACAACCACGTTACGTCAAAGCAGCAATGTACTGCAACTAAGGAACTACTAGAGGTGGATGCTAAAGATGATAGCACAGCAGGTCTGGAGTGAAATTTTTGGAAATGTATTTTTCATTTTATAAATGTTTTTTTTTTATTTTTCCATTAAAATTTTCATGGTTCGCATGTATTTATAGACTGTTTTTAGATTTCTCTTCTATTTTGGGATGTTAAATTGAAATTTAGTTTTAATTTTTGCTCGTGATGTTTGCTCAATGCTTAATGATTCAAGACCATGGCAATGTGTTATTCTATGTACTTTTAGAGGTGATGTAATTGGTCAAAAATTATAACGAATAGTATCGAAATTGTCCTCTGTGGTTTGAAATTTAATAAGTCGTTGGTGCACATCAAGAAAGGGCGATATGTACATAGAGCCACATCACCATGAACGTACGTTTCAAAAGAACAATTGTTTCGACAGTAAAATTTATGTTTTGGATTTTAAAATAAGCGTGCCGTAGCCGTTTGACACGTTACCTTGCATTGCAATGTGGCTTGATGTGTCGAAGGTCGAGCAAAAACTTACGAAGTCCAATAATGACTAACTCAATCCTCATCATTTCGGAAGACAGCCTCGAAAAAAGAAAAGCCCCTAGCTAGACTATGAAAAGGAAAACCCTAAATATTTAATAAACTGCCATCTTTTATCGAAGTAAGAAACAATGTTGTAGTAACATTTGCAGGGAATCAAGCGTTACTCCGTAGGATAATAATATATTTATTAGAATAAAGTTTATTACTTATTGTTTTTAATTTTGAGAGTAAGTAAGTAAATTCACGTTACTTACTTACCTAAGTATAAATTTATAAAAAGCTAGCTGTATCCCGCGGTTTTATTTGCTTTTATTTTTAAAAATAAACTAGCACTAGTTTAAAACCATTCATTCAATGTTCTGTTCTATAGACACAAAGAAGAAATAGTATTAGTAATTCAATCTATTTTGTTGGTACACGTTTAGAAAACAAAATTAGAATAATATCTCATTGAAAGACTCTACAAACGTACCTCTTTCGTATCGGCAAACAAATTAAACATCAACAAATAAAATCTAAACAGAACCCATCAGCAAATCAGCCGTAATTCAGATAACAATTGAAATTTAATTGAGTCTTTACCCAGTGGATTGTTAACCCTACTATCCCAGAGTAAATGAGACTATAATAGGACCTGTACAATAGAATTATCTGAATAGCATTATAATGAATTGTTATAGGAGATACGTTCATTTTACTCTAAGAAATCTTGGTGAATAAGGCACCTACGGCTTGAATAGGGCATGGATCTTCAGATTGTATTGTTAGCGTGAATAGCAGTCATTACCGAAAGATATCTGCAGAGTTTTATATTTGAATAAATTTATTCGCAGGTGATGTTTTTGTTCATTTTAGTGACATTTTGAGGTGGGTATTTTTATAGCAGTTCCGCGGTGGTACTTACTTACTTGTAGGTTGATTAGGAATTAAGACGAAATATATATAACCACAATATGGAAACGATTTCGTAGATTTGACTTAGCTTTTAGTCGTGTTTACACAAAGTCGCATTTCCTAAATCTTCTGGTTGTCAACAAAAGAGTCTAATTAATTCCCTTCCCGATACCTGCGATAGTAGATCTCGTGAGATCATTATAAGAAGGACTTCATAGGTGATTATTTATTTTCAAAGTGAGGAGTTTTTGATGAGAATGTGGTTCCAAGAGCACCATTAAAGAAATACCTTGTAGATAAAAACAATCCGCCCTACCATGATATCTTATAAGCCGTCGCTAAGTCGCCGCATTTTCGTTCAGCAAAAAAAACACAAATTATGTGGTTTTTAAAAGTTTTAAGGGTTTTTTTTAAAGGACCATGCTCGTTTGTCGTTGCTATGTCGTCCTTTTATCGTTCAAAAAAATAAAGTAAATTTTAAATAAAACATACCCCGACTACTTTTAAAAACCACAGACAATTAAAAAAAATATTTTTGTTTGTTTGAAGTATGATTAGCATTTTTTTTAATTATTTGATGTGTTAATAATTATATTATTTTTTTAGCTGAACGACAACGCGACGACTTCGCAACGACTTATAAGACTCATGGTAGGGCCCATTACAAGTGAATATTCGCGATCAGGAAGCACACTAAACAAACAATTATTAAAAACGAATTTCACTTGGCGTTCATTAAAATATTTTAAAGGAAAAATACATACTGAGCGGAATTCGAACCAACAACGCATCTCAGCTAAATCGTGGACTTGACTAATTACCGGGCGGCGTCGTCGGTGACTCTACGTCGAATCTTTGCTTCTGTATTTTACCATCAACTACAACTTAGGCAACTTAACTTAACTAAGCGTCGACCTTGCGTTGTGTTTTGTGGATTTATTTTTCGTTTAAAATAAGTCAGAAATTATTAAGAAGGGAAGTAAGTCAGAGCCATAAAGTTAATTGTTTTATAACTTTTATTTAAATCTTTTAGAATATTCTTTTTTAGGAACTAAGTATTTATTTTATAGGTTTTGTTTAGGTTTTTATTTTAAGAGATCATTCCAAAGTGATCCATGAAGAATCTAATAGCGAACGTCGTTTTATTATGAGATGTCATAAAATTCTTTGCTATGGACATTACGACATTCCTTCACAAGTCTGATTTATGTCATAGCATTTTATTCACTAATTTTATTACTTGCGAATTCTTAAGTATTGTTACTAGAATGACCGTCCAAATTAAATAATTGTAAATCGATTTATCTTATGTTTTCGCAACTTTGTATTGAAATAAAACTCATTTTCGGTTTTTGTCATGTTAATTTTATGAATAGCATTATTGCAATGATGTTTCTACGTTTCGGTGCCTTTGCTGAGATACTCCTCATGGTAGATTGTTCATATAATCAACGCAAAATTTCTTCTATGGTTTTCGCAATTTTGCATATTAAAACACTTTATTTATCGGGTTTAATCGCGTTTTATTCATGGTTTTAAACGAACCGAGCTTTCGCCAACTTTAAAGCCAACAGTAAAGTTAGCGAAAGCTCAGTTCATTTAAAACCATGAATAAAACGCGATTAAACCCGATAAATAAAGTGTTTTAAAATCAACGCAATTGAAACTTTTTATTTTACTTAATCATTTTAACTGTTCAAAACGAGCCGTCAAAAAGTCCTAGCCGAGCCGTCTAAAGCCGTGTTTTCACTACGGAACTAGTGTCGCGAAAGTTATAGTCATCTTTGCAAAAAAAATGCGTAGCACCAGCGATTTTTGATAAAACTAGTTCTAGTACGACTCAAGACGCTCACAGGCCTATCAATTACCGGAGCTTTTAGGGCCGCCGAAGACAGGGAATCGTGGAGGAGCATGATGCACCAGGTGATCTTAGACACGACCTTCAGCAATGAAGATGACGACTCAAAAGATGAGTTCCAGTAAACTGCCGCGCGACTTTTATTGTGAAGTTGATTATAACTTTCGCGACACTACCTTCGTAGTGAAAACACAGCTTTAGATACCTACTCTTTTATCACAATCGTGGAGTTATGTGTGAGTGGTGAGAACCTATGTGCTATGTCTATTTCCGAGACAAGTGCTTTCAAAATACGATTTTAAACTTACATGGTTGTTTTCACTATGAATTTCATTAGATAACGAAGTATTTACCATGTTTATATTTAAAACACTTTATTTTTCCGGTTTTATCGCGTTTTTATTCATTATTTGAACCGAGCTTTCGCCAACTTTACAGTTGGCTTTCTCAAGGTTGACTGCAGGTTGGTTGGTTGAAGCAGTCAACCTTGAAAAAGCCAACTGTAAAGTTGGCGAAAGCTCGGTTCAAATAATGAATAAAAACGCGATAAAACCGGATAAATAAAGTGTTTTATTATGCAGAATCGCGAAAACCATAGAAGAAATTATGTTTATATTTATTTACAAAGAACATGAGACAAGCTCGTGAGCAAGCTGGCCGAAGTTACTGGCGTAATATTGAGCTCCTTGTAAATAAAAATAAACATTGTAAATTTATACCTCGTTATCTAATAATATTCATATAAGTACTTTTAAAGTTGACAGACAGAGACAAAAAATGGTAAAATTACTGCTACCTTATTCCACGTTTATTAATAGGCTATTAGAGTAGTCAAAGTGAACGTAACCAAAACTTAGAGTAACCTATTCAATTCAAAGTGCCGCGCTAGGTTCAAATAGTATTTGTTTAGCAAACTGGTAACTCAGTCAAAGTTTGTGAGATGAACTACTAACTAGGGAGACCTTATGGCATACAAGTGGTTTGATTTCGAAGTGAGAGAATGGCCGTTTCTAGTTTCTAAAACGTACTAGCTATAATAGTTAGCCAGGGTAATTATATCTATGTGTATCTTACTAAAGTTATATACGCGAAAGTTTGTATGAATGTATGTGACTTTGTTACTCTTTCACGCAAAAACTACTGGTTCAGTACGACAGTACTACGACTACGGACAACGTACGTAGTACTACTGTACTAAGATATTTCTGCGGCAACGGGCAACGGGACTTATGCGGGTGAAACCGCGGGGCGCATCTAGTCTTATTAATCTTCTTACTTAAGGGGACATACTCACAATTTTGGTGGCAGGGATCTCAATATTTCTCAGTAATTACAAAACATACCGAAATACTATTTTGGTATTTTATTTTTCATTCCCTATCTTCATTTTGGTAGTGTTCGTTACACGATTGGTTATTTTTAATAACAAAAAAAATAATAAACGAAAATTTCATTTTACAGCTAAAAGTGACGTATTTAATAAACCTCTATTTTTTCTGTATTAAAGCATCTTACTAATATTATAAACTCGAAAGTTTGTATGAAAGTGTGTATGTATGTGAGATTGTTAGTCTTTCACGCAAAAACTACTGAACCGATTGCGATGAAACTTGGAATAAAGGTAGCTACTTCTTATCCCGATATTCCCGCGGGAACGGGACTTACGCGGGTGAAACCGCGGGGCGCAGCTAGTAATAACATATACTTGAAATTGGTAGAACAGCGTGTTACTAAATTAGCAATAGTTATCTTGTTATTAGGAATTGTTTGATTTTACTCACTAAAATATTGCATAGTCGCATCTTACGTTCTGCTTTTACTCATCTGAAATTTGCTAGCCCTATCCCTGTCACGTCATTAGGTGAGTATAAAATAAATAAATAAATCCTGTGACGAACACACAGCGCCATCTAGCCCCGTGGTAAGCTGCTAAGCTTGTGTTACGGTGGCTAGACAACAATATACTACTTATATTTATTTTTCTTTTGTAAATACATACATATTATACATAGAAATACGCCCAGACCAGATGCAAATATTTATTTTTTAAGCTTAAATATTTGCACCCAGCGGGAATCGAACCCGCAACCTTCTGTATTGCAGCCAAGCGTTCGCCCGACGCGCCACAGAGGTCGTCAAGGAACCTTAATATTATAAACGCAAAAGTCTATATGTGTGTATGTAAATGTGTGCTAAGCCGATTGCGGTGAAACTGAAGCTGAAGACCTAGAATAACACATAGGCTTTTTATCTCGATATTCCCGCAGAAACGGGGCGCAGCTATTGAAATCGCGGGGCGCAGCTAGTTATTTATATTTGTCACCTCTATGATGTACCTATAAACCCATGTGTTTATACTTATACACCTTATACATCGAAAAATTTAAGTCCGCAGTATGATTGCTATAATAGCATACGAAACTAAAGGACATTTTATGGAACCAAAGTGTTTGATTGATAATAGGACACATTTTTCGTTACGATATTAAAGATTATGGTGCGGGGCTTGGTCTTAACTAATATTAGTAGAAAGTAACAAAATAATAAGCCGACACGTTCGCTAGGGTAGGTAGTTAACTCTTGAAAATACCATTAAAATCTTAAGTAAAGAAACCCTACGCAAAAAGGTCACATCGATAATTGTGTCCTCCGATTACGTCAGCACTAATTTGTCAAGATAAAACCTCGTAAATCCTGAATCAGGATTCCCGCAATTCCCATTAAATCTTTAAGAATGGGCAGGCGATGCGTGGTGAGCAAAGAGGTTTAAAATACATACTGAAGAAACAACATTTAAACCATTACAAAAGTGTTATATCCACAATTGACTTAGGTTGACTTATGCTGCTATACTTAGCCCCGTACTAGTGAGCTAGCCCAGTGCTAACTTTTGTGATTAGTCTTGCACTGACACAAATGTCAGTGCACAACCAATCACAAGAGTTAGCACGTTCGTTAGTTAGGGCTAAGTATACCAGCGTAAGTCAACCTTAATAATTACTTAGTATAACAAAGACTTCAGTCTTGCACATTGCCCTTTGTCATAGGGTAATGTGCAAGACTCTGAAGACGTTGACGACCTCCGTGGCGCGTCGGGAAAATGCATGACTGCAATGCAGAAGGCTGCGGGTTCGATTCCCGTCGGGTGCAAATATTTATGCTTAAAAATAAATATTGGTATCTGGTCTGGGTGTCTTTCTATGTATTTACAAAAAACAAGTATAATATGTAGTACATATCCGTTGTCTAGTACCCATAGTACAAGCTTAGTGCTTAGTTTGGGGCTAGATTACGCTGTGTGTAATGTCGTGCAATATTTATTTGTTTATATGATGACAACGTCAACTAGTCGATTTTCACATTTTGCAGATTCTGCCATATAACCAACTAACTACGCCCCGCGGTTTTATCCGCGTAAGTCCAATTCCCGGCGGGAAAATTAGGATAAAAAGTAGCTTATGTGTAATTCCAAGGCTCCGTCAATATACGTTCCAAGTTTCACCGCAATCAGTTCAGTGGTTTTTGCGTTAAAGAGTAACAAAGTCGCATACATACATACATACAAACTTTCTCTTTTATAATATTGGTAAGAAGTAAGATTGGATATGATATATGTAGACGATACCTACTGTAGGTACGCAGTTGGAGTAAGCTTTTTATTTTTGTTTATTGAAATGCAAATAGATTGGACCCCCGGTCGGGGCTCTTTTTAGCCCAGAATATATCGTTGGCGATTCAACGGGGTAATGCCGCCAGTGTGATGGGCACTTTTGGACTCGTTGGTCATTCACCTTAAATTATTTATATTATTTATATTGTTAATTCTCTTTGTAGTTTATATTTCTTGTGTAAGTATTTAGTTATACTTAATAAATAAAACTTGAAATGGATTTCAGATATTCTATCTCTCTATTCCACAGCATGTTAAATCTCTTCATGTCCCTTTTGTAGGGTCAAGAGATAAAATCGCTTGCAAATAATATATGACTTTGGACAATGCTGATGTTAAGGAACTTTGTATCCGCCAAATTTATCGAAATTAGCGAAGCCACTTGAAAGGAAATCAATCTCCTAAAGCTTACTTCCAATTATTTAAAAATCTCTTTTGCTGATCGACCAGAAATAATAACATTAGATAGATTAGATAAAAACTTTTTTGTACTAAAAATATACAAAACACATGATATTACCCAAATACAGCTAATAATCAGAAAGGTACAATAAGTGACCGCTGAAAGCAAACTCTTCAAGGCATTCTTTAATTAGATAGATAGATAGATTAACACTTTATTTGCACAACCAACAACAATTAAAATCAGTTTACATTGTAATTAATAAGTAAGACAAATTACACAGAAACCTTAAAAGTAAAAAGTATAAGTACTAGTAATTAGCGTATAGGCAGGAAGAAAATAAAATTTTGTGTGGTCGTGTAGTCGAACAGTGTGGTACCCACATCAAAAAAGAAATCAAATCTCGATTTCTAAATAATAATAATTAAATAACTTTACCATCAATATACGATTTTAAACTAACATGGTTATTTGCAGGACCGAGTAAATAATGAAGTTAGTGACAATAGTAGGGGACCGATAACCAGACGTTCAACTCGTGTCAGAAAGCAGGTAGTCCGATATGGACGCCTCTAACTGTCATCACCTACCCGCATTCTCCAGTCTCGTGAACAAGCTGGTTGGAATTACTAGCGAAATATCGAGCTCCGCGAATAAATTATTAAACATGGTAAATGCCCCGTTATTAAGTAATTTTAGTAACTTTAACATCATTAACTATACTTTCAGCATTTAACATCAGCATTAAAATACCTAGTTCAATTGAACATTAGTAGTTATTCAATGGCTTTACAAACCACAGCGAAAGTTCCCGAAGCGAAGGCCGAGAAACCGATAAAATGAGCTCCGCACAAACTGGAGCATGCAATTTTGATTCTGAACCCGACGATGTGGTGTTAAATTCTGCAACTTACCGATATCAATACTTGTGTTGAAATCTTCTGAGTTGAAATCACGTGGTTCATTGGTTTTCCGAACGTTTGTACGGTTAGGCAATAAAATGAAATTGATGTGGTGGAGTTTTGACCTAATAATATTATAAATGCTAAAGTTTGCACGTATGCACATATACAGGGTGAATTTGATCTTTATCAGCAACACTATCACTATGATTATTTTTTTGCAAAATGACAAGGTTCGATTCTTGGTTAGGATAATACATTTAAAAAAAATCTATTAATGACATATTAGTTTTTAATTTCTTCTATGGTTTTCGCGATTTTGTATAATAAAACACTTTATTTATCAGGTTGAATCGCGTTTTTATTGTTTGTTTTAAACGAACCGAGCTTTCGTCAACTTTACAGTTGGCTTTTGTTGGCTTTTTTTAGTCAACCTTGAAAAAGCCAATTGTAAAGTTGGCGAAAGCTCGGTTCGTTTAAAACAATGAAAAAATACGCGATTCAACCTGATAAATAAAGTGTTTTATTAGTTTTTGTCAAAATCGGGGACGCAACTACTTTCAGCATTTTTCGCTATCTCTTATAGTTTAGGATAGCCCACTAAAAGCCCATCGAAATGGTTGACCCTGTATATACTTATGTCTGTATGTAATATTCGTATAGGAATATGTGAATTTGGCACTTTTTCACGCAAAAACTACTAAACCGATTGCGATAAAACCTGAGATATAGACAGCTGGAGATCTGGAATAACACATAGGCTACTTTAAAATCCGATATTCCCGCGGAAACAGGACTTATGCGGGTTCATACAAATTTTTTTAGAAGCTCTGTAATTATTTAAGTACTTCTCAAGTTTAAAGTGGCGTTTATGTGTATTGCTGATAGGGTGGATATTAATATTTAAAATGCAAGCAAGCGAGCGGCAAGGCTTCGATCTTTAAAAATCCTTCCCCGTCATGGAAGAATTTTAAAAGTGTATTATTATTTATTTACTTTTTTTATCGGTTGTGGACCAATAATGGTCATTTGGAAAGTAGCCAGTGTCAAGTATTACAATTTTAGCAAGTTATTTACAGGAGTTTTGGCGGGAACGCTTTGAGATGTAGTGTTAAATTTTTATTTTTGTGAAACCTAGTTCAAATGCGTGTAAATTGCTAAATTTTGGGGTCATATTATTCATCAATTTAGTTTCGTGAAGGTATACAAGTGTACTCCAAAACTCCTTATTTATACTTAACAACATGTCTACATGGATATTAATTACAGAACCCTAAAACCGAACCAATAATAATTAACTTATTAAACTCAACTGTCACACATCCAAACATAAACTAACTACACAATAAAACACTAGAAGAAAACGCGGGAAAGCTCGCGCATGCGCTTTTGAAAACAGAAGACAGAGACCTCGGGAGCTCAGTTCACAACCTTCAGTCATCGCGGAGACTTCGTACCGGTCGGACGTGTCAAGCTCCGCTCTCTGTGGCTCCGATCGCGCGAGTGAGATATGAAGTTGATGTAACGTGATGGTATCGCACCGTGATGTTGGTTCTCGTGGTGCTAGTAACAGTTTTAGACTTTGTTCTGCCGTTGTACCATCATCAGTTTGCTGTGCATGTGCCTGGTGGACTTGAAAGGGTGCACGAGTTAGCTCATAGGCATGGCTTTGTTAATCATGGGAAGGTGAGATTTTAACCAAATAACTAGTGCTTATATATTTATCAAACAAACGCTTTCAGACTAATTAATAGTTTACATCAAAACGTCTATCGAGCCGTTACACTACGTCTATCGAACTACATTTTAAAAGGTATCTATATACTTGCATACTTCTAGGCAAGTATTAAAAATGAAAACTAAAGCCAACTTAAGGCGGCGATAGATGATAAGCAACGGTCCTTGTCCTATTGCATATAAATGAGCGAGATGGAATTGCGTGAAAAATCTACAATTTCTCGTAAAATCAATAATTAACGAAGATTAAAATAATATTTTGAAAAATTGCGATGAAGGGGTTCTAGGTATTGTATTTTCTAATATTATGATGCCTATAAGAAAATATAGCGGTTAAGGATTTAGAAGAAAAATTGATTTATTTTGGAAAACAGGGGTAACTTTGCCCGTATAATAGTGGTATTTAAAGTTATTTTTTATTGTTTTTGAAAAGAAGGGGACACTTCTTGTATCATGTACAATAACATAATACATTGTTTAAAGATCTATTTGATACCGGTTATGAATAAAACCATTCCATCGGAAGGGATTTCACATGAGTCGCGTCCTTAAGCTATAAACGTTAGTTTGTTAATCATGGGGAGGTGAGAATATTAACTAACTAACTAAAGCTTAGCTATTTAACATTGAGTCAGTGCCATAGAATTTCAAATAAGTCGTTGCTTTATTTGAAAAAAAAAACAGAAACTTAGTGATTTCAGTATTAGCCAAATAATGAGCTTTAACAAAAGGAAACTTTAACTTAATACCTACGTAACTTTAGATATATACACATACATCCTTAAGAAATATACAGCTACTTAAGATAAAGCAAGATTATTCATCTGATTAAAACCGGAGTATGAGTTTCATTTTACTAATATTATAAACGCGAAAGATTGTATGTATTTATAATTATGTGACTTTGTTACTCTTTCACGCAAAAACTACTGAACCGATTGCAATGAAACTTAGAATATAGGTAGCTGGAGACCTGGAATAACACATAGGCTACTTTCAATCCCGATATTTTTGCGGGAACGGGACTTACGCTGGTGCAGCTAGTGTTATAAATAGCCACATAAGATTTATACATTCGATAATGTGAATCATAATATATTATATCACTGCAAAAAACCATTGATTTCTTGTGTCTTCTCCGCATTGAAAGTCGCGTTCCGAAAACACAGTAAATTTTATGTAGAGGTTTAAAAATACTCGTAATCTTGTAAAGCTAATTTACTTTGAGTCAGGAACATCGAATTTATCTTTATTTAGAAAATCTAAGGCTGAAATCTGTAGTGCGTACTTTGACTTTCCTCAGACTGAGCTTAGCAAATACTAAGCATAAACGTTGAATTGGAATTCCTAATTTATTCTATGGTTTTCGTGATTTTGCATAATAAAACACTTTATTCATCGGGTTGAATAAAACGCGATTCAACCCGGTAAATAAAGTGTTTTATTAGAATTTCTAGTCAAAATCCATTTTGTAAATACGAATAAAATAAAAAGAACATAGTCACAACAGAGAAGTAAAGTTTAGGTCATTATTTTTGATTGGTTTACATTCTAAATTCGAAAAACTTCGATTTTACTAGGCAAAAACTTCGGATAGTTGCGGAGATCGCTTTGTAAATACTACCAATTGTCTTAAGTCAGAGTTAACCACAATCGTCCTTACTTATAAACCTTGCACAACATTTTGTGCATTACATAGCAGTTAGATAAGGCAATTTACGGGGGTTTACACGCATTTTATTTAATAATGGCGTAATAAATAAATAAATAAAGTTAGCTTTTTCAAGGTTGACTGAGATGTAATTCGTCTATTACAGTAACATGTTACAGTAACATTAAAGAATGTTAAAATAGAGGAATTAAATCTCAGCCAACTTTGATAAAGCTAACTGTAAAGTTAGCGAAGGCTTGGTCTTTAGTAATAATGACATTATCAAATAAAACTCGGTATTTTTTTTAAATATTGCACAACATTACACACAGCGCAATCTAGCCCTAAACTAAGCACTAGGCTTGTACTATGGGTATCAGGCAATGAATATACCACATATTACACTTTTTTTTGTAATTACATACATATACAAAGATAGACACCCAGACCAGATACAAATATTTATATTACTTTATTTAGGCAACAAATTGTTTCGTAAAAGCCTTTTTTGTGATAACGATTATGTGTTGACGTATACCTACGTTTATTAAATTTATGATTAGAAAATATCTTCAAGGGGAACATCATCTCGTTCTAATTTAGGTAGGTATATTAGAGGTGTCATTAACATCGAGAAATATCAGTAACTAGCTGCGCCCCGCGGTATTACCAGCGTAAGATTTATCAAAATCGGTTCAGTATTTTTTCTTTTATAAGAACCTTCTCGTGGTAGGTATAAAAATACAACAAAAAAAGAATTAGTGAAATCGGTCTAGCAGTTTACGCGTGAGCCGTGACCAACAAAAATAGATATTCATTTTATACAGGGTTATGGGTTTCGAATCTAAAACCGTTCAGGGGGTGATTCTTCACATCAAAACGAATAAGTTTTGTTCTACGACTTTTTGAAATTCAAAGTAGTTTTCGAAAATTTTAAGTGTAAAGTTTACTTGAAAATCAGCTGTTTCATAGAGTTAGAGGTCATTGACCTTAAGATGTCCTTTCTTTTAGTTTGGTCTACTACAATAAAAACTTAAATTGAATTTATTTTCAAAAACAGTCGTCTTTTTTCAGTGAGATATAACCTTAAAATTTGCAAAAAAAAAAACGAATTTCCAAAAATCGTAGAACAAAAGTTATTCGTTTTGATGTGGAAAATCACCCCCTGAACGGTTTTGGATTCGAAACCCATAACCCTGTATATAAGACTAGCTGCGCTCTGCGGTTTCACACAAGTAAAGTTTATCAAAACGGGTTCAGCATTTTTTCTGTCATAAAAACCTTTTCGTCATATAAGGAAACTAAACAAAACAAGAATTGGCAAAATCGGTCCAGCAAGGAAAATAGGGATTCATTTTTTTAATATATATAGAAGACTAATATTATAAACGCGAAAGTCGGTATGTATCTATTAAAAAACTACTGAGCCGATTGCGATGAAACTTGGAATGTAGGTTGCTGAATACCGGGAGTTTCACATTGGCTAATTTTTATCTCGACATTCCCCCGGGAACGGGACTTACGCTGGTAAAACCACGGGGCGCAGCTAGTAATACATACATACACTGTATATAATGCAGTGTGGGTTCCTACAGTTAGTTTAAGGCGGCGATAGATGATAAGCAACGGTCCTTGTCCTATTGCATATAAATGAGCGAGATGGAATTGCGTGAAAAATCTACAATTTCTCGTAAAATCAATAATTAACGAAGATTAAAATAATATTTTGAAAAAATGCGATGAAGGTTTCTAGGTATTGTATTTTCTAATATTATGATGCCTATAAAAAAATATAGCGGTTAAGGATTTAGAAGAAAAATTGATTTATTTTGTAAAACAGGGGTAACTTTGCCTATATAATAGTGGTATTTAAAGTTATTTTTTATTGTTTTTGAAATGAAGGGGACACTTCTTGTATCATGTATAATAACATAATACATTGTTTAAAGATCTATTTGATACCGGTTATGAATAAAACCATTCCATCGGAAGGGATTTCACATGAGTCGCGTCCTTAATGTAAAAACCTACTTTCTTAAAGAACTCCGTAATGCTTTGCCGTAGCTTCGTAGCATAATTTCGTAGCATCATGCTACGAGTTATAGGCAGCGCTACGAAACTTAATTCTACTTCCCATAGTTTACGATGGGTAAAATGTGCCATTAGTCCCATTAAAATGTCTCAATGAGAAATATTTGGAAGTATTTATGCATAAAAAATGAATATTAGTGTCTGGTCTGGATAATTTCAATGTATCATATGAAATGTAAATTTTACAAAAAAAAAAGTATTATAAGTAGTACATACATTGTCTAGTATCTATAGTACAAGCCTAGTGCTAAGAAAAAATTGACGTAAATTCGAAATGGTTGCGGGGTCGATTCCCGCTGGGTGTATATGCTTAAAAATAAAATTCTGGATCTGGTCTGGGTGTATCTCTATGTATAATATGTACCTATGTATTAAAAAAAAATGGGTATAAGTAGTATATTCGTTGTCTAGACACCGTAACACAAGCTTAAATTAGCATCTTATCATGGGGCTAGATGGCGCTGTGTGTTGGTTACATTATTTATTTATTTACCCCCTTACTTATAAAAGCTAATTTAAGCGCTACATAACTATGCATCGTTTGTCTTTTACTGTCACATGAAGTTTCAAAGTTGACAGACAGAGAAAAACGTCACATAACTTAGTCATATGTTAATAATATTTTATAAGTGAGAGAGTTAATATCGTGCAATAATTATTTAGCATAGGTACTAATATTATAAACGAGAAAGTTTGCATGTATGTATGTCTGTGAGTTTGTTACTCAATTACGCAAGAACTACTAAACCGATTGCAATTAACCTTGGAATATAGGTAGCTGGAGACTTGAAGAATAACACATTGGCTACTTATATCTCGATATCCCGCGGGAAAGGGACTTACGCGAGTAAAACCGCGGAGCGCAGTTAGTCTATTATAAAATTTCATATATAACCATGACACAAATGTGAAATACAAGAATTTTAAAATAAAGAAATGAGATCTAAACTTGTTCCACTGCCGTTTTCGTATGTTCCAAGTGAGCATGCTACATCTTAGACCACTTTGACATCTGTTTTATTTTTATGTGATAGTAAATAAATACTCGTCTAAACTGTATTAGCAGTATTCCGCAGTTTCACTCGCGTAAATTCCGATCTCGTTCAAATTGCAGATATTTTTTTGTCTGAGGTTTTTTGCGATTTTGCATTATAAAACACAATATTTACCCTAAGTAACTTCTTAGAATTTTAAAATAGACGACTTATATCATCTCAGTTGAAAAAGCTAACTGTGATGTTTGCGAAAGCCGGTACTTTGTAAAATGCCTTAATAGAACGCCTGTGTAACCCGGTAAATAATGTGTTTTTTTAATATTTTTTTTACCGACAATTTACAAAGTCTTTCATGTTTCTAGGAACAGCGGTTTAGGCTGTGAGTTGATATATATGCCTAGTTCAGTCAGTCAGGATTCACAATATATACTTAAAGATTTCCAATAAAATACATAAACAAACATCCTATCTCACTTGTTACTAACATTTCAAACGTGAAAGTTTGCACGTATGTATGTGACTTTGTTACTCTTTCAAGCAAAAACTACTGAACCAATTACGACAAAACTTGTACAGCTGGAGACCTGTGACACATGGGCTTCTTTTTATCTCAATCGATTTTTTTTCTGATCGGAACTTACGCGGGTAAAACCGTGGAGCGCAGCCAGTCCCCCATATTTTCGAAGATGGGGAATATTTGTTCAAATCAACGAGAGAAATATAAAATTTTCAAATAAAATGCTTATCTACGGATGCCTACGCACCTTGTTTACGTTGTAACGTTATTAAAGCTCCGACGGGACTTCCATATTTTTATGAAGTAAATAAATGAAAGGTTTTACGTGCAACGCGAGGCGCTCGTACGTTTTTATACGTTGTGAGTATTCTAACGAGCTTTCTTTACCTAACAGCCTACCACTCATCTAAACCCTACAAAAGTAGCGAGGTAGGATATCCTCTTAGGTTGTCTCCGGTACAATTTACTAAAAGTTTGACGCGCTGACGATTAGATTGTCAACAACCTCCTTCAACAACAACAGTCCTACAACCTACAAATTGTAGGTTGTAGGTTACAAATTACAAATTGTAGGTTGTAGGTTGTGCTTGATAATTCTTTGGGGTATGGTTGACTCTCCTAAATTAGGTGGGGTTCTGCAGCCCTAAGCAAAATTCTTACCGAATAACGAAAACGCCAATCGACAGATTTTTTTTGTATGAAATTGACATAAGGACACGCTTGATTTTTCGCGAGCATGTTGGCCGATTGCAGATTGGTGCAGATTGTTGGCCCCGGCCAAATACGATCGACGTTAAAAACATCATCGACGGCCCCTGTGCCGCGTCGGACGAACGCCCGACTGCAATGCAGAAAGTTGTGGGTTCGATTCCAGCCGGGTGCAAATATTTATGCTTAAAAATCAATTTTTGTATCTGATCTGGGTGTCTTTCTTTGTATAATATTTTATGTATTTACAAAACAAAAGTGCAAGCCTAGTGCTTAGTTTGGGGCTAGATTGCGCTGTGTGCATTTTCGTGCAATATTTATTTAGATAAATAAATCCTGTGACGAGCACACAGCGCCATCTAGCCCCGTGGTAAGGTGCTAAGCTTGTGTTATGGTGGCTAGACAACGGATATACGACTATGAGATATGCTGATATATGCTTTAATGTTGTTTGTAATAATGATACCTAACTAATATTATAAACGCGAATGTTTGTATGTATATATATGACTTTGTAACTCTTTTACTTTTAAACCACTGAACCGATTGCGATAAAACTTAGAATTTAGGTAGCTAGATACCGGAAATAACACATATGCTACTTTTATCCCAAACTTCCTGCGGAAACGGGACTTAAGCGGGTGAAACCGCGGGGCGCAGCTAGTTTATTATAATTACTAAAGTGGCTGCGTTTTTAGTAGTTTTTGCGTGTGCGTAGTTTATAATAATTACTAAAGTGGCTAAAAATGGCTTGGACGTCTACGTATAAATAATCAAAACTTTTTATACCGTTAATAAATGAAACACGGATAAAACCCGGTAAATATTGTGTTTTCTTTTGAAGTAACTTCGAAGTTTTTAACGTTCGCAGTAAAGAGCTTCGCAGTCTGTAATTTCGGAGTTATAATGATTCGCACTAACACAGTATCGCAGTTTTGCTCGTTCGCGGTCCTTGTTCGCAGTAACGTGTTTCGCAATGACATTATTCGCAGTAACGTAATACAGTCTCTCAGAACTATAAACTACTCAATACAGGGTGATTACGATGTCAATTTTGTAATAGTAGTAGATATAGGTAGGTATTGCTAATTCAATTATGTCACATCAGGTTTGATAATCAAATATTAATAGAACCTAATCTTTAGTATTAATTATTAATTTTGGTAGAAATCCCATGCAGACCTATATACGTACATATGTATGGAATGTATTCTAAATGAATTGTATAATATAACTAGCTTTATCTCGCGATTTCACCTATAGCATCCTCGATCCCGTGAAAATGCACAAAACATATTTCTTAATCTTAGCCTACACCGCCTAAAGAACATAATACTATCTAAATTTTAACCCTCATCCCTCAGTGGCTTCTAATAAGTATCTTAATAATAAAAATTAGTTTATATGTCACTTAAATGGTTAGGTATGTTGTAATTTTTAATGTATTTATTTTGTTTGTTTTAATTTGGTACAATAAAGAGTTAATCTAATCTAATCTAATCTAATAAACTAGCTGCGCCCTTCGGTTTCACACGTGTAAGTCTCGATCCCGTTTGAATACGGTGAACTCATTACTCACTACTTAAATGACCATCAGCCATTTATAAAATCAAACATCCGATTTGAAATTTTTAATTAATTACAAACAATCAGTCATTAATTTCACACGCGCAATGGCGGCGGGCTTATCCCGGGATTATAACAAACAATTTATGTCAGAAAATATATTTTTATCGGGAAAATGTTTGTGGAGGATATACTCGTCGCCGGAAATTAACATTCCCCTCGAATTACTCTTTTATTTTCAAGCGAAAGTAACTTTGAGATGGATACTGTAACCAGTTTTCCAGGCAATGATTTTCTGTGGAAATAAATTACTCATCTATACATACATACATATTATTATGTATCATATATCTTCTCTATTCATCTGCAAATCGAAATCCTGACTCATTAATTAAACTTTAACATAAACAAACACATTCTTTATGAATGTTAAAAGCTTTGATTTTACTTTACCTTTTTATAAATAAAAGTCCAATATACAGACGAAAAAATACAAAAAAATATATATTGATTTTTCTATTGATTAAAATATTTTTTTTATCGAGCAAAGATGCTTATTTTAACCAAATGTTTTCTCATTAGGTTTTTGAACTTCGACAAATATTTGTATTCTATTATCAAATATAAAACAAACTAAAAATATATTAATACTCGTGACAGATCACAAGAAAAATAAACGAATACACTACATAACACTAATTTACAATTTACGACTCATCAAAGAGAAAAAAATAAATAGAAAAGACTATTTTTACAGCGAGAGTGTTTTTTGAATCCAGAGTGAAGCGAAGGATTCTAGAGTAGAATTCTTTAGTAGAATTCTGAGCGAATCGGATTCAAAGTACCTCACTCGAGCTAAAAATAGTATTTGCTCCTGAGGTAGACATTCTACTTTTCATCGCCCTCTATGAGAAAATAAGTGCCTTTAACTTGTTAACCCAATGTTTCAAAGACTATTAATAGTCTATTCTAAGACTATTCCTAATCTATTCCGAGTCTCCTACTCTACTATTAGTCTACTCCTGTTCTATTTATATTCTATTTCTATTTGAACTCTTTGGTGATTGAAACTTTTTACAAATATACACATTCCAAATTCAAATCGCTCTAGCCAATCAGTAGCCGGAAAAGTAAAATCCCTGCTAACAGGGAGGCAAAACGTTTTGTCGGCGAGTTAGCGTGAACGCCAGCAAAGGGCCAGTTCCAGCCTAGTTTACAGGGATTGGATTAGCTCTTTTCGAATAGATGTGATGAAAAATCAATTATACACATATCTCACAAAACCTAATTTTTAAGAAAAAAGCAATGACTCTTAGCCTTTAAAATCGATATGAAAAGATTAATATCGTCCATCACCAAAAATAGTCAGTTAAACTCATTGCTCGCTCGAGACATAAACTCATTCTGCCTATAATTAGGCAATATAATTAGTTATGCTTTAGGTATAAATAACAGGTCACTAGAACCAACTTACAAACATCATACAAATAGTACGGTAATTACCTGAAAGCTTACTTCGTCAAAAAAAACGGTCCAGCTTGATGTTAGACACCAGTTTGTCCTGTTTTCATTTCACTTTAGTGTTCGTCGGTTAGTTAGATGAGGACAGACGGGAACCAACTGAGTTCAACAAGACCGTTTTGATGTAAGTATCAAAGCAAAGACTACCTTAACGTTAGAGAACATGATTGAAATTGATATTTCAAAAGTTGTTAAGTGCACAGTCTTCTAGGGGCGAACGACGATGTAACATGTATCTTACCAACAAAGAGCCTAAACCGATGGTTTTAGGAACATACAATTTGGAATGTGTGTTCTTTGTCATGTATCCACTAAGAAATAATTCTTCGAAAAAAAAAGAACATACACTGGATTTGGAACTACGCGAATGAAACTACGAGACCGTGATAGTTTATTTTACAACCTAAATTTATACCTACGAAAATTGTATTAAAGAGAAAATGTCATTAAAATTGAAGTGCGAATAAATTCGATTGGGGAATATGGCACTTTAAATCGCGTAGAATTAACGAATTCTACAAAATCATTATGAAGCATTCATTTAAATTATTGTGATAAGTTTTAAATCATTCCAGTTATTCCATGAAATGTAATTAAGCACCTATTTTATTTAAAAGTGTTAAAAATACAGTTTTAAATAAAATAATTTGCCGCCCTGGAATATTCCGATATTTCCACGTCTTACGTAAGTGAAACAGCGGTTCTATAAAAATTACAAACACGTTTGATAACAGTAATAGGTAAAATTAGATAACATTATTTTACCTCATAATATATTTTTTAGGAAACTGTGTGGGTTTATTGTTAGGTAATATTTTGAAGATAAAACGGAATATCTTCTATCAAGGTAGATATCATTTCAGTTTAGTTTTTATATAATTTTAAATGCTTTGTACTGACTGATCAATGATGATCTATCAATTAATTAAAAGGGTCTGGACCCCAGGTTGGGGCTCTTTTTAGCCCAGAATATATTGTTGGCGATTCAACGAGGTAATGCCACCAGTGTGATGGTCACTTTTGGACTCAATGGTCATTCGCCTTAGATTATTTATTTTGTTAATTATCTTTGTAGTATTTATTTATTTCTTGTGTAAGTATTTAGTTTACCTATTAATTAAATGATTACTTAGATATGTAGATAAAAAAAATTAACTGCATTAGACTGATGATACTAGAAACTGAAATGTGTAGAGTGTATGATGTAGGGATTAGATAAGATTTTTTTTTCGAAATACCCATGGGACCAGGACTTACGTGAGTAAAAACGCAGGACATGGAACTAGTACAAAAAAAAACAATTTAATTTAGTTCAAGAACATTGTTAGTACCTCTTAAGGTGTACTCATAAGGGAGCTGTAACCTTGTATACTGTAAAGCGATACAGTTCTATTAATATCAATTAATCTTCTATTAAAATGCCTTTACAGACCTCTGCAAGGCTTTTACAGACTCCGTCTTCAAGGTAGACTAACTTACAGACTCCTACCTCAAGGATACCTCGATGAAGGAGTCTGTAATGGCTCGGAAACGTTAGAAAAGCATTGCAACAATGCTGATAAAAAAATCAAAGCGATTAAAACCGGAAAATGAGTTTTTCTTTCTTCTTCTTTGACTTTGCCATTTCAAAGTAACACTCAAAAAATCCTAATTCAATTGAATTTAAGTGATGGAGAGTAACATAGGATACTTTTGATCCTATGTAACGCGGGTGAAACCGAGGGGCACAGCTCATAATTTATAATAACCTCCAAATAAACACTTTAAAAAATAGTGGAAAGAATGACAACAAAATAGTGAAATAATAGTAGTGGAAGTGACAGCTAATTGATGGATAGTGTCACGTGAGTGTCACAGAGGGACTGGCAGATCCTGAAGTGATTTATTCTACGCACTCTACGTTGCGTCAATCTATCACACGGTATAATGATAAGTCATGTTCGACCTTTCCCTTTTTACGTAAATACATTATCTAATGTGAACTCACCGTAGTATTTGAAAGTGGAGTTCTTAATTGATCTCTACCTTAACCTAAATTTATTGACCGAACGAGCGAAGCGAGTGAGGTCCAGTGTAGACGGGCCTGGCGCTTGTATCTTTGTATGTTCGTATGTTTGTTCGACGATAACTTGAGTATCGTCATGAATTTTGGTATGCGCGTAGTTTAGATCAATAGAATTTATGAGTTCGAAGATGAGCCGGATCGGTAGGGGGGTTGGGGAGATAGGGGGTCGTGAGGTCTCATTTCGAGGCGAACTCCTAGTAATTGACCGAACGAGGGAAGCAAGTGAGGTCCAGTGTAAACGGGCCTGGCGCTTGTATCTTTGTATGTTTGTTCGACGATAACTTGAGTATTGTAGCTCCGATCTTCATAATTTTTGGTATGCGCGTAGTTTAGGCCAATAGAATTTATGAGTTCGAAGATAAGCCGGATCGGTAGGGGGGTTGCGGAGATAGAGGGTCGTGAGGTCTCAGTTCGGGGCGAACTCCTAGTTATTTATTATAAATTCACATAATTAAAAACAAAAACACATACAAAAATAAACTCCAAACTAAAACAAAGGAAATTGCCAGCACCTCCCTCCCGCGCCATAGTGCTCATGATGGTGGCGGCGTTCCCACGTAGGATAGCCAAACTTATCCACTGGGACATACAACCTTATATAACCTTAGGTATGACAAAATAAGATCAGATGATGCCGTATTAGATTCGTCGCCGTACCATTGCGAATTCCTTTAACCTAGTCACAAAATAGGCGATCGTTACAAAGGATTAGACGACGTTACGACAACGTGCCTTCGCCATGATTATTGTTCATCAAATTTCTTCAGGTTACGAGTTAAAAAATTATTGACTAGACGAACGTGCAATATTTTATAATTAATCGCCTACCATTTTGATCATCATTTTTATCGCCTAGTAAAATAATGTTAAAACACTGACTGATTGACATGACTGACATGTCTAAAAAAGTTTGCGAGGCAATTTGAATTAAGGGGCGAGTTTTGGCGGGAACGCGTTGAGTGAAACCTAATTCAAATGTGTGTAAATTGTTTAATTTCAGAGGCATATTAATCAATTTAGTTTCGTGAAGGTGTAATGAAAGTGAAAATCGGTGCTAAACATGGACTTTGAAGTTGTCTCCTAAGCTCGTGTGAACCGTCATTGTAAAGAGCCACCACGACTTCCTCGACTTGACTCGAATGACTTCCTTGACTTGACTTTAATAGAACTTGACTGTTTTGATGCAAATTGAAATATATGTATGTTTGTGTCTATGCTACTCTTTCAGACAAAAAACAGCTGAAGTTGGATATAACTATATATATTATAACTGGAAACCTGGAATACTTGGAATACTGGGACTTGTGCGGGTAAAACCGCGGGGCGCAGCTAGTAGTCAATATAATTCCCATACTTATAGTGGTACAGATTCATAAGGAACTCTGTCGATATTCTTTCCCTTGTTTATTTACATTATTCGTAGTAAGCCGATAAAGAGGGTTCAATAACCCTCAGTCGATTCAAGAGAGGGGTGAGCCAAATACAATCAGATGGAAGCATTTTGACGTAAATAAGTGTACTTATAGCCTTTGCAAACTAGAGTCGGTATGTTCTCTGACTTTATAAATCCCACTGTCAACATTATTGTACGTATTGAATTCTCCTTTTCGTATAGTTAAGTTGCTCACTTAGCGTTAGAGTTTTCAGGCCGTTCTAAGGCCTTTATCTTGATCTACCGACTGCTATCAAAGATTACAACTGGAGCTAATCGCAAATACGATCAGATGCAAAAAGAAAAGATGGTTTATTCTCACTAATTTGAATCATTTGTTCAAATGTCGAGCACTGATACATATCTTTATGTTTTACTATCACAATTAAAACATAAAGACTTCTCCTCCGAGAGATATTCTCGATTGCATTTCTCTCGGGAACCCAGGGTCCGCTTAAACTCAATTGGCAAGTCTTATTGACGATACCGGCAAATAGATTTGGCAATATTCTTACTGCCGGTCGTTTGCCTGACAAAAACTATTTAGCACCAAGCAAGGGCTTGTGTGCAAGGGTGTTTAGTTTTTAGGTTTAGTTTTTAATTTTAAGTTATTGTTGTGTGTTGGTTGTAATTTAATTTGTTTTTGTAATTTTATGTTTAATTGAATAAACTTAAGAGATGAGCTACAGCAAGGGCTTGGGCCAAGCAATTTGCTGGACCAAACAGTTTACCCGCCACCGCGCGGCGAGACCTTCAGATTCGTTAGTCTCCAGTTCCCTTATAAACTAGTCATTTATGACCAGAGACATGTCACATCGTCGTCTTCGCTCGTAGAAAACTCTGCCCCCGACAACTTTTGAAAATATCAATTTCAATCCAGTTTTAAGGTTAAGGTAGTTTTTGCTTTGATATATCAAAACGGTTCTGTTGAACCCAGTTGGACCCAGTCTGTCCTTATCTAACTAACCGACGAACATTAAAGAGAAAAAATGACAGACTAGGTTCTCTCTAACATCAAGCCGGACCGTTTTTTGACGAAGTTAGCTTTCTAGTTACTCTGTAGTACTATTTCTATGTTTACGACACCCACATTGGTTAGCCTATTCTATGCTGGGGCTACAAAAAATAAAACAAGGATGGCATAATATTAACACAAAAGACGATCAAGTACCCATATTAATTTCCATCAAAAACGATTCACACGAATTCGAACAAAAGAAAAGAACACGATCAGTTTCACTAAGAGAATTAATTAGAAAACTCTCCGAACATTAATTAAACATCTACAAACGAATGAAAATTTTGCACCGAGATGGATATTAACATGAGCACAATAGTGCGCGGCTCGGAACAAAAGGTTGCTGTAATTGAAATCTTGTTTCGACATCACATGGACCTTAATTAAGAGGAAATGTTTGTTGGGTGTTCGGGAATGTAATATAATTAATTTAATAGTCTTATTCTTTTCGTATAGTGGTGTGGCTCACTAGGTGTCAGAGTTTTCAGCTGTGGTATCATCTAATTAGCATGCACCGCTACTAGTTGCTATATACTGTCAAAAACATATTTCGTATTCTACATTGCTGTTTTGAAGTAATCACCAGTAACACCAACGTTACGTCTAAGCAGCAATGTACTGCAACTTAGCAGCTACTAGCGGTGGATGCTAATTTGATGGTACCACAGCTGGTCGACAAAGGCTTGCCCGACCTGCTATTCAGCTATCTTCTTGCTAAGTTTCATCGCAATTAGCACAATAGTTTTTGCGTGAAGAAGTGACAAACATATTAATTTCTTTACTCATGTATTGGGCCGATATTCCACTAATATTATAAATGAGATATTTGTTAGTTAGTATATAACTAAGAAAGTAAATGAGTATGTTTGTTACTAGCTCACCTAGAAACCGTGAAACCGGTTGCAATAAAACTTTGTATGGAAATAGGTTGCTTTTTATCTCTAAATTCCCACGGAAATCAGGACTTACGCAAAGCTTTTTATAATATTAGTAGGATTTTCAAAGGATTTACAATGTAATGTAGTCGTTTTCGTTACATTGTCAAAATTCTGTTAATTAAAAATAATCCTAATACACATTTTACTGAAGTGTTCCTTCAAAATCCTAATACTTGTCTTTTTGTTTCAGATTGGAAATCTCAAAGATTTCTATTTATTATCACACCCACACATTAACAAGAGATCAACTAATTCTAGTTTAGAATACGTCGTTAGACTTAAAAATGATCCCCAGGTGAGTGTTTACATTTAAACAAATATTATAATAATACGAGGTGTTGGTTGTCGATCCAATTCCCTACCGACAACGTACGAACGTCATTTTATTTTATTTTATTTTCACATTAGTAACATCGCTCTTACCGTGAAAAAAACTATCCTTAACCGACATTTCTTATAAAGGACTTACCACAGTTCGAAGGCATTAGATTTTCGCCATATGGGAAGTAGGGAGTAAGCTGTGTATCTACTGCCTACTAGTGAGTAAGATATTTGTATAAGGAACTCGGAAAATTTGGCCTTAAAAATGCTTAATATAATAATAGCAACGACATTAAAACTGAAAAAAAAAAGTTACCATTAAAGTACTAAAAGCAAATAGCTATTTATTCCACGCACCGTTTAAAATCCCAAAAACCTTATGACGTCAAATTTTCTCGCAAAACTCTAGGCAATACGGAAAATGAATTCATAATTCAAAGTAGATAAAGGCCAACAATTTGAAGAAGGCGTTATAAAATTAAAAAAGTTATGAGGAAAGTAATAATTAAAGTTTGAACTTAGGGTTCCTTGGAACACGATCTAGTTGACTTAAACTTTGTACTATTTTTGGTTGAAGTATCTTACTTTTAATAATGTATAGTTTCCTACACCAGCGCTTAGAATGATCGGCACTGTTTACAAACTGGTGATAAACTTAATTGATTTTCAAAAGGTAATATCAAAGTCCAAATGTAATATTTCAGTTGCTTTTTCAATGTGAGCATTCGCGTGTAAAGTAACGTTACAGCTTCCAGCATTACATACAGTGAGACCCATACATACCTTGTAATGATGCAATGTGTAATATTTTGTATAATATCAATAATCTTTACTTTGTGTTCTTACTAATTAATGCTTGCTGTGAGACATCTCTTATCTACTGTTTTATCTATATTTCACAAACTATAAACAAAACGCCTAAAATAATCAAATTCTACGGAATCCTTCAACAAGATTAAAAACATACTTAACCAATTAAGGCTTTGTATTTTGTACGACGTAAAGAATGTTTCTTTTAAAAACTTTTCCAGGTTACTTTGTCTTGTAATTTTACTTTTCTATGGCGTGGCCAATTTTTTTTAATTAAAAAAGTTAATTAATCCTTGTCTGGTTGGGCGATGTTAGGAATTTAGGTACAAAAAACTTTCGTCAGAAGTTTTTCAAACATGTTTCCTAGCTAGAGATGAAGTTTGAGCTCTAATATGCTTTATAAAATATGCAAGTATTTTTAGAAAATTCCTAGTTCTGCGGATTTGTGATATACTTAAATGAAATACCTTTTATGCAATTAAGTCACTGCTGTCTCATCACCAATCTGTCCCACAAAATAGTCAATAATTACAAAGGTATTTGAACCTGTATTTGAGTGCAGACTGCAAACAATTAAACAAGTATTGAAAACCGCGTCAGCTATGCGAGCTAAGTACCTTAGCTTAATTTTCGGTCCACAAATCTTCTAATGAACAGTATCTCATAAATTGCAATAGATAATTTAATAACAATTAAATTTAAGTTCTTAGGGTTCGCATATAACCACATCTTCTAATAATCAAAATGTTTATAAAATGTTATTACGAAAAAAAATGTTATGAAAAATGTTATGTTATGTTAAAAATGTTAAGAATGTTATGTAAATGTTAAAAATGTTATTACAAGATTAAACTATTAAACTAACACGATTGGAACTCTTAATTAAACATTTTCCGGATCTTAATTGCGTGATTTTTAACTTTTCATTGATCAGTTACAATGATCTTGATCTTGAGGGGACCAAGTTCATTGTAAGTAACATGATCGAAACTTCGAGATAAAAAAATTAAAAAGTTAAAAATCACGCGATTAAGACTCGGCAAAATATTTAATTATGAGTTTTATAAGGTTGTTAAATAAGAGCTACAATTATAGTAATTTTAATTACTACTAATTACTACGTGGTTTCACCCGCGTAAGTGCCGTTCCCGCGGGAATATCGGGATAAAAAGTAGCCTATGTGTTAATCCAGGTCCCCAGCTACCTATATTCCAAGTTTCATCGCAATCGGTTCAGTAGTTTTTGTGTAAAAGAGTAACAACATCACATACATACTTACATCATACAAACTTTCGCGTTTATAATATTAGTAAGATTAGGGATCTAATACAACAAACGTGATTTGTTTTTGATAATGGTACGGAACCTTTCGTGCGCATGTGCGACTCGCACTTACCCAGCTTTTTAATTAATCTACCGTCTCATCAATCCTGTTCTATGAACTTGAACGTAATAACAACGAACAGATTCAAATCACAAATCGACTATCTGTCCGGGTATAATGCGGAAAGCCGGAATCAATTATTCAAAATCCTCTTAAAGCGTAGATATCCGATAACTTTGAGGTTTATCCTAATGAACGATTTTATATATCTCTCGTGACCCAAATATTGTAAGCCACGTTGTTATTGTCGCTTGGGGTTTGTACTTCAAAGCGGTCGTCGTTACATAACTGTAGGGCAATGTCCAGTGGTGTGGCAGGTATTATTCCTGTTTTAGATGGCGCATTTTCTTGGAATTGGAATTAATTAATTTGAAAGTTAAGATAATTATTTTGACTTAGATTTTCGCGGTATGGCATTGTTACAATGTACCGAGCTTTTGCTCTTTACAGTGAGATTTTTTAAGGTTGTAAGCTTTAGTTAAGATAAAGATGGTAAATTAAAAATTAAGTAAAAAATATCGATTACTAGCTGCCTCCTCGGTTTTACACTCGAAATGTTGATCCCGTGGGAATATCGGCTACAAAAATAGCCTTTATCTATTTCACTTTATAAGTACTAAAATTCTTCAAAATCGGTTCAGCGATTAACGCGTGAAAACGTTAAAAACAGAAAAAGTTACTTTCTCATTTTGTAATATTAGTAGGGATCGATGAGAAAAACTGTTAAAATATTGATTTTAAATAACTAATGATTCTGCGAACAGTAGACCTTGTAAGCAGTTACGGCTCGCTTTCACCAAAACCGATTCGGTTAGCTGATGACTGACATATAGAGTGAGAGAGGATCGTTGATAACCAAACTCACTTCTTCAGACTAATATGGTGGAAAGAGAAGTAAAAGTTAGTACAAACAAAATAGAAAACTTTTTTTTAAATCTTTCTTTAGGGTATCGTTATATCGTAGCTTCCCTCCCTAACGTAAAATATGTTGTAAAGAAACAATAAAAAATATATTAAAATAAATGTATTATTGATATATTTTATATCTCTCTTTACGTAATACTAACTTTTACTTCTCGTTCCACCACATTAGTCTCATTTTAGTACTAAGTGAACTAGGTTACCAAATATTCCCTCTTAGTCTGATAGCCCTCTGACGAGTAACGGATTGTGTGTAAGCGAGCCGTTAGCCTTCAGTGGGCGAAATGCCCCACAAATAAAAACACCTCCACGGCAAAAAAAACACCTAAAATAAATATTTGCATATTTTATGAAATTTATCAAAGTTTTTAAGTACAAGTAGTAAATTCTCACCCATTTTGTTATTCCTAACGCTATCTCGTTGTTAAACTCAGTCTTTACGTTCCTTAATTTCCGAAACATCTTTTATGAATGTATTACTAGAAATGTCCCTTTGTTCTATATTCAAGACTAGTCCTTTGCATACTAAATAGGGTAATATTGTGATATTGCTATACTGTGTATTGTAAAGAGGTCAAGCAGTCTATGAACTTTGTATCGACTGATAGTAATACTATTTTCCTGGGTCTTAACTGCGTATTATTTTTTATGTCTTACCTTGACGACAGACGTAATTATTATGCGATGCGTGCATACGCGCGTGTATGCGTGTCTCCTGGGTGGCGCTAAACGAACAACCACTATTGGCTGCTGTACTGTTGCTATATCTGCGACCTCACAGCGCTTCCAGTCGTTCAATCTTACTAATATTATAAACGCGAAAGTTTGTATGTAAGTATGTATGTATGTGAGGTTGTTACTCTTTCACACAAAAACTACTGAACCGATTGCGATGAAACTTGGAATATAGGTAGCTGGGGACCTGGATTAACACATAGGCTACTTTTATTCCCGATAATCCCGCGGGAACGGGACTTACGCTGGTGAAACCGCGGGGCGCAGCTAGTAAAACTATAAGTAGAATTTGCTTTTTGATGATGTAATACTTTTTGAACGACTGTATTAAAATTATGCCATACAAATAAATAAATAATTATGCAATGAGGTTTTGGGAGATTCCACTAACTATTGGATTTCTAATCGGTTACGAGCAGTACAGAAAAACGCTTTATCCTTCTATACTCTTTCAGTACAAACGTATACTGAAAGAATATTAGTAGGTCATTAGTAGGATATTAGTACCCCGTCATATTAGGGAAGCGCGACCGAAGATAGAAAGCCCTAAAACCTAATTTTAGATCTATTTATATTTTATATGTATGTTAGAGATTTTTGTTCCCCTGGCCGTTGAGATTTTTGTTCCCCTGGCCGTTGAGACGGTCGGTGGTTGGGGATGTGAGGGTGTGGCTTTTGTCCGGGAAATCGGTCGCCGTCTGCGTGATAGGGGTTAGGATAGCCGGTCCGGGGCATTCCTGATGCAGAGACTGTCGATTGCCATCCAGCGTGGCAACGCAGCTGGTTTGCTTAGCAGCTTTGTATCGGGGACGTTGGGTGCCGGTTTGTTTGGCTAAATCTCTTTAAATTTGATTTGATTTTATTTTTAAATTATGTTGTTTTGTGGTTTTAAGGCTTTTTGTATTGTATGTTAGTCTGTAAGGTATATATTTACAATTTGAATTATTATCAAATGTTTTGTGTTATTGTATTAGTATCTCAGTTCCTGCAATACAAGCTTCTGCTTAGTGTAGAGCCGATTTCTAATGTAATTTAATAAATGTTTGGTAAGATTTCATATTAATAAATAAATTCTAAAATTCTAAATTCTAAATATGAATTCAGCTTATGTTACAACTCCAGTGACATCGATTACCACTCACAAAACATTAAGCTACGCACATAGTTGTTTGTGAATACCACCGTTACTTAATCTATGTCTGGACGTAGATATTCGCAAGGTCAAAAACCATACTTAGTGTGCCGACCTCAAAGAATTTTCGATTTCAGTGGTCACTAGGCATCCCAGAGAAATGTACCTAACCAGGAACATCGTTCGGATAAGAAGAAGCAAAATTATCGTGCATTAGTACTGGTTGATCAAAAAAAAAACAAATAAGCATAGAAAAAATGTGAGCGATATAGTACGTTTTCGGAATAAGTAGATAGTAAACAAATACGGTAACTCGTAAATAAAATTACTGATAAACTATGTCATTATAAGACAAACAGTTGTCCAATTATACTTTACCTTGACATGAAGTTGCAAAGTCAACGGACAAAATTTAACTTTTTAATTATATCTACCTACTTCCAATCATCATATACACTTTGTTTATAAATATGCAATGACTGTAATTTATGAGAACTTTAAACTACATGGTATTTACAGCGATTTTCATAATTAAATGTACGTTTACACGTGTGAGCTAGCGTATAAACTGCTGCCTTGCCAGTTGATAGTTAGGTACTCGTACGCCAGTAGCTCTTCGCATTTGCTGTCAAAGTTAGTATTTAATTTATGACTAGCTGCCCCCTACGGTTTTATCCGCGTAAGTCAAGATCTCGCGAGAATATCAGGATGTGTTATACGTATAAACGTTCATATTGAATCACACTATCTAATAAAATAAAAACTCACCAAAAACAAATAGACAGACGGTGGGAAGTTTTATTTTAAAAGGTAAAAAAGTCAAAGTTTTTACTATGTGTTTCCGCAACTAGCCCTGTAACTGCGCCTTTTTATCCGCGGCTCTCCTCATTATATTTATTTTATCCGTATCGTACCGACCTTCGGAATGAAAGTCGGAGAATCCACCACTAGACCAATAAACAAGGTGTATCGGGGATGCCCATTTAAGGGGGTTGTTCTAGACGTCTAGGCGAACAACTATTGTTCTACGAATATTGGGTCGGATCGATCGATTCGTGTTCATAAGGGAAAACATCGACGCGTGTCGACCAACCAACCTATTCGGAGTAATATATATTATATTTCGAACTCGTGCAAGTTACTGCAGTTCAACTACTCGGCAAGCTGACTCGTTCGCTAGCTCGCCCTGTGTAAACGACCTACAATAGCGCTCTGAAGTTTTACGTGTACCTATAATCAGCCTATAGTCATTACAGTCATGAGTTTATGACCCATAATGACTGTTATTTACAGCATGATTACCTACCTAGGTGCTCATGTGGTTGTTAACCCCGCATCGTAAAGAAATTGAGGGATATTTAGTAAGTCCCTAACCTTTAATTTCGATCGCTATCTTTTAGTTTCTGGTTCGCCATTGCTGAATAATTTTGTCAAAACAATGTAAAGGAAAGAAAGATTCTTTCCTTTACATTGAGAAATCTGTTAACGTACATATATCGTACGTATCTAAAGCAAATTGTTCTGAGTATAGTTGTAATTAACCCCCGACGAAAGAAGAGAGTTTAAGAATAAGCTCGACCAATTCCAGTTCAGAAAGCGATTTTGATTTTATTTTTTTAAGTTGATAGTTTTGACATAAGTCTTCTTGTGGTAATGACTATTGCAACAGAAATATCGATCACCTACCGAAGTATAGAATAGGTACATAGTAACCAAAATTGTAACAAGTTTATTACAACTAGCTAATTTAAATTTTCATTATATTATGGCGAAGAAAAACCGATATCTCCCAGGACTTAATTCGAAAGGTATAGGTTGCCATGGCATCTTACTGCCTAACCTCTCTATATGTCGTATTTATAGACGAGTCTAGTAATTACTTGTCTTAGAAAATATATCTGTCACATTTTCTCTGACGTTGAATATTCTTCTTAAGAACGGAACGAGACAGGGCATTACATAGCCAAGTAATTACTAGACAGCTCTATAAATACGGGTGTGAGAGGAGCCCCTTGCACAACTGTGGGACGAATCAGCGAGCTAGCCATAAAAATATACAAGGTGTAACGGGTAAGCCATTTTAAGCCGAAAGGCGGTTGTTCTAGACGTCAAAGCTACAAATTTGGGCCTACAACTTTTGAAAAATCGAACTTTTTTATGTTCGATTTTTTTATTTTTTTATCGAACGTTATTTTTCACTGAAAAAACAGCTGCTTTTGAAAATAAAGGTAATTGAAGGATTGATTGTAGTGGACTAAACCAAATAAAAGGACAAAGGAAGGCCAATGACTTCGAACTCTAAGAAACAGCGAAGCAATTTTCGAAAAGTACTTCGAATTTCCAAAAGTCGTAGAACAAAAGTTGTTCGCCTAGACGTCTAGAACAAACCCCTTTCGGCTTAAAACGGCATCCCCGTTACATCTTGTATAAGCGGATTTTACTGTAACTGTTATATGTACAGATCATAAGGTTAACCATTACTTGCAGGTAAGATGGGTGATGCAACAGAGAGAGTTGCGGAGGACCAAGAGAGATCATCAACCTACAAAGGTGGTGATGAGGCAGTCTGGGACGCCCTCGTTCCCTGATCCACTGTTTAAGGAACAGTGGTATTTGGTGAGTAATGTTTTATAATAAGTCTTTACTACTACCTATAGTAAATAATGATATTAACAGTTTTATCAACTCTCTACGTTTTAAAGTATATCTGTGAACAAGATTAGAAGTCTGGATTAAAGGTCTTGGATTATAGTAAAGATTAAAACCGGAAAAATTAGTTTAATTTAATGTTTACTAGCTTGCGTACTAGTCTCAGGTTTTATGCACATTAAAGTTTAGGTGTGTGTGTCTTTTTTTTCTATTGTCGCGATGTTGTATTGAAAATAAACTAATGTAAACAACGCGATTAAAATGGAAAAAAATAATTTCTTCTATGATTTTCGCGATTTTGCATAATAAAACACTTTATTTATCCGGTTTTATCGCGTTTTTATTCATTATTTGAACCGAGCTTTCGCCAACTTTACAGTTGGCAGTCAACCTTGAAAAAGCCAACTGTAAAGTTGGCGAAACTTTACAGTTGGCAGTCAACCTTGAAAAAGAAAAAAATAGTTTGATTTTAGGTTTGCTATTTATTTTCCTGTCCAATCTTTCTAATCAAATCAATTAAACCTCCGTTTATGGATTGCCTGGAAGAGATCACTCTTATGCTATAAGACTGCCCATTGTACAAGTATATGTTTCTGGACAATAAATAACCTATAGACTGTGCATACAAAAGGACAGCAAAAATGGACACTTCCCAAAAATATCTAATTCAATATTTTCCTAGATTAAGAAACAAAAAGCCTCGAGTATTTTATTCCCTACTTATGAGTTGTAAGTGTTTGAAATGAGTTCATAAAAAGTTTTCTTACTTTATTGTACGGAATGAATAGAAGAAATTGACAGTATGAGAGTATGAATATTACATTTCTGTTTGTTTTATGGCGGTCTGCTATCCTAACCTAACTTGTAATACGTATAATTTGGTAATTCGCTCCGAAGGTCATGTGTTCGAATCACGGCTGAATGAACACCAATATTTTTTTATTAAAAAAATATATGTGTCATCTTTCGATGAAAACAATAACATCGTGAGGAAACCCACGGTTTGAAGTCACGTAAAAGAGCCCAGTTTTAAAGCAAGTTGCGGAAAACGTTTAGTAACAACTTTAACTTACGTCGGTGTATAATTTGGTTTAGGTATTTATCGATTAACTACTTGAAGTTAGTTTTCCTTACGTAAGTAGGTGAGAGTTCAAAAGTCGACACACATACTTTCACTTAAAAAATATTAAGAAAAGAATATAGGGTTGGAATTTCAGGATATTACCTAGGTATACTTTGGTCTTTTTATTTTCTTTCACATACGATTGATAAGCGTTTGACCACTATCTCATTAGATGGTAAGTGATGACATGATCTCTAAGATGTATCAGGCTAATAACGGCAGTGGAATATGATCCAATCAGTCTTCCTCAGTGGCTGTACCGGCCTACATATCGGAACATAAACGAGTCCGATTGGCGCTATGGCCTAGTACTAACAATTTTTAATTTAATTTTGGCATAGGATTTCGGGATTTTGCATAATAAGAACACAAATATTCACCGGGATTTACTCGCTTTTTATTGAATAACGGCACTATTATAAAAGTACCAAACTCTCGCTAACTTTACAGTTATCTTTTTCAAGGTTGACTAAAATGTAATTCGTCTATTGTAATATTCTAAAAAGTTACTACCGCCTCATTATTATTCGAATCAAAACGTTTCAGCGTACGCAGACTTTAGAGTTAAGTATTGTTATAGTTTTGTATTTTAATTGTTATAATTATAATTTCTAGATAACTCTTTTTTATTTTTATTTTGCGTAATTTGTAGGGTAGTTAAGAAATTAAATTTACCCATCATATTTGTTTTTAGAATGGAGGCGCAGCAGATGGTTTAGATATGAATGTAGTGTTTGCTTGGAGAAAAGGATACACAGGGAAAGGCGTAGTTATAACTATTTTAGATGACGGCATACAGCCTAATCATCCAGATTTATACCAAAATTATGTAAGTATCTGTTTAAAACTTCTCTTTTTTTTTTGGGGAACGTATTTTATTTGTTTTACACTCTGAACTCTGCTATGATCCTGTACTTGCCCAAACTAGGCGTAGAATTGATATTGTTTGTCCCACTAATAGCCGTAAAACGGTGGCTGCTAGTAGACATTATGTCCATCTTAGTTCTCAACTATACAATTTTATTAATAGAGAAATCGGCATTTACCATCTTCCTGCCGGTATGTGCAGACGTAAGGTTTTTATCTGGCTTCAACCACAGTCGTACGATGATTCTGAAAACTTACTAAAGCGTGTCCAATAGCGTTTGTATACATATCTTCATACGCTCATATCTCCCGTCGATGGTCATTTCTCTAGTGAATGTTCGTGATGGTGTTTCTCACGGTTAGCTGCCGCATCCAGATACCTACACATTTACTCAATCACACACTTACACTAACACACACACACACCCTCACACACCCTCTCACACACACACACACAAACACTCACTCCCCATATTTATAAATGTCATTATTATTTAAGTTTCGTATTATTATTTTCTTTTTCTTTTTGTATCCATAGTCTAATCCCTGAGGTGAGCGCTCTTACTGCAACGCAGTTTGTAACTTTCGCAGTTAGGAACGTTTACTTTGTTTTTTTTTATTTCTGTATGTTTTTGGTAAATAAATAATTTTCAATTTTTAATTTTTTTTTTAAATTTAGACAGTCTTGTGATAGGAGAGGTAAAATATTTAACTCATAAATATTGTGTGTTATTAACATAGTTAAGTGTTTTGACAATATATTGTTTTAATAATTTTGCTGGTTAATACAATTGGGGATAAGTGAGAAGGAATACATATCCACGTTCATTTACAATTTAAAGAATTACTGAATTTCTCATTTAAAAACCTATCTCATAATTTTTTCATTGTTTTGGCTTTCGTAAAACAGTTTGGTCAGTCAATTTCTAAATTGAATTAATATAAAACTATTACGTTTGAATAGATTTAAAATCGTCTCCTCACAACAATGTAGAGAACAAAACAAACAGGGAAAGCTTACAAAATAAGCCACAATAGACCTATTCAGCCGTAAACGTTTCGTATTGAATAGAAAATATTGCAGGATCCCGCCGCGTCGACCGACATAAACGGGAACGACACGGACCCGACACCGCAAGACAATGGCGACAATAAACACGGGACTCGTTGTGCCGGGGAGGTGGCAGCTGTCGCCTACAACCGATACTGCGGCGTTGGGATAGCTTATAACGCCAGCATCGGAGGCATCAGAATGCTTGACGGCCTCGTCAACGACGCAGTTGAAGCTCAAGCTCTCAGCTTCAACACACACCACATAGATATCTATAGCGCTTCCTGGGGACCGGAAGACGACGGTAAAACCGTTGACGGACCCGGCCCTCTAGCCAGAAGGTACCATTTACATCTAATTTTGTCTTAGGTTATTGCGTTTTTGCAAACTGAAAAACAATATTTACGGGGTTTGACTCGCGTTTTATTTATTAACGGCTGTCTAGAAATAAGTAGACAAAACTACTGTGGTTTTACAGGATTTATTAGTGCTACTTTTACAATGTGAAATATATGAATACTTATGATATAATTACACTCTTTTGGTTATACGCGCGTCCGACCATCTCGAATATTAGATGGGAAAGCAGAAGGAATGCCAGTTCGCTGGCGAGTGAAGCTCGTATGATAGTTGATATTGCGAGATGGGCTTGACCTGCGTATTCACCGCGTAGTTCACGTCGATCGCGCACTATGGCGCGAACATCCTCCCCGGCGTTGAAAGCTCAATCTGTAGCTTTTCAAACATTTTTCAATCATCAATATTCGGCCCTGGTAGCGGGCATATCCGATTGAGGGCCCTTCTCACGGTGCCGTGTGGCGTGGCGACGTCAACAACTCTAGGTACACCATCCACTCCAGGAAATAGACGGCTGACTCGCCCTAGGCGCCATTGCAGGGGTGGAGCATCATCCTTGATGAATACAAGGTCATTAAGTTCGATGGGTGGCATTTTGAAGCGCCATTTTGTTCTCTGCTGCAGCTCAGCTACATATTCCTTGGACCACCGTTTCCAGAAGTGATATTTCGCTTGCTCGATGCGATGAAATCGGTTGACGAGGGGCTTGTCATCTTCTTCGTAATCCGCAGGCGGCAGCGTTGTCAATGATCTACCAATCAGAAAGTGAGCGGGTGTAAGGGCTTGGAAATCATTAGGTAGTGAGCTGAGAGGACACAGGGGTCGGCTATTTAGGATAGCTTCAATTTGCGCAAACACAGAAGTCAGTTCCTCGAATGTTAAGTGAGACTGGCCTATGATGCGATGTAAATGAAATTTGGCAAGTTTCACGCCGGCTTCACTTAAGCCATTGTGATTAGGAGCGTACGGTGGCGAGAATTTGAACTCAATACCTTGACTAGTGGCAAAGTCGAGTAGTGAATTTCTACTTGTATTTAGTAAATGACCGATTTCCTTGGCGGCAGCTACGTAGTTGCGACCATTGTCGCAGTATATTATCCTAGGCATTCCCCTACGGGATATAAATCTTTTAAGGGTAAGTAAAAATGCATCTTTACTCAACTCACTTACAAGTTCTAAATGTAGGCACTTATATCTAAAGCACACAAATAAACACAAATAACATTTTGTTATTTTACATCCCCTCCCCTTACGATCAGTTATTAGGAAAGGCCCGGCAAAGTCAGTACCTACAGTACTAAATGGGTAGTCAGGCTGGACGCGCTCGGCGGGTAAATCGCCCATGATATTTATCATAGTATTCCCTTTGAACCGGCTGCACACTAGACAGTTTCGAGCCACGTCTCTCGCGAGTTTTCTACCTCCCATAGGCCAATATTGTTCGCGAATAGATGAGAGTAGATGCTGGGGGCCTGCATGTAGTAAACGGGAATGTTCAGCTCTGAAAATTAGTTTAGTAAGACAGTGCTTGGAATCTAAAAGAAGGGGGTGTTTTTTCTCATATGGATAACCTGATTTATTTAGTCTCCCTCCAACACGAAGTAAACCGCTGGAATCAACGAAAGGGTTCAAAGAGCAAAGATTAGATTTTTTGTTTAAAGTTCGTTTGGAAGACAGTAATTTAATTTCTAAGAAATAGGAATCTCCTTGTGCAATTTTGACAAGGGTTAAACGTGCATCGTTGAGTTCGTTGACCAATAGCGGACCGGTTAATTTGTTTTTACTATTTTTACAGTTATGTACGAACCTAAGAACCATAGCATAACATCGTTGAAGTTTATGTAATTTTGAAAATCTTTGAAAGTCATAGCTAAGGGAATTAGTTTGAGGTTTAGTTATCAAAACTGGAAATGCCTTTAACTCAGGTAGTACAACGTCATCGTATGTAGAATTGAGCGGCCAGTTCGTTTCTGGCTGCTTTAAATAGGTAGGCCCAGACCACCAGAGGACAGCATCTTTTATGTGCTGAGGGTCGACGCCCCGCGATGCTAGGTCGGCCGGATTGTCTGAGGTAGGTACATATCTCCAATCGGAGATACTTGTAATATCAAGTATAGCCGCAACTCGATTGGCTACGAAAGTTTTAGTTTTATTCGGTGATTTTAGCCATGCTAGGACAATTTGTGAGTCAGTCCAGTAATAGGTTTTATCTATGTCTAATCGAAGAGCTTTAATTACAGCTCCGCTCAGCTCTGCACCGAGCAGTGCGGCGCACAGTTCTAAGCGAGGGATAGAACACGGCTTGTTTGGGGCTACGCGTGTCTTAGCGCATAATAGATTAATTGAAACGTTATTATCAGAATCGATTGATCTTAAGTATATAGTACTACCTAAGGCTAACTGGGACGAATCAGTGAAACAATGTAATTCTACTTTGATGAAATTAGGTATGAGAACGAGTCTAGGTAAGGTCAACGAACTTAGCTCGTTGATATTGCAAGCGAATTTCTTCCACGTGTTACTGATGACAGTAGGCACGGGATCGTCCCAATCTACTTTCTCTGCCCATAGACGCTGAAGTAAGATTTTTAATTTAATTGTACATAAGGATAGTAGTCCTAGCGGATCGAAAATTTTAAATGTTGTAGATAGTATAGATCGTTTCGTAAGTTTCAAGTCGCTAGAGTACTTGAAAGGGAAGTGTATTTTGTCTGTAGAAGGTACCCAACCTATACCCAATGTACTTGTGGAATTGCTAATTAATAAATTGTTATTCATAGTCTCTTTACATTGGTTTAATTCATCTGGAAATAGTATATCTATAATATTTGAACGATACTTTCTAAGTGGAAAACAACCTTTAGCGAGTTCGCTAGATACGGACCTTTGGATGTGACGTAATTTTTCGATTGAGTCACAGCCCGTTAACAGATCGTCACAGTACATATCTGATTGTATTATCGTTTTGATGAGGGGGTCACTAACCTCCTCACCTACCTGCCAAATACTCCTAGTACTAAGAAAACTGGAACTCGCGAGACCATACGTTACTGTATTTAATCTTAGCGTGCGTAAACGTTCATTTTCGTTATCCCGCCAGAGTATCAGCTGTAAATTACGATCCGATTCACGAAGTGTCACACAACGATACATTTTTTGGATATCGCCGGACAAAACATACCGATGTTGACGGAAACGCAGGAGTATATTGAAAAGTGAATCTTGTACCGTCGGCCCTATCAATTGAAGGTCGTTGACCGACAAGCCAGACGTCGTGCGTTGATTCCCTTGAAACACTACGCGTAATTTAGTTGATTCTGAAGTTTCCTTGAAAACAGGGTGATGGCACAAGAAGTATGAATTTTTTGGTCTCTGTACTAAAGATTCAGATAGGTGACCCATTTGGGCATATTCTAGGATGAATTGAGAATAGAGTCTTTTTAATTCGGGATTCTTTTTAAATCGAGATTCTAGATTAAAGAAGCGTTTTTTAGCTATGAAGTATGACTCGCCTAAACAGTCCGGCTCGTCTTTCAACGGTAAGGCGACGATGAATCTACCATCACTGTCTCGTTGTGTAGTTGAAATGTAATGTTTTTCACACGCCTTTTCCTCGGCTGTGTAGGGTTTTGCATGAGGGACATTTTCTAAATCCCAAAAAGAAGATAATTGGTGATCTAAGTTTTGTTGTTCGGATTCACAATTTAATAATAAATTGCAGGAAACGGATTTATTTGGTTTCGAAATTATGTAATTAGGTATACGACCCGCAATAAGCCAACCAAGTTTAGAGCTTTGGAGGTTTAGGTTATTGGGGCCTAGCGATTGCTGTTTATTATCCAGCAAATCCCAAAATAGATCGGCGCCAATCAGCATATCGACGGCGGCCGGTTCATAGAAAGTGGGGTCAGCTAACTCGTAGCCGTTTAGATTGAATAGACTTACGTCAAGTACGGTCGTAGGCGTGTTGCTAGTGATAGTATTAAGTACTAGACAAAACATAGTGACCTTGAAATTACTTGTATTGGAATGTAAATCAAGAGAGCATCGCTCGAGATTTGTATGAAGTTTGTTGTTACCTATAGTTTCTAAATCGATGTGTGATGGCTGAGTAGTCAGACCTAGTTCCCTTTTTACCCTTTGGGAGATAAAGGACGTCTGGCTACCGCTGTCAAGTATGGCTCGTACGGTCATAACTTGATTTGAATTTGGGTTAGATAATAGTACCTTTGCAGTACATAGTAGAACCTTTTGGTTGGAAAATGCAGACATAACCACAGCACTGGTGGCGTTGTCGTTGGTAGTAGAGGACATGTGAATTAGTGTATTATGTTTTTTCTTACATATACGACAAGTCCCGGGGAGTTTACAAGCTTGTGTACTGTGACCACGTCTCAGACAATTGTGACACAGGTTTAAAGATTTTATTATAGAATATCTTTGCTCTGGGGTTTTTGATTTGAATGAGGTACAATCAAAAACGCGATGACTGCCGCTACAGACAGTGCAACGAAAGTTAGTGGAGGTATTCTCCTCAGAATTTACTATAAGTGATTTGAAATGAACTTTATTTGTAGTAGGCAGTAGCTTATTATTAGTCCTATCATTATTGATACTACGTTGGTTCGATACTTTTGAGATAACGTTAATTCGATTTTTAAGGAACGAAAAGAACTCTTCGAGAGTAGGTACATCAGACGACAGACTATTTAGATGCTCTTCCCATTTGTAGTTGGTACTGCTGTCTAACTTTGCCGATAAAACATGAATTAACAAGACATCCCACTGGTCAGTGGGTAGGCCTAAGGTGCGCAAGGCGCGTAAGTTTTTAGTTACTTGATCTATCATTGATTTTAAGTATTTATCGGTGGCTCTAAAGGGTTCAAATTGGAATAGTGAAGTTAAATGGTTATTAATTAGTTCCTTAGTGTTATCAAACCGGTTGCAGAGTATAGACCAAGCTACAGAATAATTCTCCTCGTTAAATTCTAAGTTACTAATTGCGTCCGCGGCTTCCCCTTCTAAGTAGGAGTTCAAATAATGAAATTTATGAACATTTTCTATTTTTGAGTTATCGTGTATTAGTGATAGGTAAGTTACTTTGAACTGTAACCATTTCGACGATGTACCGTTGAATTTAGGCACATTAATTACTGGTAGTCGAAATTCTGAAACTTTATTATAGTGACTACAATTAAGGTTCGAATGAGAACACTCAGAGTTAAACCTAGTCTCCTGTTTAGACGGGGGGCTGTGGGTTTGGATAATATTCTGTGCTGAGGCAATACAGTTATCAAACTCGTGTTCAATTATATCGCGAATGTTAAGTTCACTCGAAAGATTATTTTCGTCAAAATGTTGTTCTATTCGACTCTGCAACTCGTCAAAGGCACTAAATAAGGCTTCCATTCGTGATAGCTTCATCGAAAGTTTACTGAGCTCGATGCTTGAGACAGTGGTCAAGGTCAGCAAATTATCTAGATAAGTTTTAAACTTAGTGACGCGACCCTTGATCGAGCCACGTTCTGCTCGTAGTTGCCTTAGTTCAAGGTCACCACTCAAGTCACCGGGTTTCGTGTCAGTAGCCATCACGATGAGATATCAGGAAGGATTATAAAACACTATAAATACCGTACGCCCCTTGTTTCACTGCTGGCTGGAGAGGTGAAGCCGGCGCTCACTCACGAAGTGGATTTGGTCTGCGCGCCGACTGCACTGTATGGTGGCTGCGGTGTAAGGTGACGCAGGCCGTCTCAACACTGGAATTGAATTAGATAGTGGTGAATAATCACGCACTGATGATAACACAAGGGGCTCGCTCTATAGGTTGAAACTAAATAGGGAGTTTGCGATTTGTAATGTAATGGAGATTATGAAGTATATTTCCTAGATATATTTCGGCACTTGTTATGCTGTAATGTTAACAATAATTATAATGATAGGTTGCTATTCTGCATGAAATTTGTTTGTCGAGTGGTCGGATCGATGAAATTGATGAAGTAATAGTATGGGAAATTGATTTTAGCTTGTAATATACGATGAATGAATTGATGATTATGAATGACGAAGCTGGAAACTTGAATTATGTACGTATGAAAATTAGTGCATGCGTACTGACTTCCTGTAAAAACACAAATAAAGTGGAAAGAAATTAGGAAAAGAAATATGGAACGGGCTCACTTTCAGGTAGGTAGGGATGGGAGCACGTGGTAGCACGTGGTGGGTGAGCACGGCGGTATGACTGCGGTCAGGGTGGGGCCACACGTGGGTGGCTCGTGACCGCGTGGCGACCCGCAGGCGTGGTCTTTTCTTGGGTGTGCACGCTCTAAAGCACGCTGAAGGAGGCCCTCGGCTTGCGCCTGTGGCCCCGGATGTGCCCTGGTGGCACGTGGTCGTGCGCCCGGGGAATTTGCCTTCGGGTACGTGGTACCGACCACGTCGGTGCGCTGGCGTCTTCGATGCAGGCGCGGCTTCGGGGCCTGCGTAGGCCCGTCAGGGGGCCTTGACGGCTGCTGCTCCGGCAGGTCACCGGGACCAGGCCACCCCTAATAGCATTTTTGGTAGGCATTTGGTAGGGCCACATACATGTCTTTGGTTGGACAACGGTTAGATTTGGCCGCATGTTTTGCTGAAGGCCCAACAACTTAGGGCCTATGTGAAACCTCCTACGGCGGGCTACATATTGTTTTTCTCTGTAGGGCCTTTGTATAGGAATCATACATTCCAGCAACGTCATTGGGGTGTTGGTTTGGTACTTCCCAGAAGGATTAATATGCTTGTATAATACTCTCACTGTAATAATAACAAAATACTGTTATCAAATGTGATTACAATCACATTTAATAACAGTATTGATTGCTTTATGTATTGCATTAAGAAATTAAGAAATAATAAATGTAAATATTACAGTGACAGAATTATAATTAGAAATTGAAAACATTGTATAAGTCGCAATCAACATTTATGTCTTGAAACTCAATTACAACGTATTGAACTAAAATTGAACATAAAAACCAGATAAAAACACAATTTTTTCACTGTTATTTCACTGACACATCAAAAACCAAGCGACGCATATCAGCATACACAACAAAATGGCCGACCAACGCGCGCGCGTCTCGGACGAAACCCCACTACCGTTACACCCCCCCCCAACCCCGCACCCCGGCCCAATGTATGTTGGTAATCAGTTGGCAATAACCGATGTTTGATCACCGTTGGGCCAATGCAAATTACATGTTAGCGATTTAAATAACCAAAATCTAGCTATAATCCTACAGTTGGCCAATTGTCATTTATTTTTGTTGGGCCAACTTTTATTCACTGCCGTTAAACCAACGTTGTTCAGCAAACGGTAGCAAAAAAAGTGTTGGCCCACTGTTGGTTAATGCACTTGGCATAACAACGTTGTTAACCTTCGTAGGGCTAATACAAATTCACTGTGGGCAATTTAACTAACCATATCCCATTAATCTACCTACCGTTGGCCAATTGTGGCCAATCAAAAATGCTATTAGGGACGCGGCCGGTCTCTGGTGGTTATAAAATACGACGCAATTAAAAAAAAAAAAAAACTTTTGTCTAGAAATAAGTAGACAAAACTACTGTGGTTTTACAGGATTTATTAGTGCTACTTTTACAATGTGAAATATATGAATACTTATGATATAATTACACTCTTTTGGTTATACGCGCGTCCGACCATCTCGAATATTAGATGGGAAAGCAGAAGGAATGCCAGTTCGCTGGCGAGTGAAGCTCGTATGATAGTTGATATTGCGAGATGGGCTTGACCTGCGTATTCACCGCGTAGTTCACGTCGATCGCGCACTATGGCGCGAACAACGGCATTGTTTCAATGTAGATCGAAAAAGCTAACTATAAAGTTAGCAAAAGCTAGGTACATTTTAACAATGACGTTAATAAATAAAACGCGAGTAAAACCCGGTAAATATTGTGTTTCACACTTACATTTAATTTAAAACACAGTGTAAATTGATTTTTGTAGAAATGTTTTCCAAATATGGTAAACCCCGACAAGCATTTTAAAACAAAGAATTTCTTAAAAAATCTATATTTCAGGTGTAGGTAACACTTTAGAAATAAAATCAAGACAGTTTAGATTTCTACAAAGCTAGCTCATTAAAACGTTTTGTTCCAGAGCCTTTATAAATGGGGTGACGAACGGAAGAGCGGGTAAAGGATCCATATTCATATGGGCCTCGGGCAACGGTGGAAGGCACACTGACTCTTGCAACTGTGATGGTTACGCAAATAGCATATTCACGATTTCCATATCGAGTGCAACGCAGGGTGGTTATAAACCGTGGTATTTAGAAGAGTGTTCCTCGACTATAGCGTCGACTTACAGTTCGGGAACGCCAGGAAAGGATAAAAGTGTTGCCACGGTAGACATGGATAGTTTATTAAGACCGGAACACATTTGCACAGTAGATCACACGGGTACATCCGCGTCCGCCCCATTAGCTGCGGGTATTTGTGCGTTAGCACTAGAAGCCAATCCTTTATTGACTTGGAGGGACATGCAACATCTCATTGTAATGACTTCGAGATCACAGCCATTGGATAAGGAAGAGGGTTGGATAGTAAACGGAGTCAAAAGAAAAGTAAGCCATAAATTCGGCTACGGGTTAATGGACGCCGCTCAGATGGTAACACTGGCCGAACAATGGACCAGTGTGCCGCCGCAACACATTTGTAAGTCGCAGGAAATAAATGAGGATAAGTCGATTGAAACATCTTTCGGATATACGATATCTGTTCACATGGATGTGAATGGGTGCAGTGGGACGACGAATGAGGTCAGATTTTTGGAACACGTTCAATGTAAAATTTCACTAAGCTTTTTCCCAAGAGGGAATTTACGGATATTGCTTACGTCGCCAATGGGGACGACGTCTACCCTTTTGTTCGAGAGGACTCATGACGCGACTAGTTCTAACTTCGACGATTGGCCGTTTCTTAGTGTTCATTTTTGGGGTGAAAACGCCGAGGGCCGATGGACCCTACAGATATTAAACGCCGGGAACAATCACGCCACTCAACCGGGTATATTAAAGAAATGGCAGTTAATATTCTACGGCACGGCTACGAATCCTATCAGATTAAGAAATAAAGGATATTTTAATTCTAATAATGTCTATCAAGACGAGAAGGCGTATCACATAAACGACGTTTACGATGCGTCGGAATATTCACAATTCCTCAACGAAATCGAGCTCGGCATTTCAGACCGACGCAATTACCCGAAAAACATTCCTTCAGCGCAGCGGAAAAATGTTTTGGCTGATGCGAATGACAAGCAAGTACAGAGAATGTGTGATCCTGAGTGTGATTCTCAAGGATGTTACGGGAAAGGGCCGACACAATGTGTAGCTTGTAAACATTACCGTTTAGATAATTCTTGCGTTTCAAGATGTCCCCCGAGGAGCTTTGTTAATCAAGGAGGAGTCTGTTGGCCCTGTCATGAATCATGCGAAACATGTGCGGGTGCGGGGCAAGATTCTTGTCTTACTTGTGCACCCGCTCATTTGCTAGTCGTTGACTTAGCAGTATGCCTCCAGCAATGCCCCGATGGATATTACGAAGAACCCGACGCGAATGCCTGTTTTCCTTGCGCCGAACACTGCGATACGTGTTCCGAAAAAGCCGATATGTGTTCATCTTGCGCCCACAGTTATGTTCTATTTAACGGTTCCTGTTTGGCTGCTTGCCCGCCAGGCACTTATCAAAAAGATGATTTCGGATGTATGCAGTGTCACGAAACATGTGAATCTTGTCACGGCCCCAGCGAAACGGAATGTGTTTCGTGTAGAATAGGTGATTTTGCATTCAAGAACCACTGCGTACCTAAATGCCCTACAGGATATTATGCGGACACACAAAGAAGGGAATGTCTGGCGTAAGTGTTTTTGTTATGGTAATTTATCTTTACATTTTATTCCTCCCAACATACGTCTTTTAATGTTAATGTAGCTCGTTTACGCTTGAATATTTAAGTTTATTACAGTCTTTCTTTACGACCAGGATATGTCTTATGTAAATATTTTTTGTGATTTTAGGTGCCCTATTGGCTGTTCGGGTTGCTCATACGGAATTTGTTCGGTCTGTGAAAAGAAATGGACCCTTACTAAAGCAGGAAGTTGTTTTCCAAACGGGAATGACAAATGTGATACTAGTAAGTTGCCGTACTAAAAACATCTCAGCTTAACGTGTATTTGTTGTTGATGATTAAGGCAATTTATCTTTTTAGGTGAATACTTTGAGGGTGGACGATGTAAAAATTGTCATTCAACCTGCGAGAAATGTAGCGGACCAAACGAATGGGATTGTTTATCCTGTTCCAGCCCGTTGTTATTGCAAGGGTCGAGGTAACTAACACAATTTATTTCGGCATCCTTTTTAACAACTTTCGAAAACTTACAACTACATTATTTTTTAGATGTGTCGCCGAGTGCGGTCAGGGATATTATCAGACAGCTGGGAAGTGTTCCAATTGCCCGCACACTTGTTCGAATTGCGTATCAAGATTAAACTGCACTGCTTGCTCTGGTGCTTTAAGGTTACAATCTGGGACTTGTAGAGCGACTTGTGCACCTGGGTATTATCCAGATGATGGAACATGTTCGAAGTGTTACTTGTCCTGTGAGACTTGCAGTGGGCCTAGAAGAGACCAATGCGCATCATGCCCTCCAGATTGGAGATTAGCAGCAGGAGAATGCAGGCCTGAATGCCCTCAGAACTTCTTCCCTTGGAAAGAAAGTTGCAGGCGATGTCATCATTACTGCCAAGACTGTCACGGTGCAGGACCCCAGCAGTGTACGTCTTGCCCGCCCCACTTTTCCTTAGAAGGGGGTTTGTGTGTGGAGTGCCTTAGTTCTCAGTACTATGAAGCAAGAACGAGGACGTGTAGGCCTTGTCATGACTCGTGCCGATCGTGTTCGGGTCCAGGGCCTACCAGTTGTGTTACTTGTGCTCATCCGCTTAGATTAGATAGGTAAGTTACTGTAGTCACTGATTTGACCTTAATTTCTATATGATAAATGTACAACAAGCCCTCCTTTCAAACCAATTATGTTTCCGTGTCTTGAACAAATCGATCAAGACCTAGTTTTAAAATGTAATAAATTTTATATTCGAACGTCGTACGTGACACGAGGAGCAAAGACTTATGTGAAAGGAAAAACCTATATTATTCCCTACTGTCACAAAATTACCTATTTACTATTTACATGTAATACGTGTTCCAAATCGTGATAATAATCTTATATATAAAAAGGGATCCCTCCCTGCGCCCCGTGGTTTCACCCGCGTAAGTCCCGTTCCCGCGGGAATAACGGGATAAAAAGTAGCTTATGTGTCAATTCAGGTCCCCAGCTACCTATATTCCAAGTTTTATTACAATCGGTTTAGTAGTTTTTGCGTGAAAGAGTAACAACCTCACATACTTACATACAAACGTTCGCGTTTATAATATTAGTAAGATAAGATTCAAATATTGGTTTCGAACATCACTATGGCTACAATCCAACGTTGAATACGCATTTCAAAGTTAGGTGTACGCCATTTTACACCATTACTTTAAGAGACCAAACATTAACCCTAAAAAGGAAATTAAAATATTTTTAATCTATTTTATTATTATTTGTATTGTTAAGATTAATAATGTTGGTTTATTTGTTTCTAGAATAAACTACAAATGTCTACCGTGTTGTACTGAGAGCATGGTGTCTTATTATTTGGCAACCAACAACGCCACAGATTGCTGCCATTGTGATAAAGAAATGGGTATGTATTTGTCAAGAAATAAGGAATTTGTGGTGAGAATGTGGTTAGATTACATTATTGTCTTTTATCACGTAAAGCAGTCCCAGTTTTCATGACTGACACCAGTTGTCAGGTCAAGTAAGGAGCCTTAGGGCCATTATACATTCAACTTTATAAACTTTGGCGGTTTAACTACTTATTGTGTTCCGCGGTTTTACCAGAATACCTCAGTCCCGATCCCGCAGTAATTTAATAAAACCTTTTCTTATCGCATGCTTACATACTAGATTTCAGCTTCTATTAGCAGCGAATTAGGCTGTACATTAGTGCATCAGTCAGTTAGTCAAGCGAAAGCATGTTATAGATAACTTTATATGTAGTATTTGAATGAATGGATACGCTAAGAGTGTTAAGGTCTTGGGATCACCTAGAACCTAAAATTTCTTGACTTCGCGTCGTTGGAAAGAGAAAGAAATTAGAAAGTGTTGAAGGAGTCTTGGGCTTATATTGACGATGATTAACCCCAAGTATTCTTCCAGGGGGTTGTCTCAACGGCTCCTCAGCCGGTAAGAGGCGTATCGCCGACAGCATCAGACCTCGTGTGACCACATCCTTCCTCGTCGAAGATCAGAAGGCCAGCTCCAACCTAGACCGGAATATTCTGGTTGTTTGGAGTGTTGCTGCCACGCTGTTAGCAGTTGTAGCTATTGTTGTTGCTGTAAGGGTAAGATTTTTTTTTAATTACGATAACTAATTGAAATACATTTAATGATATAATACATGTCTGGAATTTTGCAAGTAAGAATAGCCGAGATTTAGGTAATCTACAAGTTAAATCACTGCTACATTTTGCTAAAAATACAAAAAGCTTCTTAGAAAACCAGAACATAAGGGTACATTGGAATTCTTAGCCCCATTTCTGTTTCTCTAATACTACGAGTATAATTTTTTATGGAGTCTTTAAGTCAAAAGTAAAAAGGTTTCTTCTAGGTAAGTCTAAGCATGCTACATTTTACACCACTTTGTCATTTACCATCTGGTGAAAAGTATAAATTAAGCTCTTCACATTATGTACTAATTTCTTGTATTAGTTCACATTATTCACAAATGTATTAATGGAAACCAGGAGTAATTGAAACAGGGGGGAATTGACATTGGGGGCAATTACAACGAATCCGTAATTACAGTGTTAAAAAGCCCTCATTTCGCAAAGAACTGACTTCTACAGTGCAAACCACCCATTTGCATTTCTCAAATTAGTTTTCCAACTCCACAGATAAATTCACGCAGAAGAAAAAACAGAAAACTCTTTCCCAAAGCTCACTACTCCCAACTGACAACAGTCGACGAAGATCTAATACCGATGACGTCACCAACCACCTCCCTCAAAACCGAAACCAACCAACTTGAAGAACCAACATAGCAAACCATGTAACTATAGTTGTTGAAGTCAATGTAAGTAGGTAAAATTAACGCAGACTGATATTTAGATGTTTCGATATAATGGAGAATTATTATTAATTAATATTGAGGATTTTGTAAATAGGTGTATTTTAATATTTTATTGTTAATTTATTATCCGCCTACTTAATCAAGAAATTGTTTGGATGATACCTATCTGATTTGATTCAATGTTTAAAAAAAACTGGACACCTATAAAATTTGTTTTACTCAGAATTCTTATAAACAAAAAGAGTGTGTTCGATATGATTTGGACATTTCCTATTGACTAGAGTATAGCAGACAGACCAGTAATCACTGATATGGGATGGGACACGTCCAAATTGTTAAATTTGTTTTTAGGAACTTGGTGTTCAACCGGTGTTAGACCGAATAAAATTAACAACAAACATATTTGTGTTTTCCAATTAATTTTAATACTTATTTGTTTACATAGCGATTCATATTCAAAGTTGTATAAAGGAAAATTAATAGAAATCAATGAATTTGGTTATATTTTCGACCAATGTCTAAATATAATAATCTAAAGTTTCCACAGTTTTACAAAATGGTGTCAGTTTTAAAAACTGATTTTAATTTAAAAAAGTAGCTAGAAACACGGGACCTTATGTAAACATTATTATTAACCCCCGATGGACAAAAGAGTTTCTGAGATGAACGGAATAATATTGTTTGTGCGATCCAGGGTTCTGCGATTACGTTAGCGTCATCTCTTGGTAAACAATGAAATGTCGCGATTATAATATAGTGTTTTGTTATCAAAACTTAAATGTACTTTTATTGCAACATTTTATAATAGAACATTTAAAATAAAACTCATTTTCCGGTTTTAATTGCTCAAATATTATCGCGAAAATAGAACAAAAATCAAATACAATTTTTATAGTCAGTCGGGGGTTAATTAACTTATTCAGATTATTAACTTTTTAATTATGTATGGAATTAGTATAATTTATATCAAACTATATGTACCTATACCTATATTATTACGGATTTAATTAGAAAGGTAATAGGACAGAACTAGCACTATTTAAATATGTCGCAACGGAGAAAAATAACTTCAAGTAAAACTCATTTTACGTTTTCAATGGCGTTATTTTTACTCTCAGCATTATTCCAATGCTGATCCGACAATCGACCGGTGTACACTATGGATGACGAATTAAATCTGGAACTACCTTGAAAAAGGAGTCAAATAAAAAAAAGTACTTAATTTAAGCTTTTTTTTTCAAAGTTGCTAAAAAGAAGAAAATCTAATCTAACTTCAGTTCAGATTTCATATACCTAGTGACTTATATTAACCAGTCTGAAGTTAGGTGATAATATGGGTGAAGTTAGTGGACCTACAATCTTGATAGACTTGGTCAACGAACGCCAACGAAGAAGTTCTTTACACTATCTGTCCTCGTATTCGGTAGCTCTGTGGCTATGAAAAAGTAATAGTCAATAGTCAAACAGTTTATTTGTATTAAGTAGCTCTGTGGCTATGAAAAAGTAATAGTCAATAGTCAAACAGTTTATTTGTATTAAGTAGCTCTGTGGCTATGAAAAAGTAATAGTCAATAGTCAAACAGTTTATTTGTATTAAGTAGCTCTGTGGCTATGAAAAAGTAATAGTCAATAGTCAAACAGTTTATTTGTATTAAGTAGATCTGTGGCTATGAAAAAGTAATAGTCAATAGTCAAACAGTTTATTTGTATTAAGCCCATAAATTAAGGCCCCATACCCATACTAGTTGTGGATACCTATTATTGGCTTTACTATTTCTATTCTATTGTTAGCATGTATTGATAGCTGTTGGTTTCCCAAAAATCTAAAAAATAAAATTATTTAATTAATTAAAAAAAATGCTCACCTAATGACGTGACAGGGATAGCAAATTTCAGATATGTAAAAGAAGGACGTAAGATGCGACTATGCAATATTTTAGTGAGTAAAATCAGACAATTCCTAATAACAAGATAACTAATGCTAATTTAGTAAAACTGTTCAACCAATTTCAAGTGAATGTTACTACACTTTAATACAGAAAAAAATGATTTAAATACGTCACGTTTAGCTGTAAAATGAAAATTTCGGTTTGAAACGAGTTGTTTTAGATATATTTCTTTCTGTTTTAAAAGTTAACCAATCGTATAAAGAAAACTACCAAAATAAAGATAAGAGAATGAGAATAAAATACCAAAATAGTATTTTCGAATGTTTTGTAATTACTGAGATATATTGAAATCCCAACCGCCAAAATCGTGAGTATGTCACCTTAAGAACTTCTATAAAAATACATGATCATTTTGATACGTCAACTTATAACTATGACTTTAGTATGGTTTCGGAACGCACCCTCCGATTAGAACAAGTTACAAGAAACTCATTGAGTTTTATTCAATTAATAATAAATGATCAATAAAAGGGTAAACGAGTTTCTTTTTGATTGCCCATTAAGAAAGTCAAACTACTTGCTTTCTTAATTAATAATTCGAACATTTTGAGACTTTGCATAGCAGAAGTATAGAATATTTTAAGGAATATTTGCTTTACGTTTAAATAAAACAACCTAATTTCTTTACCATGTTAAGTTCAGTGATTAAAACATTCTTAGAACACATTTAAGATTTAAAAAAAATACTTATGTTTAAATTAAACAAACAAAAAATCTATTTACATTACCTCAGGTTCAGTGATCATCACTTTTTAATAGGTCACTTTAAGATAATTAGGGAAAGAAATGAAACACGGAAAAAACCATTGGCGTTCGTCGACGTAGTTGGTATAAACGTATAGAAAACAAATAAAATTTCATTATACAATATTGTTAAACCATTGATTCTGTAAATACTGTTTGATTATTAATATTAAAATGGAATTTCATTGATGTAAATATGTAAATAGGAAGAAAATTGTAAATAAATTGATGGTTTTTATGACGGATATTTATTGGTGTTTTATTGCTCTGCGTACCGCTATAAAATATTATCATTCTTATTAGTTTCCGGTTCCAGTGGCTGATCGAAACGCCTGATCGATCGGTTAGCAGCACTTGTACTATTTATCTAGTTGATAACTCATGTTTCATAGGCACTATGCAAAACTAACATTTTTCCCGGGTCTTATTTGCGTATGGTTATTTTTAAATTCTCTTACCTCGGCGTTTCGACTATGTAACAATAGTCTTAGTCGCGAAGGAACCACCCATTTTAAAATGAGAATAAATCGTGTAAGTTGAAAAGGTTTTAAATGAAATACCTTACTTCTTTAATCACTGCTGAATACACGTTAAGTTAAAGCAGCAAAGTGCCTCTTAAATTCAGTTATCAGCTGACTAGATAATACAGATTCAGAAACCTATATTTGTTTTCTGTTTGGTTTTTAAAAAGTTTGGAACTCAAACTTAGAACCTGCTAAGTGTCCAAGTCAGTGGAGGCAGCGAATCAGCGAAGGCCTTCCGCCCTTATTGACGTTGTCGGCCCTATGACATCAACTTTTGTCACATTTTCACTGACGTTGATTGTCACTCACAAGAGAAAGACAAAGCATTTACTGCCGTATCTCTAGACGAGTCTAGTAATTACTTGTTTTAGAAAATATGTCTGTCACATTTTCTTTGACGTTGAATATACTTCATAAGAACCAGACAAGACATTACTTAGCCAAAGTAAATACTTAGACACGTCTATAAATAAGGGTGTAAGTCACGAATAGGGTCGTTCAAGAATACGAGTCTTAATCTTTGTTGTCTGAGTGATGATTCACATTAGAACAGGCAATGGACGGGCCGGGGCAGGGACGGGATATTTTGAATGAAGAAGGCCATGGCCCGAACACCTAGGCCCGAAGTTGTGTCCGTGCTTTCTTCATAAAATAAAAGCCCATGGCCCGTCCTAATATAGAACCAATTCAATTGTTATGATTAAATATAAGATTTTCGGGTCTAGATCGCATTAGTACAACAAAACTATTTTAAATTTAATTTAAAAAAAAGAACCCGATGTTTCGGCAAACGGATTACACCGGCCGTGGTCCCGGAAAGACACTGAATTCACCCAATTCAATTGGTTGGAAAACCAGTTCCTAAATTTCCATACTCTCCATGAACCATTGAGATTACCTAATAGAGTAACATTTACTCAATTATACTACAATATGTACTAATGCTACAGGTACAGGTATTGTATTCTAACATGTGGTATAATTATTAAATCAACATGATAACATAGCAAAACCATGAAAGTAATTTGTGTTGTTCATAGATATTTACATAAATTACTGATTTAGGTTAATTCATTTTACTTATTTCATTTAGGGCTGGGTATTTAGAGCTAAGCAAGAATGCATTGCTACGGATAGCTTGTTTTTAGATTTCTAAGACCCTATTGGTTCTACATAAACCTATCTAAACCAGCGCATCGCTTAGCGCAATGCAAGTAGGTCATCGAAGTAGGCCTTTAAAATATTTCAGGTTAGGTTAGGTTCTAGGTCATCGAAGTTAAGCTGGGTTCCTACTAAGAGGAACGGAGTCCATTATGAGTTAGTTTAATATCCAACGATCATTTTCATAGTGTGGAGGAGACTGAAATATTTGTACGTCTACAAAAACGATATTTAGATGTGAAACTGACACATCAATGACTCCGTTCGGCCCTCGGGAGGAACCCAGCTTAAACCTAACGACAAACTAGCATGAAAATTAATACGTTAGATAATTAAATACCTATAATTAAAGAATTGCCTTAATAATAACCTATAATAAAATAAGTAAAGTTTGTGATGATTGAAAATAAAAGCCATAATATTTGCTATAATTGAAAAACAAAAACATCTGTTATTTACTAACAATTTTCAAAGCAATTTTTGACAACTAATGAATTCGTATCGTTTGATAAAAATCCTCATCAAAAGAAAAAAAATCCTAATTTATTTTATTATTAAAAAAGCGATTGGAAAGCAAAGTCGTTCCCTGCTTATAAATTAATGAAGAAGGAAATTTGTTTCAAATGTAGTGACTGGTCATTTCGGAAATTTCATTGAGAATTATTATATTATTTGATATTTTATATTGGTCGTTTTGGTCACGTCTTACGGAGTGAGAATACGCAATATACATGTCACCAGCTAGGTTAACATAAGAGCACGAAAAATTTGTTTTCGAATCGACATTAATTAGCCGTTTCTTTCTATCATCGTTTGAGAGAAAGAAACATAACCTGTCGATTCGACAAAATGTTTTGCATGCTGTCATACTGTCTAATTTAGCTACAGAGTACAGAGTTTGAAAATAAATGATCGTAGTGCGAGAAGGACAGAAAAAACGAGGGTTACACCATGTGGAAGATAGTCATTTGAAATCTTTGCTTGTGCGGATGAAACCGCGGGTAGCTGCTAGTAATACATCTTACTAATATTATAAACGCGAAAGTTTGTATGTATGTGAGGTTGTTACTCTTTCACACAAAAACTACTGAACCGATTGCGATGAAACTTGGAATATAGGTAGCTGGGGACCTGGATTAACACAAAGGCTACTTTTTATCCCGATATTCCCGCGGGAACGGGACTTACGCGGGTGAAACCGCGGGGCGCTGCTAGTCCCTACATAAATTATTAACAGAACATCTTACTAATATTATAAAAGCGAAAGTTTGTATGTAAGTATGAATGTATGTGAGGTTGTTACTCTTTCACGCAAAAACTACTAAACCGATTGCGATAAAACTTGGAATATAGGTAGCTGGGGACCTGGACATAGGCTACTTTTTATCCCTATATTCCCGTGAAACCTCGGGGCGCAGCTAGATTCTTTATAAATATCACTATAATTATAAATTAGTTAGGTCCCAAACTAATCCCAAACCAACTAAGTAAACTTCTTACAAATTTGCTTTTCTTTGTTTACACATATTATGCACAAAGATATTTAAGTTATAATTATTACTATTTTTTATTTATTTAAGTTTATAATCGAAAACGTTTGTTCGTAAAAATATAATTTGGATTCGAGTCAACTTTCGCATTTCAAATTAAGTATTTGTTCGCAAGAACTTTATAAAAGTTTTTATTATTAAAGCATTAAATTATCATTACTTAGCATGTCAATGAATTCAAGCTGTATAGAATTTGGTGCATGTTCAGAAAGTGAAAAACGAATTACTAATTAGGTACGTCTAATATAGAAGGTGATTTTTTTTAATTTGGAAAAAAGCTGATCCTCAAAATATCCAGATCATTCATATTAACGAGATTCACGATTTTGTTATACTTTTTAACTATTTTTTTTATAAATTTGAAAAATATTAAACATTACGTATTTTATAAGTAATTTAAATATTTTTTTGAAAATTAACGTACACACTATGTTGGGTACCAAGCGACCCGTGGGCCGTGGTTTGTACCTCCCTGGTCTAAAGGTTTTTCCGTCAAAGATCCTTAGGCTACGGCCGCATAGGCTTGCTTAGCGCCTAGCGCTTAGTGACTTACATTCTGACAAGATACACAGCTAGGAGCAAAGCGTTTAGTGCGGCTGGTTGCGCACTTTCTAGACCGTTCGTTTTAGTTAGGTGACTCGCTAGCCTCCAGGCGATAAGCAAGCCTATGAAAACATAGCCTTTTGCATACAAAAACACACTCAGCGCATCAGTCTGTCTTCACTTCTGCTGCTGCTTATAGAATCTTATTGTCAAATCAAAATGAAACTGTTTCGAAACGTATCTGTCTATTCCACTTTTAAGCTAAGCTTTAAAGCTCTTTGAACGTTGATAATGTTCACCACACATATAAATATTAATTTTTATAGTTAGCTAAGAGTAAAAATGGCGCCATTAGTGGTGCGACAATAAAAACTGATTACAAGGCTCCTAATGACAGTACTTTATTTTCTTCATACGGTATTTTGAATGTAACGTTGAGTAGCTTACGGTTCTTACATACTAAGCCGGGCTGATTTTGACGTCCTTTAAACATTGCTCCTTCACGCATCAATCACTGAATTTATTGCGAGAAAACTCGATATGTAGATAACTGGAGATTTAACATTACACATGGGCTTCATTTCACCTAAAACGTATAAATTACATTAGACTCCTATCTTCTAGCATAAAAGTTGACTACGTATTTTTTTGTGAAAATTAATAATAATAATAAATTCATTTATTTCAGTCTCTAATAAATTCATTTATTATGTCTCTATTAAAAGTTAATTAGTTCTTTTTTTCTTATAAATTTTATTTACACTACACTTTTTCCATTCGCTTTCGCTTCACTTTAAAAAAAAAAACGGAACCCTAAAACCGCGCGTTGTTAGACGATTTCAGGTGCTGGTGCTGGGCGGCGTCGTAAAGAATAACGCAGAGAAAAGTTATTCATCTCTCTTTGAATCCACTCTTTGTGGCAGTTTTTATAGTACCTGTACAGCACATATAAGGCTCCCAAAAGGATCACTGCGCAGATAACTCCTAGGAGGATGTTTGTTGTGCTGATGTGTACCATGAGCTGGTCTGCATTTGCTTCATTACTTCCTCCCGCTGCATTTTGGGCGATTATTATCTCCTCTTTTTCTTTCGAGACAGTTTTCCCCATTTTCACAAATTGGTTACCTCGGTTTTAGTTCGATAGTAATGTATAATGTGAACACGATCATTAATTTAATAATGGAATAATAGTTTTATTCATTATTTCATTTAGTAATAAATAATTATTCGTTTTAAGTCACTGGTGCAAAGTTCATAGTTCATATTTGGTCAACGGAATGCACACGCTACGCGAACGCGAAAGGCGCGATGGCAGGGTCGCCATATAAGGTGGGACCAAGTAAACGACTGTATTCTCCGAAGATATGATTTATTGTGTTCTAAAATAATGATACACGAGTCTTAATAATAAGATCTACTTAGTCTACTTACACACACTACAACAGTTAGTCCATATTACACACCATATCAATTACATATTTTTGTTAAAACCAAAAGAAAAATTAAAATAAATTAGTAAGATCAAAAATCAATTAATATTAGTTATCTAAGCCTGTATCCGCAAGTAGACCCAGAGTGCTCAATATGCAGCCTAGTCCAGTGCCGCATTATTGGGCAGTCGAAGTCCATTCGCCAGGAGAACAGCTGTAGGTAGGCATTGGTGCTGCCCCGCACACGGCGCATAAGGGACGCCACGCGCTTCCTCACAATCGTCGTGAAACCATCCATTTGCGCGCCCGCAAACATCCCCGATGCGCTACACCACGTTGGCAACCTCATTACCGCCCTATATGCATTATTGTACTGGGTACTGGGTAAATTACTATAAATTGCATGCCACTAGTTTCGTAATGTAAATTAGATTTAAGGTTAATTCATCATCATCAACATCATATCAGCTGTAGGACGTCCACTGCTGGACATAGGCCTCCCTGCTTGCTGCCCATAGATTTAGGTTGGAGCAGCTTGCATTCACCGTGAACCCGCGGCTTTAATCAAATCGTCCGTCCATTTCGTCGGTGGATGCCTTAAGCTGCGCCTGCCGATCCGCGGTCTCCTCTCGAGAGCCTTTCGGCCCCGACGGTTGGCCGCCCAGTTTTGTAATTACCTGATGTAAATTACCTGATTTAAGACATAGAGCCAAATTTCACCAGTCAAAGAAGACATAAATTGGAGCAAAGAAAGATTTATTCAAAGCAACACTAAATTAACCCCAGAGTTATTCCTTCCTTTTTTATTATTAACACTCTGACCGTAGTTTTTCACGAACAAAAGACCTTACAATAAATGGAGATAAAATTTTGCGGCTAACCTTTCGAGTTGCAAAGATTCGGAACAAAAGCATGGAAGCGTAGATTTAAATTATGAATGCTGTAAGATAAGTATGAAAGTGAATTGTTTTAACTCATCGATCTAAGTATAATAATAGTGTGTAAATATTGTCATTAATTTATATGCAATATATATTTCTATAAAAAGCTTCCCACAAATTTAAAAAAAAAACAGATATTTTGGCAAAATTTATGAAAGAGCTAGCTTATTCACCCACTGTAAAAATCAACCATCACGCAAAAATAACTCAATTAGAGGTCTATTTACGGAAAACGACCCCGTAAACAATTACGGGGACAATTACGCGAAAGCTTGCATGTATGTATGTCTGTGACTTTGTTACTCAATCGCGCAAAAAATACGGAACCGATTGTGATGTATACCTACCTATATTTCATTATTTTTTCGCAATATTCGCATATGACCTTCTTTGTCCAGATCCAAACCCAATCTACGTTACATAAGAATCTAGGTACTAAATTTATAGTTACCTAAAAATATCTTTTGTATATCGACATAACAGAAACACTTTTTAAAGATCCTAGTGGTGATATAACTCGAATCTTTATCACAATTTAGTAGGAAGCTTCGACCGCAGTTTGTTACCATACCACCCATCGGTCTAAGTCGAAGCGCCAAGCAGATTCAACTCATCTATCGTGTATAACAATACAATAAAGTCACTATTACGTACCTACTTATTAAAATATACAAAATGTAGGTACACAGATAAAGCAAAAAATATAAATTTAACCTGAAAATAAAATAAAAAATAACCTCAAACAAGATGCAACATTTTATTTCAACCTGCAGTGCCACGGTGTAGCACAAACCTAATCTGTGGCTAACCTAAACTGGATTCTACGACGTGAGCTCACGAAACCACACGGTAAACATTTCGTACGCAGCTTGTGAAGAATTCAAAGTATACACGGTCGACGTCGAAAAGAGGTTGCAATAATTTAGTGCTGAGAATACCTACATAATATATATATATTTACCTACTACATGAGGCCAAAGTATTGTTTTTTATGTTTGAAATTTTTATTAGTATAAACCAGCTGAATTACCTACACTGCTACTCTTTTAATTTAGCAGCAGATTTGTTATTTAGAAGCTCTTGTCTGCAATTTTAAATTCAGTGGCGGTATTGTAGCGACGTATGGAAATGGCCAGCTTAATATGTCTATAATCTTTTATATCCTATCAAAAACATAAATATGAAATGAGAGCCAAGTTCAATATTATGATTATATGCCTTGGTTGTTGACTTCAACAACAAAAGAAGTGACATCTAAATGGGTGCCAAGTTCAATGGTCACTCCTGAAATTTAATTGTAACAACATAAAATATTATTTCTTTTTAAAACTTAGGATAATATATTGTAGTCTAAGGTCTGACTCAGGTTGTTCTCATATTATGTCCCGATCAGCTATCTCAATCGGTTCAGTAGTTTCTGCGTGGAGGAATCACAAAATATATATTAAAACCAAACTATCACGTTTATAAATTATATTTAGTAGGACTCGTACCTGGTGAAAACCCTAAGTAGGTACGAAGAATTTTGTATAATTAAAACAAAAGTTGAAACGTCGCTTTGTCGTCGCTTCGCGTAAGTTTCTGTAATCGGTTTAGTAGACTACTTACCTAACTTACTTTTCTTTTTAGAAAGGTCAATTAAACAAAATGGCCGAGTTAATTGTGTTACCTCAAAAATCCTTTCGAGTTTATTTGTTACAGAGTTTCACAACAAGGTTTTCCGCTCCAATACTTATAAAGAATTTAAAACAATGTCTTTTGAGAACGTTTTGTGAGTCAACTTCACTAGGCCGTGTGACAACTTTTCTCAGATTAAATAAAGGCATATTTTCCAGTAATTATAAATATAAATGATAATAATCTATTGCGATTGTGATATTGGTATTTATTTTTATGTGTAAGCTTGCACTTTGCTATCATCGAAAAATATTAAAAACAGCTGCATTATGTCCCGTTACTAGCCTATGTTACTCCTCGATAATGTAGCTTTCTTTGAAATCACAAACAAACTAACAATCAAATCTTTCTTCTTTTTAATATTAGTTTAGATACAAGAAACATACATCTACAGAAGCAGAAACGATTCCTGTTTGCATCCCTTTCGGCAGCTCGGGGTCCGGTAATACCCTAAACTATTTGGAGGCGGCACTGAGTTGTACCAGTGGGTGAGGAGGCTCGAAGGCAAACGGTGACGGTGTTCAGGAAAGTAGAGGAGAAATTCACCGGTCTCTGGTGGAGGTGTGACGGACATGACTGCGGGAGCCGTGATAAGGTATCTGTACCATTGCGGCTATCAGGACTACCTACTCCACCTTACACAAATTCTATTTTGCCATTGCTGCTTAGTCCGTTATTTGTGTAGGGAGACCGATGAGTTGTGTCACCACTGCAGCTACAATTCTGACACAGCTCTACACACTTTGGAGGCGTGCCCTACATTCTTCTTCTTCCCTACTCCTTTTGTGGCTCACCTGCGGCCCTAGCCAAAATTCTTATCGAATAACGAAAACGCCAATCGACAAATTTTTTGTATGAAACTGACATAAGATCCCGCTTGATTTTTCGCGAGCTTATGTCAATTTCATACAAAAAATCTGTCGATTGGCGTTTTCGTTATTCGATAAGAATTTTGGCTAGGCCTGCTGGTGTTAAAGTTTTCAGATCGCCCTAAGGCCTTTAATGTGACCTAACAAAAATCGTTAGTATCAGGGATAAGCACGAAGGAGCTCGAGAAAAATATTTTTTGCCACACAAATCGGTCACACATCCAAGTTATGACCGCACCAAGTGTTGCTTAACCTGCATGACCGTTTAACATCGGCAGATACAGCTAGGCCAATGAGCTCATGGTGCCTTACCTAGAGCAGATAGAAGTGTGATCGTCGGACAGAATGGCTGATCTATCTATCGGCCGATGTTAGATTTCAACTTTAGTACATACAACGGTCAGCTATTAAGGGAAATACTTAAGGGAAACACCGTGAAATAAACATAAATTTACGTTATCACAGCAGTTAAGTTGCTCGGTTAAGTTACGACGGGAGAATTTTAATTCCTACAAAATATTTCAAGTCAGTAAAAAGAGTCCTTTTGTAATAAGAGCCGGACAAACGACCCTTTCGTTAATTCCCTTTTTGTGACGGCATTCGTTGGAATGGTTTTTAAATTTCAACTTGGTAGAAAAATATTCGTTTTTTTTTAATTGATTGGGCCTTTGACCTCTAATTCAGCAGATGGTAAGTAGCGAGGTCTAAAACGTTGCAAATTTATTATGGGCTTGCTTTATTATAAAAAAGGTACTCCATCTTAACGGTTAAAAGATACCTAGTGCCCATGCTTTTGGATGTAGGTCACTTTGGTAGGCACACGGATGTGTGCTGGGAAGTGAACGTGCCTCAACAGCTCCGGTACCACACTGGAGATGTGGGAGGTGGCTTCTCTACCGGCCCCAACGAGGTTGTCGTTAGTTCCACATTGAGGTGCGGGTTTTGAGCGGCCTTATTGCTCCGGTACCTGTCTGGATAACTAGGTAGTGTCCTAGGGCACGAGGCACTTCTCCTTTATGTCAAGGCTACCCTCCTTTATGAGAGCCAGTCTAGCATTGGGGACTAGATCCGTCTTAAACTCGATCCCCGACGTCGCCCTTAGGGGGTACAGCGGCCCTTGCTGATATACCGAAAGGTGGGACGGTGGGGACGCTATAATATATATAAATAGATTCGAGAAGGACGGGTGCCCATGCTCTTACAGCAGTACTCTTCCTGTACCTGTGGATAAATATTGCCAGCAGTCTCAGCATATGAGCAGGTCTATGATGTGCCTTGTGAATAAAGCATTATTATTGGTATATTATTGGTTACCTATCCAAGAAATGACTGCGCCAAGCGTACCCGCACGATTATTCAAGATGAGCTCCTTAGTATGCAACCAGAATTGCACTTAGTTATCCAGTACCAAAAGGATAGGAAAAGGAATCCAAAAGGATTACCTGTGAATGGGTTCCTATTAATTAATAAATTTTGTGATAATGGGACGAAACCTTTCGTGCGCAAGTTCCACTCGCACTTAGCCGGTTTTATTTCTTTAACTATTCACACAATATTTTTTTCCAAACCAACCTGTAGTGACTATTAATTATTCTACGTTACAGGTGTCTAAATTATTGATTTACTTTGTCTAACAACCTTGTTACGATGAATTTATTGTATCCTTTGGTGAAACTGTCCCTCGTAAAATAAGTGAAACATTTGGGGTCAGGTTACTAGGCAACGGTCACAGAACTGTAGGATCAAAGCCGAGCCGAAAAAATAAGGGTAGAACTAAAGACAACTAAGGTAAAATAGAATAGATAAGGCTTAAAAAATAACTTCTCAAAGTTGCGTTCAGCTCTAAACATTATTTCAGTACTTTCTAAGTGTTTCCCACACTTATGAAATTCTGCTTTTTGAAGAAATGCTAAAAAAAAATTTAGTAATCGACGGTTTTGTTATTTTAATTATTCAAAACATTGAATCGATTTTTGAGTATTTGTTACTAGTATTTTTACCTATGTATTTATTTACGACAGAAAAATAAATATAAGTATTATATCCATTGTCTAGACAGGATTCGGACTTGTGCCCCTCGCTATCCAGGCGAGCGCTCTAACCACTGAGCTACACGAAATCACGGGGACAGATTTACTTAACAACATAGGCCACAATCACATAAAACGACTAAGTATTTAATATTTTACTTTTTTTTGTACTTTTTTTGTAAATACATACATACGATACATAGAAAAGACCCAGAACTACAAACAAACATTTAGCGAGAATTGAACCCGCAACCTTCTGCGTAGCAGTCCGAACTTCGGAGTCCTGCCGAGGCGCCACAGAGGCCGTCTAATTATTAACAATGAAAAGATGTATAGATGTTTCCTATACACTTTTTCATTGTTAATTATCTTTGGGTAAACTTCAAGAGGTATTTCACTGGACCTTTCGAACATTTTTTCGGGTTTAAACAAAGAGAGAGCGGTAACAATTTTGTGTCCTAAACCAATACAAAAGAACGTTTTTCCGAAATATAACGTGTAATTTGAAAATTGTTACGGCATAGTTGCGTCAACTTGATAGCTATTATTCTATAGCTTGAAAATGCTTTGCTCAGACTAACTGATGAATTAATGGACAGCCTAAACCGCTTCTATTAAAGAACTGATATTTACAGAGTGCGTTTTTAGGCATCCGATATTTCATCCTACAGAAGGAGACATTTCTACGGAATCACACAGCTAGTTTTCTTATAAAGTTTATTTAGAGCGGTGTTGGTGTAGTGGTAGATACCCCGACTTTCATTCCAAAGGTCGTGATTTCAAATTCCGGCCGCGCACCAATGTGTTTTTCAACAAGAAAAATGTATGTGCGCTATTAACATCGCTCTTACGATGAAGGAAAACATCGGCTGGCAACTAGAAATAATATTTATGTACCTATAATATGTATGTGTTTACAGAAAAAGTTTAATATGTAGTATTTCTGTTGCCTAGTACCCATAGTACAAGCGTTGTGCTTTTTGGGGCTAGATTTTATTTATTTATTTACAAAAAAAAGTAACAACATGGTACTTATGCATAAAGGTGCCTCAAAAGCTCTTACGAGCTTTACCGTGCACCAGTGAGTCGTTTAAATACTTATACAAATAAATGAAACGATAATAATAATATTTTCATCTAACATCTATCGCTAGAAAACCCACGGCTTAAAATCACGCACAAAGGTCCAATAGTAGGGCTAATTGCGGAAACACACAACTTAAAACTTTAACTTTCAACTTTATTTACACCATTTGTTGACATAGTTACATTTTACCAGATTTTGATCGCGTATTTATATTTAAATAAATAATAAATAAATAAATAAATCCTGTGACGAACACACAGCGCCATCTAGCCCCGTGGTAAGCTGCTAAGCTTGTGTTACGGTGACTAGACAACGGACATACTACTTATATTTATTTTTCTTTTGTAAATACATACATATTATACATAGAAATACGAAATAGAAATAATAATTTAGTTCTTACTTCGACGTTTCGAGGTACAATATGCTCAGATTCAGAGGACAACTCATTATTATTTCCTAGATTGGTACCCACTTACCCAAATACTTAAAATTATTCATGTCTAATAATATGGTTATAAATAAACTGAAGACAAATTACAGTGTGATGGTACAAATTCATAGTAACAAAATTAATAATTACTTAGTATTAGAAACTGGTAAATACTGAACTTAATGAGTTCTTGTTAATGGGAAGAGTTACTAGTATATAATGAAAGGTGATATCAAGAATCATCAATTAACTTTAAATTCAAATTTATATGACTTTAGCTAATAATATCCAAAACTTCATCCCTAGGTGCTGTGCGACAAAACAGTTACATACCGCAATGGTCTAAGATTACGCAACTTACTCAGCAGTTTCTAAAACACAATATTTACCGGGTTTTACTTTAATCGCAATCGGTTTAGTAGTTTTTGCGTGATTGAGTAACAAACATCCAAACAAAACACACATAATTTCACATATATTCCCGCGGGAATATAGGGATAAAAAGTAGCCTAAGTGTTATTCCCGGTATCCAACTACTTATATGCCAAGTTTCATCGCAATTGGTTCAGTAGTTTTTGCGTGATTGAGTAACAAACATCCAAACAAAACACACATAATTTCACATTGATAATATTCATAGGATTACAAAAGTACCGAGCTTTAGCTAGCTTTACAGTTAGCTTTTTCAAGGTTTACTAAGATGTAATTCGTCTATTTTATTGTTCTAAAAAGTTACTGTAAACTACCGCCTCATAATTATTTGTATCAAAACGTTCCAGTATAAGCAGACACTAGAGTTATTGTAATAGTTTTGAATTTAAATTATTATTATTATTTCATTTCTAGTTAACTCAAAAAAAAAAAAAACTACCATGGCTTCGGAACGCGCCCTTACATGAGAAGAAGCCACGAAGAAACAGATTCTGCTAAAATACATTAAAATAAAATGATCCTCAAAAAATAAATAATAAAATTCAACAATCATTAATCATTTCGATGACAAATACCGAGACAATCGGTCTATAAATGCTGTGGGGAAAGCAACATTGTATTCAGATTTCTTTCATTAATCATTTTTACTTTAGCAATTAATATACAGCCTGAAAAGACAAAGAAGATAATGGTACTCGAGAATAAGTTGAAGTAAAAAGTAACTAGCGGCCCGCCCCGGCTTTGCATGGCTATAAGCAATATTTGCACTTTTTCACACAGTTTAAGCACAAAATTGGCAGTTTTGTACTAGAACTGCACATAAATTTTGACACACACCGTAATTTTGAGTGGCATTTTTGTATTAGGCTGTAAGGCCGGCTTGCATAACGGTTCCTAAACATGTTTAAGCTGTTAAACGTATTTAAAATCTGTATGCACCTAAATTGGTACAGTTCTTTAGAAATGTATTTAACCTCTAAAGTGTTTCGTAATTTGTTTTTATTGGTCAAGGCATATCTACTAGAAATATTGTAAAGGAAAAATTCGTCTTCAAAAATTCATTCGCGACGAGATTTAAACTCGCGTCTCTGCGTCTTTTGGCGAAGGTGTTAACTGTAAAAGTTAATCATCAGCACAGGTAAATCACTGGAAATTGATCCTGTAGATGGCATCTCAATCGAGCCTTAGTCGAAAATTAGTAGACATGGGAAATATTCATACCCATAAATTTGCCGCTCGAGATGGGGACTCATGTGGCCTATTAGGTTAAGACAGAGACGCGGGTTCAAAACTTCACGAGTGAATTTTTGAAGTAGATTTTTCCTTTAAAATATTTCTTTCAAAGTGTTTACTAAGAGCTTACTTATAAATATTCACTCTGTCTATTATCATAAAGTTTTAAAAGAATCTCCAAAGCTCCCGGATTGGAAGTTTTCTTTTCTTTACGATATCTGTTTCTGACTTATTTAAATGAGTAGGTAATGCGGTATATTATCTTTTTTTGTTTCCTACAAACGTCGTTACTTTTTTGAGTCGAGTTAAAGTTTATTACGAAAAAGAAGATAAATCGTTTAGCAATTTGAACAATAATTTATTTTGAATTATAGATTTTGAATACTTTGTTTGTTAGATACTTTGTAGGGTTATTTTTTTATATGGGACTAGCCGCGGTTTCACCCAAGTAGACACGATTCCGCGGGAGTATCCTAATAAAAATAACAAATGTTACTTCATGATAATGTACGTTTCTATTAGTGAAAGAATCGGTCCCAGTAGTTTAGGAGCCTATTCGTTATATCCAAACAAATACATAAATTTTACGTCTTTATAAAATTAGTATAGATTATGGTCGAGCGTTTGACCACTATCTCGTCTGATAGTAAGTGATGCTATGGCCTAAGATGTAGCACGCTAATCTAGAAAAAAAAGATGTTAGTGAAACACGACCTGACCCTAGCGGCTCTATCCTTTCATTACCATAGTTAATAAAAACATTCTCTAAAACAATTTTCACTGAAATAATAGTTACGATTAATTCCCTGGAAATTCACCAGCAACGTAACATTTCCAAAAAAGACCTTTATTATTTTTTAATCGGCTAAAATATCCACTGAAAGAGGCAGGATAGTTGAGGGGCCCTGCAAACTCTGGACTTTGGCAGTTTGAGTGCTAATATTAAAAGTAAGTTTTTTTTTAATTCAATATCTCGAGTGGCATTTGAACCCAAGACCTCTAGAATACTAAAATAGATCTGTCACAAGCCTTACTTGTACATTGAAATTACTTTTTACTTTTTAGCAAAAAAGTTCTTTAGTTAGCATTTTGAATTTTCATCAGTTTAATTGTCATTTTATTTATAGTTCTTTATTATTAATTCATACCGTATCATACTGATTTTTATTAAGTCACCATACTATTCACTCTGATTGACACCGAATTATATTGATTCTTATTAATTCATACCGTTCCGTAATGATTCATACGATTTTAGACTGATTTATACCGTTTCGGGCTGATGGTTCATACCGTTTTGATTCCTACAGATTTATACCCTCTAATAATGATATCGGCCGACACATAACTAAACTGTCTACGAGGACTTTTACCCAAAATAACCAGTGGTTCGGAAAATTGGGAAGTGGATTAGGCAAATCAGTTTTCGTACTGACGAAGAAATTTACCCCTCTAAATTTTATTATCGTTGCTACCATGTTTGCGGATTGTCTCGCAGATGATTAACGTTCAATTTCTGTAGGTACAGGGAAGCGAAAATAATAGGGGTTAAAGTATGAAATTGCCGTTTTATTGCAATAGGTTCTTTGAATTGACATAGAATCTTCATGGTTTGAGGTTTTCGAATGAAACTTTTTTCAAATGGTTTCTGGATGTTCTTTTTTTAAAAAAATGTGAAACATTTGAATATCGACTTTCAATTGTTTTTGTTATTCAATTTAGACAAGAAAGATGGATACTGCGAAAATTCGAGTGATTTTTGAATACGAGTTCCGACGCGGAACTAACGCGGCAGTAACAGCCCGCAATATCAATGCTGCGTTTGGAGAGGGGTCTACTAATGAACGCACCGTGCGATTTTGGTTTAAACGCTTTCGTGATGGAAATTTCGACTTAAAGAACGAGCCACGAGGAAGACCGCCCACACAGGTGAATAACGATGAATTAAGAGAGATAGTGGAAGCCGATCCTAGTCAAACTACCCAGGAATTAGCGGCATGGTTTAACGTTACCTTACCCACTTTATTGACTCACTTGCGTCAAATCAATAAAATAAAAAAATACGAAAAATGGGTGCCTCATGATTTGACTGATCTGCAGAAAGAAACGCGTGTTGAAACTTGTGTTGCCTTGTTGAACCGGTACAGAAATGAAGGAATATTGGATCGAATTGTAACATGTGATGAAAAGTGGATTCTTTATGATAACCGGAAAAGAAAAATGCAATGGCTGACCCCAGGTCAAATGCCACAACAGTGTCCTAAAGCAAAACTTACCAATAAAAAGGTAATGGTAACTGTTTGGTGGTCTCAGCATGGTGTTATTCACTATAGTTTTCTTCGATCTGGTCAAGCAATTACGGCAGATGTCTATTGTGCCGAACTCCGAACCATGTTGACAAAACTAGCAGTAAAACAGCCCCGACTCATGAATCGATCTTCACCATTATTGCTCCACGACAACGCGAGACCTCACACAGCACGAGAAACCATTTTGACCCTTCAGGAACTGCACTTAGAAACCATTCGTCATCCTCCGTATTCACCAGACCTTGCTCCAACGGACTACCATCTATTTCGTGATTTGGACAATTATCTACGTGACAAGAAGTTTTCTTCCCAGGAGGCAGTACAAAATGCTTTCACACAGTTTGTGCAGTCTAGATCGTCGGAGTTCTATCGCAAAGGCATCAATAACCTTCCCATTAGATGGCAGCAATGTATAGATAATAATGGCAACTATTTTGATTAAATAAATTTGTTAAAAATTTAAAAAATAAACAATTAAGATTTTCAGTACAAATCGGCAATTTCATACTTTAACCCCTAATATTCGTATTAAACTTCTACAAGATAAAATTCACCATAGGCAAAATATTTTTTCATCAATTTGTTTTCACAGAAAGTGGAGAGTTCTACAAATAATCTTACCACAAAATAAGATAGGTTTCTGCTTGATATTTAAAAAATAAAATAATAATCTTAGGTATTTGTAAGAAATAACGTTTTTTACCCACGACGAAACACATCAGGGTGTATGCGTTCAGGGTGAGAGGTTGTGTGTGTATACGCATTTTTTTAAATAAAATTTTTTAAGATTTATTTGTGAAGGAGCCTTATAAAAAAGAAGGAAAAGAAGTAGGTATAAGGTGCGAAATTTTTCCTTTTTCCGAAAATATCCAAGTTCAAAACTGAAATATACGAACAAAAACCAAACGAACTTTAAACTTAAAATTCTGCCATCAAAAATATATCAGTAGGTACGAGTTAGGTACATACTTTTAAATTAACTTTCTGACGCTTTTCGTGAAGAGGTGTAGCAAATTAAGATTGAAAACACTAAAGGCTGTTATAAAATGTATTATCATCTTTTCTTTGTGAACTTACCGCTTTGAAAGTGTCGACTTAATTTAACGTTTGGTAAATGGTATTAACGAAAAGTATCTCAACTTGGAGTGAATTTTATATTAGTAATAGCTGTGTTCTATAGCTATAGCTACGTCATTTCTAGTGAGATTAAGTTTATTTCTACATACATATTAGTTACCGATGACTGCTAATGTACTTTCCTGTAAAAATAAATAAAAAAATAGATACAAGTTCTGACTTGTGACTGATTGACTGACTGAACTACCTACTGAACTATATATCGACTCAAAACAACGTGTTGCAGACCATTTAATGCAGAAACAGTTTGTCAAACTTATCAATTCTTTAAGCGAGTATTTATATTTGGAATAAAAGGCAGACAATTCAATTTTCGCATAAATTGCGGAAACGGAAATTTATCAATTAATAAAACCTACCCCAAATATTTTAGAGACAAAATGTTTAGAGTCAGCTAAATTAATAATATTTGTTCTGGATTCGGTTATTTAATTCGGTCGTCTTCCAAACTCATGTACAAATTGTTGGTAAAGGTTGGGAATATTTACGACTCATTTCATATTTTAGAATTTCCTTTTTTTACACTCTATAGATGAGCGTTTGACCATTATTTGATCTGACGGTATAACTGATGATAAAGTCATAGAGTCTAAGACGTAACACAATCATGTAGAAGAAGGAAGAGGACCGGACCCGTCTTTCTCCGCCATTAGAATGCACCGTTATTGAATTTATTTATAACTAGGAGTTCGCCCCGATCTGAGACCTCACGACCCCCTATCTCCCCAACCCCCCTACCGATTAGGCTCATCTTCGAACTCAAAAATTCTTCTGACCTAAACTACGCGCATTCCAAAATTCATGAAGATCGGAGCTACGATACTCAAGTTATCGTCGAACAAACATACAAAGATACAAAGTTACAAAGATACAAGCGCCAGGCCCGTCTACACTGGACCTCACTCGGTTCGCTCGTTCGGTCAATAAAAGTAAGACAAATACACTGAAAATTTAAACGCAAAATATTTTAGAACTGATTTTTTTTTAAATACTGAGGTAAGATTACCTCAATCACTCTGACCAAGAGGCACTGTAAAGCCTTCGAAACGTCGGGCGTTGAAAAAATATCTTGACACCAAAAAATAAGTTTTATGAGTTCATTGGTCACTCTATTCTGAGCGTTTGACCACAAGCTTTTTACGAAAGGTTTGATTCCCGCCAAGATAGAAAAATTCGCGTTATCCATAGTTGTGTTTTTACTACCGCCTATTCTTGTATTTACAAAAGGAAAAGTACCTATTCTAAAAACCCTGACACGCAACAGCTGACATGTCAGTATAAATGTTTTACTGCTATGGCCGTGTTATAAAAATATTAATGTAAACAAAACGCGTGATGTGATTTTACATCGGTTGACGTCATCGCTTTTAGGGGATTACTATGAAAGGCTGCTTTGGTCAAAATAATCCTGAAATATTGAACTAGCTGCGCCCCGAGGTTTCAGCCACGTAAGTCCCAATCCTATGGGAATATCGGGATAAAAAGAAGAATACGTGTTTATCCAAATCTCAGCATACCGATCGGTTCAGTAGTCTTCGCGTGAAGGAGGAACTAATTACTACCGAGTAGAATAGTAGCACAACTTGTAAATCAACCCAATTAAACCTATTTGAACTGATGTACCGAATTTTAGTTTATACCTTTTAGAATACTATAATTTTGCTTCTAAATTTATTAAAATTATTAATGACAAGCTGTTACCCGCGATTTCCGCGAGAAATGTGCATAGCCGACTTTTTCGTTCATTACTCGAGTTCTACTAATTTGATTTCGATGTAAAGTATACGACGAGGTTTCTCGAAAAAAAAACTATCCAATATTGAACCAGATTTCAATCGGATTAGTAGATTTTAAGTGTATAAGGAACAAACAAAGAAACAGATAGACATGAATTTTAAAATATATATAATTTTGTTCTTCTACTTTTCCCAAGTCCTCTTTAGACACCTTTTTTAAATTTACTTCTAAGTACAGACTTTTTGCCCTTTATTCCTTTATTGTAAGTATAGATAACAAATCTAGTTTGTCCACAGTTTCTATATTATAGATTGAGATTTAATATTTTAACATATTCTGCGTTAAATTATTTTTCAGTTTAGGGTCTTCTAAATATCTAATAATTAAGTAGTTCAACTCGAACCTTCCCACACTAATTTTGAATTTACAAGCTGATCAGTTATTTGAGTAGCCCTTTTAACGTGACATACTCACGATATTGGCGGCAGGGATCTTAATATTTCTCAGTAATTACAATAAATTCGGAAATACTATTTTGGTATTTTATTTTTCATTCTCGTATCATCATTTTGGTAGTTTTCTTTACACGATTGGTTAACTTTTATAACAGATTTTTTTTTATCTTTAACAACTCGTTTAAAAAATTTCATTTTGCAGCTAAACGCGACGTATTTAATCCTCTATTTTGTCTGTATTAAAGCATAATAACATACGAGTACACTTGAAATTGGTAAAACAGTTTTACTAAATTAGCAATAGTTATCTTGTTATTAGGAATTGTTTAAATTTACTTACTAGAATATTGCATAGTCACATGTTACGTCCTTCTTTTACACATCTGAAATTTGCTAGCCCTATCCATGTCACGTCATTAGGTGAGTATGGGGCCTTAAATAGCGGTTCAGTAAGCGGTTGTAAGTGTTTTAAAAATGTACAAAACTTTTTTGAAACACTGCAGACCTATTTCGTATCAGTTTCAGCTAAAACACTATTAATCATAATAATTTCTTCTACTTTTTCTTACCCGAGAAATCCTTAGACATACGACGATACCATCCTATGCAAATTAGACTTGATGTAGGCACTTATTTATTTCCAAATAACATCGTTCAGATTATTTGACGAGGGTCGAAATGTCGGGTATCATTCCAGTATTCCATATTTCTACACTTTTTTGTTGATCCAACGTTTTTTTTCTGTGACCTCCATATATTAGAATGGAACAGGCGGCGATGAATCGGACACAATGTCTGAAACTTTTGAAAAAGTAGCAGTTGTTTTCGGTCTTTGTTTTTGATATTTTTTGAGTTTTTTTTGTTTTTGTTGAAAATTTCATGGTAACTTAGTACCTGTACTGCTTTGTTGCTAAAAGTAATATTCATAAGTTCGTAATACATGAACGTACGTTCATTTGTTGAAGAAACGTTTGATCGTTTGTTTAAAAAAAAAAAGAAAAAACAAAACTTTTTTTAAGGCTGCACCTCATGCCATTGATAGCTATGTTGTTGCAATTTTCACAAATTATATACCTGTTTCTATTAACACTGAAACAGAATAAAATATATATTTAGGTAAGGCATACTTCAAATAAAGATAAACTGTACTAGGAATAAAATTATTTTGAATTATTTCCTATCTCATAGCTCTTACTCATAATAAGATATTTAATTAGCAACATCGCGGTGTAAGGAGTAGGTATTAGGAGTATAAGGGGAGGCATGAAGAAAATAACAACATGGATTCCATCTATTCCCGCTACCCAATTAGGGCAAAAAGAATATTTTTGTAATGATTAAACGTCTAACATAATATCTCATTAATATCATGAACTTTAGTGGGTATACCTATACTTCTGTATATTCTGACTAAAGAGGAAATATTTATTTATTTGTTTGTTTGTAATGAAAAGCTTACTGGGCCGATTTTTTTAAATTTAATCACCAATTAGAAGCTCCATTATCGTGGAATAACATAGGCTTTTGAATCCGATTTCCCACAGGATCGAATCTTACGCGATCTTGTTATTTAACTTAATTGTTTTTACTAGAGATTCTACTCATACTCATTTATTCAGACCATAGGAATACTACAATAATAAATTATCTGGAACACTTGGTCACGTCAAATGTAATCAAATAAACTATAACATAAATAAAATTGATTTAAAGTAAAATACATAATAGTTTCCAAAAAAAAATGAGTATCAGTTGCTGCTGTTAAGATGCATCGTCAATATAATAAATTATAATAATTAATAACCAATAACAAACATGTTCAGAGAAATAAAAATAATGTCAGTGGTTATTTGCAATTGTACAAGGGCTGAGGTCAGAGTATGTCAAAATAATTATCTTACCTAACTAAAAACGACACAAGGAGTTAAATCACAATTAGGGCTTTTTAAAATAGCCATTACAATTTAAAAAAATATATCTTCAAAAAATCAAATACACTCGCCGCGAGGCGCGAATAACCCATCACCCATTTCCTTCCTCATCCCATCATTTTCCATTCATTGGTTGCCTGGAAGAGATCGCCCATAGGCGATAAAGCCACTCATTGTACCTTTAGTTTTAAGATCTGATTTATAATTTTGTTATAAGTTTTCAAGATATTTTTTTTCCAATAAAACACTTTATTTACCGGGTCTAATCCTTTTTCCTTTTAAACTATTTCTAGTAGATATCGCTTGAGCAATAAAAACGAAGACGATTTTTTTTCTTCTATTGGTTAGAGAAATAGAAATTAGTTGCAAACTAAATACAAAACTGCATACTAACCGACCAACTATCAACTTAAACCAACTATGTAACTTACTTCTGATCTGACGAATAAATGAATTTCCATACCTCACAGAACGAGCGAGAAAGAATGAGCAAGCGAGTGAAAAACTTTACTATAACAGCAATTCATTTAGCGTGAATTGCTTAGTTAATATTATTATCAACACAAAGGGTTCATTAATTTTCACACGACTCCACAAAGCACACAACAAAACAGTTTTTATGTTACAGAAGATTTATTTATAAGTATCAGCATTCTCCGGATAAACAACATCACGGAACATAAAAGTGATCATTAAATAAGAGAAAACTCAGCCATTTAGAAGAGACATTATTAAAAGGAACAACGTATGTTCATAAAATCGTTTCGGTATTGCGAATAGTTGTATAACGTTGTGTTTCGGTGGTTTTAAAACAAAACAGTTCTAAACTGAGAAATATTTTTAGCAAGGAAATACATTTTCAAAAAAAACCCCATACTCAGTTTAAAATGCCTTGAGCAATAAAAACAAAAATAAATATTAAAACAGTTCTATTTATTTCTTAATATCATATTTCCCCGGGTATTCATCTAGTGATTTTAACATTTTAATTTTCAACGTTTCAATCATATTTCAATGATTGTGGGAGAGGTGTACAACATCTGGGGAGACGGGATTCTTCGCAATTCCTGGGAAAATGTGAAATTATGAGTTCTAATCGTGTTAGTTTATTAGTTATATTTCTTCTTTTGGTATAGTGTGGCTCTTCGAGTGTAAAAAGAGAAAAAGAAGAAATACAGTTTTGTACTCGGATCCACCGCTTTTTGGGTTTCGTACCTCGTAGTGTAGAGAATGTATTGGTCCTTATATGTCTAACCATTTAAGAAATAGCGCATTAATGAGGATTCCAAAACGGCAAACCCTGTATAGTTCAAAGGCCTGACAGACTAAAAATTATATATTTTCCGTCACACACACACAGTAAACACTCATAAAATTTGGAGGTTGTGTTCTTTGTAATAATATATGTTAATACAAGCTGCGCCCGCGTTAGTCCGCGGGAATATCGATAAAAAAAGTAGCCTATGTGATATTTCAGGTCTCAATATTTCAAGTGTCATCGCAATCGATTTGGTAGTTTTTGCGTGAAAACTAACTCACAGAGTATACATACATTCTTAGGGCTTACCCAGAGCCAGAGGCGCGAGTTCAAACCTCGTTGCGAGTGAATTTTTGAACATGATTTTTTCCTTTAAAATATTTATAGTTCTTATAATCTATAGGTACAACGAACTCGAATATAATTTCTTATAGTATTTAATGTTACAACTCGCGTCAGACGATTCAGAGTTTTTTAATAATATACAATTTAATTCAAGTCATTTATTCAAATCAGATGTCAAAGATCCATTGTTTTGTTAGTAATTACTTAAAGCTATATTAGTAACAAGAACATTCCTAAGATAATATAATAAAATTACAATAGTCAATCGAATATCGCACAAATTATCACTTAATCAGTCAATAAATATTACATTATTTAATCAATAAAATATGAATGCATTTTGTCAAAACCTGCTGCCATTTTTATGCAGTGATACATAATAAACTCATTTTTATTGGTCGCAACGCTCAGGATGTTGTTAGAGCTGCCGCGTATACGTCTAAGCAGAGAAGTACTTCGCTTTTTTTTAAATTAATAATAATATATTTATCACAAGAAAAATACATTTCTTACATACTAGAACATCATTTTGTGTTTAAACTATTGTTACAATTTAACAATTTTTGGTTATGGTAACCTATATATAAGAACAGATAAACAATGATCCCTGCACTAAGCCAAGCTTGTGTCGCAGGTGATCTGATAAATTGCCGAAATATTGCAGAAAAAAACAGAACAGAGTTTAGGACTGATTGAAAACTAAAAACTAAAACAGTCATAGTATAGCACAGATGGGAGTGTGTGTGTGTTTGAGTGAATGTGTGTGTATAAGTAAGAAATTAAATAAGCTTGAAAAAAGAAATTGCTTGGAAACTACCCGTTGCAGCATCAGCAAACATTCCCGACGCACTACACCATCGCGGCAGTCCCATCAACATCGAGAACACGTTATTATATGCAATGCGTTACAACGTAAATATTAATTGTACATATTTTGTATTATCTAGCATTAAGAGCTGTTGTTTTTGTGAAAGAAATGAACAGAACAAATTTTAATTACTAGGTTTTGAGATTAGTAATTTAATTATACTGTTAATTTAGTGAATTTTCAGGTTGACTCACTTTCTCTAATGTGATTTAAATTGAACAATACTTCATTATACTCACGTGGAAAATTATTTGTGTGTTACTTTACTAACACTTGGGTTTCGACATTTCTCATGTGTAATGAATTTAAAGCGATGCACAAATCGAGATTTCTAGTCGCGTGGTAAAGTGTTATTCGTTTATTCATGTAAACATGGTTGAGATTAATTGGACTATAAATAATACATAAGACCAAGACTTTAAATACAAAATTAATTAATTAAATTAAAATTTATTGAAAACTACGCACCGCGGTTTTACCCGAGATAGTCCTGATCCCAATTGAATATCGGGATAAAAAGTAGTATATGTGTTATTCCCGGTATCCAGCTACCTCTACTTTTAAGTTTCATCTTGGGTTCAGTAGTTTTTGCGTGAAAGAGTAACAAACAATAAAAAGTCACATACATATATCCATACAAACTTTCGCATTTATAATATTAGTAAGGCAGTAAGACTAAGATAGATTAGTAAGATATATCTTACCACATTACAACTCTATTAATGATTCACATCATTTCAATTTACATCATAAGTATAAAACAAAATCGCTTCCTGCTGTCTGTTTGTGTGTATGTTTAGATCTTTAAAACTACGGAACGGATTTTGATGCGCGGTGGGTAGTCAGTTGAAGACTTTGGGAGGTAGTGGGTTCGAGTACCGCTAAGAAAACATAATAATATTCGTTCGAACATTCGAACACAAAAATATCGAACTTTTCGACTCGACCATATCCAACTGTAGTGGCTGCACCGACCTATTTAAAACAACAAGGCCTCCTTACAACACGACTCAAGCTTACAGGTAGTGACAAACAGCAGCTGAAGCCTCACAAAGTGAAAATAACACGGATTTATCGTACCATATTCTGACGCGACCTACCGCGGTTACAATTAATTACTAAATGTTTGGTTAAACATAATATTACATGTACGTAAGCAGAAGGTGAGGTGTTTTCTAGTCATTTTGGACTTGTGTTGATATCAAAATATAGCACTAGAAAGTCAGCGGCATAAAAAAAGAATTTATTTACCGGGATTTAATCGCAAAATTGCGAAAACCATAGAAGAAATTATCAGCGATATACTCAATCGATCGTAGCTACCAGCTACGAGAGCTACGGACTACGTGCTACGAGAGTTATGAGCTAAGAGAGCTACGCACGCGTTTGGTAGGTAATAAATATAACCCGCCCTACCATGATGTCTTATAAGTAGGGCATGAATCCCGGGATCCCGGGATCTCGTAATCTCGGAATCTCGGAGGAAAAAGTTCGATATTACAATCCCGGGATTGAGAGACCCGATATCGAGTACCTCAATTCGAACATAATAGTACGTGGTACTTTGGTTATTTTAAGCATAAAAATGAGTTTTAATTCTCAAATATGAAGTAAATGATAAAAGTAAGTTTGTATCTCTGAAACGAGTCGCTTTAGGACATCATGTGATGGAATGTTTTCTGTCTATTTAGACCGCCTCTATCAAAATATTATAGGTTTCATTCAGCTACACGGCGATTTTTTATGCCTTTGGACGGTTTTAATCTTAACCCTTGAATAACGTGACGGCTTATGGGCATAGTTTAAAGGAAAAGTTTGTTTGGTTTGATGTCTTCTTTCGACGTTATGTCGTTGTTGGATTTAAAGAACAAATCTAAATGCGACATGACGTTTTATTAACATGTTTTTTTTTAACTTCATAGGCCGATATCTCCGATACGAGTCACTTTAGGATACATGACTGTGATGGAATATTTGTCTATTTAGACTTCCTCATAAAAAAAATCATACGCAAATTTTACTGCTACCGTCCATTTAGTGGCGCGAATAGAACTAGGCGCAAAATTTTAGACAGCAGTTATTTGTCCGCCATATTTGCAAAATCGTGAGGTAGACTGCCCCTGGCGTAACTTATTTGCGTAAAGAAACAACGAAGTCTTTAGTTTGTAAAAAAGAAATAATTTTAAACATTTCTCATTATATTTGATTCGCTTTTTTAATAATATATGAAATCTCGAGACTAATCCCGGGATTCCGGGATTGAGTTCTAATATCGAAATCAATCCCGGGATTGAAAACCTCGAGACCCTCGAACCTTTGCATGCCCTACTTATAAGTCGTTGCGGTGTGACGCCAAGGTGTCGTTCAGCTAAAAAAAAAATTTAAAACGCATGTCATTCATGTAAGAATAATAATTAAGATGTCTCCAGTGTCTCCCTTTAAAGTTTCATAGCAATCGATTCCAGTAGTTTTTGTGTGAAATAGTAACAAAGTCACATACATGCAACTTTCGCCTTTATAATATTAGTAAGATGGAGAAGTCACTACACTAAAGTAGACTTACAGTCCGGTCAAATTGTATGGGATCGTATGCGTTAAATCCGGTAGCTGTGATTTTTTGCAGGCTTACTTATGATGTTGGCCTTGTAAATAATCCAAGTTTGTGACCTCAATTGCCGAACGTAACTAGGCCAAAAATCGATAAAAGCGCTAAGGTATAGGCCATTTTTAAATTTTCGGCGATAATAACCCTAAAGACTGGTTTTTTCATTAGGGTTATAATCCCAAAAATTTGAAAATGGTCAAAACTTTTACAGTTTTTTCGATTTTTGACTTTGTTGCGTGCGGCGCTCGAGGTTACAAACTTGAATTATTCATAAGATCCACATCCTAAATAAGCCTGCAAACAATCAAAGCTCGGATTTAACGCATACGATTCCATACATTCGGACGACCATTTTACTGGACTATTAGCAAACAAAAAAAATAGAAATATGGAAAAGTAAAAGTTTCGATTGTAGATTCCTTACTGCATTGCTTTGCCGTCAACAGTACGAGTATCAAGCAAGAGCAATCGCAATAAAATTCCGAGTTAAACTTTGACTGTTCAAAGGGCCTGCTTTGAAGACAAAAGTTCGCGTTTCAACAAAGATATTTAACAAAGAGAACGCCTGGAGCATGTCAAGGAGTTTTACTCGATGTTTATAAATGCTAAGTTTGTTAGGCTATTGGTCACTAGCTACGCCCCGCGGTTTTACCCGCAGTCCCTTTCCCGTGAGAATATCGGAATAAAAAAACCTATGGGTTAATCTAGGTTTTCAGCTACCTATATTCCAAGTTTCACCGCAATAGATTCAGTAGTTTATACGTGATTGAGCAAAAATCACAGACACACACACACACACACAGACACACACAAACTTATGCGTTTATAATATTACTATTCATACGAATCTTTTGGGGCATATATCTAAAACGCCCATGATAGTGGGTAACTTCAGAAACTTAACTTCTTTCAGTTTAGACTGATTCAGAATAAGAACTGAATTTTATTGTTTCCTAATCGTTTAACGTCCACACAAGTATATCAAACAAGTCTAAAAATTTGTTGTAAAAATAAAATCCTACATATAAATTCACGCTAAAACTGCTTAAGCGATTGCGATGAAACTTGGTATGCAGATAGCTGTAGAACTGGATTAACATATTGATTACTTTTGATCCTGAATTTCCCGTGGGATCGGGGAATATGCGGGTAAAACTGCAAGCGCAACTAGTGTAGAAATAAAGGGATACCTATTTCCCTGCGAAAAACGTTTTATCGAATTTTGTTTCTTTGAAAATTTTTCATCGATATCTCTATACGCGACTCTATAATATGCGACGCTTTATTAATTTTAGCAAAGTTTGTAGTATAACAAGATGTCGATTGAACAGGTCTTCGCAGTATGGTAATTTCGCAGTAAAATCATGTATAGCTGTGTAGTTTTTCGATGTAACTAACATTGCAGTACCAATACGTCGAATTAATAATGCGTCGCAGTATAGAAATATCGATGAAAGGTATCAAAACATATTTATAATATTAAATATTTGTATCTGGTCTGGGTGTATTTCTATGTATATTATGTATACATGTAGGTATTATTCAAGTCACACAAATACAATCAATAACCAAAATAAATACAAAAAAATATATATTACAAGATCTACAAAAAAAAAACAACAACAAATTAAAAATAAATTAAATTAAAAAAAATTTTTGTAGGTATTTACAAAAGAAAAATAAATATAAGTAGTTTATCCGTTGTCTAGTCACCGTAACATAAACTGCATCTTACCATGAGGCTAGATGGCGCTGTTTGTTGATCACAGAATTTATTTATTTATATATGACTAGCTGCGCCCCGCGGTTTCACCCGCGTAAGTCCCGTTCCCGCGGGAATATCGGGATAAAAAGTAGCCTATGTGTTAATCCAGGTCCCCAGCTACCTATATTCCAAGTTTCATCGCAATCGGTTTAGTAGTTTTTGTGTGAAATAGTAACAACCTCACATACATACAAACTTTCGCGTTTATAATATTAGTAAGAATTAAAAAAAAAACAAAATTCGATGAAACGTGTTTGTCAGGGACATAAAATAATAGGTATCCCAGAAATCAAGTATTGCGGGGCGCATTCTCTTTTCCAGTAGAATTGTAAAATCTTTCCCCTTCCATGTAAGGATATATTGTAATGAAACTTAATTGTAAAAGTTGGTACGTATGATACTGTTTTATTGAGGTAATGAGTGTGTCGGGAGTTTCGGTAGGGGACGTTGTTATTTCGTACGTTTTAAAACAGAATGAACGCGTAGTAAGTCAGCTGTCTGAGCCATGTTACAAGTAGGTCAAATATTTATTATTTTACTAGCTGCGCCCCTCCGTTTTAACCGCGTAAGTACCATTCCTGCGGGAATATCAGGATAAAAAGTAGCCTATGTGTTATTCCAGGTCTCCAGCTACCCATTTTACAAGTTGCATCGCAATCGGTTTGGTAGTTTTTGCGTGATTGAGTAACAAACTTACATAAACGAAAACTTTCGCGTTTATAATCCGTGTAAGTCCCGTTTCCGCGGGAATATCGGGATAAAAAGTAGCCTATGTGTTATTCCCGGTATTCAGCTACCTAATTCCAAGTTTTTTTGCAAACAGTTTAGTAGTTTTTGTGTGAAAGCTTTCACGTTTATAATAATAGGGGTTAAAGTATGAAATTGCCGTTTTATTGCAATAGGTTCTTTGAATTGACATAGAATCTTCATGGTTTGAGGTTTTTGAATAAAACTTTTTTCAAATGGTTTCTGTGATGTTCTTTTTTTAAAAAATGTGAAACATTTGAATATCGACTTTCAATTGTTTTTGTTATTCAATTTAGACAAGAAAGATGGATACTGCGAAAATTCGAGTGATTTTTGAATACGAGTTCCGACGCGGAACTAACGCGGCAGAAACACCCCGCAATATCAATGCTGCGTTTGGAGAGGGGTCTACTAATGAACGCACCGTGCGATTTTGGTTTAAACGCTTTCGTGATGGAAATTTCAACTTAAAGAACGAGCCACGAGGAAGACCGCCCACACAGGTGAATAACGATGAATTAAGAGAGATAGTGGAAGCCGATCCTAGTCAAACTACCGAGGAATTAGCGGCATGGTTTAACGTTACCTTACCCACTTTATTGACTCACTTGCGTCAAATCAAAAAAAAAAAATACGAAAAATGGGTGCCTCATGATTTGACTGATCTGCAGAAAGAAACGCGTGTTGAAACTTGTGTTGCCTTGTTGAACCGGTACAGAAATGAAGGAATATTGGATCGAATTGTAACATGTGATGAAAAGTGGATTCTTTATGATAACCGGAAAAGAAAAATGCAATGGCTGACCCCAGGTCAAATGCCACAACAGTGTCCTAAAGCAAAACTTACCAATAAAAAGGTAATGGTTACTGTTTGGTGGTCTCAGCATGGTGTTATTCACTATAGTTTTCTTCGATCTGGTCAAGCAATTACAGCAGATGTCTATTGTGCCGAACTCCGAACCATGTTGACAAAACTAGCAGTAAAACAGCCCCGACTTATGAATCGATCTTCACCATTATTGCTCCACGACAACGCGAGACCTCACACAGCACGAGAAACCATTTTGACCCTTCAGGAACTGCACTTAGAAACCATTCGTCATCCTCCGTATTCACCAGACCTTGCTCCAACGGACTACCATTTTTTTCGTGATTTGGACAATTATCTACGTGACAAGAAGTTTTCTTCCCAGGAGGCAGTACAAAATGCTTTCACACAGTTTGTGCAGTCTAGATCGTCGGAGTTCTATCGCAAAAGCATTAATAACCTTCCCATTAGATGGCAGCAATGTATAGATAATAATGGCAACTATTTTAATTAAATAAATTTGTTAAAAATTTAAAAAATAAACAATTAAGATTTTCAGTACAAATCGGCAATTTCATACTTTAACCCCTAATATTAGTAAGATTTACTTACGTTTAGAGATAATTATTTCTTTTCCTAGGCCTTCGCACACAAAGCGACTATCTAAATGTCAAGCACTCAGTGCGGTCGTGAACTAAGTGACTCACTAGGCTCTGAGCGCTAAACGAGCATCCGGTCTGTGCGGACGTAGCCTAACACCTATAAACAACCCCGTCGTCTCGTCTACCGTCCGACTTCTAAATGAATAATCGGATCAAAACTGGAAACAATGGATTCCATCAAGAGTAACGATGACATTAAATAAAACAAGGCCATTTCTTAGTAGGAATTTGTCTCCTTCACAAAATTGTATACCAATTTATCTAACGTTTCATGTCGAATTAATAACTTTTGGAGTGAGATGAAATAATCTTTTATCCTTAGCTAGTAATGTTTGGAAAGCGTTTCTGTCTGTACGTAAACCTTTTTTTACACACGATTTTTCTGAGAGTAAGTGCTGATGTGGTCTTAAAAATATTTTCATGGAAACTCAACCGGATAATAAGTAATAATACTTCAACGAAATTTCAAAAAACTATTCTGTTTATACGCTGAGTTAAATTTAGTACCACAAAATTAATAGTTTAGAACTATCACTAACACTAACTAACTAGTTATAATTTAAGTATAGGATGGTACCAAGAGAATAGGAACACTGTCTAAACTGAATTTAAGGAATTTTCGGGTTAAATTTTAGGATATAGTGACAGCAGAATCGCTACCATTGCCGACGCCGTTGCTTCGTGCCGATGACACGATGTCATTCGATTGCTTAGGTGGCTTGGTAGTAGCGTCGACAAATGTGATCACTGCCGATCAGCCCCCCATATTATCTATCCAGTGGACGTCTGACAACAGTGGAAAATGACAGGCAATATGCAGTACATTGCCGCTTTGAGATAATCAACGGTAATAACCACGTTACGTCTAAGCAGCAATGTACTGAATAGTGCCTGTCATTTTCCACTGTTGTTAGACGTGCACTTGGTAGATTATATGGGGCAGGTGGACGAACTGTGAAAAATCATCCGATTGATGCGATTCGTCTGGTAGGTGAATGTTCAGCTTAAAGCAGGCAAAATACATAGTCACGGCATGCCTACATATATCTGAATATTAAAAAAAAACTTCCGAAAACTTATTTTTTATTTACCCTCTTAAGCAAAAACGCGGCATGCCACTAGTCTCGTGTACTCAGTCTTAAGTTAAGAAACTGTCTATTGTTTAAAAGCAGATACCAATTGGAACGGATATTTTATAAGTTTACACATCTTAAGCAGGCTTGTTTCGAACTGGGTTACAAGTAATAATTAAAACGGCCTCAGAATACTATAACGCTGGGTTCCCACCGCGAAATGAGCGGAGTCATTAGTGTGTTATTTTTGGACCACGAAAGAATACAAAATTCAATTCCATGTAAGACTTGCCTAATTTCCCCTATATTGCTGGTCTTTTCATAATTAAGAAACTGACCTTAAAAATTGAACTACAAGCTACTTACTAAACCAGTAGATACTTACCAAACACAAAAGCAGGAAAGAAATAAATAGCAGAATGATGAATTTTTGAGGGTAACACTGGTCACTCCCAGTCCGGAGGTCCATGTGATTAATGAACGCATCCCCTCGGGACTTTCGTGCTATGCGGGAAATGTAGAGGCAATTGATTGAGAATCCGGATTGTGGGGAGAATGGTCAATGTTGCCAGTTTCCAGTAAAATAAAAACAAATTGATTGGAGAAATTGGAGTGTTTTTTCCTTGTAGACCATAATATACATAAATCGTAACATACTTTCAACAACAGAGGTAGTTAGTTGTAGTTTAATGATCCAATCGACGTTTGTTTTGAATTGATTTGAGTAAATATGCCAATGAGAGATCCATTAGGTGTTGCACTTAATTAACTATAAAAGTCAAAGTCATTTTTTTTTAATTTAATTGGATGTATTCGATCACTTCAAATACGTCGAGTGTTCTTACTATTATGACTCTAGTGTGGCTTCGGAACGCGCCCTCCGATGAGAAGAAGCTACAAGAAACTCATGAGGTTTTTTGTGATCATGTTTTTAATAACAATCGTCAAAAAAGATGACTAAAAAATTATAACTGGAAGTAAACTACCTAATAAATATACATAGTAAACCACTATTTTATTCAGAAGAAAGGTTTAATTAATCAACATTTATGCAGCTCAATACCAAGTAAACAGCAACAGAATAAGTTGGTACGGAAAAAATAATTAGAAGAACAAATTCACAATTCATTAACAAACCAGGAAGCCGTGTGCTAAATGAACCGGACTCAGTAAAAAAGCTGAACTGTTTTTGAATCGCGTTTTAGTATTCGTCCGTCAGTCTAACAGAGTAGTAGTTATGTTGCATTGGGTTCTTTCTTTTTCTTAGTTATAACTTCTGTCAGCAATACAGGACAATTTAGCCAGTTTCTCGTACTAATAGTAAACTACCACTATTATACGTAATCGTTTGAAATAATTTTCAATGCGTAAAGGCTGCAGAAAAAATGGCGATGATTTTTCTCCAACCTTATGGAACATTAATTGTTTGTAACGTGCTAATTTCGAGTTTGGCACTGGTATTTTTATTTTCACTTAACTCGTTGAACTTCGCGTAACTAAATTGATAACATGCCGCCGAAATTAAACAATTTAAACGCAATAAAACCAGGTTTTGCAAAAATAAAAATTCACGACGACGCACGTTCCACTAACGCGTCAAAAACAAAAGTCTTGCATTGGGTTCATACATTGCCTTAGTGAATTGTTTATTTGTTTGGTTTTTGCAATGATGATATCAAATTATAAAAGAAAATGAAAAAATCTTAAAAAATTGCATTTAAAAGCTTAATAATAAAGGCAAAAAGAGTTAAATTTAAGTGGATCGCCTCAGAAAATTGTACCGTATAAATGATCCATTAGAACCAGCAAGAAAGCCTTCGTTTTAGTTAACTGAACTTAAAATATTCGTAAGTTTTCATCGCCTTTCATTTCCATTGCAGCTTGAGTAAATTTATCAGAACAGAGAGTAAGAAAATGTCACAGTGCAGTGTGAAGAAGGAAAACGTCACAATTGTATTCCAATCTGTTATATTTCTTTGTTGGAACGAAAATTCTTGTGGTTTACAGGGGGAGGGGCTTAGTAGATGTTGTCACGTAACAAGCTTTTTTTAAGCTGTGTGAAAATAGTTGTGGTAACATTTTTTCAATTGTAAAGTGGATCTAATTTCACTAGTTTTAGATATATAAAGCAGCTCATAAAACACGCGTGTGTATATAAACGAAAATAGTGAAGTCATATATCATACAAATTCCAAACCTAACCGCATTATTTGCTTTTTTTATACAGCAAAGGTTTGTCATAGATCGAGTGTGTAAATATTTTTTTGTGTAATAATATTCATACATATTGTGTGGCAAATAACATAAGTCTTATACAGTCAAGTGATAACACCATCATCAGCCTAGTAAATTATTTTATTTACTAGGCTGATGATGGTGTTATCACTTGGCTTCAATTTTCTTCAATTCTTCAAATTACTTCTTTTTTCTATTTTTGAAATTTCGAACTGTCCGCCACGCGACTTAATCTTGCTGTGAAAACTCGTTGAAGGAATCAAACTGCCATTTCTCTCTGGTAATTAATACACGGCTTAACTGCAAACAAAATCGCAGTATTTTTGTAATTATAAAGTTAAGTAAAGTATAAAGTTAAGTAAAGTTATAAGTTTAAGTATTGTAACATGATCGAAACGTCAAGGTAAGGAAAATTAAAAAGTTAAAATCACGCGATTATGACCCGAGAAAATGTGTAAATATCAGTTCTAATCGTGTCAGTATAAAACTTTATTTTTTTTTAGTATAAATTTAGCCATCTGAAGCCACTCAACTGTGTACCCAGGCTGTATAAAGGCAAACCCTTTGCCCTCCTCTGCAAAGAACAATAGAGAAGCTAACAATACTTAACACAACAAGCACTTCATTGTGGCACGACGGACATCTTGCTATGAATGGAACCAGGCAATATCATATTTTATTTATAAAATGTTCGCTGTTGTTTACTGGCCGTGCCCTGCGATTTTACCCGCGTAAGATTAAGTTGAAAGCGTTTACAGGGTTACTGATACATTATTTATATATATTTATTTTCTCTAATATAATAAATTTTAACCGATTGACAGAATTACTTTAGACATTTTTGTGTTGGTAAAGATTATGGTAAAATATTCCAGTTCCACTGTAGACCTAAATATGTGACAACGTGAATTACATGATCATTGCAACAAAAAGGAAACAAACAAAAGAATAGCCCCATGTGTTTCTTGTGTCTTTTTGTTGTTGAAGGTCGCGCATATTTTTTAGGAATGTCAATTTCACATAGAGAACTTGATATTTCTAAAAAAACTAGCTGCGCCCTGCGGTTTCACCCGCGTGTGATTTATCAAGATTGGTTCAGCAGTTTTTCATAAGAACCTTCTCCTGATCATAACAAATACAACGCAAAAATAATTATCGAAATCGGTCCAGCCGTTCACGCGTGATGCCGTGACCAAGGGAAATAGGGATTCATTTTTATAAATTAAGATATGTAAAATAATTGAATTTAAAATAATAGAAATATTTTGATTTGATTGAAGCTTCATACTTTTTTTTTAAACCTATGATGTAATGATTTCTCGATGATCTGTTAAGAGTAAAAGTACTTGGCCATCACTATTTATTAATTTAATTTAGAAAGGTCTATGCTGAACATTCATCGCCTTAGCTTCCAAAGGTAGTTATATTTTTTTATTATTTTCAAGAAATAAAGTTACAAATCTAGTTGTAAGGTAGAAGAGGTCCTGCCTAGACAGAATTTCGTCTAAAATAAAACTTACGCAAAAAAGACTCGTCTTATAACAGCGTACAGTTTAGAAATTATTTGGTATGTAAAAAGACTAATATTGTACGCTCAAAATTGCCGATTATATATGGATTCTTTATACCTTACCAATATATTTTTTTTGCCTTTATTATTATATAAAAGAACTTAAATAACATGATTTTCAAGAAATATTTTTTAAAGGAAAAATTCACCAAAGGCCACACAAGTTCCCGCGGGAACTTGCGTGGCCGAGCGGTATAGGCACTGGAATATTGAACCAGGGCCGCGAGTTCAAATCTCGCTGCAAGTGAATTTTTGAAGATGATTTTTCCTTTAAAAAATATTTCTACTAAATATGCCTTGAGCAATAAAAACAAATTTACGTAACTTGATTTTATTGAATATAGCATAATAAAACCCTAAGGTTTGTAGAACGCTAATTAAGATCTACTTTTGTACTTTACTCATAATTACAATTAATAAATGAATTGAATTCAATTGAAAAATTGACCGAGTGTTCTTCTACTTGAAAAGTTAAGTACTGTAAACTTAAATGAAATAAAGAAAAAACCATTTACATAAAAACGCCCTAACCCAACACAATCAAATTAAAAATTCTCATCCAAATCGATTGTTGTAAAAACGTTTTGAATCGAAATACTCAAATAATCAACATCGATACAAAAGAAATTAATCGAATTAAATACGTTATTGGATCTCGATTAACAGATTTATGCAGCGCTGCATTTTGTTTGAATGCCAATGTTATAGCTAGAAATAATAATTATATTCATTTCTTCTATGGTTTGTAATGTAATTTTATTGTAGAAACCTATTTGTTTCAAAAGCTTACAAATGTTCCTACAATATAATTATTAATAAAACACTTTATTTACCGGGTTTTATCGCGTTTTATTCATGATTTTTAAAGGAACCGAGCTTTCGCCAACTTTACTGTTGGCTTTTTCAAGGTTGGTTGGTCAAACTGTAAAGTTGGCGAAAGCTCGGTTTGTTTAAAAACGCCATAAAACCCGGTAAATAAAGTGTTTTATTAATAATTATATTGTAGGAACATTTGTAAGCTTTTGAAACAAATAGGTTTCTACAATAAAATTACATTACAACATAAAACTTCTTACTAATATTATAAACGCGAAAGTTTGTATGTATATAATATATATGTATGTGACTTTGTTACTCTTTCACGCAAAAACTATTGAGTCGATTGCGACTTTTATCCACAAGCCACACCAGAGTCATAGTTGTAAGAACACTCGTTTAGATCACCGATTAAATAAAATAAAAAATTGACTTTGATTTTGACTATCCCGATAATCCCGCGAGAATGGGACTAATGCGGGTAAAACCGCGGGGTGCAACTAGTAATTTATACATTTCATCTATTTTTACGTCGTGTCCATCTAAAGGTTAGTTTTGTGTTAGGTTTTCGCACCATTGTGATAAGGCCCTTTCATTAAAGGGCCTTATCACTTAAAACGATATCTTCCAGACAACCTTCATATGAAACACAATATTTACCGGGTTTTACTCGAGTTTTATTGATTAACAGCATTTTGTTATAATGTACCGAGCTTTCGCTAACTTTAAAGTTAGCTGTGAATCGAAGTTAGGCAGTGAAGTTAACTGTAAAGTTAGCGAAAGCTCGGTACATTGTAACAATGCCATTAATAAACAACACGCGAGTAATATCTAACGGCTAACGGCTGTCTGGAAGAGATCGCTTTAAGTGATAAGCCCCTTTGTTACATCTATATATTTCTTTGTGTTTGTTTTTCTTTTATTGCAATTTTATTTAGGCATGTAACAATTAAAAAAACTCATAAGCTCTAAAGAACTGACCTATAACTTTTTGGACTTGTTATGATAAAATTACTATAAAATTAAATATGATAATCGGTGAACAAACATAAAAAAAAAAAAAAAAAAAATATACGCGACGAATTGAGAACCTCCTCCTTTTTTGAAGTCGGTTAAAAAGAGTTCAATTTAAAATCATATAAAGCAAAATGCGCTTTATGATGGCACATGGTTGTTTAAAGCGCGTTATCCGATCTATAGAAAATACACGCAAATTTTGAGTTTCTTATACCTATGGTATACCGATACCTTCTAATAAATACCAAAATTCTTTTTCAATTACTAGAAAAACTAATACAACTCGAAATTACGAAATTCCCAGAAAACTTTTAACTTTCATGTAATGTCAAAACTATTTGGACGCTATACTAACACTCAAGAATTTCAAATAAGACCACTAAGCGTTACAACAAAGCGAAAAAACTTATTTAATCTAACTTTTGACAATTCTCTTTTATTTTTAACAAAAGGCTGTGTTACACACGGTTACTAATATTGGAATTAGAGTAACCCACGATGACAACGACGACGAACTTGTGACCAAAAGGTTACAGAGCCTTAAACATCGTCGTAAATGCACCATTTGGTTTTACCATCTGTTTTCTACCATCTTACCATCTATACATTTGTATAGATGGTAAGATCCACCCATCCGGGTCTTAATCGCGTACTATTCAGACGTTTCGATCATTGTAACATGATCAAAACGTCGAGGTAAGAAAATAAAAACTAGTACGCAATTAAGACCCGGTGTACGTGATTAAGACCCGGTGAAATGAAATATGTTAACAAATCGTGTTCATTTAAAAAGTTTATACAAATACCCGTCACCCGAACCAAGCGTTTTACATCGTTATTCTTTATTCGTATACCTACTGCGAGAGAATGGCATCAGTTGCCTGAGCATATCTTCCCGAGTCACGAGTGAACAAGTATCTTCTAGGTAAGCGTGTAATATCTTAGATCACATCGTCGCTTTCCATCAGGTGAGATAGTGGTTAAACGTTTTCCAATCTATAAAAACATCCAGTGCAAAGCTGACTAGACTCGCAGACACTAATCCCAACGAAGTTGAATTTCTATTGCCTCAAACTATTCTTTTTCGTGTCGATGGTACAAAAATTGTCAAGGGAATGTGAATATATTGCGAGGACTAAATGGTGTTTTCATTCTTTTTCTTAGGGTGCCTCTCTAACTAAGGAAGGTTTGATAACCCTGGCAGTCAGTTCAGCATATTTATTCCGATCTCTCGCGAGGCTAAAATAGTTCGGCGGCACTCGCTATTCCTGTCCACTCTCTGATGTTTCGTAGCCACGACTTCTTCCTACGACCAACCTTTCTTTTCCCCGCAACTTTCATTGGCTTTTTCATTGGCAGCCAATAAACAGCTATTAGAGCTGGAAGGGCATACAAATAGGTGCTGCATAGTTTGCTCGCGAGCTCCATAGTAATATAAGTACAAGTACTAATAGTATCCTTCTTAGTACCCATACGTATTACAAACCTAGTTCCGTGAGACGAGAGAGCATTATTTAAAATTATTCGATTTAGTTAGACAGTGCAATTCCTTGCATTTAAGCATGCTACACCACTACCAGTGTGTGTAAAGCCTTAATGTAAAAGAAGGCTGGCTAATGTCGTATCTCTCATAGTTTAACTTCCTCAGTGTTTCTGTATAGAATCACTTTATCCACATTTGCATATTTGGAACGAAGCCAAGACTCAGTGTTTTCCTATGGCGGCCGATCGTGGTTGGAATTTTTTAGTTATGTCTTCATTACTGCTCAATATACTCGTATTTTGAGATAGGTAAGTATTTTGGTGATTCTTAACTTCATAATGAAAAGACGTACCTATGGTAAAACTACTTAGTCAATAAGGCTGTAGCTTATGCCAATATATAGAGAAAGAATGTATGCTCTTGACACAACGCCAAATGTTCGTAGTCGTGGAAAATTAGTTAAGCGACAACCGAACAAATCAAAATATATGGCACTACAAGCTTCGTTTGTTAACTACAAATAGTAGGTAGCAATGATATTGATTTCAAAAGTAAATATTGTCAATGAATAATGAACCTAGTGCAACGACTCTTCTGTTTTATGCAGAAAAACCTGCATATAATTATTTTTGTATTTAAGTATTTTTGTTGCTCCTTCACGCATAAACCGCTTAACCGGTTGCGTTGAAAGTCGGGGTGTATATAGATGAAGATCTGGATTAACAAATAGGTTCCTCTTTATCCCGATATTCCCGCGAAATTGGGAGCTATGCGGGGGAAACGGCGCTGTTAGTACTAGAAAAAGAACAGCATACCTTGAAATCATTTCAATTTGTAAGTAATTGTACGTATGGGAATATTCCGCGCCCATTAAATCAAGGTGAGGTCAAATGGTATATTTAATTATTAGGGCAACTTTAAACTACATACAAGTGAGTTACTACAGAGCTGGCTATGTTTTGTAAAACATATATTAGTCCTAATAGGTAAGTGATGATATGGTCTATAATGTAGCATGCTCGTCTAGTCCTTCGTGGCTGCATCGGTCTACGTACCGGAACACAGTCTGAAGTTTACTTGTGGTTACGTCTTAGGCCAGTTTAGGGTGGTAATACGCCTTGGCCAAAGTTTCCTGTCAAAAAACCTTTTTTAATCATCTCTTTCGACGAGTTGGACAAACAATGTTATACCCTTAATTAACTGACTTTCAAAAGAGAAGGTTATTAATTTGAATGTATGGTTTTTGTAGATATTATGTTACCAGATTTCGAATTCATTTAAATTAACAAAACACAATATTTACCGGGTTTTACTGGCGTTTTATTCAATAACGTCATTATTATTAACGACCCAGATTTCGCAAACTTTACAGTTAACTTTTTCAAGGTCGACTGGATGACTGGATGTTGACTGTTGGTTCTTTTAAATTAATATACATTCGAGATACATTATTTGGTTTCTAAAAATCTTCCATCTTGACAAACAGCTTACTAAAACTTTTTAGAATTATTAAATCTTCAAAATCTAAACAAATCTACGTCATTAACAAATCAATTTAAGGACAGATTTATAATTGGAATTATATCAAAACCTAAAACTTAATCCATACTTTATACAAGACCTCAAGACCAACTCTTAAAATATTTTCGAAACAATTTACCTTATCAAGATCGGTGCGAGATATCGCTATCTTGTTTACGAGCTAAATTAACCCAGTTTAAATAAAATATTAAGCAACTGCTTCGGATTTATGAATAAACTTGTCGCATTTATTAGTGTTAACAAATTTTGATCTTTATTACTTACTAGCTGCTCCCCGCGGTTTCACCCGCGTAAGTCCCGTTCCCGTTCCCGCGGGAATATCGGGATAAAAAGTACCCTTTGTCCTTTAACTGGTTCTTAGCCACCTCCCTACCAGCCAAATTGGTTTAACCGTTATTGAGTTATGAATGGTGTAACTAACACGACTTTCTATTATATAAATAGACTAGCTGCGCCCCGCGGTTTCACCCGCGTAAGTCCCGTTCCCGTTTCAGTTCCCGCGGGATTAAAAGTATTCTATGTCCTTCTCCTGGTTCTAAGCTACCTCCCCACCAATTTTCAGCCAAATCGGTTCAGCCGTTCTTGAGTTATAAATGGTGTAACTAACACGACTTTCTTTTATAAATAGAGAAAGATATAGATAATTTACATCTTAAGCTTTGTGATTAAACGTCAAAATAAAATGGTTGCTAGTAAAACCGGTTTACTTAATTGATCCCTTAGAGAAAGTTTGTCTAAAAGTAGCATGCATTATAGAGTCAATTTCACAGAAGCAGTTCATAAACTTTATCAAGTGAGTAGATAGTACCGCTTAGCCTACGCAAATTTTATTATAGAAATGAATCCAAAGGGCATGCCAGTAGTTTCGTTATATAAATTTCGCTTTACAAAGCGTAAATACAAGTACATAGTAGCTGCTACCATGAATGAACTCGCATATTCATTCGTAGAATTCCAAAATTGGTATTATTCAATACCAAACTATTCAATACAATGAGTAAATACGCATAGATACTGAAATTAAAATACCATTCTCTGTTATTAGTTATTACAAACTAAAATTATTTTGGGTTAACCTCGATTATAATTTCGAACTGTTTTCATTAGTAATAAGTGCCTTTGTCCATGACTGTTTTGATTTAATCGTTCCATCCATCAGGTAAATGGAGAATTCCCAAACCGGTATTCAGGATACAGTTAAAGTAGGTAGGTATAGGACCAAACGAGCGAACTTAGTAACGGCTAACGAACCAATGAAATCCAAACCAATATGGACGTTACAGAGAAATTAGCTGAACCATAGAAATAGCAAGCACATTCTTGTGGGTCTAAACTGAAGGCAATTGGCAATTTCTTCTATGGTTTTCGCGATTTTGCATAATAAAACACTTTATTTATCCGGTTGGATCGCGTTTTTTGTTTTGTTGTTTTGGTTGGATCGCGTTTTTTGTTTTCTATTCTCATCTATTTGTCTAAATAGATGAGATTAGATTGTCTAATTAGATTAGAATTTGTCTAATTACATCTCAGTCAACCTTGAAAAAGCCAACTGTAAACTGGCGAAAGCTCGGTTCGTTTAGAACAATGAATAAAAACGCGATTCAACTGGGTAAATAAAGTGTTTTATTGGCAATTGCAAGGTTTAAACCTGACGTGTGTTAGCAAGCGACAGCTAGATAAAGAAATAAAACCGATCCGATACGGACATCTCAGCAAAATTAACAGAACCAGAGAAATACAATTATGAAGCATCTTGTCATGTCTCTGAAATGAAACAAGCTAATGCAATTTAAGCAACGGATAATGAATGAAATGAAATCGAACCAGAATTGAAGTTTTATTGAAACTTAGCTGCCGAAAGCAATTACAAATTAGGGACTCGAGCATGCGTTGCTGACCTGTCCATTATTACCATTTGCCGAATGATAATCGTTTACCATTTATTTGCTTTCGTTCGCTCTCACTCGTTTAGTCTATACTCAGCTTTATGTACCGAAAATCATAATCTCATGGGTCCATTTCTAAATGAATCCCCTTATATTAAAAAGCGCGACGAAGCTCCGCCATTCCCCGCCATCTTTCCCCGCAAACCGCCATTCGAAGCCGCAATCCGCCAATTACATTTGCTAAATAGGCACCGAAATCGGCCATTTATGCACTGAATTCTTTAGCGTTTGCATAAAAACGACGCTAGTTGTTTTTTTGTGGAAATTAATGCATAACAATATTAATTTGGGTTATGGAATCGGCGATAAAAGAGTGTTTTTGGCAGGTTATTGCGTGCTGTTAGTGGTAATGCCAATTAAAAATATTTACGATGATTTTTATTGCGCATAAAAAGTTCGAATAACTTCTTTGTTGTAGGTAATTAACATTAGAGTTTTTTCATTATAAAATCCATATATTAATAAACTCCACAATTAACTTTTTATGATTTGTTTAATGATAATAAATGATATCATTCAGTAGCACATCTGTTATTTTTAAAAGTACTAATGTACAAGCCATACGTAAGTAGGTAAGTTCTAATAATTTTATCCACTAACTTCTGAATCAGAATCGGATAATGTTAAGAGGTGAAAAAAAAGTTTTTCTTTTTAGCTTCGCTGTACGGAGAAGTTGCTTCGTAGTCCTCTTGAAGTCATTATATAGATACCTACACTTACGAGGAGTTTTACATTTATGTTAGCTTGCCTAGATAGAAATTAGTACCATCAAATCGTACTTATGGCGCATAGATTGAACTGACACAGGTTTACCTGTTCAGTCTTGCCTCTACACACATAAGGTCCTTTGTTCCCATTATACCAGATTCCGAAAATACTAGATGACTGAAATACCAGATTCCTAGTATTCCAGATTCTCTTAATACCAAAAGTACAGTAATAAACAAAACCAAAAAAAACCTTGAAAAAATATTATTTAATAATAATAATTAATTCAATATTTATTATTTTTGATAGTTTAGGTCTAATGATAAATAGCCCGTCTTACTAGTTATGGTAAACAATCGAGCTTTTAACATCGCTCTTGAAATGAAGGAACTCGACTGCCCATGTATGGGGCTAGTTGTAGAAAATGCAAACTTTTAAAGTCTCTAAACTAAAATTCATCAACAAACAACATAAAAATCTGTTGCTATATTGTTATACAGTTATTGGTATTAATTAAACTTGACAAGAACTTGCTGCAATTAATAAAAAAACTTTCTACGGAATAGTACGGAACATCGATAGCACTTCCAACTGAATCTTCTCAAATCTTGTTAGCAATATTTATCAGTTAAATAAAGTTTAAGACTTAGCTACAGTCTGCAGACTTTTTATTGGCCGATGTTATAGTATTAGTGTAGAAGTTTTTTTGTACATTCAGAGTCAATCTTTTTTTTTAGGGCAATCTTTCCGTGGGCTTGTGGGCTTCATAATTGGGTATGTGTGTTCTCTCTGAGCAGTGAAAGTCACACAGCTTGGCGCCAAGGAGGGTTGGTGTCATTCAGGTCGGTCGTAAAAACATTACTTACCAAATCTTTTAAAGTAGGTATGGTTACCTACTGTGTATATGCGGCGGTTGATATTATCTCTAAAAGCAGTCGTTAGGTCGCGTCGTGTAAGAAGTCTTTGATCAAATTTGAGAACAGATTCCTATAGGTCCTCTCCCCCCTGTGAAACATACTTCTCTTTAGTCCCTTAGTCAGCTTTCAAAGGGGACAGTCGCCACGAATTCTTACCCCGGGGACAGGGCTAGAGGGGACAACCAGGAATAATCGGAAATTAGAGTCACTTTCTAAGCAAGTTACTTGGAAAACTGTTGAAATTAATTAAACTTATTTTTCGCATGCTATTTAGAATTTAATAAATGCCTGATACTTTTCGAGATTTACAAAACTTGCACTCAGGGTTAAAAATTGTTTTTATTCTATCGTAAAATATTATGTCTGAGTTTTACGATAAATCCAAAATAAAGTTGGAGATCTAAAGTTGATCCTTGCAGAACCCCTAATTAATTTAGAATAGTTGATTGCTAGCGTTTCGAAGACGACGCCTTGAGTTGTTATTTAAAGTGCTTTTAACATAATGATTCATGAACTCCGCTTAGTGTTTGAACGTTACAAATTAAACTGGGATAAAATTAATTGAGATAAGCGGATGAAGAGGTTACTTGAAATCGTTCTAAATAAAAATAAGACCAAAGTTCCTTAGACAAACGCCGCTTGAAAATGTTCAAACAGACAATTCAACCGAAAAACAAATTATAGCAATCGAAACGATAACAAATTCTATTTCTTTATTTTTCTTAGTTATGGCTTCTGTCAGCAATATAGGACAATTTAGCCAATTTCACGTACGAATAGTGAACTACCACTATTATACTGCAATCGTTTGAAATAATTTTCAATTTTCAATGCGTGAAGGCTGCAGAAAAAATGGCGACGATTTTTCTCCAACCCCATGGATCATTTGTTTGTAACGTGCTAATTTCGTGTTTGGCACTGGTATTTTTATTTTCACTTCACTCGTTGAACTTCGCGTAACTAAATTGATAACATGCCGCCGAAATTAAACAATTTACACGCAATAAAACTTGGTTTTGTAAAAATAAAAATTCAAGACAACATTCCACTAACGCCTCAAAAACAAAAGTCCAAATTCTATTTCGATCATGTTTCTTTGCTGTTTCGATAGCTTTTTCTGTCAGTTTTACAGCTGTCATCTGACCTGAAAGTCTCAAAGCGTTCCTTCACACAGTTCTGCAATAAAACGGGTAGTCTAGACCAAATCTTTCTTGTAGGGAAACTTTAACTTATTACCACCCACCTGCCTAAGTCATAGCGCCAAATGGACTCGTCGGTGTACGTACTAAGAGAGACAAGTCGGATTTTGTTTCATGGTCGTCTTCCTTCTACTAGACGAACGTGCGACATCTTAAGCCTCGAACATCTGCCACCAGGTGACGTAGTGTATGAAAAAATCGTTTATTCACTATCTCAGCTGGATAAAAACAAGTGTCTAACTGCCAAATAAACAAACGCTTATCAAAATTTGTTCAACTAAGAGCCGATTTTTTATTTCACGCATAAAAGATCATCATCATCATGAGCCTGTTGCAGTCCACTACTGGACATAGGCCTCTCCAATTGCACGCCACCTAGATCTATTTTCGGCTTCTCGCATCCAGTTTGTGCCAGCCGTCTTGCGCAAATCGTCGCTCCAACGTGCCTGAGGACGTCCTACACTACGTTTGCCGAGACAAAAAAGCATAAAAGATATCTGTCGAATAAGTTCGAACTTAACCAAATTTAAAAGACTTCAAATTTTGATGGTCTAAATTTTGATTTATTTTCTTTTTAAATACCATAGTGACATTTTTCATTCGGTGGTGTTACATTTTATTTGCAGATATCTCTATCTAGGGATTTGAAAAATTAGCCCAAAGAATAAAGAAGTTTTTAAACTTTTAAACACAACATTTCCCTTATTAATGTTTTAAATTTAGAAACTGCTTAAATATTTAAGTAGTAAACGGTACAATAACCTAAAAACAGATATAATTCCTAGTAAATATTTACAAATAAAAACATCAGAAGGCTCTACTCAAGCTTTCAGACAACCAGCAATTTTCTCAGTAGCAACATTAAGTAGCTACAATGACTTAGACGCTTTCACTCCTTTATGAAAAAATACCGATTTTCCATAACAATAAGTTGAACTCTAAAGATGAATATAGACTAGGAACTAAGATCTTATACCAAATATCGCTTGATAATATAATTTATGGCCCAGTTCAATATGTTCACTTCGTTATTAAAACATTCCTTTTGAAAAATAATTAAAATAATGACCACCCGCTCCAACTTCTACTATAGAAGTAGTTCATATTGATTAACACACCAGGATTTACCTGGGTTGAACTTCTTTATTGGACATAAACAAACTTAAAAATACATTGAAAAAAAAAATGATAATAAGTCTTCATTTCGGTGGATTATTGGATCAAAAGTAGCCTATGATCAGTATTTCATTGCAATCGGTTCAGCGGTTTTGAGAAACAACAAACACTTACAAAAACTTTCAGCTTAATGATATTAGTAAGATTAAAATGACGATGATACTGAATATATTTTTGTGGATAACTTACTAGCTAGAGGATAATTTTGATTTGAATTTATTTGCTCGTCTGCAAAGGCTATCCCTATGAAAGCCACGCCCCCGTCACAACTCTTCTGTTAGCAAACTCCCTAAGTCTTCCGAGAGAAAGTTGTCGATCTGCGGTGTTACTGAGTCAAACCATAAATATTCGATTCAGCTAAGTGATCTGGAGGTTAACAGCTTGTAAATTGAACGTAAAGGGCACTTATGTAGGTAGGTATGTTTCAGAAAATTGGTTAATAGTTGTACGACATGACATGGCTAATTGGTACCGCCTTCGTATAAGTTACCTCTAATTCTATTAATAATTTGTTATATTTTTTGTTTTACATAACATTTTTTTAGATTAATAAATAGGTGGGCGTTTGATCATTGTTTCAACCGATCGCGATGGCAGGTTAAGGTCGACCTGAAATTTCTTAAACTAGGTGAGCCATATTACTATACGAAAAGAAAAAGACGCTATTTAGGAGAAGAGTAGGCCTACCGCAAAAGTTCAAACCACCGACGCCACGAGACGTCGACTTGCAGTCTTAAGAAATACGCACCGCGTAAAGAAATAACTAGCGCGGCGCGATGCAGACTACGGCGTTGATTTGGATGCATTTTAAACCGACGCCGTCGATTTAAACTGTTATTGAAATCGGCGTCTTTTGAGCTGCCGCCGATTTAACAGACAATTCAAATCGACGGCATCGGCATCAAGCTAAGGCTGTTACTTGTCACAAATCTCGAGCGTAAATTATTCCTTTGCGCGGTGCCGATTTCTTGACTCTTCGTGATAGATCATATTCTCACATCATCAGATGTTGATAATAGATATAATTAAGAAGAGGTAGCAAACATAAAATACGTTTTTTTCTTCTTTTAAAATTCAACTTTCATAAGTCACTTACAAATTCCTCGAACTAAATCACCCTAAACTCTTGAACAACGATTAGCCTTGAACTGAACAAATCGATAGACATATGGTTATGAGTTCCTTTTGAAAATGAAAATGTATGCTTCGTGAAAATAAGAACAAACGATATCTGGGCAACCAAATTATGTTATTTGTTGTTAGGAAGGGGAAGATTAGGGTTCAATTTGTAGGTATTTTGTTTGAAAGTCAGAAATTGTTTTTGAGATAAGTAGGTATTTAGATAAAAATATCTTTATGAACGTTTTTATTATCAGAATACTATATTATAGTATGTATAAAGAAACACAATATTTACCAGGTTTTACTCGCGTTTTATTTATTAGCATTGTTGCAATGTTGCTGAGCTTTTGCTAACTATACAGTTAGCTTTTTCAAGGTTAACTGAGATGTAATTCGTATATTTTAATATTTTAAAAAGTTGCTGTAAACTATCGCCTCATTATTATCTGTAGTAAAACGTTCCTGTGTACGCAGACTTTAAAATTATTGTAATAGTTTTGAATTTAAATTATTTCTAGTTAACTCAAAAAGCTACCAAGTCTTCGGAACGCGCCCTCACATGAGAAGAAGCCATGGAGGTTCTCACTGTGCTTCGAAATTTTAAACAATCTGTGTATATAACATCTTAAAACACGAGTAAAACCCGGTAAATATTGTGTTTCATTTACAAAATTGCGAAACCTAGGACAACACTTTATACATACATACTTTTTACATACACACATACAATATATATTGTATGTGTGTATGTATTTAAAAATACCTTCACAAAAAAAATACTTTTCGACAAGAACCGAATCTATGCGTCTCCTTACTTCACTTAAAAATACTAAACCGTGTCGTATATTTTGTAAATAAAACTAAAGAGATGTTCCAATGGGACCTTGGAGAAAAACATATGCACCTTTTGATACCAATTTTGTCGCAGAATCGGTACGTATGCGGGTGAAACCACGGGCGCAGCTAGTGTCAGATATATCAATTTGGAAGTATTTTTAATCGGATTAAGATAGTTTACGCGTAATTGGTAATTCTGTTCTCAAAATGGATGACATGCAAAAGGTCAAACACGCATAAATTCAAACACGCAAAATGTCAAGAAAAATCGATGTTGTTCTGACAAAGACTATAAATTAATTTATAGCAAGTTCCAAGAAGTTTTGTAGGAATTAACTAATTTTAAAATAAGGACTTTGGCGCAAGAGACAAGTTTTGGCACCGACCCAGCTAATGCATTTGTTAGTAAATGTTGCGTCACCTACAAAGGGTGTTAGGTCGGGCGCATTTTGAACGTTTTTTCTTCCAAACAATAACTCGTACAGACAAATTGTACGCCTTTTAGTTTCATTGTTAGGGAGTCTCCATCGAATGCATCTAGATCGTCACGCCATCTTTGCAGGAGGGCTATGTTTCGTTCACTCTGATTCGACGCTGAAACAGCGTCAAGCTCTAGGCTGTTACATTAGAGAATACCACTGCTGTTCACTCGTGACTTAAAGACCCCCAAGTTGCAACCAACCTTATTGTAGTATAAATAGCGTAGAAGTGATACAATAAGGTTCCGCATCGGGGTTTATCAACTATTAATTATTCTAAGGGGTTGCACTCGTGGCACAGATATTTATTAGTAGATAATTTAAATAATTTCTTCTGAAAATTATAAGTATCAGGAAAGAAAAAAGTTATTGTTTTAAAAGACGTCAGTCCAAAGACAACAGACGAAATGAAACGAGAAATTTTTCTTTACAAACTTGTTATAAGATTGAATCCAATAAAATACTGAAGGAAATTCGATGTTTCCGTAAAATGAGCTATTTAGGATGAAAGCAACTACTGACTAAGGATAGACTATCAATTTTTTGATCGGACGATTCTCACTGGTCATATGAGTTGATAAATTAAATTGCCAAATAAAGTCAACTTACTGGATGCCTCGATTTGGATTAGGTAGATACAGTTTTTCATTCGTTTCAGAAAGTATTTCTTCCTTTTAAATGTACCGCAAGTGGCTGCGGGTAACCCCCTTACTTATAAACAATGATTAACATATGACCAAGTTATGTGACGTTTATCTCCGTCTATCAACTTTGAAACTTCATGTCACAGTAAAAGACAAAATATACATAGTTATGCAGCTGTTAACTGGCGTTTATAAGTAAGGGGGTAAGTGGCGGTCCCACGAAGTGATGTTTCTCAGGCCGCGCCGATACACGTTTGTCGAAGTCTGTGCGACTGATTCTGTCTTGAGCCGTTTCCATAGCGCGATGTTTCACAGGCCTCGCTACGTCGTGCAATAAAAAATGAATAACCTTCTAATTACCGACTCCCGAAGGATTATAGCGGGTCACGACAGGCCTCAACGGGCGCATAGGGTCAGTACAAGTACTTAAATTAATTTAAATATGTGCATTCATATGTAATATAAATAGTAGAGAAACGGAGCGATTCACACAAACTATTAGGTAATAATAATAATTGGCCTTTTCATCTAAATTTAGATGTTTTATACAGCGCAAGCAACTTTTTAATTCATGCTATTTTATGGTGCTGTTTGCCCGGGACGTTGTTAGGTGGAGTAGGCTTTCCCAGCACTTATACCACCCTCCCAGCTTAGTCAGCCATGGCCAGAGGAAAGAACTGGTCAATACGTCTGGATCTAACTAAGCCGTGGGTTTTCTCACGATGTTTTATTAGGTAAACTGTGCCAATATCGTCCGATAAAAAATCGTACGCTCTGTTTTTACCTTTACAGTAGACAATTCAACTCGGCCAATTGTTGGTGAAGTCCAATAGATATGTGAAACAGAAAACTTTGATAGTTCGAATAAAAGCAATAAAAGTTTGCCACAATAAAAATCGCCTTTGAATCGGACATGTTGAGAGTCTCTGTGGGATTTTTGTTTGAACTCCACACATACGTTTATAACACTCGACGTGATATAACGACGTACTTATTTAATCTTACTTCTTACCAATCCTATCCTACTAATATTATAGAGCTGAAATTTTTTGAGTATGTATTTATGTATGTTTGTTTGTTACTCAATCACGTAAAAACCGCTGACCGATCGCGATGAAACTTGGAATATACATAGTTTTTGACCTGGAATACACAGGGCGATTATATCCCTAAAGCACCAGTGCCAAAACTTGAAAAATGGTGGATATTTTAGCGGTTTTTTTTTCGATTTTTGACATAGTTGCGTTCGGCGCTCGAGATAAAAAACTTAGATTATTAATTAGGCTAACATCGTAAATAAGCCTACAGTCTAAACACGAGATTGTATACACACAAACATTTACAAAAATAATGCAAGCTTTTGTTTTTTAACTATTTAACTTTGTTCTCTTACAGCATACATGCGTTCTATTGATCACTTTTCCTAAAAATATAACAATGAGTAGGTACTAGTTTCTTTTATTACTACTAAGTTTGTATCTTCACATAAAAACAACTAAACCAATTCTGACGAAACTTGCTCTATCAGTACCTAGCTGTTATAAAATAGTCAAACCAGCCTTGTACCCTAGCACTGTATCCACCATGAAACCCATTAAGGCACTACCTAAGTATCGATGATTAATGAAGTCGCAATGTCTGAGTAGATAGGGGAAAACTGTCGACCGTCCCGTCCGTCGGTCATGAAGCAATTTGTCAAAGAACCTTAACAATAAACTTGGTTATATCTAGATATCTATTGAATTTTTAACCTTTCTTACCTAAATTCGGAGGGTGTGGTAACTGTATTGGTCTATCGGAGGTTTTGTTCGACCACATGACGCGACTGTTTTTTGTTTGATGGTTTCTTTTGCGATAAAACCCTTGCTTTAGATAATGGTTTGTTTTTTTTTTCATAAAAAATTGAATTCAATGAAATCTCATAGAATATATAATATTAGGGGTTAAAGTATGAAATTGCCGATTTGTACTGAAAATCTTAATTGTTTATTTTTTAAATTTTTAATAAATTTATTTAATCAAAATAGTTGCCATTATTATCTATACATTGCTGCCATCTAATGGGAAGGTTATTAATGCCTTTGCGATAGAACTCCGACGATCTAGACTGCACAAACTGTGCGAAAGCATTTTGTACTGCCTCCTGGGAAGAAAACTTCTTGTCACGTAGATAATTGTCCAAATCACGAAAAAAATGGTAGTCCGTTGGAGCAAGGTCTGGTGAATACGGAGGATGACGAATGGTTTCTAAGTGCAGTTCCTGAAGGGTCAAAATGGTTTCTCGTGCTGTGTGAGGTCTCGCGTTGTCGTGGAGCAATAATGGTGAAGATCGATTCATGAGTCGGGGCTGTTTTACTGCTAGTTTTGTCAACATGGTTCGGAGTTCGGCACAATAGACATCTGCCGTAATTGCTTGACCAGATCGAAGAAAACTATAGTGAATAACACCATGCTGAGACCACCAAACAGTTACCATTACCTTTTTATTGGTAAGTTTTGCTTTAGGACACTGTTGTGGCATTTGACCTGGGGTCAGCCATTGCATTTTTCTTTTCCGGTTATCATAAAGAATCCACTTTTCATCACATGTTACAATTCGATCCAATATTCCTTCATTTCTGTACCGGTTCAACAAGGCAACACAAGTTTCAACACGCGTTTCTTTCTGCAGATCAGTCAAATCATGAGGCACCCATTTTTCGTATTTTTTTATTTTATTGATTTGACGCAAGTGAGTCAATAAAGTGGGTAAGGTAACGTTAAACCATGCCGCTAATTCCTGGGTAGTTTGACTAGGATCGGCTTCCACTATCTCTCTTAATTCATCGTTATTCACCTGTGTGGGCGGTCTTCCTCGTGGCTCGTTCTTTAAGTCGAAATTTCCATCACGAAAGCGTTTAAACCAAAATCGCACGGTGCGTTCATTAGTAGACCCCTCTCCAAACGCAGCATTGATATTGCAGGCTGTTTCTGCCGCGTTAGTTCCGCGTCGGAACTCGTATTCAAAAATCACTTGAATTTTCGCAGTATCCATCTTTCTTGTCTAAATTGAATAACAAAAACAATTGAAAGTCGATATTCAAATGTTTCACATTTTTAAAAAAAAGAACATCACAGAAACCATTTGAAAAAAGTTTCATTCGAAAACCTCAAACCATGAAGATTCTATGTCAATTCAAAGAACCTATTGCAATAAAACGGCAATTTCATACTTTAACCCCTATTATTATATACCCATACTTTATAACTGAAATGAAAACTAACAAACTCTATAACTATTTTTGTAATTCTTTTAATAAATAATCTACAAAACCGTGACCAATGACTGTTAAAATATTTTCATGTATTGTTTTGAATTTTATTATAATATAGCTGTTACCCGCGACTTTGTCTTTGACGTTGCATTTTTGCAATTTGAAAAGGATGTCTGTGACGATGATACGAGTACGCACAAGTTGCATGCAAGACTTCCCCTATTTATGACGTAGGTATTTAGAAGTGTGGTGTAGAAAACCGCTGAATGGAAACAATACTAATAGGATCATATAATGCTCTTAAGAGCGTATTAAAATTCAAAGACCAGACTGATTGATTCCCTGACTAAATGACTTAATGACTGCCATACTGATTCACTGACTGAATGACAAATAACCCCATGAGTTTCTTGTGTCTTCTTCTCATTGGAGGTCGTGTTCCAAAGACACGGTAGTTTACATGACGTTTCTAAAAAAATATGTAATAATATTTAAAAGAATTAAAATATTTTTAATTTAAATTTGAATAAGTACATAGATCAACGCATAACCCAAACCGCTGGTCCTCGATACATGAAATTTAAAGAGTGTGGTGTTCTTTGGCATTTATTCACTAAAAAATAACGCGAGTAACACCGCGGGACGATGTTTATTACTGCGTTATCTTAATCTTACTAATATTATAAACGCGAAAGTTTGTATGTATGTATGTGAGGTTGTTACTCTTTCACGCAAAAACTACTGAATCGATTGCGATGAAACTTGGAATATAGGTAGCTGGAGACCTGGATTAACACATAGGCTACTTTTTATCCTGATATTCCCGCGGGAACGGGACTTAGCGGGTGAAACCGCGTGGCGCAGCTAGTAATATTATAAACGCTAAAAAAATGCTACCGTCTATTTCATTTTTTTTAAATATTTATAACCTTAATTAAAATATATCCTCGATGCCCACATTCATAAAAAATAACAACGACATTTATCGAAACCAAAACCCAAAAAGTTCGTCATTCAAAATGTTTGAAAAGAATAATTCTGGGATTCTCCATTAGTACAGACCTACCATTGCTCCAAAAGACAAGTCATTATATAATTTTAAAGAATTATAAGGGCTCATCACGAAGTTAACCTGACAATATGGCGAAGGTTCTAAGTACGTATGACACAAGGCATTGTTAAAAGTTATCAATTGTGTAGAGTTAGAGAACTTATCCCTCATGTGTCGCAATCTTGCTACGAAGTCGTCTTGTTTTCAAAAGTGAAATTCAAAAGTTCAAATCCTAACTTAACATAAGAAAGTTTACAATGCTTTTGGCTTCGTTGTTTGCGATCTGTATGGGACAGAATTTTCTAAATTGAATAATACCCAGAATATTTTTTAGTACATGTGATTCCGTTTTAGCCCAAATGCGTGAATGGGATTTTGCCCGACTGCGCAAATTTGAAACTTCTTTTCGTTTTAATACTTCTTTGGAAATTTTTCAATTGTTCGTTTTTACATCACAAAACTTGTGTCATTCATCATAGAGTCAAATTCACAAAAGCAGTTATAATAAGGAATTTTATCAAATAGATAGTACCGATTTGTCTACGCCTATTGTCTATTATTTATTTATTATTTATTTTTTGTAAATGTGACTATAAAATGTAATGCCACTTGTTTCATTATGTAAATCCAGCTTCATCGGGGTACTTATGTGTCGAATCAATTTGTAGTTCAATTGGATTTGTCATTTCTAAGACTATTGTGTCTAAATTGTATTCAAATAAAGGGCTAGAATGCCAGTCCGGGATAAATTTTTCGTATTTCCCAAGGTCACGCAGGCTTAATTAACAAACTAAACAATAACATTAATTTTAAACGAAACAATAACATTAATTTTAACCAATAACAATAAAATTTAACGATAATTTTACTGCAAATTCTCTTTTGTGTACCTACCTACAATGATTAAAATATTAAGGCGTTTAGACATTTTTTATGCTCTGAACAAATTTAATAAAGTCTTGATAACGTCGTAAAAGTATAGCCGGAACTCTCATTAATTTCGTTGGAAACGACTTCATTAATTAAAAACACTACGGCCGAGTAAAGACTGTAATGAATATTGTCTATACCTGAACTGAAACTTCACTGATGTCGACGAATATTCATTAATTTTTTTCCCTTCGAAAAGCGCTAGATTTTTTATATTTCAATGATTATTTTATGATTTTTCTCTATTTCGAATCGAAGTAGATAGTCCTTTGAGGCGGTGTTAAGTGTGAAAGTCGAACCAGACGATGGAACTTGCAACGTACCGTACTCTCTATTTATGTACCGACTATTATGAATATGTTTTGACGACCTCTGTGGCGCGTCGGGCGAACGCTTGGCTGCAATGCAGAAGGTTGCGGGTTCGATTCCCGCTGGGTGCAAATATTTATGCTTCAAATAAATAATTGTATCTGGTCGGGTGGTCTATGTATAATATGTATGTATTTACGAAAGAAAAATAAATATAAGTAGTATATACGTTGTCTAGTCACCGTAAAACAAGCTTAGCAGCTTATCACGGGGCTAGATGGCGCTGTGTGTTGGTCACAGGATTTATTTATTATTTATTTATGTCATACATAATAGTTGCAGATTATTATTACCAATGTCAGTGGTGCGATGGTGCTGCGGTGCGGCTTGTCTAGTACACCCAGTAAACGCATATAAGCGTGGAAGAAGCCTTTCCATACTTACTCCAAAACTTACTCAAATACGAAGTATGCATACATGACAAAGCAATTGGACCTTTATTCATATTTTCACCAATTGTGCGTTGACAACGAGGACGGCCCGGCGGCAATACGCTGTTCTCTAACGTGATTGGTTCTTTGAATGACCCGATCCGAGTACAACCGAAGTAACAGATTCATGTCCATTGTACGTGATGTCCTTTTGAAGCGTAAGGAATACTTCCATGCTTACATATTCATTCACTGGGTATGGCTATCATGACGGTTGTAAATGACAAGACAACTAATTTCTTAAGGAAGCGAGTGATATTAAATGATGATCGAGAAACTTTGTATACCTACGCGAAAATAAAAAACGTGTTTTTGTGATAACGCGGAACCTCGCGCATGCAGAGTTTGACTCGCACTTTGCCGGGTTTTTGTTTTTAGCTCTCGCCACCTTGTTGGAAAGGAGCGTAAATGGTTACTTTTTGTGGAGATATTTTTGCAAACAACTACAGTAGCAGAATAAAAATAACTAGTTACAGAACTCGCTAGTTTTGAAACAGGTGACGCGACCAAGTAACTAGTTTCGTTACGTTTTTTGAAAATAGTGTAACAACTCACGTCTAATTATTACTTCTTCCTTCTATGCTTAAATAAACACAATGATGTAAAAGGTAAAATGCCGATACAAAACTCGTAAGTAAATAAACACAGCTTAAACTAGATTATCCTACGTACTTGATTAAAATTTTAACTGTGACCATGCTCACCTAGCTGCGGTTTCCGCTTTGTCACACAACGCCATTTCAAATTCCGGTAATTATGAAACAGATTAGGTAGTTGTTTTACTCTAACTAATTCATTTGTTACGTTTTACTGCTTTTGGAAGTTGTGGTTGTCATTGGATTAAAATTATCACTTTGGTTTTTGGTTGTTTTCACGAAAATCTTTTAACGTCCTTCATTTTAGTTAGATAAACTTTTAACTTATAATAAAAATAATAACTAGCTTTTGCCCGCGGCTTTGATCGCGATAAGAAGTATTATTTTTCATCCCCTATTTTGTCCCTTTGAGGGTAGAATTTATCAAAATCCTTTCTTAACGGATGCTAATAAATGCGTCATAACATCTACCTGCATGCCAAATTAACCGAACCGTCCACTGGTTTGCGCTGTGCGTTGATAGATCACTGTCAGTCAGTCAGTCAGTCACCTTTGAGTTATATATATTTAGAGGATAGAGCGGTGTTGATCTAATGGCAGTATCCCGTATCCCAGCAGCACCAATGTCTTTTTATTAAAGAAAAAAATAAGTGTGCTATAAAAATCTCTCTTACGGTTAAGACCGTAGTTAAGGTAAGGCCAGCTGTGGGTTAGTTGCGGAAACATGCAGTAAAAACTTTAACTTTTATACCATATAATAATTTACCATCAGGTGAAATAGTGGTGAAACGCATTTATCGTACGTAAAAATAACATAGGTAGGTACAGAAGTGTAAACACTTAATTCGTGTTCCCCCACAAAGGAGGAATAAGACAAGAAAATATATTTTTTTATTTCTAAAATAACTTTTAATCATTAAATTTTAGATATCCTTTTGATTTGCCTCACTATTGTACAACCTTGGTTTAAGATGCCCTAATCTATTTCGTAAATTAATACATTTTCATTGGTTGGATCGTTTTTTTTTTAGTAGGTAATTACAAAGTTTTCAATTTTTTTTACATTTCGAACGTTTTAATTACAAAACCGAAAACGAACACGACGAAACAAATTACGAAAATTTTACAGTTTATCGTTCTCGTTTTGTTGTAGTTTTTTTGTTCGATACATAACATATTTTTTTAATAGTTCATAGTATCCTGCCTGATATAACCAGCATGGACACTCGTCAGTCTAATAAATATAAGTGGAAGGGGTAGCAAACTCTTCACTTTTTAGGACAAAATGCCTTATTAAAACCATCGGACGTGCAGCCGGTACCACAATAAAATTTGAACAGATTCAGTAGAATTAAACCCAATAAAGTTAACGTTCGATTTAAGTCACCATAATATTTCATGACCCCTCTTAAATTAGCCGTCGTAAGCAAAGTCTTGCAAATCTTGTGGGTCAACTGAACAGAATGGAACATAAAATTGATTTTCAGCAGTTTCGTATGGACCGTACAAACATTAGCTGAGGCCTGATCCAATAAGATTGTGTGCTTAGACGGAACTTTGTCTGGATATAGATTGGATTGACTAGATGTGATTCTATTTGTTTAATCAATCCTAATACACTAAATTCCATTAGTATACCACTAATAGAAATATAAATAAGTAGTTGTTAAATTTATTTTATAAAATTATTTTTTTATTTTAAGGATAAGTAAATTTCATTTTAAATAATAAAAACAAAAAAAAAACTAATTGACAAAAAACAGGTCAAATATGAGGGCTTTGAACCAAATTATATTTGTGTGCCTGTTGCAGTGGAGACGATGGGCTGTTGGGGGGATGATACATAAAATAATAATAGGGGAATTAGGGCATAAAATTAGAGAAAATGGAGGTGACTACCGCTCCGGCATGTTTCTGGGGCAAAGGTTAGCCATCGCCATACAGCGCGGCAATGCTGCAAGTGTGATGGGAACCTTTGCACCAGACACAATAAGGGGAAAAGAAAGAAAGAAAGAAAAAACGTTTATTCAGACAGGCACACGACTTACACAGTAGGTACAATAAACACATTAAATATATACACAACATAAAAAATTACTATCTAAAAAAAGACAAAGAAAAACAAACAAATAATAAAATAAAAACAAAAATTTAGAAGAAACAGTGACCAAAAACAATTTTACGTCTATAAGTAAAGGGTTATGTCTAAGAAGCCGTGTGCCCCCGAAAAGGTTTCGCTTCAGCAAGAAACTACAGCACAGAACAAAATTCGCCGCAGCGCTGGTCTTCCGTTAAAACCCCAAAGGGCGGGTTATTTGATTAATTAGTGTTTTTGTTTTAAATTAGTAGTAGTAATATACACTAGTACTAATATAAATTACTACTGTGATTTCGTCTGCGTAGATATTTCTACGCAGACGAAATCGAATAATCGATCATCGATAATCGAGACGAGTAATGGACGAAAAAGACGGCTATGCACTATTGTGCATAGCCGTCTTTTTCGTCCATTACTCGGGTTCTACTAATTGAATTTCGATGTAAAGTAAGCTTACCATTATGTTCCCCGAAAATAGAACTATCCAATTATGAAAATTTCAACACAGATTTCAGTGGGATTAGTAGTTTTTAATTGTATAAGGAACAAACAGAGAGAGAGATGTCATGTGATGCTTAATTAACTTATACGATCAATCACCCATAATATTTTCCTATCACACACGCGGTTCGGTGAAAAATACAAATCCCAAATTCAAGGCGCCCAATCGCTCGCCGGAAAAGTTAAATGCCTGTTAACAGGGAGGCAAATTGTTTGCCGGCGAGCGCCGGCAAAGTGCCCTGTTTACAGCGATTGGACAAACTCTTTTCAAATAGATGGGATGAAAAGTAAATTCGACGTGTCACTTCTTGTACTCCAACATCTGTCTACATTTGAGTTTGGTTAAAACTAACTTATACAAAATTACTCACACAGGGTACGTAATCTTCACAGATAGCTGTTAATATGAATCCGAAGGAACGCAAAGTCACGACCTGTCAAACTCTTGGCACCAACTTTAGGAGTTTGTTCTTAGTACACTTTGATATAGGGGTTTACCATTATGTATTGAAACATTTGAAACGGTTACCCCTTTTTAGGGTTCCGTACCCAAAGGTATCTTATTACTGTCCGCTTTGCCTATCTGTCAACGATAGTTGAAATTCTTAAATTAGAATCATAAGATAATTATTTTTGATTGAATTAGGCGTTAATTTACGGAAATCTGTATCAACTAAGTTAAGAGGAACCATCATCATCAGCCTGTTGCAGTCCACTGCTGGATATAGGCCTCTCCAATTACACGCCACCTTGATCTATTTTCGGCATCTCGCATCCAGTTTAATACTCGTAGTTAAGAGGACTAACGTTTAGATTTATTAGTGTTGGGACAACTAACTTATTAACGATTTTAAATTTACATGGTTATTTTTACTACAACATTGGTTAACAACGGGGCTATTTACAATGTTTATATTTACTAGAAATATAATAACAAGGCATAACTTAAACGCGTGTTCCCCTCGCCAACTCGCTTGGTCTAGTTCGTTAAGACGCTTTGGTGCTAATAGACGTGAATTCTAACCTCACCGCGAGTGAATTTTCGAAGATGTATTTTTCCTTTAAAATATTTCTAGTCGAAATGCCTAAGCAATAAAAAACGAATTATGAAAATGTTTTAACTAGCTGCGCCCCGCGATTTCACCCACGTAAGTCCCATTCCCGCGGAAATATCGGAAAAAAAAGTTGCTTTGTGTTATTCCATGTCTCTAGCTACCTATATTCCAAGTTTCATCGCAATCGGTTTGGTAGTTTTTGCGTGAAAGAGTAACAAAGTCACATACATACATAGAAATTTTCGCGTTTATAATATTACTAGCTGCGCCCCGCGGTTTCACCCGCGTAAGTTTCGTTCTCGCGGGAATATCGATATCGATAAAAAGTAGCCTATGTGTTAATCAAGGTCCCCAGCTACCTATATTCTAAGTTTCATCGCAATCGGTTCAGTAGTTTTTGTGTGAAAGAGTAACAACCTCACATATATACATACAAACTTTCGCGTTTATAATTTACTAGCTGCGCCCCGCAATTTCACCCGCGTAAGTCCCGTTCCCGTGGGAATATCGGGATAAAAAGTAGCCTATGTGTTAATCCAGGTCCCCGGCTACCTATATTTCATGTTTCATCGCAATCGGTTCATTAGTTTTTGCGTGAAAGAGTAACAACCTCACATACATACAAACTTTCGCGTTTATAATATTAGTAAGATAATATTATTAGGATTTATTTCTTACAGAGCTCGATATTAAACATTATCTTTTAACTAGGGCTATAACTCAAAAAACATCCGTCGGGTGACAAAGACACGGCGAAACCTTTGCGAGGCGTAAATCCATCAGGCCTTGTGACATATCACGTCCGGGAGACCAGCCAACACCAACTTTACGACGGACCACGTTCGTAAAAATTTAACCATTTGGTCTATGTTACGAGACATTCTGGTTCCATTGTGACACGAGCAGTAAAGGACGCCCTCTTGAGAAGTAATTAAGACATTAAAGTAGCTGGTTGTGTTGTTAACACCTTTGCTGAAGGTATTTGTTGCTTTAAATTAGAGAAGGGTTGCTTCGGGCGGGATCTTTAAACGTTACCAGAAGTGTAGTTTAATGACATCTTACCCAATATTATGAGCGCGAAAATTTGTATGTGACTTTGTTACTCTTCCCCGCAAAAACCGATTGCGATGAAACTTGGAATATAGGTAGCTAGAGACCTGGAATAATACATAGGCTAGGAATACAGTTTAGGAAGAGTGAAGAAAATCTAATGCGTGGGATGAGACGTCATAGGATGAATACGGAATTACCCTACTTTTTATTCCGATATAGCTGTTGGATTTCCTAATGGTAAATAAATTTCCGCGGGTAATACTACGGGGCGGAGCTAGTACTTATATAAATGCACTATTTAAAGCTATGACTTATTAAAGTTATGTGTTAATAACATCGCTCTTACAGTGATGAAAGATGTCGCTTAGTTAACTCTAGACGTATCGGTCAGTTCTTTGCTATGGGCATGGCTGACTAGACTAGGAAGGTGGTATAGGAGCTAGGAAAGCCTACTCCACCTAACAATGTCCGGGGCACTATAGTGCCATAAATAGCATCGATGAAAAGTCGCTTGCACCGTTTTAATCTTCTAAAAATTTAATGAAAGGTCAATTATTATTATCACCAAAGGTGTGTTAATGTCGCAGGCTACTAGTTTAATCAGTTTATAGTCAAGGCCGTTAGTGTCCGAGCGAAAAAATGTTTATTGACTCTGTGAAAAACCGAAATATACCGGTTTTTTAATGTTAAAATGTATATTTTAGTAATTTTGTCTAAGGTTTTTGCGATTTTGCTTAATAACCACAAGTAAATCCGGTAAATAATATTATGTTTTATTATATTTTTAGTATTTAGCGGCAACTGTGAAAATGTCCACTGTCTAGCTTTCACGGTCTAGGCTAGTCTGGCTATCATGGTTTCTGAGATATATAGCCTGATGGCAGGCAGATAGTCAAGTCATAGTTAAAGCGTCTGAATTTTATTCTTTAGATACGGAACCTTAAAAAGTTGGTAGGCTAAATGCAAAAGCAGAACAATACCACCTAATCTCCTACAACTTACACCACAACACATTTTGTTTGTATAATACCTCAAAGAGCCATGTCCAGGGACCACATGTCAAGAAGTAGGGCATTAGACTGCCGAAATACCTTAGTTACGACCTTACGACCACTTATCCGCGCTCTATGGGCGATGGGTCATTTAGTGAACACGACTATACTTCTTTTATGGGCAAAAGCGACAGAAGGAGGAGATGTTAAGCCGTTTTCTCATAATAATAAAAAAATGGCTCAGGTCATATCATAGAAATAGTACTACTTAGTAACTAGAATGCTTACTTCGTCAAAAAAACGGCCCTGCTTGATGTTAGAGAGACCTCTGTCTGTCTTTTTTCTTTAGTGTTCGTCGCTTTGAGTATACATTAGCGCTGGTATGCGAGTATGACCAGTAAGCACTGGTATGAACAGTCGAAAAATGACAAAGACGATGTCATCAGTCACCTAGGGTTACGCGAATCGACTGTTTCTCTCGTTAGAATTTATTCTAGTTATAATTATGGTAAAATGTTCAGTGTCGCGGTGTGAAAATGATTCGCAAATCACTATTCAACCTCAACATTTGAATATCTATATATAGAGCATCTAAATTAAATATAAATTTAATTTATTCGGAAAGCAAACAGTAACAATGACAGAGAATTTAACAAAAATAATACCTATACACCACTTAGATGCTTTCGCATATAAATACCAAGAATTAATGCCACATTCATACACATGTTAACAAACAAGTTCAAAAAAATAAAATAAACAAATAAAGAATCCTAATTCAAGAAGCGGCCCCAAACCACTTCCTAGACAATGCATTCCGGAAGCAATTAGGCGATGTATTAAATAAGTCCAGTTCCGAATCAGCGGCCAGCCCATTCACGAGCCTTGCAGCTTTCAGGAAGAAAGAGTTACTTCTATAAAGAGCTATATCTATATCTTATCTGCTATATCTGCTTACACTTTGCGCAGTAGGCAAATACCCATAGGCGCGCCCTATAGCTTGCTTATGTATACTCTAAGGTTCGTCGGTTAGTTAGATAAGGACAGACTGGACCCAACTGGGTTCAACAGGATCGTTTTGATATATCAAAGCAAAAACTACCTTAGCCTTAGAGAACATGATTGAAATTGATATTTCAAAAGTTGTCAAGTGCACAATCTTCTAGGAGCGAAGACGACGATGTTCCATGTCTCTCATATCACTTTGTACCCTTTGTACCCTTTGTCCCCTTTGTCAAATAGACAAAAGGTGCAAAGTGACGGTTCGGTACTCTTTCAAAATTCAAAAAACAAAATATTTTTATTTTTCTAATTTTATCACTACTTTTTTTAGTATAAGTGTCAGTAAGTCTTTGAAACGCGACCTGTAATGCGAAGAAGACACAAAAAACTTGAGATGTATGACCTGCAGTGGTGAAGGTAGTTCTTCCTAGGTAGGTAAATAATAGATAGGGCTTCCTCTTCTCTTCACTACAGTTTATTTCCACACTCAAATTATTTGAAGGTACAATAGGAAATTACGGACGTAAACGACATACAAGTACTAAATATTTCGTAGTTAGTAATAAATAAGAAATGAGCGAACGCGTATCGTATCACTAGGTGATCGTGACTGTCGGCGCTACCGCGCCTGGCATCATCTGTACTTCCCTGGTTGTCCGTTTAAGTGTGGATTTTTGCACTGCAGTAAGTAGGTGGAGTATGGTAAAGATTGTATGTCAGTATCCTGCGGGATTTTCGGGATCAAAAGTATCCTATGTTACTCTCCATCACTTAAACTATCCCTTTGCAAATTTTCATGTAATAAACAATTATTACCCGCGTAAGTCCTGATCCCGCGGGATTTTTGGGATCAAAAGTATCCTATGTTACTCTCCATCTTTTAAACTATCCCTATGCAAATTTTCATCCAAATCGGTAAAGCCGTTTGACCGTGAAGAGGGAACAAACAAACAGACTTTCGGATTTATAATATTAAGTAAGATAAATAAATACTATGATATACTTAGTTCAAATACAAGTGCCATTCAATACATAGATACAATATATTTATATGTAGGTTGCCCACAAACTCATAGGGTTTTCTTTTATTGCAATGATCTTAATGTTGATTTGTTTAATATATTATCATTTTGTACCCAATTTATTGTATAGAAGCCTCACTTAAATAAATCTTTAATGCAGTGTTTAGTATTTGTTGTTATAATGGCAACAAAAATACATTATGTGAAGAAATTTATAATGTCTACCTATTACGGTTCATTAAATACAAATACAAATCTATCTATCTAACTTAGTTAGTCGGCGATAGACAAATCTTTGAATTCTATTACCCATTAGTTATAATGTATTTTAGCTTGCGAAACTATTTGCACTTGAAATGAAATAGATTGCAAAAAAAATAACAAGCAAAAACTTAAAGCGTAATAAATAAATATACCCAAAAAGAAATCCGGTTGTCAGAACCAAAAGGCTTAAATTACCCATACACATAGAATTTCCGCATTTCCCGACCAAACAGTGGGCAGTCCAAAAGACATTGATTGGCATTCCAACAACCTACGCGAGTCATTTAATTCGGAAATCTGATCAATTCTCAGTTAATTTCAAAGGGAAATGTTTTCAGTCTACCCCTCTTAATGTAGTTACTGAACCGTTACATTGGCTTGGTATTGAATTTCGACATGTTATTTGTGTTGAATTTGGATATTATTTATTTTGACGTCGTTATTTTTGATGTGTTTACAAATAATAGTCCAAACGTACGTCAAACAGGGTCTGGACCAGTATTATCTATCTCAATGATTGAGTTTGATAGGTTTTATTTGCTCGTGCTTTGGCGTAACGTGGTAATCATTTTTTTATAATTTATAGGTAAGCGTTTGACCACTATCTCACCTGATGGAAAGCGACGATGTGGTCTAAGATGTTACACGCTTACCTAGGAGATACTTGTTTACTCGTGACTTGAAGACCCCCAAGTTGTAGACATCCGGGAAGACATACTCAGGCAACCGATTCAATTCCCTGGTAGTACGAATAAAGAATGACGATGCGAAACGCTTGGTTCGGTTGACTGGTACTTCTACCATTAAACGGTGCCCACGGTCACTTGCGATTGACCGCTTCTTTCTTTTTTTTCGTATAGTTTTGTGACTCACCTAATGTTAGAGTTTTCAGGTCGCCTTGAGACCTCTAACTTGACCTAAAGACTGCTATCAGATATAACAAACGAGACCAACTACCTACTTAACGTGGCTTCTAAAGCACGTTAAGCAGCGTCATTCTATACATCAACACACAGATGTCACTGATATTTTAAGATTTGTTTCACTTACACTCGAGTAGAGGTAATGTAATGTATTAGTTTTATACTTAAAGTATACAGTTAGCTACACAACTTAAATTCAATTTTCACGTCTAAATGTAGAAGCTCTGAAATAAATTTATACTTGATACTTTTTTGCCTACTGTCCTATCCCTTACGAACTTTTACAAATCCCAGATGGTCCACTGATGAAAACATATGTCAACTACTGAAGGTTTTATCAACGTTCATGAATAAGGGTTAGACTTAACCCAACCCAGTCGTTCAGTTCTACATAAAATACACTTACCTACTCTTAAAACTCAACCTCGATATATTGGTGCCTACAGTTAAAATGAAATAAAAATTCCGCCAGTTGCATCTGGAAAAATAAGGGCCACATCACAGTAATGGTTCGCGAGCGATACTAGCGAACGCCCAAAGAATATAAAGTAGTTGCATAGAGGAGTTTTTAATGCTTATTCATTTCAGATGTCACTTTGTCACTGTGAAATACTGGTACAAAATACTATCAAATTTGTAAAGCCATGCTTATTGATATGGAAGACCTCTTCTATAATTAGTAGCTCTACGGAGGTGAATTTTGACTTAACTATGCGTTACTTTTCGAAACTCCATAACAACTTTGTTAAAATGTTATAGTATTGATACTAGTCAGATGTCGGGACTAAAAACTAAACATTATTTGTTGTGATTTGTGTACATGTATTTTCCTCTTATTGTAATTATTTAATTGTCGTGTGTTGCAATAAAGAATTAATCAATCAATCAATCAATCAACATTATATTTTAACATTGGTTCATTTTTCTCAGGCTTTAGCGATTCTGATGCGAAATAAAACTCAATTTTTGATTTTTCAATTTTTTCTAATCTGTTCTAGGTAAAATCAACTTGCTAACACTTTTTCCTAAGAAAATCGGTGGTAACAGACAGACGAACAAGCGAGTGATCTTGTACAAGTAAGTGTGTAGAGTGATTCTTCTTTAATTTAATAATATATTTTACGGGGAGCTTACAATGAATGAATGTTAACATGACGATAGACGCCGTAGACATTTTTTTCCATCAGAGTTATCCTCAAAACTTTCGCAAATTGTCAGTGTGATAAGGCCCTATAATATCCGTTAGATACTCATCATTTTGATTTATGAATAGTTTCAAGTTTACAGCAGTTTGTAGATATTTGAAAGGTCTTATAGACGAGCGGCAAAGAATTCTAGTTGAGGCTCTTACAGTTGCAGTTCCGTTTAGGCCAGTATCACGTGATCAATATTATCGCGTATTTATGAGACCATCCAAACTGATATTATTTAAACCCGATGGCTTGTTTGTTTGTTCCCTCCTCACGGTCAAACAGTTCGACTGAGTTTGATGAAAATTTAAATATGGAGTTTCGGTGATGGAGAGTAGGATACATTTGATCCCAATAATCCTACGGGATTGGGTTATACGTGTATGAAATCTGTTATAAACGTGTTTGGTAATATATTTACATTTTCATTAGACTGAGGAAATTGTTATCTCTCACAAAAGTAAATTGATTACCAAGCCACCGAAATTATACAATTTAGTTTTCACGAAATGAAAATTCAGACGACATTTCATCAAGGCTCATCGATGTCAAGAACTGCAATCAATCGGTATAAGCCATCCCCCTTTCTTTGGCCCCCTCGTGACCAAGAAACCTATTGTAACATAGTCGAAATGACGCAGTAAGACAATTTAAAAATAACTAAATTATGACCAGGCAAAAATCTAAATATGTGCATTTAACGACGGCACACTACTCAGCTCCACATGTCTAGTTCCTCATTTTTAAATTTTACTTTATACCTGGTTTCGTAGTTTGATTTATTTTGTCAGTGTTAAGCTTATCTTAATTGTAACAATATGTATGCCTCCTTGATGCAATATAGTGTTATCTTATTTTATTTTCTTATTTAAGCGGTTCATGTGCAGTTCTTGCAGTCAGTCTATTGAACCACTTACATTTATAAATTGTATCTCTTTCGTTCCTGGTTCGGTACGAGCGAGTTCTTTCAACCATTTACTGATTTATGTTTAACATTTTACAAGGATCGTTACGTCTAATAAATCTTGGTTTAACTTGTTGCGGTAACACCGAATTAGCTTTCCTCGAAAACGTGACACGTGTTCTTTTTTTCTCTCTCTCCTTCTGTAAAGAGAAAATCTGCAAATTCGTGCTTAGAAAGTTTGGGAAGTTTTTCAAAAATATTTGTAATCACTATTTTGATAAGACATTTTTGACAAATTTTTATTGGTCAAAAGATAGGAATGGATTTTACAACTTAATTTTAAATACAATATTACTTACTTGAAGAGCTTGTGCTGTTTGTGACAAACCGAATTAAACATATGCCTGTTAAAGTATGGTGTAAGCTTAAATTGAAATATTCTATTACTATAGTTAAACAAACGGTCTTTGATTCAATTCAATATTGTATTTCAGAATGTGGTGGGAGTCAACCATTTCAGTCAGTCTATGAATAACTTATGTACTACACAAAACAATCCACTGTTCTGAGCCTACCTAACTCACAGGTAACTATCTGCTTACATTATCGGAAACTAACAGCATCCCGCAGGTTCACCCTCGTAAGTTCCGTGAGAATATTGGGAGCAAAAGTAGCCTACGTTACTTCTTTATAATGTAGCTTTCTATTGGTGAAGAGTTTTTGAAATTGGTCCAGTAATTTCGGAGACTTTGTTAAAAAAAAACTTTTCTCTTTATAATATTAGTAGTAAGTTATATACCGTTCTCCTATTGGTTTAATGAAGTTCTATTGCTAGTTCTTCTCCTTCTAATCTGAGCGACGTTTCTGATTGCATACCACTCAGAAATTTTCATCACACAACGTGACTTCTGACAAATGTTGAATTTTACTGAAATTATTGTTGACTAGCTGTTTCACCTGCGCAAATCCCGAGCCCGCAGAAATATCGGGATAAAACGTAGCCTATGTGTTCGTAGCCTATGTATTCCAGGTCTCCAGCTATCAACTCACAACTCACAGATATATTTACATGCATACTTTCACGTTTTAATATTAGTAAAGTATACTTTTGAATTGTAGGTATTACAATTTGTTTAAGGAATGTCAACTGATTCGGCGGGAGAATTAAAAAGCGATTTTAATACACGTGTTGTTACCAAATAACAACTTTTAAATTTACATTTCATACCGTGTCGTTTGTCAAACAATTATTTTCATTACACATTTATAAAACCTCAAGGTTGTTTGGTTATAAACAATTAAGGTAATCAAATAAATGAATTATAAAGAGAAAACCCTATTTTTATGTCCTTTGATATAATTTTTTTGACTGGTGTTTATATACATTTCAGTTATCTTTTATAGATATGTAGTATTTTTGTTTTTGGTAAATTCACATAATTATGTATTTGTTTAAAAATTATTAGTTTTAACATCTACACCCTTATTTATAAAATATTATTAACACATGACTAAGTTATGTGACGTTTATCTCTATCTGTCAACTTTTGAAACTTCATGTGACAGTAAAAGACAAACGATGCATAATTATGCAGCGCATTAAAGGTCTATACAACCCTAATAGCGTGACAGGGATAAAGCCAGCGAATTTCAGATGTGTAAGTGAAGGACGTAAGATGCGACCTTGCAAAATTTTTGAGCGTAAAATCAAACAATTGCTAGTTTCAAGATAACTAAATGTTATTCTTGAAATTCAAAATATTCACTGCCTGTATTGAGCTAAGTTCAGTTCTTATACAAAGTTTTATTAGTTTTCGTACAATATTGACTGAGTAATACCACTTATTTGTACAATTTAGAGGAACGTTTGGTTTTTTTTATCGATTAAATTGTCAGGAATCGTGTTTTCACGACATTCACGTGTTAGTAAATATGCTTGACTTTAATAAATATAATTTTAAAACTATTGTAGTCTTTACTACTTTTGTAGTCATTCATGCTAGAAACATCAGTTCTGGCCTACTACGGCCCCTTAATTAGCGTTTATAAGTAAGGGTGCTAGTGTCCAAGTCTAATGATCAGGGCGACCTGTGCTACTTTAACCAACGAATAAGCATTGCCATTCAAAGAGGCTCGGCAGCCAGCCATTTGGAGACATACCTAATGTTTTTGTTAATTATAATAAATTTATTAAAATGTAGTATTTAGAAATTATGTTGGTATATTTTTAATAAATATTTATTCTTACTTTATTCAAAATTTGTACTGTCTATTTGTTACGTATTACGCTTTTTTGGTTGCGCTTAAAAAGCATTTAGCGTAACTCCTAGAGAAGGAAGCTTCAATTCACACAGGGCGCATTGAATTTGGGACCAAAAGGCATTTCTTCTAATATACAAATAGGTATATTAGTATCTACCTAACATAAATAGTATTAAACCAATCTGTCGCAATTTCAAACTCGTATTAGATTGGTAATGTATTTTTTCAAACTCCCATAGTGTTAATTTCCCAAGAGCAGTCAATTCTGGCGTAACATCAATCAATGTCAGTGACGCAACAAAATTATATAGGTAGGTATATACGTACGTACTAATACCTACTCTTTGTATGTATGGAGTGTGTGATAGATAATGTTAAGGGCTCTATATAAATGGGTATCTTTTAATGAATACTACGTAGTTACGTTGTTCATGTGTTGGTAAGTAAATATGATCGGAAATATCATTTTTATCCCAATATTTCCGGAATTATTGGGACTTTGCATATACCTATACAAGGTGTAACTTGTATGTCCCTTTAAGCCGAAAGTGGATTGTTCTAGAAGTGGATTGTTCTAGACGTCTAGGCGAACAACTTTTGTTCTACGACTCTTGTGAACTCGAAATATTTTTCGAAATACCCGTTACACCTTGTAGTATAGACAGCTAATGATCAAAATGTTTTGGAACTGTTTGTAAAATCCCTTGGGATCAGTACGTAGGGAATTAAAACCTCGGGACACAACAGAAACGTTTTAAAATAAAAATAGTATGGTGTAAAAATTAAAACGTCACTTAAACACAGTTAAAAATTCACCTAATTCCTACTTATCCCGGGAATTAACACTACAGGGCGTGCGTTAAAAATTACTAACCAGACCTACAAACCCTGTTAACTGTTCGCTTACTACGTGACCTGACTTAATATGTAGAAGTATAGGTTAGGCTGAATGTGTTTATTAGAACCAATAGAATAACATTATTTACTTAGCCTCGCTTAGCACAGCTCGCAGGCGAACGACTTAGCAGAGCGAAGCTAATATAAGTTAAAAGTATTATTTTCGTGTAGAATTTGGCTCACCCAATATTACAGTGTTTAGGCCGCCATAACACAACTGCTGCTATTGCTGAGGTAGCAACTGGGACCAACTGCTATTAATCCATTAACAGTAAGTTAATGGTGAGATACTATTGATTCTTAACAACACACACGTAGTGACGTATCTTTGGTGATCCTCTGTGGAAACGCAGTCGAATCTTAAAGAGTCAAAAGAGTAATAATAGGCTCGGTCATTTTACCTCCAACTGACTGACTTCGCTGCGCTCGCATCATTTCTTAATGGAAAGGTAATGGCTAAAAACACTAGCGCACCTCACCTCACCTCTCTTCTTCTTCTTCTTCCTTCCCTTACCCTATTATTTGGGTTCGGGTCTCCACGCTTCGCGGTTTGATCTGTCTTATCCACGGACTATATACAAAGAGGACATGCCTTTATCAACTAGGCCTCGTGACACTTTTAGACGTAAGGCCTACGGAATTTGACTACGTTTTAGATTTTACTACGTAGTAAAGTCACCATAGGCCGAAGCAAGCAGTTTTGCTATTGACCTGTAGATAAAAAATTAAAAAATGGACGGATCGTAAACCTTACACCCAACCGCAATTTATCACGTGTTGTTTCATAGAGAAATCTGAATACAACATCTCTATATCAGCTCTGTGGTCTTATCACCTATCGACCAAGAAGAACTATGTCAAAATCGCTTCATCCGTTCGTGAGCTGTGATGCTGCGAGCTACGAGTTACGTGTGAATTGCCAATTTTTGACACCGTTTTGAACATGGCCAAGAACATCACTAGGTGAGCCACACCACTACACAAAAAGAAGAAAAACAACACGAAAATAGCACAAGATTGATATAATACAAACACTGAGTGTAGACCAAAATGGAAGCGTATTCTCTAACTTACGGATATGTAATCTTCATGTAGCACTTACGTACCGAGGCCGCATAAATAAATTACTGAAGGAGGCTTTTACGGCCTTCATATCTGTAAGAGATGCCTTTGCCCTGCCCGTCGAGTTCAGGAGTCGATTTTACAACTAAAAGAATAACTGTAGTTTCTTCTATCGTAGTGTTGTACGAGTATTTAGAATGTGAAAGTTTTATTTCATCTGTATGTCAAAAATGCACAATTATTCGGTCAAATACAATATTAAAATAGCCCACAATAAAAATAAAAACAACAACCTTTTGTTAAAATAGATAATTCTTCTGCTTTTCGTGTAGTAGTGTGGCTCACTTGGTGTTAGATTATTCATCGCCCTAGTTTGTCCTGAGGTGTTCAGACCAGCTGAAACCAAAGAGCTCATCCAGGTTTGAGAAGGTTGTTCGAATGGCTACAGACCGCAATAAATGGAGAAGCTTTACAAACCGTTGGATGATAAGGAGTGGTGATCGCGATCTTCAGTCATAAAGGATCGACCAAAGAGAGAGAAAAAGTTTGTCCTGACGACAACTATCAGAGATTATTACCAAGACCTGTGCCGAGACCAATTAAAAAATACTATATTGTATGATACTACTGCAATAGAGCTGTAACCGTAACTGCAACTGACCTATACCAGGTTACGGTCACAGCTCTTTAGTAAGTCACCGGCTTTATGTCATGCAATATGATATGTAGTATACGAATGGCTATGGTAGACATAAACATATTACTTATATTATTAGTCCTACCCATATTCAACGTTAAATAACTTTATTTGATGTTTTAGCCGAAAGACGATTCATAACGATCTTTTAATGAATGTTTTATTATGGAAAATCGCGAAAACCATAGAAGAAATTAAAATGATTTCACTTTAAAATGCGTCTAGAGTAATTTAAAAATCACAATTTTATCTTACTCTGCTGACTTATCTTACTTCAATGCAGAGTTGTTCAGAACCTGGACTAACGTAAGTAAACCCATCAATCACAGCTAGTATGACGCAAAGCTTGCATTCCTACATAACAGAATATGTGTTCTGATCAAAACGTTGCTTAACCAGCACAATCGGCAACGACGGTCCAACAACCTTGGGCTTTCGAGCTCCGGAAATCTATAGAGCTTACGCTGAATTCACAGATCAGCATTGTTTTAGCACTAGCTTCATTATGATATTACGTTTCACTTTCGATTGTCTTTTGTTATTATTTCGATCGTCTCTTGTTTCAGCTGTTTTGATCATCTTTTGTGGTAATTGTAAATTTTTTAGTATATAAATAAATAAATCTAGCCCCGTGGTAAGCTGCTAAGCTTGTGTTACGGTGGCTAGACAACGGATATACTACTTATATTTATTTTTCTTTTGCAAATACATACATATTATACATAGAAATACGCCCAGACCAGATACAATTTTTTTTTTAAGCATAAATATTTGCACCCAGCGGAAATCGTACCCGCAACCTTCTGTATTGCAGCCAAGCGTTCGCCCGACGCGCCACAGAGGTCGTCTCATATAACAGTTGTTAAGAATAAGCTTTCGTTGTCTGAAAGCCTTGACCTATAGGCTCTGGTGAGAATCTGTAGAATGATACAGAATGCAGAATAGCATCCCAGAATGCAGTAAATTACTCATTTTTGACATCCACTAATAAAATCCGCTCTTAAACAAAAAGGTTCAGATGAAACTACCTTCTCTATAAAAAAACCCCTCAATGATTAAATATACTATTATAATTTTTGATAATTTGCTAAGTACTATACGTATTGTCTAATCTTCAGTATTTTTAAACAAAAATGCATAATATCAATAGTTTTACCATTTTCACTTTATATAAAGTTTAAGTGGTTTAAGATGCACCTTTAAGGAAATACCTTTATTCGTAATTTATTAGTCAAGTTACCAGAAAGATTTAAATTCGTCTCAGTATTTTAACTTCAAAAGTTTCATTAGAAACATCGGATCTATAGGCTCAATCAAATGAAACGAACTCTGTCAATTAATTTAACCTTCTTCTCAAATTGTACTTCTTTCCATCTTTTAGGCCGACTGTAGTTTAACAGATTTATTTCCAATAAATTTGTGAATTAAATTATTAAAAAAAAGTTACATAATTAAGTACCTACTTAAACTAGATATTAAAATTTTAATTATTAGGTATTAGAATTTTTAATGTGAATTTTATTTGTAGTTAAAAACATGTTCATAAATTGTTATTGTATAACTAAAAAATTTCGAAAACTACTTCGATTGTTCAAAAATTGTAAAACATTAAAATGTTCGCCTAGACGTGTAGAACAATAATTTTGGCTTTCGGCTTAAATGGTTCAGTCATTCAGACAGTTAGTCAAGTAATCAGTCAGAACTTTGACTTGTTATATTAAGGATAGACTAAAGTAGTCTTAGTTATAGCACTATTTGCTTATCTAGTAGGATTCTAAAAATATTCATATTCATATTTATTTATTTATTGCTTTCATGAGTATTACAGATCATATTTATAAATAATATAGCACATACATGATGCCCGTTGGGCTTAGCAAAATAGGCTATCAGAATGAAATCGTACGTCTACCGTCAGCCTTAAAAGTCAGTACCTACAAATCCATCTTACTTTTAACGGGACCAAATTAAATCATTCCTCTAATCTGAAGACTTGGCCAATCTGAATAATTCGATTAATCCGTCCGTTCGTTATGAACGAATAATTCAAGACTTATTAGAAAATCTCAAATAAGTACGCTGAAGTATAATAAAATAATAAAGTTATAGATTTTTCTTGTTTTTCGAGAAGTTGGATCGAAATTAAATAACTCATTTTCGCCCTTCAACGTCTATGAAGAGCGAAAATTAGTTAAGGAAGAGATCTGTGAAAGAGATTAGTACATTCCAGATCTTTAAAATTTTAGTGCATTATTTAAAATCCAAAAATAAAACAGTTACGCGATTAAAACTACCAAAGGAGACGGGGTCTAATGTATTTAATTGTAAGTAACCTAATAAGTATGCCAAAAACATACCTAAGTTGTACTAAATAGTAAATGCTAATGTAAAAATTCAATGTATGAGTCACCGAACGCAGGTAGCCTAATTGGTTATCAAGTCTGTACTCGCAGATTGGGTCGAGTTGCGTTGGTTCAGATCAAACAAACATATTACAAAAGAAAAGTAAATATAAGTAGTATAACTGTTGTCTAGTCACCGTAACACAAGCTTAGCAGCTTACCGTGGGGCTAGATGGCGCTGTGTGTTGGTCTCAAAATTTCAAATTCATATTATATTGTGTTTTGTACATGTAGAGTTACTTTTCTTTTTAAAAATATTAATATCAATTACCTATACTATTAGTCCCAGTTTTAATAGATATATTATTTTAATGGATGGCAAAATGGATATTCAGTGCACGTTCCGAAATCGTAAATTAGAGTTCCCCCTCTAGTTTTGCAATGAAAAATCCAATTAGTTCGCGCTACGCGGTAGCTGTGGCCCGTGGGGCCCGTACATCACAATCTTCGATGGAGAGTTGGTGACCAATGCTTTTTCGACTCAATTCAATTTTCAATGGCTTTTTATGCTTTTACGCAGAGGTAGATTAAAAATGGATTTAAAATTTAAAGTAAAAAAAATGCTTCAGAAAATTTGTTTGGTAACTTTTGTTTGTCGTCACAAGGCCTTACTGACTCGCAAAAAGACGAATAAATATTTTCTTAATTTGGTCTTAACGGGTACTAGCGACCAATTGGCTTAATGTGCTAGCTAGGATTTTCGAAGGTAATGTCTTTCGGCCATGACACCAACGCACTTGAGAGTCAGCAGTTTACCCACCACCGCGCAGGGAGAATTCCAGGTTCGTTAGTCTTCTCATGATCACTTAGTCGCTTTTATTCCAACACCCACGGGAAGAGATGGGGTAGCTCTATACAGTGCCACGGCGACACGGTCTCCACGGTAAATTCGTTGGACCCTCACGGAAAGAAATGGGGCTGCCCTATTCCCTGCGAAACAGCCAACATGGCAAGGGTCATTGAACTCTAACCTTAAAAATAATAACAAACATCGCCAAGGACAAAGATAACAATTCAATTTCTTGCAAGAAAAATTTCCAATAAAAATCCAAAGCCAATCCGAAGGTTGTCAGAAGGTACATGTGGATAGATTTCCCGTAAGCGTTTTCCGATTATATCGTGCGGGTAGCCCGTATCTTGCATATGTCTACCGGAATAAGATAAATGGCTGAGACGTCGCTTATCTGACGTATTCGTTTGATGTAATCCAAACCTTTTAAAATTGAAGTTCGTACTTAGCGGCTTGGAGTTTTGAGACGGATTTGAGACTGAAGTTTGTCTATTGTGATACGTAATATTATTAACAGCCTTTTAGAATAAGAAGGTTCGCTATTTGGATTATTGGAGCACCTGGAAACAATTTCTCATTACAAAACTCTTCAATTGATAATGTTTTGGGTTACTATTTCTAGAATTCTAACTATGTGTATACTAAAAATCATAGCAATTAGTTCTAGTTTTAAGTGGACAAATCGCGGCGGCGAGCTAGTAGTTTATATTTTGTTAGATTTTGGCCATGCTAAAGTTATAAATATCGTGGTATCCAGCTACCAGCTGGATACCCGTTAATATGAGGCATTGTAAAGTACCATGTATGTAACTTTTTCTTCTATTTTTACGATTTCACATTGTAATTAAACACAATATCATGCGGGTAACCTCGCCATTCATTTATTTTTATTTATTTGATGAAACCGTCTGCACTGACCATGAAACGTCGATCCAGCATTGCAACAATACTGTTAATAAAACGCGAGTTAAACCGAGAAAATATTGTGTACATACTAAAAGCAACGTGATTGATATCGGAAAACGAGTTAGATTCCAAAATGTAAGGACAGTTTTTCTAAACAGTGTTGTAATTAAAGCCGTTAAGCAAAAAAGACCTTACGAGTCCGATAACAAACACATAAAAAATACATTCCCATAAATAACCTCCTCCTTTTAAACTCTTTTAATTATTTGAAACAACCCTTAAATATATTTTAAAGAAATCTGGAGTAGGTAGGTATTGATCCAGGGACGCGACGTCAAATCTCGCCACGAGTAAATTTTTGAAGATGAATTTATCCATTAAAATATGTTCTAGTAAATATGCCTCGAGCAATAACAACAAATTACGACATTATCAACCCTTTCCTTGCAATCGGGTAAAAACTTACAAGTATATCGTCTGAATACCACACGCAGTACAATAGCATTTCATTAGTAGAATCAAACCAGTGCAACTGAAATATTAATTCAAGAGTTGATGAGCTCTCGTGAGGAACACGCGACTTGCATATTATAACCGCAACAGGTCATTGACATCAGCTAGAGGTCTTGGGACTTTGAAGATGGAATCTTGGTTGGAGAAATAGAAAATGTTTTTCTTTTATAATAATAAAATTTAGTTCAGTTTTACTGTAGGTAAGTCATACTATATACTATATACATACATACATCATAATACTGTTTTTCAAAGTTGCATTTTTTTTGGTGAAAATTTAATAAAACACCAAATATCTAGATCGTCGTTTTTATTTTAATTGGAATGAACAGTTTTCCTTTCGATAGGAAAAATATACTAAATAATGAAATGCAATTCTTTTTCTTTCCTTTATCATTTCTAGTTGGTCTATCCTATCCTTCCCTACTAATATTATAAAGCTGAAAGTTTGTGAGTATATCAAATGTGTATGTGTGTTTGTTACTCAATTACGTAAAAACCGCTCAACCGATTGCAGTGAAACTTGGAATGTAGGTAGGATACCGGGAATAACACATAGGCTACTTTTTATCCCAAAAATTCCGCGGGAACGGGACTTACGCGTGTGAAACCGCGGGGCGCAGGTAGTTTCTAATAAGTTCTATAACAAGCTCTGTCCTGTGGTTTCACTACAATCAGTTCAGTAATGTTTTCGTAAAGGTAACCAAATAAGTTATCGAGTAGGTTCGTTACTGAACCTACTCGATAACTTATTTGGTTACTTTTAGACAAACTTTCTCATTTATAACATTAGTACGATGCAGACGACACGATACATTCAAGTTCACAAGAGGTTAAAAAAAACACCTCAGAAATAATACATGGAATATTTTCTGATGTATTTTATTTAGCCTTGATGGGTGTTTATTTATTAAAACAAACAGAGTTTCTTGTTTTTATTAAATAAGGTTCAAAGTCGTAGCTCACTATAGCTACCCTGCATTTGACATAGAGCCATATTTTTGAACCATGTTGGAATTATCGGTAAACCCTCTTTGGGACCATGTAGCTTATCCGCCACCGCGCGGGAAGTACTCCGGTTTCGCTAGTCTTCTACAGGTTCCTTAGTCCTATGAAAGAACAGAACACCAGCTTTGGGGACACGATCTGTTCATAACTGATCCTAGACGGCGCTCTGCTGAGCAACTAACGGTACGGCGGCACCTGTCTCTGATACCGGAAGGGTGGGTAAGCGGAAACGCAATATCAGAAACATCATAGCATATACCTTTCTATATATTTTAAAGTGTTTCCTATACTTAGATGATTTAAAGAAATGCTTTCCAAACGCTGCTTTCCAACTTTAAACGTAAAACAAATAAGAGATGCAATCCTTAATTTCAATTCGACTAGGCGAGCACCTGTGGCCAAATTGGTTAAGGCGTTGGGCCGGACTCCCCAAAGATGCAGGTTCAAGTCCAAATTTGGGTGCAATTTCTTGGAAAGCATTTCTTTAAAAATGCATGGAAAGAATGGTGTAGCCCTATTCGTATGCTGGAGTACACGATAGATCAAGCTACTTACTTATTTTTCTTCTATCATCCATTTTTGCTTAACAAGTCACTAACAATAATTTTAATCAAAGGTAAAAATATTCCTTCCCAACACTTAAGCGCTTACTTTAAAACCTTGATTCTACACAAAACATTTAAATACAGCCTTAAAAAACAGACAACAAGACTAAAAAAAACACACAAAAAGTCGTAAAAGGCCGCAAAAACTTCCGTCTTTGAGAGCAAAGCCGCAAGTTTTTCATAGTCATAATATCTCGGAAACTTCGCCTTTTTATAACTTTCGGTTCTCATTTTATATCACTGGTGACGTAAGTATGCTCTTTGTATAAGATCTTTTATGTAAAACTGAAACTCGCACGGTTAGACAAATGGTTGTTCGTTCTAATTCAGGGTAACTTTATCTTATTCGTCTGGTAGCTGATTGGTTTGCCTTGATGATGAGTTTTTTATGTGTACGTTCTGAAACTCGAAGTATACTCGAGATATTATCTATGTTTTTTTGGTGAAGTTTTGATAAAAGTGACGAGGCAGCACTACGTGGGATCGTGGCTAATTTTTATATTATCTATGTATGAAAAAGTTAGTAAGTAAAGTAAGCACACGCAGTGTATTATGTCGTCTAACGTTTTAATTAGGGGAGCGTTGTGAAGGGCGTCACGTGACTTAGCTAGACTCAATATTTATAGTAATTTTAATAGTAAATTTAATATTATTAACCTATTAATTTAATTTAGAAAAGTGTATAAAGGGGGGTAATTGTATAGGTTTTTATGCCTGGAATAAATGATTTGATAATAGTAAGTTTAAATGCCTGTATTTTTACTACAACAAAAGCTATTGTATTTGTATACATACAAGCTTACTGTAACAAACTTTCTACGTATTTGGCATACCTATTAACATTCTTAATTTAGCATTTATTAAACTGCTTTCGTAAAAAACGAGCCATATTAACATCGCAAAAGTCGAAGAAAAATCTATAGTTAGCATAGTTTTGAAACTTTTACCATTACATATTTCACCAGATGGCAAATGATGATGTATTTTTAACTGTAAAAACTTACCTTCTGTATTAATAAATTCATTGTGTATTGGTCAAGAAATTTTACTAGAAATATTCACAAGGAAATATACGTCATCAAAAATCCGCTGTGACGGGATCGATCAATTCTGCGCCTCTCGCTTGCCGTACGAGGGCGCTAACTACTGCGCCACATAAGAGTTTTTAAAGACGCATTTCTCGTTGTAAATATTTCTAGTAGAAAAAGACTAGCAAACCTATCAAGCTTAATAATAAATTATTCAAACTACATTCAAATAGTCGCATTGCATTTCTATATATGTAGGTAAGTACCCACTCATGCACTCCATGTATTACTATAATAAGACATAGTTTCGCGAACACCACTTAAGTAGCTACTAGCTGTACGAAGCTAAAGTAGTCGGAACGTGCTTAGGAATACCAATATTCAGAGTGCAAACGCTCTGCATGTCTTGCCATAACCAGTTTATTCAAAATTTCCTTGTATTTTCATACTTTATTGTTTTCAGATGTTGGCGAATACGTTTAGACATAGAATAGTAGAGGAAAGTATGGAAAGAGACATGACTGAGATGATACAAGACTATTCTTTCCATTTTCTAATTTGTGAAAGTTTGTGTCGAGGTAACATAAACATTCACATTTTATGTGTTCGTTACTCCATCACGCAAAAGCTACTAAACCGATTTCGATAAAATTAGGTATGCATTTAGATGAATATCTTGTGGGAAAATCACTTTAATATACTTTTATTCTCACGAAATAGAACCACGAGACTCATTGATCTTAAACTCAAATTACTTACTCAACATTTTGGTACCGAAACTTTTTTTTTCTGGTTTCATAAAATGGAACGAAATATTGAGGCTACGAGGAAACAGCAGAAGTCATCCATTCATCCATTCATTTATTGATTGCTTTAATGAGTATTACAGATCATATTTTTATAAATATAGCACATACATGATGCCCGACATACATGAAGTAGGTGTATAGTGAAAATAAAAACAAATTGTTTTTATTTTCACTGTACACCTACTACATTGAAAAGGTAAAATTGCTCAAAACCCATGACTGACACGACAAAATCGGTTTACTTCAAAGTCTCACATCTAAAACTTTCCAGTAGATTATCCCCTATTAACTATACAGTCGTAAATAGAGTCCCTTAAGGAAAAACTTAACACATTTGTCACCAAGAAGTTGTTATGGCATTTACGAACAATACCAGAGCACGTTCGCTTCGAATATGTTGCGTTCCAAAGACTATGTTTGTGTAAATGGGATTATTACATAAATTATTTCAAAAGTTACGTATGGTTAGGTAAATACGATTTCAATAAAATATACTTTGTGGTCTGATTTTTTTTATCTCATCAGATAAAAAATGGATATGAAGGATTCTGGACTAACACTTCAAGAAATATTGATGTTTAGAAAATAATATAGGTAAGGAACCCATTCATACAGATAGCCATTGGGGAGTTAAAGTCCTTGAGTGGCAATCACGATGCAATGCGAAACGGAGTGTTAGATGACCACCTACTCAGTGGGCCAACGCAGGGAGTCATTAGATGGAGGTAGCTCGCGATCGCTATGTGTGGCGTCGCATAGGGGAGGCTTATGTTCAGCAGTTGACGGACAATGGGTAAGATGATGATGATGATAGATAACGCATTATGAATAATGCTAACCTTATATTAGCTAATGTAACGGGACAGTGTTTATACGAAAGTTTTTAATGGATATGTGACGTTTAATTATATCCTCGTATAGCAGCGCCTCGCGGTGTCACTTCGTCCGTCCCAATCCGGTTAAAAAGGTTTTAGGAAATTTCCACGGGATGGGACGTAGGTACCCATATACTTAAATTCGTCTGATCTTTAAAAAATAATCTAATCCCTGTAGCTTGAGCTCGCTCGACACAGATGATTAGCACGCCCCTTTAGAGTTGGGGAGGTCGTGGGCTTAAGTCCCGCATAAAGCATTGAGTTTTAGAGCAAAGAGGATAATTTTCTAAATACAAAATTACATACAGATTTTTTTAAAGATCAGACGAATTTAAGTATATGGGTACCTACGTCCCATCCCGTGGAAATTTCCAAAAACCTTTTTAACCGGATTCGGACTGACGGAGTGACACCGCGAGGCGCTACTATACGAGGATATAATTAAACGTCACATATCCATTAAAAACTTTCGTATAAACACTGTCCTGTTACATTAGACTACCTAACTTGTGTATTGGATGCGCCCGTCCATTTTGTTGTTTTATTATTGTTATTACACATACGATCAAATAATTTGTGCTAAAGACTTTTTGAGATACTTGACGGTCGGCGCTGCTGCAGGCGGTCAATTCGAGACAGCCAGACGTCAATTTTTCGACATGCTTAAAAGTACATCTGGGGGGTGGCGGATTTTTATACGCACATCATGATTATGACACTCAAAATAAACCTTAAACTTGCAAATGAACTGCAATCGAAACTTTACCTAGTAACTCAAAAATGCATGGAAAACGGTATTCTCCAAAGACAATGTCATCGAAAAATGACAAATGTAATTTGACAAAAGGGAAACTTGTTAAGTAAAATTGACTTTACTGATATTGAAAATGATATTTTATATAAATTTATTAAATACTGCATTTGTTGAGATTTGTGACGGCCTAAAAATGTCACAAATCCATTGCTCTCGGTTGCATATTCTTAGGATAACAAGTCTGGGGTCCTCAGGGGAGTCGGATGTCAGGCCCCATCATGTTTTCCATTAGAGTGGTGACGTGTATCTTTACGGCGTCCCTTAAGGCTTAGCGGTCTAAGACATACACGTGGAAGTGATTTATAATCACAGCTGGTTTTAACCGACTTCAATAAAAGAAGTAGGTGCGTTGGCTATGTTTTATAACACTTTTGGGTTTTTTTTTTTTTTTGCCTTTATTATCATATAAAAGAATTTAAATAACAAGATTTTATTAAATATAGCATAATAAACCACTAAGGTGTGTAGAACGCTAATACTATGATCTGCGAAGCGTTAAAAATAAATACAAATAAGATCTATAATGCAAAAACAAAACAAGACCACACCATAACTGTAGACATATACATCGTCCCAATATTACAAAAATAAGAACCACAGAGGAAGTACTTGCATCAATAATAAGATCGAAGATAAATTGCTTACCACAATGTCGGTAGGTATAATCATAACCTTTAAAGGAGTAGTTGGGTAGGGTAACTCCTCCTTTAAAGGTTATAAATACGGGGTTCTCCCCGTATTTATGGCTGCAATTTTAACATGTTAAACAAGTATACCCAATTTGTATTCTAAACCCCCTTTAAAAAAATCGTCTCTGTCTGTGGCATCCACGGACTATCTTACTTTTTACTAATATATTATTATAAATGTGAAAGTGTGTGTATTTGGATGTTTGTTACTCAATCACACAAAAACTACTGAACCGATTGCAATGAAACTTAGATAGATAGATAGATAATCATTTATTCCACATCACAAAAGCACATTAGTAGGTACAAACGGTGTAGACACAACAGATGCGAGGTGAGTTGTGTGCTGAAGTGGAACTTGGAATATAAGTAAGTTGAATACCGGGAATAAAACATAGGCTACATTTTATCCCGATATTCCCACGGGAACGGGACTTACGCGGGTAAAACGGCGGGGCGCAGCTAGTAATATTAAACAAAGAGGACAAGCCTTTATCAGGTAGGCCTCGTGACAGTTTCAGATGTAAGGGCCTACTTACTAAACTAAAGTTTGAGGTAGTTAAACTACGGAGTTTGACTACCTGTTTTTGATTTTACTATGTAGTAAAGTCAATATAGGCCGCAAGCAAGAAGTTTTGCTATTGACCTGTTGATGAAAATAAAAAAGTCGACGAATCTTAAACCTCACACTCAACCTAAATTTGTCTCGCGATGTTTCGTAGAGAAATCTGAATACAGCATCTCTACTCTATATCTGTGGTGCTGGTGGCATCGTAGTTCACAAACGGAAGAAGCAATTTTGATATTGTTTTTAGAGCACTTTCATAATATCTGTACTATAGAATAAAAACACATACCAATTCTCTCTTCGACAGAGACACTAGCATACATCATAGTTACTACACCACCAGCGTAGAATTTGATCGCTAAACTGCATAGCAACTGTGCTATAACAGAGCAAAAATAGGTGTTATAACCGTAAAAGTCGCATATTATAGGCGAGGTCGGGGTAAAAGCAATACTGCCAATATTCAGAGGTGGGCCACAAAATAAATGTTACCTACAAAATCAGTACATTCGTATTCAAATGATTATTGTTCAGCCCACGATTACATTTATTTGGGCTATTCCTTGTGGTAGTGTTGGGTCGGTCGTAATTTTATTGGAAAACTTTTGGTTCTCCCGATTTTGCATAATATCGGTGTTTGGGTGGGGTTTCTTGGAGGTGTGTTCGGCTTTTAGAGTTCTGTAATCAAAGGGTAAAATTGATTCATATATAGAATTTTCAACGTCAGAGAAATTGTGACAGACATATTTTCTAAGACAAGCGATTACTAGATTCGTATATAGATACGGCAGTATGAATAAGTGAGCCACATGAAAGTCTAAAAAGTTGCTCCTTCATCAGGTGCAATCGCGTGTAATGTAACATAGGTACAGATTCGAGTATAACATCTATGAGGGATAAAAAAAAAAGAATTGATAAAAATGACCAAAATAACCTCTACATAGGTACAGAGCCACCTACTAATTAATCTGTTTTATCATCTGAAGTCGGGCAGCCAACCTAAGTACAATATGGAACCAACCAGTAAAACTGCCCGACTTCAGATGATAAAACAGATTAATTAGTCGGTGGCTCTGTACCTATGTAGAGGTTATTTTGGTCATTTTTATCAATTCTTTTTTTTTTGGTTGTTTTTTAAATTATTTTTTGTTTCTTTTTGAAGTCGGTTTTTTAATTGTTAAATTATTTTTTTATTTTACCCTTTTTAGTATAAGAAAAATCCTAAAAATCAACAATATTGTTACCGTAATTTTCATTATTGAGGAGTTTGCTGATGAGAAGGTGGTTTCAGGTGCCCCATCAATCTGTACTTAGTACTTAGGGGTCTATTCTTTTTGGTAGAAGTCCAAAAATGAGTAATTTATTGAATTCTGAGATGCTATCCTGTCCATCATTCCGAAGATACTCATCAGATCCTTACCAAACTTTCATGGGACCACCTCGTAGCTTCCACCTTTCCATTAAAAAAAGAACTATATCAATCGGTTAAGCCATCTTCGTATAATCGATGAACAATTGAATTGAATACAGCGTTTTGAGGAGCATTCCCGGTCCTCACTTCGAAGATCCTCATCAGATCCTCATCATATTTTTATGGGACCATCTCGGAGCTTCCACCTTTCCATTAAAAAAATAATCATCAAAATCGGTCAAGCCATCTTCGAGTAATCGATAAACATGGATTGATTAATGCGTTTTGAGGAGCATTTCCGTTCATCACTCCGAAGACCCTCATCAGATCCACATCAAATTTTTATGGGACCATCTTGGAGCTCCTACCTATCCATTAAAAAAAGAATCATCTTAATCCGTCAATCCGTCTTCGAGTAATCGGTAAACATACAAAAAAAAAAAAATTATACATACAGACGAATTGATAACCTCCTCCTTTTTTTGATCTCGGTTAAAAAACCGACAATATGTTTTTTTTTTTTATAATTGATAGGTAAAAGTTTCACCACTATCTCACCTGGTGAAAAGCGACTATGTGGTCTAAGATATTACACGCTTACCTAGGAGATACCTGTTCACTCGTGACTTGCAGACCCCCAAATTATAGACATCCGGGGAGACATTCTCAGGCAACTTATTCCATTCCCTCGCAGTACGAATAAATAATGACGATGGGAATTGCTTGGTTCTGGTGACTAGTATTGTAATGTAATGCTCATAATAGAATCTATATTGTTACATTACACGTAAATGCTGGGCGGTGAGGAAGCACCTTAATAGATCTATAACATTCTCTATTTTTGGAAGTCGGTTTAAAAGAAGACAAATGAATACCTAATTTTGTATAAGGTTTTTGCGACTTTGCATAATAAAACACAATATTTACCGGGTTTTTCTCGCGTTTTATTCAATAACGTCATTATTATTATCAACGACCGAGCTTTCCAACCAACTTTACAGTTGGCTTTTTCGAGGTTGAATGAATAGGTACCTACTAAATTAGAAGCATAAAGCATAAACCTAAGTAGTGTTAAATAATGTATTTAATGACCTAAACAAATAGCTTACCGCATTAAACAGAAACTTATTAGGCAGTCAGACAGGGTGGGGTTATGTGAGCCCGTATTTACAATGAAAACAAAATGTAAAACGTTATTCGAAATTTCCCTACGTCGTCGTATACATACATAGAACCAAATTGACCCCGTCGGGTTGTATTGGACTTTAGTCCTAAACCTTTGTAGGAAACGCACTTTGTATTGCTCTAACTAAAGCGTGCGGCTTCCTGACAGATGGCCTATCCGCGTATTATAAGTAATTATTATAAATTAATTTTGCTGGACATAGTTTATGTGAAATTTTTGACAATCACATATCTCAAGAGTAAATAAATTTTACACTTTACTTAAGGATGAAAAACAAAGCTATGGTACAAGCTGCGCCCTGCGGTTTCACCAGCGTAAGTCCCTTTCCCGCAGCAATATCGGGATAAAAAGTAGCCTATGTGTTATTACAGATCATCAGCTACCTACAATGTAAGTTTTATCGCAATCGGTTCAGTAGTTTTAGCGTGAAAGAGTAACAAAGTCTAATACAGACATACATACAAACTTTCGCGTTTATAATAATAAAGCCAAAAGTAAGCACGTTTCCAATTAAAAGTATTTATAATAGTCCTACCTACTTTCTACAAAATAACAAAAAAAATCTACCTAACAAATAGTCGAAGACATTTTGGCGTGGGCAATAACATGATAAAAATATTTCTATAACTTTCCTATAAAGGTAGACAAATAATCTTATTGAAATAAAACCCCATTTATCCTTTAACAATATAAAGCCGTTAAGGCGATGGCTGTTATAAAATATGAAAACATTTAGTATCACTAGACGCGGCAGACTGAAACTGGTGAAAGTAAAAACATCGCTGGATAGCAGATACCTACACACGTAGAGGTACGCATGACTCTGAAGACTAGACTTTTAAGGCTCAATATTTAGAAAACGGAACCCTAAAAAGATACACAATAAAACCGAACTTTCGCCAACTTTACAGTTGAAAAAGCTCGGTCGTTCGGTAAATAAAGTGTTTTATTATGCAAAACCGCAATAACCATAGAAGTAGTTAAGATACACAATGATTTTAAAAGAGCTATCTAAGGATACCCCACATGATGGGAAAACCAGAAAAAAAACACCCTCCATTTTACATTAGAATAGGTATATATTTTTATTGGGCTGTTTTCTTGCTGTGATCAATATGTGTACTCGTGTAACATAACAGCTTTTTAGTACAAAGCGTCTCCGAGCTAAGCCGTGAAAAATGGAGCTAATTGTTCTCCACAAATTACTGTCCAAACTAAAATCATGATTCTATTTAGTCAAGACTTATAGCATCACGTTACATAATATTTATGTAAAAGTAGAAAATTACTGACATAATATTACTTGTAGCTTGTACGAATTTGTAGTTGTAACGTAATAGTTGCAGACAAATCATACCTAAAATAATTTCAATTCAAGTTTTTATAACAAATATTAATAATGAAACATAATATTTACATACCGGATTTTAACGGCATTGTTACAATGTACCGAGCTTTCGTCAGGGTTAACCTTCAAAAAGCTAACTGTTAGCGAAAGCAAATAAATAAAATGTAAAAGTAAAATTAAATATTGTGTTTCATTATGCAAAATCGTGAAATTCTAAGACAAAACTACAAATAATATTAAAAACTATTTATTTCAAGTAACTAAGACCGATAAATACAAACTTTTTAGACTAACATACATATTCATAGTTCTAAGTTAAGTTTTAACAGCGCCTTAACACAAAACCACATCAATATTGGCACAGACCGTTCTTAAGCCAAAACCCTCCATTCGTCGGAGAAACAGTCAGGTAAAACCGTCACGCTAACAATCGTCATTGTTTTCATACAAACAATGTTTGACTAAAGTGTAAACCCACGTGAGTTTACTCAGGCCACTAACGTTCTTATTTGCTGAGAAGTTAGCTACGTCCCGTGGTTTCACCCGCATAGGTCTCGATTTCAAGATAAAAGTAAACTAATGTTCTGCAGCTAAGAATCTGCATACCAAGTTTCGTCGCAATCAATTGTAATGTAACATATAGATTAGACTTTAAGTATTACATTACAATACTACCTGACTGACGAATATTCACTTGTTATGTAATATTTTATTAAAAGTGAAACGCATTGATGCTACAAGTTGCGATAAGATAAACTTTGTATCATTACAAGGTGCGCGTTGTATCACGAAACTGGAACGTTTCATTACAAGTTTACGTTACACGTGAATGCTAGCGGTGACCTAATTCCCTTCAGAACCTGTAAATCTCTTTTTAAATGTCAATCTCAAACGAAAAAAGATATAAAACAGTTCGTAAACAAAAATATCCCATTACCATAAAAGTAGATAATAACTTTTGTGACGAAGAAAAAAAACCACTTTCACAACGTCCCAGTGGCTCTTTTAATGGTTTTAATTTCTTCAAGATAAAAGATAATATAACCAAGGCTTGCAGGATAAAGGAATAAAGAAAATTATGAAAGACACGTGCTTGTCAGGTGACAGGAGCATTGTCTAAGGCGATGCGGTGAGAAGTGGCGAGTCGAGAGGACGTGGCAATGGCGTTTGACTATTTATTTAAAGTGATGATGATTTAAATGACCAATGAGGATTTAAATTTTTTGTGTGAATTTGAAATATGTAAACAGTTTTATCATTTATCATTGGTCACCTCCCAGTACAACTAAACAGTCCCATTTATTTAGTTTTAAATTATTTATTTTCACATTTATTTAGTTGGAAGTGTGTTTTATTAAGTTTGCAGTGTGTTATATTTGTAATGTTTTTTGTTTGTTGATCAAATAAAGTATTTATCTAACTATCATTGGTATTTCTTTCACAAAGGTGGCTACTTGATATCTCAATCCCTACTATGAGATTGTTTTGGATGGTTCTTATTTCATCACTAGGTAGTAAATAAATTAGAAACTTCTAATTAGTGGCATAATTTTTTGATCAGGATCTTGGAAGTTATGTGCAGAACAGATTTTCTAGATTGAGTAAATCGCTGATTTTCTAATTATGGATTATTTTATCTATTAATGTCCGAAGAGCGAGTTATAGAAGGGGAGTAGAGATGCCTTTGCCCTGGAGTGGGACACTACAGGCTCCTAATAATAATATTAAAATGTTACTAAAACGGGCCTCTACGTGTTGGCTTCGGCCCGACGCACGCCTTCCAAAGGTCCGGGTGCTCCATAGCCCCGAGAATCCAAAATGGTAACAACAAATAATAATTAATTATTATTTTTTACAGTAATTGTTTAATAGTAGTTATGTATGACTACTATTAAACAATTACTGTAAGTTACAATTACTGTAGTTATGGCCTGAGTCAAGCGTGGGATTTACCGAGGTAATAAAAAGGCAACAAAAATAAGCATTTAACTAACAACAAAACAATAGATTAATGCAACATGTATGATTATATTTGAATATTTGTATATATGTTTGAAATATATTTACAGCTCCATATAAATTAAATTTAACAATGTTACATCAAAATGACGTATGCAAACATTGGCCTTACCCTTCCGTCGAAATAAAAAAATTTTTTTTTTATTTTTTATGTGTTATGTCTAGTTGGCCAGTTTGAAATAGCCGTATGCTACCAGAACTTAGTTTCTAAATTTAAATTACTTTATGCCCTAGGTGTATAATGAGCACTATATGCACCTAAGGAATAAAGACTCGCTTTACGTTGACCTTTTTGGTCGAATAAAGTAACTTTGTAGAGCAGTAGATGTGTAAATAAAATTATTTAACAGGCGCAGCAGGCGTAATAAATTTTTATCATGTCTGTTATATACTGAATTAATAATTAGATAAATAATTCTAAGACGCCACTTGCCACTCGTCAATTTTACACCTTTTAACCACCTCGGGAGTAAAAAGGCGATAAGAAATGACATCCGCATTTAATATTTTTCTTTTTCATTAAAAAAAAAATTAGTATGCAGTAAATGTTTTACGTAATAGAGTAGGTATTAAAAAAGAGGTTTCATTGTTCCTTGAAATCAACTTATGATAAAGAAAATATAATTATTTTGTTCTAATAGAAATATTTTTAAGGAAAAAACATCTTCAAAAACTTACTCGCGGCGAAGCTCGAACTCGCGTCTCTGTGCCAGTACGCCAGTCGTTTAATCACTAATAAATTAAAAATTAGTTTTTTTATTTCGTGGAACCGTGCTATGAGCACTAAAGTATGCGGGCCGTGAAGCAGTCTGTGGAAATTCTCCGAGCATTTAGTGAAGTGACGAGAGTTTAAGGCCAATGTTTCTTTGATGGCATAAGCGAAACATTTAAATGTGGGTAAGTAATGCAAAAAATGCACGAAAAATTACGAAACACGTGAGATAAGTTTCGAAGAGCGCGAAAGCGAGAAGTCATAAAGTAAGTCAGTATTATTTTCTGATTATAATATAGGGTCAAAGGCTCTTACAGATAATAAGAGGTGCAGAAAAGTAGGTGCAGAAAATAAGAGGTGCAAAAAAGTAGGTGTAACCATAAATATGGTGTATAAACGACTAGCAACTGCCAGCAGGAATAAGGATGATTCTGATTAACGTTATACCCGCTTTTCACAGCAAGCGGAATGAAAAGCAAGTGTTTCCACCAAAGCGGTGACGAGTTGTATGAAAATCATCGTTACGAGTATAGCGGAGTCCATAATGGGCCCGTTCCGCTCGCAGTGGAAAGGGCATTATGCATTATGTATTTTGCAAAGGCATATGTATTATATTTTAACATCTTAATTATAAAGCACAGAACATACATAATAAATCAATCCGGAGTATTCGAGGGCTAGTCATTCTGTGGCTAAAGTATCTATGCACCACGCCTGCTAAAACTCGTGCTAGTAAAACTATATTTGTACCATGTGTTGTTACCAACTACAGATAGAATACTTATCTGCTGCGAGCATGTACGACCTTTAATCATTTATGTGGAATTGCTGATTTAGACCTATTCTGTACTAGCGTACAATCGGCAAGACGGCGGCTAAGTAATATTTTCATTGATTCTGGATTTGATTAGGCCATAATTTTTTGATGTGAAGTGTTAGTTTTTTTTTTGTTGCGCAGATTCTTTTGTTTAAATCGGTTCCTGTTCGTGAAGTTCTGTAATTGGCTTCCTATTGTTACCATATGTTTTATAAGTGTATGTATAGCTGTTGAACTTCCTAATAAATAAATTAATTAATGAATGGCATAGATACAAAGACGCTGCCACGTGCCACGACCGTATCCTTCACGGGTCCCCAACATCTCGGTACGGTTTCAGTTCCCGCTTCCGCTCTCGCCACCACTCATCACCTAACTATAAGCACCTCAGAAGCGGCGAGAGTGAAGTGCCCTCACGGTTGTAGGTCGAGCCTGTTTACACTAATTGCAGAGACACTACCGGTGAAACGCGTTGTCTCAGAATACACTGACGGCCTCTGTGACGTGTCGGGTGAACCCCCGACTCGATGTAGAAGCGTGTTCGATTCCTGCTGGGTACAAATATTATTGCTTAAAAAAATTGTATTTGGACTGGGTGTCTATCTACGTATAATATGTATGTTTTTACAGTTAAAAAGTTTAATATGTAATATATCCGTTGTCAAGTACCCATTGTATAAGCTTAGTGCTTAGTTTGGGCCTAAATTGCGCATTACAAATAATAATGTTGTTAATGTTGATGTACACTACTGAATTCAGGATGACAAGTCGGTGATATTAAAAACAAGTCTGTTTAAAAAAAAGTTGTCTAAGGGACTTAGAAAAAGTAGTGGAACAAAATTATTTAATTTTTCAAATTCATGTCTGTCTGTCTGTTTCTCTATCTGTTCTTTATACAATCAAAACCACTAATCCGATTGAAATCTAGTTTTCAATATTGGATAGTTCTATTTTGGAGGAACGTCGTGGTATACTTTACCTACATCTAAATTCAATTATAGTAGACCCGAGTAATGAACAAAAAAAGTCGACTATGCACTATTTAATTTTCTACGCAGACGAAGTTGCGAGTAACAGCTAGTATGTTAATAAAATTATGTAGACGTACATATTGTTTTCGCAAAATATCGATTCGATATAATCAAAAGTCAAACTCAGCCTCCACTCCATTATTGGATATATTTTAAGATTATTTTGATTTCACAAACAAATATCATGAAATAAAAAACAAACAATAAAATGTTTGATAATAATATAAAGGTAAATATATTATGGAAATAACTATGAATATTTTAGTGACATCCTTTTCAAAAACCTGAAGAGGAGGTTTTCATTATAATACCTACTACTAACAGCGCCCCGCGGCTTCGTAAGTCCCGATCCCTCAAGAGTATCGGGATAAAAATTAACTTATGTGTTATTTCGGATCTCCAGCTACTTATATTTCAAGTTTCATGACAATCAGTTCGGTAGTTTTTGCGTGAAGGAGTAACAAACTCACACACATATATACAAACTTTCGCGTTATTAATATTCATCATCGTTCAGTGCATATTGAAGTTTTGAGGTCAGTATGCAAAATTTTTTGCGATCCCATGCTGTGTTTTTTTACTGTGGGTATGTCAGTCCGTATAATAATAATAATCTTACTTATTAATTTTAAGAATGATTAAAAGTTTCCATAATGAATAACAGTTTCTTCATTTCTTGTGGTTTCTTCTCATTTAAACAACTCATTCTGAACTTTAAGACGGTTTAAAATGACCATTTGTAAACAAGTTCTTACTTGATAAATGAATATGATGACCTATGTCCAAATAAAGGTGAATGTAGTCGTCGCGAAGTCGCCGTGTTGTCGTTCAGCTAAGAAAAGGATGTTTTTAATTTGTCGGTGGTTTTTAAAAGTAGTCGGGGTATTTTTTATTTAAAATTTACTTTATATTTCTGAACGATTAAAGGACGACATAGCAACGTCTAACGGGCATGGTAGCGCGGAAAGTTTCGACTAAAAAGCTTTTAAGTTGCCCAAAAACCTGGTCTAAAAGTTTTCGAATACCCACTCTTCAATTCGTTTTGAAATCCCATAAGCGCTGTTACGCACCCTTTTTGGTCCTTTAAGTAATAAATTATCACAATTATACCCGAATGACCCTTAAAAATCTGGCCGAGATACGAAGGGTGCTTTCGGAGTAAAAATTTTGTTTTAAGCACCGCTTACCATTAGTGAAGAAAATTTTACAAAGTAGATATGGCAACAGAAGCAAGACAGTTGAAACAAGCCACTGAAGTAACGCACCTCAAATTCAATTTTTATAATTTTGTCAAAGGTTTTCGTAATAAAACACAATATTTACCGATTTTGCATAATAAATCAAAATACTTACCGGGTTTTATTCGCGTTTTATTTAATAACGGCATTATTACTAACGACCGAGCTTTCGCTAACTTTACATTTAGCTTTTTCTATGTAGACTTTATTTTGTTTGCTGTTTCCGGACCGTATCGGTTAACATAATTTTGTTTAGGTTTTCGCGATTTTGCATAATAAAGCACAATATTTACCGGGTTTTACTCGAGTTGATTATTTTGACGTTTGAAGCGTGATTCATCAATTCCATTCAATACTCATCGACTTTGTCATATAGCCGCAGCGATTGTCATTTTATTTTAGCTGTAACAATAGCCCCGCGGATTCACCCGCGTATGTCACTCTGAATAATGTAGATTTCTATTGGTTAAGAATTATTGAAATCGGTCCAGTAGTTTTGGAGATTACCCCCAATATACATACTTGCATTGTCACCAACATTATAATAGTATGGTCTGGGCATATTTTCTGCCCAATAAATAAACGTATTTTTTCTCTATGTCAACGACCGAACTAAAAGACATTAAAATTATCAATGTTTCAATTAGAATCAATCGGTTATATTAAAAAAGGGTTTTCTCTTAGTAATCGTATAATGTTATGCTTTCTATAGAAAATAAAACCAATTTAATTTCTTCTATGGTTTTCGCGATTATTAGGCGGTAGTTTACAGCAACTTTTTAGAATGTTAAAATAGACGAATTACATCTCAGTCAACTTTAAAAAAGTCAACTGTAAAGTTAGCGAAAGCTCGGTCGGTCAAAAATCATGAACAAAACGCGATTAAACCCGGTAAATAAAGCGTTTTATTAATTAAGTCAATGATGAACAATGCAAATGTTTATGCTTAAAAATGAATATTCGTATTTGCTCTGAGTGTCTTTCTATATATAGAATAGAATGGAATAGAAAATATTTAATTTCTTCTATGGTTTTCGCGATTTTGCATAACCAACCAACCAAACCAACCAACCAACCAACCAACGGTTGGTTTTGTCAACCTTGAAAAAGCCAACTGTAAAGTTGGCGAAAGCTCGGTTCAAATAATGAATAAAAACACGATAAAACCAGATAAATAAAGTGTTTTATTAGAAAATATTTATTGGCAGCAAACACACAGAAGAATACTAAAGAATCAACAAAAAAAAAACAACAATTCACATAAAAAAACAAGGGATAACAACAAAAACATAAACATAGTCCAATTAAAAACGTCTAAGGAGCCGCGTGTCTGCTGCCAATGAGGATCTGCCTCGGCATACGTTGTAGTTCCTGAAGAAACCACATCACCCGTCTTCCGGCAGCTCCTCCTAACGACGCATCGAACTGCCAAGCCGAAGGATAATAAAATAAAACAAAATACCTAATGTGTTATACAAGATGTAACGGGTAAGTCCTTCCAAGCCGAATCATATCATATGTATTAACATATTTGCAAAAAAAAAGTATAGTAATATGTAGTATAATCCTTTATCCAATCCCTATAGTACAAGTTTAGCGCTTAGATGTATTTATTCATATAAAATATAGAATTATCAAGTTTTCGCATTTCAAGTTTTACATAAAACAAAATGTAGGTAGGTATACGCGATAAATTCTTTTGAATTGTTTTAAGATAAGTATTATGGCACATAATACTGTAAAATTTTAAATAACTAAAATTTACGTTACGTACCTATTAAATATATGATATCACATATTTATTATTTTACGTAAATTTTCTTTAACATACATTAGCATCAAAATTATATACTAATGTAAGTATATCTATCTATATAAAAGAAAGTCGTGTTAGTTACACCATTTATAACTCAAGAACGGCTAAATCGATTTGTCTGAAAATTAGTGGGGAGGTAGCTTAGAACCAGGAGAAGGACATACGATACTTTTAATCCCCGCGGGAACGGGAACGGGAACGGGACTTACGCGGGTGAAACCGCGGGGCGCAACTAGTAATCTATATATATAAAAGAAAGTCGTGTTAGTTACACCATTTATAACTCAAGAACGCCTAAATCGATTTGTCTGAAAATTGGTGCGGAGGTAGCTTAGAACCAGGAGAAGGACATAGAATACTTTTAATCCCGCGGGAACTGAAACGGGACTTACGCGGGTGAAACTGCGGGGCGCAGCTAGTAATATAATATAACCCAACGTACATTCATTAATTAAGTATAGGTACCAACATACTACAAAACGTTTCAAAATTTATACAAATACAGAAAGTCAGAAACATAACTTCGCTAAACCCCGAACCTTTGAAGTTAGATAGAATTCGTATTTAAATTTTAACAAAATTCAGAACTTTTAATGATAATTGTTTTTTTCCTTATTCCCTTGGATTGTTTCTTTTAGTACCTTAACTTGTACCAATTAAAGGGCAAACAGATAGGAAAGGGCACTTGTTGCTCAACAACGAGTTATTTATTAGATTATCTGAGTTTCTTAACTTTGGACAAAAAATGGGGGTTGTATCAGATTGCTAGTCGTCTGTCATACATTACTCTCGTCAAAGATAAAATATGATCCACCGTTAGTTCAGTTCCATCTAGTTATAGCTATGTTTTCTCTATACTAATATTATAAAAAGCAAAATGTTTAACCTATCCTATCTTACTAATTTTATAAAAAGCAAAATGTTTAACCTATCCTATTTTACTCATATTATAAAAAGCAAAATGTTTAACCTATCCTATCTTACCAATATTATAAAAAGCAAAATGTTTATCCTAACCTATCCTACTAATAATTATAAAGCGTATTGTATGTGTGTTTGTTTGTTACTCAATCACGTAAGAACCGCTGAACCGATTACCATGAAACTGGGTATGGAGAGAGTTGGAGACCTGGAATAACACATATTTTTATCCCTTTACTTTTTATCCCGATATTCTTGCGGGATTAGGAGTTACGCGGGTGAAACCGCGGGGCGCAGCTAGTTTGCAATTAAACACAATATTTACCGGGTTTACTCGCGTTTTATTTATTAAAGGTATTGTTTTAATTACCGACGTTTCGCTAACTTTAAAGTCAGCTAAATCAACCCGGTAAAATATAAGGAAAAAATTAAATATTTGTTTGTTTCAACCTTATGAATACGCTCTAAAAGTACTACACCGATTTCAGATAAATTATCATGAATTAACAGCTATTTTTGTTTGCAATATTCCCATCGAGACCTTCCCAAGTGAAACTGCAGGACGCATTTTGTATTTTATATGTAAGTATAGATTAGGTGGGAATTGTGTTTTATAAATAAATAAAATGCATTTATTCCAGACCATTGATCCATAGGAGTTAGTAATAGGTACATAAAGTTATAAAAACTGAGAAATAATGTTAGTTTATTTGAATTAACACAAACATTGAACACTAGATGTACCTACTCAATGTGAATACGGGCAGGTTCACGGGTTTATTAAACAGGTTATTTTTTTTTCATATGTAGGTGTGGCTCATCTAGTATTAAAATTTTCAGGTCGTCCAAAGACCTCTAATTTGAACTAACGATTTATATTATACTAGCTGCGCCCCGCGGTTTCACCAGCTAAGTCCCGTTCTTACGAGAATATCGGGATAAAAAGTAGCCTATGTGTTACTCCAGGTCCCAAGCTACCTATATTTCAGGTTTCATCGCAATCGGTTCAGTAGTTTTTGCGTGAAAGAGTAACAACCTCACATACATACATACATACAAACATTCGCGTTTATAATATTAGTAAGATTTTAAAAATCTCAATTCAAAGAAAAAATACTCATACGAAGCCGAGTCAGATTACTAGCTCTCTGTATATTCCTTTTCTCATTTTCCCTTTCTTTGTGAGTATTACATTTGAATTAGGCTGTGTTCACACTACATTCTCGTATGACCATTACTCCCATCAACCTCTGTTTGGTTAGGAGCAGATTATACCGCTATGACTTGACCTTATTTTACTGGGCCAACAATAGGGATCTTTGCTTAATAGGTATTTTGTCATGAATGTATTATTTCTGCGTCAGTTTACTTACTTACTAAAGTGTACTTTGTAGCGGAAAATTGCCTTCGAAATTGCAGTGAAATCTGGTTAAGGACGCGACTCATCTGAAATCCCTTCCGATTGAATAGTTTTATTCATAGCCGGTATCAAATAGATCTTTACACAATTTTTAATGTTATTGTACATGATACAAGAAGTGTCCCCTTCATTTCAAAAATAATAAAAAATAACTTTAAATACCACTATTATACAGGCAAAGTTACCACTATTATACAGGCAAATTTACCCCTGTTTTACAAAATATATCAGTTTTTCTTCTAAATCCTTAACCGCTATATTTTCTTATAGGCATCATAATATTAGAAAATACAATACCTAGAACCCCTTCATCGTATTTTATAAAAATATTATTTTAATCTTCGTTAATTATTGATTTTACGAGAAATTGTAGATTTTTTCACGCAATTCCATCTCGCTCATTTATATGCAATCGGACAAGGACCGTTGATTATCATCTATCGCCGCCTTAACTGGAATCTCCTAGGATTTATTTAACTTAGGTACATAGATTTCTCATTTAGGTATCAGTTTTCAAACCAGGCATGTTTGAAATGACAATAGTTTCACTTATAGTGATAATCTAGCTTAGAGATGAATAAAAGCTTATTCATATAATAAAAGCTTCTCGCTTATGGAGCTTTTCATTATTTTCTTTCTAATATTATAAACGCAAAAGTTTGCAAGTATGTATGTACATATTATTATGTCTGTGACTTTGTTACTTAATCACGCAAAAACTACTAAACCGATTACGTTGAAACTTGGAATATAGGTAGCTGGAGACGTAGAAAAACACATAGACTACTTTTTATTCCGATGTTACCGCGGGAAGGGGGCTTACGCGGATGAAACCGCAGGGCTCAGCTAGTAATTTATAAATTAGATTTTATATTGCCCAACCTCAAAATTGGTCTCACTCATACAAGTTATTGAATAACAAAGTGTCAGTTATTTCATTTAGCTCAACATCGTAAATTTCTATAAATAAAAATCTATTAGCTATGCTAAGTTATGTTTGAATGTTTTTTAAGTACCGTTTAATTAATAACAAATTTAAAAAAAAAACGAAAATGTTGCTTACTACTGGTGAAAGATTTTTTGAAATCCGGTCGAGTGGTTTCAGAGGCTATTCGGTACAAGCAATCAAATCGTTCATCTTTATAAAATAAGAATACATAGAAAACAAGCTCCAGTATATATAACTGAAACAACGCTAATCCGTGTTTAATAATAAGACAGCGGATGAACGTGGGCCTCCGGGTTGCAATTCACATAGCGCACCGAGCAGTGTAAATGTCATTCAAAAAAAGACTTTTGAGTGATTCACAGACCAGTCCTAACATCCGGCAAAATAGCGAACTACCAACATTTTTAGACTACAGGAAAACTAAAACCACATAGAATTCCGGCGACAACAAACTATCCACAAAAAAAAAACTTTCCGTAAAAAAATAGCATTTCATCTACCAACGTAATATATCCAGACATGGGCACCCCTGAGGCTTCACGAATTTCAGCCTTCGTTACACAAGATAGTTCCAAAAGGTACGAACCAAAGACAATAAAGCCAATTGACTGCTTATACTGCGATTTTTCTACAAAACACAACTTACTATTGCGCGCAGTGGGTGAGGTATAATCAAGCTTTGTGATTGGCAATTGCGTTACCTATCTATGCTTATACTCTTTCACCAGTATTTATAGACAAGTCGAGTAATTACTCTGGCTAAGTGAAATTTCTGTTACATTTTCGAAAACGTTTAATTCCTCTGACAAGAGCGAGATATAATGTTATTACTTGGTATTACTCAGCCAAAGTAAATACTCGACATGTCTATAATGGTGTTTGTGATTGGTCGATGCGTTACCTATCTATACCAAGACTCTTTGTGATTTGCCGTTATTGTACGAGAGTGCTACTAAAAAGGCGTACTATTTTCGTGTGGACTACTTATGAGGAGTCAACTGGTTTTGTCGTCTTTGTACGAACACAATAGGGGTGGCACAAAAATAATGTCCTGAGCACTAATTGTTCGGAGACCCTGGGACCGCGGTCACTGCTCGAGCGAGAAATTGTATTAGTCTCGCAATAACAGACTCGGGGATGGACTAAGGAAGGGGCGATAGGGGTAAAGCTAGCTTTAGTAGAAAATATAGGCAAGTAGTTATGTCTAGTCGTCACATTATTATTCGTCCTCTGTGGCGCGTCGGGCGAACGCCCGGTTGCAAGGCATGGTTCAATTCCCGAAGGGTGCAAATATATACAAGGTGTAACGGGCAAGTCCTTTTAATCAGAAAGGGGGTTGTTCTAGACGTCTAGGCGAACAACTTTTATTCTACAACTTTTGGAAATTCGAAGTACTTTTTGAAAAATTAAGGTGGAAAGTTTACTTGAAAATCAGCTGTTTCTGAGAGTTCGAGGTCATTGACCTTATGCTGTCCTTTTATTTCGTTTGATGGTTTACAATCAAAACTTCAATTAACTTTTTTTTCAAAAGCAGCTGTTTTTTTAGTGAAACATAATCTCAAAATTTTCAAAAAAAAAGTTTGAATTTTCAAAAGTCGTAGAACAAAAGTTGTTTGCCTAGACGTCTAGAACAACCCCCTTTCGGATTAAAAGGACTTACCCGTTACAAATTGTGTACTTAAAAAAATAAATATTTGTATCTGGTCTGGGTGTCTATCTACCTATGTATAATATGTATGTATTTACAAAAAAAAAGTAGTATATCCGTTGTGAAGTACTCATAGTACAAGTCTCATGCTTAGTTTGGGGCTAGATTGCGCTGTGTGTAATGTTGTGCAATATTTATACACGCAAAAACTGTTAAACCGATTGCGATAAAACTTCAGTGCAGATTTTTGGAGATCTAGATTAAAACAAATGGTATTTTTATCCCGATTTTCCCGTGGGATCGGGACTTAAGTGGGTAAACCCACGGGACTCTAAAGTTAAATATCATTATCATCACCATCAGCCTGTTGCAGTCCACTGCTGGACATAGACCTCTCCAATTGCACGCCACCTAGATCTATTTTCGGCTTCTCGCATCCAGTTTGTGCCAGCCGTCTTGCGCAAATCGTCTCTCCAACGTGCCTGAGGCCGTTGAAGCGACTTTTAAAGTTAAATATAAATAAATAAATACAAACTACTGCAGGATACTTAAACGGATTGTTGGAAAACCACCTACTCGGGAAGTCGTTGGATGGAGTTAGCTCGCGATCGCTGTTTGTGGCGTCGTATGGGGGAGGCCTATGTTCAGCAGTGGACGGATAAGGGCTGTGATGATGATGATTATAATATGAACTGCAGGTCGTTGCACATATCGCCATTTAGACCCAATCTAAGCAAACAACTTATCTTGTTCAATTGGTATTATACCTTTATTCCTTTTAAACTTTACTATGACCTTTTTTTTTTTTTTTTTTTTTTTTTTTATGGTGGAGGAATGCGGCCTTATGCACCGTCCCGCCGCCCCGGGGGGTGCAGCGGGGATGTGTGGGGCTCCCAGCTGGCCTAAGGGTGGTAAGTGGCCAGTGGTTTACCCACTAAACAACTCCACCGGTTCCTCGCACGCCTTGATGTCGGAGTCGAAACGCGGGGACACGTTCGTACTCGTCCGCGTCAAACTTTACTATGACCTGACTCCCTTTATACCTGACTATTATACCTTTTTTGTAAATATACATACATTATGATAGGTAAGTCTAGAAACACCCAGTACCAAAAACAACCATTTATTGTACAATTAAAAAGGAGTAAACCGTACTGTAAATCCACTCACCAATAAAATTGAAAACAATTTTATCATGGCGGTATAACGAGTAGATAGGTAGGTACGAATCCCACAGCGTTCTAGTTCGTCCTAGCACTTGACTTATTTTTGTTTATATTTCGCCTCAACAAAAGATCTGAATCCTACCCAGTACAATAGTAGCTAGCTAGCATGCGTATCTAATTTCTACCGTGGCACGGCATTTCGGTTTGTAGTGTTAGACTTTGAGTGACTTGCATAATGATTCCTAAACATGTTTAAGCTCTAAAACGTGATTAATATACTTAATAAAAAATCAAGAACTGTCAAAGTACGACGACAACCTTCTACTTATGAAAATATGAATGGTTCCGTTTACGGTGATTCTTAGAACGTCGGCGTTTTTGTATAGTAAGCATTGTTGCATCGATTAATTAAATAGATCGATGTTCTAATTTCCGTTAATTATTCTTAAATTTATTTAGCTACATATATTTTTAAGTTTCTTATGTATGCAAGTAGCCTTTATATTTATACTAGCTGCGCCCCGCGGTTTCACCCGCGTAAGTCCCGTTACCGCGGGAATATCGGGATAAAAAGTAGCCTATGTGCTATTCCCGGTATCCATCTACCTATATTCCAAGTTTCATCGCAATCGGTTCAGTAGTTTTTGACGTGAAAGAGTAAGAAACTCACATACATACATACATACGTACAAACTTTCGCGTTTATAATATTAGGAAGATAATAGATGAAAAAAATATGGCAAAGTAAAGAGATATTACCTATTCTCTGACCAAGCTCTACAGAAATTACTGTTCAATTTGTTTTTGATATTTTTCTTGCAGTAAGTATTTTTTTTTGTTTAAATAACTAAACTTAGAAGACTGAAGTGACAATAATGGACAGGCTATACAGACCTATAGGCTCGAAGAACTGATAACCGCCGGTAAATAACAACTTCACCTCATCACAGCCCATTAATCCAACGGTACTTGTTGGAATAAATGCAGTTACGAAACAAACGACTCATTTGAATACGAAAAAAAATCCGCCAAAAACAAACCCGCGCAATTTTTTATTGAATCAATGTAATGTAACACATTTTGTTGATAAATTATTTCTCTGGTACGCCTACCTCATTCAATTTTGCAAATAAATAGCTTACGCCAGCGGCAATGTGAGAATTATTTATTTACCTTGCTTTTTGGTCGATTGGTAAAGAACGTATTGGTAATACATAGTCGTGGTTGAATACATAAGATTGAGAGATAAGCTGAATAATCTAAAAGTACTTACTTATCTGTACGAACAAATACATATTATAGATATATATGGTATGTATGTTGGGGGTAATCACCGAAACCACTTCACCTATTTTTATGAAAATTGCATCTTTGCGAGTACCATAGACGACGTATTATCCCGATATTCAAGGGATTGGAACTTGCGCGGGATTGGGGCTTAGCGCCATCTAGCTCTACGATACGCTACTAAGCTTGTGATACAGTGATTAAACAACGGTTTTAGAACATACTTGTATACTTTATTTTCCTTTTGTAAATATATAGGTATATACAATCCAGACCAAAATGACACCCGGACCAGAAACTTTCCGAAACCATACTTAGCTCCTAATTTAAGATGTTTCAAATGATCATGTATCTACGTATTTGTATACATCCTCTTTACTGAATGAAATATTTGATTATTTATGGATTGAAATAATGATAAAATTACCCACTTGATGCTGCATACAAGTCCTAAGATTACCTAGATGGTGGGTAAAAAGAACAACGACATTCGAATTTTGAGTCATAAATTTTAAAGGTGTGTTGGTAAATTTCCGAACAGCTTAACTTTAGAATGTATGAAATTCGGCCGCTAGGGCCGACATTAAAACGCTTTACTATTAGGCGGCTTTTCTCCTTCTAGTCCCATAACTTATTTCCTAAAAGTACAAGTGCATTATGCGTTGGTAGGTAGACTATCCATCACCTTCAACGAAGTATGAAGCTAACGCACTCACCTAATGGGGCACTAATTGGTATTAGTAGAACCTACTGCAATAGACCTTAATTAAATCGATGGGCCATAAATTGAGTTTGCGTCGATAAAGCACCGCGCTGGAGCAACGCGCGCGTTGCATTACACAAATACATATAGATCTGTGAGCTGGTATAAGTAACGTTCATAAACTAAATTAAAATTTAACGAGTTCTAATAAAATATATTTTTTTTTATTTATTAACAGGGCTGTACCCGTTTTACCAACTTTACAGTTGGTTTTATCAGGGTAAACCACTGAAAACTTAAAACTCATTTTTCGTTTTTAGTGGTATATATGGCGATATCTAGCCCCATGCTAATCTACTGAGCCTGTATTTATCCATTTGTATCAATACATTTAAACTTACCCAATAAAATATAACTCTACATCATAAAATTCTACTTTTTATTTTCGTGCAGTATTAGATCGAAAATGTAAACATAGAACTGTCAATTACCAAAAGAAAAAGTAAATGTATGAGTTTTTTGTTTACATTTTTGATCTAAGAGTCTGAAAAAGAGTAGGTACTTAGTGTTGGATTTTTCAGGTCACCCTAACGATTGCTATAAGAAATAACAACCGGGATCACCTATAATTGCAAAATAATTAGGTAATATTATTACAATAATTAGGTAAAAGTTAAGCAATATTGACAAAACGTCAATTTAGATTCCAATTTCGATACGCAGTTGAACTTCCCCGAATATTCTTTTCAAAGTTCGAACTTCTTGACAGTCGACATTGAATTTCCGATTTAACCCGAAACTGTCCAAACCTGTCTTCAGCGCAATCTTAAATTACCAACATTCTGTGTGAAACAATTCCAATTACATTCTCGTGAACGCAAACGGGGTTAGGCCAAATTGTGTGAGGAATTTAACAACTTCGGCCCATCTTTAATTAATATCGTGATCGTATTTATATTTGAAGATGACCGCTTTAGTTGATTCAGCGACTTGATTACGAAACACTTACAAATCTCGATTGATACAATTGAAAATGTTGTAGGTATCCACGTTATTTTTCACGACATTCAGTTGCAAACAAATTGCCATTGCAATTAAATCACGCGACTGTAACTGTGAATTTTTTACCCGTAATCGCAAATTCAACAATTTCAATTATTTAAATCTAAATTTAAACAGAGTTTAATCGACTACCTGAAGTAAGTTGAAGATTTTCGACCTCCAGAGGTGAGTCTGAAGTGCTTAATGAGTTTTGAGTACTGTTTAACAAGTGTTTTAAGATGTTGACCGTTAGATCTAGAAAGTGGAATTCTCTGTCCGGTCCGCTATTTCCCCTAAACTACAATATTGGAGTTTTCAAGACTAGAGTAAATAGGTATCTTCTAGGTAAGCATTCTATACCTCATCGTCACTGCTCATCAGGTGAGATGAGCTTAGATCGCCAGTTTTTATTTTAAACATAATAACAACATAATCGATGGATGACGATGGTAAACAACAAAACTATGCAATTTTTATTTTTTATCCGGATATCCGTATAAGAAGTAGCCTATATGTTAATCAAAGTCTTAAGCAGTTTTTTTATTGTATAAGGAAGAAACACAGAAAATGAAGGACAAACTAGAAGAAACTCGTTTGAGATGGTACGGCCACGTCATGAGGAGACCGGAGGACCATATGACGCGCAGAGTTCTAGATGTAAAAAAGGGACCGAGAAAACGTGGAAAACCCCGACTAACATGTGGAATACCTTAAACATCTATTGTCATCGTTCGTATAAAAATAATTCAGAATCAGTGCAAAAATCACTCGGAAGACGAAACAAGGGCCGAAAACACATTTATTGGATTCACATTGAAGTATCCCAATAATAATTGAAGCAAAACACCGAAAATATGACAGACAAAAACCAAAAACAACATCGCATATGAAGGTCAGCACAAAAATAAAACGAAGGTAGTTTTGAGTGAATCACCACATCTACCAACATAACGCCTGTTGACATCTTACAGATATATTTCTGTGTTGCCATTTGAAAAAAATAGTACCAGGGTTACCAACTCGGGAAATCTCCCTAAAATCATCGGGGAAAAAGAGTACTAGGGTTACCAACCTAGAAATACTCCCCAAAAAGATGGAAAACCAAATCGAAACCTTATTTCGCAAAATAAAAGAGGAAATGGCAGAACAGACAAGACAAATTACGGAATCAGTCACAGGACGGGTGCTGGAAGTCCTTGAAAATAAATTAGCGGTAGTGATTGAGGAAAATAGAAACCTAAAAACAAAAGTTGAAAACATGGAAAAGAAAATACAAATTTTAGAGGATAACAAAAGAAAAGCTAACTTAATATTTTTTGGAGTGAGCGAGATAGAAAATACAAAATCAGAGCTTGATAATGTACTAGAGATTATACAGAAAGAGACCAAAATAAACGTTCAAACTCATGAAATAAACAACGCATACAGACTAGGGGTAAAAGGTAAAGGAATACGTCCACTGCTAGTTAGCTTCACATCAGGGTGGAAGAAGAATTTGATACTCAAAAACAAAAACAAAGAAGGATCAAAAATTATAATAAGAGAAGATTTTTCAAAAGAAGTACAGGAAAAAAGAAAACAATTGGTACCACAACTTTTAAAAGAAAGAGAAAAGGGCAAGATTGCGTATTTAAAAAGAGACCAACTTATTGTAAAGGATCCAAACGAAGAAAATAAAATCAAAAGAAAAAGGGACCAAGCCGAAGCTCTCAATAATTCGCCAAATCAACCTAACGCTTCGGCACATAAGAAATTAGACACAAAAAATATGCTTAATTATATAACCAGGAAAGACAAAACTGATCAAAAAAACTAATAGCTGCTATACCTAAGATCCCATCGAAAACCATCACCTACCATCATGGCACAAAATACCAAGACCTTCCTACGAACCGATCATATTTAAAGTTTTTCTATGCGAACGTAAGGAGTATACGAAAAAAAGGCAAGTTCGATGAACTGCAATGTGTACTAGCAGCTATACCCGCCACTGTTGATATAATAATATTAACAGAGACGTGGCTGCAATCAGAACAAGAGGTAATAAAGTACTCTTTACCAGGCTACGAACACGCCAGTAATTTCAGACACAACATGGGGGGTGGTGGAGTATCAATTTACGTGCACCAGAGTATAGCATTTGATGTAACTGAATCTATCTATAAAGATCGTAACCACTACCTTTGGGTCTATTTACCGAAATTTGCACTAAATGTGGGCGGCATCTATAAGCCTGGTGATACAAATAACAAAGAATTTCTCAAATTGTACACTAAACAGATAGAAAAAAGAAAAAGAACTTTGATATTTGGAGACCTGAACATGGACTTAATAAAAAGGGATTGTGAAACATCGGATTACCTCCTTATTCTTGAAGAAGCTGGTTACGAAATTCTTAACAATACAAATAAACTTTACGGGACAAGACAAACTAAAACTACAAATACCATCCTAGATCATGTTACAACCGATTTGAAAAGAAATCATTTCCATCTTACCATAATAGAATCCTCGATATCGGACCACAAACATATATACTTCGAAGTATCTAACAATAAAGTCAAAAATAGAGAAAAGATTAAATACGAACATATAAACTACACAAAATTGAAAGATACTATAAGTAATTCACAATACGTCAATATGAATAACCAATACAGCACTCTAGAAGAATTCATTAAACACAGTATAAAAGATAGCAAAATCATCAAATATAAAATTAAGAACCTACCTAGGGAAGACTGGATAAACAAAGAAGTTATTCACCTAATTAACGATAGAAACCTATTATGGAAACAACTCAAGACTGATAGCGAGAACCAAGAACTGAAAAAGAAGTATGTAGCAAAACGGAATGAAACAAGCAAGAAAATTAGTAACGATAAAAAAAATTATTTCCATAGCTCATTTGACAAATGTCGAAATAAACCGAAAAAAATGTGGAACTTGATTAATGCATTAGTTAAAAATAAGATAAAACTTGATAACCCACCTCCAAAACTAATTGTAAATTCAAAAGAGATAAATAATGGTATCGAAATTTGTGAAATCTTTAACATATTCTTTTCATCAATAGGTAATGAACTAGCCAGTAAAATTCCACAGCGATATCACTTTAGTCACGGAAATACACTAATGTACAATAATGATCATGTTCATGATACTATACTTACTGAATTTGAACCATGTACTCCCACAGAGGTGGGCCAAATCATTGACAAATTAGATAGCAACAGTAGTACAGGAGTAGATGAAATTAGTACTAAGTCTTTAAAATGTATAAAAGAATCTATAGTAGTGCCGCTAACAAACTGCATAAACAAGTGTTTTGAATTAGGTGAATTTCCAAACAGTCTAAAAGTTGCAAAAGTGAGCCCCATATACAAAGCAGGATCTAAATCGGATCCTAACAATTATAGGCCGATTTCTGTTTTGCCGGTGATATCCAAGGTATTTGAGAAGATTATTTACTCACGCATAGATAAATATTTAACTGAGAAAAACTTCATAGCAGATCAACAATACGGTTTTAGAAAAAAATCTAACACTCTCTCCGCTACTATAGATCTTATAACTAAAATTAAAACCAACATTGATGAGAAAAAAATTTGTTTAGGAGTATTCATAGACCTTAAAAAGGCTTTTGATACTGTTAGTCACTCTAAACTTTTCGACAAATTTAAAAACTTGGGTATCACCGGAGTCGCCTACAAACTCTTGGTGTCTTATCTGACTAATAGAACTCAAATTGTTAAAATTAGTACATATACCAGCTCGGAACAAAGAATATCATGTGGAATACCGCAGGGTTCAATATTAGGGCCCCTTTTCTTCCTTATTTACGTAAATAATATAAATCAGATAGGACTTGCGGGATATGTAACTATGTATGCAGACGATACCAACTTGTTCTATTTTGGTGAAAGGGTTGATGACATAATGTCTAAAGCTCAAAATGATTTGATTATACTCAATGAATGGTTTTTACATAGCCTACTGTCAATAAACACTAGCAAAACATCGTATATAATATTAGCTGCCAAAAATAAAAATATTGCCAAATATAACCCTTTAACAGTGAACAATATTCCATTAACCCAATCCAGTTGCGAAAAATACCTCGGTCTTATAATTGACGACAAATTAACATGGATACCCCACATAGCACATGTAAGATCTAAACTAACGGCTGTAGCCGGTGCCCTTCGCGATGTAGGTAATTGTATACCGCCATTAATAAGACAAGTCATTTATAACTCCCTTGTAAAACCGCATTTAGAATACCTTATTGAAATCTGGGGAACTGCTGCTAAAACGAATCTTAAGACTTTGCAAACAACACAGAACAAAATAATCAAACGACTTTATAATTTAGACTTTTTGACACCTACAAAAATGATCTACAGTGAAACTAAATATTTAAATATAAAACAAATGTATACCTATAGTATTTGTTTAATCATTTGGAAAATTCTACATGAAACCATTAAGTCGAATATAGCCTTCAAAAAGAGAGTTTATTCACATAAACTACGGAACAAACATAAATTAGTATTAAAGCGCCATAGAACAATTAAGTATGGAAAACAAAACATTTTATTTGAGGGCGCAACATTGTATAACGAATTACCAAATAATGTAAAAGAAATAGATAATGTTAATATTTTCAAAAAAAAGTTAAAAGAATATATTATCAAAACGATTAAAATAGATTAACTAACCTAAAAAAAAAAAAAACTACTTATAATTTAACAAGTTTGTACTTAACATTTGTGTTAATATTAAAATTGTCTCTCCACCGAGACCTAGATAACTAAGTATAGCTAGTTTTAGAAGTTTTCTCTATAAGTGAACTGTTTTGTAAGTTCTTTGAGAAATGAATAAAGATTCTTTAAACCTAACATGGATGTCAACGATTCGAAAAGACCTAAAGACAAATAACATCGACCCAAAGACGATCCAGAACCGTGAGCTCTGGAGAGAATTGATTAGTAGAGCCGACCCCAAGTAAAATGGGAATAAAGCCGGACGAAGAGAGAAGGAAGAAACACAAAAATAGACAGACAGAAATGAATTTTAAAAATTATATAATTTGTTTCTACTAGTTTTCCTAAGTCTACTTTTTTTTTTATTTACTTCCAAGTACAGACTTTTTGCCCTCTTTTCCTTTATTAAAAGTATAGATAGATAATTATAAATAACGTAGACACAGCATAAATTTCGCTTTCGTTTTAAACTTCGAGAGTCACCTAAAAATGAACAGGGGAACGTAAGTACATACACGTTACCGCAAACACAGACACTTTTCCCAAACAGTGTAAACACAATTTTAACAAATGGTTTAGTTATCTCTACGCCATCTGCTGCAGTGAGATTCTATAAAGCTTCTAAAAAGCAAGCACTAGTCACTTTTCCCTTCACTCACAATTCAGAACTACATTGGATTCTCCCCCTCGCTCTAGCGTTAGTTTAACCGATGCATACGACTTATTAGGGATCTGTACCTGCAGGATAAAAACGGGACACTTTTACTAAGACTCTACAGTCTGTCCGTCACCAATCTAGCATTGGGGACTAGATCAGTCTTTAACTTGATCCCCGATGCCGCCCTTTGGGGTTTTCGCTCAGGTCAGGACCCAGCACGGCATTCCTGCATTTGGCTGTCGGTGGGGACGCTATAACTTATATAAATAGTCAAGTAGAGAGTGGTGTGTCCGTCTGTCATCCATCAGGCTGTATTTCAAAAACCGTGATAGATAGATAGTTAAAATTTTCAAGAAAAAACCTTTGATGTATTTACATTGCCGCTATACTAACAATAATGATAATGGTACGGCACCATTCGTACGTCCGACATGTAATACATTTTTTAAACTTACACGATTTCCGTTCATTATTATTAAATATTAGATCCTCGGGTCTAGATCGCGTTAGACCCGAGGATCTAATATTTAATAATAATGTCCGACATGTAGGTACCTACTTCACCGGATTTTATTTTTCAGGTTTTGAAATCGGTTATTAAACTGATAGTTAAAATAGAATACCGACTTGAAAACTTACCGCGGTATTTTACAGTGAGATGGCATGGCAGCGAGATCTCTACAGAATCGACCATCCGGCTAAAAGGATAGGAAATTAAGACGCTTTTTGTCCCATTTTCGTTTCATAGACGTTTGCACTTTTCAACAACAAAACGATAAGCGCAGTGAAAAATGCAACAGACGCTTTGTTCGAAAGAATTGAATTAAAAACGGTCGCAGGAATGCTGGCTATTTTTACGGAGTTCGGTCCACTGCCCACAAATGGACAATTAGCCGGCACCAGGCGAGGGTAAAAGATAAAATTCATAACATTGTCTAGCAGCCGTAGTTACAGTATTTATAGACGATTCGAGTAATTATTTTGGCTCAGTAATGCATTTGTACATTTAGGTATAACTAGCAGCGTCGCGCGGTTTCAGCCGAGTAAATTTCGATCCCGCGGGATTATCGGAATCAATTCTATGTTTATTTCCATCACATAACCTATCCCTACGAAAGTTTTTATCCAAATCGGTCAAACCGTTTGTCCATGAAGACTAACAAATATAAAAACAAACTTTCGGATTTATAATTTATTCGAACTTTGTAATTTATTACTGAGCTTTCGCTAACTTTATAATTAGCTTTTTCAAGGTTGACTGAGATGTCAGTAAACTATTTTAATATTAAAAAAAACATTGCCGTTAATAAATAAAAATCGAGTTAAACCCGGTAAATATAGTGTTTCTAAACGTAATTGTTCGTTGTGAAAATAGTGTGAAGTTTTATTTTTTTTATTTTCACCCCGTAATTCAGTAATCTCGCGTGTCTACTTCCTTTCCGGATGTTTGTATCCCTGTTTCGCTTCCGGAAATGCGGCCAACTTTGTAATTTGTTTCCGAATGCAAATTGTAGGATGTTCCTCGTAACTTCTGCCTAGCATTCTCTGTAGCTGATTTTGAAAAAATATCTTTACATAATTTGTTGACCGAATTCTTGAAAGTAAAATTAAAAACTTTCGAAGCCAGAAAATGAAACTTTTTACGAAGATATTTACGAGTGTTTTAGGTTGTTTTGTTTACAAGTTTTTGATAACAGATGGCGAGGTTTAGAAAAGTCAGTGATGCTCTTTTGGGGCTTCAAATTGCGAATTAAATGCCGTCTAGATTGATGTGCTTCATCATAGACCGCATTAACACTTACTTCCAGACTTCATCTATACGAGTCATACGTTTTATTTAAATCGATTTAGTAGTAGTTGAGTAAAAGAGTAACAAACATGGTCACATACTTTCACAAATATAATTCTAGCTGCGCTCGCGGTTCACCTCGTAAGTCCCGTTCCCGCGAGAATATCGGGATAAAAATAGCCTATGTCCTTCTCCAAGTTACCATATATCTCTATGTATCCCTATGTAAAATTGATTCAGTGGTTTGGAATGAATGAATGAATATTTATTGCACTTTATTGCACCAAAAACAAAAATTAAACAAATATTACAAACTTAAAACTAGTGAGGTACAATGGGCGGCCTTATCGCCTAAGAGCGATCTCTTCCAGGAAACCAATGAATGGACAAGATTTAAGGTGTATACTATGACTCCAAAGCTTAACAGACTTTCGCATTTATAATATTAGTAAGGATTATGTATTACATACACACAGATTAGGCAGTGCCCTTAAGCTTACCTTTTTAAGAGAAAAATAAATATTGCGATCGGACCGCAGACGGCGGCAAAAATAATGTAACCAACACACTAAAATACACCCTACTTGATTAATAGCTCATCCTTTTTTGGAAATCGGTTTAAAAGTACTTCGCACCACGCCTACACCATGGACGGCTCTATTATAATCGCAAGCGGGAAAAAAGCTCATCGTATCATTTTCTTCAACTCCCATATTTTTAAACTCCTATCGACAAAATATCCTGCTTCTTCATAAGTCGGCTAAAATTACTTAGGTAAAACGTCTTACGTCGTTGTTTATCCCTGCCCCCTGAATTTGTGAGGACGGGAGAGCTGAAACTCGTAACTTCGTTATCTTTCTGACTAAAACATCGCATTACGCTGAAGGTGGGTTCAACCTAGACACTTTTTTATCGTCAGATAGTTAAATTATTATACTTAGTGGGTATTCTACAACGATCGAATTTTGTTGTGACTTGTTTCAGGGATTTGTGAGTACCTAATTTCCCTATCTGATTTTAAAAGTGATGAATCCCGTCTAGCTGAGCCAATTTGTAAATTACCATGACCACCCTCCATTACCATGACCATTCAAAGTCAAAGTCAATTTTATTTATTTAATTGAATGTATTGATCACTTTAAATACAATCGTCAAAATACATATACCATTAACCTTCCAGTCTATACTTAAATTATAAACAGAAAATATTTATTTGTTTGTTAGTTTGTTTGTTTGTCTGTTGCCAACATATTGAAGTGGTATTCAAGAGTTACCATAAATGAACGTATTTTTAGTGATACTATTGTTACGGATCCCTTCGTGCGCCAGTTCTATTCACATTGCAATTGGGGTGGTCAATGAAATCTTACTAATATTATAAACGCGAAAGTTTGTATGTATGTATATGACTCTGTTACATCGTTCATGAAAGGTCGTGGAGCAATCTGTCGATAAGAAATTGTGTATTTAGTCTGCTTTACCCTTAAAACATAGCATTTACGCTAAGGGACGTCGCATACATTATTTTAAAAGGGATTCCGGGACGTAAAAACTTAAAATATGAAACCTTCAATTTGAATTTCGCTCGTACCTCCCTAATTAATTTGTTGGGTTTATATTTTCTTCCAATTTGTATAATTTTATTTGAATTTAATAACTTTCGGTTTTATTGAAAAAGTAAAAAAAAACGCATGTATTCTTCATACTAGCTGCGCCCTAAGGTTTTACCCACACAAGTCTCGATCCCGCGGGTATATCGGTATAAAAAGTATGTTTTAATCCAGATATCTCCAGCTATCTGCATACCAAGTTCCGTCGCAATCGGTTCAGTTGTTTTTGCGTGATTGAAACAGAAACATCCAAAGAAACCTCTAAACTTTCCGAGTTATAATAAATTTTTTTATATACTTACCTACTTAAGACAAATGAGCAAATTCAAATTCAAAATATTTACATTCTTTACCCTTCTTTCCTAGTGACTGAACCGGTCTACATATCGGAACACGGAAGAATCTGTTTGACGCTGAATTAAAACTCAAGTGTGAGGTTACCCTTAATCACATCGTTTTAAAAATAAGTATACATATATGTAAAAACACTGAGGCTGAAATCTATAGTGCTTACTTTGACTTTGCTCAGACTGAGCTTAGCAAAAACTAAGCATAAACTTTGAATTGCAATTTATAATTGAAATTCTTTTTGATATTTACGAATAAAAAAAAACTTCGTAGTCCTGACAGATTATGGGTTACGGTGGGGTAAACGAGTTTTAGAGTGGAGGCCACGTCTCGGCAAACGTAGTGTAGCACGTTGGAGCGACGATTTGCGAGAGACGGCTGCCACAAACTGGATGCGAGAAGCCGAAAATAGATCTAGGTGGCGCGCCATTGGAGAGGCCTATGTCCAGCAGTGGATTGCAACAGGCTGATGATGATGATGACTTTTCATCCCATTTCCGCGGAAACAAGACTTACGCGGTTGAAACTGCGGGGCGTAGCTAGTTGGTAATAATGATGTACCATCTCTGTGAGCGTCAAGGGTAAAAATACAATTTCCGACAGTATTTCATCTTAAAAGGACCAAGGGCTATTTGACAATACCTACTGGAGCCTAAATAACCTATCACATTTCCATACACTTTCAAACAGTACGTATATCGACACCTACACACGTGCAAAAATGACGAATATTCAATGTGGAAGTGAAAAGGGTCCGAAATATGCCCCACTTATGCTACGCGATTGATATTGCCACAAAAATTGCTATTCAAAAGAATATCGAGTTTTCTGTCTATTACGTGAAGGGAAAATTTACATAGTTTAGTGTAACTGTCGATAAGTCTTATTTAAAGAGAGTTAAGGTACATTTTTGTTCGAGTTTAGAACTAGTGGCTTAACGTTAGTGGTCCCTAAGGCAATTTTATGGTGCTCGCGAGGAAATTCGTGCTCATTGGCTATTGAAACGATGTTTTAGTGAGGTATTCATTGCGGTAAATTGAAAGGGTTTTTGTTAGAAAAATGTTATTCTATCATTAAGTCGTTTAATTTGATATGCTGGGAAAGAAATGATAAGAGTTTTGTTGAAGATTTAGAGGTGCAGTTGTTCGTTTCTTTTGGTTTTCTACCTAACCTCTACATTTGTCAATAGAAGAGTTAAGAGTTAAGGGATTTGGTATATTAAAGTAATACGTTTCGAAAAATTGGATAAATCTTTCATTTGTAAGGAATGACAATAATTTGTCTCCAAATTACAAAAGTTATCATTTGCCCCAAATTATTACTTTTGTATTTACTTTTAAAACATACTACTTAAATAAATAATAATTGCACGACATTAAACACATTGCAATCTAGCATAGGCTACCAAATTGCTGTGCAGCATGGAAATCTTGATAGCATATTGAATAGTTTGCACCTAAAACGCTGGAAAAAGTTCCACTTTAAAACTCAATCACTAAATTAAAAAAAAATATTTTAATCTAAAAATCATTTCAAAAGAGCGATCCTACAGACCACGAGACCTTGTAAAGAAAATGCAAAAACACCCATCTTAAAATATCATATAACAATCATCTATTTTTATCTCCCACAATATAAAGAACACTTTGAATTGAACCTACAGTGAACAGACAGTGTTATTTCAAATGCAGTTTTACTACCTTCTTAATTCCACTTCAGGGACTAGGGCGCACTTCACCAGATAGCGAAATTCCGTTAAAAGCCATTGTTTTAATGTTTTATGTTTATTACTAGAAATATTTTATAGCAAGAAATGTAACATCAAAAATTCTCCACCCTGCAACTGAGCATAGGTTCGGATCCTGGCGGGAGGATTTTTGATAATGCCTTCTTTGTAAATATTTCTAACTAGCTGTGCCCCGCGGTTTCATTCACGTCAATTTATCAAAATTAGTTCAGCATTTTTTCCTTTATTTATTATAAAAAAATAATTAGCAAAATCGATTTAGCTGTTCAGGCGTGATGCCGTGACTACGCGAAATATTTCTACAAATTGACTGGCTACAGCAGCATGAAATACCATATGGGTAAAATACCTACCCTCTGTATCCGTGGGTGTAGTAAAACTAAAATGCGACTAAGGGATCTGGGTGAGAACTAGCGAACTTGGAGTTCTCAAGGTAAATTACTTGACTTAATTACTACATTAAAATATAGAGAACAATGTCATTTTTAAACGTTTCAAACAAAATATTGCGTCAGAACATAATCAACAATTTTCGATGAATCCGACAGAGATTTTCAGTTTTGCTCGGGACCTTAAAAAAACCAATCTTAACTAAACGAAGATAAGCTAAACTAAGTTTATTTGGCAATGGTGTTGAAAGATGGTGAAACAGACTCTAGTTATAAATGAAACAAGAGTGTGACTCGTCTCGTAAAGTGTCGCACTTACGAATTTCAAATTGATAATAAAAACTTTAATAGTTTCTCTAGCTACATTGAAATGGAACCCGAAGAGTCGTCTGTATGTAGCACGAGTTAAGGTGAATATTTTATAAAGCTTTGTAATTTATTAGACTAGTACTTGGATGTGCTTGGTAAATATATAATTATTGTCAACCTAAAAAAAAAGAAAAAAAAATCTTATGCCTACTAGGGTTCTGCACCCAAAGGACGGGGATCCCGTTTTTATCCTTTGGGTGCAGAACCCTATTACTAGGACTTCGCTGTCCGTCCGTCCGTCTGTCTGTATCTCACCAGGCTGTATCTCGAGAATCGTGATACACAGTTGAAATTTTTAACTAAACTAACACAAATTATAAATATTTAAGGTGGGCTCCGTTACAACAAACGTGATTTTTTTTGCCGTTTTTTGTTCAAAATATTTTACTAGAAATATTACCGACAAGCCTTGCAAGCGACAAGCACGGTTTTGAATCCTGTCACAGCGAAATTTTAGAAGATGAGTCTCCTTGAAAAAATATAAAAAAACAAAAAAAAATTAATACAAACTTTCCATTGCAAGTAATACATCTAACAAATTAACTGATGTGGAAATGGGTAAGTTGAAAAGTTATAGTTTGTTCAGTATGCATTTAAAATCATGTATGATACTATACCTGCCCTTTTTTTCATTTGAGCGGTTACGGTTGCATCATACCTGTTCTATATCTATTACTAGCTGGGCCCCGTGGTTTTAACCGCGTAAGTCCCGATTCCGCAAGAATATCAGTATAAGTTATACATATAAACCTTCCTATTGAATCACTCTATCTACTAAAAAAACCGCATCCAGTGCGTGGTTTTATAGATTTAAGCATACATACAAATATCCAGACATGGAAGCGACATTGTTTTGTAATAATAGAATCATTATTGTTATAACAAGCAATTGTTTAGTCGACACATAGAAAAAGGAAAGTACCTAACGGTTTTTAAAGACGGAAAAAGGAAAAAAATGCCAGGCCTACTTTTCTGTTTTGCGTTGAGCATTTGCGTGTAATAAATGCTCGCAGTGAAAGAGCACCTTAAGATAATTAGACACATAAAAAACTAGGTATAATGTTTAAAAGTAAAAAAGATATTAGGTACAGTTAGTAGACAATACGGTCATTAAGCTCTTCATCAGTGGTAGAATATTCAACGAAAACTACTATTTTAATACGTAATTTATTCTACAAATGAATACAAGCATTACTCAACTTTAAATAGCTACCTATTTTTACACGACTGCCAAAGGAAGTGTTATGTTTTAGCCGTGAGTGTATGTATGTATGTATGTATGTATGTGACCTATCTTTGTGCCGTCGTAGGGCTTAAACGGCTGGGCCGATTTAGATAAACGATACGTCGTTATATTCGTCATGACCGTGAGAGTGACATAGGGTACATTAAAATAATAAATAAATAAAAATAAAGATTTAAAACGCTATAAAGCAAGATTTGTCTTGACCATAAAAACCGAGCAAAGACAACGGAACGTTACTTAAAAACTTTTCAGTTTGACTTTGACGCCGAGTTTCGACTTTTGAAGGAATTTGAATGTTTTATTTGTCAGTTTGTCAGAGATAACATAAATAACAATTACTATGTTTACAATAAGTAATTAACTAAAAATTTGAAATGTCGCGCTGTGGATAATGGATAGCAAGGCTAATCCGCTAGGACAAGAAACCGCCTGTGCAACTTTCGCCTCAGCTAAATCGAGCCTATTTTCTTGGGAATTCTTGGTTTCCTCAATGATGAAAATGAAATAAAATCGGCAGCGTTTCTTTTCTTGTATTTCGTCCATTTATTTTTCTCACAAGTGTTTTTTCTATTTTTGACATTGACAATTAAAATTAATTAATTATAGAGACGTCAATGTCACATTACAAAATGGTTGTTCGGATATTTAACATCCTCCACACGGAAGAAATAAAAATTATTACAAATTTAGAAATATCCGAACATTTTAATCTACAGTACTTATCAAATTATAAAACAGTACCGATAGATGGCACCATATGTCCATTTATCGACATACAAAACAAAATTAGAAAATTTTCTCATTGAATTTAACAATTTTAATTATGTATTACAAGTTACAGTATTTCAATGAGAAAAAAAAGGATATACCTGTATTCATTGTCTCTGTTTTCCACAAGAGCAGTTGACATAAAATTGTATCACCTACGTTACATTATTTTTATTAGTTAACAAACTTAATTATACAATCAACAAACTTAAATGATACCTAAGAATTTATTAGGTAGGTACTAATTAAGGTCAGAAATATTTAAAAACTAGGTATCCATATTATTTAAAGTACCTATACCTATATAACTATATTTACCATATCAAAATTGAAGTGACAGACCACACCATAATATTAAATCAAAATAAAACTTTTAAGTAATCTGAAAGTCAGTCAAACAAATAAAATTAAATATTATACCTACTTGGCATTTTTATTACCCTTCCTGATGCTGTAGATTTCACGGCGTTCTCTCTGTGGGTCGTCACTGTTTCAGTAGACTGTGTAGTCAACTTGTTATTTGTGACAGTACTGCTAGGGATTATAATTATACGAAACTTTTTACCTAAATTAGTGTTGTTTCCCTCAGCTACTGACACCTGTCTCCCTTCCACCTCTGAAGAAGAAAGTTCTAACTGATATAGGCGTTGAAATGGTCGTGTTTTGAAACCCGTTGAGGTTTTCACTTTTGCTGTTCTATCCACACCATCTCTACCTGTAAAAATTTCTGTTACTAATCCTAGTGGCCATTTTACTCTTTTCTCTTCTGACTCTACTAATACTATATCTCCTACTTTAATACTTCTTCCTTTCTCTTTTCCTCTCTGCACTAAGTTAGTGAGATACTCATTCTTGAAACGTTGGCGAAGGTCTTCTCTTAGTTTTTGTAAATATCTCAACCTTCTGTTGAGACTCCCAGCATCTAATACATCAAAATCGGTTACCTGAGAGTTTGGCAATGTTTGTAAGAAGGATGAAGGTTTTAATGGCTCCAACGAATCAACGTCGTCACCGTCGACGTATGTGAGCGGCCTGTCGTTAATTACAGCTTCGCAGTCACAGAGTAGTGTTTCCATCTCTTCATACGAAACTGAGGACATACCTAGAACACGTCTTAAAACATTCTTTATAATTTTGATTAGTCGTTCGAAAAATCCGCCCCACCATGCTGCTGTGGGTGCATTCAATTTCCATTTTATTCGCATTATTGTTGACTGGCGCTGTACCTCATCCCAATCGACGCTGGACAGTAGATTCTTAGTCCCTGTGAAGTTTGTGCCATTGTCTGAAATCATCAAATTAACGCGTCCTCTTTCGAGCTATGAATCTGCGAAATGTTCTAATAAATGCTTCAGTGGACAGTGATAGTGTTAATTCTAAGTGTACTGCTCGATATACGGCGCAAGTGTAGATCACAATCCAGCATTTTTCACCACCTCGCAAATATATTGGTCCGGCTAAATCTACTCCGCTTGTCTCAAACACAGCATTTGATTGGACTCTTTCAATAGGTAATGGAGCTGTTGATACTTGTGTAGGTTTAGCGCGGTGTCTTTTGCATATTAAACATTTATCTATGATTGATTTTACCAGTCTTCTGATGCCAATAATCCAGAATCGTTTTCGTATGTCTGCTATCATTATGTTGGTACCAGCATGCAAAAGTTGTTCATGTCGCTGTTGCACCATTCTTCGTACAATGATGTGTGATGCTGGTAGGACCACAGGAGTTTTTACAGTCTCTGGAAAATCGGTAAGTGTGAGTTTAGTTTTAATTCTTAGTAAATATTCACTGTCATAAAATGCTATTATATTCTTGGTATGTTTCTGAATAAATTCTTTATTCTCTTCTTGTATAATTTTGAAGATCTTCTTTTCAGCTTCTTCATATTCTTCATATTTAATGTCTCCAGTTCTCTTATTGTTTTTGTTGCGGGTATTATAACTGAATCTTATTATCCAAGTATACATTCTTATTATTTTAGAATACTTTGAAAAATATGTATAATTTTGTAGCCTATTATTTTCACAGCAGGTATTTATACAAGCTGTCTTTTTTAGTTCTTTATTTACTTCCTTTTCGTCAACTATCAGTGACGGTCTCGGCCATTGTTCAGCCTGAAGAAGTAGCCATGTTGGGCCTTCATACCATCTGGTTTCTAGCAGTTGTCCAGGGTTGCAGCCTCTGGAAGGTAAATCCGCCCAGTTGTCTGTCCCCGGAATGTGATACCAATTATTTATATTAGTATTTTGGCGAATCTCTTTTACACGGTTCCCCACATAGGTGTTCCAAGTGAGCTCTCGTTTAATCCAGCATAACGTGACACCGGAATCCGTGTAGCAAAATTCTTCACATGGTACTTGTAATTTCTTTCTCACCATAAGGATCAATCTTGAGCCAATCAGTGCCGCTAACAATTCCAATCGCGGTATAGTTACTTTTTCGGCTGGTGAGATTCTGGACTTGGCAGATATTAATCTTACAGTAATATTACCTTGGCTGTCTTCAGCTCTTAAAAATACGCAGGCTGCATACCCGTTCTTACTCGCGTCGCAAAACATGTGCAGGCTCACGGTGCAGTCGTGTAGTGCTGCATTTGATAATCGCCTTGGTATTCTGCAATTTTCCAATAAATGTATGTTATCATACCAGTCACAAAATCGAGATTCTATATCTGAGGGTAAGTTCTCATCCCATGTTATTTTCCTGTTCCAAATCTCTTGTAATAATAATCTTGGAATGAGTGTCACAGGGCTTAATATTCCCACAGGATCAAATATCTTTTGAGTTAAGGATAAGACAGTTCTCTTGTTCATATTTCCTAACTGAGAAGGATGTGGCAAAGTATTTAAATTACAGAAAAGTTCGTCAGTCACTGTATCCCACAATAATCCTAATATTGAGATCACAGTTTTATCTGTCTCGTTTATTTTTAATGGGGCTGTTACCCATTGCCTTAAATCAAATTTCGCATCTTGCATTATGGTTTTAGACTCTTGTATAAATTTTAAAGCAGTTTTCTCAGAATCTAAGCTTGTTATTAAATTATCAACATAGAATGCACTAGCTAAAATATTGGCAGTACTTTTTCTCTCACCTTTTATATGTTCTAGGTGGTGTTGTATGGTCGCTGACAGCAAGAAAGGACTCGACGTAAGTCCGAAGACAACTCGACAATGTCTGTACTCCTTGAGATCGTGTCGCTCCTTATCACTCCACCAGAAAAATCTTAGGTAGTCTCTGTCATCTGGACTGACAGAAATAGCCAAAAATGCTCTAGCAATGTCGGCTGTGATGCCTATGGAACCTTTTCGGAAACCAATCAATAATTCAGGTATCTTATCTGTGAAATTCATACCTTTTTCTAAACATGCATTTAATGACTTACCATTTTTATCTTTTGCAGATGCATCATACACTGGACGAAGCTTAGTGGTAAGACTTGATTCTTTGTATACGGCTCTATGAGGTAAATAATGGACTTCCTTCTTGTTAGTATCCAATGTAGGTACCGGTTCTATGATGCCAACTTCTTCCCATTCCTTTAAAATATTGTGATAATCATTTAACTTACCGCATCCACCTAATTTGTTTGTTGCAGATTTTAGCCGTCGGACAGCAAGCTCGCGGTTGTGCAGCAGATCATCATGACCAATCTTCCAGGGGAGTTGGACTTCATACCTGCCGTCATCATTAACTTTGACAGTTTGTTTGAAGCTCATCAGTACTTCTTCTTCTCTCTGCTGGTTTGACTGTACTTGTGCTGGATCTTGAATACCTAATACTTCTAAATTCCAAAAATCATTTAAATTCTGTGTACAAAATAAAGATGTTACAGTACTAGTGTTTATTATTGCATCTTGTGTTTTACCTTGTAAAGTCCATCCCAGGTTAGTCTTGAGTGCAGTTAGTCCTGACTCGAGCTGTATAATTGTACCAGTGAAAAGAAGACTTGAGTAGTCAGCTCCTATCAAGAGACCTATTTCTAAAATTTCACTACCTGTGTCTGTCAGTTCAATTTGGTTCATTTTTAACATCTTAGAAAGAGACTTATTATCCATATTGACTTTTGGTACATTATTGCAAATAGTATTTTGACCTAATACTGACATGTTAATTTGGAATGAATTATTAAAATGCTGAACTGTTAAATTGTAAGTATTATAAGTTTTCAAGGATACCGTATTACCTCCGAATAGAGAGTGGCTTAGTTCTTCTGTGCCGGCTGGACTCACACATAGTTTGTTAACGATGTTTTCTTTTATGTATGACCTTTGAGATCCGTTGTCGAATAGAGCTCTTGTTTTGATATTTCTACCACCATGGTTGATCTTTACAATCACTGTTTGAAGTAAAGTAGTAGGTGTGGTGTGTGTGTAAGTTTGTACGGCAGACTGAGGATACTGTTCTGACTTCTGTTGTGAGCCACTGGTGCAAAGTACTGGTGAGTGTCTTTGTCCACAAATGTAGCATTTAATGTAGCTTCTACAAGCTTTTGCATGGTGTCCAATTTTAAGGCAAAGAGCACAAGCTCTTTTCTGTTTTAAGTGATCTCGCCTTTCTTGGATAGTCATTTTTGATATTTTATAGCACTCCGTGCTGGCATGTGATTTTTCGCACCATATGCATTTTAATTCAAATTTCTTTTCTTTTTTGATATTCACTGTGAGACAAGCTGCAGCTGGTTTTGTATTCGCTTTGCCTATTTTGAAATCATTTGCCAGTGAGATTCTTTGATTGCCTTCGACTTCTTTCTTTAAAAATTCTAGTAGTGTATTAAGCTCATCGCTGGTGTCGACTGGTTTCGCACGTTCCCAAACTTTTAGTATTTCAGTTGGTAATGCTGACTCCACCATTGGTAATAAAAAAGCTGAGTATTTTTCTTTTGTGACTTTTAGTACCTCTAGGGCACGTAGGTGGCTGCTTATGTTGTCATATAAATTAGTTAAATCTGAATCTTCTTCTTTATTTAAGATTAATAGGAGCAGCTCCCGGACATAAATTTGAATCAGTAGTTCTTCTCGAGCGTATCTCGCCTTTAGTTCGCTTAGACACATATTATAACTATCTGAAGCTAAAGGGAAACTGTCTACAAATATTTTTACCTCAGAATTAGGTTCCATGGATTGGGATAGATATTGTAGTTTGTCAGTCTCTTCGATGCTATTATCTGAGTCGACCTTCCTGAATTGGCCCCAAAAGGGAAGCCAGTTTTTAATGTTGCCGTCGAATTTTTTAATTTCTAGTGTCGGCAGTTTGAAGCTTTTTTTTATACTACTTGTATCGCGATGAGATTGATTATTTAAAAGTGACGAGTACGTAGTTTCTAATAAGGCCCACCTTGCCTCGTATTTGTGGGCGTCCTGTATTTCTTTTTCTAAGGATTCTTCTTCCCACTCTTCTTGGGAAAGAAGTGAGGTTTTTATTTGTCTGTCCAAAGATGCTAATTGTTCATGGGTGTCTTTCAAAACCTTGTAGCACGCCATCATTTCGTCTTGTTTGTTAGGGTCTGTTTTGTATATTTTAAGTAACTCTTCAAACAAATTTGCGGACTTGGAGAAATGGCGCCTGGTTACTGTGCGTACCTTAATGTTCGTTTCCATTTTTGCTCTGCTGGAGTCGAAGCCACGAAATATGCAGGGTCGCCAGTTGTGCAACTTTCGCCTCAGCTAAATCGAGCCTATTTTCTTGTGAATTCTTGGTTTCCTCAATGATGAAAATGAAATAAAATCGGCAGCGTTTCTTTTCTTGTATTTCTTTTTCTTAGTTATGGCTTCTGTCAGCAATATAGGACAATTTAGCCAAATACTCGTACGAATAGCGAACTACCACTATTGTTCTGTAATCGTTTGAAATAATTTTCAATGCGTGACGGCTGTAGAAAAAATGGCGACGATTTTTCTCCAACCCTATGGGACAATTGTTTGTAACGTGCTAATTTCGTGTTTGGCACTGGTATTTTTATTTTCACTTAACTCGTTGAACTTCGCGTAACTAAATTGGTAACTTGCCGCCATAAATTAAACAATTTAAACGCAATAAAACCATGATTTTGTAAAAATGAAAATTCAGGACGACATTTCACTAACGCGAAAAAAACAAAAGTGTTTTCTTGTATTTCGTCCATTTATTTTTCTCACAAGTGTTTTTTCTATTTTTGACATTGACAATTAAAATTAATTAATTATAGAGACGTCAATGTCACATTACAAAATGGTTGTTCGGATATTTAACACCGCCAGCCTTTGTATCACCAGTCGCGACGAAGTTTTCGGATTTGGTAATTATATTTTAAGATGAATACCTGCCTACTTCATAGCTATCTCAGCAAAACTCAAAAAGAATATTTATTTATTTATTTAAGGAACATTCACAGCTATAATACAAAGTAAATATATATATATATAGATAACACAAAGCCAATTACGAACATTCGCAAATAGAAACAACGTAATAACAAAAAGACAGCCTGAATAAAAAAAAAAGAAATATATGAAGATATCAAGTATAAAAACAAAAGTACCAACGGACAATATTAACGCAGACTACCCACATCCACCCAGTCAAGTAGATACTAACTAGGCAAACGTAAGCAACCGTGCGCCCTCAAATCAGGTAGGTACCTCAATTGAATTGAATAGCTATTATAATATTGAAGGCTTTTAGATAGCCTATCTTTAACCGATTTCGAGTCCTCGCTACTGGAGTGAGTTAATGAGTTTCTCTGGTGTAATTGTATCTAATCTCTAATAACTAAAAAGCGTTAAATAAAAAAAATATTTAAAAAAAATAAAAGACCCGACTGCCGTTAAAACTGAAAAGTAAAAAACAAGAAGATACTTAAAGGTAAAGAAACCTTAAAAATCGTTCGACGCATCTAGGAGCCTTAAAAAATTGTGGATGCAGTCGGGTGGGACTCCTTTTAAAGGTAAAGTATAATGACACCAAATTGTGTTGAAGTCCCACCCGAGTCCATCCACAATTTTTTAAGCTTCCTAGATGCGTCGAACGATTTTTAAGGTTTCTTTACCTTTAGGTATCTTCTTGTTTTTTACTTTTCAGTTTTAACGGCAGTCGGGTCTTTTATTTTTTTTAAATATTTTTGACAGAACTTTTTAATTACAAGAGTTGTACTTTAAATATAATTTATATAGTTCAAATAAGTTTTGAAAATCTTTGTATCCACCACAAATAATATCAATAATTACAATTCTATTAACTAGACAATATTTATCACTTTATGATTTTTTACTGAATAAATTCAGTTTTAAATAAATTTAAATTATCTATACTAATATTATAAAGCTGAAGAGTTTGTTTGATTGTTTGTTTGATTGTTTGTTTGTTTGTTTGTTTGAACGCGCTAATCTCAGGAACTGCTGGTCCGATTTGAAAAATTCTTTTTGTGTTTGATAGTCCATTTATCGAGGAAGGTTATAGGCTATATTACATCACGCTACGACTGATAGGAGCGGAGCATCCATGAAATATGTTGCAAAAACGGGAAAAAAAACCCCTTTTCCGAGATTCTGTCGCGTGCGCTGAGTAAACGGTCAGAGTTACATAAAAATCATGTATGAGAGAATTCTTCCTCTAAAAAGGATCTAATAAATAGTCCGCGACAGCATATGTCTAACTCTTAAGGTTGACTCAATATAACATCTTTTAGAGTAATGAAATTTATTGTAGAACAATGTATTGTTTCCGAAGGTAATTTTGTAAATATGATATTAATCCTTATCCAAATAAATATGTTATTCATTAAAAGTATTTAATTTTAAACATAATTGTCCTTAACATCACTTGATTTCAATGAATATCTCACGAGATATTACAGTTTTAAAATAACTCCACAATAAATAATTAATAAGTACCAAGCGTGCATATACTATACATATACACGTAGCGGGCGACGATGATGAGGGTGGCCAGCCAGCTCTGTGAGGCATCATGCCGCGCGGCTCAATCGGTCGGCTCCATGCGAGACGGTAGTGTCACCAAACTGCAGTGCTTTTTAATAATTATTTTGCAATATCTCATTGTACTTTTGATTCTTAATATTTTGTTTTATGTTGGTAATTAATATTTTAAAGAGGTTACGTTGGTAATATGTCATCTCAGAAACTTCTAGACCTATTTCAAAAATTCTTTCACTAATAGAAAACTACATTATCCAGATGTGACATAGGCTACTTTTGATCCCGATATTCCCTCGGGATCGGGACTTACGCAAGTGAAACCGCGGGACGGCAGCTCTGAAAAATAAAGTCGTGTTTTTCTATTTCTAACTCAACAACCCGTAAACCGATATGAATGAAATTTGGTACAGGGTAGAAATAATATATAGGGTACTTTGAATGATCGTACGGGTTGAGCAACACTTGGTACAACATACGTGATGGGTGAAAAAGAGCAAGTGACCCGATATTCATAAACTTGGTACAGGGTTGGTTTGGAGGTAGAAATATTATATAGTACTTTGAATGATCGTTAAGCAACACCTGGTATGACATACGTGAGGGATCATTAACGTTACGGGATAGGAAGTTACGCGGGTGAAACCGCGGGGCGCAGCTAGTTCACTTATATAGGTGAATAAAATAACCTCGCAAATATTATGCGACGCCCAATATTGCTCTATAAGGTGTCTTGTTTCTCGTGGACAAGTCTTTATTCGCACTCGATAAAATACATTGTAATAAATAAAACTAATTGGTTCTTATTGTTATGGTTATATTGGTTACACTACGGTTTTTGGATACATAATTTGTAATACCACGAATCAATTGAAACATTACTTTATAATCACTCGTCTATGTCGGTAATACTAATGTTTAGAATGAATGTTAATAGATATGCTAAATTGGTTGAAAGTTTGTTACAGTGAAGCTTGTATGTATGCAAATACACTATTTTTTGTTGGAGTCAAAAATACCTATTAGTTTTGATTTTACAGGCATTGAAACTTACGAAAAACATTAAGTACCGCTAACAGTTCCATGACGTCATTTACAACGCTCCGCTAATGAACGTGATTTATATTAAACCGTCACGAGCGCCGGCCGGTCCAAGATTCGTTGTACATTGCTTGGCCGCCACTCGGTTGCAACAGACCGATCGACTGCTCACCAAGCAATGGACAACGAAGCTCCTGCTAGTGACAAAATAAATCATCCCTAAGACGACATGTAGAGCGCGAGCGGACTAGGCAAGTGTGAGATGACGTCACACCCCAGTACGAGTCTGCTTCGCACGTTTACTTCTTTAAATCGGAAACGAATTAACGTATCGAAGTAATTTTTTCACTTGTGTTTTTTATTTTTGACAGAGAATATGGAGAGCTAATTTTCAAAATTAATTATTTTCCTCATTTGGGCCCCACTAGGTGTATTTCTAAACGACGACATATTGATAATTATTTATCTTTGATTTCATTTGGTTGGTTAATTTAACTTTGTATTGTTAATTTTAAAAACGTAGGGTTATGCCACAGACAGATTCACAGACACAAACATTTCAAACTTATGTAAACTTCCTCTTTTTTTGTTAGAATTGTCACCCCGCTGACAACCGGGAAGACCATTCCCACCTGTCACCCCGGGGACAGGGCTAAACAGACCACTAGGAATAATCAAAAAATGACAAACATTTCAGTGTAGTAAGATACAAAAGTCGTGTTACAACAAATTCTTGTATCGAAAAGATAAATGCACAAAGTGCGACTTGGGAAACAACCTTTCATGCATAATGCGGAGTTTCAATTGTCTCGCGGTACATCGGGTTCTTTAGAATTCTATCTCAAGCTCTTACTGCCAAGGGGCTAGTAGTTATCGTTTCTTACGTCGCGTCTGGGCTTTCTGTGGTGTGCGTTTCCCAGGACTTTTGACCTCGCCATTCGCTGATAGAGAATTAAATTAAAATAACAGTGTAGCGTTGGGCAAAAACGAACAGCAGGTTGCGGGTTCAATTCCCGCCTGGTGCAAGCATATTTGTGCTTAAAAATAAAATTTTGTTTGTGGTATGAGTGAATTTGAAATGTCACTAATAACCTTAATCAGTAACGACCATACGTTTTAAAGCTTTGTCTTGCTCTTGTGACAATCAACGTAAGCGAAAATGTGACAAAAGCTATTGTTTGTGAATACGTCTGTAGGTAAGTATAACAATGTGTAACTAAGTAATCGAAATGTCATTTTTATCATTTACTAACTGCGTCCCGTGGTTTCACCCGCGTAAGCCTCGTTCCCGCGGTAATACAGGGATAAAAAGTAGCCTATGTGTTATTCTAGGTCTCCAACTACTTATATTCCAAGTTTCATCGCAATCGGTTCAGTGGTCTTTGCTTGATTGAGTAACAAATACACTTATACACATACACACATACTCACAAACTTTCAGCTTTATAATATTAGTAGGAAGTATAAACAATAATATACAATATGTTAATAAACAAATTGTCCCTTTTAAAAAAAAACAACTTTTCGGAGAATATTTTAGGCTCTTTTTTTAAAAGTAAACTGAGATGTAATTTGTCATTTCTATTGTACTTTTTGTCTAAGCTTTATAACTTTTGACTTGAAAATACTACAATTACTGAGAGTTCTAAAAGTTTCATTGTTAGGATACTAGCTGCGCCACGCGGTTTCACCCGTGTAGGTCCCGTTCCCGCGGGAATATCGGGATAAAAAGTAGCCTATGTATCACTCCCGGTATCCAGCTACCAATATTCCAAGTTTCATTGCAATCGTTTCAGTAGTTTTGCGTGATTGAGTAACAAACAAACAAACATCTAAACATCCAAACACACACACTTTTACATTTATAATATACCTATGTAGGAAGTAGGATAGTGGACGATGACCTTTCGTAACATACAACTTTAAAACAAAAGGATGTGCCTAATATAACATCATGGTTTTATAACGTCCACACCTGGAGACTGTATGTTGTTTAAGGTGCTATATTATATCAGTGTGATTGTCTGGGTTTCGGTCTAAAATTGTACTTACATCTGATACCTACTTGTTTATTTATAGAACTTTCAACAGATAAACAATTTATAAGCTTAAGCTGGGTGGGTATCAAACTTTGAAGAGAGAGTTTATTAGGTACCTACAGTTTATTTTCAGGCAATTTTAAGTCTAATATCAGATCCAGATAATTAGATTAGATCTTAGATCCAGCGAATTTGTGGTAGAAGCAATTAAAATCGCAAAATGTTACGTGATAAAAAAACTTAAATCAAATTAGATACCAGTCATCTACAATTACGTAAAAAACTTGTGCAATCCATCTAGCTTCTATACTTATACTTATAATGAAGTCTGAATTTGGAAGTAAATAAAAAAAAAGTTGTCTTAGAAAAAGGAGTAGAACAAAATTTTATATTTTTTTTTAAATTCATGTCTGTGTGTCTGTTTCTCTGTCTGTTCCTTATACAATTAAAAACAACAAATCCAATCGAAATCTGGTTTTAACACGGAACCTCGTGGTATACTTAACATCGAAATCCAATTAGTAGAACCCGAGTAATTAATAATAAAACAACGAACAGGACTCCAGTACTGAAACATAAATATAAATAACTAAAAAGAATAAAGGAACCTTTCAAAACCAGAACTACTATCTTTCAACCCCTAAACTACTTTAACCAGTTAACGGATAGGTACAGTAAATAATACTTAGTAATTGCTAAAAAATTAAATATTGCAGACACAGTGTCGTCTAACCTAACTAAGCAACCAGACTTGTGTTACGGTCACTATAGATACTGATGGGTTTCGTACTAATTTTACAAAAAAAGACACATTTGCTGTATAAATCTTACTAATATCTTATCTTACTAATATTATAAACGCAAAAGTTTGTATGTAAGGTATGTATGTGAGGTTGTTACTTTTTCACGCAAAAACTACTGAACCGATTGCGATGAAACTTAGAATATAGGTAGCTGGGGACCTGGATTAACACATAGGCTACTTTTCATCCCGATATTCCCGCGGGAACGGGACTTAAGCGGGTGAAACCGCGGGGCGCAGTAAATAATAAATAAATAAATGTCTGTGACCAACACACACCACCATCTAGCCCCTTGGTAAGCTGCTAAGCTTGTGTTACGTTGACTAGACAACGGATATACTACTTATATTTATTTTTCTATTGTAAATACATACATATTATACATAGAAATACACCCAGACCAGATATAAATATTTATTTATTTTTAGGCAAAAATATTTGCACCTAGCGGGAATCGAACCCGCAACCTTCTGCATTGCAGCCAAGCGTTTACCCGACGCGCCACGTCAAATGTATGGATAGATGCATACTTTAATATATTATTAATTTTATTTTGATTTCAGTCTAAGTATTTGTAGTTAGAACGACAATATAAATACATCATTTGTGAAAATTTCAACAGTCTATCTATCACGGATTATAAGTACAGCCTGGTGACAGACAGGCAAGCAGCAGACGGACAGTGGAGTCTAAGTAAAAAGGTACCCTTTAGATATGGAACCTTAAAATAAATAGTACCATTAGGTAAGTAATTTAAACGACGGGTCTAGATCTCGCTTGTAAATAACTTTAATTTAAACTAACTGCTTCCCGCGATTTTAGCCGAGTTAGTCCCGATCCTGGGACTTACGACAAATATCAGGATATAAAGTAGCCTATGTATTATTCCAGATCTCCAGCTACCTATATTCCAAATTTCATCGCAAGCGGTTCAGAAGTTTTTGCCTGATTGAGTAACAAACACATACAAACTTTCAGCTTTATAAAATTGGTAGGATTAGCTAGACGTTTCGGCAAACGGGTTCTACCGAGGTCCTAACCACCATAAGAAACATAAACTTTGGATGTCGCAAGTGAACCAAGTGTTTACTTATCTTCATTACCTCCACCTTTAAGTTACATAAGTTACTATCCTTCGACCCGTATGACCCCCATCATCGTACAAAAACCCTGAATTCCTGAAACACGCCACAAACTCAATCTAACTTTAAAATAGTTTCGTTTTGTTGACGACCATAGAGAATAAGACAAAACTAAATAAAAATATTAAGAACTTGTATTGCCACTATAAGGAAAAACTGAAACATTTATTTGTGGACTAGATGCGTCCCGCAGTTTTACTCGTGTAAGTCCCGTTCCCGGGGGAGTATCGGGATAAAAAATAGCCTGGGTTTTCCAGCTCTCTAGCTACCTATATTGCAAGTTTCATCGCATTCGGTTCAGTGTCTGTGTGTATTGTGTCGAGTTTATTGAGTTACAGTCAATAATTATTGACATTAACTCAATAAACTATGTATTTTTCGTTTTAACTAAAAATATATTAATACACATCGCTCTTGCTTTAAACTTAAATTTCTGTAGCTATAAAAAATTAAAGGAGTCGCATTTAAAACTATTTCTTTTTATGACACGTCACATCACTAAAGACAAACTAGGATTTCGACTCAGACTAGGTAATTCTTATAAAATAAAGAAATTTCTTATAGTTTTCTTTCTCTTCGAAAGCTTTATATTACACTTTAGTTTCAACTAACGCGAAAAATATACCCAAGGCTTCATAAAACCAGACCGAATTTGTCAAAGCACGCAGTTTTAAACTTTTTGAAAACATGAATTTCATTTTGCATAAGACCTATTTTGGCAAGCGCGATAGATTGCCCAAGTTCTGCCTGGCAATACGTTTCCGTAAACTGGTAGGTATAAAATTATATGCTGCAGTCAAATAACAATGAAGTCTAACTTTTGGATAAGGCAAAATCAAAACAAAAAATATTTTACATCATTGTAAATAATATCACATTATTGAAATTTTAAATTCACACAATTTTTTAACATAATACACGATTTAAGACCCGGTAACATAATACGCGATTAAACTACCAGACTTCCAATGAGAAGAAGACACAAGAAATGTATTTTTTTGTTGCAATGATGTGATCATGTGATACAGATTGTCACATATTCAGAAATTTAGTAGAACTGGACCAATAATCCGTGCCTCGTGATGCCATCTTTTATTAATTGACATTTGGGTAGCTTTTGTATATAAAAATTAAAATACCAATTTTCAACCAGTTTTATATCGGTTTTAGCCTAGTAGCTTACCATGGCGCTGTGTTGTTTACAGAATTTATTTGTTTGTTTGTGTTTGCCAACTTTGAAATAAAACTGCATGGAATTTCTTATTAAAGTGTAAATTTTGCAATATTAACTATTTTATTGTGACAGAAACTCGCTTAGTTATAGACGACATGATATTTATGATTTACATTAAGAAAGGCGATAATTAAGAAAACCACTAAACTTATTAAGATGAAATTTGGAACATCGACGTCGGGATCGGAACCCACGACGAGGGTAAAACGGGCTCAGCTACTAAGGTTAAAATTAAAAGTACCTTCTCCAAATTTCTTCCAACATCCGTCACACATGGGGGAGTACCGAGCAGTATTCAGAAGGCTCAGGTAGCCCCAGTTTTTAAAGTTAAGTAGTTTTAGTTTTGGCGCTATTCCAGTGGAGCAATAACCGCGTCACAAATGAGTGTCTCTTTCTAGGAAATTCCTTTTTTAACTAGTTGCAGTAGTTTGTTCGGATTTCAAACGATTTCTAACCGATTCAAGGAAAGTTTTTCTATTTAGGTCAGAGAAATGTTGAAACGAAAACGCCTTCTTATTACAAAACGGTGAACTAATTTGACATTGACATTTCTCTATACTGCAGGACATTGCAGAGAGCTAATTAGTGTTATAGATACGTACTAGACATCTTCTTTATACTTATATATAAATTACTACCTAACCTTTAGAAGTCCATCGCAACAAAAGTCTGCGATGGACTCCTAAACTACCTAACCTTAACTTATTTTTTAAACATGATTGTGTTTTGTTCCAACTTCAGAGTTAGGCTACTTTGGTCCCGATATTGCCACGGCATCGGGACTTGCGCGGGTGAAACATTTTTTTTTGTAAAGTAATCGAAATCGGGGTGAAATCGCAGGGCGTTGAACAAAATCAAAATTTAATAAGATTTCACATGACAATTTTGAATCTTCTTGAATTTAGCAATTTAGTGTGTCTTTGGAACGCAACCAATGAGAAAACGACTCCAGATACCAATGTTCTCTTTTTGCTGTGATCATTTGTGATTCACATCGTTGATTTAAAATAATAATGTAACAGGGCATCATTTGGTAATACGTATGTTAAAGGTGCTTCCTCACCGGAGTATTTAAAGTCTAGATTCGACTTTGAGCATTAGCGATTAAAGATACTGACATAGATTTGTTTTGTACTAGTGTTGACACGGTGCGGCGGCGCGTGTCTAAGCATTTTTATGGTGGTGAATGACGTTGGCTAATTTTTTATCTGTTAACGTTTAGGATTGTTTTTATTTATTCTGTTTACCTACTCTTTGTAAGAATTGGTTGGTTTTTATTAGTATTTAAGCTCATACCTACATTGTATATCTACATTGTTTTTTTGTTCGTGAGATCCTATAATTGGCTTCCTGGTGATACACGTTAATTTATACTTCTGTAATAGCTGTTGGATTTCCTAAATAATACATAAATAAATTACCTACATTAATTTACATTACAATACTGCCTCCCTGACTGACAAGCATTAGCGTGTAAATGTTACATGAATCTATTAGATTTCATTTTTCATTGATGTTACAAGTAGAATAATTGTATTATTACAAATATGCGTATTGTAGGTATTACTTGGATTTCTATTTGTATGTATTAATAGTCGTTTTAAAATACAACGTTGTCGTTTGAAAAATATGTATTATAATGGAAATAACGTGATTATTGTGATTGACTTGTAATGGTGGTTATTAATAAAATATTTGTATTTTTTTTTTGTAAATATATAACGTTACATTACACGCGAATGCTCTTGGTAAAGTAGCACCTTAATAGAAAAATAAAAAAGCTAGTTTTTTAAATAATACTTATTATTAAAATCGTTTGCATAAAGAAAAAAGACACCTTTCATTATTAATTCCATGTAAACTGCCATTTGCAAGCGTGGGTTCACTCTTTTTAATTTGACTTTAAGTGAATTAAATTTGAATTTTTAAATTCTAATTCATTAAAATGTTAGTCTGGCTATAAACACGATCTTTTTGTAAATAAAGTAAAAAATGTTATTACTTTTAATTAAGTTTATACCTTTACAGTTTTTATTTTAGGGTAATTTAAGGGTCGAAAGTGCAATTTCAAATTAAATCCGATGACTTTTTATTTGATTTTTAGAAGAATTATACAGCGCAAGCAACTTTCAATAAGTAGGTAGATACATGCTATTTATGGCGCAGAACAACCCGCGCTACCATAATCGTTTCTCGTTGCTTTGTCGTGCTTTTGTCGCTCAAAAACTCTTTCGAACCTGAGGCAACTAATAATTCGAACATATAAACACTTTATTTCCATGTAAATAGAAAATTACTAGCCGAGTTTTATGAAAGCACTAGCTTCGCCCCTTGGTTTACCCGCGGAAGTTCCGTTTAGGCGAGAATATCAGGATGAAAAATGGCCTATGTGTTATTTCATCTGTTTAGTAGCTTTTGCGTGATTAAGTAACATACATAAGTACATACATACTCACCAATTCTCAGCTTTATATTATGATTAGTAATATAAAGCTGAGAATTTTATTTAATTTGAAAAAAAAAGAGAAAAAAATAGAGAATTTATATTATGACTATTTAAAAAAAAAAACTAGAATCAAGTTAGCTTTTAAAAAGTTTATAAATCGGCTCCGTATCCAAAGCCCGTAATGACTTTTTATACCCATTCTTCTGTTCCCGTTTTTATGAACCCACTGACTTTGTTTAGGTATCAAATTCTGACCCAAATATTGTAGGTAAGACGTCGACGGAAGGAAATCGTAAAAATTTACTACTCCCAGTGAAATTTGAGGTTCGTGACAGAATGGTACGTCCCCTTCTAGGTTTGCGACGCCTGAAGGAAACGATACCTATTCGGATTAAAAATTATATATGGTTTAGACAGATTATGGTATTTTTTTGTTTTCGGGTAATGGTGGGGCTCGGCTAGTGTTAGAGTTTTTATTTGTCGCCCTAAGGATAGACTGCTTTTGGTCTTAAAGTTAGGATTTAAATCACTCACTTATGTCCTAAATGTCATTTTGGCGTTAATCAAATTATCAGCTGTGCCCCGCAATTTCACCAGCGTAGGTCCCGATTCCAGAAATATCGAGATAAAAAATAGCCTATTTGTTAATTTCAGGTCCCCAGCTACTTCTTCTCCAAGTTTCATCGCAATAATATTAGTAAGAATAAGATATAGTTTAAAACATCGCTCATATTATGAAGGAACACACACGTGAGGAAACCTACCTATCGTGAACCTAGGAGTCACACAGTCCAAAGACATGGGACATTCGCCTTCTTGAAGTAGGCTCTTATAGCGCTTTACTGCCTAAACCGTCTAAAAGTAAACATTTGCCCCACAATCCAGCGGATTAATTTTATTATTTAGTAAAGTGAAAGTTTTAATTGTGTGCTTACCTTTGACCTTTGTGCGTGACTTTAAGCCGTCGGTTTCCTCGCGATGTTTTCCTTCACCGTATGAGCGGTATAAATAGCGCGCTTTTTTTTTCTTAAAGAATAAGATATTGTGTGTGAAGTGTGCGTGCGGGTGGGATTCGAAACCATGACCTTCGGAATGAAAATCGGGGTATCTACCACTAAACCAACCCCGCTCGAATATGAGTACCTAATAATATAATTTCACATAGCGACAAGACTATAGCTTAAGAAAGCATAAATTAACTAAATCAACCATTAATAACCCAGTTTCGCAACATTAACTTAATTTTAATAATAACAAAGCCTACGTTCTTCAAACAACAAACAGAACTTAGCGCAAAGCCAATGTTTTGCCATTCCAAATCCCGCCACGTTCCTAGCCGAGCGAAAACTGTTAATAATTACCAACAACAATACAATTTTAACATATGTTCAAGAATTCAACAGAATTTTGAACCTTAAGACTAAGTTTTATAAAGTTCAGTTTGAAGGCAATAAAATTATAGTTCCCACATTAACGTACCTGTAAATTTAATACACCAGTCAGTTTAGTTACTTTGCAATGTAAATTTAACTCGGCTAATACATTTAAGTTGTTCTGTGACATTAAAAGTTTGGGAAACTTTGTCGGATGCTAATGTAAGAGAAACGTCGGCTAAAGTCTAGGCTCTTTTAAACTTATTAAATTACGTGTTTTAAAAGGCTTTTTGGGGTTTCTTTTAAAGTTAAAATGGGCAAAGGTCCCTAGAGACAGATTCGGCTAAAATTAAATAAAAAATTAATATCTAAGGCTGGTTACAAAACTGTACGGAAAAAGCGTACAGTTCGTCCGTGATTCGTACGTTGTGAACCGTACGTAAGGTGAAGCATTGATGAACTGAAAAGCTAGCTAGTCGTCGGTTGCGACTTCGTAAATGCCAAAACAGTATATTATTGCTTATTACTTAGGTAAAACCTGTATTACCATTATGAAGGGCAGATTACTAGTAATTAATACAGGACAAAACAATGTTCAAATAAACCCTGTTTCGTTGAAATTTATTTTTTTATTTGTGTTACAAGAATAACTAATTGTGTACACAAAACTACTAAACCGCAAATTTAGAATAAATTACATACCAAAATATGATTTTCGTATGTTTTGTGATTACTGAGATATATTGACACCAAAATTTACGTGGTGATACGACGGAAGATGCGCGGAAGGGTCCCAGGTTCGGGCAATCCGTACGGGCATTCCGTACAACTGTAAAATTAGCCTTATTTTTTCCTCCGTAAATTCATAATAAAACTATTTATTTTATCAAAGCTATTACCGTTTTATTAATTTTTTTCTATTCTTAAGTTTTGATTACTTTATATTTTTCTTTGTTACAGACAGTAACAAAAAATGTGTTAGACTATTGTTACTTAAGTCTGGCTTTGTAAGTTTAAAACACCTACAATTTTTTTTTTCGTTTTACAGGCAACTCCCTTAGCCCTCATATTAATGACGACTTTAATAATTATCTTAAATTAAAGTTAAGTGGGATAATAAAACACAATATTTTATATACCGGGTTTTACTCACGTTTTATTTAATAACGTCAATATTTTACAAACAACCGAGCTTTCGCCCCAACCTTGAAAAAGCCAACTGTAGAGTTAGCGAAAGCTCGGTCGTTTATGTGAAATTTACTCTACAATGCAAGCCACTTACGTGATTAGGTTACGTGATAAAATTGCATGCAACTAGTTACGCATTTCGCCTGCCATACCATGATCATTTCTCGTTGCTTTGTCGGCCTTTAGCGCTCAAAGAAAATAAAGTGAATTTGAAATAAAAAATACTCCGACTACTTTTAAAAACCACAAATAAAATTTTAAAAAAATTCGTTTTCAAGTTGGTTTTTTTTTGCTTGTTGATGTGTTTTTCTTTTAGCAGAACGATATAACGGCGACTAAACGACGACTTATAAGAGATCATATTGTAGGGCAGTTTATTTTTAATTTGAGTTGTAAGTGAGCTTTCTTTATACCACACTTATATTATTTTGTTTTCGGTGCTACTACTTACCTATAATATATTTAAGAAAAACAAAACAGAAACAAACCCCACACTAGTCCTAGTCACGTATGGAAATACATACGTAAGTCAGAGATATTGATAATCTCGTTTTTCGTGTACAGTTTATCCCCAAGACATTGCTGACCCACAAACCGGGTTGTAACTCTACTATGAGGTTGTAACTTATGTTGGGTGGGCTGGTGCCACGGCATTGTGTTAAGTGACCGGTCTAAGTTATAGGCTAATGTTTTTGTACTCTACTGAGAAAACTATATTAAATACGAAAAAATTGTCAAAGGCAAAAATGATTCTTAGTAAATTTTGTACAAAAACTTCCTACGTCCTACTTTGATAGGCTTGATGGTTTTTGAACTGTAATAATATATACGTACGTAAGTCAAAAAATTTGATAATCTCATAAATGAATATAAACTTTTTAAATTCACACGATTTGTTAACATATCTACATTTTACCGGGTCGTAATCGCGTATTATTATTTGTTTTCTTACCTCGACGTTTCGATCATGTTACAATGATTTTGGTCGCAAGGGGACCAGAGCAGCGGCGGTTGTCGTCCTCTATAATTATGTAACCGTTGTTATTTACTGTCCTTGAAATTTTTCACCTACCCACCACCGTACACGTTTCTGGGCGCCTTACAACTCGGCTATGCGAGATCCCCTCCCTTCCTAGTTGGAAGGGCGTTGGAATACTGATCCGGAGACGTGAGTTCTAACCTCGCCGCGCGAGTGTTTATTTTTTCTTTAAAATATCTGTAGTAGAAATTCCTTGAGCAATAAAAAAACGGAAATTCTTGTCTTCTTTTATAGGTATTCTTTTCCTCAATATTCTTCAACTTGTACCAAACAATAGTCCCTACAGAGTCGAGACTGAGTCTACTAGGAACCGAGTGGAAGGCGGTTAATTAAATTCTATCCTATCCACGGTCCGGTTGCCCACCACCACTATAAACCACGAATATCTCTAAACAACATTAACGCTTATCGAATATGCAAGTCTATTTCAAAACAGAAACGTTTAGTAACTGAATAGAACCTTTTAGGTGAGTAAGGTGAGTAGGTAAGTAAGGTAAGTTTTTGATATTTATTTATTAACATGAATCTTACTAAACATTTATCAAATCACATTAGGAACTGGTTTTACACTAAATACAATCTTGTATTGCAGGAACCGAGATACTAATATAATAATGTATAAAACATTTGATAATAACTTAAATTGCAAATTATAAATCTTAGAGATTAATAATATTAACCCTAAAACCCAATTTTAGATCTATATAGGTTCTAGGTGCGTATAAAGATCTAAAATTAGATTTTAGGGTTTCTTTTTTCGGTCGCGCTTCCCTGAATTACCTTTAGGTAAGTACCTTTTTAAAGAGAAATTTCTCATTACAACCAAACGTATAATTTTAGATCACAGAACTCGGAGGCGCGTCTTTTAATATAACCACAAATTAGAGTTAGAGTTATAAATAAATAAATAGGCGATAGTATCAGCTTCAGTTCACCGACTGAGGTCGGTGACTCATAAGCTAAAAAGTCCGTGTACTTACTCGCACGTCTATCATCCCTTTTACATACGATATGACAATGCCACATTAAAAAGCTTACAAAACAGACGACCAGCTTCCACATGCGAAATTCTAGCGGTGACAAAAGCCGCCTTAATTAAATCTGACTGCGTTGACTCGAATCAACATGTTGAAACGTACGTTAAAAGGAATGTAGACTGGATACTTTTTAATAGTTTACTGCTAGATAGAAATATTTTTCTACCGACTAGGCTCGTAGCCGGGCACTGGAGTACTGCTCCGGAGGCGCGAGTTCAAATCAAACCTCGCCGCGAGTGTATGTTTGAAGATTTGTTTTTGCATTAAAATATGTAATGCTATTGCTAGTGCTAGCTGATTATGTAATGCTATTGTTAACAAATCTCAATTGACATTAAGGATCTCGAAATTGTTGCTTTCACTTTGCGATTAGCGATATACAATACAATTTGACAGTACCATCGCTAGTTTCAATTGTAATAGTAATTAGTTAGCGATAGTTCGTTTTTTCTTTCTAGAAAAGAAAGTAGAAGCGACTGTAACAATCTTCATCTTCAAACATTAAATTAAATCTTTAACAATCTTCATCTTCATAGATTTGCAGGAATTTTTAACAATCTTCATACATTTAAAGGAATCTTTGACAATATATATCTTCAAATATTTAAAGAAATCTTTAACAATCTTCAGGTTCATACATTCAAAAGAGTCTTTGACAATCTTCATCTTCATCTTCATACATTTAAAGGAATCTTTGACAATATATATCTTCAAATATTTAAAGAAATCTTTAACAATCTTCAGGTTCATACATTTAGAAGAGTCTTTGACAACCTTCATCTTCATACATTTAAAGGAATCTTTATGCAATCTAGGCTATAATCTATGATTACTATATATACTGAAATTTTATCACCCGATCCAAAAGTGTTTAGTATGCAATCGCTCTAAAACAAGTTTAAAACAATTATTTTGGTGTCGCACTAGATGGTTTTAGATTGGCTAGTATAACTTTCAAAATATGGCGTGGATGTCTGACCGCTATTTGTTAAAGCGCATTATCACGTCATCGAGTTTCCGCAAAAACGTGAAAAACAAACTAATTTTGAATTTTAGCTCTCCATATTCTCAGTCAAAAATAAAAACATGTAAAGCCTGTAAAATCCTAATAAGTAATTTTGAATACAACAAGAACTAGTGTATTTGTATCCATACAAACTTTACTGTAACATACTTTCAACCGATTTGGCAGACCCATAAACATTCCTCATTGGTGAAAAATTCGCAAAAAACCACAGAAGTTGCTTTACATAATTTGGAAAATATACGACTTGGAAATTTTGACAGTGACAGTCACCCTAAGACCCGGTGGGTTGATCCATTAGAAGATCCATAATTTTATTCACCCTTGGTTCCACCATAGCAAAAATTAACTTAAATATCAAAAGAAGCGTCAGATCTCATGGCTTCGAATTTCATATCAGCATCCCGAAAAGCAAATATATACAAGCATAAAATAAGTACATTTTTCTTAATAAAACACTTTATTTACCGGGTTTAATTGCGTTTTATTCATTAACGATCATGATTTTTAAACGACCGAGCTTTCCCCAACTTTATAGTTGGCTTTTTCAAGGTTGACTGAGATGTAATTCGTCTGTTTACATTTTTCTTAATTTAAAAATGTTATTTTTCCTCCAATCTGAATAATTATATCTATAGGTACGTAATCTCCAAGTAAGGACGTGGAGAATAATTAAATTGTAACGCCCGCGCCCGTAGGGTTACCCTAAGCCTGTAATTCCGTAGACTCTCGCATAGTTTCAGTTCGGGCTTCGTCTCGTCATCGGCATTCACAAAATGAATTTGGATTTATCCGAGCGTCCGCTTGTGACGGGTACATTGTTTTATGACTTTGAAACTTAATTAAAAATGTGAGCCCTGAACGTACTAATGGTTAAATGAGGAAGTTTGTGAGCTTAGTTTGTGAGTGTGTTTTTTAGGTACTAAGTAGTATTTTGAAAAGTTTTCTTTCTGAGAAGTAAGAAATAGGGTGAATTTCTGCATTGTCAATAAAATATCATAATTATTTATTAAAACAAATAACAGTGACGACAAAATTCTAACAGAAAGTATGGAATTTCGATAATTGGACTATAGATTTGCAAGGACCATTTTTGTCCAAATTTCGAAAGGGGGCAAATACCGAATAATTGTGTGTCAGATACGCACTGTGTAAATCCTTTTCAGCCGCATACGAAATCGTAGATTCGTAACCAGATACTGAAGAGGAAAAAATAATTTTCGTATGAAACCAGTTTCTAAATAATAGGAATTTTTACCTAATTCAAAATCGACTTTTTGACTAATATACATTCCCAACCATTGTGTTAACGTCAAAGAATATATATCACTAGCAAAGAACTACACACAGAAGCAACAAAAGACGGTTGAAAAAGAAACAAAAGACGGTCGAAATCCTTCAATACTCTTCGTGGCTATAGAATATCTATTCTCTAGTTATTTCAATGGAAACGCGAAGGAAATGTGAAACGATAATTAAAATGAAGTAGATTATACCATATGGATTAAATGAAATATGCAGGTAATCAAATACATGTTTCCGGTAAGAATCGTATTTTAATTTCGGTAATTTTAATTCCTGTCATTTACATAACTTTTGTCCCGATATTCCAAAGGGCTCGGTACGAGAAAAACCGCAGGGCATCCAGTGATGGAATGTATAATTTTTGCAACTCGGACAAAAGTTTTTGAATAAGTAATTTATTATATTTTATGTGGAAAGGAAATTTGCTCATTATTTTTTGAATTATTACTGCTCCTATTCTTTGTTATTCATTGTAGAACTTTTTTTTCTTTATGTTTGTGTCAAAAGATGGTGACAGTTTAATACCCTATCTCATTTTCATTTTGCGGAACTAAAGCTGCAGTGCTACTGAGTTTATAAATAACTAGCTGCGTCCCGCGGTTTCGTCCCCATATGTACCGATCCCGTGGGTATATCGGGATTAAAACTAGCCTATGTTGCTGCTCAATGATGTAGTTTTCTCTTGGTGAAAGAATATTTGAAATGGGTGTAGTAGTTTCTGAGCCTATTTATTACTAACAAACAAATAAATCTTTCCTCTTTATAATATTAGAGTAGAAAAATTCAAATATGTAACAAAGAGAAATAATAATCATAATAAAGTGGTGGTGGTGGTGATTTGGTACCCATCTCAAATTTTAAAATTAAATGTTACTAAAACGGGCTTCTACGTGTTGGCTTCGGCCCCATGCACGCCTTCCAAAAGTCCGGGTGCTCCATAGCCCTGAGTACCAGAAATGGTAACAACAAACAATAATAATAATCAATAATTTAATAAAAAAGAGAAATGCATTATCAAAAATTCTCCCATGGCAGGAAACGAACCTGTGCTCCTATCTTGGCGGGCAAGTGCGCTAACAATTATTTCTTTATGCTTGTAAAATATTTCTCGTAGAATGCCATGATCCGTCCTTTATGTACCTAGTATCAGGGTCAATAGTCCATACCCTTTACCTTATCTACTTGAAGACAATCTGATGAAATTAGAGATATGTAATGTAATAATGGAAACGTTTTATTCTAAAAAAACTGCGATATCAATATTTATTGCTCTCACATAATATCATTACCTAGATAGTTGGCGCCTTGCAGCGTACTTTATTTCTCTACTAGCTGCGTCCCGCGGTTTCACCCGCGGAAGTGAAAAATGCGGTATCACGGGCGCGGGCGGCCGAGCGGTTCTCGAGCAGTTGCACTTTTTCGTTCATTACTCGGGTTCTTCTATTTTTTTTTAATTGTTTAAGAAAAATGACAGACAAACAGACAGACATGAATTTTAAAAATTATATAATTTTGTTCCCCTAGACCACTTATTTTTTAATTTACTCCCAAGTACAGACTTTTTATCCTCTCTTCCTTTATTACTTATAAGTTTGTATAGACTATAGTTACATTATTAAAAATAAATAATAGTAAATTGAAATAATAATAATAGTAAATTGAAAATACTTACATTTCCTTCCATTTATATAAGTGAAGTTGTACAATTTGTTAAAGAAAATTTAAATTTATTTCAAAAATTTAGTGAGAACAGAAGGAACAAATTTGATCTTCATACAATCGTACGCAAAACTCGTATGATGAGTATTAGTGTGTTCAGCATGGCTCCCACAATATACAACGGAATCCCATTGTCATTGAGGATGATTGAATCTCCCAGGGAGTTTAAGCGTGCTGTCAATAATTTTCTTATCGAAAAGTCTTATTATTCCATTGAAGAATTTTTTAATGATAAAAATTGTACTAAATAAATGTATTATTTGACATTTCATATTATTTATATATAATATTCTGACATTATTTAATTGACACGCGAAATGTAGGTAGGTATTTAATTTTGTTTGACATTGTTATTAATCTGTATTCATTAGTTTAATTTTATCTGTGACATTGTATTCTTTGAAATTTAGTAGTTTTAATAGGTAGTCAGTAGGTATATTTGTAAAATCATAAGGTTGACATTATGATTGATTTAAAATAAGTACTTACTTGATTCTGATATTTGCATGCTAAGTTAAGTGCTGGTGAAATATGTTGAACTATACCTACTACTTGATAACATCTGTTGTAACCATATTTCGTGCAAATAAATGACATTCATTCATTCATTCATTCATTCATTAACATACACACCTACATCTCGCTTATAAATTTTCAAACTCAGAGTAAGTGAGCGTAAATTACCTTGTGTCTTTGTAGCAAAGAATCTTAAACTACTTGTTTTATACGACGCATCACTAGATTATTTATTTCTTATCGAAATAAATAATTGTGATCCTAATGGCCATAATCGGTTGTGAACCGATTATGGCCATTAGGAAATTAGCCAGTGTCATGTATTCTAATATATTATGCATGTTATTTGCATCGAAACAGTCAAGTCGTCATAGTTGATGACTATGACGACTTGACTGACCGATGACATGAAAATCATTGCAAGGGTTAAGTCGGAGTCTGATGCGTTAGCACTGCAGGCGGATTTACTTAGGTTGGAGGATTACTGTATCAAACATAATTTAGATCTTAATCCTACTAAGTGTAATGTTGTAACATACACTAGAAAACTTAATCCTATTATTTTTAATTACAAGCTAAAAGGTGATCAACTTAATAGGCTCTCAGTTATCCGTGATCTGGGAGTTATTCATGATAGTAAACTTATTTTTGACGAGCATATTGAGGCCATCACTGCAAAAGCATCCAGGGCACTTGGGTTTGTCATGCGTACTGCAAAGGATTTTAAGCAAGTTAAAACTATCAAAATATTATATTGTTCTTTTGTGCGTAGTCATTTGGAGTACGCATCGCAAATCTGGAACCCGCAATATAAAGTTTACGTTGATCGATTGGAAAGGGTTCAGAGGAAGTTCCTCCGATGCCTATGTTTTCGTACTCATGATTATTACAGCAGGGAGAGTTACACATATCTATGTAAAAAGCACCATTTGCTTCCATTGATTAATAGAAGGGCTATAGCTGACCAAGTTTTCCTTTATAAAATTGCTACTAGCTTGATTGATAGCCCTGAACTGCTCAGTCAGCTGTTTCTTAGAGTCACCTCCGTGGCTTTGAGATCCTACGACTTATTGTTTCTACCCAGGGCATCAACTAACTATAGGCAGAATGAGTTTCTTTATCGGGCGAGCATTGAGTATAACAGGCTTATTAGGGAGTTGGATATTGACTTGTTTAATACTGGCTATAAAAGTATTAGGCGTATGCTTAGCCAGCAATTCTTCAATTCAATTCAGCTACCTACCTGATTTGAGGGCGCATGGTTGCTTGCGTTTGCCTAGTTAGTATCTACTTGACTGGGTGGATGTGGGTAGTCTGCGTTAATATTGTCTGTTGGTACTTTTGTTTTTATACTGATATCTTCATATATTTCTTTTTATTTTATTCAGGCTGTCTTTTTGTTTTTGCGTTGTTTCTATTTGTGAATGTTCGTAATTGGCTTTGTGTTATCTTTACATATATATTTACTTTGTATTATAGCTGTGAATGTTCCTTAAATAAATAAATAAATAAATAGTTAACGTCAAGTCTAGGGAATCATTTGTAAACACGGCGGCCATTTACAAACAATCTTCACGGAGCCTTGGAGACAACACTAAGTCAATGTTTTGCACCGATTTTCACTTTCATTCCACTTGTACACCTTCACGAAACTAAATTGATTAATATGCCCCCGAAATTAAACAATTTGCACGCATATGAACTAGGTTTCACAAAAATGAAAATTTAGCACCACATCTCCTCAACGAGTTCCCGCCAAGACTGCATCACTAGATGAAGTTGACAATTCTCGGTTGTTACAGTTTTTTTTTTTTTTTTTTAAACCGTAAAATTAGTAGTTATTGATGTGAAATATTTCAATATTTAAATATATAAATATTTCTTAAAACCATTATAGTTATTGTTTTATAGATCTTTTTAAAAAGTTTAAACCAAGAAAGTTGTATCAAGTAATTTCTTCGGTTTAAACATTTAACTTTGTTTGACTATCCCAACAAGATCAAAGATAAATATAACTGCATCCAAACAGTTAGTCAATACCAAAAGCAATTAGAATCAGCAATCACCCACGCCTAATGTAAGCCAATACTATAGCACAGTTGCAAATCAGTTATCTAAATTACTGATCACATCACATTGATTGTAATCAATAAAATAGTATTATGCTCAGAGGCACATAGACTGCAAACCTTTCGGATAGCCGATAACTATACTGTGTTTCAGCATTTTAGATAAAGTATGTAAACATCTTGTCAAAAAAATTAAAAGTTTTTCTTTTTTTTAAATAATTTTTTCTATGGTTTTCGTGATTTTGCATAATGAAACACTGTATTTACCGGGTTTAATGGCGTTTTATTCAAGTTTTTTAACCGACCGAGCTTTTTGAAATAGTCAATTCTATCAATTAATATATGACTTAAGGCCGATTTTTCAAATCCCTAGATAGAGATGTCTTACAAATAAAATGTAGCACCACCAATAAAATGTAACACCACCGAATAAAAAATTTCACGAAGATCAAGATCAAAATTAGATGGCTTTTAAATTTTGTTAGGTTCGAACTCACTCGATACATATCTTTCATCTGGAGAATAAAAAATCAGGCCTTAAACAGAGTATTTATTAGTAGAGATATTTTCCAAAGACACAAGTAATGACAACGACAGATAAGGGATACGGGTTCTAACCCCGTCATGGGAGGATTTTCGATGAAACTCGTAAAGCAATGCCTTGAATGCCTTGAGCACTAAACATAAAAATTGTGAAAAACTAGGTTACACCTAGTTTTAAAATAGTCTAAGTCTTGGCCTTTAATAGCTAATTGGCCTTTTCATCTAATTTTAGAGGTTTTATATGGCGCAAACAACTTTTAATTCATGGTATTTTATGGCGCTGTAGTGCCCGGGACATTTTCAGGTGGAGTAGGCTTCCCCAGCTCCTAGCCTAGTCAGCCATGCCCAGAGGAAAAAACTGGTCAATACTTATGGAGCTAACTAAGCCGTGGGTTTCCTCACGATGTTTTCCTTCACCATATGAGCGATCTTATTAACGCACATAACTTTTCCGTAAGGAAAAGACATTGGTGCCTGGTAAGCCGGGATTCGAAACCACAACATATGGAATGAAAGTCGGAGTATCTACCACTAGTTACCACCAATTAGTTTATTGTCACTTAAATGGTTATGTTGTAATTTTTAATGTATTTGTTTATTTTGTAATTTTTAATTTTGTTTGTTTTAATTTGGTACAATAAAGAGTTAATCTAATCTAATCTAGACCAACACCGCTCAATCTTGATCTTGAGTAATCTACAATATACATGTAAACATTACACTGTGTCATCTAGTTAGTACCACAACGAATATGGGTAATACTTTTTTTATAATAAATACATACATATTTTACATAGAGTGACACTCAGACTAGAATTAAATGTTTATATAAGGAATAAATAACATGCTGCGCCCCGCAGTTTCACCCGCGTTAGTTCCGATGGGAAATATTTTAATATTAAGTAGGTAACCTATTTGTTATTCTAAATCTACAATTTCAATATCAAATCTAATAACTATCAGAATATCCGATAATGAAACTTCCGATAGTCTGCATACTCTAACAAATCTGTCGATTTGTTCAGCGCAGATTACGATATTAACAGATCGACGTAATTTGTCCTCTATGCCAATCAATTCCTATCAGAGTTCTAATAACAATCCCTGTGTTATCTCCCATTTATGAATCAATCATTGCATTAATGAAATTGTGGAGAATCGTTCTGTTAAGGGGATAGCTAGGGCGAGAAGCACTTTGGTATTTTATTATCGTATCACTAGCAGCGCTCCGCGGTTTGACCCGCATAAGTCCCGATTCTGCGGGAATATCAGGATAAAAAGTTGCCAATTTATTAAACCTCCAGCTATTTGTGTACTTAGTTTAATTGCAATCGTTTCAGTTGTTTTGGTGAAAATCAAACACAAAAAAATACATCTAAACTTTTGCGTTTATAATATTAGTGTGAGTGTGAATTACACTTCATTCGCTTATATGGATGGATAACTTTATTGGATTTTAAGTCATACTTGGTATATCAGAGAGCCCGATTGTCTCTGATATACCAAGTATGACAAAAAACTTTGAATAATGTATGTCTAGATTTAAAAAAAATATTGACGCAATTGACAAACAACTACCTACATCCCAACCAGTCACACACCAAGCCAAGCGAAGGACATAAAATACCTTAACATCTAAGCTAACGAAAACATACATAATCCCAGTAAACGAAAGCCACCAAGCGTCTCTTACTTAACCCCTAGCACCGAACAATTGTAATACGGTCCAAACAAAATGGTTAATTCGCCAAGTAGGTACGAGTATCTAGAGGCCACTTAGCCGGGTCAAACGCATTAACGCTCGTTTTGTGCACTTAAGTAATGTTTATTGGGAGAACGTGACCCACTCCGGCCGTAGAAGAGGAGAGTCGGATATACTGTACTGCCTCGCCTGAATATCATACTAACTATATTTTTTCTAAACTGGCAACGCCAAAGTGTGCCCCTTCACCACCACCACCAACAGTACCAATGACAGTTAGTTGCAAAAAGTCATTTTTCTTTATATTAAAGTAAAAAAATGAAAATGATTTCCTTGTCATAGGGTAGTAAAAATAATAAGCTTTAATATGTGCATTTATTTATTTGTATTAGTCCTGTCGTAAATGAAATATTTAGGTTTGAAACGCTAAGGACTGCTAAACTAAAAACTCATGCTATTTTAGCTATCTCGAGTTGCGACGTCTTATAAGCGCCAGAACGGTATATTTTGTTTAGAATTAATTATATTGCTAGTTTGGCAACATTGTATTTCCAATTTAAAAGTGCAGATAAACTAATCAATACAGGAAACACCAATGTCCAATAAATCCAGTTTCGTTGTATGATGGAAAACTTTGTTTTTAAAGGATTGTATAAAAAAAATGTTGTAAAAGTTAACTAATCGTGTAAACAAAAATACCAAAACGATGGGAAAAGGAGGATAAATAAAATACAAAATTGATTTCCGTATTTGTAATTACAAAGATTACAATTCTTTGATTCGTCCTCTGAAGTAAACTGGGCCAATATACCCGAGTCTCCCCTTTAACGGTACGATAATATTTTTAAAAGGTACGTTGGGAAGTTAAAGGTTGATGAGTCGGTTGGGACTATAGGTCTTGACGATATTACTTTCGCGCTATATTTCAAACCACGTTTACTTATAGCTCCCGCGTGGGGTTAAATAGAAAAACTGTGTTTGTGGCTGGATAATAAATTTTACTAGGTACCTAGGTTTATATAATTCCAGATATTAATTTACGTACCAAACTAATTAAAGAAATTATTTAAAATCATAACCCTCTCGTAGTCAGGTAAAGTGAACGTGCAATTTGCCACGATCCTCGATTATTAGATTTAGAATAACCAAAACAATTACCGTTTTTTTTAAATATAAAACTTTAAAATATGCACCTGTTACCTAATGTAGTATTCTGACTATACGAATAAAAGAAGTCTAAAATTCTGAAGTTTAAATGAATTAAAAAAGCCTATGTCGTAGTAAACATATTCAATAACTTATCAAAAACAACAACGTAGAAATCATAACGATTCATAAATCAGTGCACTTCGAAATTTTAGCTAAAATAACCGATACCAATAATTCATCAATACCAACAAAATTAGTTTCAAAACAGTCAACGACAATCGAATACTAACAGATAAGGGTAAAGACAGACGGCACACTATTTTATCGGCCTACTTGGCACTTATAACATGTTCTAAACGTCAAAATAATAATATAATAGTAGTTTATGCACCGAGGTACTAAAGTCCTGTCTTATATAGCGGGCGTCATATTGAATACAAAGCGTACGAAGGACTCTAGAGGGTTAACTCCCGAGCGCAGCGAGGGTGTTAAAAACTTAACTCCTGAGCGAAGCGAAGGAGTTATGTACCTAGAGTCCTGAGTGAAGCGTGGGATTCAAGCGCCCAAGATAAAGACAGACTTTAGTACCGAGGTGAATACTCTACTTTACACATCTACTGCGAGACAATAAAAGGGCTACAAAAATAAGTATTTAACTAACAACAAAAAAATAGAATAATGCAACGTATATGAAATATATTGACAGCTTTATATTAATTAAATTTAACAATGTTACATCAAAATGACGAAACCACACATCGGCCTTAGCTGATGAAAAAAAAAAGTTGGGGCTTTATACTAACCAATACTTTTTGCTTTACCCTTCCGTCTATGAAAATAGAAAAAATTTGCCCAGTTTTTATTTTTTTTATGTGTTATGTCTAGGTGGCCAGTTCGAAATGGCCGTATGCAACCTTAGTTCCAAATTTAAATTACTTTATGCCCTAGGTGCATAATGTGCACTTTATGCACCTAGGGAATAAAGAGTCGCTTTACGTTGACCTTTTCATTCCCCGGCTCTCGGTCGTTGCGAGCGGTCGCGTCCTAGCATCAATACTACTTTAATTTAATAGTTAATCCGGCTTTAAAGCAATTTGTACTCTAATTACGAGCCATGAAAGTTCATATTTGGACGGTACGAAGTCGAGTTACATTTCACAGTATAACACTAAAAAAGTGTACTGTATAGTGATGTCGTCGACAAGGTCATCTCCAGAAGTGACTAAAGCTCCTAAAGCTGGAGCTGGTCATCTGCAACAACTATGGGACAGCAACAACAAATCGTCGAGGAAAAGAAAGGAGAGAGATGAAGATATAGAAGATTTGAAGACATTGATACAAAAACTCAGATCAGAACAAGCGTCAAAATATAAAAATTTTGAAGAATCTTTCAACACTTTAAAGGTACAAAATGAAGAGCTGAAGAAGCAAAATGAGGAAATATTGAAGAATTACACAATAACTAACAACAAGCTCGAGAAATCATTGGAGATGTATAATGACCTCAAAGTTGGTGTGGAGAATATGGACAAGCAGCTGAGCGAAGCCATGATTAAAATCTACGAGCTTGAAGACGTAATCCAGCAGATAGAACGAAATCAAAAACTATCAATGATAGAAATCAATAATTGAAAGCAAACTGCTTGATGTGGTTGGTAGTCTACACAATAGCATTGGTTTGAGCTCTGATACACTGCAGGTACGCCAAGCCCACCAGATCAAAACTAGCAAGAGGAGAACGATCTTGGTCGAATACTACAACTCCCGCGAATCCCAAGAGGTCCTGAAAGCTGCCAAGCAATATAATAAGAGGAACAAAACCGAGAAGCTTAATGCTAAGCAATTAGGACTTCAGGATAAGGAGACGCCTGTATACATCTCCGAATGTTTGACTCCTTTATCAAGGAAACACTTCTTCTTAGCTCGGGAAATACAAAAGAAATATGGCTATAAATTCTGCTGGACCAAAAAAGGTGTCGTGTACATCAGAAAGTCAGAAGAGGCATCTGTTATACAGCTAAAAAGTAAGGAACAAATGGAGAATTTTATGAGACTGGTTGAATACGCCGAATGACTATATGAAACACAAGCCCAAGCTTATCTTGTATTTATTGCTAAAAACTCCAAGTTTACGCCTAAACAATCGTACAAGTGTAAGTATTTGGTTTTTACACTCCTATACCTAAAGATATACCTAAATCATGTTTATATTTTACTATATTTTATTTTTATCACTTCTATCGATTTTATACAGTATTTTATATATATTATATATTGTAAATACATATCTATTAATATAAATCTATATATTATAAATATATATACTATTACAAATAGTTACATTATCAGAATCACGAATTGCATGACTCCACTCAACCATAATCTACGGTACTCTGTCAGATTCAAAATTAACAATTTATCTTTTCTAAATTATAAAACTTTAACATGTTTGATCAACAATTTTTAAATAAAGAGATAGATAATACTATCAAATCTGGCAGAGTTATTGTGGCGAAATCAGTGGAGGAATGTAATTCATGCATAACAAATAAAGACGATACATTTAAAGTAATGATTCAAAATATCAGAAGTGTCAATTGTAATTATGATGGTTTGGAGGTGTTGTTGGCTAGATTGAAATTTCGTACTGATTTTATACTTCTCACCGAATGTTGGTTATCTAAAGCTCCCAAAATTCCGGAGATGGAAGGATTTACACCCTACCAAACTAAACGAATTATTAATCAAAATGATGGTGTCATTCTGTATGCCAGAAATGAATATAATATTGAGGTTGAAGAGCCGCTAGATACTGAAGAAATGAGCAGTCTTGTAGTTAATATTGACAAAAATAATTATTCTTTTATCTTCATTTATCGATCTCCCTCTTTTGGTAAGGTTGACAAATTCCTGATGTCTTTAAATAGATTGTTAATTAAGCTAAATGCTGTAAAAAACATCTTTATTATGGGCGACATTAACATAGATATTAGTGTGGGTAATAAGGATAGGAACTCAGAAGAATATTTAAACTTACTTGCACACCATGGCCTAACTCCAGCTACTTACCTACCAACGAGAATAAATAGTTGTTTGGATCACTGTATAGTTAAACCTGGATGTGACACTACCACTATTATTTGCGATACTTCACTGACAGATCATGCATTTGTGATATTATCTTTAGGCAAAGCAATAGTAGCTAAAGCTGAGTTAAATGTTTTTAAAAAAACTAATTTTAAAGGAGTCCTTGAGGATCTAAAGTTAATCGAGTGGAACACTTTTTTAAACACATATGACATTAATCTACTAACTAAATCGTTCTTAAGCATTGTGAGCCGTATATTGGAGAAGAATAGTAAGATAATAAAACAGAGTAATAGAAAGATAATCCTAAAACCCTGGATAACACCTGGATTGATCCGGTGTATGAGAAATAGGGATCGGTTGCATAGGAACGTGAAAAAAAAACCAGGTAATATTATAGCTCAAATAACCTACTTGCGATATAGAAATACGTGTAATAACTTATTAAAAAAACTAAAACGTGCACACTACAAATCTGAGTTGCAAAAGCATAATAATAATCCTAAAAAACAATGGTCCATAATTAAAAGCATCTGTAATTATACAAAGACAAAGACCAATAACAACAAACTTCTGAAAATCAAGGATAGTACACCTGACTCCCTTCATTATATTAATGATTACTTTACAAATATAGGTAGGAATTTAGCTGACCGAATCAAAATAAGACAAAGCTCATCTATTAAAGATATAACGGATGAAGTGAGGCCCAATACTCAGTCATTTGTTCTGCTGCCTACTGATGACAGGGAAGTGGCGGCGACTATCCGAACCTTAAAATCGAGCTTAAGTACCGGATGGGATGGTATATCATCAGACCTTTTGAAACGGGCTGTTGATGTTCTTTCACCACCTATTGCTTTAATGTGCAATGCATGCTTTGAGAAAGGTGTGTTCCCGGATGACTTGAAACGCTCTGTAGTTATTCCTATTTATAAAAACGGGAACAAAGACAATATCAGCAACTACAGACCCATTTCTCTGCTCCCGGTTCTTTCTAAAGTTTTTGAGAAACTCTTAAATAGTCGCTTAAAAAAATATCTAGAAAAATATAACTTACTCGCTACTAATCAGTTTGGTTTTCGCAACAACAGATCCACGTCGCATGCTACTGAGCATTTAGTGTCCTACGTAGTTGACTCTCTGGACGAAAAATACAAATGCATTGGGTTATTTATAGACCTAACTAAAGCATTCGATACCGTTTCTGTCCCATTACTGAAAAAAAAATTGGAGTATATTGGTATCCGTGGCAAACCCTTGGATCTGTTCAGTAGTTATTTAGAGAATAGGAAACAATGCGTTAAAGTTGGTATGAGTGACGATATAAGTACTGAATTGGATATATTATATGGGGTACCACAGGGTAGTGTCCTGGGCCCGACCCTCTTCCTAATATACCTTGATTCTCTGTGTAGGCTACGGATACCGAATGCCCAAATTACAACATTTGCAGACGATACAGCTGTTGTATTTAGAGGTAAAAATTGGGATGAAGTAGCAGTACGCACTGAAAACGGATTAAAGATAATTATGAGCTGGCTAAACAATAACCTTCTAACTCTAAACGAAATCAAAACAAATTATTTAACATTCGCCATGCGCTCTGATTCACTACCCTCAAACGAAGACGTTACTGTAAAATTACATACATGCCCTAACGGTTCTGATCGACTAACATGCAATTGTACCTTTATTAGGAGAGCAGACCAGGTTAAGTATTTAGGCATCATTATTGACTCACTACTGACATGGAAACCACAAATTCAAAACTCTGTGAATCGAATACGTAAATTGTTTTATATTTTTAAAAACCTGAGACATGTTTGCGATCGTAACTTATTAAATAAAATCTATTATGCCCTAGCACAATCAGTCCTAACGTATGGCATATCAGTATGGGGTGGTGCACCCAAAACGACTTTAAATAGTCTCAATGTAGCTCAACGTGGTCTATTGAAAATTATGTGTTTTAAAAATTATTTCTATCCGACTGACCAATTGTTTAAGGAAGCCAAAGTTCTATCCGTAAGACAACAATTTATTAAAACTTTAACACTAAAACAACATTTAAAAGAAACGGATATAGACATAACTTCCAAACGCAGACAGGATGTGGTATATAGGGTCCGTTGCTGTAGAACAGTATTTGCTCATCGCTTTCAAATTTTTTTGATGCCATTTGTATACAATACACTAAATAAAAAACTTAATTTGCAAAAACTTTCAATGTATCAGTTAAAAACGACGTTGACAGACTATTTTTTGACTTTAGACTATGACGAAACAGAACTATTACTACATATAACTACCTAAACTTACTTTATTTACCAAATATATTTATTTATGTACGTCTTTGTTATTTTTGTTATTTTCGTTATTATAATTATATATATTTATAACCAAACCTTACTACATCATGTCATTTTATTAATCATTTATTTATTTATCTACAATATTTTAATATTCTATATATATAATATATATATTAATCAACCATTTTATGTATGTGTATTCTTAATATTATATTTATTATTTTATTATAAGGTTGTATTAAATTCTATTATTTTTATTTATTTTTATCTTTTTTATTTAATTATTTTTATCAATATTTTTTATCCTTTATTTTTATTGTCCTTGAAAAAAATTAAAAACCAAATACGCACATACATTATACATAGTGAATTTGTTTTAAAAATTAAATAGTAACGATTCACTTAATAAGAACCAATACTACAAAAATTTAGTAACACTCGTAATCTCGATAAGAGTGAGTAAATCACCTTATTACCAAACAACACAGTGTTGTCTATAAAGTCGCGATATACTGTGCTTGCATCTTGCATCGATACCAAACTTGTTTGTAACATTCACCTACTGAGCGGTAGGTAGGTACTGTGCTGCGATCTCGAACGAGGAATCATATCCGACCGTCATACAGTGATAAACTAGTACGGAGGGTAGAAACCAAATTCTGACGCTGCTAACGGAATACTTTATTGAACAAATAATTATTTTGCAGGTTCATCTAATTCTCGACTGTTCTTAAATTATTATATTTAGAGGTGTATTATTATCTGTAAAAAATATTGTAGCGTTTCTTTTTATTGAAATAAACATTATCTTATCTTATCTTATCTTATCTTTTTGGTCAAATAAAGTAACTTTGTAGAGCAGTAGGTGTGTAAATAATAGTACGCGATTAGGACCCGGTAAAATGTAAATTTGTTAACAAATCGTGTGAGTTTAAAAAGCTTAATGCTTAAATTTTTATAAAGTATGACTGAGAACGTGCTGCGTAAACAAATAATTGTTCTTTGACAATATTGGTTTTAGCATAAGCTTATCAAAATCTTAGACAATTTTGACTGTAAATTCCATGTTTAAGCTCCGTGTTTTAGCTTTTCCATGTTTTTGCTAAGCTCAGTCTGACAAAAGTTTAAGTACGCTTTATAGATCGGGCTTAGCCACTTATAACTTATATACTTAACTTGAGTTTTAAGGTTTTTTTTGGCCCGTATTCACAAACGACCCTACGCGTGGACTCAACATTTGTCTCATTTTCCTTGATTTGACTTGATCTGATCTTGGTTGTCACTCACACGCAAGACAATAATCGTTTGTAAATACAGCTTTTTCTGAATTCATTCGATATATAAAATTGTTAGTCTACTTTCACCCTAAAATTTGATATATTACCCGGGCATTGCTGGACAGTGTGTATCCGATGCAATTCCCCGGTGAACCGGTTCATCAGTTAGACATCTCATCAATCACTGGCCTTAAATTAATTACCTGTCTAATCAGAAGTGAGTACTTTTGTATTGACACTAAACCAGTATACAATTACAGTTAAAAGCGGCGCTACCGTCAACGCGAAGTCAACGCAGATTTTTAGTTCTAATTTAATCTACCTCACCTGATAAGTTTGCTCTAATACTGTCTGACATTACATGAGTTCGATTCGCCCTTTGTTTTTGTAAAGTTACGATCGACGGATTTGATTTCAAAGGATTCTAAATTTAATTACGTATAGTCACACGTCAGACTGTTTAATTTAAATTGACGGCTCTAATTCTGAAAAGGGGTAAGTATTTAAGTACCTATCTTTAATTTCGAACCTTTAACTCCTTCAGTTTCCAAAGGGATTTGGAATTTTAGAAAATTCTATTTATCTGAATAGTTTCTTCTTTTAAGCATTCTCGCGAGCAATGTGATGAGGTCACATCGCTTATAACCTATTACGATAGCTTACCTTATAGTTGGCGCACGTGCACTTCTTACAGATGCCCAATTTCATGCAAAAAAAAAAATCTGGAACTGGTGACATAGGTATCTAAATTGTATGATTTTTAAATATGACTTGTCGGAAAATAGGCAAGTTTGCTTACTGTTACTTCTTTTTACTATGCTATTACTCTCGACACTCGAAAATGAAATGTCTTCTGAGCCTGGTAAATTCACTGGAACACCCTTCAAACCGCAACAGAATAGAGCACTATATTGCTTACAGGAATAGTCAGAGAGCCTGTGATACTCAACTCTACTTCCTTAGACACTAAAATACACAACGACGTACGAAGTTTGGTGTGATCATAGAGTGACGAATATTGACGAACGTATTTCAAGAACGTATATTTAATTTGTGTGTTCCTATATTTGTGGGTATAGAAATAAATCTTAATATTAAACTATTGAATCGATGGCGTTGTAAATTGCCTGGGTGGGTTTTCTTTATCGACGAAGTTTAAAACTGATTTTGTAAATAGATATTATTAATTAAGCATTTTACAACATCGTGACCGCTTCGTGGTTCACAGGTAAGAGTTTAATTTATCGAAAGTGAAAAGAGTTAAGTTTTGAATCAGCTTGGATAGGCTAGGCTACTTTTATGTACGCAGCAAGTGTGCGATAAGGTAAAGAGTTAAATGTCACCAACTCTCCAACCTGTAGAGAATGTTCATAGTTGAAAGGGTTTTCCAAAGGAAAACGAAGGCAATTACTTTACTCTTCACATCATTAGTTAGATATCTCTATCTACTAACTTTTCCAAAAATAATCACGCCCGTATTCACTATCCCTTATTTATAAAATATTATTTACACATGACTAAGTTATGTGACGTTTGTCTCTGTCTGTCAAATTCAAAACTTATGTGACAGTAGAAGACAAACGATGCATAGTTATGCATCGCATTAACTAGCGTTTATAAATAAAGGGGTTCATGTTTTGTCTTGCTTTTGTACATACGACATAAACTTAGGTCGTTTGTGAAAACGAGTGTCAGTACGTAGGATAGAAGACTGTCCATCCACATTTCTACATAGTAAGAACACCTAATAAATCCTAGCATTATTTAATAAAACCATTCTTTATTACCTAAAAGCGTTTGCGTGTTCAATAAATTGATTGGCGAGAAACACTATTTGAAATCCAAAGGATAGTTCAATATACGCTGCCAGTATTCCATTTGACATTGGCAGCTCTTTTTTGAATTTGTTTCGGTTTTTAATATCGGAATTGACAGTGACTGAGTCGTTTGACTGACATATTTTAAAATACGAGTATTTTTCAATAGACTGTGTTTTATTTCGTATGAATGAAAAAGACGCAATTTACTATAAAAGATATTACGATGTTAGATATTATTCTTATTATTAGATATACGATATTAATACTTTTAGTATAAAAGTGTGTGTTGGTTTGCGGGTGTTGAATTTGTGGTTTGTGGCATTGGATACACCTTTAGGCTAAACAGAATTACAAAAACTCTTGAATTGTTTTTTCATAAAAATATTATAATAGGATAATAAGTACTGTTTACCCGATTAGCTTTAGAATCCTTAAGCGGTAAAGTATGTATGCCTATTCAGTCGGAACTGAAGGTAAAATTTCGACGACCGACGACATTGTAGCGGTCGCGGGGAGTCGTGGGGATGGTGGTAGCTCGCGATTGCTATTGGTGGTTATATGGGGTGACCTATGTTCAACAGTGGACGGTTATACTCTGAGATTATAATGATGATTGTGTTTTTTTTTATCTTTTTTGATTAGGCCTATAAGATTTACAAACACCACACCTAACAGCTGTACCTGACAAACAAATATTAATATCACGTGAGTTACGCTGAAGCATCTGTCGCCTCGGGGACGGTTTCATGCATAATGCAAACGGCTGATTGTGGCACATAGGGCTGCAAGTTCTTTGCGAAAACATTCGTGCTCGCTGTTTGCTCGCGCGTTCTATGTTTTCCTTAAGTCATATTGCATAATGCTATCCCGCTATTGTTGAGTTTGCATTGTTTTGGTAAAGTTCGCGGGTAAATGTTAGGTTTGTAAAATTTAATTAGTTTTATTATGTTTTTACTAGACGCGCTGGTTTCAACCGCTTAAGTCCCGATTCTACTAGAGTCCCGTCGTAAAGGATGAATCTGGAGAACACTTCTTCCCACAACCACTGTACCGATTGCAATGCAACATGGTAGTAGTAGATATTCTAACAACAGTGTTTGATTTTTGTTCCGACTGTTTTATCTATAGGGTAAAACTAATTGTTGTGGCGATACAGGCATCGCCACGCTATATGAAATCAACTTCGACATCTGTTTGGCGTACCTTGACGGTTCACATTTTTCTAATGGTGTGTAAGTAATTTCTCGAATTGGCCTTTGGAACTGATAAAGCTCCGCCAAGCCGAGTTTGATGTTTTTCACTATCAATAGTCCATTAACCTTAAGAGAGAGCTGTCTAGACTCTGTGCTATATAGTATGTAATATCAAAGTTAAAGTTATTAACTGTGTGTTTCCGCAATTAGCTCTACAACCGGGCCTTTTTGCGTGAGAGCGATGTTAAGAGCGCACATAAATTTATCTCAAGGAAAAAGACATTGGTGCGGGGTCAGTCAGGATTCGAAACCACGATCTTCAGAATGAAAGTCGAGGTATCTGCCACTAGACCAACCCAGCTCTTTTCGCTCATTTCTTATATCAAAACAAAACACGTGAACTACAGAACAGTACTATTTAAACTGTGCAAAAACGAAAACCATTCGAATTTTAAATCGCCGGAAAACCGCCAATGTCAACAATACCTCCCATTACCTATTGCCAACGCTTCGCGCAACGATAATAACATCTCTCGAATGCTAAGAGATTTATGTACTATTTGCACAACATACAGTAGAGTTTACATCTAATCATTATTTTTCGTTCTCATACAATAAAACACAGATTGATAAGACCTTTATCAATTCAATAATCAATTCCGCCGTTCTACTAGGAACTATTATAGTAGTATAAGTCTGTGTAAAACATCTCCAGGGGATTTAAAATAACGGCAAATATAGACATGTTTTTTATTCATCTTAGATTTGTCTTAGTTTAGCTAGCCGTAGTTTCAACTCTTTCTGAGAATGAAAAACCAAGTGAAAACCGAACAGTTTTCTCTCTCACTCTACCTCGTTGTAAACTAACCCCTTTACTTATAAACGATGATTAACAGATAACCATGTTATGTTACGTTTGTCTCTATCTGTCAACTTTGAACTCACAGTAAAATACAAACGATACATAGTTGCATAGTTATGCAGCTGTTAACCAGCGTTTATAAGTAAGAGCGTAAGTGTTGATGCTTCGGTTATACAGAAATATTGTAACTAGTTAGAAAACAGCGGCAGCAGACATCGCAGTTTCTAGTTTGATCCGCCAAGCAAGACCAAAGAGGGATCTATTATTCTTATTTTCCTAGTTAGGTTAGGTTAAGTCAGACTAGTATAATAACTAAACAATATTTATATTGCTCAACAGTAAGTACGCCTTCGATAAGTCAGTAAATAGTTATATTAAAAAATAATATTTAGTTTTTAGTCCCGATACCTGATTAGTATTACTACGCATCATGCGCTCTGCCGCGTTGCAAATATACGTAGTGATAGTAGTCAGGTATCGGGACTAAAAACTAAATATTAATTTTTAATATAGTTATTTACTGACTTGACTTGATATCGAGTTCCAAAAAGTAACGCCTTGGTAGGATATTACTAATTAGGTACTGTTTAATTTCTATTGTTTTAGTTTAATATAGATCCTGAACGCTGCAATATGATCTAATATTTATTTTTAATTACTTTCTACTGTATTTATTTACATACAGCTTAGTAGCAACTGTGTTATTTAGAAGTATTATTAAGACTTACATTATATGGAAGTAACTATACAATCAAGTCAGTAAATGTTTTCTCTACACCATATTTTTTAGCGTCTTTATTCAAACGTCGAACGATCACCAATACGCAATCTATGCATTCCACATATCACAATGAAGATACAAAACGAATACAAAGTAGATTCTCTCATTTTGTTGTTACAAATCGTTCCCATACGCGGCATAAATCATGGGATAAAGCAAAAACTGAGGGATCCATTTTTACGTGACTAATTCGCTAACATAGAAAAGCTTTTACTAAACAACTATTGGTATGTTTTTCTGTAGGTATAGGTACTTTTATTACATGGTTGCAGACTCATACATACAAGTCTTAGCTCGTGAAAATACGCTGTGGTATCTTTAGATAGTTTAAAAAGAAAAGGTTGTTATTGTCTAGTGTTTGCTCTGCTAAATTCTTCTAAATAAAAACGCATAGGTACAAGTTACTCTAGTTATTATAAATGAACATTGCACGGCATTACAGAACGGCTAGATTGCAGTTCTGTAATGCCGTAACCTAACCTAACCTAACTAAGCACTAGGCTTGTGCTATGGGTACTAGAAAACGAATATGCTACATATTCCGCGCTACCATGATCGTTTGTCGTTTGCTTTATCATTCGCAAATTTTAAAAAAAAAATATATTTTTTTAGGATTTTTTAGGTTTGATGACAGCAGAATAGCCACCGAAACCTAATATCCAATTACTTTCATAATAACACGTCCTAACAAAGCTAAGAATAACCTAATACGAAAACGAAAGACAGCTCTAACACCTAGGGCAGCGGTTCCGAACATGGGCATAATTACCCCCAAAAAACAACAGACATTCTGTAAAACAGAAATTCTGCTGGGTAACAAGACTGGAGATCGCGTAATTGTCCCATCATCATGATCTCTGTGGCGCGTCGGGCAAACGCTTGGCTGCAATGCAGAAGGTTGCGGGTTCGATTCCCGCTGGGTGCAAATATTTATGCTTAAAATAAATAATTGTATCTGGTCTGGGTGTATTTCTATGTATAATATGTATGTATTTACAAAAGAAAAATAAATATAAGTAGTATATATACGTTGTTTAGTCACCGTAACACAAGCTTAGCAGCTTACCACGGGGCTAGATGGCGCTGTGTGTTGGTCACAGAATTTATTATTATTTTATTTTATTATTTATTTATCATAATAAGCGTTACAAAATATTTTGTATTTAAAATACACTAAAATATAAGAATTACTAAACAATGTCATCTAATTTGCAATTGATTACAATTCATTCAGAAAATAAATCTTACTAATATTATAAACGCGAAAGGTGTATTTAACGCAAAAACTACTAAACCGATTGCGATGAAACTTGGAATATAATAGCTGGAAACCTGGAATAACACATAGCCTACTTTTTATCCCGACTCTCTGAGTATAACAATTTTCTCTCGCAATACAAAAAGGGTTGGGGGTAAAATATTTGCAAACAGGTTGGGGGTAAAATAATTCAGTACAAACTTGTCAGTTAGGGGTCACGATAATAAAATAGTTGGGAACCTCCGACCTAGGGTTACACCAAGCCTAAGCTTCTTTCATATTGGTTGGACGAGGTTGAACGAACCCAATACAATACTGGAATCTTAAAGCTCGCAGATTTACTCCACTCTTTTGTCTTGTTGCGTGTGAAGAATCTATTATTTGGTGCACTCTGGTTTCGATTTAGTTAATTTTTCTTTAGATTTGTGTAGAAAACAGACAGTTAAATCAGTTTTACCATTTATAATATAACTCAAAAATATATAATATCATTATGAAATATATCATTATGATCTAACTCAGTAGTTAGATCATTTTATGACTGTGTAGGTATTGTATAGTGTCTGAGACATTTTTGACCTCATTCTAAATGCCATAAACTTTCTAAACAATTTGGGACCAAACTTGCAGTGCATTATCATTATGATTAAATAAGTAATCTGAGACATACTAAACTTGTTTATGGATTATGCAGGCTTTATGCATTTGAAAATTATTTCACTTGTCTTAAGGTTCTCATAGATGAAGATGGAGATGGCCAAACTGAGCACGGAAATCAATTCAGTCCGTCCAGTCAGGCAGATACGAGTGATCTTTTTCAGGGTTCCATTAATAGCCCCTTAACGTGGATTTTCTTCGAAATTGCAATCCGTATAATTTTAATGAAACTGCGGAACCCTACTCTGGCCGTGGCCCGACATAGTACACACTTGCCTATTTTTTTTCTCCGTGGTCATGCCACAAAGGCGTAATTGATCCAGTTTTTTTTTCATTACATCCGTTCTGTAGGTGTATTTAGTCCGAAACCTAACATAGAAGAGACCCAAAACCCGAAACAAAGTCAACGAAGAGGTAGCTAGCTACCTACCTTTAACATTTCATTAGCTACGTAGGTATGTACATAGCTAATGAAATGTTCTCTTTGTTCCAACACACAAAAAGCAATCTGATTTTATAAATTTAATGTTTAATTTTCATTGGCTAGAACATTGATTTTATAAATTCGTTTCCCTTCCTGAGAATTTAATGAAAAACGTGCGTAGAAAATTTTCACTCCATTACTCGGCGTGGTTATTAATGACTGAATCCGTATTTCGACTCACCTACACCACAGTTGAAAAATATTACAGAAGGAAATCTCTTGGTTTGATTCATTTTCTGTTTGGTTCGGGTATTGCGGCTTCTTTTTTTTATTCTTTAAAGCATCTGTAGCGAATGCCTCTGCTGTTGTTGATTTAGGTCAAATACACATATGTTTTTAGTTCCTTTATAGTGGAGTCAAATTACTATGTATTTTAAAATGAAACTTATTTTCCGGTTTGAATTGCGTTGTTTTATTACTGTCAGCATTGTTGCAATGCCTTTGCTAGGTTTTGGAGCCTTAACAGACTCATTCCTCAGTGTAGTCTACCCTGAGAAGTCTGTTAAGGCTCCTTTCTAGACAGCGTATTTTCTGTAATGTCGGAGCCTTTACGGAAAATATGTTTTACTTCAATTCTATATCTCGAAAAAAGTAGAAAAATATATGTTGTAGGTATTTTATTACATTTTCGTTTACCTAATTTACTATCCACACACTGTTATATACTGCTAAAATAAATGAAAAAGTCTGTATATCAATCATGCAACACATACTTAGTTTGAAATAGACGAGTTGTCAATTCATCGCAACTTTTTGGCACATAGGTATCTTAGGCCCAACGTTTTCAGAGCGCGTCACGGAGAAGATACTAAAAATTTAACAATTTATATTAAACCTTAAGTGCTATAACATTCGGTTGAAAATAGCGTGCTTAGGTGAGAGGCGCGCCGCGCCGCTAACAAGCTGTCATGAGCGTACACTATTTTCCCTGAATGTCATAGAGGTTATGGTTTAGTTTAAATTGTTTTTTTATTTACAGTCTCTACGTGCGCTGCGCCTTAGAAAAAAAAGGAAAATTTAAAGCAGTTGTTGCCGTTTTTCATTTCCCTCAAACTTGTAAAGCGTTTAGCATTAAACAACAATTTATCGCGTTGTTTTACTGCCAATTTGTGGCTATAACTTTGATAGATAGGCCCATTCGTCTGGACGAATTCAAACAAAGAAACTTTGTACTATTTCTCACAGATCCTTTGAAGTGCGTAAGGTAGCTTTTACCTACAAACTTTACACTTATAAATGGAGAGATTTATAGCTGAGACAGAAAGCGCGGACGCGAGAAGTGAGAGCTAGCATGCGAGTTCCTGGCTAGTCAACAGCATAATGTCTGGCACATATGAGTTTCGACACAACCATAGATTTGTAGTAAAACTGACAGCACCCGCGTTAGTTGATCCCTCGGAAATATCAGGAAAAAGTAGCGTATACTAGTATGTATGTGTTATTTTAGGTTTTTCTACTAAATAAAACTACCAATTAAAAGTTTCATTGCTATCGATCACATATTTTTTTTAATAAAAAGAAACAATAAGCATAGGAACAGACTTTTAGCTTTACAATATTAACTAGCATCAGCGTCCCTTGTTTTCCCGTTTCAGCCGCGTTAGGGTTGTACTTTAATTCTCCGAACGAACGAAAAATCTGTTACAATGCCTACTATAATGACACATTTTCTTCCTGACTGACAGGTTATTCGTTCGTTTGTTCGTAGAATTAGAGTAGAGGCCCTGATCCCATGGGAATATCGGGATAATTAAGTGATTGAAACACAAAAATTTTAACAAACAACAAAACTTTCGCATTTATAGTATTATCGGATTGGGGTAGCATTCATATAAAATTAATGTTTAAAGTCGCTTTATGTCCGCGCCGCGTCTCTGACTTTTGTCATTTCTATATCTTCTAATCCAAACTTGGTACTTATAAAAGCTGATGAATTGGTAATATTAATGTTTGAATTCGGTGGACGATATTGTTTTACTGTCGTGTCTTTGAAATTGAAATATGGTACCTTTTTGGCACAGGCGCGTTAACCTCCTTGCTGAGAGAAAGTTTAAGAAAAATTACCTTTACATTATCAAGCCAGTTTTAGAAGATTGTTCTCATAAAGACTGATACTCAAAAAGACGAATTCTCAAAAAGCCTGATTCTCAAAAAGACAGAGTACAAAATATTTTTAATTAATACTAATAAAGCTGCAAACAATTTTGGTTGCGTTTTTTCTTTTAGATCACGGTTTAGTTTCAATTATTAGTAGTTTCATAATTTCCTCAACAAACAAGCCTTTACTGGTCTCTATTAGAGACTAGAAGAAGAATGGTCGTCTCATAGGGATCCTTTTCAAACTCGTCTCTAGCGGACGAACTTCTCCAGTTCCAAAGTCAAACCGTTTGGAAAAATCCCCCACACCTATTAAAATCTGAACGTTGTTATTAGAAAATATAAGTAATCACTCGCCGCTTCTACACTTTCACGATTTTTTAAATATTATTTTATCTTTAGAGGAGTTTTTACTCAGTTTTTTAAATAACCCAAACTAGCGTTACCTAAAAAGACGAAGAAGTATCCTCAAAAACTTTAATACATCAAAGGATGGAAGAAAACTTCTTGGCAACATTTCAAAACGTAACTCGGCGTGCTATCACGATCCGTAGTGTCAAATTCCTTTGCGGTTTTTGGCACTTATTCTATGCTCTTAGAATGTAGCCTACAAGTTTGTATTGAGAAATATAATTTTAGAAAAAAAAGAGAGTGCCTTTTCAGTGAGTTGGAAAGGCGGTTACACCATTTTGGCAAACAACCACGCCCGCCTTTAACATCAGTACCAACATTGAAAAATTGACGTGACAGTCTAACGACAAAAGCTGTTTGGTAATGATTTTCGAAACATTTTTTTTAATAATTGATAGGTAAGCGTTTGACCACTATCTCACCTGATGGAAGGCGACGATCGGGTCTAAGATGTTGCACGCTTACCTAGGGTATCTACTTATTCACTCGTGACTTGAAGACCCGCAGTTGTAGACATCCGGGAAGACATATACTAAGCCATAAACAGGATTCCATTCCCTCGCAGTGCGAATAAAGAATGACGATGCGAAACGTTTGGTTCGGGTGCTGGTATTTCAACCATGAACCGGTGCCGCTTATCAGTTTGAAATAAACAGATTTTGTATTTTTTGGCCCGTTCGGGAAAAGGCCATCATTTTAAGTAGGTACCTACCAATCTTAACTTGTTTTAAATCGTAAAATTATTCTTAATCGTTCTACACTACACCACTGAACCGATTTTGATATTTTTTTATATAGGCTACTTTTTATCCCGATATCTTTGCGCTTTAATTAACTTAAATTGACACTTTAATGAGTCCGCTCAGCTCGCAATCAGAACCCAGCCTAAGTAAGACGTAAACCAATAAAGAAGTACTGTCTAGAACACAATAATTTGTAAACATAAAAGCTGTAACATACTTATAGAGTGCTAACAAAGTTTAAAACCCGCAGGTCGACACTTTCTGAAGATACATTTCAAACAGAGTAAACTAAGAGTTAGAAAACTTATCAATACTTAATATATTGACTGCTGAAAATATGGCTAAGCGTGTTTTGGCGATTTTTTAGTATTGCGATTTGCGATTTTAACGTATGCAGCCGGTGTTATGTTCAATTATCCTACGTCCTACTAATATTAGGGGTTAAAGTATGAAATTGCCGATTTGTACTGAAAATCTTAATTGTTTATTTTTAAAAATTTTAACAAATTTATTTAATCAAAATAGTTGCCATTATTATCTATACATTGCTGCCATCTAATGGGAAGGTTATTAATGCCTTTGCGATAGAACTCCGACGATCTAGACTGCACAAACTGTGTGAAAGCATTTTGTACTGCCTCCTGGGAAGAAAACTTCTTGTCACGTAGATAATTGTCCAAATCACGAAAAAAATGGTAGTCCGTTGGAGCAAGGTCTGGTGAATACGGAGGATGACGAATGGTTTCTAAGTGCAGTTCCTGAAGGGTCAAAATGGTTTCTCGTGCTGTGTGAGGTCTCGCGTTGTCGTGGAGCAATAATGGTCAAGATCGATTCATGAGTCGGGGCTGTTTTACTGCTAGTTTTGTCAACATGGTTCGGAGTTCGGCACAATAGACATCTGCCGTAATTGCTTGACCAGATCGAAGAAAACTATAGTGAATAACACCATGCTGAGACCACCAAACAGTTACCATTACCTTTTTATTGGTAAGTTTTGCTTTAGGACACTGTTGTGGCATTTGACCTGGGGTCAGCCATTGCATTTTTCTTTTGCGGTTATCATAAAGAATCCACTTTTCATCACATGTTACAATTCGATCCAATATTCCTTCATTTCTGTACCGGTTCAACAAGGCAACACAAGTTTCAACACGCGTTTCTTTCTGCAGATCAGTCAAATCATGAGGCACCCATTTTTCGTATTTTTTTATTTTATTGATTTGACGCAAGTGAGTCAATAAAGTGGGTAAGGTAACGTTAAACCATGCCGCTAATTCCTGGGTAGTTTGACTAGGATCGGCTTCCACTATCTCTCTTAATTCATCGTTATTCACCTGTGTGGGCGGTCTTCCTCGTGGCTCGTTCTTTAAGTCGAAATTTCCATCACGAAAGCGTTTAAACCAAAATCGCACGGTGCGTTCATTAGTAGACCCCTCTCCAAACGCAGCATTGATATTGCGGGCTGTTTCTGCCGCGTTAGTTCCGCGTCGGAACTCGTATTCAAAAATCACTCGAATTTTCGCAGTATCCATCTTTCTTGTCTAAATTGAATAACAAAAATAATTGAAAGTCGATATTCAAATGTTTCACATTTTTTAAAAAAAGAACATCACAGAAACCATTTGAAAAAAGTTTCATTCGAAAACCTCAAACCATGAAGATTCTATGTCAATTCAAAGAACCTATTGCAATAAAACGGCAATTTCATACTTTAACCCCTATTATTATAAAGCTGGAAGTTTGTGAGTATGTGTATATAAGTGTATGTGTGTTTGTTACTCAATCACGCAAAAAAACTACTGAACTGATTGCGATGAAACATGGAGTACAGGTAGCTGGACTCCGGGAATACCGATTTTCCCGCGGAAACGGGACTTACACGGGTGAAAGCGCGGGGCGCAGCTAGTTTATTATATTACCGATCTTTGGATATTAAAATTTAAACATGACTCATGACATAACACCGCTCGTGACTCAACATCAGACTTATATATGAAACTAGTTTCACCCGCGTAAGTCCCAATCCTGTGGGAATATCAGGATCAAAAGTAGCCTATGTTACTCCTCTATAATTTAGCTTTCTACTGGTGAAAGAATTTTTGAAATCAGTTCAGTACTATCAGAGCCTATTCGTTACAAACAAACAAACAAATTATTCCTCTTTAAAATGTTAGTATAGGAAACAAACAGGTTAAAACTTTTTTTTTACTAGTCTTTCCTAATTTCTACCATCAAAACTATTTTTTATTAAGATGAAACTTACTAAACGTGTCCCAAATTATATTAGAAATTGATTTTCCCCTAAGCACAAGCTTGTATCGCAGTACCTAACCAAAATACTAATATCAAAGACACTAATAAAATTAGATTCTTTGATATTAGTAATTAATAGACATTTATCAATAATTGAAATTGCGTCACAATATCTAGCAGCAGCAAATATTCTGCATCGATTGTATCGAATCTTCGTTTTTTCGGTCTACCTTAAACCCTTCAGCTAATTTTATTACAACTTAGTAGACTGTAAAATCACTATGTACAGTCCGAGAATTCGTTTTAAATTCAAGACGTGAAATGTTCACACTAGCCGCAGACAGAACCCATTCGGCACAAGGATTTAAATTTAAAATTCGAAATAAACAGACCATACGGAGTAATACGAACTCGCTTTGGTCACTCACCCGGCTAAAATAAAGGATGGGTTTGTTATTTAGTTAGTCTACAACGAACCATGACTGCTCCTATTGAAGATTGTTTTTAAAGGTGCGATTTGACATCGCGAGGCGTGTGCTGTGAGCAGTGAACGGATATAAGCATGGAAGAAGCCTTTCATACCAACTCACCTTAAATAATAGCGTCAACACTTACTCTAATACGAAGTATGCATACACAAACTACACACCACGCTACTAGCTAAGCAATTGGACCTTTGTTTATCTAACGTGATTGGTTATTTGAAAGATACGTGGGTTTATCCCAATCTCGGAAACCGCGGAGCGCAGCTAGTACTTTATACCCTTTTACCCGCGACTTCGTTCGCGTTCAAGTCGTTTTGGGAAAATGCAGTAGAAACGAAAATTTAAAACGTTCCTTTATCTCACCATCCTATTCTAGCCTCTCCTCCCGCTACTGGATAATTTGGAACAGGTGCCTAGTTAGTAGGTACCTAGATAGCTACATGACAGTGGACATAATCCTTCCGATTACGGGTAGTCGCGGTATTGGTTGATTTTTTTCTACTGTGCATATAAAACTAGTGTAATTAATTCAAACATTGCTTTTGCATACAGGATATCACTGTTTTTGTGGAGTTTATAATTAACTTTAAGTGAATTGATGTTATCTAGTGGTAATAACAACAAATGGTGCACATAAACAATCAAAACAATATACGTTTGACAGTTGTAAATCATAGATGAAAAACTATTTCGCCGACTACCCTACCCCGAAAATTGTTACTGAGTTACCATAGTTAAAAAAACTTATTTCAAGTTGGCGGCAATTTCAAATTGGTTAATTACATCAACATTTAATTTTTATCGTTCTTACTAAAAAAAAAAAAACGAAAATGAAAAAGTGTGGATGCTGTGGGAGATTCCTAGCGTCGGCAGAGGGCGTTGAGTGTGGGTCGTGTTGCACGATTTATCATTCGGCCTGTGTAAACGTCCCAGTAGGTGCTCGGGTCCCGGATTGATTTGTATCATCTGCAAATCTAATATACTGCGGACGGATGGTTCAGGGACCCCAACACAGGCCGCTCAGGAGAATTACGGCGCGCGTTCGACTGTGGTCAGCGAGACAATGGAGATCAGTAATATGGACGACACCGCACATAACATTACGGATGAGTTTGGTTCGCAGGAATTGGCGTTGGAAATAAGACTCTTTAGAGGTGAGATAGGAGAACTACGCGATGTCATGCAGCAGTTCCGAAGTGAATTAAAGACAGTTCATGACGAAGTCAAGGAGGTTAAAGAGGGCATGAACCTAATCTCCGGTTCTATTAGAGCTTGCAATGAACGTATGGATGCATTTGACTCCAGGTTGCAACATCTTGAAACACAGAACTCACCGAGTGAGGGGATAGCTCATCTGGAGAGAGTTATTTCAAATCTGCAGCTGGAGCTCCAGCAAAAAGACCAGCTCGCGCTTCTGAATGACGTGGAAATCTCTAATATTCCAGAACAGGACGGTGAATCCGTCGTCCACATCATAGTAGCAATGGCTAATAAGCTAGGAATGAAGATCGATGAGGGTGAAGTTGTTAGTGCCAAGCGCATGGGCCCACGACGTGTTGTTGTGGATGATCTCGGTGTAAATTCTCCATCTGCTACTCGACCACGTCCCTTGGTTGTCTCTTTCGTTCGAAGGGCTACACGCGACCAACTACTTAAGAACGCACGAGTTCGTCGTGGAGCCACTACTGAAGACCTAGGACTCCAACCACACAGCAGTGTGCGTTTTTATGTGAACGAGAGACTCACTAAATTGAACCGTACACTGTACGGCAAGGCTAGGGATTATGCTAGACGATTTAAATGGGCTTATGTCTGGACTAGAGACGGGGTAGTCTTGGCTAGGCGGGAGAAAACTTCACAGGCAAAAATCATCCGAAGTGAGGCAGATCTGGACCATATTTTTGGTAGTACTCCTACTAATGAAGTTAAGTTGTAGGGGGACCTGTAAGATTGTCTCTTATTCTTGTTGTGTATCTTTTGTATGTAATGTGATGCTACGCTCTTATAATCTTAAAGCAATATTTAAGTTTGTTTATTATTTTTCTGTTACTTCTATATATATTACTGAAATGGATAAGTTTAATGGCCATATTATGTTATATGAACAGTTAATAATTTTGAATAAGTTTATTAGTGTACAATATTTTATGATTTGCTACTATCGTTTGACAAGTTTTGTTTTTCAACCTATAAGCAGTTGTAATGGTTAGACAGAAATTGTTTAGATTGGGTTTCTTTAACGCTGGTTCGCTTGGCACAAAGCACGAAGATTTTCAGGTGGCTATGGCTCGCTTTCAGCCGGACGTGGTTGGCATATGTGAGACATGGATAAAAATAGGACAAGACGCTCTGGCGCCGGTGGTCTCTGGCTACCGTCTGCGACATATTTCTAGACCGCTTAGTATGAAAAAGGGCCGTGGTGGTGGTGTTGGATTTTATATAAAGAATAGCATTAAATATCGTACTCTTAGACACCCCGGTACTGATACTGACATAGAACAGATGTGGATTTCCACCACAGTTAATGGACGACGTCTGGCTATCGGAGCAGTATATCGTCCAGAGTGGTTTAATTTAGACTTGTTCATTGACACCCTCACGGCATCGGTAACATCGTTTTCTAATTTTGATGAAATTCTTTTAACAGGTGATTTGAATGTTGATATGCAAGTCGATGATTCTGACTTTCGGAAGGTGATGCAATTTCTCCAATACACAGGCTTAGAGTCGGTAGTAAAGCAACCAACGCATTTTACTGAAACTAGTCAAACTCTTATCGACCTTGTAATTACTGCAGCGCCTGTCCGCGAAGTCTCAGTAAATAGCATAGATTCGTCAGGTCATCGCATGGTAAATGTTACTTTACACGTTAAAAAAGATAAAGTGAAGCCGAAGCTAATCGTGTTTAGACCCCTTAGATCTATGGATCTTAACTCTTTTACAAACGAACTGGACTTAGTAGACTGGTCTGTGGTGAGGAATAAGGCCACTGTTAATGACATGGTAGCTAAATTTAACGAAGTTGTATTAGGTCTATTTAATAAGTACGCACCGCTTAAAAAAACTTTAATTAAAAATAAATCTTTGCCTTGGTTAACAGAGAATGTTAAACTTTTGTTCAATTTACGTAATGAGGCCTACGATAAGTATAGGAAAGATAAGACAGATAGTTCTAGGAATTATTATAAAGATCTCAAAAAACTGGCAATATCTTGTTTCATAAACGAGAAGAAAGCTTACTTTGACCATTATATAAATTCTAATAATCATAATACTAGGGATATGTGGAGAAATTTGAAAGAAAATATAATATTTGATGTCGGCAAAAACGAATCCCTTCCGGAACACTTAACTGATACAAATCAAGTTAATCAACATTTTTTAAATGTCCCTGGAACAGATACAATATCTATTTCTCAGTTGACTTATTTTGAGTTTAATAGGCGCGAGGTTGCTGGCTTTTCCTTTAGTACAGTTACTGAGACTGAAGTTGGAAAATTCATATCCTCTATTAAATCAAACGCTCAGGGCAGTGATAGTATCAACTTGGATATGTTACTCTTGATTCTCCCACAAACCCTTGAGATACTAACCTATATAATAAATAAATCCCTAACTTCTTCTGAGTTCCCACTTCAATGGAAACAAGCCTTAGTGACCCCTATCCCAAAAATAAACAATCCTACCCAGATTAGCGACCTAAGGCCTATTAGTATATTACCCACTATTTCGAAAATTATTGAAAAAATTGTACATGCCCAGCTTAGCAAATTTCTTGAGGACAATGAAATACTTCCAGATCTACAATCGGGTTTCCGGAAAAAACATGGTACTGTCACGGCACTTCTAGATGTAACAGATAACATACTAACTAGCCAGGATGAAGGAAAAGGTACTATTCTCTCTCTTCTCGATTTTTCCCGAGCATTTGAATGTCTTAATATTCCACTGTTGTTATCGAAATTAGCGCACTACGGGCTGAGCCCTGAAGCAATTAAATGGTTTGACAGTTATTTGTCCTCTAGGTCACAGGTCGTTCAAATATGTAAGTCTAGTGGGGAGAAGCATTACTCCACGCCTATGCCCGTAAACCGCGGCGTGCCCCAAGGTTCTATTTTGGGTCCGCTCTTATTTATTTTATATACAGCGGACATAACAAAAGAAATTCAAAATTGCAAATACCATCTTTATGCTGATGATGTTCAAATATATTATTCTTTTAATAGAGCCGAAGGACAACACGCCATTGGTAAAATAAACGATGACTTAAATAGAATAGCACTATGGACACACAAGAATTGTCTTCAACTTAATACCGCTAAGTCCAAGTTTATGGTTTTAGGCACGAATAAGCAAGTTTCAGATATAATTGCTCTCAACCCGGACGTCAAGTTGGGAGAAGAGCGAATAGAGAGAGTAAATGAGGTCAAAAATCTAGGAATACTTATGGATAGTAACCTTCGTTTTGAGAAACATGTGGTTAACTTGTTACAGACTTGTTTTTATAGGTTGAGGGTTTTATATAAAATTAGAAACCTTTTGCGGGAAGATATAAGAATCAAAGTAGTTGAAAGTTTGATTCTGTCCAGGTTAAATTATGGTGACTTACTGTATGGACCAAGACTCTTGGCATCCAGTCAACGGCTGATACAACGAATTCAGAATGCTTGCAGTAGGTTTTGCTTTAATATACCACATCGGGCACATGTGACTCCTTTCTTAAATCGAGCTGGTCTGCTCAACATGACAAATAGACAAGCTTTGCATTTCGCCACTCTTGTGAAGGACCTAGTAAAATATAAGCAACCCAGGTATCTTTATAATAAACTTATCTGGTCTTCGTCCTTTAATGCTTACAATACTCGAGCCTCAGACTACCTTCTTATAATACGAAAACATAAAACGACTGCTTTCCGAGGTAGTTTTCGCTTTCAAGCCACTAAATGCTGGAACGACTTACCGCCGCCCCTAAGAGTACCTATGTCTAGATCTACCTTCAAGCGCAAGGTTAAAACTTTACTATTCCTCCAGCAAAAAGATCTATAGCGATTGCTGCTTGAGTGGTTGCTTGTCAGGCGAACAGCAAAATATAATCTGTTTGTCAAACATTTTTACTAAGAATTGTTTGTATGATAGTAGTAATAGTATTAACGTAATTTAAAATTTCAAATTATATATACTTACTTAATTTAAGAAATAAATTGTGTATAACTTGGGCTATATCTATCTATTTATTATTTAGTAATTGGTAGTTTTCTTTCTTTTACTATTCTGCGGCTGTCCGTACCCGGAATGTCTACATATTAAAGGAATCGGCTGAAAATCAGTGCGCTGCATGTCTTGATGTGTAACGCTTAATGCTGAGACGATTTCCTTTTTGTAGCCACACTAGTTAATCTACATGTACAGCATACTAGTTAATAAGCTATGTGGTTTTTTTTCTTTTTTGTGGTTACAAATAAACGATTTTTCATTTCATTTCATTTCACATAATGATACATTGGATATTATGATACTGTGGACTTTATAATACTGTGGGCTTTATGATACTATGGACTTTATGATATTGTAGACGTTATGATAAATGTATATAATGATACTGTGGACATTATGATACTGTGAACATTTCGATATAGTGGACTTTATGCGACTAAAAGAAAATTACACACAAAAGAAATAAATACCAATTGTAATTACTGAATAAATGAAGGCTACTAAAATCTCTGATTTAAAAATTAATCAAATCACCCTCCCCGGGCCACCGCCGCAAATTAACCTAGTAAATGCCAATAATTCTATTAGTACAATAAATAATAAATTTCAATACAAATAAAAGTACATAAATCATGGAGAAAAGAGCTTTTAATTTAACCGTATTCACAATAGGTAATTCAATAAACGGTATGCATTGGAACCTTTTCATAGCAGACCTCAATTCCATTTGCCTGAATTATTTCCCAGCGTATTTAGTTAAAACAATTTGCTTCGTAGTTTGTGAAATGCAAAGTATATCTACGTAGGTACATTTATGTACTATTTAAACACACATAATTCTGGTTAGGGTTGGAATAATTCGCATATTAAAAATGCTAATAGAAAATGGCTGTAATTATTAGAAAAAAAGTGGTACATTTTTCTCCAGTTTTCGCGATCGTGGATTGGTTCTCATCTTGTAGTATTTATTAGTTTTTTTTCGCATAGTTTGAATGTTAAGACATAGATATGTAAAGGTCTCGAAACGTTGAGCATCAAAACAAAGCCTATGTTAAATACACCATGCAACCAAAAATTAAGTATAATTTTAAATATCTGTTATTTTATTTATGTTTTTTCTGTGTTGTATCTTTGTGTAATATTGGATATAAATACGGATATTTAAACTTTTTATTTCATTTATTAACCATGGTGGTGGTGGTGGTCAGAACTTTACAAAAAAACCACGTTTTAAATTTCATTTCTCTGTCAGTTTCGGCTTGAATTTATTTTCATAACCCAATCAGTCAAGCAGTCAGATATAACCAGTACTATTTATTAAATTAAAATTAAACTTATTATTCGATTTTGATAGACTTGCTTTTATTTAATACTAGCAGCGCCCCGCGGTTTTATCCGCGAAAGTCCCGTTCCCGCGGGAATATCGGGATAAAAAGTTTTATCGCAATCGGTCCAGCAGTATTAGTGTAAAAGACTAACAAAGTCACATACACATTATTAGTCAGTCGCGAGGGGACCTCCAGTCCCCTCGCGACCAAGATCATTGTAACATGATCGAAACGTCGAGGTAAGAGAATTTAATAATAATTATACGCGAATAAGACCCGGGAAAAATAATAATGAGTTCAAATCGTGTGAGTTTAAAAAGTCACATACATACCAACTTTCGCGTTTATCATATTAGTTAGAAGTAGGATTAGTAAGATTGGGCATTATCGTTTCGTTTGAGTTTAATTTTAAGTCACCATCGCGAAAACCAGAGAAAAGTCTAGAATATTTGATTTTACATGTCTATGCACATTAACCCCGTTACTAATTTATAACCATAACAATGATACCATAATCGGACCCCTAGTCACAGCCCATTAGGCAACTAACCGTTGTATCAACACAATCTACCGAAAGCTATTTCATAGCTTTAGAATTATTAATTAAAACTACAGCTCGACAAGGATGTAAATAAATATGCTAAAATGGAAATAAAAGCTTCATAATGGTACCAGCTGGGCCCCGCGTTTTCACCCGCGTAAGTCCCGTTCCCGCGGGAATATCGGGGTAAAAAATAGCCTATGTGTTATTCCCGGTATCCAGCTACCCATATTCTAAATTTCATTGCAGTCGGTTCTGTAGGTTTTCCAGGTTTTTGTGTGAAAGAGTAACAAAGTCACATACATACAAACTTTCGTGTTTAATAGTAAGATTAAACTATCGACAAGGATGTAAATAAAATGTGCCAAAATTGAAATAAAAGCTTTATATGGTACTTTTATTTGAATTTTCAATTAAAAAGAAAGTTCAATAATATATAGTATATTTAGGATCCAGAAGTGGAAATGATTAAAAAAACAAAAACTTTAACACCTATATTTATTCTAACAAAAATCAATTTTAACAACAAAAATACCTCTACTTAGAAAATAATCATTTAAACAAAATAAATCACCAATTGTTATAATTAACAAATAACACTCACAATAAATCGCTAAAATAACCTTAAGAGTCTATAACTTACAAGTCGCGTCGAACACACTACCGTTCACTATGAAATCCGAGCATCAAATGTCCGTACCAAACGCGCTCACGGGTATTTATAGGCGTTTGGTGGTGGGAACAAGGAGATACCTAACTCGGCCTCTCCTGACTATCGTCGACCTCGACGCATCTCTTTACTATACGTCAGCATCACCAGACCTGGATGGTGCCACCAGATCAACATCATCAGATTCGGAAGAAGCGAGCAGACCAGGCTCGCCTGAGCCAGGTGGGGCAGCTAAATCAACATCTTCAGAGCAAGATGGAACACACTCAGTTATTGGTGCTGATTCCATGTCTGTTACGGAATCGTCATCTGGAAACAACAACATGTTTTAGTTACGGTTGCTCCCTATTTAGGCGACACATGCAGTTGTGCACTAAGTACCATTCAAATTAAATTAAGCAGTAAAATGTGTTTTACTTTGAGAGCTCTCATAAACCCCAATACGTTACCACCGTAATGGTTTCAGTAGTAGATCTTCGTGAATTCAGTTTGTACTCATGCAGGACAACTGTATTGCGTCAAAATCTGTGAACAAACTAAATAAACGGGAGGCGTCCCAACCGTATGATTATGATTTGGTACTAACGTACTGCATAAGAGCTTCGCACAGTAATCATACCCAGAATAAAGTGGAAATGATCTCCGGGCAACAAATTACCAGCATAGAGGCGTCGCACAGTAGACCTATCCTGCGAAAACAAAGATTAACCAGGACAGAGGCGTCTCACAGTAGGCAATATCCTGTTAACACAATAAACTAGGACAGAGGCGTCTCACAGTAGGCAATATCCTGTTTACACAATCAACCAGGACAGAGGCGTCTCACAGTAGGCAATATCCTGTTGACACAAATAACTAGGACAGAGGCGTCTCACAGTAGGCAATATCCTGTTTACACAATCGACCAGGACAGAGGCGTCTCACAGTAGGCAATATCCTGTTGACACAAATAACTAGGACAGAGGCGTCTCACAGTAGGCAATATCCTGTTTACACAATCAACCAGGACAGAGGCGTCTCACAGTAGGCAATATCCTGTTGACACAAATAACTAGGACAATAAGAACTCACCTTCAAAAAAGGCAGCATAAGACTCGGGGCACCATTCTCCGTGCCAAGGGACCATGTATTCAGCTGCTGCTTGGGTGGTCTTTCCATATGATCCGCTAAGTAGTTTCAGTTGGTAACGTCCACTAGGTAACGCTTTGATTACCCGGTACGGTCCTCTCATACCGGAATCTAGCTTCCCAGTACTTTGTGAATATTTGATCACGAATACCAAGTCATTCTCGCTGTAACTACGTGGTGGCCGTCGTTCTTGGTTGACGCTAGAGTGTTGGTTTACTTGGTTGTTGCGTAAGTGCTCGCTAGCCCTGGAACGACAGAGTTCCCTCCAACCTTCACGATTTTGTGATATCTCAACCGTGATATCACGTATAAGCGAATGTATGACAGGTGTCGTGGCATCAGTTCCTACTAAAAGTTTTAATGGAGACACTCTGGTTGTTTTTTGTCGAGTTATGTTAAGGATCAGCTGTAATTTCCATAACTGTTCGGACCAACTAGCATTTTTGTGGTTAACTTCAATGCGAACCATGTTAAGAACCGTCCTCACATATCTTTCAACCTGCCCGTTGGCGTTATGCACACCAAATAAGGAGATGGCATTGGTAAACGTGCGCCTGAGTTCAGCTGCGTCTTGTCTATATATTGCGTATAACAAGCAATACTTGGTGAAGGAATCAACTATTAACAAAATGAATTTGAAACCATTAGAGTCAGGCAGTGGACCTAATACATCAAGGTGTAGTGTGCAAAAAGGAGTGTTAGGTTTCTCCCAAGATGTTATTGGTTGGTGAGGGGCTCTAGGCACTCGCTTCATTGAAATGCATACTAGGCAATGTTTAACATATTTTGCTATAAACTGACGCATCCCCGGGAACCAAAAATGTTTTATGACTAGGTCTAAGGTCTTTTCAGGTGAAATATGGTCGTGTTCATCGTGGAAGATCCTCAACAAACTTAACCTGTAGCCTTTAGGAATATAGCAAAGGAGACGGGGTTCTTCGCCCGTAGGAGTGTAACGGTAATAGAGTATGTCATTTTTATGAACATATCTTTGAGAGTCTAACTCGCCATCCTGTAGCTTCTGGATTAAAGTTTGAGTCTCATTGTCGGCTGACTGAGCTATTTGCACCCAATTACGAGGTCTAGTGATTTGATGCACTTGAACAGGGATAGGATTTCGACTTAGGTAGTCAGCATGTGCCATCATATTTCCTTTTCTATACTCAATAGTGAAGGTGAAGTCTTGTAAATAAACCCACCATCGAGCGACGCGTGGAAGCAGGTCCTTCTTTTTCTCAGTGGCTTTAAGAGCATTGCAGTCTGTGACTATTTTAAATTGTAGGCCAACTAAATAATGGCGAAAATGTGCCAATGCTCTTACAACCGCTAAGGTTTCCAATTGATAGGAATTGTACCTAGCTTCAGCGCCTTGTGTGGTTTTACTAAAATAGGCGACAACATGTCTAGAACCGTCGGTTCCTCTCTGTATCAGCACAGCACCGTAGCCAACACTACTGGCATCGGTATGCACTTCAGTGGACAAATTAGGGTCGAAAATTGATAGCACCGGAGAATTCGTCAGAATATAAATTACTTCTTGTCGAACAATCTTTTGGTTAGCTCCCCAATGAAAAGTTACATTCTCTTTCAGTAAACTTGATATACAAGATACCTTGGTCGAATAGTTAGGTATATATCTTCTGAAATATCCCGCTAAACCAAGAAATTGTCTGACCTGCCTAGTATTTGACGGTATAGGAGACTCAACCAACGCCTTTATCTTGGAAGGGCTTGGTTTAACTTAGCCTTGACTAATGACCTAAGTACCTAAGTACTCAATTTCCTTAAAGAGGAACGAACATTTGCCTAGGTTAATTGAGAATCCTGCAGCCGTCAAAGTTCTAAGGACTTCTTTTTTACAAAATTATGCAGTCATTAACTGAATTGCTAATTATTAATACATCATCAACGTATACAAGTACATTACCGGTTTCTATGCGCTTTTGGAGGGTTTTTCGCATAAATTTACATCACGAGTATTTCGAGAACCGGATCTTTCTTTAGCAACGCAGTTCTTTTCACTGTGCCCTGGTTTTTTACAAAAATTACATACTATCCCGGCACCACTCGTACCTAAACCTGAGGCTGAGGTAGTTTCGCCTGCGACTTGTCGGGATGCCAAACCACTACCAATGGATTTAGATCTACATTCGATAGCTTTATGTCCCGTCCGTCCACACTTATAGCATTTTACCTCATTATTTTTGTTGAACGGTCTCTTAATTTGCTGGCTACGTGGATCATGCTTAGCGTGAACGGGCTTGACATAAATCGAAAGGAAGGACACTAAATTATCACAACTTAAATCGGCATTGGTTGCTGCAGCCCTAACTTGAGCATCAGTGATACCTCGAATAACGATCAACGCTCGCAATTCGTCACTCAGCCCTTTGACGATCTTAAGTCGCAACAAAGTCCTCCTAGCGTACTCGGCATAACTATTAAACTTATCTGAAGTAATCTGCATTGTTTGATATAAAATATTAGCAAAATCTAACCTACGTGGACACAAGGATTTAAATTCTTGGCAAAAATTTGTCCAGGTACGATCATGAGTCACCCATTCATTTAACCATGTTCGCGCGTCACCCTTGAGGCAACCCGAAACACGCGATAAGCATTCCGAGTCTCCCCAATTATTTGCTATCCTAGCCCTATCAACTTCTTCACACCATACGTCTAAATCATTAATAGTAGGATCGAAATTGGAGACAAAATAATTTTGATTTTTAACCGTACTTAATGTTTTAATTGCCTCAGCTAACGTACGCGTCGAATCACTTGCTGTCGATTCGCTTAGTAACGGTACGACGTTATTAGTAGGTGAATTGTTGCTGAAAATTGTAGGTTGATTTGAGGGTAGATTCTCAGATCTTAATGAGCCATTTAAATCGGTTGATTTTTCTTGAAGCTCGTTAGCGTTTAACACAACAAGATTATTTTGTAACTCGGGTGGCATTCGCGGGCTAATGGGATCCCTATTTCTACTCGCACTTGTCACATTAGATCGATTTAGGTGTTCATTTTCTAGAGTATTCAATCGAGAAAGAATCGTATTTAACGTTTTCTGCAGTGCATCCCCTCGACTACCGCGCCTACCACTATTCGGCGGCTGATCTCGAGAAAAACGTCTACTACGTGAACGATACCTATCACGGGAACGAGACCTTTTACGTGAGCGAAACATGGACGGCGTGCGAGTACGGGACCTACTATCATGCCGCTGTCGACGCGAACGAGACCTAATCGGCGAACGAGAACGAGATCTACGTTCGTCTAACCTATCTGGCCCCGAAGACCTACGGTCGGTTTCGTGTCGACGCGACTCGTCAACCGAATTATGTCTATCGTCGGACATATTCGCAAAAACAATTTAAATTCACAAGAGAAGAAAAAAAAAACCGTTAAGAAAACGATAATATAATTGGTGTTTTATTTTTCTGTGTAGGTACCCTTGTTTTTTAATAAAAAAAAACTGTATTTGTATTTGAGTAATTAAATGGCCAAAATGGGCAGAAAATGGGCTTTTTATCCCACTTCTGAATTTAGGATCCAGAAGTGGAAATGATTAAAAAAACAAAAACTTTAACACCTATATTTATTCTAACAAAAATCAATTTTAACAACAAAAATACCTCTACTTAGAAAATAATCATTTAAACAAAATAAATCACCAATTGTTATAATTAACAAATAACACTCACAATAAATCGCTAAAATAACCTTAAGAGTCTATAACTTACAAGTCGCGTCGAACACACTACCGTTCACTATGAAATCCGAGCAGCAAATGTCCGTACCAAACGCGCTCACGGGTATTTATAGGCGTTTGGTGGTGGGAACAAGGAGATACCTAACTGTATATTTATTTATAAGTTACAATATTATTCCATTATAAATCTAAATAAAATAATTAAACGATGTTTAATTTTGTTTTTTTGTTTGACTATGGGTCGTATGGCTAACGGTATTTTGTGGTCTAGCAGCTATTGCCGGCTGGGCCTGGGATTTAATCAAATGTAGTACTTGGTCCCAGACAAATGGCACTTTCCAGCCATCTTCCCTATTGAATTTATTAGGGTATTTCAGAATTTCAATAGCTTCCCGAAGCATTCTGGGTACGTACTGGGTACGTGCTTGATCGAAGTGGAGGAAATGGTTAGGCTTGTCCAGCGTGTGTTCACTGTTCACAAACTGCAGACTTCAGAGATCGCCTGTGCTTCACATCAGCTATGTGTTCGTTCACACGAGTGGCAACACTTCGTTGGGTTTGTCCTATGTAACAAGCGCCGCACCCACAATTGATTTTGTAAATGCCTGTTTCCTCCAGGGGTATTTTACACTTGACGGGTCTTAACAAGTTAGATCTTTCTGTGTGGCTTAAAGTAAGTTTTAATCGAAGTTCGTCTCAAGATTTCTCGAATTTTGTTGGTCGCGGACTCCCTTGATGTATGACAGGACAGCCGGGACTCGATCAACTGTGGGTGATATGGGGCAGCTCCTGTGAACGAGGCGCGGCATTTGGAGGTTGTTGCGACGTAGAACCTGGTTGACCTCCTCTGCCACGTAGGCCTCGTCACAGATGCCATGTGGTCTCTGCAACAAAGGTTTACCAATACTTGTTTACCAACTGTGAAGGATGGTGATGCGATCGACCGTTGAGATACCGATCAGTACTCCTAAATACAGTATGACCCATTAGCACTTCGACCAGGGTGTTTATGAAAGCTAATCATTTTTCCTTTTCCAATTCCAGCTTTATATTATTAAGTATAGATAACGGGTTATGTACCATGTTTAAATTTGTTTTTAACAGAGTAGCATATTTCCCCAGTGATTGCAACTGGCTTATTCACAAATATTTTTAGGCGTACTTAAAGGGTAAAAATAGGGCCTTAAAAATATCCCGTACCCTACGAAATAGGGTCTTGTTTTTACCCTTTGGGTACGGAACCCGAAAAATTAAACCATGCAATTCTTAAAAATCAATAAAAGCTTCTAAACATCAAACTAGATACTAACAAGGTAATCTGATATCAATCCGTAAAAACTTTGAGGTGTCAAGTTAACTTTTGATACACGGGAACGCTTTCACGACGCGACGGTTCGGACCAAAGTCTTCTACTAAAGTAATATAAAAATTAATGGATAGAAAACTTCGTAACTCAGAGTGATATGAAGTTACGTGGAGTATTATAGTTTCTTTTATATTGTTAGGAGTATACAGCTTTGAAATTGAATCCAATGCTGAGTGTCTAGTTTTAGCTGATCTTGTTAAAAATAACAAAATATTTCGTAATTTGTTTTTATTGCTCATGGCATTTCGAAATAGAAATGCGAGATTTGAACTCGCGTCTCTGCGTACGCAGTTCAAATCTCGTCGCGAGTGAATATTTTAATATGACTATCGATTTAATCTACCTTACGTCCCTTTTAGCAATTGATACAATTGGGTGACAAGATTTGGAATACCTTTTATCTTTAAAAAAAACCAAGTAAATGAAACATACAAGAAAAACAAGTAAAAACTAAAAGAAAAAAGTAGTAGAAGATGCCATTGTGAAAACATATAAATTCGTCGTAATTTCTCTACGAAATTCTGACTCTAGTTCTTAAAACTATAATTCTAACGTGAACTAAACCTATTCATTGATTCCCCAAAGCGAATATCAGTAAGAACAAACATATTGTAATGCATTTTATCTCAATACTGTAGAAAGGACGTGACTACTAACTCGCCCCGAGCTACGAACGTTCGTGTTCGATCCGCGACTTATCTCAAAAATACTCACAAAACATCTTTGAACTTTGATTTTATAGTTTGTACCAGAGATTTCGAGAGGTTAGAATTGAAGTTGTATCAAACTATTTCTGTCAAAATATTTTATACACGAAAACAGACATGCTGCAGAACCCTCAGTTGTATCTGGGTTATATAAAAATCTTATAATATTTTACTAAATTATAATCAACTAGCTGCGCCCCGCGGACCCGGGGAATGGCGGGAACCGGGGAAAGCTGGAATTGGCTTGGAATTTTACCCACGTAAGTCCCGTTCGCACGGGAATATTGGGATAGCCTATATTCTAGGTTTCCATCTAGCTATATTCCAAATTTCATCGCAATCGGTTCAGTAGTTTTTGCGTGATTGAGTGACAAACATCCAAACATCTAAACATTCAAACACACACACTTTCACATTTATAATATTAGTAGGATGATATTACCTATCAAACAAATAGGTAACTTTGATATGTATTTTGTATTATATAAGAGACCAGAAGGAGCAAGGTTGATTAACAGTAAAGCATTTCAAACTCAATTTGTCGATCGAGTTTCAAAGTCAAATTGATCGGAAATTTCATAATTCATAATAATTCATAATTCGTTTATTTCATAATCATGGGTTTACATAGATCTTACGAAATACTTAATAACAGGTACATCCATGGTTCGCCTTTTTGGGCATATGAAAATTGTATTTTAATTAATTTACAGAAATATAGAAAATTAAGTCACAAACACAGATATATCGAGATGTAAATAAAATAATGAATAAGGTCAATAAAATAATGAAATATAGTCAATTTTATACATTAAAAATTACTCATTACATAAAATTCTATACATGTCAAATATAAATAAACTATTAAAGAGAAGTGAAATTGAAATCTAATGTCAAAAAAGCATAAAATCTAAATATTAATTAACTTATCGTTCAAAAAATGTCTTAAGTCATAATATACTTTTTCAGCAAGAAAGCCATTGAGTACGGTTTTAAATCTTCTGTTATCATTTATATTTCTTATTGCCAAAGGAATTTTATTATAAATAATAGGTCCCATAACGTCGACACTCATTCTGCTTATAAGACCCGTAGTCTTACTAGTCACTTTTATACAACCTACATGACGACTTGTGTTAGGATATGCCTTGAAATACTGAGGGTTTGTTCTTATAAAATTAGCAATTTCACTTATGTAAATTGACGGAAGCGTAAGGATTTTATGGTCACGAAAGTAGGGTATACATGATTCATCCGATGCCAAACCAAACATGGACCTGATGCACTTCTTTTGGGCTTTTAAGACAATTAATTTGTCTGTTGTATTGCCCCAAAACATAACACCATATCTAAGAATAGATGCTACATATCCGTGATAGGCTGTCAGAAGTGTATTAACATTAGAGACTTTCCTTAACGTATATAGTGCATATGAAAATTTGTTCAGTTTGATTATTAACTCGTTAATGTGTGGTTTCCTTATTTAATTTTTTTCCTTATTTAAATTAATATCCTCACACACCTTTAAAAAAATCGAAAAAAAAACGATCGCTCTGTTGTTAGAATACTCACTATCACACTGAAATTTAGTAGATTACACTACTACAGGTAACCACTTTTTTTACCGGTCGCAGTGCGACATCGCATAAATCTTTGAAACTAGATAAATAATTCTTAAGATGTTTTAAACCATTCTCCATTTTACAATTTCTTTGTTTTAGCTATTGCCCGCGGGCGTGGCAATAACTAAAACATAGAAGTTACTCAAGTTTCATGTACGACGTACGTGAAATTCGTTTCTTGACACTTAATACCGGATGTTCTGCATTTACTCAGATATTGGTAAAGCTATTTATTCTTACCGACTTGTCAGTTGGAATGGTTTGAGGCAAAGAAGTTATATTACTAGAACTAGAATGCTCATGTAGAACTAAATACTACGTGAGCACTCTAGTTCTATAAATAAACTTCTTTGGTTTGATGTTACCTCTATAAAACACTTTAAGGAATAATATATAGAATGGAGATCTAAGTTCAATATGAAATTCGAAAAAATCATGTTCCACGGTCACACAGCAGCAGATGCATACAATGATATGTTCCGTACAGTATTACGTATGATCGACTTTTGAATCGATCAATGGCGGACGATCTTTAGTGACAGACTGGCGTTCGAATCATCGTTTTAAGCCCCGCAACCACCGTTTGCGTGGAACATTTTCAAAGGATTGCTACTTCCATATATATTCAAGTTCGTTGATAAATACTACACTAGTAGAGTGTCGCTATTGAATTACCCGCGTGAGTCCCGATTCCGTTTATCGTTTTTTTAAAGATAAAAGGTATTCCAAATCTTGTCACCCAAGTATTTGTTTATGTATTTTTTTTTGTAATATTTTGGTACAATAAAGTTTTATCTTATCTTATCTTATCTTATCTTATCTTATCTTATCTTATCTTATCTTATCTTATCTTATCTTATCTTATCTTATCTTATCTTATCTTATTCCGTAGGAATTACGAAATCCTTACTTAGTTCTACCTACACATTACAAAGAACGCACGACACACACTCTAAATTGCATGTCCCTTGAACCAGCGGTTTGGGCTCTGCGTTGATAAGTAGGTTTTACCTACTTAACGCAGAGCCCAATCAACGCAGCTATACAACGTAATACAAGGATTTAAGTCAATTAGACTTGCATTCTAAGATTATCCAATAAGCACGTAAGAATAGTAAACGGAAAGTGGTCAACTCTTCAAACTAGGCCACTCTTATCAGCAAAGAAAATTACGGCAAGAATGTGAATAAAATGTAAGCGGCTAAAGAATACTTATATATTATTATATTAAGATTTTATACCATGCAATGGTTTAATTAAATGAATTCATTCATCACTGGCATTTCACATCTATCTTTTGAGCATTTCTGCTCTCTCGACTTCATATTAACTAGCCTAAAAAGCCAACCAAAAGTCAGTAGTACCTTTTCACTATCCTGCCGCGCCTCGCCTCGTCTTTGCAGGTTGTATTTTTAACCGATTTAATGAAATGGTGGTTAAGTATCTATGCAGGTGCTTCCAATAAAGTGCTGTCGCCGTCTACTGTTCGCAGAACTACTAGAATTATTATTACAGTAGATACAAACCACGTAAAGAAAACACAAACGAATACAATAACAATAATAACAGAAAATAAAACTGTATTATTTTTGAACAGTAAAGTATTCTAAGACAATTTTATGCTCACATTTCTATAAAGTATTTCTTCAATAAATTCTGTAACGGATACTGATGTCTTTTACTGGACGGAATTTTACTATGCGACAAGATAACAAATGGCTTGACGCGTTTTCTATAAAACTTTAAAGAATATTATTCGAATATTACCTAAGGGGGCCTATAGAATGCCTACAGAATGTCAGCAGATAGTTTATCCAGAGCGTAGAGGGTCCTCTTACCTAAGAGCCTTAGGTTCCTACTTGATATACAAAAAGGCCTGCGCATCCGAACAGGGACCTGTTCATAATGAATGGCTGCTGTACACTCTTGAACGAGTGCTCTCGTCAAGTCTCGCTCAGAGGTGTACACTATCGCACTCTACATGTCTCGGGATGTATCGACGAGAGTGTACAGACGTTATGAAACCTAATGAACGAGGCTAACAATGTAATTCACAAAATACCCTACGCGCGAACCCTGCTTTTATCACATTATCACTGACGTCGATTATCAGATTATCACCCACAAGAGCAAGACGAAGCACACGATCTTTTGTAATATGGCCGTTAAACGTTTTTACGTTTAATAGCTGATATCCCTTGACTTCAAAGTAGTCAAATATTTCGCTGAAATTATTATCGACAAACTATTGGCCGACAAATAATTCATCATCTGCTATGATCCCTAAACGGACAGATTGGAACGAGATTTTTCTAAAAGGGCATTAAGGTGAAGCTTTTTATTTTGCAAAGAAGATATTAGTATAACAGTGCATTTATACTTTACCATAGTAACTGACATAATAGATAGGGAATAATTTTAAATGAAATTAGGTATCTATAATAATCATGCTGAATCTCGCTCTTGTCAATGACATTCAACGCATCGATGAGACACAGTTTTCTTTGCTAAAGTCTCGCTTAAGAATGTCGGTTTTGGCCATATTGCAACTCATTCATTCATTCATTTTCGTTTGACTTCTACGTATGTTACAAACACATAATATATTGGCTATTGACTTGATCACGAGATAAGCCAGTTAAAATTACTGGTGAAATTATCGAGCTTCACATAAAATTAAAAACATGGATATATCCTGTAAAAAAAAAAAAATACAGGATATTTTCCATATTTAATAATATTTGTAGTGAAAACCACAATGTAAGTTTAAAATCGTATATTGTAACAAACTAATTTTAAAATAGTATGTGTTCTATAATACTCGTACTAGCGAATTTAAAACAAAATAATAAACCAATCAAAATCCTCAAACAATCCGGATCGAACATAGCCCATTAAACAGAATTCGATTTCGAAAATCGATTGAATACACCCGTTGCCAAAATTCAGAGTAGGGAGTTACTCCATTGAGCGCGATAAGTATGGTTCTTGTTGAGTAAATTTCACATTTCATAAAGCAGGGTAACTGTGGACTTATTCTGGCCAGTGGGCTGGACCCTCGATAAGAATATTGGCAACGAACTCCGCTTCGAACAACGGGTTTTGGTTATTGTTTTAAACGGAATATTGCTTTACTATAGTTCAGTGCATTTATTGGATTTAATAAGTTAATTTTGTTCAAACTTTTTGTACAAACAGACGGATTTTTGAGTAATTTTTTTACAATAAACTAAGAATTGTATCCAGACTTTGCTAATACAGTATTAATTGTATAAATTTTTGTCAATACCAAACCAAAATATTATCAAAAACTAGAATTAAAAATCTAACTCTGAGATCCTTAAGTGATTTAATGCCACCAAGTTTGAGTTAATTAATGCTGCGGCCGCATTAGCAGGAGGCTGGTTTAACGGCGCAGGCTAGAGCCTAGCGAGTCACCTAACTAAAACGAACGGTCTAGAAAGTTCGTGACTGGCCGCACTGAGCGCTTGGCACCTAGCTGTGTATCTTATCAAAATGCAAGCCACTAGGCGTGAAGCAAGCCGCCTGTATATGCGGCCGCAGCCTTATTCTTCTTTACCTGGTTAGTCAAGTCACCTAATAAAGGTGATTTGAATCGACTTGATTAATCAAATGCCAAGATACTGCAGTATAGGATTGCTTGAAGAGTTTCTTGACCTCTAATCCTTTAAGCCGTCTAAACTAAGACCAAGCAGTTTATCCAAACGTTATCCATCAATCGGTCTTTGTACTTTTATTAAGTAAAACTATAGTTAAGTAGGTAAATCTCCGTAACAAACAAAACTATCCCAAACATCTTCGTATCTTGGGTTTTCCTTCACGCCTACTCACTGTAATTGGATCCAAGCAAGTCCAAGCTAAAGCCTCCCTTAATTGCGGAAACCAAGCCAAGATTCCCGCCAAATCGGTCGTCCACGAAGCCCGTTCGTAATTAAACTATGTACTAATTACGCTTTACTCGGATAAACTGTTTTTATTGTCCACAATTGGAGTAGTAGAGTCGAAGTCTGCGCGTCAAAATGTGATGCGATTAAGGCTAGAGTGAATTCCACTGTCGTGTAGTTAGGAGAGTCAGTTTAATTGATAACATTAAAAGTTTCGGCAGTAAAAGTTACATCGTACGTAGATGTGAGGTCATTAAAATGTACACGTTTGGCTGGAATTTAACGCGTCCATACGTGACGGCAGTCCAAATGTTCAGCTATCATTTTGTGTGGGCATTCTACCTTGTAACTGTAACTAGTGGTTACATCAAGGTTGTAAACTTATTCGACAGCGTTGTTAACCTTTTGCCAAATAACTCTGTACGTGCGTTTGTTTTTGTTACCGTACTAAGGGAAAATAAATAATATAAACTAGACATCTGCATCACTGGCGTTAGTTCTTTTTACTTATGAACTTTTGATTTGTTTTTTGTTGCATATTGAAACGATTTATTTAATTTCTTTCACATAATTGAAAGCACTATATTTATAGCCTATTAGAAGCAGCAAACACACTGTTGGCAATTTCCGAATCTAAAACCTCACCTATAAATCGAAAGAAAATGACGAATTTTCTTTCGAAGCGTGCAGTGTGGATCCCGGTTTGTAAATTTCCGGCAATGTATCAGCTTTTATTAGTAGGTATAAAATCTATAAAAGATGTCTAAGCTACAAAAATAAAAGTAGACAAGTATTTTATCAACAAAAAGTACCTACAAAAGATTCTAATAACTTTCCAACATTTTTTTTCCATTACAACACATTACTAACACTTACGGACAACGTTTTACCTTTGAACTTTTCAAGACAAAAATATAGAATATACCTACGTATTTATGTAACCGGATATTTTTGTTACATTTTTCATTCGACTATTCCCATTTCCATTTCTGTACGGAAGTATCAATTTCGTTTGCTCTATAACAATGAAATGCCGAATAAAATTTGAAAGGCAATTTGTATTACAACAAAAACTAGTGGCTCTATGTCGATGTCGCGCCGCTAGTATTTGTTTACCATTGCAAAATACTTACTGTTTTGTTTGCTCACATTTTAAAATAAAAACAAGTAAACTGTACATAGTTGGCAAACGAAATTGGTTAACGAATCAACTCAGTTTTGTTATTTAATAAATACATCAGTTTCTACCTAGCAGCAGCAGTGTTGGTTAACTGGTAGATACCCTGACTTTCATTTCGAAGGCCGTGATTTCGAATGCCAGGTCCCTGATTCTCTAAAAACATAACATGCGACAAACAGGTGGGATGCATGAGCATTGCAGAAGTCGATTTGTTGCAGGAGTAGGATTGGCTGAGGAACAAGGGGAGCTATTTAAATAATTAAGTAGCCCTTAATTTTGAAGGCTACTTAACTAATTAAGTAGTCATTAAGTAAAACAACACTTACAGAATAACGAATTAACGTACATCTCCTACACGTCGCCTGCATTCCGCCGGCATTCCGCATGCTAAGTCCTTAGCGAATCGAGCCCCAGTTGACCGCGCACCAATAATAATAATCAAAATTAGTAGCGAATCTTTTAAAGTTTCAGTCTATAGATGGTTTTAGTATTCAGCCATGTTTCCTGGAAGGCTGTAACTATAAATAGATCTACTTTTATCCAGACATTTCTACGTAATCGTGATATTGGTAACTATATAGTTTACTAGATTAGGATACCGTGGGAATGTTTCTAAAACACCTTTCTTATCCGAAGTCTACCTACAAAGAATTCAATTTCTAAATATCAGTTTTCTACAATCAGCGGTTTAGGTTCAGCTAGTCAGGACAAATCTTTTCTAAGCATAGATTAAAAAATCACGACAAACAGTCAATCTGTTCAACGGAGAATCTATCAAGTTGATATGGGGCTCTTCTTTTTCTTTTCATGTAGTGCTATGACTAACCTAGTGTTGGAATTTTCAGGTAACACTAAGGCCTCCAACTTAACCAGAGATAACAATCGGGACCAATCGCTTAACGTGCCTTCCGAAGCACATGAAGGCTGGAGGGGGTTTAAATACTGATTCAACAAATATTATACTTCCCCAAAAGGCAAAAAGTAACTTAAAATAAACAAAAACTCAACTCAACTTTAAAACAAATTCTACAACAACAAACGTCTCACAGAGCAAGGTTTATCAAAACCAAAAGTTTCTGCGAGAAACGTTTAGATCTTCTTGTTGTAATTAATGACAAACTCTTGGGCACATGCACGTACCTACGGTTATCCTACAAATAGAACAAGAGCCCGTGAACATCAGACTTTCGTTATTTTGTGAAAGTTTGTCAGCGCTTGCTTCTAACACAGGTAAGAACAATGGACCATTGTGAGTTACAGTGGCTTTGGTAGATAACGGTAATATTTTACGATGTGTAAAAAAACATCAAATGATAAAGTTTGATTTTCAGGTAATTAACTTCAGCATATTAATAAAAATCAAGTCATTCTTTGCCAGACAAATTAACATCGTGGCAACCTTTGGCCAGACACTCTTAATGTTACCCATATTGAGGGTGTCTTTTAATGCTACCGACATTGAGATGCCTGACAAGGGTTTGCAAAATAACGAAGGTCTGGCGTTCACGAGCTCTTAGACTAAAATGTCGAGCAACATAATGTCGGAGGACATAAAGTCGCGTGCCACTACTAAACGTTGCAAGATACCGTCGTGTCAAACGCGAAGTTGTGATGAGATGGTTAGGTTACGAGTATGTTCCATATGGGCCGCAAGTTTATTTAAGCAATTTTGCTTTTATTTAAGAAAAATGTAAAATCAATATATAGACTGGGACTAAATACCTAATAAATAAACCCAAATAACACAAATAAATAATTTAAAAAATCAATAGTACTTTAAAAGTTTTTCAGACATTTTACTTATTTCAGGGTTTCCATCACACGGGACATATTTTCCACTGACGCGACGACAAATAACCTGAATAACAAACAGGTTGCGTAACACCAAACTACAATATTCAAAATTTACTTTCCACGCCCCATGGGCAAAATAAACTCGATACATTCGCGTCTCAGCTTACTAACTACCCAGTCTCTACCCACTGTGGAGGTAACCAGATCGCAGCCGCGTTGTTCGCTTTTATCAAAAGAGTTAAGTTTCCACCACGACGCCGTGTCATAAAGGGATTATATTTTACACTGTTAATACCTCGTGCTGTAACGAGATAGGGTTTAGAATTTAGATAAAGCGAGATCGTGGTACATGGATTTTGATATTCAGAATATTTTGTTAGAGGTCTGTGCAGGTATTTTGTCTCGGTGGTTTGTAATCCAGAAAGATTTTGTTTCGATTACGGGAAATTTTGTACCTTGAGTGAAATTATAGTTCGACGTAAAAGTATATGTGCGGAATTGAAACTCGCAGCTGGAATTGCGTGTAAATTTTGCATTGCTATTCGAGATATATTGGAAGTATGTCGTTTACGTCAACGTGAGGAGCAAATGTCTTGCCATGGCAGCTCCTTCTGACCACGGCAGATTACACCATGGAATGATGGCTTGACCACGTAAACGTTTTTAAGTAAATGGCCACATCATACGGGATAACGAAGATCGTGCGTAGTAAAGTAGGAAAACGAACCCTAGGTTCCCGAAAGATATTATGCAATTTGCAACCGGTGAACAATGAACATAGATCGGATGACAAAAACCGAACCGGTAGCGCAGCAGTAGAAATAATGCCTAAATTCCAGTGTGTGAATGAAGGTATAGAATGATTACTTGGCATACACTATAAAATAATAAAAAACTAAGATAAGTTATAGGACTATATAGGTTACGGATGATACGATAATAAGTTTAACAATATTTTTGACGTAAGTATAAACTTATGGAATATTTTAAATTGGTCCGATAGACTATAGGTTACAAACAAACAAATCTTTTCTCATTATTAACATAAGTGTACTGTAAAAAGACATCCAATTAGGGTTTTCTTAAATCCCCACTAGTACGGTATTTATACAGTTTAAACTGTAGGAACTACAGTACAGGTACAGCTAGTTATTATTAATCAAACAAATTCAGCACAAACAAAGTTCCTAACTAAAACTCATTCAAAAATTGTTTGCCATAAAACTTCGATATTTTACAGTGAATGCTAATAAATCCGGTGAAGTGCACGTGATTCCCAACGTATCGTTCACGATTGAATGGATATTCATTCGTTCATTCGTTCGTTCATTAAATCAGTTTGATATCCTGGATTGGTTATCTGTAACTGAAAATCGGATTATGTCAGCAAAGTTTGGTTACGTTTAATTAACTTTAAAACTTGGGTTAACGTTTCACGAAACAATAGGCTGGTTCTGTACCGAAATACGATCCGTATAAATTACGACTAGTATTTAGAATATAAAGTATTTTCTATTAATACAAGTTTTGGACTGTTCCAATGATTGTCATTTTAAACAATTTATCGCTTTAGTAAATTTGACTATTAGTAACGTTCTGAAAAGTTTGAGATACGTCTAATTCGTATTAAATAGAAAAAAAATACTGCGATCATCCAGCCACCTAAGGGCAAATCGTGTAAATAAATAACACATTTAACTCACTAAAGGTGTTTTACGTTTACGAGATACTTTTAGGATGTACAAAAATAACTTTCTAAAGTATCCTATGTTCACGTAGTTATATGATTTCATTGATCATCTTAGTATTTTTATTTATAGTGGTGTAGATCACCTAGTATTAAAGTTTTCAGGTCTCTAAATCACCTAACAACTGCTATCAGATGTAATAAACTTGTTGCTTAAAGTGCCTTCGTCAAAACAGCAGAGCTCGCGAATTTTGCCACACTCTTAAAACTATCCGTACTTACCTAAAACGTAGCGTTTTAAATATTATAGAAACCCAGCATTAATAGTTGATACAGAACAGTAGAGGCGGGATTTAAAACACATAAATGCAGTTTGGAGATCTTTGGATTATGTTGGGTTTTCGGTTTATGGGATTGAGTGGTGAAACGGTTCACGTTACGTTATGAGTTATGGCCGGTCTGGGCTATAACAATAAATGTATACTTTACTGACGGTATATTATGGAATACGAATATTTACCCCATTTCACTAATATTATAATAAATAAATATAACACACACAGTGTTATCAAGCCCCAAACTAAGTACTAGGCTTGTACTATGGGTACTAGACAACAAATAAACTCTTTTTTATAACACATTATACTTTTTTTTAAATACATACCTACCTAATAATAAATAGAAAACACCCAGACCAGAAATATATTACTATTTATAATAAGGATTATAATTATTTGCGCCCGGCAGGAATTCGAACCCGCAACCTTCTGCATTTCAATCGGGCCTTCGTCCGCCGCGTAGAGACCGTCAATTGATGTGTCTTAAAAAATAAGAAGTTTTAGATACGCCTTCTTCGATTTTTCGTGGCTACAAAAAGCAAGAGTAATAAACTTACATCCCTAACCGCATTGTTACTTGTTATATAAATATAAATAAATAACACAGGATGTTACACACTACGCAATCTAGCCCTAAACAAACAAACTAGGCTTGTACTTTGGATTATAAATAGAAATAAGATTACTTAATGTACCTAATTTAAAGACCTAGTCATTAAGTTAACAGTAAATTATATTTTTTTTATTTTTAAGTGCTTAAGCCCGCACTGGGCGGTTTTTTTTTGGTGAATATATCTTTTCATTAAAAATAAGTTAACTGTAATGAAGCAATAAATAAATGATTGTGATTTTTTCAAAAAACCGATATACAACCATGTGTATGTGTGTATACATAGGTACTTTTTATTTTATGATAAAAACTTACTTTTTATAATGATAGAAAACACCCAGAACGTAATAAATTATTGTTTCTAACAAACCTTTATTGGCCAGCATAAATACTTGTTAGTGAAACCGAAAAATAAGTTAAACATAACATCGCGAAAACCAAAAAAAAGATAGATAATTGTATCTAAAAATATTTGGATGAAAATTTCTGTTCTAGATTAAAAACAAGAAAAAGAAACAGACACCTACTCGCTATATCAAATTTTTAATTTCGCCGTCCACAAGTCACATACAAAGAGGAGACGATCCCGGCACTGAATTTAAAACTAATAAAGAACGAAACGCACAGCAATTTTTCATCCAATTTTTAAAAAAGCATTTCTTCTCTTATTCTGAAAACTGAAGCAATGTTAAGGCGAGGTCCTTGTTGGAATTTCCGAAATCGACCTTTGTTTGATTCAATGCTTAGTAAGTAATCGTAAATTCATTTTCTTGCCGGATAAAAATATTATATGTCGTAGTTAAAAAAACATAATGAAGAAACAGTGAAAACTTTAGTCATTTGTTTTTATTGGTCAAGGCGTACCTATCTACTAGCAATATTTTAAAGGAGGTTTGAACTCACGTCTCTGCATCTGTACCGCAGCGCCTTATTCAACTCGGCTACACAAGTCCCTCAAATTGTTATGTTTAACCTCGCTGCGAGTGAATTTATGGAGATGAATTTTTCCTTTAAAATATTTCAAGTATAAATAATTTGGTTAAAAATACGATATAATCAACTCCGTTTGATAAAAAAAAAACTCAGAAAAATGTATTTTTTTTTGTATGTTTTCGTCTGTATTCAGATACTTCAATTTATAAAAAAACGTAGGTGTTAACATTTATAAAAGATGTGATAGTTAACAATTCTAAAATATAAAATATGTTTAACAATTTAATAGTATAAAAGTTAAATATTCTCGAATTCTGCTGTCTGGCGCCTCGTCCAGGCAAAGGATTTTTCATCGGTACTGCAACAGGCCCTTAAATAAAGGAAATTAAAATGTGTCCATCCTACACTGAGCGAAGCATAAAGAATCCAATATACTTACATTAAAACTATGACAAAGTTAAATTTCACTCCGAACACTGTGTCTAGATTAATTTTTAAGAAATGTGATTTTTCAGCGACGATTCTTTAAACTTTGTCGCTAGCTAGCGAAAAACGAAGTAATTTGTCGCATTTTAGAGCATAGAGGGATATTTCTATGCTCTTTTCAAGTAGGGTTTCATGTATTTTTTTTATGTACGAGTTATCATGTAATTAGTATAGTGGTATGACTCACATAGTGTTAGAGTTTTCAGGTCGCCCTAAGGCCCCTAACTTGACCTAATGAGATAACAACCGAGACCAACAGCTAAACGTGCCTTGCGAACCATGGACGAACTTGTGAAAATGTTTTTTTTCTTCACAGTGTCGGTCATGTCATGTCCTAGGCGTATAGGAGTAAAATTAAATAGTATTGCAAAAGATAAATACAACTATAATGATCTTCATATTTAGAAATAAGTCTACGAGGAATCTTATCTTACTTAATATTATAAACGCGAAAGTTTGTATGTATGTATGTGAGGTTGTTACTCTTTAACGCAAAAACTACTGAATCGATTGCGATGAAACTTGGAATATAGGTAGCTAGGGACCTGGATTAACACATAGGCTTTTTATCTCGATATTCCCGCGGGAACGGGACTTACGCGGGTGAAACCGCAGGGCGCATATATTCATATAATATAATATTCAGAGTACCTTATGAATAACCTCAATCTTTAGTCGGTTAAGCAGAAACAGGTAGATGAGCATGATCGGAATTTCATTTCATTTCATTACACACCGTGTCACGTATGGATTTCCTTGTGGCGCAGAAGATAACGCGCTCGCCTGGACACCGAGAGGCACAGGTTTGCAACCTGGCACGGGAAATATCTGATAATGCATCGCCTTGTAAAAATATTACCTACCTTACTTTATAGTCAGCGTTAAACGTTCGGCTTTAATTTAAAAAATGCTACGACAGCTCTCACCAGTCCCCGAAGACAAGTTTTCAGATAAGCTAACGCAAAAAGACATCAACTTTGCGTCTGTTTATCAACGTAACTCATGTAGACATTCAAAAACTTCGTCGTTTCTCTACCAGACCGGCATGCGGCAGCATCACTATCGTGATGACAAATCTGAAACTTTCAGACATTTAAATAAGGTTTTAAGCCGCTTTAAGAGGGCTGTTTGTAGCTCACGTCATTCTCCATACAAGATGGTAAAGCTTCTATTCTTTTCTATAATTATAATAAAATCGTAACTTAGCGGTGTGTCTGTTTTTGAAAGATATTTTGAAAAAACTATTTTTAGGGGTATGTACTAACGTAACAGACCCCATTTCCATGTTTAACTTTTTGTCTGTTTGTCCGTTTGGATGTTTGTCCGTTTGTCTGTGCGTTTGTGCGCGCTAATCTCGGAAACGGCTGGACCGATTTCAATGAAATTTGGTATGCAGATAGCTTAAGACTTCAATTAACATATAGGCTACGTTTTATCCGGATATTAAGTCCGGATATCCGAATATCCGGATAAAAAATAAAAATTGCGTAATTTCGTTGTTTTTGAACCATCGGCATCCATCGTCATCTTTCGTCATCGATCGTCATCCATCGTCATCATCACTTACTGACATACAAATTTTGCCTTACTTCACCTACCTACTGCAGTGCAAAAATCCACACTTAAACGGACGACCAGGGAAGTACCGATGATGCCAAGCGCGGTAGCGTCTGGCTTCAACAGTACTTCAATGGGCGACCGTTTAAGTGTGGATTTTTGCATTGCGGTAGGTAGGTGTAAGAACAACGCGGGATCGCTAATTGCACGGGTGAAACCGCGGGGCGCAGCTATTCTAAAATAAATATTTTTGTCTTTTATATTTTTCAAAAAAAACTGAATAAGCCTCTCTAAGAGGCAATCACACACAAAAAAAATACCGGTAGCTTATAATGTTAAGGGGTTTTTTATAAAGAGCTTTTTTCTTGTTACAATCGTTGTGTGATGAAATCGTATCGACCTGCGATAATGCCGCCCATTGTGCTACCTATTTTTAAGTTGTTTTTGTATTTTTTTTTCTTTTTATTGTAATTATTTAACTGTGGTATGTTGCAATACAGAATTAATCTATCTATCTATCTTGCCCGTCTGTAAATCTCTTAAGAGGAAAGGAGACCTACTCTTTCTCCTTACAAACGTAGTCAACTGATTCCCCTGGATAAAAGCAAAAAAAATTATGCCATAAATCTTATTATGAATCTGCCATGACCCAATTTGATTATGGCCTGATGGGTAAAAAACTGTTTGTAAAATTTTATTTTACAAACACCTAACTTAACATTGAAGATTAATTATTTCAAACGATTTGATACTACACTATTAAACACTTGAAACCGGCTGAAATTGTACTTTAATGCTGTCAAAAAAAACCATAACTAAGAAAATGAATGAATTTTGGATAACTTTAATTCGATAATAAGGCCATTGAAATTTTCAGTCACACAATCACGTAACCACGTCTTAGAGCTCAAAATCTTCTTACTTAGCTATACAGCTACCCACCCCAAAGACTGATAACTTCAAGATTAACCGCTCGAATTCATTGAACCGATATCCTGCAAGCTGTAACCAATGTATCTTTGAGGATGTGTCTCGACACGTCTCAGCGACTCCGCTTTGATATAATCCTTGTATTTTTCCAATCATCTTGTTCTTCTTAAAGATACAGGATGGTGTGCTAATATTTCACCACAGTTTTTAATGAACAGTTTATCGTCTGAAGCAAGTCTCAAGACAGTTTTAGTTTTCGTAATAGATTGCAGAGGTACCTGCTACTGTGTAACTTTGTAAAAATACATTTTACAAAAATTTATAAGCTCCTCCTTTTCTGGAATTCAAAATAGGAGAAGTTTAGATGTTTGTTTTTTGTTAAAAAAAAAAAACAAAAATCTACGAAACTCTACACTGCGCGTGGCCCGACATAGCGCAAGCACACCCAATTTTTACTTTAGCCGTACAATAATAATTCTTTTGCGCTATGAAATCGTTGTACCTACTCTTTTTGAAAACGCTAAAGAGGTGCAAGAGTTGTTTCTCATCGGCGTTCATAACTGAGCTTTACTCTCGTGAGTAAATAGTTCAGGAATTGTTGATTATTGAAATTGTTCACTTAGATTTTTCTTCTAGTTTCGCGAAGTTGGATTGAAATATTTTTTTCAGTTTTAATTGCATTGTTCAGTTTAGAAATGTTTAACGATTGATTCTGGATTTTTCCCTAAATCAGTCCATAACAATTCAATTAATACATTTATTCCTAGAAATCGATTGGAACGATTGGTCTAATCAGTAATGTAACAAGACAGACCTTTGCGTGTTCAGTAGTCGATAGATAGACTCGATACCGTCGAGGAATCGAATGAAGAATCGGTCTATCAATTATTCACAGGCCTTTCGGTCACGAAACCCGGTTCGGGTAACCAAAACAATAGGAACGTCGCGTCGTATTCAAAGTTGTTTAGGATAATGCTAAGTAATTTGTCTTTGATTAATCGGAATTATAGCCTTTTCCTTAAAGATACTTACTTATAATTGGATAAATTAGCTATTGTTTAATTATGACAAATATTTGTAAATTCCTCGTTACTTTAGAATAGGTATTAATAGTGAATGAAAGTTTAAAATCCTATATATGACACATTATAAGCAGTTGAAATTTCAAATCTCTGTAAAAATTTCGACTGTCTAGATGTCACGGTTCATGAGCCTGGTGTGGTGACAGACAGACAGAGGAGTTCCTGTAATAGAATCCCGTTTTTATACTTTGGCTACGGAACTTTAAAACCAACTCATGTCAAAACAGTCTCAAATGTGGACGCGATCTGAAACAAATAACTTATTTAAGTTACGCACCAATAGGTACAAATGCAGCAAAGTAATAATTTTAGAACATTCATGATAATCTTGAAATAATCAACAGTATTCGATGAACTCGACTGGAATTTGAAGTTTTATTGTTATATACCTAACTTCTTAAGTTTCTTAAGTAAAAGCTAACTTAGGCAGATATTAAGCTTAAACATTACCTACCAAAATTTTAACACGTCAGCAATTATACAAAACTAATGTAGAGAAACCGTACGGATATCACGATATAGCAATTAGTTCTGGCTCATATTAAGCCTGAAACATTATTTGTACAAAGTTCAACATACAGAAATTCATAGACTATACTTGCTGTATAAATTTACATGGTAATGAGTGTGCAGACGTGCTGAATTCTGATATTATCTCGGGAGTCCGAAATATGGAGTTTCGCGGACTTTTGTAGCTATGAAGGTGGTTCTATTTAGTGTCTAGGGCCACTATACTGCAATGCAGCGGATAAAGAGCTTCGTTGAAATTAATTTATATTATTTCAAATGTTCATAATAAAAACTATTGGTTAAACAGGGGTAGCAATCCTGCTGTTCATTTATCTAAACTTAACCTAAAACAAGTTTTTTGCTAATACATAAACTGTCAAGTTGTTGCATATAGTAAAGGGAGTCATCGTAAATGGTGGCTATTTAAAATGACTTTTACAAAAGGTTTGGAGACAACGCTAAAGTCCATGTTTTGCACAGATTTTGACTTTTATTACATCTTCACGATACTTAACAATGCACCGTGATTGACAAATGCTTCTTATAACAAAACTCTATAGAAAAAATATATGAAAAACTAGTATTTTTAAAATTATCTATTGAGTTTAGAAACTTCTACTTTTTAATAATTATCAACATTTATAGAATTCGGTTACCTATAACTATTTCTGGAATATGATTAGAACTGTTTTTTGATTAACTGTCTATTTGACTTGTAATTAGTAAACAGGTATTTGATTTTTTGGTTCAAAACTTCGCATAGTCGCATCGTACTTTCTTTTTTTACACATCTGAAATTCACTGGCGCTATCCGTGTTACAAATTAACGTTATGGCACAATCTTAATGAAGGATGTTAATAGGTAGGCCAAATAGGTTGAAAGTACCTTGTGACAGTCTTGCTAACAGAAACGTAACGTCATTTACAAAGCTCCTCTAATCAAAACGTAATACATGTACTGTGACATTGACACAAGAGCGCGAGTGTACTGTGCGTGTGTGACGTGACGTCACATTCGAGTACGAGTCCGCATCGCACGTTTACTTCTATAAATCGGAAACGAACTAACGTATCAAAGTAATTCTTTCGTTTTTTTTATTTTTAGACGACTGCCTGAGGAAGTGTTATGTTTTTGCCGTGAGTGTATGGATGTGTTTGACAGAGAATATAGATAGCTAATACTAAAAAATAGTTATTATTCCTCATTGTATAAATCTATCGAGAAAATGCAGCTTTCTGCAGCGCAGTGTTTGTAGCCTCACCTTCTGCACCCAAGCTGAACTGCAATGCATGCAACAATGTTGAAAATGATCAGCATTTCAAAATTGTTAATATTAGGGGTTAAAGTATGAAATTGCCGATTTGTACTGAAAATCTTAATTGTTTATTTTTTAAATTTTTAACAAATTTATTTAATCAAAATAGTTGCCATTATTATCTATACATTGCTGCCATCTAATGGGAAGGTTATTAATGCCTTTGCGATTGAACTCTGACGATCTAGACTGCACAAACTGTGTGAAAGCATTTTGTACTGCCTCCTGGGAAGAAAACTTCTTGTCACGTAGATAATTGTCCAAATCACGAAAAAAATGGTAGTCCGTTAGAGCAAGGTCTGGTGAATACGGAGGATGACGAATGGTTTCTAAGTGCAGTTCCTGAAGGGTCAAAATGGTTTCTCGTGCTGTGTGAGGTCTCGCGTTGTCGTGGAGCAATAATGGTGAAGATCGATTCATGAGTCGGGGCTGTTTTACTGCTAGTTTTGTCAACATGGTTCGGAGTTCGGCACAATAGACATCTGCCGTAATTGCTTGACCAGATCGAAGAAAACTATAGTAAATAACACCATGCTGAGACCACCAAACAGTTACCATTACCTTTTTATTGGTAAGTTTTGCTTTAGGACACTGTTGTGGCATTTGACCTGGGGTCAGCCATTGCATTTTTCTTTTCCGGTTATCATAAAGAATCCACTTTTCATCACATGTTACAATTCGATCCAATATTCCTTCATTTCTGTACCGGTTCAACAAGGCAACACAAGTTTCAACACGCGTTTCTTTCTGCAGATCAGTCAAATCATGAGGCACCCATTTTTCGTATTTTTTTATTTTATTGATTTGACGCAAGTGAGCCAATAAAGTGGGTAAGGTAACGATAAACCATGCCGCTAATTCCTGGGTAGTTTGACTAGGATCGGCTTCCACTATCTCTCTTAATTCATCGTTATTCACCTGTGTGGGCGGTCTTCCTCGTGGCTCGTTTCCATCACGAAAGCGTTTAAACCAAAATCGCACGGTGCGTTCATTAGTAGACCCCTCTCCAAACGCAGCATTAATATTGCGGGCTGTTTCTGCCGCGTTAATTCCGCGTCGGAACTCGTATTCAAAAATCACTCGAATTTTCGCAGTATCCAGCTTTCTTGTCTAAATTGAATAACAAAAACAATTAAAAGTCGATATTCAAATGTTTCACATTTTTTAAACAAAGAACATCACAGAAACCATTTGAAAAAAGTTTCATTCGAACAAAAACGAATGTTTCGAAACGAAAAGTTTCATTCAAACCTCAAACAATGAAGATTCTATGTCAATTCAAAGAACCTATTGCAATAAAACGGCAATTTCATACTTTAACCCCTATTACAAGCTTCGAACAAAAGACTCATCTATATCCTCTTAGTTACATTTTACCGGATTTTAATCGCGTATTTTTACCTCGACGTGTTACAATGATCTTTGCGACCAACATTTTACATTTTAAAATAATTATACCAATTTTACAATCGGGTTACAATGATCGATTAACAAATCGTGTGAATTTTAAAATTTTATATTTATTTATATTACCTACTAACTTAATAATATAATGTGGAAATCTTTATTTCATTCTTTGTAGTATCCGACCGAAAGTTCGGTTTTAGTTGAAATTGAAGCCACTGCCGAATATTCGGCTACGGTTTCGGCCGGAAAACCAGTTTTGGTCAGACACTATTTACCCGACTGCGCGACGCAAAGAAGGGGAATGTGTTTATCGGTCTATTTTTGTATTGAATTGAATAGGTTTCGAAAGTACTGGACCGAATTGAAATATTCTTTCACCAATAGAAAGCTGCACTTTTTTATTTTCCGATATTAGCACGGGATCGGAATTCACGCAGATGAAACCGCGAGATGCAACTATCTTACTTCTTACTAATATTATAAACGCGAAAGTTTGTATGGATGTGTGTATGTATGTATGTGTGTCTTTCACCCAAAAACTACCTACTGAACCGATTGCGATGAAACTTGGAATATAGGTAGCTGGATACCGGGAATAACACATAGGCTACTTTTTATCCCGATATTCCCGCGGGAACGGGACTTACGCGGGTGAAACCGCAGGGCGCAACTATATAGTATAATTATCTTTATTCAGAGCATTAAAAATTAAAATACACATACGTAAGGCAACCTATATTTAGCTATTACATTTTCTACATTCAACCATTATTTTCTCGTAGGAGGATGACATTAAAAACCGCTTAGCACACCGGCCGCCTACAAAATATAGCTGGCAATTTCGACCGCCACTAAAAAGAAAACATCTAGTGACGATATTTGGTGTAACGTTGCCGTTGAGGCGATGGCATAGAAAAAAGGTTATGGAGACTTTTATTTCTATGAATTTTGTTGTCAATCGCTTTGTGCAGTATTGTGCACGAAAAAATATCTAGGAACTTTTATTTCTTTGAATTTTAGCGTCCCTTGGTGCCATTATTGCTGGTGGAGTGACGATTTGCGCAAGACGGCTGGCACAAACTGGATGCGAGAAGCCGAAAATAGATCCAGTTGGCGTGCAATTGGAGAAGCCTATGTCCAGCAGTAGACTGCAACAGGCTGATGATGAGGATGATAGTGCATTATTGTAATACTTTATACAGTATCAAGTACCAAAAGTATCAGTAAGTAGTACCCTTTGAGTTAAAACGGCTTTTGGGAACCCTAAAAAGTACGTGGTGTTTAAATTATACGATTTTGTATTTGCATCCTAATAACATCTTAATGTCAAAGTTTGTTTGTACATTAAGCTCCTTCACGCAAAAACCACTAAGTCCATTGATATAAAACTTGGTACATATGTAGATAGCTAGAGACTTGGAATAACATATTGAAATGATACTTTTTATCTCGACATTCTCACGAGATCACTTAGAAAGGAAGCACTGTGGTTTCTTTAAAAACCGCGATCCCATTTTTTTCACCAAAAAACCGGTAGCTACTGTAAATTTGGTTTGTTGTACACATGAACCAAATGAACTGTTTTGTCTATGGAATATCCCTTCCGTGTGCTTTTTTAATGGGTTACGAAATAAATTCAAGAATTGTAATTTATTTGTAGGTAGGTTTATCATCGTTTGGTTAACACTTCCTCTCTGTGACGCCGTGCGTGTTTGATTACAGTCAAGAAGGGTAAATAGGAGAGCGTTTATTGTACCTGTCTACTACTAAATTTCGATAGTACAAAACCCGTAACACCCATGTTATTAAATTAAGTATTTTTTAATTTGTTTTTATTGCTCAACGCATATCTACTAGAAATATTTTAATGAATAAATTCATCTTCAAAAATTCACTCGCGATGAGATTTAAACTCGCGTCTCAAAAATCACGATTCAAAAATCTTAAAAACGACATTTGCATACCAAGTTTAGTGCTGGTGAAATATGTTGGAATATTATTTAAGTGACATCTCTGTGACCACATTTCGAGCAAATAAATGACATTTATTCATTCATTCATTCATTCTCTGCGTCAGTATCGCAGCGCCTTAACAAACTAGGCCACACGAGTCCCCATCTCGAGCGGCGAATTTAAGGATATGAATGTTTCCCCAGTCTACTAATTTTCGACTAAGGCTCGATTGAGACGCCATCTACAGCATCACTTTCCAGTGATTTACTTGTGCTAATGAAGTTAAAAATACTAAATACAAGTAAAAAGTACATTAATTTAAAGTATAAAACATCAACTTATATAAAACTATTCATAATTAATATACTTATTACGAATACGGAAGTTTAGATGTTCGTGTTTCAATCACGCTAAAACGAATTTTGGCTGAAATTTGACAGACAAATAAAACATGCCTGAAAGGAATTCCGGGAATAAACATTCTCGGTATTCCTACAGATTCGTACGCGTAGGAATAACAAGGATGCTTAGCTTAGGTAATGTTCTGATTGTTATGAACTACATAGGTGAACCCCCGGGTCACAGCAGCTAGTATACGTAAATGAGACATAATCATAACTTTTTTTTTAAACTTAATAACCTAAGTGAGTAATTATGTGTTTGTCAAATGTTTTTTTGATTTATTTCTGTTTTTTTTTCTAAAGCTTGTTACTAAAAACTGAATAAATAAATTCAGTGACCAACACACAGCGCCATCTAGCCCCATGATAAGCAACGACCATGGGGCTAGTAAGCTAGACAACGGATATTATATACCTATACTACTTCCATTTATTTTTATTTTTTAAATACATACATATTGTACAAGAGATATGTATAGATAGAAATTTTACATTGTCCTTGCTTTCAAGGCGTACCACTGTCCACTAATCCTACTAATATTATAAATCCGAAAATCTGTTTGTTTGTTTGTTCCCTCTTCACGGTCAAACGGCTCGACCGATTTAGATGAAAATTTGCATAGGGATAGTTTAAATGATGGAGAGTAACATAGGATACTTTTGATCCCGGAAATCCCGCGGGATCGGGACTTACGCGGGTGATAACTATTTATTAGAGGAAATTTGCATAGGGATAGTTTAAATGATGGGGAGTAACATAAGATACTTTTGATCCCGAAAATCCCGCAGGATCGGGACTTACGCGGGTGATAACTGTTCAATAAATGAAAATCGATACAGGGGTAGGGTAAGTGATCTAGAGTGGCATCATCATCATCGTCATCGTCATCCATCGTCATTGATCGCCATCCATCGTCATCGTCATCCTTAGTCACTTACTGATGAAATTAATACAAACTTTACCTTACTTTACCTACTTGAAGTACTGTTGAAGCCAGGCGCTACCGCGCCTGGCATCATCAGTACTTCCCTGGTCGTCCGTTTAAGCGTGGATTTTTGCACTGCGGTAGGTGGGTGTTCGAACAACGCGGGTTCGAGACTTGCGCGGGTGAAACCGCGGGGCGCAGCTAGTGAAACAATATTTCAAACTCGGTTATCGGCGCTACAGACTCATGGCGAGGAGGTTCGGCATACTCGAACGTGCTGTTATCCACACTCTAATTTTTCTCACTCGTGATCCGGAATGGACGCCGATATTTAAACTGCAGCAGGTTTGGCTATGTGTGCCATTGCCTCTTGTAACTTTGTGAAAGTAACTTAAATTAAGTTAAAAAAAAACACATTACTTCTTTTGGCAGTCGAGTCGTGTAGTAGAAAACACAGATGCAAGGTAGTTTTAAGGCAAATTCATCGCAACAAACATGCACAGGTATTTTTTTACTTATTTTTTGTCGTTATGAGAACTGAAACAAAACGTATGTGTAGGAGTCTTCTTTCTTCTCGCCCGAGAAATCCTTTATCTCGGCCAAAAATACCGACCCCGAACGGAGAACAGGCGAACTAAAACTCCTCACATTCACGCTTTTCGGGTGTTCTCGGGTATTATCGGCGTGAGTCTGGAGGGGCCTTAACCTACCAATAGATGATCGTAACTACCGCCAAACAATTACAGCAATTTACGCTTCACTCCCTCTGCATCACAACACAATGATCTATTCCAGTAGCAGCCACAAGCCTCGCCTTAGTTTGTCTCGGTTCCAACGTTTGTCTTACAATAGGCTCAACTACATCTAGGTACTGGCACAAAATATGTACCAACATAACAATAGAAGTACCTGTCCATTAAGTTTACCCTTAGCTCTTAGCTAAATCAAAAGCCAAAACAGACATTCGAATATCTATTAAAAATGTTCCTAAAGTTAGAAATATTTAAAGAAAAAATTTAAAGAAAAAAAGGTGACAGCATGGAAAGGACAACAAGGATCACGTAGACAGGGTAGACCCTACGCTAGATGGGAGGACGAAATAACCAAAACAGCGGGTTGTAACTGGTTCCAAATTGCTCAATCCAGAGAATACTGGCACACCTTGGAGAAGGCCTTTACCTGCAGAGGGGTTCTTGCAATCGAGAAAAATTAATAATAGGAAAAATCATAGAAAAATGAAAGCACTAACCAATACCAATAAAAGCACTAACACTAAATTTAAAAATACTTATAGGTTAATTAATTTTCTTTCTGTACATATTTAAGCAAGAAATATAAGGCTTTTTTATTTTATTTATTTAAAGAAAAAATAGATCGAGCCTAAGGGACCGTCTCTACGAGCGTTAGAATCGTGGCGATATTACCTATCTATACAACGCACCGCCGCCGTTAACATCGCCGTGTGGAGACACTTTCATAGAGATTGTATAATAAGTGGCTCCACGATAGTAGACAGGGAAACACACATTATTATTGGGTGGAGTTCGCGTAGCCTAGTTGGTAAGGGCGCCATGGTAGTTCAAGGCGCGAGTTCAAACCTCGCCGCGAGTGAATCTTTGATGATGTACTTTTCCTATAAATGTTTCTGGAGAAATGCTTTGAGCAAAAATAAATATATTACGAATGTCCTAAGGTTACCTAACCTTATTATTTATCGGAAGTCGGTTAAAAAGTAAAAACAAATACTTACATTTTGTTTTTTTTGTTTTAACCGTATTTTTTTTATTTCTTATCTTCTTCTTCTTCTTTAAAATGGCTTTTCCTTTCAGACATTTGCCAGTGTCAAGTATTATCAATATTTGCAAGTAGTTATTTGCATTGAACGAAATAGTCAAGTCGTCACAGTCGTCGTTTAAGTCAAGTCGAGGGAATCATTGTAAAAAGGGCGCCATTTTTTACAATGTTTTTTCACGGAGCTTTGGAGACAACACTAAGTGCATGTTTTGCACCGGTTTTCACTTTTATTTACACTTCACCACCTTCACGAAACTAAATTGATTAATATGTCCCCGAAATTAAACATTTTACACGCATTTGAACTAAGTTTCACAATAATGTAAATATAGCATCTCCTTGATGCATTCCCGCCAAAACTCCTTATTTCTTATCGGTTGTGAACCGATTATGGCCATTAAGAAATTAGCCAGTGTCAAGTATTATTAATATATTATGCAAGTTATTTGCATCGAAACAGTCAAGTCGTCATAGTTAAAGTCAAGTCTAAGAAATCATTTGTAAACCCGGCAATTTTCGGTGAAACGAACCATAGGGGAAACAAACAATCGGTGAAACAACTATTCGGTATAGTAATCTTTCGGTCAATCGTCTTCGGCGAAAGGTGTTTCGATGGATAGTGTTTCGAAGTAGCGTAGGGAACCCAACCCGGCGGCCATTTAAGATAAGAAATGTATCATAAAAAACTAGTGCCCTCACTCGTAATGAAAAAAAGAAATCTTTACATTATCAATGTCAATTATCATGAAAAAGATGTGAAAAAGTGCTAATTTAGAAAGTCTTTGAAGTTTCATAAAAAAGGAAAACAATGTAAAAATCTCGTAAGTACCAACTTATTAAAAACTAGAAAAAGAAAAAACAAAGAAAACATTTCCTTAACAAGACGCTCATACCGCGCTACCATGATCGTTTGTCGTTGCTTTGTCGTCCTATTGTCGCTAAAAATAAATTATAAACAAAAAATACCCCGACTACTTTTAAAAACCACAGCACAGATACCTAATTAAAAAAAAACTAAGTTTGTTTTTGATTATTTGATGTGTTTTTTTTTTAGCTGGACGACAACGCGGCGACTTCGCGACGACTTTTATTATAAGACATCATGGTAGGTGCGCGGATAGGTAATTAAAACTTATTTTAAAACGTTAGTTTAAAACAATTATTAAAATTGTTTGTTTTTGTTGGAAAAAAGAAGTACCTACCTACGGAAAATATCTTTACGGGTTCGCGAATGAAAATTTAAAAGTTTTAATTGAATATTAGACAGCTGAGCGGTTATAGCGCGAGTGCCAAAGTACTTTTCCGGTAGGCATTTACTTCTCTACAAAGTTAGTAAAACGTTTTGTTAAAAAGTACCTCCTTTTTAACAAAACGGCTTGTTCTATAAAAAATGAGATTTTCTCTCAATTTAACGCGCGATGACGGGAATTACGTACCTAAGCAGGCATCTTCAAAAGTTTACAAATAAACTCAATTAAAAGGCTGAAGAAAATTTGGAGTTTTCTACTGTAGGTGTTTAAAACAAATAAGTAGATTATCCAAAATACCTCCCGGTGGGCTTAACAAATTTGTGTTTTTTTGTACATTAAGTAGTTAAATGTTAATTGGTCAAAATGTCACCATAATCTACTTGTTGGAATAATGGTTTACAAAATATTTTTCTCAGACGACAAACGAACTTAGTTCCACCATCTTTTCACCGAGTTCCCGCAAAAACTCCTTCAACCGGGCAATTGCCGGAAACGAAGAAGTTAATAATGTGTTTTTTTTTCTACAACTTGAAACGGGTCATTGTATTACTGCCAGTATCAAGTTATTTTTTGGGTGGCGATACGAAAAGGCGTCTTATCAGTTAAGCCCATTTAAATTTACCTACCCATTGTGTAGGTATAATAAATGTATTAACCTACATTTATTATAATAATACACTTGTGTTAAGAGATTTGTAGGTACCTTAATCTTAATAAATATACAGCCTTTTATTTTATAGCTTGCAACACCCAATACTACTAAAACTAAATTAATTCGTAGTTGTGTTAATAATAATTGAGTTTCCCACAGTCACACACAAACAATAATCTAAATAAACGATTCTTACTTAGCGGAAACCGCAAAATACCCACAGACCTAATAAATATTTCACGGCTGCGGTTTTGATAAATTTTCATGATGACTGTTATTTTAAATACGCACTATTAATGTATTTAAAGCGAATTTAATGAGTCAATTGTTTCCATTATTTTAATGCAATAAGTACACTGTACGGTTCGGTTCAACTTTTTTTTGTTTTTTTTTTTGTCGATAGTTAACTTGAAATTGTACCTACAGTAAATGTAGATAGTCTATTTTACGAATGTTTATGACGGTGCGCGTGCATTTATTAAATTAAGTTAGTATCGCTTAGACTGAGTTGTCTTCCCGGGACCACGGCCGGCGTAATCCGTTTGCCGAAACGACTAAATTTAAATTTTAAATTTATTTATTAAATTTGTTATACCAACGCGATCTAGAACTGAAAATCTAATACCTACTTAATAATAATAGACTTAGGTGCTTGGTGAGTTTTATTGACTCTTTAGTGTTTCTTTGTAAGGTATGTGACATTTCGTAGTGTTTTCAGGTAAGGTTTTTAAATATTGCCTTTATTAAACGACTGCTATCAATGATAAGAACCTGGGGACCTACCGCGTAACTCCCGTCGAGTTTAACTCGACGTCGATTTAGGAATACGATGATGCGAATACGAGCAGAAATTGTCTATTGCTTTAACGTCGACAATGTCTGCACGCTCCTTGCGCGGTAGCTTTTTTTAACCCCGTTATCGACATCGACAGCATCGTATTCCCAAATCGACGTCGAGTTGAACTCGACGAGAGTTACCCTGAACCAACTACTTTACGTAGTTACTTTTCGAAACACAGAGGAACTCAAACTTTTTTCTTAATTTCGTAGTGCTTACCTAGTTTTCGAGTTTTCACGTCGCCCTAAGGCCTCTCGATCTAACAACTACTATCATACAGCTATCGTGCTCCCGATTGCTATCTCTGCGGAGATTAACGTGCCTTCCAAAGCACGGCGGAGATCGTAGCACTTAGCACTTTTACATTTGCTAGGTGTGTGCTAATTGGTGTACCTACTAAGTGCTAAATCTCCAGAGTTTTATTTATTTATTTATTTCACAAAATCCACAGCTCTTAATACTAGATATTACAAAAGAATAAAATTAATCTTACAGCCACTAAAGGATTTACATTGTTTATATTATTAAAAATATTTGAATCGACTGACGCGAGTTGTAGCATTAATGACTATAATAATTTAATATAAAGAAATTAAAACTACCAAAGTGAAAAACCAGGAGTTAAAGTAGATTTAAATAGACTAAGTAGGTACATTTACTTTTAGGTAGTGTGTAGGTAGATATATTTTATAACTGATAAGTGTTCTAGACAGTATATGCGTGAGTAAAATAATTGAAGTAAATAATGTTATTTTGTTTAAGCTATGTGATTGAGTCCTGAGAATTCACGACACTTAATATTTTCCTTCTGAATGAGAACTTACTCTCATTAAAGATGTCCAATGAATTATAGCGATTGTTATAATTATGTACGATGGATTCTCAGCACCAATGAGTGGTAAGCATAATTAGAGTGGGTGACAGTTATGGCAAATAATTTAGAACTTGCATGTCTAGTTCTAGTTCTTGGGCAAAAGAAGCATAATATTTTAGGGGATAAGTCAGGACAATCTATATAATATCTATTTAATAAATTTATTTATAGAAAAGCAACCTAACAACAAGGATCAAACACTAGTCAGCTACAATCACGCAATCGTTATCAAAGTTCACGAAAAAGTATAACAAGAAATACGTACCTACGCAATCAACTAAAATAATAATGTCAGTTGAAAACAACGATAAAACTATTAGATTAGGTAAACTTCCGAATAATATTATCCAAATACCTTAATGACGCAAATATAATATTCCACAAACAAAGCAAATATACAATTTGTAACGAGTAAGTCCTTTTAATCCGAAAGGGGGTTGTTCTAGACGTGTAGGCGAACAACTTTTGTTCTACGACTTTTGTAAATTCAAACTTTTTTTTTAAAATTTTGAGATTATGTTTCACTGAAAAAAAACAGCTGCTTTTGAAAATAAAGACTTATTGAAGATAAAGACTTAATTGAAGTTTCGATTGTAAACCATCAAACTAAATAAAAAGACAACATAAGGTCAATGACCTCGAACTCTCAGAAACAGCTGATTTTCAAATAAACTTTACACCTAAATTTTTGAAAAGTACTTAGAATTTCCAAAAGTCGTAGAACAAAAGTTGTTCGCCTAGACGTGTAGAACAACCCCCTTTCGGATTAAAAGGACTTACCCGTTACACCTTGTATACCTAAATCTGGGTGTTTCTAATAGCGCAAACCTAAATTCAAATTTAAAATATATTTATTCATTAAGATAATCACATTATCGTTTTGCAACGTCAGCAAAGTATGTACACTGTCTTTAGAACGCGCCCTTTACTAAGAAAAAGAAATACGAAACACAGTTTTATTTAAGTAATTTCTTCTATGGTTTTCGCGATTTTGCTTAATAAAACACTTTATTTATCAGTCAACCTTAAAAAACCCAACAGTAAAGTTGGCGAAAGCACGGTTCGTTTAAAACCATGAATAAAAACGGATAAAGTGTTTTATTACAGTGTTATTTTGCAATGATCATGTGGTTCACATTGACGCATATTACTTAGAATTATTTGTGTAGTGGAACTGGTGCAATAACCTATAAGTACCTACTCTAATCCTGACTAATAATAGAAGTGCTAAAGTAGGTAAATCTGTCTGTTACACCCAAATATCGCATGAAAAGGAAAGTTCAAAAGAAACAGAGTGGTAAGAAAGCACTGGATACCGTCTACTTCTTTTTACGGAAAGGGTTAGGTATGTTTTCAAAAATGTCAATATCGAAATGTCAATTATCTAAGGAAAAGTGAACAAAGAGCTGTCACTTTCAATCAACTACTATGGAGTCTTGGCGGGAACTCGTTGAGGAGATGTGGTGCTAAATTTTCATTTTTGTGAAACCTAGTTCATATGCGTGCAAATTGTTTAATTTCGGGGGCATATTAATAAATTTAGTTTCGTGAAGGTGTACAAGTGGAATGAAAGTGAAAATCGGTGCAAAACATTGACTTAGTGTTGTCTCCAAGGCTCCGTGAAGATTGTTTGTAAATGGCCGCCGTGTTTACAAATGATTCCCTAGACTTGACTTTAACTATGACGACTTGACTGTTTCGATGCAAATAACTTGCATAATATATTAAAATACATGACACTGGCTAATTTCCTAATGGCCATAATCGGTTCACAACCGATAAGAAATAAATAAATCAACTACTATGAGTTTTTTGTTTACCTTTTTGATCTAAATTTCTGTAAAAGGGTTAGGTTTAAAGTAGTGTTAGAGTTTTCAGGTCGCCTGCTCTAACTTGACCTAACTAACGACTGAGTATTTTTTGTCACACACAATGGGCCCTACCATGATGTCTTATATATAAGTCGTCGCGTTGTCGTTCAGCTAAAAAAAAACACATCAAATAATTAAAAAGAAAGACAAACTACAATAAGAAAAAGATTTTTTTTAATTGTCTGTGGTTTTTAAAAGTAGTCGAAGTATTTTTTATTTAAAATTTACTTTATTTTTTTGAACGACAAAAGGACGACATAGCAACGACACATCCAAAGAACGGTTCCACATCCATGGAATGACCTCATTACGCTTAGAATCATAAAATATTACACCAGAAAAAAAAGTATTTTTATTTTTACATTTGGTCTTGATTCTCACGATGATTGTAATTCTTGTATTCTGCTACTTGCTATAATTCTATAAATGCATGATTTTATTTCACGTGTTGACATCTGCATGCAACTATAGATGCACGATTATATTGTAGCCAATCAGAGTAGCCAATAGATACTTATTTCGATTTTTGTTCTAATTTTAACAGTAGGTCAGTTTTATATTTTTTTTAATATATTCTCTATTTTACCAGGTTTATTAAATATGTTTGTAGTAGGTACTTTTTTAATTTCCTCACTTAAAAGAAAAGTAGAGTGTATAGCTCGGGTGAATCTCACCAATTTCACCCTCGAACTATCGACACTCTCACTTTACGCCAGTAGTATCTCACATTCGGCCATTGTCTAACCATCTACAATTCTTAACAACGTCTGAGCACGATGATGAAAATTATGTGTGGGTACGTAATTAAGGCACACACCTTTTTAGATAACACGTTCAAGTAGATGTTTTTTTACCAAAAGATGCTTCCCTAAAAATGAAAACAGCTTTGTTTGATGACGTTCTTCCCAACATGTTGATAATTTAAAAGCTTAACAAGAAAATGGCCCTAAACTGATACCTATAGAGTATCCTACAGTAACGAAAGGGCCTCCTTAGAGAGGAGTTAGACAGAGAAAGACGCTTCAGGAGTGTAATTCAAATTGGAGAAAAACCCATGTCTTCGACCCGTAGTTCCGTAGCACTAAAACATGTCGGTTTCTTCTCTATGTTCACTGTAAAAGCGATGTTAATATAAAATAACGTACATAATTTATCTCATAGAACTAAGGTCACTGGTCCAACTGAACCCACGACCATCGAAATAAAAGGCCGGGTATCTACCGCTAGACTAACAGCGCGCGCGGACTACTGTATTTATAAACATTTATTGCAAAAAATACAAAAGTACGCACGTAGGTAGATAAGATAACTCTTCATGTGGGGCTATTTAAGATATTAACGTCAATCAATTAATAGGATTCCTTAGTAAAATAAGTTAAATGTAGGTAAGTAAATGGGCTGAAATGGGAGTGGGCTAGCCACGGTTGCCATATGCATCCAAATAGATAGGAAAAAAAGAATAACCGTTTGGGTCCCTAAAGACGGCAAACGTCGTAAAGGGAGACCCAAATAAACGGTGGAGCGATAATCTTTACAAATGCATTCGACTCGAAGTAGCCAGTATCTAACTTCTGAGGACCGTGACACGTGGAAGGAATTGGGGGAGGCCCTTGCCCAACAGTGGGATACTAAACAACATAATGAAGTAGGTACCTTTGCTTTACTTACATTTATCTTTATTTTTTAATTTATAAATTCTACTAAATTAAGTGACCTAGGCCCGTATCCTTAAACGTTCTATGCGTGGAATCAACTTTTGTCACATTTTCATTGACGTTGTCACTCACGAGAGCAAGACAAAGCGTTAAGACACGCATTAGGTCGTTTGTGAATACGGCTACTTTTACACTTTTTTTTAAATTTGCATCTATACCTAGTAGGTACTTATTTGCAACCATTTGACACTTATTTATATAGAAGATTATTCATTATTATGAATAATGAATTATTATTATGAATAAACATACAGGACCCTCAAACTTTCATTAATTTTCTCCAGACGACCTTATCAACCACGTGCTCTACGATTGAAAGAGCGTGGTCTTATTGCGCTAAGTTATTTTGCTGTAGTGTAGTAATAATCAGTAAACATTGACACTCATTTATCTCCGTGACCTCTTGGAGATTACCTATTTACGTCAGAACCGCGCCCACTAAATCCTGTTTTCGATGTTTTATACGATTTTAGTGTACCCCCACTAGAGATCCTAATTTTTTTTAATTAATAAATTTTTTAACACCATTAATTCTGCCGTGCTATATTTAAAAGCGCCTAAGTGCAAAAAAGCAAGTTTTACACCAGAGCCAAAAAACAAGGGAATATTATTAAAATGATGCTAAGTATTCATTTTCTATCAGTTTTCAATTAAAATATCTATAAACGATTTATATCGCCATTTATACAATTTGTAACGGGTAAGTCCTTTTAATCCGAAAGGGAGTTGTTCTAGACGTCTAGGCGAACAACTTTTGTTCTACGACTTTAGAAAATTCAAACTTTTTTTTTGAAAATTTTGAGATAATGTTTCACTGAAAAAACAGCTGATTTTGAAAATAAAAATAATTGAAGTTTTGATTGTAAACCATCAAACCAAATAAAAGGACAACATAAGATCAATGACCTCGAACTCTCAGAAACAGCTGATTTTCAAGTAAACTTTACACCTAAATTTTTCGAAAAGTACTTCGAATTTCCAAAAGTCGTAGAACAAAAGTTGTTCACCTAGACGTTTAGAACAACCCCCTTTCGGATTAAAAGGACTTGCCCGTTACACCTTGTATAATAAACCGCACTACTATGATCGTTTGTCGTTACTATGTCGTCCTTTTGTCGTTCAAAAAAATAAAGTAAATTTTAAATAAAAATACCTCGACTACTGTTAAAAACCACAGACCATTATTTAAAAAATTCTTTTTATTTTTTGAGGTTTGTTTTTTGTTTTTTTTTTATTATTTGATGTGTTTTTAATTTTATTTTTTTTAGCTGAACGACAACGCGACGACTTAGCGACGACTTATAATATAAGACATCATGGTAGGGCCCAATATAAAGTTAAAGTTTAACTGTGTGTTTCCGCAATTAGCCCTACTATTGGGCTTTTGTGCGTGAATTTAAAACCGTGGGTTTCCTCACGATGTTTTCCTTCACTGTAAGACCGATGTTAATAGCGCTCATAATTTTTTCAAAAAAAAGACATTGGTGCACGGCCGGGATTCGAAACCACGGCCTTCGAAATGAAAGTCGGGGTATCTACCACTAGACCAACAGCGCTCTAGGGCCCAATATATTGTAGTCATTGTAGTGTAAAATGATACCTAACTATTTTTAAGCTAATCCTAATATTTATCCTAATATTAAAATGTCAAAACAATCCAAACGTTAAAGTAATAAATATTATAACATTTTATTAGTCTAGCATTTATGCTTAGTCACTTTTGTGCTTTGTTTTTTTTTGCTATATAACCGCCTTTATTCTATTTTTTTTAAAAAAACAATGAAAGATAGATAATAGACCAGTTCCTAGACAGATCAATGGACATTTTTTTAAAGTAAAATAGTTTTAAAAAAGTCACTAGCGGCCTAAGGGCACTTTAGCCGCCTTTAAGATATCGCACGGCAATCACTCGTAAGTAGAATTAAGTAATTTGATTTAAAATCCCGCCACCTTAAACCGAAAATGGATGACCAACCAACATCCTCGTTGTTTTTTTAAATAAAATCTAAAATCAAAAAGCCATGTCGAAAATTTTAAGTTGACCATGGTCACGAAACTTGTTTGGGTGCCGTAATAAATTAAACTAATATTGTATCATAAAATCATTCATTATAATTAATAATAAAAACAAAAAATGTAAAGAAGACCGTTCAAAATGGACCAGCTATATTCACATATATCAAACTGGGTACTTCAAACAAATTTTAATACGAAATTGTTTCTTTCATAAAAGAAGAAATATTATGGATTATTCAATAGCTTTACGTAATCTAAAGCCACTGTGTTAGTATTTTTGTTTTATTTCCGCTAAATTAAAATATATTAAGTTTTACAGTTAGGAGCACTACACTATATTTCTCCTAAATTAGGAGAGATTGAGCCGCCATTTTGTTGGTTTGGAGCCCTTAACTGTGAAAGTTAATGTGAAGGTGAAAGTTAAAGTGAACCTCTACCCCCTAGGTCTGAGCTCTAAGGAAAAACGCCGATCTTCTTTATCCGTGGGTAAACCAGTAAACTGCGGTCTTCAAAATAATTTATAAACCGGCAAAATAGTTTTTAATTAGTACAATGTATTCTGTGGTTTGACTTTGACAGCATGTAACGTAACCTAAACGTCAAAAACTAAATCTAATCTAACCTAAAAATCTGTGTCGTGGATTACGGGTGTTTTGCAGTGTTTTTATTTCAATTTTACGTAATATTGTGCTGAACAGAATTTACAATTAGGTAACCGAATTACTTTAAAAAAACTGATCAGCTAGGTACCTAAATAACTAGTTACCTAGCATAGTTTAGTGAATTTCAAAACTAAGTGGCCCGAATCTAAATCTAATCGTAAGCTAAAAACATTTATTTGTCCATTATACCACAGAAAATCCCGTTTTCAGTACCACAACGTGTAGTGATTCGTGTCAATTTCATCGATTGTGAGTTTTAAATAAATCAATTGTCTGGTAATTAGAACATGAAGTTTAAAGTCAACCAACCTCTTTTGTTGAACAAGTTTTTTTCCATATAACAAAGTGTTACTAGCTAGCCAGTCTGTATGCTGGGTGGTAAATCTCATGTTCTAAGTTTGAAATCCGGGTTATAAAATTGTTGGCTGGCTGTGTTATTGAGATTTCACTAATTAAATGGTATGACTTTTATTTCTTTGAGATTTGATACAAGTTTTATGGAGTTCAAAGAGTGTCTGTGATCCAGATTTATTTAGTTTTCACCTACAATTAGCAGTAAATTATCGATACAAATTGAACTATTTAACCTTAAAGTTATGTTCTACATTTAAAACCGTTAAAAATCAGTTTGTACTGGACTCTGGTAGTAAAATTTATATGATGATATATTTTTTGTGAGGCTTATCTTATGAACTTATGACCTTTAAGTAGCAACAATAGGCGATGAGGCAAATCTTTTCGCTGAGGTTTGTCAGTACAGTTGTAACATCCACAATGAGAAGTCACGCTTATATTGATTCCTTGGGCTCGGCCAGGTAAAAAATTATAACAAAAACTTGTGTTGTGGCTTTTATCACCTTTTGCATTTGTTTATTGCAGTAGTATTTTCTTTTTAGGTATTTTTGTTTGGTAACCTTGCTACTTTTATAAATTAGAAATGATCAAAATTCATTTCTTTAATTTACTTTAAAATCATGTGTGTGTTGATCTGTTTTTTTTTTATAAATAGTAACTTGAAATCTAATTAAAATTTAATTTAATTTGCTATTTGCTTCCGTAACTTGTTTGTTTTTTTTTTATTGTATTGTAATAAAATCTGGTTAGTTAGTTAAGTGTATTATTAAAAATAATTAACAACCTGTATAATAATTAGAGGTAACAGGTAGTTTAACTTAGTTCACACTTCATTTTTCTTGCATATTTAGGTTTCCATACTTTAAAAGGAACCCTTGTAACATCACTTGCTTATCCATCGGACTGTCCGTCTATTTCATTCAATAAGTACCAAACTAAGTCACTAGCATATTATCCTATCTCAAGATGTAGTACATAAATTGCATTACATTTTAATAAATATAAGTACTTAATTCATTGTCAATTCTTGTAGCTGTTGTATTAGATAGAAAGTAATTTAAGACAATACAATCTTCAGTTAGAAATAACATTTTCATAACTTAGAACTTTTAAATACTTAAAATTGCTCTTCACAGCTATTATTTCATTTCACCTTAACATTTAACAGAGCACATTTGGAAATTAAACTTTAAAAATTACTTAACTTACAAACACACTCTTTTTCAACAGAATCATGGCCCAAATCCTTGATGGAAATGCCCTATCTTTAACCATAAAGAACGAACTAAAAACAAGCATCGAGAAATGGGTAAGCCTTGGTAACAGGGCCCCTTCTCTACGCTGCATAATTGTCGGAGAAGATCCAGCGAGCCACACATATGTGAACAACAAAATCAAAGCCGCTGCATTTGTCGGAATCAATGCTGAGACAATTAAGAAAGACAAGAATATCACTGAAGAGGAACTACTTGCTGAAATTCAGGAATTAAATGGTGATGACAATGTTGATGGGATTTTGGTTCAGTTGCCAATTCCGGAGTTTATGGATGAGAGGAGAGTTTGTAATGCTGTAGCACCAGAGAAGGATGTCGATGGATTCCATATTGTTAACGTCGGTAGATTGTGTTTGGATATGCCTACTATTGTTCCTGCTACAGCGTTGGCTGTCGTGGAAATGCTTAAGAGGTATGATATATTTTTTTTATTATTTGTTGTTACGAGTCCAATTTGTTAAATTCATTTTACAAATAGTTTGTAAAGTATGTTTGAAGTCTGAGCATACATGTTGGACAGAATAAACTTCTTCAATTCGTTTTAATAAGTGATTAACCATTAAGTACTTAGATGGTTGACTAAGATGTAGCATGCTTAGCTAGAAGATAGGAAGTGGAAAAATCCTATTCAGTAGTTATCTACGTTTTTCATAGTTCTGTCTTAAATTAGGGATTTCTTGCAAGTCACTTGCTTTTTATTCGTTCCTCCTTAACAATGTTGTTGATTTCAGATTCAACATTGAAACACTGGGCCGTAACGCAGTAGTTATTGGCCGGTCCAAGAATGTTGGCATGCCAATAGCGATGATGCTGCACAGTGACAAAAGACATGACAGCGGACTTGGTATGGATGCGACAGTCACCATTTGCCACCGATACACACCTGCTGAAAAATTGAACAGTTATTGCCGAAATGCTGATATTATTATTACTGCTACTGGTAAGTTTATCAACATATAAAAATATTATGAAGAATTTTCATCTATTTATATTTTATTTATTTATTTTCATTATATTAACAATCAATTGAAATATTAGATTCATCATCATCTCAGTCATTAGTCGTCCATTGCTGAACATGCCTCCCCAATACGGCGCCACAAATAACAATCGCGAGCTACTTCTATCCAACGACTCCCCTCGACCGCTAATATATTAGATAGCACAGGTGCTAGCATTTGCCTGTGTTAGAAGTTTCCACTCCTCCTATAAACTACAAAAATGAGGTTAATTGTTACTATTGGCCGGCCAAAGTTGACGTCCATTGTCAAAATTCTGACGTAATAATGACTATATCTTACGTTTCGTTACAAGCAGACCGATATTAATCAAGTTTATGAGTTCAAATCGTGAAGATCCAAATAAAAGGTTAATGGTCAGATAATTTTTACGGAGTTAGATAAGTATGGATACGCCAAAATCAACTCAAAAATACCAGTTATTCTTAAATCGTTATCAATAATTCTAAACAGTAGTTTGATGATGAAAGATACGCAATAATATTCGAAACGAATTGTTCTCAAGTAGCTGACGTAGTAGTAGAAACACGTCATTTATTTGTTTGAAATAAATGACGTGTTTTAGATTACACAACTTTGTTAAAATTACTGTTTTTTTGTTTGTCTCTAAGCCGTCACCCGTTGTCTGCTAAATCACACACGAGTGTGTTTGCCATTTTGATTCGAAGATTTTGTGATTTTTTGGTTTTTGCAATTTTCGATTCGAGCAATTCAAGAGTTAAAATTACTAAAATTATATTTTCGATCTATTGAAAAAAATTATATTGAATTACCGTATGAAATTTAAAAAAAAAACTTTTGTAAAAAATTACACTTAAACTAAATCTTAATTGACAATAAAATAACAGATAAATTAATCAGTATCAAAGCATCACTAAGCCAAGTGAACTTACTGTAACTCTACCCATTTGTAAATGCCTAATTTTCTCTTGTTCAGGCATTCCGAAGCTCATCAAAGCTGACATGGTAAAACCTGGAGCGACCATCATTGATGTTGGCATCACGAGAGTTACTGATGAAAATGGAAAAACCAGACTTGTTGGCGATGTCGATTATGATGGTAAGTTTTAGTTTTCATATGTATCCTAGGTTCATTGCATAATGCCTATAAAATTATGTTATCAACTATATAGAGAATACTGGTTAGATTTTTTTATTGTTCTTGTTTAAATTATAGGTATTTGTATTAGGTATGATGATTGTTATTAATTTAACACATGATCACAAAAAAACCCTATGAGTTTTTTGTGCCTTCTCATCGTTGGGCGCGTTCCGAAGCCACACTAAAATCTTCAGACAGATTTTACTTATCCAAGTGATCAACTGATCATGTACTTTTATTGTGTACAAGCATTCTATCGAAATAAATATTTATGATTAGATACGATTGATTTGGTACTGAGCTAAGTTTTCAGCTAACTTATTCGCATTATATATGTTTTAAGTTAGTTTTAAATTAGGTAACTTCCTTTTTTAGGATCCGCACTTAAATGACTAAGACTCCTATGTCCGTCAGCACGAAAAATATATTGTCGAATTGACATAAAAGTTCCGTCTCTTTCTCTCAAACGACGAATAAAGAGACGCAACATTTTTGTCAATCGAGATAATTTTTCTCATGCTGTCATGTTACCAAGCAGGCTGTATCTCGTGAACCGTAATAGCCAGAGAGTTGCAATTTTCACCAGAATCAGATGATGTTTTTTCTGTTGCCGGTTTATTTTTTAACCGACTTCAAAAAAAAGGAGGAGGTTCTCAATTCGTCTGTATGTATATATTTTTTTTTGTATAATTAACTTACCTTTTATTTTATCCAAACAGAGGTGAAAGAAATAGCGGGTGCTATAACGCCTGTACCCGGCGGCGTCGGTCCCATGACAGTCACGATGTTGATGCACAACACCTTCCAAGCTGCACAGAATTTGCGCAAACCTTTAAACTGAAATACTGCAAAAAATGACTAAAATACTGATTGGTTTTAATTAACAATAGCACAAAATAAAAAATCTCCTCGAAAAGTGCATCAAAATCTACGTAAAATGTATTCGTAATCCTTACATTTTATGTCTTTCAAAGTGCGTCACTGGAATGTCCATATTATTTATTTCGTTTTGTTTTTGTTAATTTACGAAATGTATTATTTTTGGAACGTGTAAAATTAAAGTGTTTTCGGTAATGCACTAAAACACTTGGGTTTTACTTAAGTTTCTTTTTTGTAACTACAGATTTTGCTAATGCATTTCTCCGTGTAAAAAAAATCGGTAAAAATGTCTTGAACATTAAAAATTAGATGTATTACGTACCTATACGTCTAATTTTTATTGGTAAACAAAATCAAAAATATTTAATGTTCAAATTATTTGATTGCTCCTCGAATATTAAATAAAAACTCACTAAGTGAAGATGAATGTGCCTTTATATAAGTTTAGTTAATAAAATTAATATTAGATATTAAGTTAAAATTTAATTTGAAATACCTCCTAAAAGGAGTTAAAATAAGTGAAAGTTGACCTTTTTTACTCATTTTAAATTGAATTTTAACTATAATTAAGGAAAAAGACAAGTATTAATTGTATACCTAGATCTATTTAAATTATATTGAATACTTTATGTACTAAGAAAACCTACATTATGTAGAAGTAAATTAAGATTATTTTTCTATTACATTCCTTATTATTGAATGACTGTGTTTTAATACTATAGGTACCTACTTACTTTCCAGTTATAGATAAACATTTTTGTTTAAGACGGCGATAGATAATAATTATCCGTCCTTGTCCGATTGCATAGAAATGAGCGAGATGGAATTGCATGAAAAAATCTATAATTTCTCGTAAAATTAATCATTAACGACGATTAAAATAATATATTTTTTAAATGCTGCGAGAAGGTTCTAGGTATTGTATTTTCTAATATTATGATGCCTATAAGAAAATATAGTGGTTAAGGATTTAGAAGAAAAATTGTTTTATTTTGTACAGGGTAACTTTGCCCGTATAATAGTGGTATTTAAAGTAATTTTTTATTGTTTTTGAAATGAAGGAGGCACTTCTTGTATCCTGTACAATAACATAATATAGTGTTTAAAGATATGTTTGATACCGGTTATGAAGAAAAATATTCAATCGGAAGGGATTTGAACTCTATTCACATTAGTCACGTCCTTAAGTACTTATATAACCTATTTTAATAATAGGGGTTAAAGTATGAAATTGCCGTTTTATTGCAATAGGTTCTTTGAATTGACATAGAATCTTCATGGTTTGAGGTTTTCGAATGAAACTTTTTTCAAATGGTTTCTGTGATGTTCTTTTTTTAAAAAATGTGAAACATTTGAATATCGACTTTCAATTGTTTTTGTTATTCAATTTAGACAAGAAAGATGGATACTGCGAAAATTCGAGTAATTTTTGAATACGAGTTCCGACGCGGAACTAACGCGGCAGAAACAGCCCGCAATATCAATGCTGCGTTTGGAGAGGGGTCTACTAATGAACGCACCGTGCGATTTTGGTTTAAACGCTTTCGTGATGGAAATTTCGACTTAAAGAACGAGCACGAGGAAGACCGCCCACACAGGTGAATAACGATGAATTAAGAGAGATAGTGGAAGCCGATCCTAGTCAAACTACCCAGGAATTAGCGGCATGGTTTAACGTTACCTTACCCACTTTATTGACTCACTTGCGTCAAATCAATAAAATAAAAAAATACGAAAAATGGGTGCCTCATGATTTGACTGATCTGCAAAAAGAAACGCGTGTTGAAACTTGTGTTGCCTTGTTGAACCGGTACAGAAATGAAGGAATATTGGATCGAATTGTAACATGTGATAAAAAGTGGATTCTTTATGATAACCGGAAAAGAAAAATGCAATGGCTGACCCCAGGTCAAATGCCACAACAGTGTCCTAAAGCAAAACTTACCAATAAAAAGGTAATGGTAACTGTTTGGTGGTCTCAGCATGGTGTTATTCACTATAGTTTTCTTCGATCTGGTCAAGCAATTACGGCAGATGTCTATTGTGCCGAACTCCGAACCATGTTGACAAAACTAGCAGTAAAACAGCCCCGACTCATGAATCGATCTTCACCATTATTGCTCCACGACAACGCGAGACCTCACACAGCACGAGAAACCATTTTGACCCTTCAGGAACTGCACTTAGAAACCATTCGTCATCCTCCGTATTCACCAGACCTTGCTCCAACGGACTACCATTTTTTTCGTGATTTGGACAATTATCTACGTGACAAGAAGTTTTCTTCCCAGGAGGCAGTACAAAATGCTTTCACACAGTTTGTGCAGTCTAGATCGTCGGAGTTCTATCGCAAAGGCATTAATAACCTTCCCATTAGATGGCAGCAATGTATAGATAATAATGGCAACTATTTTGATTAAATTAATTTGTTAAAAATTTAAAAAATAAACAATTAAGATTTTCAGTACAAATCGGCAATTTCATACTTTAACCCCTAATACTTACGATACGTTTTTTTTTTTACATTTCGCTAACTTTACAGTTAGTTTTTCTAAGGTTAATGCTGAATCGCGAAGACATAAGACAAAACTAAACCTAGTTTAGTTAAACATTATCACTGGCAACAGCATAGAATTTCGAAATTTTCATCCCTTCTAATTATCCTTGCAGTTTAGTCCAATTTGCATTGGACTTCCCATTCTCTTCGTATTCCGATCAATATCTTCGAAACAAGACGAGCTCAGGTTTCACAAATCAAATCTGTCAATCGAATACTAACTACGAACAAGTCTAGATTCTCGACGTCCTAGGTCCTACGTAGGTAGGAATATTGGAATCAATATATGTACGAAGCTTTGATGACAGGAATATAACAGGACACTAGTTTGGTAGGTAACGAACCAAAATGGACAGAACTTGATAGCGGCCAGCGCACACTTATCTATATATGTATCTACTTATAATAAAGGAAGAGAGGACAAAAAGTCTGTACTTGGAAATATAATCAAATAAAAAACTCGATTAAAATACATACATACATACACTCACGGCAAAAACATAACACTTCCTTTGGCAGTCGTGTAAAAATACGCATAGAAACAACAAAAAAACCAAAAAGAAAAAAACAAGCCCAGTAATTTGAAATTACGCTAAGTAATAATAGTTTTGTAATCGATACACACAGAACACATAAAAACACGTAAAAAATTACTCACAGTCGGGACCCATTCATTTTACCAATCTAATTTTTCCAATGGGTCCCGACTGTGAGTAATTTTTTACTCATTTATTATGTGTTCTGTGTGTATCGATTACAAAACTATTATTACTTAGCGTAATTTCAAATTACTGGGCTTGTTTTTTTCTTTTTGGTTTTTTTGTTGTTTCTATGCGTATTTTTTAATCGAGTTTTTTACGCAGTCGGGTTTTTTGTTTTTTTATAAATTATTTTTTTTATTTTATGCTTTTTAGTTATTTTCATTTATTGATGGTAGGTAAGTCTCGTAATCTATTCATTTCATTAGGGGGTTATAATGTACTAGCTGCGCCCCGCGGTTTCACCCGCGTAATTTCCGTTCCCGCGGGAATAAAAAGTAGCCTATGTGTTAATCCAGGTCCCCCAGCTACCTATATTCCAAGTTTCATCGCAATCGGTTCAGTAGTTTTTGCGTGAAAGAGTAACAACCTCACATACATACGTATGTGAGGTGGTTACTCTTATACATACAAACTTTCGCGTTTATAATATTAGTAAGATTCTATTTCAGTTAGGGTTTAGTTATTTATTGTTTAAATTTATTATTCTTTTAACGTTTTTAGGTACCTAAGTGTTATTAGGCTTTTATTCAGTAGGTAGGTACAATTTATGTAAATATTTTTTTAGTTTATATCAATTCCTGTCACCTGTACCATCACGGCTTATACCACGGCTTATACTTTGATAGTTCCAAGCGTAACTACGTAACAAAAATAAAAACTTGTTCGTTAGTAATAAAAAGCAAGAATACCTAATTGTAAATTAACTTTAAACCGTTATATTTCCTAAACGGTTCTTTAAAACGAAAAATGGTGAAAGAAACCTAATATTTATTTTTAAAAACCTATTCAACGATACCCATCTTGACATACTTTGACGATTTTGGATTTTTTAATTTTGACAATATGGCGTCTGGTGGTGACATAAGTTACTTGGGATTACTGTCATGTCTTTAGTCACACTCGCCAGATTAAGACGAATCGATTGACGTAAGAATCATCAAAATCGGTCCATGCGTTTGGCCTCTAGAACGCCACATAGAAACATCCATACATACATACATACATACATACATACATACATAGACCGGTAAACACATTACCCTCCTTTGCGTCGCGCAGTCGGGTAAAAATAGTTGTCTCGGGGACTAGAACAAAATTATATATTTTTTTTATTTTAAATTCATGTCATTCAAATTCAAGTTTTTAAATCGCTCGAAGTGGCGCTAATGATTCAAAAATAGAGCCCCAGCAGACGGCAGTCGCCTCCGTAAAAGTCAATTTAGCCAAATCACATGGAGAGATACTTATTATCAAAAGCAGGAAAGCGGACCCCGGGTTCCCGAGAGGGACCGGGAGCGATGCGATGTTCCCGAGCAACCGGGAACATCCCTCGGATGATGAAGAGTGTTAGTGTGGTAAAACCGTTTTTTTTTTGTAAGTGTCGATTTTGCTCTCAAAATCTTACTTAGAAATCTAGCTAACGTCTACAACCTTGTAGTTTCATTACAACGGGACTATTCGTAACAAACAAAAGAAATCTTTAATATTTAAAATATTACTAGGTATAGATAGATAAGTAAAGGAGGTAAGATTTTAAAAAGCTTTTTTAATAGTTTAACAATACTCTTTATTTTATTTTGAAATAGAAGATCGGTAGTGAGCAGTTGTCAGACTAAGTGAGTAGTGATGAATAGTACCTAATTTGATTCAGTATTTTCATTGTGGCTGTTAGACAAGAGGCGTATAAACTACTTACTAGATACTTAAATTGTGGCATAGATACCGTCAATATTAAGTCCAGAGACGTGCCAATTACATAGGTAGGTTAGTAAGCAAGCATAGGTAATCTTGTTTCGTCCCTTTCCTACAATAAACGAGGGTCCGGAACGTGGTCTCTGACTAATAAAATAATTAGGTTATAGTGTCGTTGGACAGCAAGGGGTGCGTTCCAGTCATTTGTGAGGTCGTCGCATTTGCATGAAGCCTGCATTTCGACGAAACTTAGCTTAATTGCGGGCCATTGTATATTTTAGTTGAACAAGTTGAACTGCGGTGGTATCATCCTTGACCCGTTGGGTTAATGTTGCAGGGTTGTTGTGTTTTGTCTACTCTATTTCTACCTTTCGAATTGAGGATCATTAAGACTTAGACCTGTTTTAAAGATTTCAAAAATGTCTCAATTCCTATGTTTCGTAGTCGGTACATCGAAGCATCACCTACGAGGCAGTACCTAGACGGGGTTATACCAATGAGTCTATTAAAGTTATAGAGACACCATTGCACAACAAATCATCATTGAAAAGCGGCACAAACTATGCTTTTACAACGAAACTATTGTTATTTCTTTCTAAAACATAAGACTAAATGCTACTTGCATTACGTAAGAAAGAGATGTCATAATTTTATTACTAAAGCGATCGTGACGTGAGCTGGGATGGAACTAAGACTTCTTTGGCTAGTAAGCTTAGATTTGTGTTGCCAAGAAATTTGCCCTATTACGTATCTAGAAGTTTTTACATATCTCTGGGTTATACATTGAAATTGCCTACGTCGTCGATGAGACTACGTTCTTTTACAAATAGACTACCCTGCATTTTTCTACTGCTACCTTGCTTAGATGATAGGCTAAGGCGCTCAACAAATTCTGGCAAAGTAAGGTAATGTAGCTAGGTATACCTATGTAAATATTTTAAATAAACTCGCTCTCAATAGCTATGAAACGGCGATTTTTAAGATACCTACTTTTTTCATACATAAATAAGAGACTCGGATTTGGGAGATATTTTTAATTTTATCCTAAAGTAGCTCGAAAAAACAGTTTATTTAAAAAAAAAACATTTACGTACCGCAAGTACCTACTTAGGTACTTATCTTTGGAACTTGAACTTGTCTCTGGAATCTTACTAATATTATAAACGCGAAAGTTTGTATGTATGTAGGTATGTATGTATGTGAGGTTGTTACCCTCTCACGCAAAAACTACTAAACCGATTGCGATGAAACTTGGAATATAGGTAGCTGGATACCGGGAATAACGCATAGGTTACTTTTTATCCCGATATTCCCGCGGGAACGGGACTTACGCGGGTAAAACTGCGGGGCGCAGCTAGTAAACTATAAATAGGTACATAAATATTGTAGGTATTTATACGTAATGTAGCGAAGCGAATGAGTAGATACCTTACCAAGCTTTATTTGATTCACTGTGTCCCACGGGTTTACCCGTGTAATTCAATACCAGGATAAAATGAAAATGGCCGTGGAAATACTAGGATAAAATAGGTCTATCGTATCTGTTAGTCTATGTTCCGTGTGCCGAATTTCAGATCCGTTTAGCCGTTTTTGCGGGATTGACACGCAAACATTGAAACAAACAACTAATTTAATTATTCATTTAGTATACCTACAAGAAAAACATTTACATTACAACAGTCATGTCATAATAGATAGGTACATAGGTAAGTATACAAATGTGAGTCTAACCCCGTTTAGAGTTATCTACCGACAAACCTCAAGGGAATAAGGTACCTAAAAATATAGTGGAAGGTAATGAAGTGTACAGAACATGATGAAGAGAAGAAAAAGAACACATTTTGTAAACCCTACATAATACGTATAATAAAACCCAATACATACCGATATATTATAGATATATTGTACATAATAAAACATTACTTACATTAAACAATAGACATATTTTATACATAGGTACCTACCTACATAAATATCTACATACTAATTAAATAAATATCTAAAAATATTACATACATACGTAATTATACCTACCTACAGAGAGGACAAAATAATAATGCTCCGCATTTACTCTTTTTTTAAATACCTTGAGAGATGGACGCGCCCGAATGTCATGCTATTTTAGAAGTTGAATTTTCTATTCAAACTTAAGTAATTTCAAAAGGCTTGCCCTAAGCCCTAAAGTCAATTCAGATTCAATGTACCATTATGTTCTGTACTAGAAAATGCAAGAAACAAAATTAAATTAAAATACCTAGTTACCCTTCGGCCGGGTGCACTTTGAACACACGGCCTTACTTTGCTTTTCATAAAGAAGTCTCATCATAATAGGTGAAGTCTAAGGTTAAAACTGAAGTTAGTTCTTCAAAATGAAGTCCGATTATTAAGACACTTATTTTCGTTAAGATATTGGCATTACCTACTTCATCTATAAAATAGAAAATTCTGAAAGATTGACTGACTGACGAAAGATAATTATATCAACGCATCACCTAAAACACTGGCTCTAGGCACATAATGACATTTTAAGGGTGTATTCTTTGCTTCATTATACTACTACGTAAATGTTCCTTGTCACGTGTAGATTATCCGGCCGAGTCGGGACCTTTGTCTGGCGACTACAGCGCCACATTTTTGTTCGATTCGTGGGACTCATTTATTCAAAAGTAGGTACTCTTCACCCTTCGAGTGTTGTCAACTTTTATACACTCTCTCTATTAAGGTATCTAACCTAACCATGACAAAGGTACCACACCCCTAGAGCATAAAATCAACACAGCCCTTGACCTCATTCACCGATGGGGCAATTCGGTGAAACTCGAATTCGGACCTGAAAAAACCCAGGTGATTGCCTTCACGTCCCGGGCTACTCGCTGTCGTATCCGAATGAACCAGTCACCACTTACATTTGTCAACGAAATAAAATATCTCGGTATAATCATCGACAGGAGACTTCACTTCACAAAACATGTTGACTACGTAATACAAACGGCCAAAAAGCTATTCAATAAGTTAAGCCTCTTCATTAGGCCAACATGGGGTGTTCACCCCGAGAACGTGCGCACCATTTATCTAATGGTCATCGAACCTATCATCTGTTACGGTGCAGCCATCTGGTCCCACGCGCTTAAATACAAATAATAGGGGTTAAAGTATGAAATTGCCGTTTTATTGCAATAGGTTCTTTGAATTGACATAGAATCTTCATGGTTTGAGGTTTTCGAATGAAACTTTTTTCAAATGGTTTCTGTGATGTTCTTTTTTTAAAAAATGTGAAACATTTGAATATCGACTTTCAATTGTTTTTGTTATTCAATTTAGACAAGAAAGATGGATACTGCGAAAATTCGAGTGATTTTTGAATACGAGTTCCGACGCGGAACTAACGCGGCAGAAACAGCCCGCAATATCAATGCTGCGTTTGGAGAGGGGTCTATTAATGAACGCACCGTGCGATTTTGGTTTAAACGCTTTCGTGATGGAAATTTCGACTTAAAGAACGAGCCACGAGGAAGACCGCCCACACAGGTGAATAACGATGAATTAAGAGAGATAGTGGAAGCCGATCCTAGTCAAACTACCCAGGAATTAGCGGCATGGTTTAACGTTACCTTACCCACTTTATTGACTCACTTGCGTCAAATCAATAAAATAAAAAAATACGAAAAATGGGTGCCTCATGATTTGACTGATCTGCAGAAAGAAACGCGTGTTGAAACTTGTGTTGCCTTGTTGAACCGGTACAGAAATGAAGGAATATTGGATCGAATTGTAACATGTGATGAAAAGTGGATTCTTTATGATAACCGGAAAAGAAAAATGCAATGGCTGACCCCAGGTCAAATGCCACAACAGTGTCCTAAAGCAAAACTTACCAATAAAAAGGTAATGGTAACTGTTTGGTGGCCTCAGCATGGTGTTATTCACTATAGTTTTCTTCGATCTGGTCAAGCAATTACGGCAGATGTCTATTGTGCCGAACTCCGAACCATGTTGACAAAACTAGCAGTAAAACAGCCCCGACTCATGAATCGATCTTCACCATTATTGCTCCACGACAACGCGAGACCTCACACAGCACGAGAAACCATTTTGACCCTTCAGGAACTGCACTTAGAAACCATTCGTCATCCTCCGTATTCACCAGACCTTGCTCCAACGGACTACCATTTTTTTCGTGATTTGGACAATTATCTACGTGACAAGAAGTTTTCTTCCCAGGAGGCAGTACAAAATGCTTTCACACAGTTTGTGCAGTCTAGATCGTCGGAGTTCTATCGCAAAGGCATTAATAACCTTCCCATTAGATGGCAGCAATGTATAGATAATAATGGCAACTATTTTGATTAAATAAATTTGTTAAAAATTAAAAAAAAAACAATTAAGATTTTCAGTACAAATCGGCAATTTCATACTTTAACCCCTAATACATTTATCACAGACTTCTCTCATTACAACGACTATTTGCAATAAAAATCGTACAGGGCTTCAGAACCCTCAGCACCACTGCACCCATATCGCTTGCCCAACTCATCCCACTCCCCTCCAAAGTGGAAGCAGTCGCCGACATTGAGCGCTCCAAACTGATGGGCGTCACTTCGCAGTTGCCCGATGACGTCCCGATTGAGAAGCTCTGTCGGCCTGCTACACTTCTACATCCTGACAGACAGAGTTACAATACAGTTCCAGGAAATCTCATCTTTGGATGACTTCCTGGAACTTCCAAACCTGGAAATAGTCGCATCTCCATCCAAGATCTACACCGACGGTAGCAAGCACGACGACTCAGTCGGTGCTGCCTTCGTTGCCTTTGACCCGTCGGGGAGGCGGACGGCAGTTGAAAAGTTCAAGCTTCACGACTGCTGCTCTGTTTTCCAGGCGGAACTCCTGGCTATCAGGGAGGCGTGCAACTACATCCTGCACCACAGACTCCCGAATACCCTCATCCTCTCCGATACTAAGTCCGGTCTCATGGAGCTCTGCAACCGGAACAGTTACAACCCATTTGCGGTTGCAATCCACAGAAAGGTACACTCAGCCAGAACATCAGGCCTCATAGTGGAGTTCGCGTGGATTAAGGCTCACGTTGGCCTTGACGGCAACGAGCAGGCGGATGTCGCGGCAAAGGCGGCTGCCAATCTTCACCGCACGCCCGACTACGTCGCCATTCCTATAAGCCACGTAAAACACCTTAACAAAATCAATATGCAGAAAGCCTCACAAAAGTTCTATGAGAACCCGGAATCCGCTATCCACACCAAATCTCTTCTACCTTCATATCCCCTCCTTCTCGAATTTCTACAAACCATTAAACCCACCTTCCCCATCACCCAACTTCTATCTAACCACGGATACCACAAAGAGCATCTGTTTCGCTTCAAAATACTGAGCGACGATCTGTGTCCATGTGACAATTCCTCAGTCCAAAGCTGGCGGCACCTCATAGAGGAATGCCCCAGATACACAGCCATCCGCTCACAACATCTCATCGCTTCTAGAATATTCAGTCTCAACCCATTCAATCTCAATGACGTCATTAAGAAAGAAACCACAACAAACAGCTTCCAAAATTTAATAGTTAACATCGTAAACACACTAAAGGAATTCAACAAATCTAATTCAAATGTAAGTTAAACAATATAGTGATGTCTCGCGGTGTAACCCATTAGCGCCGCGGGAACATTAACTTCTTAAAAACTAAACACTCAATAAAAAAAAACCTAACCTAACCTATCCAATAGTGATAAGCTCTCAGTATTTATTAGCCGAATAAAAACCAATTAAGTAGGTATCTACTTAGCTAGATACTATCAAAAAGATAATGAAGTTAACTCGAAGACCGTCACTCAATTACTCTAGACATCTCTACTAGACTACAAATAGGCAATTCATTATGTTGAGTATATATAGTACTTGCGTCCTTATATAATTAAGGTAGCGAAATTTAAGTGATTTGATCAATATGCAATAAATTTGGTGCTTGCGTCCTTGATTAAGATGAATCTATTCATAGCGAAATTAAAGTGATTTGATCAATATGCACTAATAGCTAGGGTATGTTGATGTACACAGGGTACATACGTACATATGTGTAGGGTGCCCGCCAACATTAAATAAATAAATAATATTACCATGCTGCTCAAACCATCTAATAAATAAATAAATATTGCACGTCATTCTCATTACACACAACGCAATCTAGCCACAAACTAAGCACTAAGCTTGTGCTATGAGTACTAGACAACTGATATACTACATAGTATACATTTTTTTGTAAATTTATACATATTACACATAGAAAGACACCAAGACCAGATGCAAATATTTATTTCTAAGCGTAAATATTTGCAGCCGGCGGGAATCGAACCCGCAGCCTTCTGTATTGCAGTCGAGCCTTGGTCCGATGCGCTACAGAGGCCGTCAAAATCTAATCTAATCAAATCATCTAAGTACTGTAGGTATTAACAAAGGTAAAACTATCTTAAATAACCTACATTGCTTATGTAGGTACCTATGACCTAGCAAGCCTTTAAGTGTATAAAAATCAAGATTCTGAATAAACACGATAAAAAGATATAAGCAATTTAGATAATTGAGAAAATTTGTAGTAGGTAACCTAACCTAACCTACCTTAATTTTCCACTTTTTATTTTTCGGTATTTTCCCTTTACCTACTGTTAGGCCGTTTACAGAAAAAAGCTGGCAGCCAGCGCCGATCTACCAGCGCTTATCGGAACCGGCCGGCGCGGGTAATCTGCGCAGGTAATAGACGCCAAGTTTCTATACAACGCACAAAACCAGGACCGAATCCGATAAGCGCTGAATGTCTCCGAACGACACGCGCACGCGCAGTTCATCGCTGGCGCCGCCATTATTTAGAAACTCGGCGCCTATTACCCGCGCGTCGGCCAGTTCCGATAGGCGCTGTTATTCGGCGCAGGCTGCCAGCTTTCTTTCTGTATACGGCCTTACTATACTACCTACCTAATTTAGACTGTTTATACTTACCTACACGCAGCAATAGGTAGGTACCCACCTAAGTACAATTTTGTTTACCTACCTACCTACGTACCGTCCCTAATGTAAATTCGCTCGATATGCAAAACAGTGTAACCACCGATAAATGAAAACTCCCATACCTACTAGCAGAAAGTTGTTAGGTTTTTATGGCTGCGGGCTATGAGAATTTGCATGCTATGCACGTTGCACCCCTGCGGTTTGAAGGCACTTTTCAATAATATTATTGCCTTATTAACTGCTTAGGTGTCGTGATTACCTATTTAATAATAATGGCTTGAAGTAGGGTGAATAATAAAGAAGCACTTAGTTTAATATAATTTAGGGGCCCCTTCAGTTTTCTACACGAAAATCAGCTTGTGCAGTGCAGCCGGTTGAAATATGACGCCCCACATTTTTTTATGGACAGATTATCTATTTAGGTTAGGTTAGGTTTTTAACGTTTTTATTCCAGCAGGTAGGTAATTTTACTAATATTATAAACGTGAAAGTCTATATGTATATGTATGTGACTTTGTTACTCTTTCACGCAAAAACTAACGAACCGATTGCAATGAAACTTGGAATATACTAGGTGGCGTAACTAAATAATTTTCGATAATCACAACAACTACGTAGAAGCATTGTAGAAGTTTAAATTAAATCCGGCCTTATAAACGGCGCACCGTTTAATTTTGACTAACTGCGCACTCGGGTTTCACTCGCGTAAGATCCCGCGGGAATATCGGGATAAAAAGTAGTCCATGTATTGTTCTAGGTCTCCACTTATCTGCGTACCAAGTTTCATCGTAATCGGTTCATAAGTGTTTGCGTGATTGAGTAACAAACTCACAGACATAGGTACATACATACTTGTAAGTTTTCGCGTTTGTAATATTACTAAGAGGTAGGACAATATATGAAACCCCAAAACAATCACACCTGTGCCAGTACACCTACCACTGTCCATCAGCGTCAGATACTACCTCAACTATTTTGAGATACACCATTGAATATAACGACAAGATCGCTTACTGAACAACACACAAAAGAGCTAAATCAAGATTAAACCCGACTATAAACTTCTATGAATAAGTAGGTAAGTTAAAATCGATACTTTACAAAGCTAATCTTTGTCAAGTTTCGCGATAAATGTAGGTACAATTTCGAACAGTAAAGCTTAGGTTAAAACAAATAAAATTAAGCGAAAGCGTGCCTTGTAAGGCCACGTGCAGGTTCGAAAACAAAATCCTAAATTGAAGAATGATTTTCAAAACCCCCAATGATTTCAAATGAACTATTCCAAACAATGAGGTAGGCAAGACCAAAAAAATATTGAAAGGTGAATTAAGGTGATCTTTCACCGCTACCATTCGCGTGTAATGTAACGTTACCACTGAACTCAAACGAAAAAAACTAAAAATTCTAAATTCTAAATAGTTTATTTCCTTTACATTCTTTTTCAACAACACGTACATGGTTTTAAATCTAATGATCATAGTGTGGCTTCGGAATACGCCCTTTGATGAGAAGAAGCCACAAGAAACTCATGGGGACTGGACTCATTACCACTGGAAATGCGATTCCTTATAAAATTCCCCGGACGGCCTCTGTGGCGCGTCGGGCGGACGCTGGACTGCAATGCAGAGGCTGCGGGTTCGATTACCGTCGGGTGCAAATATTTATGCTTAAAAATAAATGTTTGTGTCTGGTCTGGGTGTCATTCTATGTATACTATGTATGTATTTACAAAAAAAAGTATATGTAGTATATCCGTTGTCTAGTACACATTGTACAAATGTACAAGCCTAGTGCTTACTTTGGGGCTAGATTGCGCTGTATGCAATGTATTGAAATATTTATTTATTTAATTACCTGTTATTGTGACAGATTTGACCATTACATACCTACAGCTCGCACCTTGTGAGTCGAATCTATAATGTTCCATTACAAGTCAATGCTCGCGGTGAAGGAACACCTTTACATGTATGGAAAGTTTTTTACTATTTTTTTCTTTTCTTTTGTACTTATGTAGATAAAATCTAAACATTTCAACGCTTCTACTAGGTACCTAAACGGAACGTTCTGGGAAAGCCGTCATGGCCGCACGTCGTGTCTAGACTTCATTGTACCTATTTCATGCATGTTATATGTAAGGTGCTATTGTGAAAGACTTTAAAGATGGGTACTGACCGACGTTGCTACGCGTAAAGTAACGTGTAACACAACGAGCCTTCGTGCAGTCTTAAAGTCAGTAGCCAGTACCTACCTATGGGGAAATAAGCTACTCTCAACGAAGTTCTTATCATAACAGAGGAATGATGTTCGCGAATGATACATTACGCGTAGTGACACCAGTCAGTACCTTATAATTTGCCTACCTTATAATTTGACGACCTCTGTGGCGCGTCGGGCGAATGCTTGGCTGCAATACAGAAGGTTGCGGGTTCGATTCCGGCTGGGTGCAAATATTTATGCTTAAAATAAATATTTGTATTTGGTCTGGGCGTATTTCTATGTATAATATGTATGTATTTACAAAAGAAAAATAAATATAAGTAGGATATCCGTTGTCTAGTCACCGTAACACAAGCTTAGCAGCTTACCACGGGGCTAGATGGCGCTGTGTGTTCGTCACAGGATTTATTTATTTATTATTTATCCATGTTGATTTTGTATTCATAAGTTCGGAATATGACTGATTATGATATTTATACATTACGCGCGATGTTCGTGAACTTAGCAGAGCATTGTCCAGCAGATCAAAAAATAATGTGAGTTCTATTCGCATGCAGCCGAGTTCTATAGTTCCTGATACTTTTTAAAAATAGTTTCGGCGTTTAAGCCTTAGAAAAGTCAATTGAAAAAATGCTCTGCTAACTTCGCGGTTTATTTCAGCAGAGCATAATATTATTTGATTTCTATATAAATACGGCATATTTCCACAGTTCCTGATACTTTTTAGAAATAGTTCTGGTCTTTTAACTGAATTAAACTCACATTCAAGTCTCAGCAGAGCATAACATGATGTCATCCAAGTAAACGAAAAATTCTAAAGTCGTCATTTCGAATTCAAAGTATGGGAGAGGCTAGAACTCATTCTTTTTTAGTAGATCTAGCTCAGTTCTACCCCTTACAATTCGATTTGAGTCCAGAACTCACATAAAAGTGTCAGCAGAGCATACCTGAAAATCCAAGTAACGAAAAATTCTAATGTTGTCAATTTCAATACAAAGTATGGGAGAACCTAGAACTCATTGATTTTGTGTAGATCTAGATTAGCACTACCCATTACAACTTGATTTGAGTCCAGAACTCTCATAAAAGTGTCAGCAGAGCATACCTGAAAATCCAAGTAACAAAAAATTCTAGTGTTTTAATTTCAAATTCAAAGTAAGGGAGAGGCCAGAACTCATTCAATCTTAGTAGTTCTAGATCAGTACTACCCGTTACAATTTGATTTAAGTCCAGAACTCCCATAAAAGTGTCAGCAGAGCATACCTGAAAATCCAACTACCGAATAATTCTAATGTTGTCAATTTCAATACAAAGTATGGGATAACCTAGAACTCATTGATTTTGTGTAGATCTAGATTAGCACTACCCATTACAACTTGATTTGAGTCCAGAACTCTCATAAAAGTGTCAGCAGAGCATACCTGAAAATCCAACTACCGAAAAATTCAAATGTTGTCAATTTCAATACAAAGTATGGTAGAACCTAGAACTCATTGATTTTGTGTAGATCTAGATTAGCACTACCCATTACAACTTGATTTGAGTCCAGAACTCTCATAAAAGTGTCAGCAGAGCATACCTGAAAATCCAAGTAACAAAAAATTCTAGTGTTTTAATTTCAAATTCAAAGTAAGGGAGAGGCCAGAACTCATTCAATCTTAGTAGTTCTAGATCAGTACTACCCGTTACAATTTGATTTAAGTCCAGAACTCCCATAAAAGTGTCAGCAGAGCATACCTGAAAATCCAACTACCGAATAATTCTAATGTTGTCAATTTCAATACAAAGTATGGGATAACCTAGAACTCATTGATTTTGTGTAGATCTAGATTAGCACTACCCATTACAACTTGATTTGAGTCCAGAACTCTCATAAAAGTGTCAGCAGAGCATACCTGAAAATTCAACTACCGAAAAATTCTAGTGTTTTAATTTCGAATTCAAAGTACAGGAGAGGCCAGAACTCATTCAATCTTAGTAGTTCTAGATCAGTACTACCCGTTACAACTTGATTTAAGTCTAAAACTCCCATAAAAGTGTCAGCAGAGCATACCTGAAAATCCAACTACCGAAAAATTCTAATGTTGTCAATTTCAATACAAAGTATGGGAGAACCTAGAACTCATTGATTTTGTGTAGATCTAGATCAGCACTACCCATTACAACTTGATTTGAGTCCAGAACTCCCATAAAAGTGTCAGCAGAGCATACCTGAAAATCCAACTACCGAAAAATTCTAATGTTGTCAATTTCAATACAAAGTATGGGAGTACCTTGAGATTGATTTTGTGTAGATCTAGATCAGCACTACCCATTACAACTTGATTTGAGTCCAGAACTCCCATAAAAGTGTCAGCAGAGCATACCTGAAAATCCAACTACCTACCGAAAAATTCTAATGTTGTCAATTTCAATACAAAGTATGGGAGAACCTAGAACTCATTCATTTTGTGTAGACCTAGATGAGCACTACCCATTACAACTTGATTTGAGTCCAGAACTCTCATAAAAGTGTCAGCAGAGCATACCTGAAAATCCAAGTCTCAGAAGAGCATACCATGATGTCATCCAAGTAAGCGAAAAATTCTAATGTTGCCATTTTAAGTTCAAAGTATGGGAGAGGGTAGAACTCATGCAATCTTAGTAGTTCTAGATCAGTACTACCCGTTAAAACTTGAATTAAGTCCAGAACTCCCATAAAAGTGTCAGCAGAGCATACCTGAAAATCCAACTACCGAAAAATTCTAATGTTGTCAATTTCAATACAAAGTATGGGAGAACCTAGAACTCATTAATTTTGTGTAGATCTAGATCAGTACTACCCGTTACAACTTGATTTAAGTCCAGAACTCCCATAAAAGTGTCAGCAGAGCATACCTGAAATTCCAAGCCTCCGCAGAGCATAACATGATGTCATCCAAGTAAACAAAAAATTCTAAAGTCGTCATTTCGAATTCAAAGTATGGGAGAGGCTAGAACTCATTCTTTTTTAGTAGATCTAGCTCAGTTCTACCCCTTACAATTCGATTTGAGTCCAGAACTCACATAAAAGTGTCAGCAGAGCATACCTGAAAATCCAAGTAACGAAAAATTCTAATGTTGTCAATTTCAATACAAAGTATGGGAGAACCTAGAACTCATTGATTTTGTGTAGATCTAGATTAGCACTACCAATTACAACTTGATTTGAGTCCAGAACTCTCATAAAAGTGTCAGCAGAGCATACCTGAAAATCCAAGTAACGAAAAATTCTAGTGTTTTAATTTCAAATTCAAAGTACGGGAGAGGCCAGAACTCATTCAATCTTAGTAGGTCTAGACCAGTACTACCCGTTACAACTTGATTTAAGTCCAGAACTCCCATAAAAGAGTCAGCAGAGCATACCTGAAAATCCAACTACCGAAAAATTCAAATTTTGTCAATTTCAATACAAAGTATGGTAGAACCTAGAACTCATTGATTTTGTGTAGATCTAGATTAGCACTACCCATTACAACTTGATTTGAGTCCAGAACTCTCATAAAAGTGTCAGCAGAGCATACCTGAAAATCCAAGTAACGAAAAATTATAATGTTGTCAATTTCAATACAAAGTATGGGAGAACCTAGAACTCATTGATTTTGTGTAGATCTAGATCAGTACTACCCGTTACAACTTGATTTAAGTCCAGAACTCCCATAAAAGTGTCAGCAGAGCATACCTGAAAATCCAACTACCGAAAAATTCTAATGTTGTCAATTTCAATACAAAGTATGGGAGAACCTAGAACTCATTGATTTTGTGTAGATCTAGATTAGCACTACCCATTACAATTTGATTTGAGTCCAGAACTCTCATAAAAGTGTCAGCAGAGCATACCTGAAAATCCAAGTAACGAAAAATTATAATGTTGTCAATTTCAATACAAAGTATGGGAGAACCTAGAACTCATTGATTTTGTGTAGATCTAGATCAGTACTTACCGTTACAACTTGATTTAAGTCCAGAACTCCCATAAAAGTGTCAGCAGAGCATACCTGAAAATCCAACTACCGAAAAATTCTAATGTTGTCAATTTCAATACAAAGTATGGGAGAACCTAGAACTCATTGATTTTGTGTAGATGGATTTTCAGGTATGCTCTGCTGACACTTTTATGGGAGTTCTGGACTTAAATCGAATTGTAAGGGGTAGAACTGAGCTAGATCTACTAAAAAGGCATGAGTTCTAGCCACTCCCATTCTTTGAATTAGAAATGACGACTTTATAATTTTTCGTTTACTTGGATGACATCATGTTATGCTCTGCGGAGACTTGGAATTTCAGGTATGCTCTGCTGACACTTTTATGAGAGTTTTGGACTCAAATCAAGTTGTAATGGGTAGTGCTGATCCAGATCTACACAAAATCAATGAGTTCTAGGTTCTCCCATACTTTGCATTAAAATTGACAACATTAGAATTTTTCGGTGGTTGGATTTTCAGGTATGCTCTGCTGACACTTTTATGAGAGTTCTGGACTCAAATCAAATTGTATTGGGTAGTGCTGATCTAGATCTACACAAAATCAATGAGTTCTAGGTTCTCCCATACTTTGTTTTGAAATTGACAACATTAGAATTTTTCGGTAGTTGGATTTTCAGGTATGCTCTGCTGACACTTTTATGGGAGTTCTGGACTCAAATCAAGTTGTAATGGGTAGTGCTGATCTAGATCTACACAAAATTAATGAGTTCTAGGTTCTCCCATACTTTGTATTGAAATTGACAACATTAGAATTTTTCGGTAGTTGGATTTTCAGGTATGCTCTGCTGACACTTTTATGAGAGTTCTGGACTCAAATCAAATTGTAATGGGTAGTGCTAATCTAGATCTACACAAAATCAATGAGTTCTAGGTTCTCCCATACTTTGTATTGAAATTGGCAACATTAGAATTTTTCGGTAGTTGGATTTTCAGGTATGCTCTGCTGACACTTTTATGGGAGTTCTGGACTTAATTCAAGTTGTAACGGGTAGTACTGATCTAGAACTACTAAGATTGAATGAGTTCTGGCCTTTCCCGTACTTTGAATTTGAAATTAAAACACTAGAATTTTTCGTTACTTGGATTTTCAGGTATGCTCTGCTGACACTTTTATGGGAGTTCTGGACTTAAATCAAGTTGTAACGGTAAGTACTGATCTAGATCTACACAAAATCAATGAGTTCTAGGTTCTCCCATACTTTGTATTGAAATTGACAACATTATAATTTTTCGTTACTTGGATTTTCAGGTATGCTCTGCTGACACTTTTATGAGAGTTCTGGACTCAAATCAAGTTGTAATGGGTAGTGCTAATCTAGATCTACACAAAATCAATGAGTTCTAGGTTCTCCCATACTTTGTATTGAAATTGACAACATTAGAATTTTTCGGTAGTTGGATTTTCAGGTATGCTCTGCTGACACTTTTATGGGAGTTCTAGACTCAAATCAAGTTTTAACGGGTAGTACTGATCTAGAACTACTAAGATTGCATGAGTTCTACCCTCTCCTATACTTTGAACTTAAAATGGCAACATTAGAAATTTTCGCACTTGGATGACATCATGGTATGCTCTCCTGAGACTTGGATTTTCAGGTATGCTCTGCTGACACTTTTATGGGAGTTCTGGACTTAAATCGAATTGTAAGGGGTAGAACTGAGCTAGATCTACTAAAAAAGCATGAGTTCTAGCCACTCCCATTCTTTGAATTAGAAATGACGACTTTAGAATTTTTTGTTTACAGATACAGATACAGATACAGATATTTTATTGGTAACGAGATAAGTTACATGTCATGATACAAATAAACTATTATTATAAATTATTTTACGTAATGTACTAAGTACTAACTCGTAAAAAAAACTATAGTTAATTTATTCAATTAAAATTTAGGTCAATCTATATAAATTTCAACATAATTTTATACAAAAATAGGAAAAAATTAATAAATAATTAAATAAAAAAAAAAAAAAATAACAGTTGATCATACGATAATTGGCATTTCATAAAATTCATAAATTGAATAAAAAGAATATTCAAGGAGCCATTTTCTTAGTCTCGACTTAAATACATTGGTGGTAGTTGCATCGTTCTTTATTATATCGGGCAACCTGTTGTATACTGAAGGACCCATTATGTACACTGACCTCTCCGACTTGCACAGTTTATGATTCGGCGTGGCCAGGAGGCTGGCGAACTTGTCACTACGCAGAGTAAGATGGGGCGTGGCTGTGCCTCTGGGCTTAAACATGTCAATGTTCTTGCGTGTAAACATAGCTATTTGATATATCAGCTCGCAAGGCAGTGGCATGATGCTGAGTTCCCTAAAAAAATCTCTGCACGACTCATCCCTAGGTAAGCCCATAATAGCACGAATCGCTCGTTTCTGCATAGAGAACACCCTTTCGACATCTGCGGCGCGCCCCCACAGCTCCACACCGTACGTGAGAGTGCTATGGACAGTTGCATGATAGCACTGAACCACCACACTCCGCACCGCAGTGCCAGCGAGGCGACGCAGCGCGAAGCATGTTCGGCCTAACTTAGAACAGAGCTCGTTAATGTGAGTCTCCCACGTCAGACCACTGTCAATTAGGAAGCCCAATAATTTAGTCGATTTGACCATGTGAAGTGTGGTGTCCCCAGCGGTAACTTTATATTTTGGTAGGGTGTGGCCATTTAAAATAAATGGTAAAAAACAGGTTTTGTCCCTGTTAAGCGCTAAGCCGTTTGCTCTGAACCATTGTTCTAATTTTTGAACTACTAGATTTAATTTTTGCTCTAGCTTGAGTCTAGTTGGAGCCGCGACAACGGCGGCCACGTCATCAGCGTACATGTACACTTCAGCACCCTCTATTGCATCGGGTAGGTCATTTAGAAGAATGCTGAATAGGGTATTTGATAAACATGAGCCCTGCGGGACACCCATGCTGTTGACCAGTGCGCAAGATTTTATACGCCCCCTCTCGCCAACAACAGTCTGTGTGCGACCGGACATAAATGAGATTATCAACGACAGCGCCGGGCCACGGATTCCGTAGAAGGATAGTTTATTCGCGATTAGGTGGTGATCGGCGGTGTCGAACGCGCGCGAGAGGTCACAGCATATCACCGCCACGCAGAGATCGGCCTCGCGCGCGCTAACCACGCGCCACACCACCTCCCGCACCAGGTCTGTGGTAGCGCGCCCGGCCCTGTACGCGTACTGTCTATCCGAAATAGTTTGACGCTCCCCAACGAACGATAACAACCTGTTATTTAGTCCAACTTCCAAGATTTTGCTGATAGCAGGGACTAATGATATCGGTCGGTAAGATTTTATGTCCGATGTTTTACCTTTTCCTTTATAGAGAGGAGATATTTTCACTCTTTTTAGGGGCGCCGGATAAACACCCTTCCGTATGCAGGTATTGAAAAGGTAGACTAAGATATGGGCGAGCGTCCCAGCTATAACTTTTAGTAAATTCGCAGAAATTCCGTAAAGATCCGTACTATTTTTTGAAGCTATATATTTGTTCACGATCACGCGAGGAGAACGGCTCTAGCCGTAATGACGCATCGCTGGCTGTTTTATCTCCGCTGAGAGCGCAACACGCAAGCGTGACGTCAGCTGGCGGGGCCCCGCATCTGTGGGCCGCGGTTGTGAACTCGAGGTTCATTGCGTCCACCAGCTGCTGCTTGGAGCCGAAGGGGTCCCCATTCGAGTTACGCACCAGATCGGTATAGTCAACTCTCTCGCGGTTCCCTCGACCGAGTTCAGCGTTCACGACGTTCCACATACATTTCAATTTATTCGGGTGGTTCCGGATAATTTCCGTGTAGTAGTTAGTGCGTTTCTCTTTTAACAAAGCGTTATATCTTACGGAGTACGCTTTTTCTATATTACCGAGTACGGAGTTATCGGGAAAGATATTTTTTATATACATGATATCGAATAATAGATTCTTTAAATTACGCACATCGTCGTCAACCCATGTATTTCGTTTAGGTATATTAGGTTGATATTGCATGGGAAAACATATGTTAAATTTATCGACTATTCTGGATGTGATAGCTTCAGCGAGCACGTCACAGTCGTCTCGAGACCTCCCCATTACCGAAACCCAGTCGATTGAAGCAAGTGCGTTTTCAAAATTTAATTTATTAGCTGGTGACATAGATCGTTTTTGTTTGTGTTGCGGCGTCGGCGCCGCAGCGCCGCGTGAGACGACCAAGCGCTGGGCGTCATGGTCGCTGAGACGCGTCGCTACGCCGTCGACGCCTACAACCAGCTCCTCGGGGAGATTTGTGTACACATGGTCTAATAAAGTAGCGCTGCCGCCCTCGATTCTGGTTGCAGATTTTATTAATTGCAAAAAATTGTGACTAGATATTATATCTAACAGGTCTTTTTTATGTTTAGAATTTTTTAATAAATCGATATTAACATCGCCCATTATTATTGCGTGTAAACCCTCATTACAAATTGTTGTTAGAAGGATTTCAAGCAACTTTAAAAACTCGCCGTCATCTGTTAAGTTAGAATGATAAATTCCTACAACTAGGATATTACTTTCCACTAACTGAACGGCACATACATCGAATAACTGCTCCTGTGATAAATCGCAGTATTTTTGTTTATTGATAGCTTTAATTCCTGTTCGAACATATATGCAACTACCACCATGAGCGATAGTCGGTCTACAATAATTAGCTAGTAGGTCAAAGTTATTTAAAGTGACAGCTGATATTTCGTGGCTTTTAAGCCAGTGTTCTGTCATGATAAAGATATCGCACGATAATTCGTTTGTCAAAAATACCTCAAGATTTTTTGTTTTGTTACTTAGGCTTCTAATGTTCAAATGACAGATAGTAAGTCGTTTACTGTTTCGTGCGGCCTGCGAGGGCTGTCGAATTCGATAGGACGGGGGAGTCGGTGCCGCGGCCGCCGCCCGGCTTGTGCTGGGCGTTTTTGGGTCCGCGTCTTGACGACGACTGGTTGGTGGACGCGCCTCTCGCGAGTCCGCCGCTGCATCGAAACCACTCACTGATTTCGGTACCCGGTGGCCAACGCTCGGCCGACACGAAAAAATTGAAAAGGCTACTAGGCACGGTGATTGCGAATGAGGAGTAATGCTTGTGTGTGAGTTTTAATTTATCAGCGGCGTATGTACCACCGGGATTCTTCTTCTTCATGTAAGCTACTATAGTATCCGGCGTTGTGTCAGGCTTGAAAAAGCATCCGTGGATTTTGCGGACTCGTTCTACGGTTTGTAACTCGTTATCTGACGAACCTATTCCAGTAATAACAGCACGCTGCCTGCTACGTCGCTTCGACTTATTGTTAACGGTATGCCATCCGTCATACGTTTACTTGGATGACATCATGTTATGCTCTGCGGAGACTTGGAATTTCAGGTATGCTCTGCTGACACTTTTATGGGAGTTCTGGACTTAAATCAAGTTGTAACGGGTAGTACTGATCTAGATCTACACAAAATCAATGAGTTCTAGGTTCTCCCATACTTTGTATTGAAATTGACAACATTAGAATTTTTCGGTAGTTGGATTTTCAGGTATGCTCTGCTGACACTTTTATGGGAGTTCTGGACTTAATTCAAGTTGTAACGGGTAGTACTGATCTAGAACTACTAAGATTGAATGAGTTCTGGCCTCTCCCGTACTTTGAATTTGAAATTAAAACACTAGAATTTTTCGTTACTTGGATTTTCAGGTATGCTCTGCTGACACTTTTATGGGAGTTCTGGACTTAAATCAAGTTGTAACGGGTAGTACTGATCTAGATCTACACAAAATCAATGAGTTCTAGGTTCTCCCATACTTTGTATTGAAATTGACAACATTAGAATTTTTCGGTAGTTGGATTTTCAGGTATGCTCTGCTGACACTTTTATGGGAGTTCTGGACTTAATTCAAAATGTAACGGGTAGTACTGATCTAGAACTACTAAGATTGCATGAGTTCTACCCTCTCCCATACTTTGAACTTAAAATGGCAACATTAGAAATTTTCGCTTACTTGGATGACATCATGGTATGCTCTTCTGAGACTTGGATTTTCAGGTATGCTCTGCTGACACTTTTATGAGAGTTCTGGACTCAAATCAAGTTGTAATGGGTAGTGCTCATCTAGGTCTACACAAAATGAATGAGTTCTAGGTTCTCCCATACTTTGTATTGAAATTGACAACATTAGAATTTTTCGGTAGTTGGATTTTCAGGTATGCTCTGCTGACACTTTTATGGGAGTTCTGGACTCAAATCAAGTTGTAATGGGTAGTGCTGATCTAGATCTACACAAAATCAATGAGTTCTAGGTTCTCCCATACTTTGTATTGAAATTGACAACATTAGAATTTTTCGGTAGTTGGATTTTCAGGTATGCTCTGCTGACACTTTTATGGGAGTTTTAGACTTAAATCAAGTTGTAACGGGTAGTACTGATCTAGAACTACTAAGATTGAATGAGTTCTGGCCTCTCCTGTACTTTGAATTCGAAATTAAAACACTAGAATTTTTCGGTAGTTGAATTTTCAGGTATGCTCTGCTGACACTTTTATGAGAGTTCTGGACTCAAATCAAGTTGTAATGGGTAGTGCTAATCTAGATCTACACAAAATCAATGAGTTCTAGGTTATCCCATACTTTGTATTGAAATTGACAACATTAGAATTATTCGGTAGTTGGATTTTCAGGTATGCTCTGCTGACACTTTTATGGGAGTTCTGGACTTAAATCAAATTGTAACGGGTAGTACTGATCTAGAACTACTAAGATTGAATGAGTTCTGGCCTCTCCCTTACTTTGAATTTGAAATTAAAACACTAGAATTTTTTGTTACTTGGATTTTCAGGTATGCTCTGCTGACACTTTTATGAGAGTTCTGGACTCAAATCAAGTTGTAATGGGTAGTGCTAATCTAGATCTACACAAAATCAATGAGTTCTAGGTTCTACCATACTTTGTATTGAAATTGACAACATTTGAATTTTTCGGTAGTTGGATTTTCAGGTATGCTCTGCTGACACTTTTATGAGAGTTCTGGACTCAAATCAAGTTGTAATGGGTAGTGCTAATCTAGATCTACACAAAATCAATGAGTTCTAGGTTATCCCATACTTTGTATTGAAATTGACAACATTAGAATTATTCGGTAGTTGGATTTTCAGGTATGCTCTGCTGACACTTTTATGGGAGTTCTGGACTTAAATCAAATTGTAACGGGTAGTACTGATCTAGAACTACTAAGATTGAATGAGTTCTGGCCTCTCCCTTACTTTGAATTTGAAATTAAAACACTAGAATTTTTTGTTACTTGGATTTTCAGGTATGCTCTGCTGACACTTTTATGAGAGTTCTGGACTCAAATCAAGTTGTAATGGGTAGTGCTAATCTAGATCTACACAAAATCAATGAGTTCTAGGTTCTCCCATACTTTGTATTGAAATTGACAACATTAGAATTTTTCGTTACTTGGATTTTCAGGTATGCTCTGCTGACACTTTTATGTGAGTTCTGGACTCAAATCGAATTGTAAGGGGTAGAACTGAGCTAGATCTACTAAAAAAGAATGAGTTCTAGCCTCTCCCATACTTTGAATTCGAAATGACGACTTTAGAATTTTTCGTTTACTTGGATGACATCATGTTATGCTCTGCTGAGACTTGAATGTGAGTTTAATTCAGTTAAAAGACCAGAACTATTTCTAAAAAGTATCAGGAACTGTGGAAATATGCCGTATTTATATAGAAATCAAATAATATTATGCTCTGCTGAAATAAACCGCGAAGTTAGCAGAGCATTTTTTCAATTGACTTTTCTAAGGCTTAAACGCCGGAACTATTTTTAAAAAGTATCAGGAACTATAGAACTCGGCTGCATGCGAATAGAACTCACATTATTTTTTGATCTGCTGGACAATGCTCTGCTAAGTTCACGAACATTTACGCGCGGTAGCACCGGTCTTATCAATTTTTTTGATTTTGTGTTTCAAATAAGAAATAGCATGTTATTTGATTTAATTTTGTAAGTCAAATTTTGCTGCCTTTCCGCAAAAAATGTCCCATCCGGTGGGATGCCCTACGTGCCCAACCTCTTCCACAATGCAAGATTTTTGTAACGCAACTGACTAGGTACGCTGTAGAGGTCACGTCATAATGGGCGTGACAAAATATTTAATTTCCTTTTGAAAAGAAAGAGATCCAACGCAAAACGATCACAGTCGTCCACTTTTACAGTAGCACCTCTCTCCTATTTCACCTTTATCCACATAGCTTGGACATCACGTGTAATAAAATGCACACGTATGGTGACAGGCGTCGCTAAATTGCTACGTTTACCCAATTTTTACTATATTATTGAAATTTAAATCGATGTCGAGAAATCGTCGACGTGTTACTTATAGGTTACTAGCTGCGCCTCGCGGTTTCACCCGCGTAAGTCCCGTTCCCGCGGGAATATCGAAATAAAAAGTATAAAAAGTAGCCCGGTATCCAGCTACCTATATTCCAAATTTCATCGCAATCGGTTCAGTAGTTTTTGCGTGAAAGAGTAACAACCTCACATACATGCATACATTCAAACTTTTGCGTTTATAATATTAGTAAGACTTATTTCAGGTACAATGTGGTAAAGTTTGAAAGGTCGAGCGGAGCAATCACGTCCTCATATTAGATCTTCTCACCTGTTTTTTTTATATGTTTCTACTGCCCAAGAGCTTATCGAAAGGGACTTATACTTACCTATTTGATTTGACTTGATTGATGATTACCTTTAGTGTGCATCTATATCTATATATATAATTATAATAAAGGAAGAGAGGACAAAAAAGTCTGTACTTGGAAGTAAATTTTAAAAAAAGTTGTCTAGAGGACTTAGAAAAAGTAGTAGAACAAAATTATGCAATTTTTAAAATTCATGTCTGTCTGTCTGTTCCTAATACAATTAAAAACTACTAATCCGATTGAAATCTAGTTTTCAATATTGAATAGTTCTATTTTTGAACAACGTCGTGGTATTATAGGTACTTTGTATCGAAATCCAGTTAGTAGAACCCGGGTAATTAACCAAAAAGTGCAATCGCTCGAGAAACGCTCGGCTGCCCGTGATGACACGTTTTTCACTTCCGCGGGTGAAACCGCGGGGCGCAGCTAGTTGTAAATAAAAATGAAAAAGCAATAGTTTTAAAAACAAATCAACGCTTAGGAGAATATCCGCTCGTGCAAGCGTATGCTGAGGATCAAAACCATGCCTTCATTAGACGTCTTCTTCCTTTAGCAAGCATGTAGCCATGCAATACTTACCATAGTGTAAAGGATATCTATACTGTACCTTCGCCGGCATAACATGAGAGTGTGGTTATATCGGCTCCTAGTTAGAGCTCACGACAATCGTAGAAGCCAACAAATGCCACACGATACGACCCGTTATTGTATAGTATTGCAGCCTCGGGATGTACTAGAAACAAAGTTATAGCAACGCCGTTTAAGGCATAATATGATGCGGAATAACGCACAATAGCTACTGTAAAATTTTGACAAATGTTTTATACAATGGGCCCTACCATGATGTCTTATAAGTCGTCGCGTTGTCGTTCAGCTAAAAAACACATCAAATAATTAAAAAAAGGTAAGATTCATGTTAATAAATAAATATCAAACAATTGCATAGCATTTTTGCATAGCGGGGGGTGTTAGGTTTATTTTCGTTGTGGAGTTTCTTAATTCGGTCGGCGCGCTCAAAGCCCGCGATAAAAGCTATGCGATAGATTGCCAATAGCTTAATATCAAATTTAGATGTAGTATGTTTCAAAGGTTGATAGACGTACGAACTATAAATACGGTTTATAAAGATCACAAACTTACTCGGGTCACCGTCGTCGGTGATACACAAGCGAAAAAGGTTATCGAGCCACAAGTATGCGTACTTACTTGTACGTCTATCACCCCTTTTAGAGTTAAAAATTTAGAGCATGTCAAAAGGTACGGGACTCTAAGACTTCACTGTACAATGTCTGTCTGTAACCAGGCAGTAGATATTTCATGAACCGTGATATTTATTTACTATGATACGAGATATTCTACCTCTGTGAAGAATTTCAATTGTCAAATTCAAATTTTTGAGTTTGACATTTGCAACAAATTACATAACAAGTTATGCAATCACCCCCCAGATGACAGGCAGATAGATAGTGGAGTCTCAGTAAAAAATCCCGTTTTTACCCCTTAAATACGAGTCTTTAAATTAATCTAAGCGTTGACAACGACAATACAAAACAATATTTTCCTCATTATAACTTGAAGAAAGAGTCTGTAAAGACTCCAAAAAGTCGGAACGAGATTGCAACAATACTGAAAATAATTAAAACAGAAAAATGAGTTTCGCTTCAATATGTTCCTTTACAAATGGACAAATACATCTACATTCTGGACTCCGGACGCTCGGCGGTGCCGGGGTCGGCCGCGAAAGCGTTGGCGAGACGATCTCAACCGCTTTGAGCCGACTTGGCCGGAGGTTGCAGAAAATCGAAAAAGGTGGAAAGAGATGGGGGAGGCCTTTGCCCAGCAGTGGGCCAGCGCAGGCTAATATAAAAAAAAAATACTCCTTTAAAATTTCCAGAAGACTATCCGCCCAACTCCTGTGACTTAAAGTACGGCAACAATATCAACTGAGTCCCGATACGTAACTGGCATTACGAATGCAATAAGCTATCAAAGAGCGTGTAGAAAACAAGCACGTAGGTTTCTAACAATATTACCTACTTGAATACCTACTGCCTACCTTACGTGAGAGACTGATGTATGATTTAGGCCTCAGAATACGTAAGTTTTTGGGCACGTAGCAGTTTTTTAGCTTGTCTATTTATTTATGTAATACTAGCTACGCCCCGCGATTTCACCAGCGTAAGTCCCGTTCCCGCGGGAATATCGGGATAAAAAGTAGCCTATGTGTTATTCCCGGTGTCCAGCTACCTATATTCCAAGTTTCGTCGCAATCGGTTCAGTAGTTTTTGCGTGAAAGAGTAACAAACTCACATACATACATACAAGCATACAAACTTTCGCGTTTATAATATACAAGCTGCGCCCCGCGGTTTCACTCGCGTAAGTCCCGTTCCCGCGGGAATATCGGGATAAAAAGTAGCCTATGTGTTATTCCCGGTGTCCAGCTACCTATATTCCAAGTTTCGTCGCAATCGGTTCAGTAGTTTTTGCGTGAAAGAGTAACAAACTCACATACATACATACAAGCATACAAACTTTCGCGTTTATAATATTAGTAAAATAAGATAGGTAGGTACTAAGCGTCTAAGTCTCTACGCTGTGCTTTATCTTGAAGGTAGATGTTGTTCCGTTCTTTCTATCGTGTATTTACTACTATTTCTTTCCGCAATAAAGAATGTTATTAGGTATGCCCAATCGGTTGAAAGTTTTGTTACAGTAAAGCTTGTATAAATACAAAAAACGCTGGTTTTTGTTGCGGTCAAAAATACTTATTAGTTTTGATTTTACAGGCCGTGCTGACAGCGCGAGCGGACAAGCCAGTGCTGTTTGATGACGTCACACCTGAGCACGAATCCGCATCGCACATTTACTTCTTCAAATCGGAAACGAATTAACGTATCGAAGTAATTATTTTATTTGTACTTTTTATTTTTGACTGAGAATATGGAGCGCTTTTAAAAATTTGTTACTTTTCCTCATTGCGGTCGAACGGAAAATGTGTGTCGTACAATGTCAGTTTAAAATTTAAATTTGGGTTCGAATGAAAATTTGAATTTGAAGTTAGTTATACCAACCCGTTATATCTGAATCTAACAATAATTAAAGTAGGGGTTTCTGAGAAGTAAAAACTTGTTTTTTACAAAAGTTCCTATATTACCGTAAATCTTTTTACTGATCTACACGTTTTCTGCCTTTGATTAGAAATCTAAAATAGATAGGTCAACAAGGGTCTAAAATAGGTTCACAAAGTGCTATCAAAAACGCTATTGAGTCGACAGAATGCACTAGTGTCTCAGAAATCTCTAAAATAGAGATAAGCAATTAGACGATAGACTAGACAAAGGGATCGATTTTAGTAGAAATTATAATTTTTTTATAAGATTTCGGGGCAATAAATAAAAATAAATTAGGAAAAAAACCTTAACGAAAAACATAAACCTCCTTACAACAGTTAGCGACAAATAAATTGAAAATAATTTGCTCAGGCGCCGAAACTTTACACCAAATAAAATTTAAGTTACATTAATTTTACTTAATAACAAGGTCGGGCTCGCGTTGTTGAGAAACCCAACACTTAAACGAGTAAATAAATATAAGTAAACACTTTACTTACATTCTTTCCTCTTTGAGTTTTCATTGTCAAGTTTTCATGGTCAAAAAATGAGAGTCACCGCACCGGTATTATTAATAAATGTGGAGTAATTGAAAACATTCTTTATTTTTTCCGTGACAGAAACTTCCAAAATTGACAGTGGTAAAATTTCATCGACCTTTGTCCACGTATATAATTAAGGCTACTTGAGTTTGAAGCAAGAGCGGGATGTACTTATGTAATTTTATGTGAGAGCGAAAAAGACAGCTGTCAATGTTTAATTCTGGGTTTACTATTTTGTTAGAACCAGTAGACCTAAAAAGGCCGCTTTAGCAATTCTGCTAGCAATATTGCATTTTGACACATTCACGATAAATGTGCACGTGGTTCTTACCGCTTTGTTCTATGACAGGTGCACGGTTAATGTGAATCTGACAGAAAGCAATATTAATAGCAGAATTGCTAAAGCGGCCTTTTAGGTCTACTGGTTTTAACAAAATAGTAAACACAGAAATTAAACATCGACAGCTGTATTTTTCGCTCTCACATAAAATAACATAAGTACATCCCGCTCAAGTAGCCTTATTAATATACGTGGACAAAGGTCGATGAAATTATACCACAATCTATTTCTGTCTGTCAATTTTGGAAGTTTTTGTCACGGAAAAAAAAAAAATGTGTTCTTTATAACGCGCTATAACGCGCCAACGCTATAAGGACCTTTTTAGGTCTACAAGGCTTTCAACGGTTACATACTTTACTTTCAACAATATCTTTTAAAAGCATAGATACTTGTTTCCGGCGAGAATCGAACACGTAACCTTCTGCATTGCAGTCAGACCTACGTCCGAGGTCTTGAGATTTGAAAGCATTAACTTTCTATTATTCCCTAAAAGTTTCATGTAAATGACGTTAGTATTGATTTATGATCTATCCTACGCCTACTGGCCTATTTCAGCTCAATTATTATACAATTTAGACGGATTATATTTTCTTTAACGACTTAATGGCGTTAAAGTGTTTCCTATGAGCTATTACGGATGCTTGTTTTCGGGTTAAATTTTCAACCTACTGCATAGCAGTCGATATAATTTTTAACCCGCTTTTTGTACGTTAGTTGTTAGCATACCTACTATCTATGAACATCTAAAAGTATAGCCTAAAGTTAAAGCTTTAACTGTGTGTTTCCGCAATTAGCCCTACTATTGGGCCTTTGTACGTGATTTTTAAGCCGTTGGTTTTCTCACGATGTTTTCCTTAATTGTAAAAGCGATGTTAATAGCACACAAAACATTTTCTTAAAGAAAAAGACATTGGTACACGGCCGGGATTTGTAACCACGACCTTCAAGAATCAAGAAAATTTATTGAATAACTGTGTACATTATTATTATTAAGCCTTTATTGCTGATTCGTTTACAAAACATTAATATTAAATATATAGATCTAGTTTGGTTGGATCAGCGTGTCTAACACATGGGTCTCTTCCAACTCCTTCCACTCAAATCTGTTGTTCGTTTTTCTTGTCCAGGTAGGACCACCTATTTTCTTTATATCATCTACCCATCTTTTGGCCTGTCTTCCTCTCGTTCTCTTACCATCTATTGGTAGCCATTCGGTAGTGAGTTTTGTCCATTTTTCCCTACTGTCTCTTGTCATATAACCCGTCCATCTCCATTTGAGCTGTTTAATTTTTTTAATTATATCTTCTACTTTTGTTATTGATCTTATTTCTTCTGCTCTTTTACGATCTTTCAAAACAATTTGCCATCTAGCATTTTTATTTCCAGCGGTAGATTATTAAAAATTCTAATAGCAGAAACGAATTTACCTTTTTCGTACATAGCATTATTTATTTGATGGTAACAAATGTTGTACTTAAACTTGTGACGCAAGCTATTAGATCTGTATGATGATTTAGTCCCATTATTTTTTACAAAGTTACAGATTTCGAAAATATATATAGAAGGTACAGTAAGAAAGTTTTCTTTTCTAAAAATTATCCTTAAGAGGGATTCAGTACTCTGCATGTTGTATGAATGAAAGTTCGGAATGAAAGTCGGGGTATCTACCATTAGACCAACACCGCTCTAGAGTATAGCCTAATTTTATGTCTAAATAGGTATTCCGCGACATTTTCACTCAAAACTTTCTTAAACGACGAGCTGCTGGTGTCAGCGACTGAACCAATAACTGCCTAAAACTTTACCTACCTGTAATTCCGTGGAGTCAATTTTATCTTTCAACACAGTTACCCCCTTCAAAGCGTCTATTAATAATTTTAATACGGGATATAAAAGATTTATTATACGAATTTAGGTACCCACTTACTTCTCATATCCTGCAAAATATCAGAGGACATTCGTTATATCTAAACAGCATAAAGTCCTGAAGTTCTCAAGTACTAAAAATTTCATTGTGACCGTAAAATCTTGGAGATAATCTCGTTAAATTATTTAAGAAAACAAGCATTTCAGTTTTCTAGTCTTTTTAGGCTTCTTTTAAATAAATACGAAGATGAGAGATTTACAGGTTTTTTTATTCCTAACGAAAATGGAAGATTTGTTATGAGTTTGAGGTGTTTAATATAAACAGAGACACCCACATTTTTCAACCCTGGACAAAAAGAGAAATGTCATAAATTATGAGTTTGACGTGATTGTCCGCGGCATCTTAGCTCAGGGACGGGTTAGGCAATTTCCATATAGTTTTTTTAATACAATTGAAAATTAATGACATGGAATGACTCATGTACTTACTTAGACACGAGCTACGTGTAGTTGCGTAAGTAAGTAAGTATACAGGGTTATGGGATTCCAATACAAAACTGTACAGGGAGTGATTCTCTACATCAAAACGAATAACTTTTGTTCTACGATTTTTGGGAATGAGTTTTTTTTTTAATTTTGAGGTTGGAGTCCACTGAAAAAATAGCTGTTTTAAAAAATAAAAGAAATTTAAGGTTTGATAATAGAAAACCAAACTTTACGTTAGTTTCATTTATGAAAGGACAAAATAAGAACTCGAACTCTAAGAAACACCTGATTTTCGAGTAAACTTTACACTTAAAATTTTCGAAAACTACTTCGAATTTCTAAAAGTCGTAGAACAAAAGTTGTTTGTTTTGATGTGGAGAATAACCCCCTGTACAGTTTTGGATTGGAATCCTAAACCCTGTATTTATAAGTTTGTCTCGACGAAAACACATTTTGTGTTATGAAATTTCACTTGTTGAAGAAAATCAATAAACAAAGTCCTGTTTTGATGTGGAACGTCTAAATAGGCCCGGGTAAACCTGATTGTTGGCGTGGCGATACAAGCCGTGGCGACGCAACGCCACGCTATATGAAAACATCTATATCATCTATCATTTTAAAATTTAATTTATAAAAACAATAACCTACTTCACCTGAAACTTAAGTTTCACCTAGTTCAGGTATATGTATTATTTATAGTCTTCCCAGTAATGTTTAAGTCCTATAGTCTATTATGTAACAAAAGTTTATTGAATAAATTTATATATTTATTATTTATTTATTTATCTGTTATGTGAAATATTTCATTCACATTTGTTAGGCGTCCTGTGACGCCACACGTTTCTTTTTCTTATTCGCCCAATGTCAGAATTTTTAGTACCCTTAACTAAGCCCAAAAACAACTATAATATTAGAGACAACAAAAACATAACACTTCCTTTGACAGTCGTGTAAAAATCACCCACAGCTCAACGTGCCTTGGATCACGGAATATTTTTTTTAAATCTTTAAAACACCATTCAATTGGTAAGAATCTGAAACAGATCCAATTCGGTACATCGTTGCCACAGTATATCAGAAATAGAATACAGAATACCTACACTTTGGATTTGGCTCGCACTGCCAAGGATCAAACATCGCGCTATCCTCTCATGTAGGATTCCCACGACTTTTCCCTCGGCCCGGGATTGTAACTAATATCAACACTTTTGCTCTAGATTTTCAGTATTTTTAAGGATACCTACAACCTGTGTTTTCAAGCTGGGATTTATGTTAGACTGCTATTTTATTGCCTTCAAGTTTTATTTTCAACTAGCTGAACCCTCCGGTTCTACCTGCTTTAGTTCTGATTTTGAGGGAGTATTAGGATTAAAATCAGTTTATGTATTATTCCACATCTTCAGCTATCTACGTACCGAGTTTCATCGTAATCGGTTTAGCGGTTTCTGACTGAAGGAGCAACAAACACATACAACTAACAAACTTTCACCCTCATAATATTAGTAGGATTGTAAAATTCGTCATTATTTTACTACTTATTGGAGAATGAATTATAAATAAGTACATAAGTCCAACCCTCGTTTAAGCTTAGATTACGAAAGGCTGTCGCTAACCTAGCTTACCATTTTAACCCCTTACTAATTATAAACGCTAATTAATGCGCTGCATAACTATGCGTCGTTTGTCTTTTACTGTCACATGAAATTTCAAATTTGACAGACAGAGACAAACGTCACATAACTTAGTCATGTGTAAATAATATTTTATAAGTAAGGGAGTAAGAAGCCAGTAGATGTCATTACGGTCCGTAATTTCAACTCTGGAGTTTTGGCGGGAACGCGGTTAGGAGATGTGTTGCTAAATTTTCATTTTTATTAAACCTAGTTCAAATGCGTGTAAATTGTTTGATTTCGGGGGCATATTAATCAGTTTAGTTTCGTGAAAGTGTACAAGTTTAAATAAAAGTGAAAATCGGTGCAAAACATGGACTTTAGCGTTGTCACGAAAGCTCCGTGAACAAACGTAGTAAAAAATGGCCCCCGTTTTACAATGATTCCCTCGACTTGACTTTAACTATGACGACTTGACAGTTTTGATGCCATGCAAATAACTTCTGTATATTAATAATACTTGACACTGGCTAATGTCCAAATGGAATAAGCCATATAAACGGAGAAGAAGAAGAATTTCAACTCTGCAGAACGAGCACATATTAAGGCCAAATTGCGAAGACGCAGATTCAAGTCCTGTCAGGTGGAAATTTTTGACAAGCATTTCCTTAAAAAAATAACCATCCAAGTGTAGGAAACACTTCAAAATAAACCCTAACTTACGCTACACATCGTTCTGTAATAACGAGGTGGTTCATAGTGACTCAAAGGTTTCAGAAAATTAAAAGAGAAAACATTAATCTGGAGTAACTCATAAAACTTCTGATTTCAATTACTTCACCACACATTACACTTTAATTTTCACGAGACTGTAGCGAAGCACAGTACATCTGTCGAGACGTTCAGTCTATTTGCAATTTAAGTGAGATGAGTCGCAACTTTCAGCTTTAATCCAGTAAATTGTTTGAGTCGAGATCTTGAACGACTGCTGTTCTTGAAAAATATACTTCTGAAGAGATTAAACTTCAGAGATGGGCACTGAATATGCACGCAAGTACCTACTCTAAACGTCGATTCACTAGTTGGATTTTAAGCTATTTTTATACGACTTCCGCCAAAAGGAGGAGTTTATCTTTTTATTTACACACTCCATATTATATTTAATTCCATCCATATTTAAGTATGTGTCGCACGCAATTTGTATAATTCTGCCGTTTACAAACAGCGTCGTCAGTTTTAGAACAACCGCAATTATGCGATTTGCCGAAGTGAAAATTGACAACTTGTTCAATTATAGTAATTTCGATGAGTTTATTAGACTAAAGCCCTACTTAAACTATAAAAATAAATATAATATAATTAAAAACCAAAACGAAGTACCCCGACAAGGATAGGTTAGATTAATATTAGAACACGCAGCGCTTTGTCGAGCGAGCGTAGCAAGCGTGCAGCGCAGCGGTCGCTGAAGCACCTAATACTAGCCTTTTTAAATTGATGATGCAGTGCATTACGCCTGCGATAAATATTGCTTTCTACAAATAGCAAACAGTTCCTTTTTACCCGACTGCGCGACGCAAAGGAGGGTAATGTGTTTATCGGTCTATGTATGTATGTATTTTGTCTGGAAAGGTCTGACAGACAAACAAACTTTCACATTTAAATTGTATATTTATACAGGTCCAGAGGGACAACCTCAACTTTGGGAAATTTCGACTATTTTTAATAACTTCTGCATTTTACTTTATTTTAGAAAGTGCCATCAATAACCGGATAAAGCAATTTTATAAATTTCTACATAGATGGAACTGTTTCAAAAATTTCTACACAAGTTATTGAGAATAGTCAAAATTTCTCGAAGTCGAGATTGCCCCGCTGGACCTTATTCAAAATTTTGTTTAACTTTTCATGGAAAAGGTACCAATTTTGTATGCACAGTCCAATTATTCATTCTTGCCTACTACTTAGCATAGTTTTAATCAACCAGTAGTTGTATGCAATAACCTGCAATAACTGCCGCTGCAATTACTGCTGGTCTATAAAATAATAGTAAATGTAAAAGCATACCTAATCATGACATAAAACTTCAATAAAACGAACGTTAAAATTCTCGTCTACACCGATACTAAGTACGATCAGCAGAAAAAGTAGCTGACATTAAGATTGAAGACACCCCCAGACTTTTCATCGGGAGTAACAAAAATGTCGGTGGCAAAAAAAAAAAAACTCCCGTGCCTCGGAAGGCACGTTGCACCCAGTTGGTCCCAGTTGTTATCTCTGGTTGAAATCGTTAGGCCAAGTTAGAAACTATAGGACGCTGGGCGAGCGATCTGTCATTCTACACGAAAATAATAAATTAAGTAACTAGATTTTTTTTAAAGGAACAAAAACATCTTCAAATATTCACACGCGACGAGGTTTGATCTCGTGTCTCTGCGTCAGTACTGCAGCGCCTTAACCAACTAGGCCACACGAGTTTCCACCTCGAGCGGCGAATTTTAAAATACGAATGTTTACTATTATATACTACTATTATACTGTCTACTATTTGTCGACTAAGGCTCATTAAAACTAAATTTGAAACCACTACTTCTAAAAGTTTATATAGGTATTTACCTACCGTTGGTTGGTACCTAAATTGTTCATACTATGCGTTAGTACGTTTAAATACGTTTTCGCCTAATTAGACACCATACAATATTCTGTCAGCAAATTTTGCTGCTAACTGTACAAACTTACAAAGTTTTAAATTACTACATCACGGAAAAGCTTACTCGATATTACGTCACACATTCTGGGGCTAAACGTGCTTAATGTACATCGCCTTTACATTAATATAAAACTAAATAAACCTCTATTACCTAGTCATTAAAGTTCAACTTCGTAGTTTCACTATATTTTATGATAGAAGTTTTTAGTGAATACTTAGGAACTGCCTTTGTTCGGTCGAATGTTCGCGATTTTGTTATTAAATGTCAAACCTTTTGTTTTCTTTGGACTGTTCGGGTGGGATAAACTTAGTTTAGCTCGCAAGTCTTTCAAACAAGTGAACAAAGCTGGCAACTGTGCCTTGCCGCAAACTGATATCTATGCACGATGTTTGGTACCGCGTAGCTTAGTGAGGTCATTTGCTAGCCAGCAGCTATCAGATCATCTCTATCTGCCGTGGTCGGGCGGAGGCACCATTGCATGACATTTGTTCGTCACATGCCAAATGTAAGTAAGAATTACTTTCAAGTAATTCTTGATTCAATATTAAGAGTATAATAAAACACTTTATTTATCCGGTTTTAACGCGTTTTTATTCATTATTTGAACCGAGCTTTCGCCAACTTTACAGTTTGCTTTTTCAAGGTTGTTGTAAGTGTTTTATTATGCAAAATCGCGAAAACCATTGAAGAAATCAAGAGCATAACTTAACAAAACAATAACTTAAACTAAACTAATAATCTAAGAACAGAATTCGAAAGCAACTTTTACTTTAGGCTCACGCAGACCAGTCAGCAGATAGAACAGTTTTTAAAGCCTATAATAACGGAACGAATAACTATAATAACAACCCGAGGATTTTAAAAAATCCGCAAAATTCATAACCTCCTTTTTGTGGAAGTCGGTTATTTAAAACAAAAGACCCGCTACGAAATCAAAAAATCCGCTGCATTTCGTGGTAATAGTTGAGCAGATTCATTTTATAATGAAAAATAAATGAATGGACTGTTTTATTTAATTCAATTACAAAGAAAAATCAAACAAGGTAAATGCATTCCGAAAATTACACTGCAACGAGATAATGAACTTTACGTTTTCCGCGTGCAGAAATTCAACTACTAACAGCACGATACATATTCGAATTTAATAAATTACAGGTAAAAAAACCAACTTCAGTTTTAGTGCGTTTTTGCTGTTATGTCACTAAAAATCATCTTGACAGAAAGTGAAATTTTTCACTTTCTAATTGTATTTTAAGGAGCAAGAAAAACTCGGAGCTTCCGCTCGTATCTTTCAATTATACATTTATTTCAATTAAGTATCATCTCAATCGATCAAGCCTCCTTCGAGTAAAATCCCTAAAAACACAACATATATTGAGAACCTTCATCTTTTGAAGATAGTTAAAACATCGCCCGGTAGACTAATCTGCAGTTTGCAAAGGCTCATAGAATTCATATTAATTTAATTTTACTACACCGTTATCCTATTTGTTTAGGATATAACAACGTACTCTCAGCGGGTTGCTATATTTATAATTTGTAGGCTCCCAAAGCGGGGTTGTAAACCGTAACATCGTTTATTAAGCCATAGGTGTTCTGGATTACGTTGTATTTTTCTTAGAATTTATTCTGTGAAAGTTAAAAAACCGAATTATAGTCGCACACGAAAGGTTCGAACACTGGAATCACGTATGTTGTATGGGAGCCCCTTAAAATATTTGTTTTATCTTGTTTGTGAAAATACAAACCGTCTCGCTATCACGGTCAAAGTCAAAGTCAAAATAGTTTTTATTTCCTTTAGATTCTTGTACAACATAAAATGCACATGATCTTCTGGCTACGTCTTTGGTGTATTGATTTTAGTGTGGCTTCGGAACGCGCCCTCCTATGAGAAGAAGCCACAAGAAACTCATGGGGTTCAATAGATACAGCCTGGTGACACACATACAGACGGACAGTGAAGTCTTAGGAAAAGAATCCCGTTTTGACCCTTCGGGAACGGAACTCTAAAAACAAAAACACACAGGGCAATTATTATTATACCAACAAGCCATTCCATATTTACAGACAATATTAGTACAAAAATAAAGAGTATTTTCGGCAAACGACTTAAGTATGCCATAAGTAAACAGGCGAGTGGAAAACAATCATATATCTCGTGGAGACCCCTGCTACGTTTCAGATTGTCTACAACGACTTATTTATATATCGGACATAAAGAAGAGAGAATTACTGGGGAGATAAAATCAGATTAATATACCTGCTGCGTGCGGATCGCGGCTTCCCATGGTCTGAGATGTTGTGGAAACCTTCCCGCTTCTATGTTTTGAGACAACATTCATTATTTTTTTACTGCCGACGGAAAAAAAGAGGGTGTTATAAATTTGCAGTCTGTGTGTCTTTGTATCTGTATGTGAATGATGGAAACAGAGACACAAAGCGATTTCGATATAAATTTTTGGTTGATGAATATCATAGTTTCTCGCTCACCCCACCCATCGAATTGGCAAAATTAGTAGGCTTGGCCGGGAAGATGGATAAGTACCAGCCACCCACACCCTAGCATATTTCCAGCCTAGTGACCCATGTACAGAGGAAAGAAACGGTCCATACTGTTGAAGTTAACTTCCCCGTAAGAGCAACGGTACACCCTTTACCCTCATCTGTTTTTTTTTCCTTTGCAGGTTCAGGGGGCATTCTCCTATCACACGTCGTCGTCTTTATTCAGCATAGTATGTTTTAATGCTAAGGCATTTGACCACTCAGCTGATCGACATGGACTATTCAATTCTAGGTAGGTAGGTAGGTACCTTTAGAACGCTACAAGTCATGTATCAAAAATAAGTTACACTGGTTATACACCAACAAGACGTGGCGTGAATGTAAGGGAACCGGAAAAACACGCAAAAAATATTGGACAAGATCTCTAATTTTTTAAGGGCTTTTTAGAAAAAAACAATGACTCACAGAATTATTTATATCTCCTTAAAAGCCTTCCTTTGTTCTCGTCTAGTTTAATTAGAGCCTTAAATTGATTCGTATTTTGCGTGACGCTGTTTGTTTGAATTGAAATTCTATCTCGATAAACGTTGAATAAAATTTGAAATTCCATTCATAAAATGAATATTGATTAAGTAGGGTTAAGGCTGTTGTATTTGATTTGACTGATTTGATAATTAGTAGTTGATTAATTTAAATTTCTCGTTTGAATAGGCCACTGTAGGGCCAATAGGTTTCTGTGAGGCAAATTGCTGCAAACGGAAATAAAGAAAACAGAGAAATAAAATAGTAAAGAATAAATAAAAAACAATGTTTCAAAACAATTTTAATAAAAGCCATATGCGAACCCTAAAATACTTTGCTAACACCTAACTTTTTTTATGATATTAGTTTAATGATTGACATTTACATTTTAGATGATTTATGGCGCTGTAGTGCCCGGGACATTGTTAGGTGGAATAGGCTTGCCCAGCACCTATACCACTCTCCCAGCCTAGTCAGCCATGCCCAGAGGAAAGAACTGGTCAATACGTCTGAAGCTAACTAAGCTATGGATATGGAATAAACCATATTCTTCAACTATGAAACCACAATTATAAGAACCGAATTCCGCTTAACGATTCAAACTTGTGAACTGTAAACACCGAATGCGAAGCCAAAATATTTTGTACACACGAAATTTTAGTAGGTCGTGTTCTCTAGTAGTTAAATTCCGGCCAAATTGCGTACATAATTACAGCAGTTTAGCTGAGGTATAACCGTTAATGAAACTGAAAACGAGTTAAAAGTTTTAAATGCCGCCATGAATGCAAGCTGCCTCTCAATTTCGGTAATTTGGCACAATTTTTATGGGAACCAAGTTACATGGCTTAGAGTCTCCGCCTATTAATAAGTACGTACATCCCATCTCATCTCAAATTAACAATGATGTGAATCTAATAAAAAAAAAATAGGTTTTCCTTCACAAGTAGGTATATACCGTAGACTTGCCGTAGACAAAGTTTTTTTTTAGATTTTAGTTTCACTTTTAGGTTGAGTGACATTTTGGATTTTTAATAAGTAAAGTTTATTTGGCTTTATAAGAATAAATAGATTGAATGGTAAATTTGATATTTTACATTGATTTAGTGAGTAGTATTATATTAGTAATCAGGTTAGTAATTTTTTGCGTGAAGAAATGACTTACTTCCCTACAAACAAACTTTCAACAGACACGTCTTACTTGAAACCTTTGTAAAATTCAACATTATAATAACTAAAACCAACATGATCTTTCATTTGTCGTCTGTCTAGTCTAAATAAATCTTTTTCCATCTTTATCTGCTCTTCAAATCGCCCTTTTTTCTCTTATGCGACGTTTTATACAAATTAACGTTTATTTGTGTGCATCAGAATGGCGGGTATACAAATGCAAATTGTCATAAATCTAATATGGCTCAAATCTACCTTAATTCTACTTAATTCTACCAATAAAGAAATTAATAGTACCTCTCTGTACGCATAGAAAACTCAATAAATATGTGAGCCGCCAATCTGACGTCAGGATGGCGGGTGTATTCCTTGTCTGGGCGAAATATCATTCGTCAATATTTATATTCACTGCCATATAAATCTACCTAATTAGTATTCGTAATCTTATTCTTTATTTCGTAAATAAAAAATGTATTTGTCAAATGGCTAACATAAGAGTAATTCGATTCAATTATAACATAATACTTGACACTGGCTACTTTCTAAACGGCCATAATTATAAAAAAGTACAATCTTTTTTTAGCCCAGATTCTCGACACGCCCGCCAATACTAAATACCAACATTGCAGAAATTTAAAGTTTCGAAATTTTATTTTCAATTATTACTCTTTATTATTAGCCTTTGCCTGAATTTAATTACTACGTACGGTTCTGTAAGGTACTAATTAGGTAGATTTATATGGCAGTGAATATAAATATTGACGAATGATATTTCGCCCAGACAAGGAATACACCCGCCATCCTGACGTCAGATTGGCGGCTCACATAGTTATTGAGTTTTCTATGCGTACAGAGAGGTACTATTAATTTCTTTATTGGTAGAATTAAGTAGAATTAAGGTAGATTTGAGCCATATTAGATTCATGATAATTTGCATTTGTACACCCGCCATTCTGATGCACACTTTTAATTCGCGCGATTCACGCCGAATAGGTGCAATTCTCTGTCGGAACTGAATTGTAGACTCAGTATTTTAGCTATAAATGCTCGAGTATCACCATTTCGGTTGTAAAGGCGTACCGTTTACTGTCGTGTCGTTTTGTTTATATTTGAAAAGTCAATTTCAGGTGGTTCAAGGCCCCTCTTCTTTACTTTGTTTGGGAATTTATTGAGCTACTTGTGTTGTTTTGAATTTACTGTGAAATTGCGTTGTAGCTGCTACAGATAAATATAATACATAAGTAAACAAATACTTATTGAACCGTCTGGCCAGCCATGATTAAACAAAGATTTTAGAAAAATATCCAAGTGTAGATACCCTTGGATATTTTTTATTAAAGTACGTTAACATTTTTTTTTTCGGTTATACTTTCAACTTAGGAAAGCTAGGTGTATGCCTTAGTATCATAAGTAACATGTGTAATACAATAACATGTGTGGATAATATTGTTGGTTTCACTGTTATTTAGTACCTAAAATAAATATTACAAGACGTTTAACACTGCGCCATCTAACCCCAATCTAGACTGACCTAATTATCAACGCACAGCCTAAAACGATAACCCTAGAAACATTACCTCCCTTACTTATAAATATTATTTACACACGACTAAGTTATGTGACGTTTGTCTCTGTTTGTCAACTTTAAAACTTCATGTGACAGTAAAAGACAAACGATGCATAGATTTGCAGCGCATTAATTAGCGTTTATAAATAAGGGGGTAAATGTGAAGTCTGTGTATCCATTGGGAAAGGGTTTTAAGAAAATCGGATCTTATGAGAGAGAGAGAGAGAGAGAGAGTTGAGAGAGAGAGTGTTGAAAAGAGAGAGAGAGAGTGAGAGCGGTGTTGGTCTAGTGGTTGATACCCCGGCTTTCATTCCGAAGGTGGTGGTTTCGAATCACGGACCAATGTCTTTTTCTTTAAGAAAAAAAATGATGTGCGCCATTAACATCGTTCTTACGGTGAAGGAAAACGTCGTGAGAAAAACCACGGCTTAAAATCACGCACAAAGGCCCAATAGTAGGGCTAATTGCGGAAACACAAACTTAAACTGAAACTTTTGCGGGTAGAACCGCGTTAAACGACTAGTTTCATACAACACACTTGACAATGAAAATAAAGCATTAAAATCCGAACTAAGCCAATAAATCCAACTCCCAATTAGATACCATAAAACCATTAAACAGTTGTAACATCCAATGTCAGTTCTCGGAGCGACACCACAAAGGCATTAAAGAAAGTTCCTTACCGATGATCAATCACAGTTCAAATTGCCTAACGTTGAAGTAAAAGGTTTCAGAGCTTTTCCGGTTCGGGGAAGTTCGAATGAGATTGTATTGGCCGACTACCAAGTTGGTATACGAGTATATTTAGGGGAAATTTCCCAAAGCAATCTAGAAGGTGCAAACCAAAGACCGTAAAACCAATTGACTGCTCATAAGTATTTTCACCAGCCAGATGGTTCGATGACATAAAATCACATGTTGGGGCGACTTGGCATCAGAAGACCATTTACAGAGCTGTGTGGAAGAAGATTGGAGAGGCATATGCCCTGCATTCGGCAAATATTAGGGGTTAAAGTATGAAATTGCCGATTTGTACTGAAAATCTTAATTGTTTATTTTTTAAATTTTTAACAAATTTATTTAATCAAAATAGTTGCCATTATAATCTATACATTGCTGCCATCTAATGGGAAGGTTAATAATGCCTTTGCGATAGAACTCCGACGATCTAGACTGCACAAACTGTGTAAAAGCATTTTGTACTGCCTCCTGGGAAGAAAACTTCTTGTCACGTAGATAATTGTCCAAATCACGAAAAAAATGGTAGTCCGTTGGAGCAAGGTCTGGTGAATACGGAGGATGACGAATGGTTTCTAAGTGCAGTTCCTGAAGGGTCAAAATGGTTTCTCGTGCTGTGTGAGGTCTCGCGTTGTCGTGGAGCAATAATGGTGAAGATCGATTCATGAGTCGGGTCTGTTTTACTGCTAGTTTTGTCAACATGGTTCGGAGTTCGGCACAATAGACATCTCCCGTAATTTCTTGACCAGATCGAAGAAAACTATAGTGAATAACACCATGCTGAGACCACCAAACAGTTACCATTACCTTTTTATTGGTAAGTTTTGCTTTAGGACACTGTTGTGGCATTTGACCTGGGGTCAGCCATTGCATTTTTCTTTTCCGGTTATCATAAAGAATCCACTTTTCATCACATGTTACAATTCGATCCAATATTCCTTCATTTCTGTACCGGTTCAACAAAGCAACACAAGTTTCAATACGCGTTTCTTTCTGCAGATCAGTCAAATCATGAGGCACCCATTTTTCGTATTTTTTTATTTTATTGATTTGACACAAGTGAGTCAATAAAGTGGGTAAGGTAACGTTAAACCATGCCGCTAATTCCTGGGTAGTTTGACTAGGATCGGCTTCCACTATCTCTCTTAATTCATCGTTATTCACCTGTGTGGGCGGTCTTCCTCGTGGCTCGTTCTTTAAGTCGAAATTTCCATCACGAAAGCGTTTAAACCAAAATCGCACGGTGCGTTCATTAGTAGACCCCTCTCCAAACGCAGCATTGATATTGCGGGCTGTTTCTGCCGCGTTAGTTCCGCGTCGGAACTCGTATTCAAAAATCACTCGAATTTTCGCAGTATCCATCTTTCTTGTCTAAATTGAATAACAAAAACAATTGAAAGTCGATATTCAAATGTTTCACATTTTTTAAAAAAAGAACATCACAGAAACCATTTGAAAAAAGTTTCATTCGAAAACCTCAAACCATGAAGATTCTATGTCAATTCAAAGAACCTATTGCAATAAAACGGCAATTTCATACTTTAACCCCTATTATATGCTGCATAATAAAACACTTTATTTACCGGGTAAATAAAGTGTTTTATTTAAATTTATGCTGCAGAAGAAGTATTTCCTTTTCACGCGAAAATAGTACGTCTTTTCATGGTGCAACAACGGTGAATCACAAAGAGTCTAGTGCTGAAATCTATAGTGCGTGCTGACTTTGCTCAGACTGAGTTTAGCAAAAACTAAGGAAAACTTTGAATTGGAACTTAAAGTCAAACTTCATTTTGTAATATACGAATAAAGAGCCTTCGTGCGTGTTTTCTTCTTCATAGAAGAAATTATATACGAATAAAATAAAAAGAACTTCATTGTCATAACAGTGAAGCAAAGTTTAGGTCATTATTTTTGATTGGTCTACATTCTTAGTTCGAAAAAATTTGAAAAAGAGCAAAAACTTTGAGTAGTTGCGACGATCGCTTTATAGATACTAAAAATTGTCTTAAAAGTCAAAGTTTTTGCTTAGCAAAGTCAAAGTACGGAATATAGATTTCAGCCTAAGTATAGATAGGTAACGCAATGTGCAATCACAAAGTTAGATAATTAACTTACCGGCTGCCTGCAACTGGGAGTTGTGTTTTGTTGAAAAATCCCGGTATGACCAGTCAATTGGCTTTATTGTCTTTGGTGCAAACTGATAGGCACCTCAGTATATAAACAAAGAGTGCTTATACAAAGATGCGAGTTGGATACGAAATTTGCTGAACATGAATTTTTTTTTTTTTTTTACTAGAATTGTCACAGAATACATAATACTATACTCCTGTCCTGTTAAGGGTTAGAGTCCTATCCTACTAATATTATAAATATGAAAGTATGTGTCTTTGGATGTTTAGATGTTTGGATGTTTGTTACTCAATCACGCAAAAACTACTGAAACAATTGCGACTTGGAATATAGGTAGCTGATGGATACAGGGAATAACACATAGGCTACTTTTCATCCCTATATTCCCGCGGGAACGGGACTTACGTGGGTAAAGCCGCGGGGCGCAGCTAGTAATACATAAACATTATACATTTTTATTTTAAAGTAGCGGCTCTTTGTTTACTTTTTTATTGATAATTGACGTAAGTGCTATGTTTACAATTTCGATTTACGATTCTGAAACAGGGTTACAAGTAATATATGTATAATGTAACAAAATTTAAGTATTTGTTAAAGCTTTATATTTCGACTTCAGCTACAATCAAAGGAACATGGTCAAAACAGCAATGTACTTCGACTATCAGGAAAAATATTAATCAAAAGATACGAACTGCTGTGGTATCATTTAATTAGCGGTGCAGGATACCGCTACTAGTTACTATTTACTGTCAAAGAAACATAATTCGTATTCTACATTGCTGCTTTGAAGTAATCACCGGTAACAACCATGTTACGTCAAAGCAGCAATGTACTGCAACTTAGCAACTACTAGCGGTGGATGCTAATTAGATGATACCTCAGCTGGTGACAGATACCTGGGGACCTTAGTAATAGGACCCATTTCCGTTGCACTAGTGCATGTATATTCTAGTCTATGTATATTGATTGTATTAAAATACTGAACAGATTGCAATGAAACAAACACATAGCTGAAATAATACAACTCGTTGTCTCACTATTTCCACAAAACTAAACAAAAACATTTAGTTTTTCGACAATAACAAACTAACTTCGTAGAAGGAGCAATACAATCTAAACACTCGACTACAAAACACATAAAGAAGCAGGAAAGCTATAAAATTAAAACCAAATCGGTACCAAACTCAATCTATTTCCAACTATAGGCAGCTCTTAGGAAATAATATCGGAAGCGCTCGATTCTCAAATCGTCGAAATAATTTCGAATGAGTTGAAGTCGAAAGCATACACTTGTAGATGTCAATACGCAGAATACGTATAACAGCGTCCATATTAGATTATCTATTATGCAATTTATCACACATCAAAACAGAATTTGTACAACGAATTCAAAATATAGTTTACCTAGCACCTATACCTAGTTGACACCTCGGCGCTTCTTTCGGCTGAGTCTTTAATTGTATCATGAAAAGACATGGAGGGTTTTCTAAAAGTAAGAAAGAAAAACATTAATTTGGACAAGCACACGTAAAAAACTAATGACATAATCAAATCTGAAAAAAACAGCAACAAAAAGTCTAAGTACAGCCCTTAAAAAAAAACTATTTTTTTAACTTTAGTAAATGTGACCTAAGTCATCGCTTTAGTAGATACGTTATCACGCACGTAAAATCTCTAAAACACCAGAATATAAGTTCAGGAATCCAGTAGGTCGTTCCTTCCAAGTCTGTACGGTACAGGCAATCCAGTCAGTAACGAACTCTTGAAAATTTATTCATAGCTTCTTCCCTCTTGTAAATACGACGCCCTCGGTATTGCTACACAATTCGAATTCCATTTTGATTTTAAAAACTAATCTTTTGGATTGGTCAACGAACCTTTTTATGGAACTGGCAACTTTTATTTTGTTTTTTTTTCTCGGTCTCGAACCCATTATGGACATTTGGGAATTAGCCAATGTCAAGTATTTTAAAATGTTTACTAGCTACACAAATTTGAGAGTTTTGGCGGGAACTCGTTGAGGATGTGCTAAATTTTCATTTTTGTGAAACCTAGTTCAAATGCGTGCAAATTGTTTAATTTCGGAGGCATATTAATCAATTTGGTTTCGTGAAGGTGTGCAAGTGGAATGAAAGTGAAAATCGGTGCAAAACATTGACTTAGTGTTGTCTCCAAAGCTCCGTGAAGAATGTTTGTAAATGGCTGCCGTGTTTACAAATGATTCCCTAGACTTGACTTTAACTATAACTTGACTGTTTCGATGCAAATAACTTGCATAATATATTAATAATACTTGACACTGGCCAATTTCCTAATGGCCATAATCGGTTCACAACCGATAAGAAATAAAAAAAAACAAATTTGATTAATATGGCATTGAAATTAAATAATTTACATGTATTTTAATAAGGTTTCATGAAAATGAAAATTCAGCAACACATTTCTTTAACGCGTTCCACCAAACATGTCCCACACCGTCCCACTCTCGCTTTAATTTTTAAATCTACTGGTCTATCTAAAGGTACTGTTTTATTTAAAGTAAATAAAACAGTACCTTATTAACTATGCATACTAAACTCATGCATTATTACAATCCTTTGTTTCTCAGTCAACTTTGAAAATTCATGTCACAGACAGACAAAGCAATGCGTAATTATTCATGCCTTATACATCGTTTATTAGTAAAGGGGAGAGAGTTTTACGTTCTAGCAAAGTTTAGCAAAATTTTCACCGGAACAAGAGAGCAAAAAAGGCAATGAGGTTAAACTGATCCGAATTTAGGTAGTACATCACTAAGATTCCTGAGTTACAAAGGTAGGTTACGTTTACCGGCAATTTGTCAAAAAGATAAACCTTTACGTGAGCTGTATTATCTGAAATGGCATTCATCTTTGTGAATAATTACAGATGTTCCTTTTTTGAATTGAGAGAAAAAAAAACAAAGAGCGGTCATTTTTCTCGGGCTCGGTCAATGAGTTTCGAGATAAGTCGAATCGTGATAGCTGGTGTGCTTGCGAAATTATGGTAGTTGTTTGATAACATCTTTTCCTATTAAATAATAGAAATGAGGACATATAGTAAATCTTAACATAATGTAAACACTTAATTGGTTAATTTGAACAGATCATCCGCAGGTGATATGACCGCCCAATGTGTCACACTCGATTAAAGTTTTTCATCGTAATTTGTGTATTTTATGTTTTGTTAAATGATCTAGCATTTATTCATAGTTTTCTGTGAAAAATTGTTAGTCAATACTTATTCTAGTTCGGTCAAATTCAGCCTTCTTAGTAACGAAATATTTACGAGTATTAATTAGTAAAGTAGTAGTTTTAAAACATTTCAATTGAATATAAAAAATAGTTAAATGAAATAGTAACAAAAGTTAATGGTATTTCAAAATATTTTAAAAGAATAATAAATTTACAAGTAGCTTTATCTTATGTTTTCGCGATTCGACATTATAATGAAACGCAATATAAATTTCCAAGCATAGTAAACCCCCATGGATTTCTTCGTGGCTTCTTCTCATGCGTTCCAAAGCCATGGTAGTTTTTTTTGAGTTTACTAGAAATAATTTAAATTTAAAACTATTACAATAATTCTAAAGTCTGCGTTCACAGGAATGTTTTGATACAAATAATATAATGTGATAGTTTACAGTAACTTTTAAGAATATTAAAATACATCTGAGTCAAAAATAACAATGCCGTTAAGGAATAAAACGCGAGATAAACCCAGTAAATATTGTGTTTCATTATAATAATATCAATTGAATTCAATAACAACTCACTCAATATTTTTAGAAAATTATTTTTCAGCTTGGTTTCAGCAAAAAATGTTACTTTGAAAAGTATTTCTAGTAACTACCGTGCCTCGGGCTTTATAATATTAAAATATTGGGCATTCATATAAATAATTGAAACTTACTTATATTTAAAAATTCGATAAACAATACACAAAAAAAGAAAAAAAAAATGTATTTATTAGAGCACACAGAGTTTATTCGTTACAGCGTTGAATTACTCAGTTCTTACAATGAGATTGCATTAAATATTTATAAGCCCTCACAATTTTAATATCAAAAGCTTGTGAATAAAACCGCACATATTCTACGGCGGACCGGTTCCGTGCCTTGGAATGTAAATTGGCTAACACTTAAAGAAGGTAGGCTAGACTTTCATACGTTTGAAGAATCTTGAGGATTCTGTAGGTACTCGTAGCTAAGATGTCTTGAGTGTCTAGACTTGAGTGGAGATTTCTTTAAATCCATGTTATTCGTTTAAGTGAATGCGTTTCATGTATTTGAGAATATTGCTCTATGATAAAACCAGGTTTTCTTGTGGACCAAGAGCAAATTTGGTCTATTGGGTGATCAACCGTCGCAATAGACCAACACCGCTGAGCCATGTATTTCTAGTGGGACGTAAAAATAAATGGTAGATATATCTCAAACACTAACTACCAAGAGTTAAAGTCAGCTTCGTTAGATTTTTTACGGAAACGGTTCAACGATATTTGAAAAACTTGCAGAGAAAACTAAAGCTTTTGAAGTAGATTTTTTTTTTCGAAAAATACATCTTAGATATTGACGCAGCAAGACTCGAATTCGCGTCTCAGCGTCTTCGCCGCAGCATCCTTAAACCACATCACGCGAGGTCGCGCCTATATGAAGTTTGCTGAACTTTATTGAAGAATTGCTGAACTTGTCAAAAAAATGAAGCGAAGCGATGCTTTTACATGTTTTACTCGTAGTGTGATACCATTAATGTAATAAAGTAACTGTGTTAATAAATAAATAAATAACTATAGAATACATGCCCCGCACAAGCTAATACGAGTTACTAAATCCAAAAATCTGGTACCGACGTTATTTGTTCTAGTCTATGTGTTCGGCGAATGGGCTCGCGTGTACAGACTACTAATGTTGAAATCGCATTGTGTTCTATATCGTTACATTACTACTATTGTAAAGTTTTAAGAATGAACAAGACTACGTTGTCTATTATTGAAGTAGTTATTGCCACAGTCCTTTCAAATGGACCGGTCGGAGAGTTGAACAGATTATGATCGCAATTTATACATAGGAACTATTTTAAAGGGAATGTTCATCTACAAAAACACAACGCTCAGTTGACGCTGGGCGAGATTCGAAATAACGCACTACGACTTCATAATCAAGTCTACCGAATTATTCATCTATCAAATTAGTAATCTATCTAGTCATTTATCTAATGACTCACACCTTGAATTTTTGCATTTACCAAGGCATGTTTGTTTTCTACAATCGTCCAGCCCGCGCTGGAACTGTAAGAACTTAAAATGAAAATAGAATAGGTACTTATAGAGAAATAAAAGTTTGTCTTATTTAACTCAACATGATAAATTCATATATTTCTTATGGTTTCTAAGAAATGTAACAAAAGGCCATTTAATGTAAAAATATACGAACTGATTTTGAATTGCAATAGGATTAAAAAAGGATTTCTGAGTTTGAGCTAATGATAATTGCCAAACAAATTATTGGAGAACGTTAATACAGTTAGCAAAAACATTTTATTTTGAGTGTGTTATGGGTACCGATGACGTTTTTTATAGGTAACGAGTACAGAGTCTAAATCACGTAGATATTATTTATTTCACTTCATACCTCGACGCTTCAACATGTTTCAATAGTCTTGGTGGCGATTATCGCAAGAGGAGGAGAGGCAAGGTCGAACTATTGTATCTGCAAATAACTTTCAAATTATTATAAAATATCTGACACTAAATAGTATTTAAATTGCCATAATCGGTTTAAAATCGAAAAAAAAAACCAATACATAACCTAAGCCGAATTAATTATCTTGATGCTAAATCTCCTAATTTGCTGTTCGAACTTTACCCAATCAATCCAGTCTCGGCTCCTACTAACGTTATACAACTACTGAGCTTGCTCATCGTACCCTAATCCTAACTTTTCGCCCCTGTCTCCTCACGTGAAACTGGCCAAATTGCTCTAAGCTGCTAGCAGAAGGCCACAAAGAAGAATCTGAATCTGATTACAAGTATCTTGAGGTTAGATATGCTACGAACAATATTTTGTGAAGCAAACTTGGAATTGCTGTCATAAATAAGCATAATTTTCATTACAGTTTAGCAGTAAATGTTTTATTCTACATTAATACAGCCTCTAGAAACGTATTCCTCTTTTAGTAGCAGCACGGTATTGCCAAATTACAAAACGTTCTGACCGTTTTATTTTATTCCTGTTTTTCTGACGCTACTAATTGTAATAATGTTGATTACAGTTTAATACAACGGGTTCGTATTTTTATACCGGAAGCGGAAGCATAATTTCGTAATTATGTAAGGCTCTGCTGTAAAATTGGTAATTTAAATAATTACGAAGTTCCATACAAATTTACCCTTAAGAAATCTCAAATTACGACCTGCTTTAAAGTAAACTGTTTATAGTAAAAATATTTTCTTTATTATAAATTAATAAATATTGCACGACATTACACGCAGCGCTATCTAGCCTCAAACTAAGCAATGGGCTTGTACTATGGTTATTAGACAACTAGCAGCGCCCCGCGGTTTCACCCGCAGAAGATAAAACGCGTTATCGCGGTCGCGGGCGGGCGAGCGGTTCTCGAGCGGTTGCACTTTTTCGTTCATTATTCGGGTTCTACTAATTGGATTTCAATGCAAAGTAAGACCTTCCTCAAAAATAGAACTATCCAATATTTATCCAGATTTCCATCGGATAAGTAGTTTTTAATTGTATAAGGAACCGACAGATAAACAGACAGACAGACATGAATTTTAAAAATTATATAATTTTTTTCTACTACTTTTTCTAAGCCCTCTAGACAACTTTTTTTTTACACGACTGCCAAAGGAAGTGTTATGTTTTTGCCGTGAGTGTATGTATGTATGTATGTATGTGACCTATTTTTGTGCCGTCGTAGGGCCTAAACGGCTGGGCCGATTTAGATAAACGATACGTTGTTAGATTCGTCATGACCGTGGGAGTGACATAGGGTACATTTAAATACTAAATAAATAAAGATTTAAAACGCTATAAAGCAAGATTTGTCTTGACCATAAAAACCAAGCAAAGACAACGGAACGTTACTTAAAACTTTTCGATTTGACTTTGACGCCGAGTTTCAACTTTTGAAGGAATTTGAAAAAATTAATAAAATAAAAGTATATTCGAGGAAAGATCCTTTAATCTTTTGTACTTTCTTCACTACGTGTCATTGGCAGAATATGTGATCACATAAAGCCATTAAACTTAAAAAAAAAAAAAAAAAAAACGTTTAATTTGTCAGTTTGTCAGAGATAACATAAATAACATTTACTATGTTTACAATAAGTAATTAACTAAAAATTTGAAATGTCGCGCTATGGATAATGGATAGCAAGGCTAATCCGCTAGGACAAGAAACCGCCAGCCTTTGTATCACCAGTCGCGACGAAGTTTTCGGATTTGGTAATTATATTTTAAGATGAATACCTGCCTACTTCATAGCCATCTCAGCAAAACTCAAAAAGAATAGCTATTATAATATTGAAGGCTTTTAGATAGCCTATCTTTAACCGAGTCCTCGCTACTGGAGTATACACATCCAGAGTTAATGAGTTTCTCTGGTGCAATTGTATCTAATCTCTAATAACTAAAAAGCGTTAAATAAAAAAAATATTTAAAAAAAATAAAAAACCCGACTGCCGTTAAAACTGAAAAGTAAAAAACAAGACGATACCTAAAGGTAAAGAAACCTTAAAAATCGTTCGACGCATCTAGGAGCCTTAAAAAATTGTGGATGCAGTCGGGTGGGACTCCTTTTAAAGGAAAAGTATAATGACACCAAATTGTGTTGAAGTCCCACCCGACTGCATCCACAATATTTTAAGGCTCCTAGATGCCACGAACGATTTTTAAGGTTTCTTTACCTTTAGGTATCGTCTTGTTTTTTACTTTTCAGTTTTAACGGCAGTCGGGTTTTTTATTTTTTTTAAATATTATTTTTTTAAATTTACTTCCAAGTACAGAGTTTTTGTCCTCTCTTCCTTTATTATAAGTATAGATAGAAGATTCTAATGTATTTACATTAAAAAAGTGTCATATTTATTATGATACATAGAAAACACCCAGAAACAGAAACAAACATTTATGGTCAGCAGAAATATTTTGTTTCCGGCGGGAATCGAAACCGCAACCTTCTGCGTTGCAGTCCGGGATTCGACCAGCGCGCCACAGAGCCCGTCATTGTTGAAAATGACTATAATTAATTATAAAAAATCGAGTTCTATGTTATTGAATATCTCGGAAAAATAAAAAATGCTTGCATTGTAAACTGATTCGTTTAAAACAAAGATTAGAAACCGATTTTGTAGCGCAACATGGTATGAACTACCTATTCACACTTTTTTTTAGTAAGTTTATTAATCATGTTTGTAATATACATTTTAAAGTAGTAGAAGCAGTCTATCTAAATAAGCGATCATTGTAATAAAACACAAGATCTTACAATGTTAATAATCTGTTAATAAATAAAACGCAAGGGTTTTATTACAATGCAATATCGCGAAAACAGAGGAAAAAACTAAGCTAAGCTAGATTATTTTGATCTAGAAACCTTGTTTATGCGCTTCGTAGCCCATACACCGACTATGCTAGGAGAGAAGTGGATCTCGAGTTCATAGTGTTTTTTGTTTGTTTATTATGCGGCCATGAACAGTTTTTAAGTGAATTTCAGATTTCTCGAAGCTCTACCCTGATGTATTTCCCTTCAATTTCTCCATTATTATGTTAAGTAGACGTTGTAGTCAATCATTAATCTATAAACATAATATTATGGAACATAATTCATTACACTACCACATCATTAAATCATGAGTACGCACTTAGGTGGAAGAAATGAGGGGTAAGGGCGGAGTTTTCAACCGTAAATTTTCATAAAAAAAATATCCTACTAAGTCTTATTTTGCCCGCGTTTAGGTCCCAATCCCGTAGGTAATTCAAAATAGGTACTGGAGAACTGCAGTCTCGTCGTTTGAGAAAAATAGATGGTTATTTTACTATTCATAAAATGATTCTTGGCCTCTTACCACCGTTGTTGGACTAAAATCTAATGATGATCTGAAATTAGATTTAAAAAGTACACGGACATCAATATTTGACACTCTTTAATATTTCCATTTCAAACTAAAACAAAACCCAATGAGTATTTACATTAAGCATTCATACTATTTAGTTAATTGCCCCTGGGAACCACGCCCCTTGAATGACCAGTCCTGGAATACGTCCCTGGTGAAATCATATCATTTGGCACACATGGTAATGACAGGTAGCGTGTAATTGCTTCCATATTTGCTATTCGACATCTGACTCCCCAATTAACGGAGCTCAATTTATTGCCTTGTTTTTTATTTGTACACATTTTTTAACGTCGAAGCTATTATCTGAGTATTTTTAGGTTTTTATGTTCATAGCATTGAAGATACAGTAACTAAAAACTTAAAGTTAAAGTTTTAACTGTGTGTTTCCGCAATTAGCCCTACTATTGGGCCTTTGTGCGTGATTTTGAGCTGTGGGTTTATTAACGATGTTTTCCTTCACCATAAAAGCGATGTTTAATAGCGCACATAAATATTTCTTAAAGAAAAAGACATTAGTGCGCGGCCGGGATTCGAAACCACGACCTTCGGAATGAAAGTCGGACTATCTACCACAAGACGAACACCGCTCAAAAACAAAAAAAAAACTTATAACAATAAATTAAACTCAGCAAATTAAAATATAAAACTAAATAGTTAAAAATAATCATCCTTTAGGCCGATTTAGGCCACGGCGACCGGCGACCGCTTGAACTCAAATAGTAAAAACGAATATAATAAAATACATAGCCACAACCAAATTGAGAACCTCTATCTTTTTTTAAGTCGGCAAAAGAAGTTGCCGCGCTGCATGGATATCAAATTTCCGCTGATTGGGATTGAACCCTTACCTTCTGCATCACTTTTATGGGGCGTTCTAACCAATTAAGCCACTAGGCTTCATACCCCCCGCCAGGTCAGTATTAAACTAAAGGTTCATTTTCATATTGAAAAGGGTAGGAACCAAAATTGTAACTCTAACACAGGGCTCCCCTCTCCAAAAACTTGCTCTGCTATTTATAATTAAGCAGGGAATGTATACAGCACGTTTTTCAATCATAATTCGCTTACAGGAGTCTCGCAAAGTTGCGTTATTAGGCAAGACGGGATGCTTAATAACATTCCTAGCTGATTTATTAAGCAGAGCACCTAGACAACACACAATGGTTCATGCGACAAGAGAGGGCCGTCCAAAAATATGTTAAGTATTTGTAATGTATGAATTTGAACTTGTTTTTCGGTAATAAAACACTTTATTTATCCGGTTTTATCGCGTTTTTATTCATTATTTGACCCGAGCTTTCGCCAACTTTACAGTTGGCTTTTTCAAGGTTGACTGAGATGTAATTTGTCTATTTTTAACATTCTAAAAAGTTACAGTAAACTACCGCCTCATAATTATTTGCAATAAAAACGTTCCAGTGTACGCAGACTATAGAGTTATTGTAATAGTTTTCAATTTAAATTATAATTATTTTTATCCCTAACTAGCTCAAAAAACTACCATGGCTTCGGAACGCGCCCTCACATGAGAAGAAGCCTTCTCATGTGAGTTCTCATGTGTGTGTTCTTCTCATGTGAGGGCGCGTTCCGAAGCCATGGTAGTTTTTTTTTTTGAGCTAGTTAAGGATAAAAATAATTATAATTTAAATTGAAAACTATTACAATAACTCTATAGTCTGCGTACACTGGAACGTTTTTATTGCAAATAATTATGAGGCGGTTTACTGTAACTTTTTAGAATGTTAAAAATAGACAAATCACATCTCAGTCAACCTTGAAAAAGCCAACTGTAAAGTTGGCGAAAGCTCGGGTCAAATAATGAATAAAAACGCGATAAAACCGGATAAATAAAGTGTTTTATTATGCAAAATCGCGAAAACCATAGAAGAAATTGTTTTTCGGTTTTAATCCGGTTGCTTTTATTATATCAACACCTGACGTTTCGAGGAAAATCCGAGAACCGAAGAAAAATCTATTATACAGAGTAATTAAATTAAGCGATATGTAAAGAATGGAGTGTTATTCATAAACTTTAGTATTGGTGAGATTATTTGTTACGACGAAGATAAATTATTAGAAATTTCATTGTACACACCAAAATCATTATAAAATATTTTTATTGCAATTATTACTATTATAGCAATAAATACACATTGAACAGATTTCCATCTCTCGACATACTAAGTTTTATCGCGATCAGTTCATTAGGTTTTGCGTGAAGGAGTAACTAATATACTCAGTTTGGTACTTACACACAAACTTTCACATTTATAATATAAAGAAAGTAGAAAGTAGTATTAGTAGTTTAGTATAAAACGTAGTGATTATATTCTCTTTGGTATACAAGATGTAACAGGCAAGCCCTTTTAAGCCGAAAAGGGGTTGTTCTATACGTCTAGGCGAACAACTTTTGTTCTACGACTTTTGAAAATTCGAAGTACTTTTCGAAAACTTTAAGTGTAAAGTTTACTTCAAGATCAGCTGTTTCTTAGAGTTCTAGGTCATTGACCTTATGTTGTCCTTTAATTTAGTGTGGTCTACTACAATCAAACCTTCAATTACCTTTATTTTCAAAAGCAGCTGTTTTTTCAGTGAAACATAACCTCAAAATTTTCAAAAAAAAAGTTCGAATTTTCAAAAGTCGTAGAACAAAAGTTGTTCGCCTAGACGTCTAGAACAACCACCTTTCGGCTTAAAAGGGCTTGCCCGTTACATCTTGTATATAGTACGTCGCTCGTGTCGCAACTCCATCGTACACTGAATTTAGGGAAGCCAGTAATCGCCGAACGAGTAAACTTTCTATTAAGCTGTATCGAATACCTGCCAGCAGCTTTATTTATGTGGATAACGAAATTAATGCGCGCTAAGATGAAGACTTCGAGTTAGATTAATATTGTTGATATTAAAATTTTTGGGTGAGTGATGCGATTATGGAGCGGTTAAAAGTATTTGAAAGTAGCTTTAGGAAAAGGTTAGACAAATAACTTGGCAGTTCTCTTATATTAGAAGGAACGACTTCATTACTAGACTAGAAAGTTAATGGCCGCTAGACAGTGAAGTATTTTAAACTCGGCTCATACGGACCGAGTTTAATCAGTTACAAAGTCAAATTATTCTGCAAATTAATCAAACACCTTTAAAAATTCGGAACAATATTTTACAGTAGTTGTTAGAATACCTACTATCAATGATAATGGGTTTATTTGTATTTAATAACACCTTTTTGAACTTTTTCTTTTCATAGAAAAAATGCCGCGTTCGGGTCAGACCAAAGACATGTCACATCGTCGTCTTCGCTCCTAGAAGACTGTGGACTTAACAAAATTTTGAGATATCAATTTCAATCATGTTCTCGAATCAATGTTCAATAATGTTAAGGTAGTTTTTGCTTTGAAATATTAAAACGGTTCTGTTGAACCCAGTTGGATCCAGTCTGTCCTTATCTAACTAACCGACGAACACTAAAGTGAAAAAAGGACAGACTGGGATCTCTCTAACATCAAGCCGGACCGTTTTTTGACGAACTAAGCTTTCTAGTTACTCTGTAGTACTATTTCTATGGGTCAGACGGAGTGAACTGCGTTATTTGCACTGTTCCATTAGCATTCCATAGGCAAATTAAATATTTCGTGAGCGTTGGATGTTGCCGACTACTTCTTTTGTTTTAGTTTTTGATAGTTATTTAGTATAACTTATTAATAATATGTTTATAACATATAATTATAATGCTAATTAGTTTAGTATTTCAATGTTAAGTTTTGAGCGAGTTTTTCTTATTAAGTATATAAAGATTATTAAGAAAACAACATCAACCATATCATAACTTAAAAAATATTGGAAAAACCTTATTAATCATGTGTAAAAAATATATTTGGTAATATTTCATTATATTTGGGTATTGGTATATGTATTGGAATATAGGTATTGGAAAATTTTAAAATGAAGTTTATTTTTGTAAAGGTTTAAAATAATCAAAATTATTAGTTATTTCGAGTTATTGATAGCCGCCCAAAAAAACAAATAGTAAGAATAAAACCATGGCCACACTGCTTCAGCAAGGCTACTGAAAAATAAATTGCAGCATTGATGAATGGTAGCGAGAGGATTGCATGTTAAATATTTGATACAAATGCTCGTTGCATCAGTGTCAGCGCTGGACAACGCAACGTACAGTCGTCTTTTGCCGGTTCAAACATGGTACTCTAAAGGTGCACTCTCACACATCAGTCACCGTCTAGTCACGTCACTGGACAGGGTTTTAAAAAAACCATGTGTCTATATGCTCTATGAGTTTGTTCCCACACGTCAGTCACCGGCACGTAATTCAGCAGTCACTGCCGGTGACTGACGTGTGGGAAAAACTTATACCAGCAGTTTAAACACATGTTTTTTTTTAAACCCTGTCCGGTGATGTGACTTGACGGTGACTCACACGTCGTGAGAGCGCACCTTAAAAGGTTTGCATGGAGTTTTCTAAAATTAAATATCTTATGTTATGTTGTCCTTTGCCCAGCAATGGGACAATATAGCTTAAATAAAAAAATAATAATAAAAATGTTATGTTGTCGAGCAGGCGTTCCTACGTAGAACTGTAGATAGGTACAACAATACACCTTATATTTGTAACCAAACAAAATAATTAAAATTCAAAAATAAGTCCCTAGCTAATGGTACCTACCCGATAAGTTGGCTGCATTGCCTCTTTGAATAGCAATACCTTTTCGTAGGTCAAAAGCAGCCAGCCCTTTGGCCTTTGGTCAACAAAAGCTAACACTAATAATTTTAATATATTTGTAGAAAATCCTAAAGCCTCGGTTCCACGGACTTTAGGTTATTATTATTATTATTAGATATAGTACTACTCGGTTTAATTACGCTTCTGGACTTTTTATCAAATTTGTCTTTTGAAAGATGAGTATCTAACATAAAATAAATATGCTCTAGGCAAGCTAGAGACAGACATTTCGAACCACTTGATTAGTAAACCACTCCACATCCCGAACCACTTTACTTGCCACTTCCTTCACATAAAAAAAATCAAGAAGAAAAACCGTTGTCGATAAATATAAAAACTCAATGATGTCTCATTAAGCACTGCTATCGGCGTCATTCGAAGTCGCGAGCCAATTTCCTTAGACGACAATGAGGTTTAAATCATTGGAATAGAGATGTCATTCGTATCAGCCCTGGGGCGTACGAAAACCCCGTCCCGTGGTTTTACTTGCTTCTGTCCCGATCCCGCGAGAATATACAGATACATAGTGGCATAGATATTAATCCAGAGTTTCAGCTATTTGTGCACCAAGTTTTTTTTACAATCTGTTCAGTAGTTATTGCGTTTAGACTCATCCATACTCTGGCATCTGGCCATGCTAATTCATTGGCCTAGGCGTTTTGTTTTCTTAGTCTAATCAGTGCTTTGATTAGGTAGTTACTTCTGCTGCTTCCTGTTCATTTCCCACCGAGGTCGGCACAACAACCCCCTTTCGGATTAAAAGGACTTGCCCGTTACATCTTGTATATGGTTAACCCCTTTTGCAATTTACGGTCATATTAAGGACTGTCTGTACACTCCTGGTGACATGAGTATTTTCTCTCCGCATGACATGTCTACTGCTCTCCAACCTGTCTATAATGGCCGCTACTTTCATACTTCGTCTTACATTTTTTTTTTTTTTTTTTATTTATTACCAAATATAAAATTACTTATAAAACATTGATTCACTTAGCATAATTAAACCACTAAGGTTTGTAGAAATACGCTAAGAATTAAGTCTACGCCGATCAACATAAAAAAGGTAGGTAGGTAAGTATTTAAAAAAAATAATAAAATTCGATAGGTACATACACAATTTAAGTCTAACAGGTGGGTACATAAAGATAACACTGCGAGGCGCTGGGTAGATACATAGGCACATAGGATTTACACCAAAAATGCATCAATATTATAAACGTTGCGTAAATTGTTTAGATAGTGCGATTTAAGTTTATATTTAATATTATTGGGGGTTAGGCTATCGCGTACATCGAGAGGTAGCTTATTTATAAGACGTGGTAGAAGGTAAGCAGCGGTTCGCTTGCCGTATACATTGTTCGAGCGAGGGATATGCGTGGTACAAAGTCGACGCTGCACAACTGCTCTAGTATGCACAGGGTGATTGATTTCGGACTTAAGATTTGTATTGAAGAACAATTGTTTTAAAAGCATATACTTAAACTGAGTGTGAACAGGTAACACCTTACAGTGTTTGAAGAGGCCACTATCATCATTACGAAATTGGTTGCGGTTTTTAGCTGAAACAATATTTTTTAAGATACTGACTTGTAACCTATAAATCCTGTTTAGGTAAGTTGTATAGGTGCGTCCATAGCTACAAAGACCATATTGTATATACGATTCCGCAAGTGAATTGTATAACATTAATTTAACATTATAGGGTATTCGGTTTTTAAGTATAATAATGTTTGCTAAGAATTGTCTTAGTTTTGTACAAACATGTTCTACGTGAGTAGACCACTTAAGGTTGCTATCAATTATTAACCCAAGATATTTTTGGTTATTGATAACTTCTATGCTAGGGCAGCTACATAAAGACGAGGGAGGAGTAGAGGAGTGTAGGCAATTGTGGTACACACCTCTTTTGTCCACATATCCATCCATGGTAAAATATATAAACTGAGAATCAAAGTTGACAACGTACCTTCTATATTCTGCAATCTAAATCTCTGTAAGAGGGGCTTGTCACAGTACAAGATAAGAGCTCTCCACAGTGAAAAGTGGTTCAGTACTAATTTGAATTAAATTTTCATCGGATTAGACCCCCCGAAAGGAAGATTAGGGACCGTCCAATTCGAATCAACTTGTTAAAGATTTGTTTCTTTTCAAGAACAGTTTTATGGACTACTCTTTAGCTATTTGCCTATAACTAGGTAATGGCTAAAACAGTAAATTACTCACCGAGAATACTTACGCCCGTATGAAATAAGGAGTTGCCTATATAATGCAAGTCAGCAAGCTCAGATAACTTTCTGAGCTCTCGTGAGGTGGTTAAGCTTAGAGGAGTTAAGTAATTAATGTGTCAGTTTAACAACTAACCATCATTTTTATAGCCATGTCGCTATTTCCGACTCTTTTGTGGTGAGAAAACGATCGTCCCGGCATTCATAGTTGCGAATTAAAGGCTACAAGTGCACCCAAAGGTCGAGACGGAACAAAGCAGAGTGAGTGCGCTTGGATTGGCAAGTGAACTCACCCAAGGCAATATTGTCGAAACCTCCACCAAAAGATTGCTCTATTACCACCACTAAAGGGTAACCAATACCACGAACAAGCAATACAAAACCACCAAAACACGTTATATTTCGTGTCCAGTCGCCTTGATAAATGACGAATGAAGATCGAGCGGTTCCATCCATTTCTGCATGGATGCACTTTGAAAGCTTTTTGTTATTGCATTGCTTTCATCGGCGGCGAGTGATCTGCATTCACTGAACTTAAAAACAGGTCTTTTAAAGCTTTTGATGAATTCAATTCAATTCAATTCAATTCGTGCGTGACTTTGAACCGTGGGTTTCCTCAAGATGTTACTATAAAGAGTCCCTAGTAATAATAGTTTTTTACTATGTATTACAATAATAATTTTGAGTCTGTTATATGTATGCAAGATAGGTTTTTAAATAAATTTATTTTAGTTGAAAATTAGACTTAACTTTGTTATTTTTATCCATTCGTATTCGTATAAAATTTTATTAATTGGCTTAAGCTGTGTTTACACTACGAAAGTAGTGTCGCGAAAGTTATAGTCAACTTCAAAAATTAGTTACTCGACACTAGTTTAATCAACAAAACGGCTGGTGATATCCATGCAAAAATGGCTATAACTTTTGCGACACTAGTTCCATAATTAAAATACGGCTTAAGAAGAGTCCCTTTCAAATAATATAACCTAATCTATAACAAAAAAAAGGCACTATAATGGGCACTTTTGAACTCAATGGGCATTCACCAATTATTTATATTGTTTATTTATCTTTGTAGTATTTATTTCTTGTGTAAGTATTTTTAGTAGATAATATAAATAATACATTTTAAAGTTAATAAATAAAACAAAAAAATTGTGATTTGGGGCTTATTTTCACTTGTAAAACTTGTAGATAAGATCTTCGTTTCACATCACTCGCCCTTTTATAATTTGCTTTACCAAAATTTGCCTTAATTTCTTCGCCTTTATTCCTAGTTCTAAAACAAAGGGCTCGTAAGCCGACGTCATTGTCGCTCGGGGCCCGACACTGGTCACACCGACAGGCGACCTCGTCGGTTACCTACAGTAATTAAACTGGACGATGTAAACCAATTAGAGAAGCAGTCGCTCGTTCTGGCTCGTTCGGGGTTACTTCACCTGGAGGAATAAAGGGCTTCACACACTATATTGCAGCTATCTAATAAATAAAGAGGAAAGATTTGAAAAGAAAAACTCAGTTGCGGTTGTTTTTATTGTTGCGTTTATTTTATAATCGTTGTTTTTATTTATTATTTCGTAGATTATTTTATATTGCACAAGGCATATCTACTATAAATATTTTAAAGGACAAATTCATCTTCAAAAATAACTCGCGGTGAGTTATTTTTTCTAATCCTGTGTTAATCAATGCGCCGACATGAATCTATATCTTCTATACTTATAATAAAGGAAGAGGGGACAAAAAGTGTGTACTTCCAAGTACAGACTTATGTAAATAAAAAAAAAATGTGTAGGTGACTTAGGAAAAGTAGTTATATAAATTGCTCTGTTTGTTTCTTATACAATTAAAAACTACTAATTCGGTTGAAATCTGGTTTTGAATTTTCGAGAAACCTCGTGGTATGATTTACATCGAAGTCCAATTAGTAATTAATGAACAAAAAATTCGACTATGCACTATGCACACGTAAACATACGAAGATTAATTTAAAATGAACCATCATAATACCAACATACACTATAATTATGAATATACGAAGATTAATTTAAAGGGAATCATCATAATATCTACATACTTACACTAACTAAGTACAAACAAACACTTGATTCACAGCGGTGTATCTGAGTGCTTTTACCGACTCACCATCTGGAGCTCTGTATATTCGTAAAGCATTAATGTTTGGCAGTAGCAGTACCGACTGGTACGTTGTAAAATATTACTCCAGACCTCTAATAGCAGCTTGAGAAATATTATCGTGGAACATTTTCATTACGTTGACTACTGATGGCTGTTTCAATGAAATATCAAGTCGGAGACGAGTTAAATACAGGGATAAAGCTCGATGCTCGATAGAGTTGAGATTCGAAGTTTAACATACCCAATTCATCATCTACCACTGTTAACACGTTCACAGTGCCCTATACTAATGGTTTAAATCACCCGTACGTTCAATACATTAATTTGTAGAAAAATTATTCATTTTTGTTTTTCATTTTCATGTTCATTCGTTTTATTGTAGTTAAAAGATAAATTGACTGTGTCTTTAAACGTTTTATGGACGCTCTTGGTTCCATTCTATTTAGAAATTGTCAATTTGTATTTTAAAGTCTTAATATCTAGTAAGATTTAATTTACCGCGTTTTTTTGATCGCGTTTGTATAAATTGTAACGAATGTCGAAAATAATGTGTGAGTGTGTGTTTTTGTTTGTTTGTTTTGTTGTGTTTTTTATAATTCGAAAAAATGTAGGTAAAAACGCGATCTATACTTAAATTTAAATAAAAAGAGATGCGATCCCTAATTTCTACTCGACTAGACGAGCACCTGTGGCCAAATGGATAAGGCGGTGTGGATGGACTCCCCAAAGATGCAGGTTCACGTTCTCTCGGGTACAAATTTTTGAAATCTATTCTTTAAATTTAGTCATCCATGTGTTGGATTTTTTTTTAATATCAAAATGGCGATCTATAGGTACTTACCCGAAGTTCTAATAGTTATATTGTACAGTGAAATCTTGGAGAAAAATGAGTTTTGACTTTAACAGTTATTTTATAGATTAAGCCATTAATAGTACGAGCGGTGTCGGTCCAGTGGTAGATACCCCTACTTTGATTTCGAGGGTCGTGGGTTTGAATCCAGGCCGACCATGCACATAACTTTAACATAACTTTTTTTATACGAATTTAAACTAACATGGTTATTTTCATTAGTAATTCCAACCAGCTTGTTCACGAGACACTTTGTTGTCTCGTGAACAAGCTGGTTGGAATTACTAGCGAAATATCGAGCTCCGCGAATAAATTATTAAACATGGTAAACACCCCGTTAATAAGTAATTTTAGTAATAACTTTTTTTTTTCTTTAAGAAAAAGTTATGCTAATAATATCGCTCTTATGGTAAAGGAATACATCGTGAGGAAACCGACATGTGATAGCACTGACCACGGTCCGAAGACATGGGACATTCGCCAATCCGGGGTAGGCTTCCGTGGCGTCTTAATGCCTCAAAGAGGAGGCCCTTGCCCTGCAGTGGGACAAATTAACGGTTAACTGATTATTTATTTATTTTAAGCCTTTGTTTTCGCAAAAAAAAACATGTTTAAACATTTTGAAAAGTAATGGAAACCGGCCAAGTGCAGTTTTCGTCCCATCATCACGTTTCATAGGAGTCCCACTTAAAATACTGGTTCCCGGCGGGAATCAAACCCACGGCTTTTTTTGTTTTTTTTTTTCATAGTACGATGTGTTTTTTTTTGGGGATTAAGCTTGGAATACAAGTACCTGGAGAACTGGAATAATACAAAGGCTACTTTTTTCCTGATATTCCCGCGGGAACAGGACTTACGCGGGTAAAACTGCGAGGCGCAGCTAGTGTAGTATAATATTGGCCTTATATAATTAAGACCTTAATGAAATTTTCCTGAAATTCATATTAAAATTGTGGCAGAGCATTTATAATTTTACTAATGTATTGTGCGCTATATAAATGCGACGTTTGAGAGATGAAAATGCATTAATTTTACGAAAATTTAGTGATGAAGTCAGTCTCAACGTTTCAGCACCCTTTAATATATGTATACAATTTGTAACGGGTAAGCCCTTTTAATCCGAAAGGGGGTTGTTCTAGACGTCTAGGCGAACAACTTTTGTTCTACGACTTTTGAGATTATGTTTCACTGTAAAAACAGCTGATTTTGAAAATAAAGATAATTGAAGTTTTGATTGTAAACCATCAAACTAAATAAAAGGATAACATAAGGTTAATGACCTCGAACTCTCAGAAACAGCTGATTTTCAAGTAAACTTTACACCTAAATTTTTCGAAAAGTACTTCGAATTTTCAAAAGTCGTAGAACAAAAGTTGTTCGCCTAGAGGTCTAGAATAACCCCCTTTCGGATTAAAAGGACTTACCTGTTACACCTTGTATACGAGCTGCGGCCCGCGGTCTTACTCGCGTAAGTCACGCTCCTGCTGAATTTCTGGATAAAAAAGGCTTATCTGTTATTCCAGGTTTCCAACTATCTATATTTTAAGTTAAGAGGTTTTTTAACAAACACACATATTCACAAACTTTCGGATGCTTTAATAAATAGTATTAGTAGCATTATCGTAGCAATAATATATAGAACAACAAAGGAACTTCATTAGATTTTTATTTCAAAGTAAGTAATGTCTAGCGGGGCAATCACGACTTCAGAAAAAAGCGACTATTCTTAATAACTTCTGCATTTTTCTTAACTTAAAAAAAAAAATGCTTTTGTGCTATCCAGTCCTAGATGGCTCTATGACTGGATAGCACAAAAGCAATTTCATGAATTTTACACAGATGGCACTGTCTCGTAAAATTCCACACAAGTTATTAAGAATAGTCGAAATGGTCGAAGTCGAGATTGCTCCGATTGACCTTACACCTATCTAATATTCTATTTATATGTTGCCTTATGTTATGTTTTTATTACTTTAATAAATATTTCTAAACTAGCTGCGCCCCGCGGTTTCACCCGCGGAATTGAAAAACGCGTTGTCAGTTATCACGGGCGCGAGCGTCCGAGCGGCTCTCGAACGGTTGCACTTTTTCGTTCGTTACTCGGGTTCTACTAATTGGATTTCTATACAAAGTATACCACGACCTTCCTTGAAAATAGAACTATCCAATTTAAAATACAGATTTCAATTGGATAAGTAGTTTTATACACAGAGAAACAGACTGACAGACATGAATTTTAAAAATTATATAATTTTGTTCTACTACTTATCCTAAGTCCCCTAGACCACTTTTTTTTAATTTACTTCCAAGTACAGACTTTTTGTCCTCTCTTCCTTTATTATAAGTATGGATTCGTAGATATGGGGACTTTACCTATTATGCTTTATATTTACCACGATAAATAAGTATATCTATTGTTTATTAGGTAATGTTTAATGTGGTTTATAAAATTACACTGTGATTTTTTTTGATAATCATCAATTAAAAAAATAACTGGAAAGATATAATGATATCAGATAATATATTATAGCATTTCTTATCAAGATATTAATAATGCGATGGTAAACAATACGCTTAGAGCATTAAAATTTGAAATAAATAAAGTAAGAGTAGAAAGTGGGAGGCCCACTTTCTGTTTTTTTTTTGTTTTTGATATTACTTACCTAAAAGTTAAAGTTAAAGTTTTAACTTGTGTGTTTCCGCAATTAGCCTTACTGTTGGACCTTTGTGCGTGATCTTAAGGCGTGGGTTTCCTCACGGTGTTTTTCTTCAACGTAGGACCGATGTTAATAGCGCACATATTTTTTTCTTAAAGAAATACACATTGGTCACGGCCGGGATTTGAAACCACGACCTTCGGAATGAAAGTCGGGGTATCTACCACTAGACCAACACCGCTCTATACTAATAAATAAGAAACTAAAAATAAAATTCAATATTCACATACAAAAATTAAAATAATATAATCACAATAAAAGAAACAAATGTCATAAAGGAAATAAATCTAAGTCCACGATAAAAAAAACTATGTCTAAACTCAAAAAGTTGCTAGTCAAATAAAAGAGAAATGTAATAGTAGAAGTTCTAGGTAATGATATTACGACTTAGAATATCAGATAAGTTGTTGCCAGGAGCCGTATTTTTGAATTGTTTTCTAATGATGCCACTCGAAATCGGCGGCACTCGAAAACTCAATGGTGGTACTTCACTTGGTGTGGTATTTTGCGTTTCGTCCTTTTGTCACTTTTAGTCACAACTTACTGAATAAGTCTGTAATTGATATTTTCTTCGTAGTAATTTCAATGGCTTCAATGAAAACAACCATGTAAGTTAAAAATCGTATACCAGTTATAAATACAAGATAATAAATGTATCTGTCTGCTGTCGGACGTTATATCTGCAAATTATATGCAAGACTTGCCCAATGGAACCGAAGTAAAAGTTCCTGTCCATATTCAAATCAATCAAATCGCCTAAAATTCAATGGATTCTTATTACACTATATCATCCTCGATAAAATGTTTAATAAATGATTCGATAAGATATATGTATCTAGCAGTATACGCCAAATAATTTATTTAATTGTTCATCTATTCTGAACAACACAATTTTATTTGTTTTCATTCGTTTACAATGTTAATCAAATGCTTGGTTCTTATTTTGCTATTTAACAATGTCTTAAGTGGTCCTGATGAATGTGTCAGATATTATTTTAATGAAGATTTCCACGAGTTGTTCTCAAAAAATGCTTGGCGTTGTGATCATATTATACAACCGTGGATTCTAGAATACTACGAATACTCAACAATTGGAGCTCCAAATGGCTTGAGTAAATCGTTTATAAAACCATCAGTTAGTGGGCTATGGACTTGCATTGCTACCTTCGATTTTACAATAATGCCAGGATTTTTAGTTGAGGTTTACGTTTATTTGGAGACAGAAATAAGAGATACTCTTATCTTTGAAGTGATTCAACAAGCTCCTAATGTAGATTATGATAATATCTTGGGAGTAAATCATGCACCTGAAGCAAAAGGATGGCAAGTAATAACAATAGACCTAAACTTGTACTCGAATTTCATCGGAGATCCACCATATCACGGATTCGTAAGTAACAAAATTAAAATTCAAAATATTTTTATACTAGTAAAGTTGTAAAGAAAATTGTGAAGCTATAGCAAAATGTTTGATAGAGATATTAAATTATTTTGCATATAATATAAGTGCCTAACGTAACCTCTTCTTTACAGTTAAGAATCATGGGACATGCAACAGCGACTTCGGTTATGATTGTCGATTCATTTCGCTACATTCCTTCATCAATGAATCCTACAAACGAATGTGTTCTATATGGAGATCTTGCGTGAAATGCTCCGCCAACTCCTACAACTGCAGCAGCACCAATAACCACTCTATCAACGTCAACTAGAACAACGACCACATCACCAAATACAATTTATTTAGTAACACCAACGATTTATGTAGACGTTTGCACCCTACTACGGGTTTTTGACATGTCGAAAATAATAATTTATAAATGTTTTTGTGTTGTTGATGAATAAAATAATGTTTTTCATGAAAAAAAAAACGTAAGTACTTGACTTTTCTACCTACTTGAAAACTAGGAGTCGATCTTAAATATTTTGCTTAGTCTTCATTTTCCTTTCCTCATAAAAAACAACAACAATTGTTACGGAAGTTGTCAAAGATAAAAAATCCGCTGCAAAGAGCGATCCCCCATTACAATCATCAGAATTCACAAGAGTAGGTAATAGGTACGACAAAGCAGCGAAAATTTTCCTTTAGGCGCAAACACTTAATTTCATCGACAGTCGGGTCACGTGCCACCGATTTTCGGGTACCAAGCTACGTCTTCGCGATTTTTTTTTACTTTTCGATTTTTTAAGGCATGACAACGTATGCTTTTTCAACTCAAGCCCTCGGGGAAAATCCCTTACAGCGAAATTATTTACTTTTTTAATATAGTTCGTGTCGCCATTCTTAGCACGTTCCTACCGCCTAGGTGTGAAGACTTATTCATGATGGCTGTGTATCACCGCGTTACATTTCTTACTCTATCTAGATGAGTTAAGGTTTATATTCAAATATTTCTTTCTAAGGTGCAAAAGCTAATCTAGAACGGATATAATTTTTATGTTATCTCTCTCCGCAAGTCATTCGTGTAAAAGTAAAACCAGTGAAAAGATTTCTTAGGTAGATATGATCGGGGTATAATATCAAAAAAGGGAAATTCTCCGAGGCTTCGCATCCTACAATTTGGGATTTGTAGAAAAAGAAAATTAGTTCGGTAAGTAGGTGTATCTAATTTCGGGGGTAACAATTTTATTTTGGTCTCCGAGGTACTTTCTAACGTCATTAGTTTTTTAAGCAAAATCGTAAAGCTTAATGGACCAACTATTATTTTATGTAACTTGAAGTTAAAGTGTTTTCGATTAACTTAGAATCTTTACCCCAATAACTGTATTAGTACCATTAACGCAGGATAAGTTACCGTTTTTTTTATTTAAAAAAAAACACGAAGCAATTTGATAATTCTTTTTTTATTGTAAAGGGTTGCCTCAAAGTTGGTGAGGATCTGATGAGGATCTTCGGATTGATGAATAAATGTTTCACCAGTAAATTGTTTTCGAATATTATCAGTCAAAACGTTTATTTAACAATTATTACTGGCTAATGTTGGTAGATATTTTAAAAGTAATTAGTAAATTAAAATCACATAAAATAATAAAATAAAACTTTTTCACAATTTTTTTTGATATTTTGTTGTTTTTTCCTAGAGGTATTTTTTTGTTGAGTATATTGAGTTTGAAATCCAGTAGGTACTTACCACTTATCAAGAGCAGTGTTAAATTTTAATGTAGGTATAAAATATTTTTTTGTCATTTTATTTTTACTAATTTAGTAGAGCTGTTGAAGTTAGTTAGAAAAGTTTATGCTTTCACATACCATGAATAATTATTTTAGATATGTGAAAGAAATCTTATAAGTACTATACTTATAAACGATGATAAATAATTGCATAAACATTAAACTTATAAACGCATAAATTTATCGTTTGTCTTTTACTGTCACATGAAGTTTCAAAGTGACAGACAGAAACAAACGTTACATAGTCTATAGTTATACCATGAAGATAGTCTTACTCTCGTGATACAACCATACAATAATCATTTATTGTCTATCATCCAACAGAACAAAAGGCTTTGAAACCAGTCTGGATATTGACATTGTAAAACATTTTGTATTTATGCAATACACAACATTACGTGCTTGTCAAACTCACGTGATGGATGACCGAGTTTCCACATGTTCTTTTAGGCATCCTGAATGTCAAGGATATAAAGAGAAATATTACATTTTTACTCAAATTTCAACGATTTGATAAAGCAGCTTATTATTAACTGCCTTAAAATAATGTACTCGATTTGATTTTGGCTATATTTTTATATTCAACACCTCCTCCTTTTTGGAAGCCAGTTAAAAATCAACTGCTTTATAGATTCAAAAATACTTGAATAACGTGACGAAATAAATGACGGCCCGCTGCCTGCCTTACGACTATTTTGTTAATAGTCGTAAGGCGGGCAGCGGGCCGTCAAAATATTGCCAAATCTATTCTCAATAGATATGGTCAATAATGACTCATGTACTGTGCCAAGCCATCCCTAAATAATTTGTGATTTTAGCGCTTCCAAGTCTCCCAAGAGGGACGCAACCTGAAACATCGCTCAGTTGAGAAGAAACAGCAGAAAGGGTGCCGACTCTGCATTGGTCCAACCAAGGTAGACCATGGTTGGGCGCTGAGAGAGTATATTCTCCTCTTGTACTTTCACATCGAGAGTAATTAACAAATAAAAACGGCCTCTCGCATCCCAAAAGCGTCACAGAATACGCGCGGTTCCTACGATAAAATCGTCGAACAAAAACAAACATTACCCACATATGACTGTAAATGCAAACTTTATGCCAACATTCATCATTTTCCATCGACATGGCTCATGCAAAGACATTTAAAAGAACAGCAATAACACAAATAGAGACACAAAGTGCTCCGTAAATGGTCCCTTATTGTACAGAGACCGATCGGAGCTTGCTGAGAAGCTGGCCTTAGTCTCCACTGCCCATAAAGAAGTCAGAAAGTCAGATGCCAGGTAGCCTAGTAGTAATATGCAACCAAGAGATCTGGAGCCTTATTTTTGAATTGCTCGTTGCTCGTCAAGCGATTTAAATAATTCGATATCTACTGATTATCGTTCGATCTCTAACTCCTGCGGCGAGTAGTTGATACCACTTGTTGCGGTCGTGCGATTCACATAGAAAAAATACAGAAAACTTAACGAAAATTAGCAGAAATACAGGTTTTTAAAGTCACTCGAAGTGGCGCGAGCAATTCAAAAATAGAGACCCTGCGAAGTTACCGCGCAAACTCCGTCGTAATTGGCATCGAAATCCCGCATTTCGCAAAGGAATAACCTGTGCGGTGAAAACGACAGCGTAGACTTGAATGCATTTGAAGCCGACACCGTCGTCGAGTTGAGCTGTCATTGAATGCGAGCGAACTCGACGGCGTCGCCTTCAAATTCATGCAAATCAACACTATGGTTTGAACCGCGCAGCTCATTCCTTTGCGCTTTGGGATTTCGATGTCTATTACGATGGAAGATGCGCGGTCGAGCCGCTTGAGGATACCAGTAAATATGAAGTTCTCCCCTCGTGGTAGCGGGTAAACTGCTTACTGCCAAGGAGCTCAGGCGGCCGGCCGTAAAAAGTAGTAATGTGCCGATCAGGGAGTTTAAGCGGATTCTGGGCTCCTAAGCTCCACGTTCATTAAAAATGAAGTATTTACAATATACAAACATGATAAATACTACGTTTAATATTTCTGATGTTCTTATTGCTCAAAGCATATTTAAGATTTTTTTTTAATTTAAAATGTAGGTATGTCAGGGTAGGTAGGTACCACTTAATAATGAATGTTATTGAAGACTACCTGAGATGAGATAATAAAGATCAGTTAGCATGTTACACGCTTGTTTAATTGACATGGCGCAGTCGAAATAATTAAAAATATAGAAAGAACAAAAAACTAAGTTATTCGGCAGAAAATAGTTAAATAAATAATAAAATAAAAACCTCAAGAAGTGAAATAAACAGACGGTGATTAAAATGGAAGGTGCATTAACGCCACCGCCACCATTTGTGTTCGATCAGAGTTCATTGAATATTGCCACTGGTGTATTGAGTGAAAATTGGAACAAATGGAGTAAAGGTTTCATGATTTACTATGAAGCGTGTGAGATATCCAAAAAGACAGCTCCAATACAAGTAAATATACTTCTTCATATTGTTGGTGAACAGTGTCGTGAGTTATACGAACAGTTTAACATAAAATGTACGACGGTAGCAGAAGTTTTAGAAATATTTCAAGGGCATTTTGAACAAAAGAAAAATATAACGGTGGAAAGGCATCGATTTTTTATGAGAAATCAAGCAGAACACGAGTCGATAGAACAATATGTATATGATTTAAAGAAGCTAGCAAAAACATGCGATTTTGGAATATTGTGTGATTCATTAATACGAGATAGATTAATTTGTGGAATAACAAATGCGAGTCTTCGAGAACGGTTACTACGTGAAGCAGATCAAACATTATCACAAACATTGGATATATGTCGGACGGTATTAGTCTCAAAAGTGTATTCTCAAAATATTGAAGTACACAGTGTAGACTTGGCATGCAACTCGATCGCAGTGAGAAATGAGAACGAAGAACAGACAGATAACGTATACAGAATACAAAGACGTAGTATGCGCTTCGGATTAGCGTCAAGGACGCGCGGTGCAGGTACAGGACGCGTGACGGCGCGAGGGGCCTGGACGAGTACTAGCGGCGGACGCTACGCCCGGGTCGCCAGGCCGCCCGGGCCGGAGCCCGCGCGAGGCCGTGCTGTGACACGACGAGATGCAGCTAGGGAGATGAGCGCGCCAACGACGCGTCAGCCAGCAGGCTGCACCAGGTGTGGACTTGTACATCAGAGATACCAGTGTCCTGCGTACGGTAAACAGTGCCTGAAGTGTTCGGGAAGGAATCATTTTTCGCGCATGTGTAATAACAACGTCTATTATGTTCGAGAATCAGATGAGCAGGTAATTTATAGTTTAAATAAAAGCGATGAATGGTCCACGATATTGTTAATAAATAATGTAAACATACGATTTAAATTAGATACAGGGGCCGATGTCAATGTGATGCCAGAAAAGTACTTGCAACGGTTAGGCATCGATCGCAAGCAATTGCTTGCTACTTCAACAAAATTGCATGAGTATTCTGGGGCACAAATCAAAGTAATAGGAAAATGTTTTTTAAGGGTAAAGTGTAAAGAAGTATTTCATATTTTAGAATTTAAAATAGCAAGTGTAAATTCAACGCCTATACTAGGGCGACATTCTTGTGAGCTTTTATGTTTCGTTCAAAGAGTATACAATATAAGTTCAACACATCCTCAACCAAGTTTTGTACAAGAATATAAAGATGTATTTGAAGGTCTCGGGTGCTTGCCAGGTACGTATAAAATAACTGTAGATTCCTCTCATATGCCAGTAGTTCATGCCCCGAGGAAAATCCCGATACCAATAAAAGAAAAAGTCCGAAAGAAGTTAGAAGAGATGGTGTCACAGGGTATTATCGAGAAAGTAGAAGGACCCACAGATTGGGTAAGTAGCATAACAATAGTAAAGAAACCCAATGGCGATTTAAGGATCTGTCTAGATCCCAAAGAATTAAATTTAGCGATAAAGCGTGAACATTTTCGACTACCCACATTGGATGAAATAATGGCTAACCTGTCAGGCTCAAAATATTTTTCTACTTTAGATGCTTCTAATGGCTTTTGGCAATGTAAACTACATGAAGATAGCACGGACTATTGTGCATTTAATACACCTTATGGTAGATACAAATTTTTAAGAATGCCTTATGGTATTTGTTCAGCAAGTGAAATTTTTCATAGAAAAGTCAGTGAATGTTGCGATGATATGGACGGTGTGTGCCTGTATATAGACGATGTTTTAATATATGGAGAAACTAAAGAGATACATGATAAGAGACTAAAGAATGTTTTAGATAGATGTCGAAAAATCAACCTGAAATTAAATCTTAATAAATGTAAATTCGGTTTGGAAGAGATAAAATATTTAGGCCATAAAATAACTAAGAATGGGTTGTGTCCAGATGATGAGCATGTGAAAGCGATAGTAGAAATGCCAAAACCACAAAACATAAAAGACGTAGAGAGGTTTTTAGGACTAGTCACCTACATGGGCAATTTTATACCAAATCTATCAACAAAAACGAAATGCTTAAGAGAACTACTTAAAAAAGGCATTGAATGGCACTGGACGAATGAACACGAAAAGACGTTTTTAGAATTAAAAAACGATTTAGTTGCAAAACCAGTCTTACAATACTACAGTATGAACAAACCTATAACCATATCTGTCGATGCCAGTAAGAGCGGATTGGGAGCGGTTTTACTGCAAGAAAATCACCCAGTGTGCTACGCATCAAAATCACTATCAAAAACCGAACAACAATACGCACAAATTGAGAAAGAACTGTATGCTTGTGTATTCGCGTGTGAAAAGTTTTATGCGTATATTTACGGACGTACTGACATTACTATAGAAACAGATCATAAACCGCTAGTAACAATAATTAAAAAACCAATTGTAGATACCCCGTCAAGATTACAACGAATGTTATTACGATTACAACCCTACACATTTAAACTAATTTATAAACCTGGGAAACTGTTAGTAATTGCGGATACATTATCACGTGCATACATACCCTGCAGCGATATAAGTAGTAAGGAAAGTCACAAGAATGAAGTAGAAGCAATACGTTTTGTGTCAGCTACGCAGACAGTAAGCGAGGTGCAACTGTTAGAATTACAAAAAGAAAGCGAGAAAGATGATGAGATGAAACTATTGCGCAGATATGTTACGAAAGGATGGCCTGATAACAAAAACCAAATTGATAAAGTTATATTTCCATATTGGCAACATAAGAACGAAATTACAGTGCGTTATGGTTTGATATGGCATAATAACAGAATAATAGTACCGAAAATTTTGAGAAGAAATATATTAAAAAAATTACATACAAGCCATTTAGGATATGAAAAATGTTCACTTAGGGCAAAAGAACTATATTTTTGGCCAGAACTAAATAATCAAATACGAAACGAAATAAATAATTGTCAAGCCTGCTTAACTTATAAAAAGAGTAATTACAAAGAAACATTAATACCACATGAAGTACCAAGCAGGCCGTGGGTAAAGGTAGGTGTAGATTTATTTTACTACAGCAGAAAAACATACTTACTAGTGATGGATTACTATAGTAAATACATAGAAGTAGTAGAGTTAAAAAGTACATTGTCAGAATCAGTAATAGAAATAATGAAAAACATATTTACCAGACAAGGCATCCCAGAAACACTAATATCAGACGGAGGGCCACAATTTACATCCAGAGAATTTGAACGGTTTTCACAGGAGTGGTATTTTTCTCATGTTAGGACATCACCTCATCACCACCAATCCAACGGACAAAGTGAGCGAGGAATTCAAATTGTGAAAAATATAATGAGAAAATGCTCTTACTTAGGCACGGATTATCGTCTTGCATTATTAGAATACCTTAATACCCCGATTAGTAAAACAATACCCTCCCCCGCTGAAAATCTTCAGAAACGTAAACTACGCAGTATTCTACCAGATCCTAGACAGATAATTAAATCACCACCAACAAAAACACGACTAGAGCTTCAACAGAGACAGGTAAGGTATAAAAAATATTATGACAGGGGAGCAAGGAATTTAACACAATTAAAAATAGGACAAAATATCAAGGTAAGAGATGTCAAAACCAAAAAATGGATACCAGGACAAATAACACAGATATTGAGAGATAGAACATATGAAATTCTTCTCTATACAGGTACTAAAATAGTAAGAAATAGAAAATACTTAACACCAGATTCACCCCAGAATACAAACTTATCTTGTACAAATTCAATTCATGACGATTATGATGACATACCAACATCAAACAACGCATTGAACTCGGCTACCGCACGTAGATACTCCGATCAAGGTCAAAGTACAAATAACTATTATGTAACTCGTTCCGGCAGGACAGTGAAACCTCCGGATAGATGGACCAGTTCGACGGCAACAGCCACCAAATGTAAATGACTTCTCTGCATCATATATTTTCTCTTCATATATTCTGCATATATATATAATGTAGGTACATAGTACCTGGCTTACACTTAGGCTAAGCACTAATATATAAAAAAAAAAAAAAAAAAAAAAAAAAAAAAAAAAAAAAAAAACAGTTCAAGAAACTGGCTGGTTAGTTAAATAATAAACTAGAATAAGAATTAATTAATTTAATGTAAATTCTATATTAACGCACTATCTTACCTTTAATAGCAAAGGTTTTTAAAAGATTAGTGCAATGTAATGTCAATAAACAAAAACTGAGAACCTATCGCTTACTGTAATTAGGATTGTCTACTATAATGTACATGAACAACAAGTAGATAGTTATGTAACTATGCATTGCATGCAAACATATTATGCTTATTACTTTAAGAAGAGACATGTCAGGGTAGGTAGGTACCACTTAATAATGAATGTTATTGAAGACTACCTGAGATGAGATAATAAAGATCAGTTAGCATGTTACACGCTTGTTTAATTGACAGGTACACATCTAATTGCGAAATTATTTCTAAATAATACTTTTTTAAATAAAATTGTTAATATAAAGGTACACAATATATTCACCAACTTTTACCCAGATCAGTAACAATGTTTGTTTTAGCAAAAATAATATTAAAACTAAAATAAAACTTCTTACTTAAATTTAAATTAAACTAATTAAAAACTAAACTATATCTAAATCAGCTAAACCCTTGGTGGAGGGAAAAGTGGCCAAAATGCTAGCTGCATTGCCCCGTTGTATGCAAATACTTATTTTTTGGGCAAAATACAAGCCAGCATTCCGGTCACCCGATGACTCCACCAAACGTTTAGCTAGCTCTCTGTACAGCTCCAGAGCGGCCGACCCCCACGGACCTAAAGTCTCCACCCCAAACGGCACAAATACGTAACCTGAATCTAGATTACTATATTTGTGCCGCTTGAGGTTTTCAGCTTTATCAGTGGCAGCTCCTGCCCGCGTCGTGGTCACTGGAAGATGGGTAGGAGCCAGCGTATCCACACATGTGGCATCCCAAACTAAAGGCCTACCCATCTTCCAAGGAACGAGAGTCATTCCGTCAGGTCTCTTGCCGTCGTCCCGCAAAAGACCGTTGGGTTCCAACAATGACGGAACGCCTGCACTAACAAAGGCCCGACGGATGACATCGTTCAGGCTGGAGTGCCGCGGTATCCTGCCCGCACTCTTTTGGCAGGATAGTCCGTGGTGACCGAGCCGGTCTACTGTATCTCCGCAACTACACAGGTGAGGAGCTGTACAGGCAGCACCTACGCGAAGAGATGCGGCCAACCGAAATGTGTTGTTATCTAAAAGATTGCCAATATTACGGGATGGTAGCGCCTGTAACCAAAGCCCCGATTCCCATCGCGCGACGGCATGTAAACGAGCACGCTCTGCAGAAAAACTTGATGTCAATAAAAGATCATCGAATTCTAGTTTGCAGAGCGGCTCGTCCCATTGCCTTTGAGACGTGGGGGCCTTGGGTAAAGACTCTGTTGGGCAAGCTCTTTTCCAGCTTTCTGTGGCTTCAATTAAATAACTTAACTGGCAATTTGGAAATATAGGTTCTAAAATGGTGTGTACTAAACTCGACGTACTATATATTGAAGACAAGAAAGCTGGCAATGATACACTAGAAATTTTGCGAATACCGAGACCTCCAAACCTCGTGGGCAGTGTGGCTTGCCGCCAAGCGCGATCGTCCAAAGATGAATTTAAGATGGTGGTGAGTGTTTCTCTTATGATATTGTCCAGCTGTTGTATACGCAAGGGATGTTTCCAAAGCTGACAACATCTAAGAGAATACATGAATTTTGACACGAAAAGACAATATCTTATAATAAAAAAAGCCACATGCATGTTAATTTTTTAATATAACTAAGTTTTTTCAGGAAAAATTGTTTCAGAAAGAAGTATTCTCTATTTCAGTACAGATATTTTAGGTTATTAAGCTCACGTCATTCGGTCGTGAAAATAATTTGCCATCTCATTGCATCCGAAGCAATTTTAAGAATGATATCGTAATGTCAATAGAGGAAGCCCCATGAGAAATAGTTGCCAAAGTGGTTCAGTATTGAATGCGATGTTTGAGTAGGTTTTATTCGGAGCTCGATTTTTGTTTTATTTGCTCTCATATGCCAGTTATTTACAATGGGTTTTGTAAGTAGATAGGTATGCACAGTTTCTACATTATCCCAAAGATTTTCAGGCCCACCCTAAAGATACCTAACAACACAGCGTGTTACGAGGTGATTTAAGAAGGGGGTGGAAAGGGGGTTGGGGAGGCCTATATAAATGTCCAGCTGTGGACTGCAACAGGCTGATGATGAGGATGATGATGGGTTGCTCAAGACATGCTTTGACAGCCCCTGCAGCGCGTCGGGCGAACGCCCGACTGCAATGCGGGTTCGATTACCGCCGGATGCAAATATTTATGCTTAAAAATAAATTTGTATCTGGTCTGGGTGTATGTATAATATGTAGGTATGTATTTAGAAAAAAAAGTATTAGTAGTATCTCATTTACTTTATCCTGTCCGCATGCCGACGTGCTATCTAATATGCGATTTTTCTTTCTTTCACATTACCATACATAACTTTTTTGTTAATTATTTTATTATAATTTATTTTTATACAAAGTGTAACGGGTATGCCCTTTTAAGCCGAAAGGGGATTGTTCTAGACATCTAGGCGAATTTTCAAAAGTCGTAGAACAAAAGTCCAAAACAACCCCTTTTCGGCTTAAAAGGGCTTACCTGCGGGCGATTTGTCTACTTTTTTAAATGTGCATGGGTAGTTTCGTCCAGAGCAGCTAACAGCTTAGACAAACGGGCCAGCTGGCCTAGACAAGTGGCTTTCTATTATCGTTAACGCTAGTAGAATAGAATGGTAAAATGTATGTGATTGACATTAGCTATCGAAATATCACGTGGTCTAGCGTAACGAACTTTAAAATTGGTAGCCAACCGTTTATTCATTTTCTATTCCATCTAACGAAACGTAGGCCGTGCGATTAGCGCCATGTATAGTGTAGCCAAGTGGCATATTTGACAAACGAAAACGCTCCGTGAGCGTTTCTATCGTACGCTTACAAAGCGAACGCCAGCACCTTGTAGAAAACTAAAAAAACAAGGGGATTTTTTAATCAGCTGGGAAAGCTTCGTCGTGTTTTTGTTAAATAGATTATTGACGTTTTGTTTGTGAAAATACACACCCTAAGACTTGTGGTTTGCGCATTGTGAAGAAGTGTGGCTTAGACGTAGAAACCATGTTGCTCGCCGGTGTTTGGACCAAATAGCAAAAATGCCGGGTTCGTTGTTTATAGAGCTACTAGCTGCGCCCCGCGGTTTCACTCGCGCAAGTCGCGATCCCGCGTTGTTCTTACAACTATCTACCGCAATGCAATTCCACACTTAAACGGTCGCCCATTGAAGTACTGTTGAAGCCAGGCGCTACTGCGCCTGGCATTATCAGTACTTCCCTTCCTTAGCTGAACATTTGAGAAACTTGTCGCGGTGATAGGCCCTACCTTCACATACGATAAATTCGTCGTAAATCCGTTCTGTCCTTTCTTTTGTAATCAATCGTCATTTCAGGACGAGCATGGCCTAAATCAATTAAATATGTTATGTGTTTTTTTTATTTTCATAACTCAGGTTTTGAAAATTTCCTTCAGCCAAAAGGAGGAAATCAGTAATTCATAATTCACCTACCTTTATAGTCAAACTTTACCTTATGTACACGTGTTCTATCAATCCAAAACAACAAAAGGCACTGAAAAGGTTAGGCACTAGGTTGGTAGTAGGTTTTTAACTATGTACTTATGTGCCCAATTTCAAAGGTAAGTCGATGGGAATCGAGTTGTATGGACTCTGCGCGCCTGCTTTCAGTTGTCAAATTGAATTTGACGTTTGCGATAGAAACCATAGACAAAACTGTAGATTATATCGAATGAATAAATAGAATGAGCGTTCGCCAGGTAATTGTACATTTGGCTACGAATTGAATATCGTTAACGCTAAAGCGTTATCGTTTTTAGAAAACGAAACGCTTGGAAGCGTTTGCCACTTGTCTAGGCCTGCAGATGTATCCTAATAAAAACTAAAGGGATAAGATACCTACAAACAGTGTTAGTTTTTTTAGGAATTCACTAGAAACACGTAGAACCTAAATTAAGTGACTTCTATTAATAAATAAAGAGGTGTAATAAGACCCTAGCGTGGCATGGCGGTCAGAGAAATCACAAAATCGTTTTTCTCCAGTGATTTTCCTTAAGCCGAACGTTAACAGACGTTTCTAGGCTAGTACGGTCAGGAAATTTCACTTGAATGCCGTGAAACGGCTTCACGTTGTTATTTTTAACATAAATAGGCAGGTATCTAAACATTATTGAACGAATGAAGGGATGAAACATCTCATCTGCTAAGTTTATGAAAAATGCGAATTAAAAAGAAAAACATTTTTTTTTTCAGATACATTTGTCCATTCACACTCCCTGGTATGCCCAGGCATACCGATAGAGGGCAGTAAACTCATGCTGGGAGGTTTCGGCTACGGTTTAGCACCACCCACATATTATATAAACAAAGAGGTGTCTTTCTATGTATAATATGGTTGGTCCACAAATTCAAAGTCGCTCAGCGGGCTACGGAAAGGGCTATGCTCGACGTTTCTCTGAGGGATCGCATCAGAATTGAGGTGATCCGTCAGAGAACCAAAGTCATCGACATACCGAACCGGATTAGCAAGCGGTGGCAGTGGGCTGGCCATAAAAGCCGAAAAACCGACAACCGTTAGGGTAAACGAGTTCTAGAGTGGAGACCGCGTCTCGGCAAAAGTAGTGCAGGGCGTTCTCAGGCACGTTGGAATGACGATTTGCGCAAGACGGCTGGCACAAACTGGATGCGAGAAGCCGAAAATAGATCCAGGTGGCGTGCAATTGGACAGGCCTATGCAGCAGTGGACTGCAACAGGCTGATGATGATCATGATGATGACCTATATAGTTTTTTACCACCGACAGCAATCTGTAAAATGCTTTGTTCTGACTTACTGATCCATCAACGCTAATCCGCTGATAGTAGAGACAATTTGGAGACTGTCTTCCTTTTGGAGAGTTTTTCGAAATTCCCACGAGATCAATATATACGCGGTTCTAGTAATCGCGGAAACCACCCAGTTCAAGATATTGTTGATAGGTTTAATTCTAGTTTTCTATTTTAGTAAATTCTGTGTTGTATTTTCAGTAAATATTGATACAAAATTATGTTTGTTATTTATTTTTGAAGAAGGTATTATTTCATTAATTAGTTGGTATTAAGTCTCACAGTAAAGTGGAATATGCTTCAAATTTAACCTTTACTGAAGCGAAATAATCTTAATGAAAATTTATGTTCAAGTACTTTATTAAGCCCTTCAGGGTGTCTTAGGTCTTACAAAGGCAGCCAACCGTGCAAGTGTTTCTTGAAACATCTTCTAGACATACTACGTAGTGTAAAGGTACTCCCTCACCTTGAGCATTCGCTTGTAATATAATGTTATAGATTCGATACATACAGCATGCATCGTGTAATGGTCTCTCTTTGTAGTTGGCCCCTTTTATGATTGAGGATGGTGCTCATCAAAGGGGCTGCATCTGGGATGGATGACCTGTCTTCAGCGACTCCTACTCATTGTCTCCATAAATATTGATGGAACTTGTAGGTTGTTTTGTGTTTAATCTGATCTTGACTTATATATCCAGTTGGGGATCGATCCTGCGAGCGTTTTCAGTCAATGTTCCCAACCACAAGGATTATTTTAAGTTCTTGTAATTACACAATGTGTAATATCTTGCTTGAAACAACTAGTAAAAAAGACATTGGTGCGCGGTCAGCGGATTCGAAGCTACGACTTTCGGAATGAAAGTCAGGATATCTACTACTAAAACACCGCTTTAAATACAAAGTAAAAAAGGTTGAAAAAGTAATGTGCTAATAACATCGCTCCTACTAAGAACAACATCGTGAGGAAACCCACGGCTTAGATCCAGACATTTGACCAGTTCTTTCTGGACTCTGGACATGGCTGACTAGGCTGGGAGGGTGGTAAGAGTGCTAGGCAAGCCTACTTTACCTAACAATGTCCTGCTGTGGTATCATCTAATTAGCATCTACTGCTAATAGTTGCTATTTACTGTCAAAAAACATATTTCGTATTCTACATTCCTACTTTGAAGTTATCACCGGTAACAACCACGTTACGTCAAAGCAGCAATGTACTGCAACTTAGCAACTACAGCGGTGAATGCTAATTAGATGATACCACAGCTGAGCACTACAATACTATAAATAGCATGGATTAAAAGATGGTTGCGCTGAATAAATCATCAAAAATTAAGTTAAAATGCCATAACAACAACAACAACATGACATAACAAACAACTATACTACAACTACTATTTACGACATACAACTACTATTTATGACACATATTTACAACTACATATTTACAACTACTATTTATGACATAACAACTTTTACCTAACATCAATTCGCTTCACTAGCAATAAAATGTTACAATACAGATACACGTAAATGCTCGTCAGTCAGACAAGTAGTATTGTATTGTAATGAAGTCGAATGTATACTGTTACATTACAAGTGAATGATCGCGGTCAAGGAACACCTTTAACTGTAGGCGTCTATGTAGAACTACTTATGCAAAATACAGGAGGCAAATTAATTTTCATCACTCTTGCTCGTAATTTGGGGTTTATTGGTCCGGTGTTAGAGCGGTGTTGGTCGAAGTGGTAGATAGCTTAAGGACGCGACTCATGTGAAATCCCTTCCGATGGAATGGTTTTATTCATAACCGGTATCAAATAGATCTTTAAACAATGTAGGTATTATGTTATTGTACATGATACAAGAAGTGTCCCCTTCATTTCAAAAACAATAAAAAATAACTTTAAATACCACTATTATACAGACAAAGTTACCCCTGTTTTACAAAATAAATCAATTTTTCTTCTAAATCCTTAACCGCTATATTTTCTTATAGGCATCATAATATTAGAAAATACAATACCTAGAACCCCTTCATCGCATTTTTTCAAAATATTGTTTTAATCTTCGTTAATTATTGATTTTACGAGAAATTGTAGATTTTTCACGCAATTCCATCTCGCTCATTTATATGCAATAGGACAAGGACCGTTGCTTATCATCTATCGCCGCCTTAACATACTGGTAGTCGTATATACTATTATATTACTAGTAGGGATTAATTGGGCATGCTGAACCAACCTCACTTCGTTCGGGGTTCAGCTTGCCCAATTAATTATTTTGTACACCAATGAAAGAACCAACAAAATACCTACCTAAATTTATATTAACTACCTGGATAATGCTAATTACTTAAATAATTTCAGTAAGAAAACAATGTAAGTAAGTAATTTATTTCGTTTATTAAACACATTTTATACAACATTATTAAAATGTACACCCCTTTATTAAATCTATTGATTCGGTTTTTAAAAAGTTTATTTGTTGGCTACAAAAGAAACTTTTTGGTTTTTAAAAACCGATTCAACTGATCTAATCAAATCATATAATTTTCCCCACTGCTCCGATTCAGCTTCAGTTTGGAACTTAGTCCTCACCAGTGCTTTCTTCCATAGTTCTTGTTTATCGGTTTCGAGAGCGTCGGAGGAATGGTATACCTTGAGATCTATGTAGAAGGGACCGTCGGTAATGATATTCCTACGTTCGCTCCCGTTAGCTACAGCATTCACTAGAAAAGATTCCAAATTCTTCTTTTCGTTTCTGTCATTATCCTTCAGTTTGCTTAGACCAAAAACGTCCAAATCATCTTTGGTTTTTTTACTGAAACAAAAAGAAAACAATTAACGATAATAACCCAATACTATATTTTTTATCTATCAGGGTAAACTAAACCAACCAAGGTAAGTTTATACAAGTTTCCCTAACTACAAATAATAAAATTCATTGAAACCGAACCATACTCACTAATAGCTATTTATATTTTTATCAAGACTAAAAATGTAAATATCTAAGTGTGCGTTTAAGTTGAATGTAACTAAGTTTAACAATTTACCTGGTTTTGCTTCGATTGTTCGTAGCTGGCTTACGTTTCCCAGGTTTTTCTTTGACCGAGACAGATACAATTGAATTTGACTCGTTTTCAGAGTCCGACCTGAAACAAATAATATAATTCATGAGATAATTCACATAGTATGTACGAACGCCCGAACGGATGGCCGATGGGACCGAAAAGTTCTCGAGTGGAGACCACGGACCGGTAAACGACGCGATGGATGGATGATCTGGTAAAGACCGCGGGCCAGCGATGCAATGTATGCAGCTTGGTTCCGGTTGGACATAGGCCTCCCTCATCGATTCGGTGGTCTTACGTCCTACGGTTGATATGATGATGTTGATAATAGTATGTACATGAAAATGAAACTGCACTGGTTTAAATCTAACACTTACTTATACTCGTACTTACATTTCGTACGTTGAACAGGCTGGCTTTCGTTTCACTCTCGTCGTTTCAGAGTCTGATTTTCTTTTAATTGGCGCAGGCAAAGCTGTACGGAAATCGTCAGAGTCCGACCTGAAACAAAAAAAATATTCCATGTAGGTATAAATTGAAAATGACTTACCCTTGTGCCTGGTAATTAAACAGAGTGTTAGAGCATATACCACTTCAACAGGTACTCTATATACTTACATTTCAATGAAGATTATTTATTTTCTTCAACTGCTGAAGATAACAACCGGTGATGACTTCAAGTCTTAAAACTTCTTGAAGATGTCTTGATATCACGAAGATTTCTCGGAACCAGCCGGAACCAGACTTCTTCGTTCCAGAAGTCTTCCAGGCAGAGTGGCTTGTCTGCCGCTGAAGTAAATCTACGATTGTAGATAGCTGCGTTCTTCGTGAAGTATCTTGCTCGATGAATAAAACTATTCCGAAATGGACTTTAAATGACAAAATGTTGCAATAAACCGATGCATGTTAAAATAATCACGTTTGACTAGATAGTTATGAATTATTAACCATTTTTGTTTGTACGTATTATACTTATTAGAAATTAGTTGAGTTGACAATAATATTATTAGGTAAAATTTTAAAATCCTTTTCAACATACCAATAATTTATGTAAAGTATGCGAATTTACAAGGGTTGTCACGATATGTTCGAAAAATTGACGAACATAAACATTGTTTTGTAGTGTAATATAAATACAAATACCTGATAAGCAAATCATATCCATATAATCGTGTGACATCCATACTTAAAATTGCTAGTTTGTACAGTTTACAATAAATGATGTGTCGTTACGAAATATGAAACATAATAACTATAACGTTAAATAACTTAGTCATCAGTTCAATTTCAAGTAGGTATTAGGAAATAATTTTATTCAAAAATACGTTTGATTTTTAACGAAACGATAGTCTTAGTGAGTTTATAAAATAGTGCATCAAAACTCAGGTAAATCTTTTTTTTTTTAGTATTTACTATTTTTACTTATGTTATGAATATTTTTGAATAATGAAACTAAATAATTTGTATTTTATTTACAGATTCGAATCTAAAAGAAATGTAAAGAAACGAAACCTATTTTTTTAAAGCGCTTCAATAGTAAAAATAGGTACGTTATGAATAAATTATGCACTAGACGCACCCTGCGGTTTCACCCGCGTGAGTCCCGTTCCTCAGGAATATCTGGGAAAGTAGCCTATGTGTTATTCCAGGTCTTTAGATACCTAGTTTTTTCGCAATCGGTTCAGTAGTTTTTGAGTGAAAGAATAACAAACTCACATACAGACATATAAACTTTGCGTTTATAAAAGTAGTAAGATTATTATTTTCTTGTTATGAATGAATGAATTATGAGTTGACGTTTTTTTTACAGATCCATTGCAGTGTAAAAATTATCTTCAACCAGTTTTTTTTTCTCAATTATAAAGTAGATGTTTTCATAAATAAGGTATGTAATAAATCAATGAACAAATTCTTTATTGTACACACCATATAAAATTACAAGATATAACCTACAGATAGAAACAAATACAGCTTAAATTTAGGAGGCACATGGGCGGCCTTATCGCTGAAAGTGATCTCTTTCGTGCAAACTTTATAATGAATATTTTAATGTGAATCCTTTAAAATGAATATTTAAATGTGTTACTTTTCTGTTGAATTTGTTTATTCAAATAACTCAATTTAATATTATATTCTTTACAGAATAGCTGTCATTTACTGGACCAAAAATAAATGCCTACTACAAGATGGATGGATAGATTGGATGTAGTTTTGGATTTACTGGTTAATTACATTATAAGGTAATTTTAATGTAAGGATATCAATAACCCATGGGTTATCTACCCATGGTGGTAAACCGTGGTGTACCCGTGTAAATTATAACTAATGTGTTAATTTTCTTTGTAACGAATTTCTCTTTATAAATTAGTCATCTCGTAGATAGGTAATAAGTTATTTTTTAAATTTTAGGTATTATAGTTTGGTGGAGTTATTTTAAAGTTATAATTAGAAAATAATGCCGTACTGTTCGGTTTGTAATATTTCTGTAGAACAACGTCGTTGGACAGGACATTTACGTAGTAATGTTCATAAGAGAAATGGATTGGTCCCTCTGTACGACAATGTTGAAATTATAAATACTGCTTTCAAAAATCGTATAATTAGTTATAAGATAACCGCAAATAATGATCAAATAAATTATTTTCCTGATATATTTCTCGCTAATATTTCAGAACAAGTAAAGAGTCTTATAGATAACGCTTTGCACATTCACTTAAGTATTAAAGTTAACTTTGAATTATTTTCCCATTTTCTGTTGTTTAAAAATGATCAACAAGAAATAAAATCATTTTCTACCAAAAACTACTCTCTCTATTCAAATTATGATTTTCATCAAATATATAATTCTTGCATTTTAAATTTACGAAAAAAAGTCGAAGAATTTGAAGAAAGAGATAGCGGTTGGTCGTTTCTCTGTAACTCCCATCTGGAGGTCAATTTAAATAAATTTCAAGCACTTGGTGGGTCGAAATTTTTGAGTTTACCGAAAACCATACAAAATAAAAAAGCATGCATTAATATTAAAAATAAAGATGAATGCTGCTTTCTATGGTGTGTCGTTGCGGCTTTATACCCTACAATTAAACATCCAAATAGAGTTTCATCTTATCCTCATTTCAAAGACGTCTTAAATGTCGATAATTTATCATTTCCAGTCACGTTTTTAGATATAACAATCTTCGAATCAAATAACCCTTCTTTAAATATATTTGTATACGGTTTGAAAAATGAGAAAATAGTTATAGGCCCGTTATATAAATCTAATAATAATAATAAAGAATCTAAAAGCATTCATTTATTACTCCTAGAAAATGGTAGTACTTTTCACTATTGTTTGATTAAAGATTTATCTCGTCTAGTTAGATCTCAGTTAACTAAACATCACGGTAAATTATATTTCTGTGAAGTTTGTTTATTATTTTTCTCTACTAACGATCAATTTGAATCACATTTGTGTGGCGGAGTTGCTACAATTTTACCTGATGAAGGTTCATTTCTAAAATTTAAAAATTACGATAGGAAGCAAGACATTCCATTTGTGATATATGCTGATTTCGAAACACTGCTTGAACCAATTTCCAACAATGAATTGGACACCGCTAATACTTCATACCTAAAGCGACCCGTGCCGGCCGCTTTCGCTTATAACATAGTATGTTCTACTGACAATACCTATAATAAATATAAAAGTTATCGAGGTATTGATTGTGTTTCCCAATTTGTTGATTGTATCACTGAGGAGGCAAAAGATATATTTAAAATTTTATCTCGAAAGGAAACAATGATTTTTACAAATAACGACGAGATTGATTTCCGTAATGCTGTCAAATGTCACATTTGTGAACATTTTTTGTTTACCGATAGGGTTAGAGACCATTGTCACCTGACCGGTCGGTATAGAGGTGCAGCGCATCGACATTGCAATCTGCAGCACAAAGTACCAAAATTTATTCCAATATTTTTCCACAACCTTTCGGGTTACGATTGTCATTTATTTATAAAAAAACTTGGAGAAACACCAGGATCAATAAAAATAATACCTAAATCTAAAGAAAAGTACATGTCATTTTCAAAATTTATTCATTTAAATGATGTTGATTACATTCATTTAAGATTTTTGGATTCTTTTAACTTTTTAGGAACTAGTTTAGAAAAACTTGTAAAAACAATGCAGGTTAGTGATTTCATTAGTCTTAGATCACATTTTCCGGATGATGGTAAATTTAATTTAATGACGCGGAAAGGTGTATATCCTTACGATTATATGACTAGCTGGGAATGTTATGATCAATCCGTTTTGCCACCAAAGAGTGAATTTTATAATTCGTTAACGAATGAAAATATCAGCGATGATGATTATAATCATGCTCTTAACGTTTGGAACGAGTTCAGCATCAAACATTTAGGGGAATATACAGATTTATATTTAAAGACTGATGTAATTTTACTGACAGATATATTTCAAAATTTTCGAAAAACTTGTAAAAAACACTATAAACTTGATCCTGCTTTTTATATAACAACTCCTAGTTTATCTTTCGATGCGATGCTCCTTAAGACAGGTGTTCACTTAGAACTCATATCAGACTTAGCTATTGTTAGGATGATTCAAAGTGGTATTAGAGGTGGTTTATGCATGTGCTCACATCGATATGCAAAAGCTAACCATAAGTACCTACCCGATTATGATGCATCAAATAGAGATTGCTTTATAGTATACCTTGATTGTAATAACCTATATGGTTATAGCATGTCTCAATATTTACCTTATTCCGGTTTCAGATTTTTAAATGAAAATGAATTAACTAATTTACGTATTGAAGAAATTTCTGATACCGCTCAATGGGGATACATTTTAGAAGTTGATATTTTATATCCCAAACATTTAAGAAATCTTGATAATGATTTAGCTTGGTGTCCTGAGAAATGTATTGCTCCCGGATCGAAAACAAAAAAGTTAATTGCCAATTTGTATAACAAGTATAATTATGTCATTCACTATGTACATTTAAAAAAATGTATCGAGCACGGTTTAATATTACGCAAAATTCATAGAGTTATTACATTTAGACAAACTTCGTTTTTGAAAAAATATATAGACTTAAACACTCAGTTAAGGCAGAAAGCTAAAAGTACATTCGAGCAGGATTTCTTTAAACTATTAAATAATTCCGTATTCGGGAAAACCTTAGAAAATACAGAAAAAAGAAAAACTGTTCATTTAGTTCATCAGTGGAATGATAAAACTAATCGTACAAATAAAAAATCCACTGTTCAAAAACTTATTGCCAATCCTTATTACGAAAATGTGTTAATTTTATCCGAAAACTTAGCTGCGATTCAAATGAAACCTAGCCAAGTTATTTTAGATAAACCTATCTACATTGGCTTCACTGTGTTAGAACTTTCTAAGTCACACATGTATAATTTTCATTACAATGTAATAAAACCATTCTACAAAGACCAGGTACAGTTGTGTTATACAGACACGGACTCACTTATTTATGAAATTTATACTTCTGACTTTTATCACGACATGAAATATCACTTTTTAAATTATTTCGATACGAGTAACTATGATGAAAAAAATAAATTTAAGTTACCATTAATAAATAAAAAAATTCCGGGGTTATTTAAAGATGAAATGGGTGGAACCTTTATTTCACACTTTATTGGATTGAGATCCAAACTTTATTCAATAAAGACTCCTTATCAAGTTATTAAAAAAGCGAAAGGAGTTAAATCAGGTGTGGTCCGTGATTTAAGTTTCTCAGACTATGAAAATGTTCTGTTCAACAATAATATAATTCGTAGGAAAAACATTATGTTCAAATCTATTAAACATGAGATATTTACTCAAAGTGTAAATAAAATTGCATTATCGAGTAACGATGATAAACGTGTGATAGCAAAAAATAAAATTAGAACGCAAGCATGGGGCTATTCGTTTATTTAAGTTATCAATGTTTTTAAAGCATTTCAGATACACACACAATACACATATTATCAACGTTTATAATATTATTATATCCTTTTTGTTTGTATTGCAATCATGTCTAATATACACCTTACCAATCTCTTTCCTTAAATCTCATCCGTTCATTGGTTGCCTGGAAGAGATCACCCTTAGGCGATAAGTCTGTCCTTTGTACCGTACAGTACAGTACAGTAGTTTTAAGTTTTTGTCTTTGTAAAACTAGGTTAATTTAGGTAAGTTTTTTGCTGCAATAAAATACATATTCATTCATTCATTTAAAATTATAGATTTTAATGTACTTAAAGTTGAAAAGACTAGTTAATTTATCTACATACTGTTCGTATTTTACCTTCCGTGCTGATTTGTACAAAATGTATTACCTATTATTATAAGATAAAATATATGTAGTTCCTTGTATAATTCTGTTATAACTTTAAATAAATGTAATCAAAAGATACTGGTGATTTTATTTTATACTACTAGGTTTCTACTTTTAGTAAACACATATCTACCTATTTTATATCTTTAGATATTATTTTTGTGAGTATGTTTGAAATTTCGTTACACAATTCTACTGAATCGATTGTGATGAAACTTAACATGATAAATAGGTACATACCTATTTATAATGTTACTTAGTAAAAACGCTATTAAAGCATTATGATGGAATTTTATTATCTCAGTAAATAAATGAAAAAGACAAATCCGTGGTGCGCAGCTAGTCTACTTAAAGTTGTTGTTGCTTAAATTTTAGTTGAATTGCATTTCCTATGAATGAAGTTGTTAGGTACCTATTTCCCAATATTAATACTTTGTAATCCGAGTTTATTGCTTAGATTTCAATAATTAATTAATATTACATACTACATGATTACGACATTTCTTGAGACATTAAAAACAAAAATCTAATATTCTGTCTGTCTATGTAATTGAAACATAAGTATAAAAGTATGAAAGAATTTTATATTTAAACTTTAAACAGGTAAAACAGCGAAATGCAACTAGTAAGCCTAATACTCTAATTCTTGATTATATTTTACTTCCATCATCGTCTTTCTAACGAAAATACGTACCTACGTTGAAAAATGTCAGTGGTGAGTACTTAAAATGAATTATGCATTAATTTAACCAAGTAAGGTTATGTGAAGAAATTTTTATTAATTTTAAATATTTTTTTACAGATTTCGGACTCAGAGTGTCTCTTCAGCAGTCAGTTCCAGTGCGGCCAAGACCCATTAGAAGGATTTAGTGAGATGTTTCCTGAGCACTCGACCAAAAAGAAACAACGTCGTGTTCGGGAAAAAAAAGTTGAGTCTTATTATTTCAACAAACAAGAAAAAAAACCTACAAAATCATTCGTGATGAGTCGATTAAAAAGCAAGGGATTGAAATTAATTAAAATAGAAATATCGGACATCAATGAAAATTCGAGATCGACTGATACAGATAGTGAAAGTGACAGTACTGTTTTAAGAGCACAGTACGTCGTTAAAAATTTAATTGATCCTGTGTTAGATGAAACGGAAACTTTAGTCAAAAAAATTTGTAAATCTTTAGTAGATAATGATGATTTTTAATTATGTAGGTATTTATATTATATTACGATTTTATCTAAGTAATTATATATATTTTTTAATTGAGTAATTAGTTGGCTATGATTATTTTTAATTTGACATGTACTTAATCAATAAAATGTTATTTGAAATAAGTTGTGTTTTTCATCGTCTTATTTTTTTTTTCTAGAAGTAGGTAGATGTGTGAGGAATATAACGAGTATGTATTGTTTTCAATAAAATTATAAGTACTTAGGTTAGTCATAAGCTTTTTTGTATAACTAGAATATATGAATTATAAATAAAAGAATCTTTTAAAATTCGGTTTTTTTATTTAATTTTAAATTTAAAATATTGATCTAATTTAGTAATTAAATGGATTTTACATTACAATAAATTAGTTAAAAAATTACCATTTTAGATATTTTTTGATACATAGTACATTTTTTAAAGCACATCGCTTTAAATGTTTATTACAATTAAAATTAAAATCCTTATATTTAATAGACAGCTCAGATAAGTTAGGAAAAGATTCTATACCAATATCATGTACATTACAATTTGCACACATATCTTTAACCCATTTTACTTTTTCTAAACCTTTAACAAAAATTTCCTTGTTTTCTAAGTATGGTACAATTATACGCTGGAATTCCCTGAAATCTATGTATCCCTGATTCCAAAAAATACCCATTTCCCTTTCCAACCATTTTACTCGTTTCTTTTCATCGTTAGATAGATAATTAAAGTGGTATGGAGGTTTTACTAAAAAAGATTGAGTATATTCTTGACAAGCAAAAGCCAATTCTTTCACTATAAAATTGTTGTCTATATCCTTAAATCCTTGAACGTCTAATATAATTGTATTCGAATTCATGATATTTTTCGCACTATATTACTCAATGGTTTATACTCAACTATACAATCATTCAATATAAGACAGTAAGCAGAAGTCTGGTCAGGTATAGCTATATCGCTTTCCAACTCTACTCGAACATCTACAACTGGTCCTGCTATGAGATTATCTATCTGACGAGAACAGTCTATCACAAACAATGGCGCTATATTCATAAAATCTTTTGCATTTAACAAAGGTTCTGAGCGACGACCATAGTATGACTGTTGAAAACGAGCATACTGTTCGTATAATATTGCAAAGTGTTGGTTAATAAAATCACAGCTAATATTTTCATATGGATAGTAATTAGAATTTAAATACACTTTCACATCGCGTAACATACAATGATCAAATCGTGACATGTCTGCTTCAGCATTATGTTTTCTATTTGTCTGTAATCCAATAATGACGTATCTCGGTTTTTCAATTTGAGATGAGGTTTTAATAGACCATGTGTGCTTCGTAGTTTGAGGTAATAAAGGATATTCATACAGATCCCAGTTCCTAAAGACAATCTGAAGTGAACGATCCTTTTCTAAAATTTTTATTAGGTTTAACTTTTCTTTATCGCAAACCTTAACGTGAGGTACCCTCCAAACAATTTTTTTAATTTGAATACCCTCTATGTATTCGCCTTTTTTTAACTTAACAGCGTTTAGGTCTGTATTACTTCGTAATAAAATTAATTCATGTTTACAATTAATGATGACTTTTTGGAAATCTTCACAGAATCCTAAGATATTAGCCAAAGGTATAGACACTGAAAATGATCCATTAGCGCTTTTAATACCATGAATATCCCATCCCCAAGCTCGAGAGGTCTTAGACTCGCTTTCAGTCATCGACAACAACGATTTGATAGTTGTTGTCATACCTGCATTTTTTATCTTATCGATCTCAACTCCATTTAATTCGTAACGAATATCTTGAAAAAGATACATCAATGGATTATTAGTAAATTCTACAGGGATTCCATCTTTTTTATCACCATCGTGTACATTGACAAAACCTTCTAAGTACAAAGTACTAGCTGATGGTAGAACATATAGATCTTTTTGATTAATCGGGATGCGAATCTCATCATTCCTATTAAAACTCGTTATGTAAGGTTTATAAGAATGATATTCGATACCTTCGATGGTATTATCATAAGAAGGCGATGATAAAACGTCTAAAATATTCATTTTAATAAACCAATTAGTTTGAGAAATTTTATATTTTCTTTGCTAAGCTTTTGTTTCTGATTGTAATTTAATGTACTAGCTTTTGTGATAGATCGAGTCTTACTGATCTTTTTAACAGGTGTCTTGTTATATTTATATAATGTACAATAGTTAATCATTTTCGTTTGAGATGTAAATATATCTGTACTTCCTCACCTCGCAAATTAAGTGGATTATTATTACCGTCTAATAATCTTATGTGTACACTGTTTATAATATTCTGATTAATTGGAAAATATATTATATTTTTAGGAACTTCTATGATTCTATATCCTGGTGGAACGCTTGGAGCAAATTCGTGTATGATGTGACTGGCATTACCATTAATATATGATCCGCTAACAATATCACATTCAACCCTTATCACGGTTGTAGATAAAATGGCCACTGGAAACTTAGATACATGTAATTTATTCGGTTCTAGTATGTTTGCATCAAAACCTAATAGGTTTCCAATAGAACCTTTCTTAGTAAAATCAACTAGTTTTGAACAATAAATCATGGTTTTAAGTGTATTATTATTGCACTGTAGTTGAAAACTCGAGTCTTTAATTTTTGATTTTATATAATCAGTAATATCTTGCAGCTCGTAAGCACCTTCAGGAATTACAATACATTCATTTTCACCGTAATAAAATTTATTATTTCCGTCATCAACGTTTGGAATGGAATTAAATGTAGATAGATGTAACAATGCACATTCATATTCTCCTTGGAGTTGTAAATTCGGAGAATAGTACGTTGACAATATCGATGAATTACTAGTTATAGATAGGGTGAAAGACATTTTACAACTAAAGGTAATAAAAAAAATATGATTAATTTATATAGTTTTATTATTATTCCAAAAATTAAACAGAAATTTTAAACATAAATGTCCACAATTTACAGTATTAAAGTTTTGATATCTAATATAGTTATAAAAAATAGTACAGTTTTTTAAGTAATAAACTAATTCTTGCGGTGGTTTCAAATCACCGAAGCTGTCAAAATATTTACAATACTTATTTACTTTTACATAGGCTACCCAATGTGTTCCTTTGTTTTCAATATTGTCTAAGTTCACAACACCGCACTCGATTGATCTTACATTTTTAGGTAGACGGTTTTTCATAAACACTCCTCGAAAATATGGAATATTCTGTGCATAGTGTTCGATTTCTATGTTGGTTAGAGCATGATTAGGTAACCTTGTGTTTAGTTTTTTGAAGGAGTTAAAAACAGGCCGTTGCCAGTCTTATATGGCTTAATGTATAATCCTTTGCCTAATGCTATACCTTCCATAACTTTATTATGACGTTCAGATTCTCGTAAGTTTTGTTGTGCACTTTTGTAATCGTTAACTGTTTTGGCAATACCGGCTGCACCGCCCGCTAAAGTGCCTAATGCAGATAATCCAGCAAATATTGGTATCAATGGTAAAATTCCTCCAGTTTTTGGCAAAGGTATAATCCTAGGTATTCGAATCCGATGATCTAAACGCGTAGGATATAAATTCTTTGCAGCTAAGTAAGCATGCTTAATAATGTCTTTGTTGTTTTTTGATTTTTTGATTTTCTTTTTTAGGTGCGATCGAATTTTAGTAACTAGAGATTTAAACGATTTTAATCCTGATCCAGTTTTCAGTTTGGTATTCATCACTTTACTAACGACCCATGAAGCAATTTTTTCGCCTTTTCCTGAGTCTTTAGCATTCAATCGTTTTTTAGCCATGTTTAATAACTGTAAATCAGCTTTATGACGATTGGTTAAGTCAGAATGTGTTGAATATGCTATATCGTGTTCTTTACAGGCTTCATCCAATTGGTTTACACCTCTGTCTCCTCGTAATAATCTTTTATTAAGTTTAGTTCCCGGTCCACAGTAGTTATACCCAGGTAAGTGTAGTTCGAATGGTAATTTATTTATTATTGTATTTACTAGTCCTCCTCCATGCATAGTTTAATATTAAATGTAGATTTTCCTTATAAAATTAACTAATATACTATAAATTATCAATTCACAACCTTTTCCTTATCAATCCATGAATTTTCTGAATCGTTAAGACCTAACCATTTTACGAATAGTTTATTACCTTTCTTTTTTAAAACTTTTTCGATTAAGTAGATATCAGGATAATTCGTTTTTTGAATTTCAAACTCATAAAATGAACCCATAATAGGCTGTTTACGTGCATCTTCAATGCAGTATGTTATAGGATTTGTATCGTTTACCTTTGTTATTTTAAAGATTTCTGTAGTCCAATTAGGAGTATAACCTTTTTGAAAACAGTTTTTGTATTTACTAATACGAACATAATCACCTATTTTAAATCTGGTTCTCTGCTGTGGTTCTAGTTTTCGTGTTTGTGATAGAATTCTTTTAATGATATGTTCATTTTCAAAACTAACTTCGATAGGCTTATGTTTTATGGTCCTGTGTTTCGAATTATTATAATCAACCACAATCTTTTCTAATGTTTTTCCTATCCATTTATAACTACCATTGAAGCTAAATGTTTTAAAAAGTTTGTGTTTTAAAGTTTTTATTAATCTTTCAACAATTGATGCCTTTTTAGTCGAATAAGAAGAATAATGGTTGATTTTCATTATTTTCATTAATTTGGAAAATATATCATTATAAAATTCAGTGCCAAGATCAGTTTGCAGATTAGTTGGAGAGCGATTGCTTATTTTTAATAATTTATTAAAAGCGTTACATACTTCAGTTTTACTTTTTGTTTTCAAAGGTATAGTCCACGCAAATTTTGAAAAGCAATCAATTACTACTAAAACGTAAGAAAATCCATTGTTATATTTTTTAATAGAGTTTAAATCAATGAGGTCCGCTTGCCAAAGATCGTCAATACATTTTAAAATTACAGATCGACGAGGAAAATTCTTGCGTGCTGATCGATGTATTTCATTAACCACTATCTGTTTTATCATTTTGAACGGTTTTAGTCTTATTAGTCAAAGGTGTTTTCATATTCTGATCAATATATAATTGTAAAGAAGTTTTTAAATGATCTAAAGAACGTTGAGTTTCAGAAAATATTTCATGTTTTGATTTGTCTATTAATTTTTGAACGTCATTTTTACTGTAATAACAATTTATTTTACTATCAACATAACGTTTATTAGAGACATGATCATCTTCCACAGGATCTATCACACCTCGAATCCGATTCAATTGCAAATCAAATTCACCGTTAGTAGACTTTATGATCGTCTTATCACTAAAATTTAAAATATCTGCTAGTCGCATTCTTTTGTGAATATGATGACCAAACTTGTCAACGTTCATTTTAGTTGTGAATGTGATACAAGATGAAATAGAAATGAAACAAATTTTATGGATACAGATATTTATTAAGGAATAATTTTGCTCTCACGCAGTTCTTCTATGATTGATATAATTTCGTTATCCAATCCAGTATTTCCCGCATCACGGGAAGCAATCAATAGCTTTAATCTTTCAACCAGCTCATTCGGATCATCCCAATAGACATAACCAACATCATTTAAAGTTTTCCATTTCATTAGAGATTGTAAACCACCTCCAGTGGAATTAGTATTGCAAACTTCGTCATCAGTTAATTTGAATAAAGGTTTAATTATATGTACATACCTTTTACCTTTATTACTCTTTATAGGCTTTTTAGGATCACAATCGCGTCTATGTGCATTGGTAGCTAATAACATCAATTTGTAATTGTGTTTGTCTGCCTCAGTAACTAAATTTAAATCAGGATCTTTTTTTAACAAAAGTTCTCTTAGACCTGGTGTATTTCCATAATCAACTTTATTAACATTAATAGTTTTATCATTAATCCAAACTTTAGCTTTGCCAAACATTAAATTTCCTTTTTCAATCCTTACTCCAAAAGGAACATCTTCATAATTTTCTGAAGTTAGTGACCATGATGATGAATTTGGTTGAATGCTGTCAGAGGTTGCGTCGGTGAAGGTTTCTAAATTATTATCAACGTTTGTAATGTCTTGGTTTTCATCATCATTATAAAAATTGTCTTTACTGTATTGGATTTCATTATCAATATAAGGAGTCTCATCAAACTTTTGAATTGAGTTTTCATCTTTGATCCCAATACTTTTGATATCAGAAGTATGATCAATTTCATTATCATGATGTTTACCCTTTGATGATAGTTTATGAAGAGGTTTAATAAGTGGTTTGAAAACAGCTTCCATTGCTTTTTCATTCTCTATCTCCATATTTCTTAATTTTTGTGCCTTTTTCTTTACTGCTTCAGCTGCATTAATGATTTGTCTTTTAATTGTTTTATCCATTGCAAATATTATACTTTGTACTTCGTTAAATATTTTAAATAGAATAACAGTTTTGTAATTATGAGTTGATATTTATACATGTTATATTTTAATCTAAAACTATAAAATTATCAAATTGTTTACGATAACATCCTTCGTTCTTTCGACAATCTTTATTTATAACCAGATAATTATAAGGATCTGACCACACACGTGAACACATTTCGCGAAACTCGTTCCACTTCATATCTGTGTTTACATGTTCATCGTAAACATGTTTCAGATTAATATCATCTTGCTTAAAAAGTATAATAAGATTCGCGTTATCTCTGATAAGTTGTTTAGGAACTTTACTGTATGTTTGATTTAAATAGAAACAATCAATATTTTTATGTCTCCCCATTGCAAAATAATCTCTCATATTATTTTGATTTTCACATGCCACATCATCGAATATAAAAATTGAATTATTGTTAGCATCTTGGGGACTTAATACTTCTTCGTTGTCCTTGTATTTAAAAAATGATATATCAGGCACCATATCAAAAACCTTTTCTAAAAATAAATACTTTGGTTGGTTTAAGGTTTTAGAATAAAGGTATACATTATGATATTTTAATCCATCTTTGTGTAAAAGTAACCCAATAATCAAATTAGTTTTTCCACAATTTGATGGTCCGCAAATAATGCATCTTATTGTACTTGGTAATAGTTTACCATGTCTAATGTTTTGATTTTTCGTGTCAACACAAATAGGATCAAAAATAAGCGAATCAGGTTGTTGAATAAATTTCATTGCAATGCGTCTTAAACGAAATAAAATATTGTTATGAATAATGAATATTGTTTGTAAAAATCATTAATATAGGTACCTACTAACCCTAATTCGGATATTCAAGATAATATTTTGAATTCATACTAGAGAAGGGAGGCTAGTATAAGAATTTAAAGTTCTGAAACGCCTATGAATAGTTACACAGCAATATTCATGCAGAAATGAATGTAACGGATATATTAATAATAATAATCAGGTTATTTTGTTGGTTCTTTCATTGGTGGACAAAATAATTAATTGGGCAAGCTGAACCCCGAGCGAAGTGAGGTTGGTTCAGCATGCCCAATTAATCCCTACTATTACTACAACATTTACTCAGATAATTTTAGTGTATAGTTGAATATTTTTAATTATTTACTAGGTATGGTAAAGAAATTTTTATCAATTTCACTTTCATTTAAGTGCCAAAACAATCTAAGGTACGCTTACCTAGAACATACCTTGAACTAGGTACTTGAAGACTCCAAATTTTTAGAAAAACCTGCTTTTCATTGTTCAATTATTTTTGATAACTACTATTTTTTCACTCATTACTTCTATTTCAAAGTCATCCCCTTCTGGTAATTTTTTACCCCTTCTTGTTAATGAATCACAAGAGGAGTTTGATCATCCGAATATTTTTTCTTAATACAGAACATCAAACTAGTCTCTGGATTGAAATATGTAAAGTAAGCACTAATAAAACCAAATTAAGAAAGCCACAAAGACAATTCAAGCGGTCATAAGGTTGTATGTAAACTGCAGACTAACTATCGGCCGACAGCTTGCCGACTTTTGAAGGCACACAAAAAATAAGTGGACATTTTTATGATCTCTGTGCAACGGATGTATCAATTTATACAGTTCGGTACACGTTATAATAACTCAAGAGGAATTGCTATGGATATGTGTTATTTACAGTGCAATGTTTACGACTTTAACCTAACTATCATTAAGAAACGACATGCATCGAGTGAAAAATTGTACTACAGAAGGGTGATTTCATTTTAAAAGTTTGCATTCTCCCTTATTAACAGAATCACAATAAAAAACACAGAATAACCAACGTAAAAAGTTACCGCATGAAGTCATAAGTAGGTACCGCAGTTACGACAAAATAATAATTCACGTAAACATTAAACTTATGAAAGGCGTTAACATTTTTTACGAGCGCACCATAAACCGTAGGTTTTATAAGTACGCAGTAAATACTAATAAACATTTCAATGTCTCAAAACGTGCCATCGAGTCGTTGTAATTGGGTTAAAAAGCAATTAAAAGCATCTGGTTTACGTTGGCCGAGACAAAGTTTCGATTTGCTAACGACGCCTGGGGGATGCCTAACGGCTGATTAAACCATGTTACTTTGAATTATGATGACGTCGCGGCCTACAATAGTCTTCAGTGCCCCTTGTGGTGTATTGTGCGTGATTATTTATGCCCTAGAACTCGCCTTCGTGGCACAGAATAGTCGAAACTGCGAGCAGCGGGTTCTTTACAAGTAGCGTAACTTTGTACAAAGAGACCGAAAGGGCGCAGGCGTGCCTAACAGCCTCAGTGTGTCTAGATATAGCATGTTGCATGCGGACAGGTACCGAACGGTAGTTCCATATTTATGAGTCATAGGTCTCTATAATAATAATAATAGGCCTTTTCATCTAATTTTAGATGATTTATACAACGCAAGCAACTTTTAATCCATGCTATTTATGGCGCTGTAGTGCCCGGGACATTGTCAGGTGGAGTAGGTCTCTATACATGTTGGGTTATCTTCTCCACGCACGCCTTCCAAAGGTCCGGACTCCGTAGCCCCTTGATACTATACGAATAGGTATACCTTTAATGCAATCTTGCCGTAGAACAGATTTCTAATATAATTTGATAAATGTTTAGAAAGTTTCATAATAATTAATAAAATATTTGATTTTAAAACTCAAAACATATTATTATATACAGATAGTATACCTACCCACGTAGAAGTTTTTGCAAGTCGTAGTCAAAAAACAAACAGGGTAAACTGCTTAATCATAAATTCACCGTGTCATATGGGTTCTTGTGCGGCGTTGGTAGCGCACTTGCCCGACAAGCGACGGGCACGGGCTCGAACCCCGTCACGCTTAAATTTTTAATGACGCATTTCTCTATGTAAATATTTCCATGGGAATGGCGCGTAATATTTGTATTGTTGGTACATACTTACTTATTACGTAGGTACGTATTATACGGTGTATTTACATCGTATATATTATGTACATATTTATACGGTACGTATTTCTTTTAGGGACATGAACGAGTTGCACTACTGTTTCCCTATTTTGAGTTGTATACTGTGTCCGCGAAAGGGACACAACTTTTCGTGTAGATTAAGACATTATATTCTCATTTCGCTCGTTACGTACCTATTTGATAGTGATTTAGGATCACCCCCGTGTCCTTTGGTTGCTGTTAATCAAGACAAATCTAAATAAAATTCTTGGGACAAACAGCCAATGGAGAAGCAAAGGACAACTTGTACAGTTGTATCATAAGATCCAATATAAAATTTTGCAATTTGCCGCGGCTTATCAGTGCGTAGAACTTTAGTAACTTAGTAACATGTATGTGTGTGTACCTATGTATTGTCGTTCAGAAACTTCGCAAGTAAGTTAAAAAGTAAACCTTTTAAAATTAAGAAAAGGCCACTTTAACTATTACAGATTAGCTTAGCTCTTCAATTTTTTATACAACTGAGCATAGCTGGCGTAATTTATAGAGAACGTACGTACATGTAAAAAAAAACTAAGTTTTAAGTGCTCCATTACCGCGAGCATTTACTTGTAATGTAACATTATAGATTCGACTCACAAGGTGCGAGTTGTATGTGATGCTCGAATCTTTAACATTACATTACACGCAAATGCTTCCAGTGAAGCAACTTACTATACTCAAACTCTGACAAAGAAGCAGCTCTTAAACTCAAAAACTCTAATACTAATTTTGAATTTAGAAGCTGCTCAATTATTTTACTAAACTTCAAATTTTGAGTATCAGCCGTTAGTTTAGGTATACTGGTGGACGGTTGGCTTTAACATTTTACTCATCCTCCAATAGGTAGTCAGAACCATGTGTATCATTGATTTGATATAGGTAGCCAATTTCCCGAATCTAATACAAAATTCATCGACAAGAAATTATATTTGTCTAGTTATCATAACTTCGAATGTCAAACGAGATCTATGACGAGTTTTTTTTTCCTTTTCACGTTTGTAAATATAAATATGAATAGAATGTAAATAAATTCAATAACTTCGTTCCCTGGTCTCGGCGCTGTCAACAAAAAGGACTACCGACATAATATAGTGGGAGTAGATAATTCAATATATTACTGTACTATCTGCGCCCCGCGGTTTTTGTTATTATTCTCCCCACCCGTTGTTATTCCAGGTCTCCAGCTACCTACATTCCAAGTTTCATAGCAATCGGTTCAGTAGTTTTTGCGTGATTGAGTAACAAAGTCACCGACATACGCATGTCGTGTTTATAATATTAGTAAGATAAGATGTACGTCCGTACGTACATACATTACTAGTGAGGGGCAGTATTCTTGAACTCGAAACAGCGCCTTAATATAATGCCTAATTTACATTACGAAACTATACCCTATTTCAGAAACTTATATAAAAAACTAGTTGCGCCCCGCGGTTTCACCCGCGTAAGTCCCGTCGGGATAAAATGTCCTATGTCCTTCTCCTGGTTCTAAGCTACCTCCCCACCAATTTTCAGCCAAATCGGTTCAGCCGTTCTTGAGTTATAAATGGTGTAACTAACACGACTTTCTTTTATATATATAGACTAGCTGCGCCCCGCGGTGTTACCCGCGTAAGTTCCTTTCCCGTGCCCGCGGGAATATCGGGATAAAAAGTATCCTATGTCCTTCTCCTAGTTCTAAGCTACCTCCCCACCAATTTTCAGCCAAATCGGCTCGGCCGTTTTTGAGTTATAAATGGTGTAACTAACACGACTTTCTTTTATATATATAGATATATAATATATAATAGATATAGATAGATGTAAACACAAACCTGTCAATTATATCAAAGGAGCTGTCATTTTCAAATAATTATACCTATGAGTTTTTTGTTGGAGTTTTGGCGGGAATGCGTTAAGGAGATGTGTTGCTAAATTTTCATTTTTGTGAAACTTAGTTCAAATGCGTGTAAAATGTTTAATTTCGGGGGCATATTAATCAATTTAGTTTCGTGAAGGTGTACAAGTGTAAATAAAAGTGAAAACTGGTGCAAAACATGTACTTTAGCTGAGTGTTTTCTCCAAAGCTCCGTGAACAAGCATTGTAAAAAATGGCCCCCTTTTTACAATGATTCCCTCGACTTGACTTTAACTATGACGACTTGACTGTTTTGTTCAATGCAAATAACTTGCAAATATTGATAATACTTGACACTGGCAAATGTCCGAAAGGAAAAGCCATTTTTAAAGAAGAAGAGTTTTTTGTTTTGGACTTTTGTTTTTGACGCCTTGGACCTGAATTTTTATTTTTACAAAACCTAGTTTTATTGCGTGTAAATTGTTTAATTTCGGCGGCATGTTATCAATTTAGTTAAGCGAAGTTCAACGAAGTGAAAATAAAAATACCAGTGCCAAACACGAAATTAGCACGTTACAAACAAATGTTCCATGGGGTTGGAGAAAAATCGTCGCCATTTTTTCTGCAGCCTTCATGCATTGAAAACTATTTCTAACGATTACAGCATATTAGTGGTAGTTCACTATTGGTACGAGAAACTGGCTAAATTGTCTTATATTGCTGACAGAAAGCCATAACTAAGAAAATGAAATGAATGAGTTTTTGTTTAAATTTTTGATCTAAAAAGGTGTCATGCATTATAGAGTAAATTTCACAAAAGCATAGTTTCGCAGCAATTACTGGAAGCAGCTAAAATCAATACATTAATGATATTTACTTAGTACGCATAGACATCATTTGAGCTAATTTATGTTAAATTGAAGACGAAAAAACAGTTTTTAGAATCTTGTGTACCTATGTACATATTTCAAAGTTTATTTCGACTATCTTTCTATCTCTCGCTGTTCGTTATATAGATCCTACATATAACGTTTTATTGTTATCAAAAAATAAAATTACAATAAAATAATATAAAAATCTAGAGTTGCACAACAGACGGTCTCACCACTAAGAGCAGTCTCTTCCAGGCAACCTTAGTATAAAGAGGATCACACGATCGATTAAGAGTGAGGTACGTTAGTAGCTGGGACTTTTTATTTTTTTTATTTTTACCCCTTCAACAAGTCACGGAAGTTACTATGAATTATTGAGTACCATATCTGTCTTATCGTTTTACATCTGTATACTATGGTATACTTCGGTATATAAATTGACACTCTGTTCGTAACTTTGACTGAGGCGCGTTTGGTCCCTCCGGGCCTGAACTCGCGGTAAACAAAGGATACGGTGCTATACAATACAATACTCTGTAAGTAACTTGCTAGTGCTCATCCTGTGGTTTAACCCGCGTAAGTTCAGATTTTGTAGGAAAATTGAGATGAAAAAAATCAAACATACATAGATATTTACATAGAAATGAATTCACACATGAATCTGGATTTCAAGTCGTTTCTTCACGATTTATAAAAGATGCGTGGTTCGAATCCCGTCCATGGATTGTATTTTTGTAAATGTATTTTACTTTCAAATGTTTCTATAAATATGAATTCGTTAATGTACTCACAATGTAAATTAAATACAATTTCTTCCAGGCAACTTTTAGATGGAGAAGGGGATAGCTGGTTTAATACAGGTTACTTTTTAACCCGATTTTCAAACTGGATCGGGACGTATACGGGTAAAACCCCGAGGCGTTGCTAGTTCATATTATTAGTATTATATTATATAACATATATTACTATGTCAAAAGAAAGTTTATTTTCACACACCACAAGTTACGTTTACTGTCTAACTCGGCTTTTTCCCCAGTTTACCCTAAGTTTTGTTTGAGACTTAAACTTTTTATCGAACACCCGGAGTAATCTTGTTACTTTTAGGACAAACTTTCGAGATATAATTGTTTCATTGGATTGCGCAATTTCTTTGAACTGTTTCAACAGTTTTGTGGGTTTTGTTTGTATTTCAATTTTGTCCTTGTGTTTAGCGATAGTAGTTTAATGAGTGCTTAGTGTAGAATCGATGTCGGATATATGTAATTTGAGAAATGTCTAATAAGTTTTATATGTAATTATAAGTTTAGTTGAAATAAACAAATATTTGTTTTGATTTTGATTTTGATATTTGAGTGTAAACCTAAACGCACTGGATAACTCGCGGTGAGGCGCGTCTTTCGTAGCGTCCGCGTCGTCGCCAATACCTTTGTGACTTTTTACTTCTTTTTCGTATAAATAGTAATTGATCGTGGTTGTTATCTAAGATATCAATCGTTATATAAAATCGGAGGTTTATTATTATTATTTCTAGAAGGGGACGCCAGCGCAAGCACCAGACGGGTGATCTGTCCTCTCATGTTGGGACCCTTATAGGGTTTGAGTTAACTGGTAACTCACGGCGATGGCGACCCACTAAATCTACCTGTTACTTTGCAGAATTTTAATAACTGCCCTATTGTAATGTCACTTAGGTCACTTTCAGATTGGGTCGTCAAGAGTAAGGTCAGTCAGAGCTCTAAAGTTAAAAGTTAAAGTTTTAACTGTGTGTTTCCGCAATTAGCCCTATAACTATTGGGCCTTTGTGCATGATTTTAAGCCGTGGGTTTTCTCACGATGATTTGCTTCATCGTGAGAGCGATGTTAATAGCGCACATAATTTTTTCTCAAAGAAAAAGGCATTGGTCGGGCCGGGATTTGAAACCACGACCTTCGGAATGAAAGTAGGGGTATGTAGCACTAGACCAACACCGCACTAATGGTGGATGATGTGAAAAAGGTCTAATTTATCTTATCTCAGAGGTCTAATGGCGATTTGAATACGATCATAACACTCTACTTCTTCTTCTGTCGTGTCAAAGACTCAAATTGTAGTTACTGTTCCTAGAACTTGGCGATGGACACAGCAGCGTCCGACGCTATCATCAGATCCTCCGCTGCACTGCCAGTAGGGCATTTGGAGCAGTTCGTAAGGTGCTCCATCGTCTGTTCGGCCTCACCACTAATGCATTGCGTATTGCCAATGCTCCGTAAAACCCCACTTTGCCATATTGGTCTTGCAGCGGCCAACCTGGGCACGAAGACGGTTTATCGACTACTAAAAGAACAAGATTTTTCCAAACGAAATAATTTAAAAAATATGCAGGTAAAACCATAAATGTTTCAATGCGTCTAATCCGATTTTGATTAAACTTTCATGAAGGTTATAATTCCTTTGTGATTATAGCCTATTAGGTGGTAATATCAAAGGAATTTGCGACGCTATGGCGACGCACCACCTCGGCTTATCAATGCGCACAAAACCTAAATTAAAAGACTATCTACAAGTTATCTTAACTAATTCTCTTAACTAAATCAAGAAACATTGCAGCAACAAGTCTCGTAAGGAAATAGTGGTAATAAATAACCAACCGAGTCTACATAAAGATACACCTACGTCAGAACACGTGCGTTATCGTAACTCACATTACCCGGGTTACATACGTGATACAAAGTATATAGAGGTAAGTAGGTACATATAACACACCGGTAACCAAGGGTTTCCAATTTTTGTTGCGTTTCTGAGTTTCTACTCACAGAAAGGCTTCTAAAAATAAAATTTTACTTAAACAATTAAGCAGCTTCCAAACTCAAAAAAAAACATTTTATTTGAGACTAGCTGCGCCCCGCGGTTTCACCCGCGTAAGTCCCGTTCCTGCGAAAATATAGGGATAAAAAGTATATAACACACATACATACATATACACATTCACACATACTTTCAGCTTTATTATATTAGTAGTATAAGATTTGAGCTTAAAAATTGAGAAACCTCCTGTAAGTATCTATCGCAATTACTGTGAAAGAATAAATCACGAGGTAACCCGCATCTTAAAATCACATACGATTATGAGACAGTTTCATAGCCATAGTATCCCTAATAGCCCTAGCCTCTCTGCATCTAGTAAGTCGCTAAAAAAGCTGTCTATTCTTTGTACTTCTTTTATTTTTTGTTTATTTTATTATTATTATTTTTATTTATATACAGTATTTATTTTTTTATTACGTGTATATCTACTTATGTATGAATATTCTTATATTATGTATATATTAGGGGTTAAAGTATGAAATTGCCGATTTGTACTGAAAATCTTAATTGTTTATTTTTTAAATTTTTAACAAATTTATTTAATCAAAATAGTTGCCATTATTATCTATACATTGCTGCCATCTAATGGGAAGGTTATTAATGCCTTTGCGATAGAACTCCGACGATCTAGACTGCACAAACTGTGTGAAAGCATTTTGTACTGCCTCCTGGGAAGAAAACTTCTTGTCACGTAGATAATTGTCCAAATCACGAAAAAAATGGTAGTCCGTTGGAGCAAGGTCTGGTGAATACGGAGGATGACGAATGGTTTCTAAGTGCAGTTCCTGAAGGGTCAAAATGGTTTCTCGTGCTGTGTGAGGTCTCGCGTTGTCGTGGAGCAATAATGGTGAAGATCGATTCATGAGTCGGGGCTGTTTTACTGCTAGTTTTGTCAACATGGTTCGGAGTTCGGCACAATAGACATCTGCCGTAATTGCTTGACCAGATCGAAGAAAACTATAGTGAATAACACCATGCTGAGACCACCAAACAGTTACCATTACCTTTTTATTGGTAAGTTTTGCTTTAGGACACTGTTGTGGCATTTGACCTGGGGTCAGCCATTGCATTTTTCTTTTCCGGTTATCATAAAGAATCCACTTTTCATCACATGTTACAATTCGATCCAATATTCCTTCATTTATGTACCGGTTCAACAAGGCAACACAAGTTTCAACACGCGTTTCTTTCTGCAGATCAGTCAAACCATGAGGCACCCATTTTTCGTATTTTTTATTTTATTGATTTGACGCAAGTGAGTCAATAAAGTGGGTAAGGTAACGTTAAACCATGCCGCTAATTCCTGGGTAGTTTGACTAGGATCGGCTTCCACTATCTCTCTTAATTCATCGTTATTCACCTGTGTGGGCGGTCTTCCTCGTGGCTCGTTCTTTAAGTCGAAATTTCCATCACGAAAGCGTTTAAACCAAAATCGCACGGTGCGTTCATTATTAGTAGACTCCTCTCCAAACGCAGCATTGATATTGCGGGCTGTTTCTGCCGCGTTAGTTCCGCGTCGGAACTCGTATTCAAAAATCACTCGAATTTTTGCAGTATCCATCTTTCTTGTCTAAATTGAATAACAAAAACAATTGAAAGTCGATATTTAAATGTTTTACATTTTTTAAAAAAAGAACATCACAGAAACCATTTGAAAAAAGTTTCATTCGAAAACCTCAAACCATGAAGATTCTATGTCAATTCAAAGAACCTATTGCAATAAAACGGCAATTTCATACTTTAACCCCTATTATTAATATATAATCACGTACGTACATATGTGTGTAGCTTTGGGTATTATAGTTTTGTTTTCATTTTATTGATATATTATTAATATTTATTTCCTTATTTTTTCAACAAATTGAACAACCCACCCTTCACCTCCATCAATTCTTGTCCATCCAAAGGTTGCCTGGAAGAGATCGCTTTTAGCGATAAGGCCGCCCATTGTACCATAATTTTAATTATTATTTTACGTTTATTTTTGTTTTTGTAATTTTCATCTTTTTGTTTTTCTTGTAATAATTGTTTATTTATTTATTTATTTTAAATTTTTACTTTTAGTGTGGTTGTACCACACGAAAAGTATAACAATAAAGAGTTTTTTTATCTTAATACGAAATATGTACGCGACGAATTGTTTCTGAAAGCCCACAAGTCAATTAAAAACTAATACGACCAAATACTTTTGGCAGAAGCAATCATTGTTGCTATTGGAAAGGAGATATGAGTAAAAACCACAAAACCTTTAACCCTCAGCACACCCCCCACGCTCGAGGCCTTTTAGTATTTTGATCTGGACTCCACGAGGTTTAACTAGGCCAATTTTCAAAACTACACGAATTATTTCCACTGATTTTATTAATCTTCTCAAACTCGGTTAGGTTTCTTTATTTGCAAAAATTCCAATAGATATTCTAGAAGATAATTTCTTCTATGGTTTTCGCGATTTTGCATAATAAAACACTTTATTTGCCGGGTTAAACCCGGTTAATAAAGTGTTTTATTATTCTAGAAGACGTTCTGAGACTAATAGCTCTGCCGTCTTCCTCCTTTTAGAAATGTGTACGCAGCTAGCTAATATTTCTAAAGTACGATAAATTTATAGTAAACTTCTTTATAGTTCGACACCAACCCCCACCTTCATTCCTTACGAATCCGTCCAAATATTCCGTTGGTAATTCTCATTAATTTATTAAAATACCTAAGCTTCTAATCGGTGGCCTCAAAAACCGCACATACCGCGAACTCCAGTGAATTTTGTCGATAAACACTCTACTGAGATTAAAATTGCATTAGAAAAGAGAGAACATCAAATTTTACCCTGAGTAAATTAATTTATTCTTGTGTTTGTTCTTATCATAAATACTATAAGGGTGAAAGTTTTTATGCATTGTATGTGTTTGTTGCTCTCTCATGCAAAAGCGTTGAACCGATTTTTCACTCATCAAGTTTTGACGAATTTCAATTTTGATCAAGTGCAGACCTATCTGGCGCACTAGAAGTTAAATTTAAATGTTTGAATGTTTTCTCTACCATAGTATAGACATTTTAAACTCTTTTTAACACTATCTAGAAATTAATTTATGAGACATATTTTATCCATTTTATCACCGTGTTGGGGTTATTAATTCGATAAATACTTTATTTATTGCTACGCGAATACGTTTGTGCTAGTGGGTTAATATTTGAGTTAGGTTATCTAAATACATTATAGGAATTAAAGGTTGTATATTATAGATAGATAGATAGATAGATAGATAACACTTTTATTTGATCAATCACAAAAATATTACAAAAACAACACATTTAAAACTAAATAAATGTTGAACAAATAGGCGGCCTTATCGCTTAAAGCGATTTCTTCCAGGCAACCTTATTTGGTATGGAAAAGGGACTATTTAGTTGTACTGGTAGGTCACGTTGTGATAAATATAATAAATAATTAAAATACACCATAAATAATCTACCTTAAATATATATATTTATATAAAAATACTAATAAACAAATATTATGTTATAATAATAAATACCACATTATGAATACATAATATATCTACTTATACCTACTAACATTATATAAACCGTGCATAAGGTGAACTCAATCAAGATTATTAAAGATTAAAAGGAATGAGTTGTAAATATGGATATAAGAAAAAATAAATAAATAAAAACTAGGTAAGATTGGAGTGGAGGAAGTGTTCAGTTACCATAGTCTTGAAAATGGACAAAGATTGGGCAGAGCGGATAGACTGTGGCAGAGAATTCCAAAGAAATACAGATCGACAGGAAAAAGATTTGATGCAGAAAGTGGAGTGTTTAGGACATAGAATTTAGACAGGTCTAGAAGACTACAAGGTTAATGGTCGCCTGATAGTGAAGAGTTTCCTTTAAAAAAATCGGAACAAAATTCAAGCGGTGTTGTTAGAATACCCTCTATCTATGATAATTTAAGGTCAAGATGTGTGGAGATGTACGTATTACAGCCTCCATTAAGATGAAAAATGTGCTTACAAAAAATAAAAGATTTTTGTTTTCTATGATCCATGCTGGACAGCCCGTTCCCTACACAGGCGTGATGACCAACTGCGTCAAGTAAACTCAAGCTACAGAATTAAATACAAGGAATTTCAAATTGCAACATTTTTAACAGTTAGAGATTTCTTGCGAACATAATTAATTGCAAGTACTAAATCGTTTTTAAATAATTTTGACTCTAAAAATCTTTTTAGGTATTAGGTAAGTATGTAATGTGTCGATAGTAGCAGACTAAAGTGGCAATGGGCAGGCCATAGCTCGAAGGACTATAACCGTTGGGAGATAAAAGTTCTTGAGTTGCTACAACGATGCAATGCGAAACGGAGCTTCGAAAGAGCGAAGACGTCATAAGCGGTCGCGGGGAGTCGTTGGATTGAGGTGTCTCGGGATCGCTGTTTGTGGGGTTCGTATGACGTATGGGGGAGGCCTGTGTTCAGCAGTGGGCGGATAAAGGCTGAGATGATGATGATGATATTTCGATGGTACATACATGAGTCACTGAGAGTGACCTCTCCCTGTTAAAAACTACAGATAAACCTACTAGGGCAGTGAATATAGTCAAGCTAATATTCAGAGTGCGAAATCAAATATACAACGTGAACCGGCAATGTTTGTGCAGTTCCAAGTGTTTTCGACGTTCGTGTTATTTTCGAATTGATTCAATATTTTGTTTTCTGACGGGTTTTTTTCGATAGTTGTTAGTTGAAGTTTTTATTGATGTTGGTTAGAAATAAATAAACATATTATAAACAAAATTGCATACCTACCCACAGTTAGCTCCAATCCGAACGTTCACCGCTAACTGAACTAAAGTTAAAATGAAACTAATTTCCGGTTTTAATCGCGTTGCTTTTATTATTTTCAGCAATGCCGAAAGGGATGTTTTATATTAAACCGTCACGAGCGCCGGCCGGATCCGAGCTTCGTTGTCCATTGCTCGGCCGCCACTCGGTTGCAACAGACCGATCGACTGCTCGCCGAGAAATGGAAAGCAAAGCTTGGACCCGAAAGCTACCGGAACCGAACAGATCGCATCAAACGAATGTATTTTTCACAGTGTGTCCATCTGATTGGCAGCAATCGCATTTGTCAACGCAACTACCAAGCCAACTAAGCAACCGAATGACGTCATCGGCACGAAGCATGCCGATGCCTGTGTGACTTTCTAAACAAAGAATATGATTACGAACCGTTTGACGCTATCTGCCCGGTGCGTGCGGTGCCGGTAGGTGGACGCTTAGCTTTATAGACAAGGTAGACACATAAGTTCCCTCAACAACGACGTATTCATTCCAGGTACATAATATCAATTCAACATCACGAAAACGGAAGAAAAAAAATCTGAACTAGGTTAGTTTAGCTTAGCTAGCCAGTTCTTCAAACATGTTAGCATACCTTGCATAGTTTGACGGTGGGTATGACTTGTCTATTCGGAGCCAACGTAAAATAACTTATTTTAGTCGCAGGTGTACGATCGATGCGATCAGTCGATAGCATTATCAGACGTATTATACTCTTGTCAGTCGACGAATAGAAAGGTAAGTAATTATTTTCTTTAATTCTATCGACTGTAACTAATTCTAGCGGCTCTTACTAATTCAACCAACTAATTCTCACTAATTATTCAGACTAATTTATGCGTATTTTCTTTTAAAAAGTTCCAAGATTCATTTGTATTTCAAAGTTTATTTCAAGAACTTCGGAACAGAAACAAAGAAGATCGAATTAATTTTTCCTATTTTACAATTTAGACGAGAATCATTATTAAAAGTAAATATAAAATAAGGAAGCCGGATTGTAGGTATTTGTTGCACTGCCTTCTTCCTAACCTCTATACAAGATGTAACGGGTATGCCCTTTTAAGCCGCAAGGGGGTTGTTCTAGGCGTCTAGGCGAACAACTTTTGTTATACGACTTTTGGAAATTCTTTTTGAAAATTTTAAGTGTAAAGTTTACTTGAAGATCAGCTGTTTCTTAGAGTTCGAGGTCATTGATCTTATGTTGTCCTTTCATTTAGTTTGGTCTACTACAATCAAACCTTCAATTACCTTTATTTTCAAATGCACCGGCTTTTTCTGTGAAACATGACCTCAAAATTAAAAAAAAGTCCGAATTTTCAAAAGTTGTAGAACAAAAGTTGTTCGCCTAGACGTCAAGAACAACCGCCTTTCGGCTCAAAAGGGATTACCCGTTACATCTTGTATGTGGGCGTGCTCATCATTTACTAGATGGGGTGCATGAGATAGTGGTTCATCATTTATAACGTTTACTTCTCCCATGGAAATACGGTGATGAATAATATCCTATGTAACACAAAGGATATCCAGGATATTACCTGCAATCCAAAAATGATTTCAGCTGTTTTGACGTGATGACACACAAATATCCAAACAGACGTGTAAGGTTTTGTTTGAATAACTTTAATTTAAAGATGAATAAACTGAGATGTGAGAGCTATTTACGTACTGTTGTTTTTCTAATTTCAAGCCAAAAATTATAATTCTCTTACATTACAATGCGACCTCAATCTTTGTTTTGATCATCTACCAACGTTTCAAAGTAAATGCCCTCAAAGAAAGCGCGTAATCAACTTTAAAGACCTTTAATTTTGTCATTTAACACAATATTATACAATTTACAACAATATAATTAACTTGAGTTAATTTAAATCTTCAGTACCCTTTCGTTATGTACACAAACCCAAATGAAAGTCGAGAAAACTCAAGTCCGCCTCAGTGGTCACAGACCCAACAAAAAAACCTTTAATTTATCTTTGGAAGAGCCTAAAGGGACAAAAAGAAAGGTACAATTTGGATAGCGATTTTTTTTTCGGGTCTCTATCTATATGTTAATGAGAAGGTCGATCAAAATGTATGTAAAAACCGCTGGCGATATTACAGGTACCTGGTTTAAATTGAAATAATAGGGGTCACGCTAAAAGTCAATTTGTAAGCAGAAATTTTCATGAGCGAACAGTTTAAGTTTCTGTTATAGTGGTGGGTGGAGTGGAGCCATTTCAGCGGTAGACTTATTGACCTTAAGCTGCGTTCCCACCGCCAATTAGAAATGACGTTCCCACCGCTAACGAAAAATATTTCGACTAATTCAAACTACGTCAATTATTATTGTTTTCATAGTCATACGACTCTTTTCTTTTGTCAAAGTCGCTTAAATAAGATCAGTCTAATTAGCTGCCTTTTGAAAAATAAAACGAACCATTTACTCCGACAGTGCCGACAGTGGGTTTTAAACTTATGACTACGAATCACCAGCCAACCACACTATGACGAGCTCAAGCACTTCGCCCAAGACCAAACTCGCACCGGGTTAAAAAACTATATCGAAACTAAAGCGATATCGCTTTACCGTTCGTGAGATACACTTTACACTACAATGCCACAGACATCTCAAAATTATGACATCCCACCCATTTCGTAGGGGGTTAGAAAAAAATCACTTTAATAAATTGCTAAAGGTACAACGAGATTTAATCTCACTTTATGGCTACACCGAACTAAGAATCGAAACAACTTAACTTACATATCGAACTTCCATCGATATGTACCAAGTTCAAACGCCATTCTCGAACAACCGACACTTTGTATATGCGTACCTACATACATATCAGTTTACGAAATAGGTGCCTACCTTTTTCCCTCTCGCTTATTTCTAATATGGAAGCGAAATGATGGATTTGAAGGATATTGTATTTTTTATAGAATAAATAAGGCGTAAAAAAAGATTGCTTCAAGTTATGTTCTATAAATATTTACTGAAGTCGGCATTCTACAATTCTAGATGGGAAATTCTTTCGGCCTCAGTTCACCTGTGTTTGAAAACATTGAAATACAACGTAACTTTGAATAAAAAGCTCGAACTTTCTGCTTTCAACAGACAAACGAAACACAAAAGTTAGAAGATGTTATAAAACCGCAGTTCCATTGGGCAAATCATGTATACGCAGAAATACGTCATACGTGACGTCACATTTGTCAATGAAGCTGCTTAGGCAACTTGCAAAATACGTAAAATTTACTTCAAGACAAGTGATTTTACTATGTGTTAGTTAAAACATATAGGAATAATGTTTAGGTCTTTAATGGTATTAAAACTACAAATGGCCGTATTCATAAATAGCCCTATGCGTGGCTCAATAATGGGTTGTAAGTGACTATCAAAGTCAGTGGAAATGTGACAAAAGTAAAGTCCACGCTAAGGTCGTTTGTGGTCGGGCCAAAGTCACAAAACATACACTAAAAAAACAACGACATTCAGTCACAAAATAATATACAATTTTCGATGAACCCGACAGGAGATTTGAGTTTAGTTCGTTCGAATCCGAGTCTTAAAAGTTCATTACACCCCATGGCTCCAAACTCGGTAACCAAACATATAATATCTCTACCAACTAAAATGAAATCGCCTAATCCAGATAACAATCAGCATCTGCTCACGTAGCAAGTTGCTCTGGAAATTTCTATATTGAAACAAGAAGTTTGGGCCGTGTTTGTTCGCGCCAACCTGAAACTAGATACAGATTTGATATTTACTTTATATTTTGCATAATCTGTGGTTTTAATGTTTTACGCTTTCAGGTAAGAAAAACGAATGTACGAGACCTTACTTGCAAAAACACGAGAAATTGCTTTCTTGATTTCGACTTACGAAGCGATCTAACACGCTGAATCGGATTACAAGCAGTCGCTTCGTTCGAATCTCGCTGAGGACGAATTTATGGAAAAAAATAAAATCTATCAATTCAATTGTCTTACAATATTATTATTGAAAAAATAAATGTTTATAGAATCCATAAAAAACTTTTAAAGTTCACAACTTGTTCATGAGATCATTTTTCCACTTTCCAAAGCTTCATCGCTATGGGTTTAGTTTTCTAAGCGTGAAGGACTTTCGAACATCCGTACAAACTTTCTCGTTTATTATATTAGTAGGAAGTAGGATCCTTTCGTGGAAACTTAATAAAATTTCCATAACCCCCTTTCTATTAATTTCGCCTAACATGAGTAATAAAGTGGGAAAGTTACGGAGGTATCAGGTAATATACGGACCGAAATACTTACAGGTTTTTGAACAATGTAAACCCAAACACCTTATTACAGAACGAAGTCTAAGGCTGCAATCTATAGTGCGTACTTTGACTTTGCTCAAACTGAGCTTAGCAAAAACTAAGCAAAAACTTTGAATTGGAATTTATAGTCGAAATTCATTTTGTAATATACGAATAAAATAGAAAGAACTTTATAGTCATAACAGAGAAGTATAGTTTAGGTCATTATTTTTGGTTGGTTTACATTCTAAATTTGAAAAACTTCGAATTTACTCAGAAAAAACCTTGCATAGTTGCGAAGATCGCTTTATAAATATCAAAAATTGTCTAAAATCAAAGTACGGACTATAGATTTCAGCATAAGCGTTTAACTTGAATATTAAACCTAAGTAGTTTTAAAAATCCGAATTTGCAGATGATAGTAATTCGCTTTAACTAATAATAATTTAAGTTTTTGTAGGTATATTATCCCCCTTTCTAGAATTTGGAATTTAACAAATGGAAGTTTTTTTTATTATATTTAATGTACCTAAACGAAAAAATACGATCAGTCTGAAACAAAAATCGAATACGAAAAGCTAAACTTTTGAAAAACTTGTAGTTTGAGTAACGGATTGTTTATACAAGACTTTGGAAGTTTGCTTCCTTTGAACAGACAAGACATTTCAATGAACAAAGATCGACCTTTATCCTCCGGGAACTGACAAAGTAACCCGATACAGAGTAACTCAATTGGAAGACTGTTCGTCGACCGATAGTAAGGTTCCTACATCCAGCATAATACTCGTGTTATAAACGCGTAAGTGTGTGGGTATGTATGTATATGACTTTGTTGCTCTTTTACGCAAAAACTATAGAACCGATTGCGATGAAACTGGAATCGGTCTAAACTAGGTAGCTGGGGACCAGGAATAACACATAGGCTACTTTTTAGCCCGATATTCTTGCGGGATCGAGAATTAGGCGGGTGAAACCGCGGGGCGCAGCTAGTCCAGAATAATATTAAATTACTGGCATTACCCTGTATCTGTAAAAATAAGCCAATGTTGTCCTTGTAAGAATTCAATGTATGAACATAGTATCAAGTTTCACCATAATCGGTTAATTAGTTACGGTAATTGCCTACCGAAACACACATACGTACATGCAACCACTTAACTTTTTATCTTTATCTTACTAATATTATAAACGCGAAAGTTGGTTCCAGATTTCCAGACGGAAATCTGGAATCACACTTTTTATCCCGAAAATACAGCGGGAAGGGGACTTACGCGGGTGAAACCGCGCTGTTCTAGTACCAAAATACTAGCTGTTACCCGACTTCGTCTGCGTAGAAATAGTACATAGCCGACTTTTTTGTTCATTACTCGGGTTCTACTAATTGGATTTCGATGTAAAGTATACCTACCACGATGTTCCTCGGAAATAGAACTATCCAATATTGAAAACCAGATTTCAATCGGATTTGTAGTTTTTAATTGTATAAGGAACAGACAGAGAAACAGACAGACAAGAAGTTTAAAAATTGTATAATTTTGTTTTACTACTTATCCTAAGTCCCCTAGACCACTTTTTTTTAATTTACTTCCAAGTACAGACTTTTTGTCCTCTCTTCCTTTATTATAAGTATAGATGAGATTTTCAAGGACCTAACCACTTACTGTTATGTGTATTCTACACTTAAACTAAGAAGACTATTTGACACTTGACTTGACATTATCCGATTCCGGATTAAAAATTATTTCAAACGATTACAGTAGAATAGTGGTAGTTCACTATTAGTACGAGAAACTGGCAAAATTGTCCTATATTGCTGACAGAAAGCCATAACTAAAAAAATGAAATTAATGAATGATTCCGGCTTGTTTTGTGTAATTCACGGAAAAAAATAATCCAAAATGTTATTATAAAATTATTTATTTTAAAAAGCTTAAACCTTGCTCTGTATTAATTATTACAACATAAAAATAAACACTACAATGAAAAATGTTCAAAAACTGGTAATGATGCGGAAAACAGGTTTTCCATTTCCGCTTCTTGTAAGGAAAATTACCTACGCACCGACTCGCCCATCAAATACTCTGAGAGCCCTCTCAACCAATTCTATATTTATTATATCGATTAACTACTTAGGTACTTTTCTAAACTGCACCGAATAGTTTCGACATGGCTACAGTAAGTGCCTTTGCTGTTATATACCCCGGGGGGTGATTTCTAGCCGATCGCACTTTACTTGCTCTGAAAACGTAGGTACTTTGTTCTAACGATTAATGAGCTGGTACAAAAATATCGATCGAGCAGGTTGTTAATCAAAGGAAATGTTAGAAATATTATACAGGGTTATTGGTAACGCATTATGAAAGCGGATTAGGCAGGGCTATCTCCTGACATCCCAAGGAAAGGAACAAAAACGAAAAGCCAATAGTCGTCGAACAAAATTTTGAGATGTCAGGCAGGAGGTAGCCCTGATCCGCTTTCATAATACGATACCAATAACCCTGCATTTATCTTGTTGTCTGTATTTTAAAATTGAATAATGCGTTAACAATAACCCTGTATTTTCTCTTGCTGTCTGTATTTTAAAATTGAATAGTGCATTTTTTTTTAAACAATACAACTGCCGTTATAAAAATATGAGAACTTCATACCTATTATTTAAGAGATATGACTAGAACTAAAAACAGGATTATTTTATTCCAATTAAAAACCGTATAAATAAGGCGTAATTTTCTGCTTCAAAAGGAACATCTACTCTACGACTTTCCGAAATCCTAACATAAAAAAAACATCTGTTTTGCATGTAAAAGCAGTCACTTACCCCCTTTTGATAACAGCTGCATAACTATCTATCGTTTGTCTTTTACTGTGACATGAAGTTTCAAAGTTGACAGACAGAGACAAACGCCACATAAGTTGGTCATCTGTTAATCATCGTTTATTATAAGTAAGGGGGTTAATGTTTAGATTGTACTACTTAGATCAAACCAAATAAGAAGTCCCTTAAGTTCAATGACCTCTAACTTAAAGAAACAGCTGATCTTCAAGTAACCCATAAACTCAATATTATCGAAAACTACTTCGAATTTTCAAAAGTCGTGAAATGAAAGTTCTTTGTTTCAATTAAAATAAAAAGTTGTTCTATGAACGAACTAAAACTCAGGTCATAATGCGAACTGTAATGACAGATTTTCTTCCTGGAAGACAGTTGTTTTTTCGTTCGTAGAATAAGAGTAGAGGTCTGGAGACGGTAGTAAGCTACCGTATCTGGTAGTAATGAATGGGGGTTGTTCTAGACGTCTAGGTAAACAATATTAGTTCTTGACGCATCGTCCCTTCTCATCAGTTGAATGAAAATAGTCTAACGCTGACCTTTAAGTAGTGAGTGAGTATAAAAACACGGTACCGGTATTCGAATACTTTAACCCAAGCCAAAATAACATTTTGGTAAATTTTCTCTCCTAAATAGGGACCTCGTACGAATAATCATTAAGAACCCTTTTAAACTAAGTTTTAAGTTCTTACCACACTGCGACGATATACCGCGCTACCATGATCGTTTGTCGTTGTTTTGTCGTCTTTTTGTCTCTAAAAAAATTAAAGTAAATTTTTAATAAAAAAAATACCCTGACTACTTTTAAAAACCACTGGTTTTTTTTATTATTACAGCTTCGAATGATGTTAGGGAGGTCTTTGCCTAGCAGTGGGACGATAAAAGTTAATAAAAAAATATATGATGCCTTTTTAATTAAAAAAAATAGCTAAACGACAACGCGGCGAAAACATCATGGTGGGGCAGATAATTTGCCAACCTAAAGAAACCTGCTTTTTAAGCCATATTTTTTCCAGTTGATAATTTCTGCTATTCACTGTTAGGTAATCGTAAAATTCGTCGAACCGATGCGATGAATATTTTAACGAATTTCAATGAAATGATAACGGAAAAAACTGTTGTACAACCAACAGTTTTTTCTCGTAATCATCAATAATTCCAATAATAAAAAACTCTATCGAGGAAATTCAGCTGCACCGTGTTTTATATTTTTAAAATCCCAAGTTCCATCCAGATGGTCTTAGGAAGTAGGCGATGGGAAATACCCGCTAGGACCTTAGCAATAGCGCTAAAATACTAAAAGAACATATTTTTCACACAATATATCTCTGAACAATATCGCCAAATCGCAACACCTCTGTGTACTAGAAACTTATAACCAAATAATGGCACAAAGTAACAAGGGTTGTCATTACTACCGCATGTAATAGGTAGCCGCCATACGTCGGACCAGTCTAAATGTTAATGCATGACAATACTATGCAAATATAACCCGATATTGTGGGTTAATGTATGCGAGCCTATATCGACATGCTTCTACCTACCTAAGGTCCAATTTGAGGTAAGGCTAATCTTGTTTGGTCTTTTTCCTGGACATTAAACAGAGGAGTCGCTTTAATAGTTTTTTTTATTAATTACTACCTGACTCAACGCCACTTCATATCACCAATATGTATGATCATATACATATTCTCCCTTACTTGTAAAGTATTATTTACACATGACTAAGTTATGTGACGTTTGTCTCTGTCTATCAACTTTGAAACTTCATGTGACAGTAAAGGACAAACGATGCATAGCTATGCAGCGCATTAATCAGCGTTTATAAGTAAGGGGGATTATGTACATATTATAGTGCCACCGACTTATCTGTTATGTAAGTTGAAGTCAGGCAGACAAACTACGATCTACTCAGTAAAACTGCCCGAGTTTACATAACAGATAAGGCGGTGGCACTGTATGTGGATACAGTTATTTGATACTTATATTTTAAGTTGGGTTTTTTAATTTGGTACCTAATTTATTTTATAGCCCAACGGAAAAAATATATCTATAAGGGATTTTAGACATGAAAAAAAAACATAGGGTATTTTTGACATAGACATCTTTTTATTACAAATACTAATTGCACGTAAGAATGTTTCATACAAAAATATATTCTTAATTAAAAAGATTCCCACTTTAAAACAAATTACAAAATCGAGTTGGAATATTCGCCAGAAATGGATTGACCCATTAAGTATTCTTTGAAACCTGAAAACCTTTTAAAAAATCAGCATCAGATGTCAAGATTTTTTACCTATTAAATAAAAAATATTTAAATTTACTCTAAAATAAAATCAATTTAAACTAAAGTTCATAAATTATAATTACGATAAACTGAAGATTGAAACCGGTAATAATTATTAGAGAAAATTATTTTTATTCGATTTTAAGATCTTCGTTTTTATGCGGGGACGTATTTGGCTAGTATGCGTACATAGAAGTTTCGACGATGTATGCGACGTATTTTATCATAAGTTCGACGATACACCCGACGTACTTATGTCTTTATAAGTTAATGTGAACATAGATCAATAATGCCGACATTACACGCAACGTACTTATATCATAAGTTCGCCGACATTACACGCAACGTACTTATATCATAAGTTCGCCGACATTACACGCGACGTACTTATATCATAAGTTCGACGATACACCCGAAGTACTCATGACGTCATAAGTTATGGCGTACAAGTTCGGACGATGCACGCGTCGTACTTTCATCATAATTCATAAGTTATACCGTCTATAATTTATAAGTTCGACGATACACCCGACGTACTTATGTCTTTATAAGTTAATGCGAACATAGATCATTAGTTCCGACATTACACGCGACGTACTTATATCATAAGTTATGGCGTACAAAGATCATAATAACATGACATACTTACGTCATATTTAAAACATATAAGGAGTATTTACGACATAACTTTTGATCATAAGTTTGTAAATTATATAGGTAAAAATATATGATTTAATTTATGTCTTAACCTTAATACGTCTCCACATTTAAACACATTTTATAATTTACATACAAATAAACAGTTAGGTACATTCTAATTAAATTACATAGATTTGTGATGGTACGATGGTAACGATAAGTTTTTGACTTTAATAGTTTTTCCTTATATAAATATCACATAATTAAATTATTTATTACATTAAAAATCTTCTTTTGTGACTACGGTATTAGTAAATTGTGAGAGAGAGAAATGTATTTCACAGCACACTTTCAAAGAAAATGTCGGTGTACACCAAAACTGAAATTTCCGGTAGCATGTGGCAGCAGTTAAGACGAAGTCAGTGCCTTAGAACGACTGACTTTAAAAGACATTGAGGCACTGACTTACCTAAGTAATTGACTACCTAAACCAGCCCTAAGGGACGTGTCAACCAACCCGAACAATTTCTGTAAGTATTTGTCAATAATATTTCTTACAGAAATTGTTTTTAAGTTTATGCATACATCAAATGCAAAAACATGATTATTCAGAGTTCGAAATTTCAGAATTAAAATTGTGCTTAAATTATGAAGTTGGCTTATTAAATGTCAGATATAATTATCTCATCCCATCGAACTTTTTGAATAATTTAACTTATAAGTACGATAATTTTCATAACGGTTACATTAAATATTTTACAAATACATTACAATTTTTTAACGATAATTAAATTACAATTATTTTTACATTGTTTTTTAAATAAAAAACATGTGTCATTTTAAATAGAGTTTGGAGCGGGGTTACTGTGACTGGGGCAATTGTAACTTCATACAAATAACTTGTTTTTTTAATGAATGAAAGAAATCAGCAAATTTTACAGTTTAAGAAGAAAATGAAAATAAGAATGAAGGCTAATCCATGTTTATTTTATTACATTAATATATTTTAAATGCCCGACGACTTTAAACGCGATTAAAAACCGAAAAATAACTTTAATTTCATTTCAGCATGGGGAAAACCATAAATTTTTGTTTAGATTGATTTTTTTAGCCCCTCAATCACAATTGCCCCCAACCACAATCCTTTATGTTATAGGCAATATTGTACATTAAATTGTGGTAACTTTCAGATTAAAACTAAATATATGAACAGTTTGTTAGAAAACCTAGTCAATACAATATTTCGGAGGACCAGCATAATGGCATTGACTATGGCCTTTATTTTTCTATTCAAAATTTTAAATATTAAGCGAGAAAATTGTTGATATTTTTCTAAACAGAAAATACACAAGCTGTAGCATGAAATATGATTTCGTACAAAAGTTAAGCTTTCCAACCACCACAGCTATTTTTGTTTGTTCGTTATAGTTTTTAAAACCAGTTTTGGTTGTTAAAAATGGCCAAAAGTACGGGATTTGAAAATATTAACAATTTCCGCGTATATTTCTTGAAGCCAATGTATATTTAGTAACAGTAAACTAAGTACAAATAAACGTTTTTTTACTCTGTGTCAAAAATTAGACTACAAAATACAGGACAGTATCATCAAAAATCATCAATATCGTTTGTTAGGTAATCGAAGATTTTTTTTTACATTTATCCAGTTTTAGATACCATGTTTGATACATTTTAGATACATTTTTTTTTTAATTTTCGTAATTAGTATTCCACTGAAATTATACAAAATTAATTATCTTAGGGTAAAGAACCCTTTTTGAGAATCTTAGATCAAACATCTAAACATAAAACTGTCAATAATCAAAGGAAAGACTTCAAATAAATGTAAAGGTTTTTTGTTTACCTTTTTTATTTAAGTTACTGAAACAGATGTTATATATATGTATAGGTTTCATGTAATTAAAAATCAGCACGACATTAAAATTTTATCAACGTGTCCCTGCTTCTAAATAAAGTGTTTAACCGACTACGGCGAGGCCAAAACAAAAACGGCAATGATTTTATAGTCTAAGTATTTTATCACATGTTAGTTTACTGTATCTAAATATACTATGACATTATCACATAAAACGATCCGGGTAGTTCCTGATGCGTCTCGTTCAAACTATTTGAGTAACTACAAAATATATTACAATACATTTTTAATTAATTCTAAATGTTTAAATACGTCTGACATCACGTCGTCATATTTCTTCAAATTCAATTTGAAGTTGGATTTGAAGTAAACAAACGTTTTTGAGAATTTATTATGAATCAAGTTAACCTTTTGTCCCCTACCGTCTTCATTGAAGAAAAAAACATATTTGTTTTAATAATATGTGTCTTTTTAAAAAACAGTGGCGGAGTAAGTTTAAAGGGTAGGTTACTAGATTAGGTTAGGTAGAGTAGGTAGGTACTTCTGCCATTATAATTCATATTAAATGAACGAGCGTTATGTCAGAGAGCATAATCTCAAAATAATTAAGAATTAAAATTCAAAATTTAATTTTATTGTGACCCAACGGGCTTTATAAATACACAATCATTTTATTAATAGATTTTTATCTTTCCGGCTGAATACAGAACGCTACTCAAAATTTGAGTTCCACTTAAACAACTAAGCCGGTCTTAAACTCAAAAATTGTCACACAGCTAATTTAGAAGCTGATCAATTATTTAAGTCCTCAATATGAAGTAAGTAGGTATCTATATTCGGCTGTTCGATTTTTAATTATTTATTTACGTGTAAAACAAAATAGTGTTTCGCTAGGTGGTCATAGTAACACGAAATTACGGCACAATTTGAAACGGGCTAGGGAAAAATGCCTTGTAACCCGTTTACATTTTTTAAAATCCAAAGATAGCAATTGGAATAATAAAAATGGGATATTTCCAGCAAAAATTGAGTCCAAGCCAATGAATACTAAATTGTTTTTTTTTTTAAATCAGATAAATGACTGATCGATATGACCATTAAAACTTTATATGTTTAATATGCTGACCAAAACCTTGGCTTATTTAGTACATTGGCTTGCCCATTAGCCTTCTTCGAATGCCTCATTATACTTTGCCTAAATTACCGTAAATGGTCAATAAACATTCGTTAATTCATTTAGCTAAGGAAATGTGATCGAGAATCACTTAAGAACTTACTAACTACATTTAAAAAATACATACTTAGTAACTTTCGAAACTAAGAACGAAATATTTTTCTTCAAAAAATTTTGTTTGTATAGTCTAACCTAGTTAAGAGTCCGTTTACAAAATGTTCTAGAAAACACCGCCGATATTTTTTCCTTCCAATATTGTTTTATTTAAACAGCGAACTGAGTGCGTCTGTCTGTACCTAGTATGCACGTATTGCAGTCTGGTAAAAAATTAATATTTATGAAACTTTCTATTTCACAGGGACGTCGAAAACTATTCATTTTTTATATTTTTCAGTGAAATAGAAATAAAAGGGAAACGTACTCCAACAAAAAAATTAGATAAAATATACTTTCAAGTATTTTGTCTTAGCACTCAGGTCCATACAAAAAACAATAATATTACTTATTTCCCCGAAAAAAAAAGTTGATGTTTGAGAAAATTTAATAAAGCTGGGCTCTTAACACTTTTCACTTTAATTTTTAATTCATTTTACAGTCACGTGGAGATTACCCCGAAATATGTGAGCTTATCATTCATAAAACACATTCGCAGTTAATTTTACGTGTAATTAACAATATAATTTTCATTTTATAATATTTTACGACGCATATTTCCCAGATAACTTTAAAATGGGCCAGTTCAGTTTACATAACATATTAATATATTATGGGATAATTTGGTGACGCGATAGGCAATATTGTTGCTACAATTGCGCCCTCAATCAAAACGAATTTTAAAAGCTTTACATTTTAAATAAAAATTAGCATTCCTTTTTTTTTACAAAGTATGTTTTGAAAAAACTTCCCGTAAAAAAGTTGAGCATTCTAAATTCTTTTATTACGCGTTCGGGACCAATTTAATAATGTTTTTGCCCTAATTTTGAAACAATTTCATAGGGCGCTTGATAAAATATGATTGTTCTAATGAAATACTGATTTTATTATAAATTACCTTTTTATAATATTAGTAGGTACCTACACTGCACGCAGATAACTGATCCCAAACTAAACAAATAGGCTTGTAATATGAGTGCACATATATTATAATTATATTTACCAATACATAATCGTAAATCAACTGTTATGGGCAAATAACCTTAATCAAAAAAATCAACAAATGCTCAAATTGTTATAACACGAAAATATTCTCAAAACGGAAAAAAACACATTGGGTAATGGCCACGTCTGACCGATGGGAAACATTAATAATCTCTAACATGACTGACATGAGTCAGTATCGTGACATAATCAATTTATATCAAACCTAATATGACCACATACAAAACGCATGACCGGAAAAATGATCATAACAAACCAACCTTATATGATCAAGAAATAATATTATGATCCCAAAACTTTAGATTAAATGACCAAAGAACAAAATGATCAAACCGGACCAACATTACCTATGATCTAGGAACAATATTATGATCATAAATCATGGGTTAACCATAAATCAAATAGATGACAAAAACATACAGACAATTTTATCGACACAAGTTCAAAAACTTTTTTCCCTATAAGTCCGTAGGTACACCTATCACGAAAGCATCTCCACGATGACTTAACTAACTTACGTCCTACGATCACAGAGGGCGCTACGTGGAATGTTCCAAGAGCGGTTCGTTTTCCGGTCCCGTGACGTCACCACTACCGGACGACGTCAGGACTGTCACGTCATCGGACGCAAGTGGCGAGTAGTGCAGCCCGCGGGTCCGCTTGAATTGTTTGTTGGTCCGGTGCGGTCTTCTTGCCTGGTTGGAAATTTATTTAAGCAAAATAAGTACAGTTTTAATGTGAAAATCTAGGTGCATAGAAACAATAAGTTCCGGTAACAAGCATTTACAACTTATGTTAATTTGAGTAAATCAGTTAGGGTACACATTAACTAGATAATCTGCAGATTACCTGACCGACTCAGTTCAGTGCAGAAAAAGAGTTTCATTTCGCACATTAACTAGGAGAAGAATTCCTAGGTAAACTGCAGACTAACGACCGTGCAAATTGTAAATTACATAAAAAGATTCTTGCTGTCACCGAATCAACATCGCGGTAGTAGGCGCAAAAAGGCTAAAGCAATTGGCAAAAAAGTCTAGTTCTAATTTCTTCTAAGGTTTTCGCGATTTTGCATAATAAAACACTTCAAACATCGCACAACCTGGTAAATAAATGCTTTTTTAAGTCTTGTTCTACCCACACTCCATTTTCGACACTCTCTGTGACAAGCCTAACCCTGACCACTGAAATTTTTGTGAGACATATGGTGGTGTTACAACTGACCTATGCTACAGCTGTATTACACCGCACAAACAGCGAGAAATACGCCCGCACCGCTCCACACTTCACCGCTTTGGACACTTTCCGTGAAAAGCCTGACTACTCACTCAGTTGTGAGACATTATGGTAGTAAATGTTACAAAACTGACCTGTACTACAAGTACTGCCGCTAAGATGACGGCTGCGACGACCGCACAAACAGCGAGCAATACGCCCGCACCGCTCCACACTCCGCCGTTTTGGACGTTCTCTGTGTGAAGCGCTGACCACTCCGCTATGCGACGTTTACCCGCTACGGATGAGTTTATACATTCACCTGCACAAAAAAAGTTGACTTGTCACTACATTCAATTTAAATTGATAGGTAAAGTAGTATACATTTAGAGAAATTTACATGTTGTCTATAAAATGTATCTTACTTCTTACTAATATTATAAAAGCTAATGTGACTTTGTCCCTCTTTCAAGCAAAAACTACTCTGAATCGATTGCGATGGAACTTGGTAGCTGGAGACCTGGAAATATGTCACTGTACCTAAAAAAATTTTGCAAAGTCCACACCAAATAACTAAGACAATCCCAAGAATCATCGATAAAAACTCGAGGACTCCCCCCTTAAGATACATACTCATTTCTTTGCCCGTCAATCATGTGACTTGGCTGATAGTTACGAAAGGACAAAAGAAACAGGTATTATAAAACATAGAAGAAACATTTACTCACCAGTTTCTGGATGACAATGACAACAGTCTGTAGTCACAGTTGCGGTCCCGCTGGTTTCAGAACAACACGGGACGCATTGATTGTTTAATCTGTGCAAAAAAATGTGATGGTATTCATTATCTAAATACGACTATTTGTTAACATTTGGACAAGCACTTTTGTTTGTCCAAATGTTCACATTATACATAGAAACACAACGAAATCTAAAAAAATATTAATATATTGATTTATTTTAAAGTGGATGACTATTTTTGAAAGAAATGTGAAGAAATGAGATGCAGGTTCAAATCCTGTTGGGTGCGAATTTTTTAAAAACATTTCTTTAAAGTAAACTTTTGATCTAAAGTGTGAGTAATCCTACAAATATTATAAATGTGAAATTGTGTATGTTTGGATGTTTAGATGTCGGTAACTCAATCACGCAAAAACTACTGAACCGATTGCGATGAAACTTGGAATATAAGTAGTTGGATACCTTCACATAGGCTACATGTTATCTCGATGTTCACGCACAAAGGGTTAAAAAATCACGTTTGTTGTTCAGGAGCCTAAAATTAAGTTCAAAGTTGTGGTATAAAAACTTGTTGTTCTTTTTACAGGACTGCCCATAATGGGTTAAAGTAAAATGTTTAAAAATGTTGTGCTCAAAGCAGAACGCCGATTAGGTAAGTTGTGCCAAAGCTAAAAAACTTTTACAATTATTTTCTCTAACATTTTAGTCGCTTTCAATATGATTAATTGGTGTCAATAAATTGAAAATCGAATAGACTCGTATAAAATGAAGCCATTCAAACACGGTTTGGAAAAATACCGAATTCAAATATAGCGAACGGAGCCTAAACTAATAAATAATCCGAAGCACCTAAAAATTCAATAAATTACACAGGGCGCAGCAGCAAAAATAATTATTACAAGTCAAAAATATATGTATCTACATCATTGTGCACTTTTAGAATTTTGAACTTTATATATTAACCAACTTCAAATAAGGAGGAGTTCCCAATTCGGTTGTGGCTATGTTTTTTATGGATGTTCGCCTTTACTCCAAGATGACTCGGTCGATTATGATGATTCTTTTTTTTGTGGTAATTGAGCAGGTACGTTTTAAGTTAAACCGACTTACCTATAGCCTTATTAATAAAAGGGGAACAAAGTCAAAGTAGTTATTTTGTTCTTTCGTCATAGTTTCTGTAAGTCAACTTTGAAAGCTCTTGTAACGGAAAAAGACAAAGCATGTTTTCAGTACTTTGTACCACTCCGCACCTTATTTCCCCTTTTATTAATAAGACTATCAAAGTATAACGGTGTAATAAATAAAGTAAGATAAAAGTTTGTGTCTCTTTTTCTCGATTCGACCAAACTGGAATGAGCAACGCATGCCAAAATGCGAATCTGTTAGAATGTGAATGTTTTTTGGAGGCGTAAACAAATTAAACGAATCAATAATCATTAAAATCGGTCTAGCCTTTTCAAAATCATTAATGGTTTATATATTACTTTAGTGCGGCTTATATCACTATTAATCCATTCGATTTTAAATGTTATGCGAATGGCTAGTTTTGGCCGGAACGCGGTGAGATGTGTTGCTAAATTTTCATTTTTGTAAAACCTAGTTCAAATGCGTGTAAATTGTTTAATTTCGGGGGCATTCAATTCAATTTTCAATTTAGTTTCGTGAAGATGTACTGTACAAGTGTAGTGAAAGTGAAAATCGGTGCAAAGCATGGACTTTAGCGTTGTTTCCAAAGCTCCGTGAACAATCTTTGTAAATGGCCGCTGTTTTACAATGATTCCCTCGACTCGTCTTTAACTATGAAAACTTGACTGTTTCAGTGCAAATAACTTGCAAATATTAACAATACACTGGCTGATGCCGCGATTGCTGTGCCGGAGCATTGGGAGGCACAATTTAGTTAGGTCGAACCGACTGATACGAAAAGAAAAGAAGACTGGCTGATGTCGAAATGGAATATAGCCAATAAAGGAAGAAGATGAAATGCGCATGAATTATCGGCCTACAAAAATCTGCAGTCAGAAGTTGTTAAGTCGCCTCGATCAATCGACGCGGACGGTCGGATTGGAGGCCTTTTAAAACGTCTTCAAGCCTTCAACCTCTCAGCCGACGAGTCTAGTCTAACACCTGTCAAGATACCCCTTGTAACATCGCTTGCTCGACATCAAGGGCCTAACTATACCTACCATCCTACTAATATTGTTAATGTGAAAGTTTCTGTGTAAGTAAGAAAGAATTGTCGAGAAAGTAAGTTTTGACGACCTCTGTGACGCGTCGGGCGAACGCTTGGCTGCAATGCAGAAGGTTGCAAGTTCGATTCCCGCTAAGTGCAAATATTTATGCTAAAAAATAAATATTTGTATCTGGTCTGGGCGTATTTTTATGTATAATATGTATGTATTTACAAAAGAAAAATAAATATAAGAAGTATATCCGTTGTCTAGTCACCGTAACACAAGCTTAGCAGCTTACCACGGGGCTAGATGGCGCTGTGTGTTCGTCACAGGATTTATTATTATTTATTGTTAATTTAAATACCCTGTTTGTTACTTCTTCAGGCAAAAAATTAGCAATCTGATTGTGATGGAACTTGGTAGCTGGAGACCTGGATTAACACGTAGGCGACCATTTATCCCGATCTCCCCGCGAGATCGGGACTTACGCGGGTGAAACCGCGGCGTGCAGCTAGTTACGAATATAGAACTTCAGGATTTTTTGTAAAATATCTAACTATAAATATTTAAGGAAAATACATCTACAAGAATTCACTCGCGGCGTGGCACGAACTTGAGTCTTTGCTTCTGTATCGTAGCGTAATAACGAATAACACCACGCGAGTTCCCACCCCGAGCGATCACTTTCAAAATATTTAAATATGCAAATTTTTAATTTTTGAAGACGTATTTTCCCTTGGAAACCTCTACATGTTCTTACCCTTAAAGTGAACCCGCGAAACACAACTAGTCGTAGTTCAGAATAAACGAACCGTATTTTTTACGTTAAGGTTTAGGGTCTCGGGGTAAATATGAGTGTTGTATTAAGTTGCGATGTGTTTTTTTTTATTATTCTTTCACGAAATTACAAGATAGAGCCCCGGAGCCGTACTTAATTTTAAGTTAAGCTTCATTTTATTCATGGTTTCTTCGGTATATTCACCGTTCAAATGTATTAGAATACATTTCATGAATATTCGAAATACGAACGAGCTTTAGTTTTGGATTCATTTACCGATAGTGACTGGTTTAAGAGATCGAAGAGAGATGAAATTTTATATTTTTTATATACTTATCGAACTTTTTATATTAAACTGAATCATCTCCTTTAAATCATCAAAGTTACTCATTTTTTTAGACATACCGCGTTTGATGAAATATCGTGTTCCTTACAGTTAAAATTACAGTGCATAGTATTGTAGGTACACTTGGTTAAAATATATAAGCGAGATTTAGTCAAGGGATGCTTCCGCATATATTTTCTTCTAGATTTCCTTTTTACTCCTTTCTACTTTATGATTAGACAATATTTAGGTTGTATACTGAAACAACACCGTAAATTTTTGGAAGTAAAGATCTTTACAGCTTAAAATAAATCCATTGCCGGCTTCTTAGTACTGCGACTGGAGACGCTCCATACAAATCCCGCCGTCTAACATGATCTTACCGATCGAGCCTCAAAGGCTTCGAGCACGCAGTACAAGCGAACTGTCCCGCAGCAGAACACGCGCGACACGTAGCGTGACACCCTCTGCACGTTCCATTGCCGGCTTCATAGTACTGCGACCGGAGACACTCCATACAAATGCCGCCGTCTAGCATGAACTGTGATGGGCAGGATGTGCAGTGGAGAGGGCCACCGCCGTCGCATTCGCGGCAGTAATGGTGGCAGTGACGGCATTCGCCGTGCGATTTGTAGAAACCTGGTGGTGGAAAAATAAGTTATTTGAAAATTGCTGCTGTAAGTCACTACGTCCGTCTTAACCTCGATCCCTGACGTGGCCCTTAGAGGTGTTCGCTAGGGTATAGCGGCCTCTGCTGATATACCGAAAGGTGGGACGGTGGGGACGCTATAACATATATAAATAGATTCGAGAAGGACGGGTGTAAGTTACTACAAATTCAAATTGGTTTAGATTGTTGAGTCCACTAGCAACCATTAATCCAGACTCATCATCGTCATCCGAGCGATGTTCCCGGTTGCATCTCTCTCGGAAGCCCGTAGTCCGCTTTCCTACTTTTGCATCTCCGCTTCCAACCATTAATCCAGACGGACATTTTACATCTTACACTAACAAATTATAAATCCGAAAGTTTGTTTGTTTTCTCTTCACGGTCAAACGGTTCGACCGAATTGAATGATTATTTTTATATGGATAGCTTGATGGAGAGTAACATTGGATACTTTTGATCCCGATAATCTTGCGGGATCTGGACTTACGCAGGTGGAACCGCGGGGCGTAGCTAGTTGAAAATGTAACCATCAATGGAAAACAAGTCGTTTAAAAATGCTGCTGGCAGTTACTAAAATATATACAGATTGTTATTAATTTAGATTGTAGAGTCCACTAGCAATCATTAATCCAGGCTGAGCTTGATCAAATCATGTATCCCACTCATCTCTACACTCCATTCTTACTCGCATCCACCAATATCACTCATACTCACATAAATTAAAAAAAAAATAAAAAAAATAAAAAAAAAAAACACTCATTAATCTTAGTCGTAAGTTTAGAAAAGCTATCTTCTGTACAAGTTTAGTTTGTTTTCCGGATAAGGATCCTGAAAAGTTATCAGGTCCCTAAAGCGCGCCCTAAAGAGCGCCTTTAAGCCCCTCTTGATTAAACACCTGTTATCAGAGATAACAATAGGGACCATGAGCTAACGTGCCTTCCGAAGCACGGAGGAACTCTTAGTGTAATGAGATAGATACCCATCCAAGAGGCATACTGGTCCCACCGTTTGTATAATAACTGGCAATGATAAAGGACAATAAACATACCTTGAGGGCATTCAGGATGACATTCTCCTGCAGCCAGCCGCCACCCCTCAGGACAAGAGGCGCACTGGTCCCGCCGGGGCCCGATACAAGTTCGGCAGGATAAGTAACATTTGGAGCAAGTGCCTCGGTCTGCATAATACCTGGTTACAAAGAACAGGATTAAATTGATGGAAACTGAAAAATAACTGCCTGAAACGCCTGAGATTGACCTTACAATGATTATAGCGTTGATTAGAGCGTACTTATTTAGAATTAAATCGTGTTACATTAGTTCCATTTGTAGCTTTTGGCGACATAGTGGCTTTAATGTGGTTACACATAAGTTTTTACTACCAACCACCAATTGCAATGAAACTTAAAATATAAATAGCTAGAGTTTTCTAATAACACAAGAGTTACTATTTACCTTGACATAGTCTCCTCGCAGCCAAGACTATTAGTCAGAACGTTAGAAAATTAAAAAACAATAAGAACTCGGTAAATAATGGAATTTTAAACATATAAGCGGCTACTTATCACCACGCATAAGTCTTGAATTTTAGATATTGAAACTCTAGGCCATTAGAACTAAAACTCACCCATCAGCACAAGAAGTCCTACAGGCTCCAGACTGCAGCCTTAAAGACCCAGCACAAACAGTGCAATTCAGTCTAGAGACGCACTGGGTACACCCGTGCACGCAACGTGTGCACCGACCTGCTTCGGCAAAGTACCCACTGCTGCACTGAGACACGCATCTGGGGGGGAGCGTACTTTGTGATTATGAGTAGGTAATTCTGATAAGTGACAATACTGAGTGGACTCAGCAGGTCCAAAAATATAGTTTCACCAACTCTACTAGCAATAAAACTTTCATAATAATGTGCATCTGGCCCCCACGGCCCCCATACGTAGATCCTAATACCGTCATTGCATGCGCAACCATGAAAGCTGCACAGTTATTGCGAACCTGTCAAAAAGCAATATTGCAAGAAATATTGCTATCTTTTTAGACTAGCAAGGCGCCATTTTCATATAACGTCTGGGTATTTTATTAATTTGCAAAGTAAATAATAATTTGAATATGAAAAGGTACAGCAATACAAAATCGGTATGAATGAATGTACCCCAAAAATACCGATCCAAACCAGCAACTTTGTGTATTTCATTACACGCAACCTAAAAACACCGTACCTACTCCGTATTTTTGATAGTGCTCTTTTATGCCTGCCTGGGCTCCCTTCCCTACTTAATGTAGGCTTTTTATTTAGTGTAGATGCAAAATGAGCGTACGAAGGAAACCAAGTCACGTATGTATCGCGTAAAACGTGGTTCGTTAAAGTGTTCACCATGAAAATGATATAAATTACACGAAGGGCAGAATATTTAAGCTGTCTGAGAGTGGGAGAACACACGTGGAATAAAGTAAATTAGGTTTACCTATACATATTAGAACAGCCCGTACTGAAATCGTAAGATAAAAATGTCAGCTTGTGTCAAAAACGAGTGTGTGATTTAAAGGATTAACTTAGTACCCAGACAGTGCTCTAGCAAAATTCAGACAATAACCGCAGATGGATTAATAAATTAACAAAAGAGAAAATGTATTTTCTTCTTCTAATTTATGATAATTAGTTACTAGTTAAAGTTTGAATACTTATGTATATAATTTGTGATTTTATCGAAACTTGAAAACAATAATTCTAAATCCTACCTAATTTAAATTATGAATTTAGTGGCATACAATTTATAGTCATTATCATAAAAAAATGCGTTTTCACAACGGTACTAATTATCTATTTGAATGGCTTCTAGTAACTGCTGCTTTTGTGAAATTGCCTCGATAATGCGTGATACTAATTCCGTAATGTAAATTGAGTAAGCTTAACAATTTTCTTTTTTTTAAAAATCAGTGCTCTCATTGGCACTTAAACCAACGCCCACAGAACAAAACAATTTCGTTCGAAAAACCGCAAGATTAAACCTAGTAAATCCAATAACTTTGTGTTTAAATAAAACAGTATTTGTTTTCAACTCATCTATGAAAGTAAATAACTTAATATGTCGATATCAGCAATTATTGGGATGTCTTCAGCAAATATGGTGTTTATTAACTAAGCTATTGATTCTGTCTAGATGAGTGAGATCAATCGAAATACCCTAAGGATAAGCGAGTCTTGATTAAATATAGACGTTTCATTATATTTAGCTCAATTCACATAATTTATAATAACGTTCTGTTATTAATTAGTAGTTCGAAGTGTTCGTAACTAAGTGATTTTATTGGCGTAATATTATCTGTGTAATGATTAGTTTGGATAAACGATAAAGAAACCTTAATTTTTTTTTGTTCGGACAGAGTTAGAGTTGTCAGGTCGCTCAAAGGTGTTGACCTTAACTCAAAAGTCAAACTTGACCTAACGACTGTTATCAAGGACAAAATCGGGACTGCTTAACAAAGCACAAGTTTAGTACGATTTTAAACTTACATGGTTGTTATCACTAACACATGATCTATCTTTTAATCAAAATGATACCTACTTGCAATTTGAAAGCTTATATTTGAAATGAATATATAACTGAAACCCGACACTACATAGATAAACTTTCTGAGGAAAACTTTATTTTTTTATTGTATATTTTCTAATTACCGGCTTAGGCAAAAAGAAACCCAATTTGAGCTTGCAAGGTAGGCGTAAAATTGTACAGTTGGATAAAAAAAGATAGACAACGTGAAAACGAGAAAAAGACGAGAAAGAAGAGTAATATTAACTTACTTGTAATCCTGAAGAAGGTTTGGCGATGGACACGTCAGGCAATGCTCTTCATTTTGTCCGTAACAAGTTTCACAATTCTCGTTGCACCGTCGACACGTTTGGTTATCGATAAATTCCCCGAAGGCACATCTCTCCGAGCCTACGGGCGAACATTTTCCTTTTTTGTTGAGCTCCCAATTCGTTTCACACGACAAGCACAAAGAGCTGGCGCACGACGCACAACCAATCGGACACCTGTAATAAAATTTGCAGTAAAAGAACTGGTCAAATCTCAGAGTCTAGAAATTTCCAAGAAAATTTACTCACATCATACATTCTCGTCGTTTTTTATCAGCGTATGAGCCGCTAGGACACGTCGATAGACATTGGCCGTCTGATATGTAACTCGAAGGGTGACAAGTGATGCACTGGTTTTCACGAGGACCCTGACAAGTGTCACAAGAGTTATGGCATTTGGCACACATATAATCTTCGGTTTCGTAGTGTGAAGGCGGACAAGTAGCTAAACATGTTCCGTCATGGAGTAATAGATGATGTTCACAAGAAGTGCACGCATCAGCTCGTTCTGAGCAAGTGGCACAGTGTGACGCGCAAGGTCTACATGTCGAGGCTTCTGTGTCTTCCCAATAACCATCAGGGCATTGTTGCAAGCACACTGCTAAATCAGCGACGAGTAGATGAGCCGGAGCACAAGTTAGACAAGAGTCTTGTCCAGGACCGACACAGGTCTCGCAAGATTCATGACACGGCCAGCAAACTCCACCTTGGTTAGCGTAACTTCTCGGAGGGCATCGCGAAACACAGGCATCGTCTAACCGATAGTGTTTGCATGCTATACATTGCGTAGGTCCTTTTCCGTAACAGCCTTGTGGGTCGCATTCAGGATCACATTCGTGTATGACGCGCCTGTCATTGCTATCGGCGAGGACATTCTCCCCATGCGGAGAAGGGACGTTATGTCCGTCGAGACGAGCTACCGCTTTTTCTGGGTCAGAACCAGCGGCAAATAAACTTGGAAAGTTTTGATAGTTGGCAAACGCGTCAGTATTGTAAAAAGAATCACCGATAGATTCGTAGCCGTCTGCGGCGGTGGGGAATGCTAGTGGAGGGCCGCCTTGCGATGGCCTTTTAGATCGCAATCTTATTGGATCGACAGATGTGCCGTAGAATATTAACTGCCACTTCTTTAATATACCTGGTTGGTTAACATGTCTATTTCCGCCATTGACAATTTGTAGTTGCCATCTTCCTTCCGCATGTTCTCCCCAGAAATGAACACTAAGGAAAGGCCAATCATCAAAGTTAGAACTCACTACGTCTCGCGGCCTTTCGAATAATAAAGTCGATACTGTTCCCATTGGGGAAGTCAGGAGTATTCTTAAATTACCTCTAGGGAAAAATCTTAAAGATATTTTACATTGAACATGTTCTAGGTATCGTACTTCATTTACAGTTCCACTGCATCCATTCACATCCATGTGAGTGTTCAGTGTATAACCGAAAGATGATTCAATTTGTTTGTCTTCATTGATTTCTTGTGATTTACAAATATGTTGAGGTGGTACAGTTATCCATTGCTCAGATAAGCTGACCATTTCTGATGCGTCCATTAGACCGTATCCAAATTTGTGACTTACTTTTCTCTTGACACCGTTTGTGATCCATCCATTCTCTTTCTCCAATGGTAGAGGTCTTGATGTCAGGACTACTAAGTACTGCATATCTCTCCAAGTCAGATCTGGGTTAGCTTCAAGTGCTAAGGCACATATACCAGCAGCAAGGGGTGCAGATGCTGATGTTCCTGTATGCTCTACCGTACAGATATGGTCTGGTCTAAGTCTGCCATCCATATCAACGGTTGCGACGCTTTTGTCGTGACCGGGAGTTCCTGAACTGTAAGTTGTGGCTAAAGTAGAAGAGCACTCTTCTAGGTACCATGGTTTGTATCCACCTTGCGTAGCACTAGATATTGATAATGTAAATATACTGTTTGTGTAACCGTCACAGTTGCAGGAATCAGTGTGTCTGCCACCATTTCCAGAAGCCCATACAAAAATTGATCCTTTACCGCGACGACCACTTGTTACTCCATAAATAAATGCCCTGGAAAATACAAGAATATAAAGTCTTTTGTTTTTAAATTCAGTCTAAAGCGTGACTTTCATGATACTTACCTTCGAGCTAATGGTCCGGGACCGTCGACAGTTTTCCCATCGTCTTCGGGTCCCCAGGAAGCGCTGTATATATCGATATGATCAGGGTTAAGTCCCAAAGCCCTGGCCTCTACCGCATCATTGACCACCCCATCTAACATCCTGACACCTCCAATACTTGCGTTGTAAGCGATGCCTACACCACAGTACTGGTTATAAGCGACCCCGGCGACTTCTCCCGCACACCTGGTCCCATGTTTATTGTCTCCATTATCTTGTGGCATTGGATCGTCATCATTACCATTTATGTCGGTCGAAGCTATCGGATCCTAAAAGGTAAGTAGACTACTTAATAAACGAGTTGATTAAGTAAATGAAAATGTACGATGTGTAATTGGATTATCTGCTGGCTTTGTTCGTTTTCGGTAAGTTAATTAATATAGTGTGGATCGATAAATTCGCAGTCAGCTAGTTTCAAAGCTGTAACTTTCGTCGGCGACATGCGGGTACGTTATCTAGACCTTCATTGTTTGAACGTATGTAGGGCAATGTTAGCGTTATCACTTGGCCATCTACAAACAGTTTAACTCTCAAACCTAACTCTCGTCATTATTAAATTTAATGGAAACCACAGAAAGCGACAAAACTTTAGATTATGGAAGAATATAACCTAATAGGTACACCACACAAACTTTACTGACCTTCTCTATCGAAAGGTTGCCTGGAAGAAATCGCTTTTAGCGATAAGGTTGCCCATTTGTACAACTTTTTAAATTTAAGCTTGCTGTGTATTTATCTTGCTTATTAATTATAATGTAAACTGATTGTAATTGTTGTTGATTGTGCAAATAAAGTGTTATTCTATCTATCTATTTATCTAGGTATTACATATAAACTGATAATTCAAAGATATATTGCTAATTATTATCTAACAGGCTGTGTTATATATAAGGTATAGGGGAGAGTAACGCGATGTTATACTTTATATGTTATTTCACGGTTCAATTTCTATTATATATATATTATATTATCAAATGATATGGAATGGACGCTACTTAAAAATAAACGTACGTAATTCTGGGCGAGATCCGGATGATTTGTTTGAATACCGTCGTCTAAAATAGATACAACCACACCTTTGCCGGTGTAACCTTTCTGCCAAGCAGGTGCTACGTTCATGTCCAGACCATCCTTAGCACCACCATTCTGCAATAAATTTAATATATGACTTCTATGGAAGTTTGTTTTAGGCCTAATTTTTCTCTTACAATAAAGTTGGTGACCGTCATTGGTTGAGCGTATGAATAAACACAATGTTTTCTATGTGGCACCACACTGCTATACTAAAGCAAGCGGGGATTAACACATATTACAGTGTTCAATTGTAAGCTTGATTGATGCGTCTCATAGGAAGAAGTCAGACCTTAGTTTCATTATTAAATTAATCCTTTTTAAAAAAAATAGCCACTCGATTAGAAAGCCTGAACAAATCTTTACGTCTTAGTACCTTCTTACGTACCAGATACCATTGTTCCTTATACAAAGGATCAGGGAAGAGAGAAGGTGAGCTGAGCGCACGATGGTGCGTTCTGTGAGGCGGAAGGCGTCGCGACAGCTGCCCAAACGCCGCCCGATCGTATGGTGAATAATCCCTCTTCACTCTCCGCCTTTCCCTCTGTTGCTCAAACCACCGCACCTAAAAAAAACTCTACGTAAGTCTAATATAACCAAATACAACGCTCAGACACGGGAACAAAGACCTTCTAATTCTAAAGATAATACGTATTTTAAAAGAACATTCATAATCTTCTATACAGCACCATACCTACATCTTTTTAATGAAAACAATAAGCGGTTCGCAATAGAATTCGTTTAGTTCTTTTCATTCTTTCGTTATACCCGCGAGGGATAATTGGATTAAAAAAGAATTTCTTGAGAACAATATATTAGAGAGTAACAAGAACTTGTAACTTTTACATCCATTAGAAGAAGTATCACTTGAACCTCACAATTAGCGATCCCATAAGATGCAATTACTAGATTGTTATCCGCTGGATACTAGCCAAGTAAAGAGACAAAGAATGTTTCAGCAAAGTCGCATTCGATTAAGATAAAACCATCGTTTTGTCTTACTCACCGGATAGAAAAACTCGTGATCATTAGTTTACGACAAAATATTTACCGCGGTTCAAGACTAGCTCGAATACTTTTACAGTTTTTATCAAAAAGGAATGTTTATCAATTTGTAATTTTGAGCTTAACGCATTACAATAGGTATCTAACGTACGCAATGCTTAGTCTCATTTAAGCTAGGGTTTAATACCATCCACAAGAACGAGATAAAACATTTCTTAAACTAAGTTTCCTTTAGAATTTTTTCTCGAGTGTTGCCCTTTGAATTCCGACTGCACTTCAGTTTGGATAGAGCACTGCAGTATAATGCAGAAAAATACCTATACTAGTCAAAAAGGAATAAAACACGTAGTTCACCCAAAATCGAAACAAGCAAACTCCGACCATTTAAGAGATGCAATTTCACAGTTGTTGGACGAGAAGAAACGGCCGCCAAAGTGAGATAGCATGAACGAGCTGTATTAGCATCAGAAAGAGGGAGTTCATTAGTACCCTAGTTAACCTCATGTATCTTTAAAACTTTGACACGAATACCTACTTGTCGATTTTAACTAGGTACAATACTATGTATTGTACCTAGTACCTACCTTGTATCCATAAACTTACTGTCTACACTTATGTAAAAAAAAGTTTGGATGAATTCGATTTTAATGAAACTCTAGATGTCGATATGTTAAGTCTGTAGGACCAACATGGGCGATTTTATACTAATATTTTGACGATGTAGATTTTGACAGGATTCGTGACTCGATTGTTTGTGGTTAATTTTCTCAATTAATTACAAAATCTTCTAAATCGATTTTAATTGAAATTGTCACGGAGCTAGCCATATTTCGGATATACTGTCATATATCCAAGATCAACCAAACCGTAGGGTTAAAGCTAATTAATTACATACAAAAAACACGATGAGACATGGTCACGATAAAAATTCTACTCTACTCAAATTTTTCCACAGATCGAACCTCCCCAAAAAAAAAAACATAAAAAATTACAATCCGTCATAAACTCCTTAACATTTCCATTGTTAAACTCGTCGCACTATAAAACATAATGCTGTACAGAAGAAAAAAAGAAGTATGGAAACATATTTTTAAAAATTCTCGACGCGCTAAATTGTGTTGTCTTAGCTTTAGGTACTCTAATTTCATTAGCAACAGTGGCGTACTGGCTGGGGATCGTTCATAAAGCACGTAAAGCTTTTAGTAGGGGGAGGGGAGGGTGGGGAATGTTTCATCTCTAATCTCTACAAAGTGTTATCGTCCCGTGAATGATGATACTTTTTCTGACGTCAAAAATATATTATTAAACGCTACGTTTCGCGATGTTTCGCTGTTTATTTTAATAATTAAAAGTGAGCATTTATTACCCATCTTACTTATTTTATTTGGAACAAAAATCAGTTACACTATAGACTTGAATCTAAAGTATGAATATAGTAAGACTTAACCAACAATACTGTCCACATGTCACTTATGGCACTAAAGCATACTTATGGTACTTACTTGCATAAACAATGTGTTATACATATTATATCGTTGCACGTTTACTTTAAAAATACCTGGTAATTTGTGACTTATTAAAAATGTGGTTTCAAAGAGATAACAATGTTATTTAAGCGTGTATACGAAGCGACACTGTTGAAAGCAATAAGCATTTATCAAGGCGAGAAATATTATATTTTAATTGCTGCGGCCGAGATTCACCCTTTCCTCGATGATAAATGAAAGGGTAAACTGGGGAGAATCGTTACGAGTAATTCATTTGTGGCATCTCTATACTGAAAGAAAGACCGACATACTGCTACTGTTTGTTACAGTGACAGTAATTTAATATCAAAACCCGCTGCGAACCCTCTTTTCCCCACACTCCCTTTTTTCAGTGCATAATTATGACAAACGCGAACGAATAACAACGCGAGATAAAAAATATTCCAGGGCACGTTGTTATTTTACACGTTTTAAATCAAAGTCAAAACTTGATTATAATATTTGAGAATATGAATATTGCAGAACATTGTGTATATCCCCAAATTAAACTAAAAAGGTTGTCTGGAAGAAATCGCTATTAGCGATAAAGCCGGCTATCGTCATAAAATTCTTTGTTAGTTTTATTTATGTAACGTATTTAGTAAATTTTTGGTACATTCAAATTTTTATTTAGGTCTAAGCAACTATAGACTTGTTATACGGGACCTAGACGGGATATATCAAAACATTTAGACAGGTATCTTGTTAACAAAACAAGGTTAATAGTCGCTTGACAGTGAAGAATTTCAAACTCAGTTCTGACGGCTGAGCTTGATCATTGCCAAATTTAAATTGTTCTGGAAATTACTCACACACAAGAGCGGTGTTGGTCTAGTGGTAGATACCCCGACTTTCAATCCGAAGGTCGTGGTTTCAAATCCCGGCGCGGCCGGGATTTGAAACCACGACTACCAATGTGTTTTTCTTTAAGAAAAATGTATGTGCGCTATTAACATCGCTCTTACGATGAAGTAAAACATCGTGAGAAAGCCCACGGCTTAAAATCACGCACAAAGGCAAAATAGTAGGGCTAATTGCGGAAAACACACAAGTTAAAACTTTAACTTTACACACACAAAATCTTAAAAAATGGAACATATCGGAACATATGTAATTCGAACGTCGTTGTTAGAATATCCACTATCTATGATAAGAATCTAAAGGCATTTATTACAGATCTGACCAAACTAAGCTATTTATTCCCCGACATTACTTCAATTACCTACTTCAATTATTATGAATTTAAATAAACAAATTGACAACTTAATTAATAAATCTAAAAGTGACTTATACTCAAACATGATAAACTGTAGCAAAAACAAATCAAAAATGATGTGGAAAATCGTAAATAAAGAGAGAGGGAAAAATAACTCCCCACGTATTAGTTTCGCTGACATCATTTTAGACTCAAACGGCGCGAAATTTGACAAAGTTAAGGATGCGATTGATGCAATCAATTTTCGATTTTTAAACGCTGCAAAAACCTGTGGAGCTCCTTGCGCTGACATAACTAGAGCCAACCACACACTGGCAGCTGCAAGGTCACCGTCAAAGATTGAATTTAATATTCGATATTTCACCGATAAGGAAGTCTATAAAATAACCACCTCACGAATTCCCTCTAAAGTGTCAAAAGACATATATGGCTTGAGCACTGAGCTCTTACGTTCAGCAATAAGTCCACTTGTACCAGTGCTGACCCATCTTTACAATGTATGCATAGATGAAGGCAAGTACCCTACTTTACTAAAAACTAGTAAAGTAACTCCGGTGTTCAAGGGGAAGGGAGGGCGCGAGAACATGGATGGATACCGACCCGTGTCCATTATTCCAGTAATCGCTAAGATCCTGGAAAACGGGCTAAGTTCTAGAATAATTAGCTTTCTTTTAGAAACGAATTCCCTATCGCCCCGCCAGCACGCATATCGTGCAGGTAGGTCGACTACCACAATCTCTCGAGAACTGATCAGACTCATACTGGCGGCTAGAGAACATGGTCGACAGGTGGCTGTATTATGTTGCGACCTGTCAAAGGCTTTTGACGTCGCCAACCATTCAGTTCTCGCCAAGAAGCTGGACCACTATGGTATCCGAGGTCGAGCATTATCGTTGCTTACAGACATGATGCATGACCGATCCCAGGTGGTGGTGGGAAATGATCAGCAATCTGATCCCCTAACCCCATCCATGGGAGTAGCACAAGGTTTATCGGTATCCAATATTATGTTTAGCCTTCTTCTAAATGACTTGCCGGATTCGGTGACGACAGCAGAGGTACTGATGTACGCTGATGATGTTGCCGCTGTTGTTACAGCTATATCTGAGGACGGGCTGGAGCGGAAGCTAAATGAAACTGTCGCACAGTTGGGTGAATGGTTCTGTGTAAATGGGCTAAGTCTTAATCCTAGGAAAACACATTTTATACATGTCAACCTATCTGGCCGGAAAACGAGACCTCTTTCAGTTACAGTTAATGGATCCGTGATCGGACAGGTAGAAAGCACAGTGTTCCTAGGATTTGAAATCGATCGAGGCCTGACGTGGAACCAACACATTGACAAACTTTGCGGAAAACTAGGCTGTGCCTGTTTTGCGCTCGGTCGCCTAGCTCGCGTGGTATCGGTGGAAGTCGCCCGAAACTGCTACTTTGCTACGGTTCACTCGCTGTTACAATATGGCGCTGAGTTCTGGGGACATGCCGCCGACTGGGAGCGGGTCTTCAGAATGCAGAAGCGAGCAATACGGTCTATAGTGGGAATCCGTAGTGATGTGTCTGCTAGGCCTCATTTCGAAGTGCTTGGTATACTTACCTTACCCTGCATCATCATCATGCAACTAGCGGTGTATGTGAGGGGTAACCCAGACAAATTCGATAAAAATTGTGATAAACACTCATACAATACACGAAACGCTGGAAAGCTTGCTAATGTGCACAGGAACTTGGCTAAGACAGCTAAGTTGTCTCACGTCGTCGGACCTGTTGTTTACAATAAACTACCAGCAATAATAACCGAATCACACAGTTTCAACATGTTTAAAAACAAACTAAAAGGATGGTTGATCGAGCAATCTTTTTACAGTGTCGAAGAATTTCTAACTCATGATAGACCAAAAGAATTTAGTTATAAATAAAGTAGTCTAATTAATTATAATTTTATTATATTTCTATTTATTTTTTGTATTTGAAATTGACTCTATAATGATAGTTAATATTTATTTCATTAATTGTATTTAATTAATGACTTAATTACTCTATGTAAGGCATTTGACATGTAAATTTTTAACTTACGAAATAAAGACTATTGACTATTGACTATTGCATACTTTTAACAATCGCAAACAATTATATTTGACATTTAATTTGACATTTGTCAGGATATGTTATACCTATAAACCTTTCGATTGAATCACTGTATTTACAAAAAAAACCGCATCAAAAGCCATTGCGTAGTTGTAAAGATCTAAGCATACATACAAACAGACAGAGAAGGGCAGCGATTTTGTTTTATACTATGTGAAGAAAGTACGAAAATAAATACCTCAAAAGGTAAAAAAGGAACCCTTATAAAATCACACGCTTAGTCTAGCTGTTACTAATCCACGAAAACAGGCAAAGTCTTTGTTATTCCAACGACTAGGCAAGTTACACTAAGTTTTTGTCACAGCAGAAAAGCTGGTGTTTGTTCATAAAACAAACAACGCCTTCCAAATTGGGACACTGGAAAAAGCAGCTACGGCCATGTATGAGGGCATAAAGCCCTCTGTAGCTAGAAACCGAAACGGAATGGGATCCTAAACTAATAAGCCGGGTGTATTGCGGTACCCAGTTCTATGAGACAGACGGCTTTAAACAGATTTACACGGAAAAAATAGCCAAGTCTCAACGGTTGACCCTTGTCTTTTGTTACTCGACCCAATTTGCGCTCGGTCGCTCGTATTTGTTTTGGTATCTAATTAAAATTCTTTCTTATAATTAACTTTGTAAACGATGTAAACAAAATTTTGGCCAATTGCGAAGGTTTTTTGCTAGCAAGCTGTATCTAAGTATATCTACCTACGTATTTATGTATGTATATGAGATATTGAGGGTTGAGTTTTTAATCTATTTATGAGAATGTTTAGTGTTTAGAAATTAACTTTGATGTCCTTTACCTTGGTTTTTTAATTTTAATTTTCCTTCACATATTGTCCATCCAAAGCCTGTCTGGAAGAAATCGCTTTAAGAAATAATCTTGTCGTCTAGGTTTATTTTATTTTTATTCTAATTTCGCGTTTTGGTGTAGAATCTATCTATCTATCTATAACAACTCGTCAAATTTAATATTCGGGTTGGCATTTGGTTAATTAACAAAAAAAAAATAAGCAAGAAAAATATAATCCTTTGCAGTTGGGTAAAACGACACGGTTTTTGCAACTCAACTTTGCATTTTAGAGTCAATTAGCACTAACTTAAAATGTTTTTTTATTGCTTTAAGAAGCAATAAAAAAACATTTTACGTAAGCGCTGAACTACTGTCTCACCAGATGGTAAGTGATACCTGTTACATAATGACGGGCCGTGGAAAAACTGCGGGAAAACAGTTCTTACAACTCGACATAATATCTTGCCAAAAAGTAAATAAAACAAAACATTGTGCCTAAATTATTTATAAAAAGACATCGTCGAGAAATTCACGAAATTCCTCCGAAACACGTAGGTAGGTATCGTAAGAAGCGATGTGACCTTCTCCTAAATAAAAACACTTTTGAGCACATTCTTCGGGCTATCTGGTCTCGATCTCATCAGCATGAGAAAGGGAACGGGCGGGGAAACTACGCCCACCAGTTTTATTAGGCCAATGTCCACACGGAACCCCGCTTGTTTAACAACTGTCGTGATGCTTTACCGAATTTAACTATCGATGAGTGATGGCCAGTTTATTTATTGATACTTCAGTAAAGTTGCATTACGAAAATGGGGACATTTATTTTAGAGTTATTTCCAAACTATCTACTTAAATGAAAAAGCTGTTTTCAGTAACTGCAGCGAGACTTCTTTTGTGCAATTGAACGTACTTCTATTGCTTGCAACTAGTTTCCTAATGAAAATGTCGCGAGAAAAAAAAAATATTTTTTTAAGACTTTACCTAAGAGTTTTACTTCCAAAGAAGAAACACGCTTATCTAAAATAAAAAATACGTAAATTACCTAAAGTAAATTTTTAGATATAAAAGGATTAATAACATGCCCTCGGCCAGTTTAAACCCTTCATACAAATAAACAATATAAATGCGTATTACTTATAATAAAAAGTACGTGCGATTCCGCTCCTAAATTTAAGGTACACATATGAAACCTAATAACAATGTAAGCCTTCCTAAATGATATCATTTCCCCCCGAAAAAAGGTTAAAAGGGTCATTTCTAAAGAGAAATCCCGTTATTACACCAGTTTGTTTACCAGAGGTCAAAATATGGTTCGAATTACACTACCCACGTTTTGTTGCGCGTGACAATGTGTAAAGAGGCTCCACTATATACCCCACCTATAAAGTTCAAACGTTTTATCGCGTCATGTTTTCTTAGAACATCCTTGGAACGTGTATCATTTCTAAGGCAATTTAAGCCCACAAACACTCGACAGAATAATTTGAAAAATTTTACGTCATACCGTCGATAAATATAAGAAACTTATTGTTTGTCTCTATTATTATATGGAGCAAACTTTCCGGCCGTAAGGTCATCCATTCCTATCAGTTTAAGGTTCACTGCACACGGACAGGCCCATTTATTAAACTTATTTTCTACTACGCTTCATATTTGATAGATCCAAGAAGCCTGATACAGAAACAAAGGTTTATTAATAAATACCAGTATCGTAAAATGCTTCGGAATAGCGAAGTCTATTTCTGAAGTTTTCTTATTTTCACAAAGACTTCTTATACCTAAGTATATATTTTTTTAAGTTTAATGTTGTTTTATCAAAGAAAACAAGCTTCAGTGAGTTTTATAAAGTAAACGTCAATTCAATTGCTCTTAAACGCTCTGAACCTCACTAGATTATAGGATAAGTTCAGGACTAGCAACTTTAACCGACTATGAAGTAGATAAATATTTAAAATTTTAAAACAACGGCTTTTAATACCGGAGAAAACTGTCTCCCAAACTGGCTCTCAGCGGCAGTTGTTCTTTTCGTTTTTGGAGTTGGATAACTTTATAAGCGTTTACACATTGCTCTTAACTATTCTAAAGTAATAAAGTTAAATTTTATGTCAGTGAAAAATGAGACACCGCAGCGGTTACAGAGTTGTAAGCCAACCGAAACCCGCCTTTCCGAGATATTCTATACAAGATATTCTTGCATATTCTGAGAAACTGTAACGTTGGCACATCCCTGCAACTATAATACTAATAAATGTCACATTTTAGAAAAGAGAGAAGGAAATTTCTAGAAACACGTGCAGCTGTTGCTTAAGATGCAAATTGCGCATCGTTTCACAGAGAAAATAAGTAAAAAGTACTGAAATGTAAACAGGGACGTAACGATGTCATTTTCATGGTTCAACTCTGTGGCAAATTAGACGCACGAAAAAATTTGAGAGCAAACTAAGTAGGTACCCACTTTGTATAGAGATTTGCTCTTCGAGATAATAAATCATAAACTTATGAATAAAAAGTAGCTGTGAAGAAAGACAATGTATTTGAAATGATAATTTATTTGACGGAGCTATTTGCCAATCTATCGAAATATCGTTTTCTGTAAAGTCATTCCATTAAGTTGATTTGCTACAAATAGAACGAAAAGAAAAACAAAAAGGGGATGATATGATCTGTTAAAAAACCTTGTAAGTCCTTTGTAAAGAGGGTTTTTGTAACAAGGCTCTTCATCACCCTCGAAACAGCCTATAGAAGGTTGTAGATTCGGTTCATTATTTCAACATGAAAGAAAAAAACTTTGTGTTTAAATTATAATAAGTAGGTACGTCCGTCCTTTGACGTACTTTTACCAAGATTTTGAAAAAGTGCCTGTTCCAGTTTTAATCTCGTATATAAGAAATTGTATAATCTAGCTCTGCCAGAAAATATAAACACTTAATAAAATTGTAAGTGATTATACTAATTATATCTTCAAAATATGAACATGGCACTACTATAAGGCAACTTTGAATGCCTAAATTTAATTACATTTAGTGGAACATACTCACACAAATTTATATTATTAAGCTCTACCTAGGAGGGCTTTTAAAACGTAATAAAATTAAATTGTAATTATTAATAAAGGAGCAATTAATTTATAAAAATCAGTTTATTTATATACAAAGATTAATAAATAATAAGGCAAAATAGGAGGGACAATACATACCTTACTAAGTGAATAGGACAGAGTAACTTAGTTGGTACCTAATAAAATTTAGTAAATGAAAAGTTATATTATTTGTTAATATTCGGGGGTAGGTTGTTACTACCCGCCGGCCTAAGTTACAAGCGCCAAGCGGGCAAGTTCGTTTTTTGATACGTATATAGACCCGAGTCGGATCTTGATTTACTATCATTTTTCTTCATCCAGATGAGCGTGCTACATCTTAGACTATATCATCACTGACTATCAAGGGAGATAATGAGAAAAAACTTTAGTTTTACTATAATTATTTTAAAGGAAAATATCATCTTCAAAAATTCACTCGCAGCAAGATTTGAACTCGCGTCCCTAGGACACGATATAAATACAAATATTATTATGCCTTGAGCAATAAAAAGAAATTACGAAACTTTAGTTTTATACCATTTTTTTATTTCTACTTAAAGATCAGAAACAGGGAATGATCCTATTTCAGTAGGCAATTATTGAGAATTAATTAAACGTAAAGAGAACAACAGAAAGTAGCAAAATTAATAGAAATTTGAATAAGGATTAAGGATCCTTATTCGGATTTCGGAAACGTTTAACATGTTTTGTTTTGGTCGAATTTCATTTCAAGAGACTTAAAATTAAGGCGTTATCTTTGCATTACTTTTATATGTGTAACTTAATGGATATTTTAACTTTAGTGAATGTAAATAGTATCTAATTATATAAAATAAGTAAAAGCTTAAAAGTCGGTTAATAAACGAGGACAAAAACGCAATAATTCAAAACGTACCAATTTTTTTTGAGACATCTGCGTCCCTAGTATTTATGTATAAGGAGGTCCCAAAACGGCCCTTCGTACTACATCCCAACCCTTTAATCTGTGACCTCACTTAATCTTTTTGTCCTCCGTAGTGTCTCCTTCGAATGGGACCTTACTTTGTCTTGTTTACGTCGCACGACGTATACCTTATTTCCGTGGCCCTAATTTCGCCCTTTTTCTTCATGCATCGCTTTAAATAAGGGATGTTACTTATCTGTATTTTTTCTTGTAATTTACTTAATGGATGAAAGGTTTTTTATCGTACTTTTTAAGTAAGAAAAAGGTGTCGAATTTTAAATATGAAAATTCTATGTATTCATTTTTACTACGATTTTTTTCAATTTCTTTGGTACCTACTTCCATTGCCTTTAAATTATCTAAGAATTTTGTAACATATTTTCCCATGTTTTTATACTCTCATTATTCTTCAAACAAATCTCGTGTGCCTAACGAGAAAGATAAAAAAATAAAAAAAATGAATAGATATTAAAAAATCTAAAAACCCACGTTTTTAAATGTCCTAAAGAGAGTGAAATAACCCTCCGGGGCCAAACGAGGGGCCGCTCAAAACGTGGGGGGCGCATCTTAACGATTTACACTCAAAACCAATGCATGCTATGACTATGCATGCCAATAAAATAACCTAAGTAAGATGCGCCCCTCGTTTGGCCCCAGGGGCAGGGTTATTTTACTCTTTTTATTAGGACATTAAAAACGTGGGTTTTTAGATTTTTTAAATCTATTATGAAATAAATATGTCGGTTGTTTAAAACCCATCGCATAAGTTTTCTTAGTCGGGAGCTATATTGCGCCGTATGTAACGCAGCTATATTTATATTCTATATCGTATTTTTTTCCTCAAGAAATTTTGAAGTACGACCATTAGAGAAGTTCTGTCTTAGAAAGTTACTACGCATACTTTAATATGGAATAAAAACTCTACAGCAACTGAGTAGATTTGCTTTCCAATTTATATACGAAGATCCCTATACCCATGCGTCGCATCGCAACATCCATTAGCGAACAAAATAAAAAAAGTCATCAGTAGCAAACATTGTTTCGCACCGAGCAAACCCCGCCCTAGATATATTTTATTTCGTTGTAGTTTCACAACCCTAGTTGATATACAATTTGTTTACGAAAGATGCGGCGATGTCAGTATGTATGAGTTGTATAAAATATTCACTTTATAAATGCGAATCGTGATACAATTTTCAGTACAGGTTGAAGACGAGATTTGACATCAACAGAATACTTTGTCAAAACTCGTTATGATCTACGCGAGATGTGTTGGAGATGTGTTTTTGTTGAGACATTGCGAGCGGTTAACGTAATGATGTCATTACATTGTAAACTTGTAAATGAGACGTATTTATTGTACATAATGAGCTGCTGAAACTTTAGATTCGTAGTTAGTTTGTAGCTTAAGTTCTTAAGGAAAATTATTGTTTTTTATTTATACATATAAAAACAGACTTAAAAACAAGTGCGTGCTTCGTCGGGCCACGCAGTGTAGAGCTTGTTATCTGTAAAACTCCTACCTAGTACGAGTATACTATAATATCCAACGGAATTTGTTCGAAATTTAACTGTTTATTTCTTTCAATTACACGTAGATTAAAAAAAAACACCTCAGCTGTTATATTTTACAGAAATCTATAAATACAGTGCCACCGACTTTTGAATTTGGAAAAACAAACAGCTCAGCTGTTATATTTTACAGAAATCTATAAATACAGTGCCACCGACTTATCTGTTTCGTCATCTGAAGTCGGGCAGCTAAACTACAATATGTACGTATTATAAGTACATAGAAATACAACCAGATGGCAGAATACTATGAATTGTACTTACCTGTGGTTCATTATTTAATTTTTTATGATGCTCGTGGCTCGGTTCTGTCGAACGCTTGAATACTTCGTGATGTGACAGCAAATAGTAGTCTTTTAACGAACCGATCTGTAACAAACGAAAAAGAAACATTTAGGAAACAAGAAAAAAAAACGCATAGGGTCAAAATAAAAATCCTTGAGTATGTATTAAGATCAACTCAATTAAAACTACATGTCCTGTAATACTGCAAAAAAAACATCTAATTCTCAAGTTAAAATAAAAATCTTTAAATAGGCATTAACTTAATGAGTTGTAACTAACTACCTAGGTAATTAATTATTCTGTGTATAATACTGAAACACAATGAAGAATACCTATTCCATCTATACCAATAATTTAATGATAAAACATTTATTTGTTTACTTGTAATGAATAGGGTTCCAAAGAACTGAACTGATTTTAAATTTCTTTCATCAATAGAAAGTAACATCATCTAGATATCGTGACTTACGAGGGTGAAACCGTGGGTAGTCTGTTAAACTCGAAAAAAAAAACATCTATAATAAAATTTAAACAAATAAGTAAGTATAAAATAGAAACCCTTAGCTCCCTAAATATTAACAAAATTAATAATTTGGTAAATTTAATACAACTGTTTACCAATATTCCATTAAAATGTCGCAATATTGTCCCCAAACTTTAATACGTGACTAACAAAATCAATTAAAACTTCGCAATTTATTAAAATTAAAATAACATAAAACTTTAAACTCTTCATCCCCTTTTATGTATGTACATCGTTAAAATATCGAAGCCTTTACAATAAAGCCTGTTAAAACAGAAAATAATTAAAAGTTATATTACAAAAAAACGGGTCAAAAAATGTGTTTTCTTAAAAATATATTTAGTAAATTCTAAATTGTAAGTCCATTAACGATAAGGCTGAAAAGAAAAAGAGTTAAGGCGGCGATAGATGATAAGCAACGGTCCTTGTCCTATTGCATATAAATGAGCGAGATGGAATTGCGTGAAAAATCTACAATTTCTCGTAAAATCAATAATTAACGAAGATTAAAATAATATTTTGAAAAAATGCGATGAAGGGGTTCTAGGTATTGTAATTTCTAATATTATGATGCCTATAAGAAAATATAGCGGTTAAGGATTTAGAAGAAAAATTGATTTATTTTGTAAAACAGGGGTAACTTTGCCTGTATAATAGTGGTATTTAAAGTTATTTTTTATTGTTTTTGAAATGAAGGGGACACTTTTTGTATCATGTACAATAACAGTATACATTGTTTAAAGATCTATTTGATACCGGTTATGAATAAAATCATTCCATCGGAAGGGATTTCACATGAGTCACGTCCTTAATAGAAATATTTAGAGAGAAAAATTGAAAGGTATTCTTACTATTTATTACAATTTAAGTAATGACTACTTTTTCCTTTAGTTAATGTTGAAGAATAAAACACCAATATGTTACCACAAAACATTAGTACTGGCAGTTTATTCGTATTGAAGTCCGTCTGAAATTAGTACCTTCGAAGTTGGATAAAGGTTAAGAACTATTTTTAGTAGGCTTTCAATGACCGGTCGTAAGTTCGGCTCACGCGATCTGAGCGGTATCGGTGCCGCAATCGACGTTCCTTCTAACTCATTTCGAATACTTAAGACTATTAATATTTTTTTTACGATTTTCGACACACTTTTTTATTTACAATGTTTACGCGGTGAAACCTATAAATTTTGCTAAGCCGACCTTCTTCAAGTTAGAATTGAAGTTTGAGACAAAATAATGACGACGCAACAATGAATAAAGCTGAAAACGCTGGGATATTGTTAAGTGGTATCCGCAGTTCACAATACATTTGAGGGGGATTTTTCTCAGTTACGTACGTTTCTTTGCCAGTAACTTTAGATAGCCTGTGTGTGAGTCAGCCGAGGCAGAAGCTGGGCCCGAAAGTCTTTGGCCGTTTTGCAAATTAAACTTAACGACGACTTAAATATTGGATTTTTTATTTAAATTTTCAGGTTACCTACGCTCACCCTCGAAAAAAAAAGTGTAACTACTCGTATTTTAACCGTTAAAGCGCATAGCCACTTCGTGCACAGTTGCACGCACAGGCCGCGTCTAAAAAAATTAACTCTACTTCGTTTATTCATATGATTGCAGTGGAACTACAGGCCATTTCGAATTAATACAAATATCTAAACCTACTTAATATTCGCTGACCAATAGAAAGCAGACATTTCAAATTATCAAAGCTTACTAGATTTTTGTCAGCCAATCAACGTCCTTGAACAGGCACAAATGTAACTTTAGACTAACTTTATATTAGTGCCGGATTAATTTAAAGGGCTCATAATAGTTAGTTTACTACAGTGCTGTTCTGCTGTATAAATTATGCGAAGTTTAAACACGTTTGAGCACAACCGTGAGTTATTACTGTACTGAGACGATGATTAATTTGAACATAATGTTCTAAACTAATTTCTAAGAGTTAGGCAGCACTTGCGTTATAATAATATTAGCTCCTTATGAGATGTTATCAGTTAATATCTATAATATACTTTAATATAATAATATGCTTATTCGCACAAATATTAAGATAATTACTTTTTTTTTACTCTTAATTGGTTTCGTAGTTAAGAAGAAACCTTTATGGCTTCGTCATGTCCGTCCGTCTGTTCGTAGCTTAGCTTAGCTTAGTACTAACAACAGAATAAAAATTAATTTATTCTATTTTTAGGTATTTCACGATATAGAGACAACAGAAATGCATCATCGGTAAAAATTTCAACTATCTTGATATCACGCTTTTTGAGATACAGCTCGGTGACAGACGGACAGTAGACTCTTAACAAAAGGTTCCTGATTTAATATTTTGGCAACGAAACCCCAAACCTTACAATTAATAAATTGTATTAATTAAAACGAGTTAACATGACCGGCACCATGTCAAACATCGATTAACCGCAGTAACCTTCACGAGGTGGTTTACCATTACGTGTACTCAACACTGTAAGGGTTAAAAGTGAAATCGAGTACAACACAATAATAATCGAGGCCAAATCTGAACTAAATCAATTTACTCTAGTAAATTAGTATGAGAACCCACGTATCGAATCTCTGTAACTCCTTAGAAGTTCAGTTCGAGTTGGATCAGTTTGTTGTGTGTGTGCGGTTCGAGTGAAGATTGCTGTAGAAAGATCTGGATAACTCGAGATAGTTCGGTGTTCGCACTTTACGGCTTCATAGCAACGTACACGAGCACGTAGCCGGTTGAGGATTAATTTACAATTTCATTTCTAGACAATAATCTGTTGAGAGTTATGTGTATTAATATCAATGTGGGTTTAGATATTTAATATCAATTTAAAGTAGAAAAAAAAAGAAAGAAATTAATATTTTTTCTAATGATTTATTAACACTACAAACGAAAACATTCTAAAACATTGCTTCAGAAAATGATCAACATTTTCATGATCGACTTCTGATGATCAACTCAACAAAAATGATCAACTTTTCGATGAATCCGACAGGGATTTTCAGTTTAGGTAGTATAGGGGGCTTAATTGTTAAAGAACACACTTTTGTTTGCAGCCAAGATTAAGAGTTAAGTGCGAAGTAAAGATAGCGGTATCTTAAGGATTCTTTATGGAACCATATTCGAACGTTTACTGCTCGGGTCGTAAAGTTTTAGCGACAATCTGAGCGTTCTCTGTACGTAGAGAATACTTGGAGCTCCGGATGATACCCACTACGTCCTATTGTTTCTTACTTATAGCTTTATTTGCAACTTGTAAGCTTTATTTATTGAGTTGAGAACGAACATGGTTGTGGAGTTCTAAGGGAAAAAGCTAGGAGATGAGAGGTTATGTAAATAATACTAATGTTATAAATATTGTAGGGACCTTGGAGAAGGACATAGGCTACTTTTTATTTCGATATTCCCGTGAACAAGGTACTTACGCGTGGGATACCGCGGGGCGCAGCTAGTTATGTTTAAGTAACTTAACGAGTATATTTGTTTCTCTTTCACGCAAAAACTACAGAACCAATTACGACGAAACTTGGTATGCAGATAGCTAGAGATCTGGATCAACGTATAGGTTACTTTTTATCGTGATATTCCTACGGGATCGCAACTTACGCGATTGAAACCGCGGAGTGCACCTAGTAGTGTTATGTATGAGCAGTTTTACCTTCAGTTCCGTGTGACCGATCGTATATTCGTGTCATAAATGAATCAATAGTCTCAAAGCCGTAAAGCAAATTAAGTCACATCTACCTGGACAGGACTGTCTAAATAGTTGTGTTCTATTGAGCCTCTCGGTACCTAAAAGAAGCAAATGTAGCCGGCATGCACCTCTAACCAAGAGAAAGCTCTTTTAACGCCACCCGGAGGTACGTTTGAGACCACTATGGCTTAAGTTCAACAGAAGTCTGCAATATGATATATATGTAATATGTGTTAATGTATACACACGTTGTTTATTCCCAACCAAATATGTAGAAGGTAGGTAAAGTAAAACAACATAAACTTAATGTTAAAGAAAAACTTTCCAAACATTTGCACAAAAAAAAAAAATTTAAAAAATAAAAAACCCGACTGCTGTTTTAACAGAAAAGTGAAAAACAAGATGCTTCTAGTAGCTTTAGGAATGGTGGATGCAGTCGGGCGGGACTCCAAATAACATAAAGATAGTACCTAATTATATAACACTAAGTATTTGGTGTTATTAAACTTATTCTCCTTTTATTTGGAGTCCCACCCGACTGCATCCTCCATTCCTAAAGCTACTAGAAGCATCTTGTTTTTCACTTTTCTGTTAAACAGCAGTCGGGTTTTTTATTTTTTAAAATATTTTTTTTATTTATCGCTTTTTAGTTTCTAGAGATCAGATTTAATTACACCAGAAGAAATGTATTAATTCTAGATGTATATACTCCAGTAGCGAGGACGTGCATTGCTTGTTTTTGCTTACTCAGGGTGATATTAAGTACACGAGCTGGCGGTTTCCTATCCAGCGCGGGAACGCCGCCAGCATCTTGGGCGCAATGCCTCGGGTTGTTGTTGCTGACAACTTATTTTAGCTTTCTAATTTTAGATTATTACTTAGGTATTGTTTTCTTTAAAAAAAAAAGTGGTTATTTAAGTCCACAGACTAGTAAGAAGATACTTAAGTATTTTATGTCATGTCATCTCTGCCAATTCCTTCAAACTCGGCGTCAAAGTCAAATCCATAGATGAGATATTTATACGAGTCAAATCGAAAAGTTTTTAATTAACGTTCCGTTGTTCTTGCGAAAATTACCTGCGTAATCATAATGTCATGTAGTAGCAACATAACTTTCGAAGTTAACCATTAGAATTACTATTAGAATACATTATTCACACGCGGATTGTTTTCGCATGCGAATATTAAATTTCTTTGCGAGATATCAAAAATCCCAATCCAGAGGTAGTGCCAAGCCATAAATTGAAGTAAGTAATAAACGTCATTAAAAACAAGACAACCGAACCGAAGGCAAGTGACATGAAGTGAAGACAACCTACTTAAACGACTTCCGATAATTTTATAATTAATTATTTTAAAACTTAATAGTAAAACTTTACAAGCAATACTTTTCAAATGTAAATTTACGAAAGAATAAAACATATCGTTTGAGTGAACAATGTTACGCGTTTTCTCTGTTTTTTTATGGTCTTTACAAATCTTGGTTAATAGCGTTTTACATCATTTTTTTTATTTTTTTATTATTTTAATGTACCCTATGTCACTCTCACGGTCATGACGAATCTAACGACGTATCGTTTATGTAAATCGGGCCAGCCGTTTAGGCTCTACGACGGCACAAAAATAGGTCACATACATACATACATACACTCACGGCAAAAACATAACACTTCCTTTGGCAGTCGTGTAAAAAAAGAGATGCGATCTTTAATTTCGAGTCGACGAGACGAGCACCCATTGCTGATTTTGGTTAAGGCGTTCGCGTTGGGACGGATTACCCAAAGACGCAGGTTCAACTCTTAAGAGCTCCGAACTGTATATTGAGTGCGAATCTTTGGAAAGCATTTCTATAAAATTTAGTCATCCCCAGTGTGGGAAACATTTCAAAATATATCAAAAAGAACATCTACTTAATTAAGAGAAGTAGTTCCGATACCAACGGCCTGTACTATAAAAATATATGAATCGTTGGTTACCTGCTAAATTTAAGATCATATATCCAGTTGGGAGGCGCATACCGCCGCAGTCAGCTCTATTTTTCACATAGACCGCAATTTATGTAGCTCGCTGAATACCGCCTAGCGGATATATTAACTTGGATTAAGTTATTATTTACCCGACTTAATGTTGAATACTTTTTACAATGGTTTTTGAACAGAAACGTTGTGGTAGCAATTTGTTTAAAATGTTGCTGTTTTAAAGCTTCTGCTTTCATAAAGATAATTTGTCTTTTGTTTTGCAGTTATTTGGCTCAGGTATGGTCGCTGTTAGTACTTTCCTGTTTTGTACGCTTGGTAGAGACAAAAGCATACTTCGGCTTAAATAAAACTCAATTCTTGGTTATACAGTGAATTTGTAGAGGTGAATTACGGTAATTAAGGTCTGTTTAACTACTCATCATTATCATCTCAGCCGATGTCCACTGCTGGATCGACCTCCCCAATAAGTAATTGGGGGAAGTCAATATTGGCCAGCACTTAGGCTCAACCTAAGTGACCAATCTTATGCTAACAGCATCCAACAGATTCTCGCAAACTTCACCAAGCTTAACTCCTCACTACATTATTAGCTTAATTAACCAGGTACTGCATTCACGTCTTGAGAAGGTTTCTCCCACGTAGGTACTTAAAATAAATCTGGTCTACGAGCTAGGTAGCCAGTGAACTAAGGCAAACTTCTAACTAAGCCAACGAAGTCGAAGAACATTCCTGAACTGGAGTTCATTGCTGTATCGAACACACTCGATAGATAGTTGAGAACAAACCACCAACCGCTAGTTACTATTAGACAGAAACAGCTAGGGTGGTAAGAGGTACCGTGGACTGTTTCTTAAAACTTTTAATTAATTGTCAAAGTTGGAAACTAGCTAGCACAGTGAGACTCGCATTACAATCCAAGGATTTCGAGTCATTGAGCATAATTCAAATTGTTTTCGAACAAAACAACTTCAGACTGGAAGTTTCTTTGAAGTACTTTGATCTTCGCTCTGTTACAGCTTTTACTTGGTTATGAGAAAATATTTGATTTCATACAATTGTCGGGATTTGAAGGAATCATTAGTTTTTGTGATGGACACTTTTGAAGGTAAAGAAACGACGTAGACAGCTAATAATTTGTGTCACTGATACTAAGCATTTACATAGTGTTCGTTCGGAGAAATACTGAAATTAAATCTTATAGGATTTATTATTTCGACTGTGATAATATGACAGTGATTTATTTATCAATACAAAATCAGTCGTTATCAGTCGTAGTTTACTCAAAGACAGCCGTCTTTGAGTAAACTACAAAAAGGCATAAAAACTGCCAAAACCGAATTGAAATACCTTCTCCTATAACGTATAGCGTCGCATTGAAATGAAATGAAATATTTTATTTGCATAAACTGTAGGTACATAATAGTTTGGTGTTACAAGTTTAGTTCAGGACCTTGTACAGTTTACCGCAGTCGCAGCATGCAAATTCGCAATAATACATTATTTAAAAATTAGATAAATTAAATTAATTAGGTCCGTACATACAATGTAGTCAATTTTAAATAAAAATATGTCAAATATTAAGACGCTACAATTACCAACTAGGTCATATGAGGTAGTTTTTTTTCACTAGTTGCGACACAGAATAAAACGCTTTTTCCAGAAGCCAAAGTTTGAGACGTTTTACAAATAGAGTACTAGGCAATTGCTTTATATTATCCGGAATAGCATTGTATACATAGCCGCACATGGCATGACAATTCTTATGGTACATTACTGTTTTCGGAATTTTCGATAGCACTATTCGGTTTTCATTTCGAGAACCCCTTAGAAAACGTTCGTTAGCCTTCATAAATAAATTAGGATTAGATTTAACAAACCTAGCTGCTTCTAGAATATACATACTTGGCAAGGTGAGTATCCGAAATTTCCTAAACAAAGGTTTACACGACTCCCAAGGTGGTGCACCTTCTATCACTCTGACACATCTCTTTTGAGCTAATAGGACTCGCTCAACATTAGTGGAGTTGCCCCACAAAATAAGACCGTAGTTAAGCACTGACGACACATAACCATGGTATGCCAGAAGTGTGGTCTGTAGACTAGAGGTTTTCCTAAGATTATAGAGTACATGCACATATTTTAAAATTCTATCACATACCATATCCACGTGTGCCTTCCAATTGACAAATCTATCCAGCATAATACCCAGAAACCTATTTTGGTCCACTTCAGTTAGTTCGTCATTGTTATGAAATATTTTTAATGCATTGTGTGGACGACCATAAGTACTAAATTGAATATATTTAGTTTTCGATAAATTTACATTAAGGTTATTGTCAGTTAGCCATCCTATAACTGATCTTATTGAATTGTTAATATCATTAGAATAGGAAGTTATGTCAGTTTTTTTATTACATGTCAAAATTAAAGAGATGTCGTCAGCAAATAAAATGCAAGAATTTGTTGTAATACTAGGTAGGTCATTTATGTATAAAAGGAAAAGCAATGGGCCAAGGACACTGCCCTGTGGGACGCCGGAGTTATTTTCTTTAAATGTGGAACTATAAGCGTGAATTTCATTATTAGTGTCTATGTTAGTAATTTGCACTGACTGTTTTCTGTTTCTAAGGTATGCACATAACCAAGTCCATGCTGGTCCCCGGATACCATAAGTTTCAAGTTTGTCAAGCAATAGTTTGTGAGAGACGAAATCAAAAGCCCGCGTCATGTCAAAAAAGACCACTGTTGCCAACCTACCAGCGTCCAGATTTTCAACTACCTTTCTAATAAGGTTAAAACTGGCCAATGTAGTAGACTTTTTTTTTTGAAATCCGTACTGTTCCTGTCTTAGTATGTTGTGTTTCTCAATGAAACTTACCAGTCTCTTGTACATAGCCAGCTCGAAAATTTTAGATAATATCGGAATTAGGGTGACCGGCCTATAATTAGTTAAATCATTTTTATTGCCTTTTTTGTGTAGAGGTTTAACTATTGAAAGTTTCAATTCATTAGGAAAATGACCATCCATAAAAGATAAGTTGATTAAGTGAGTTAAAATGGGAGCTATTATAGCTGAACATGTTTTTAATATTTTGGTTGATATTTCATCAACTCCTACAGCATTTGTATTTTTTAGTGACATAATGATTTTGCAAGTTTCTCCAATACTAAGGGGTTTTAAAAATATAGTGTTTCTAATATTTTGCTTACAAGTGTTCTGTATATTATTTCCCGTTTTTGTAGAATCTATTAAATACTCATTAAAAGCTTCAGCAATTTCGACGGGTTTTGTAATGACCAGTCCTCCTCGTTGGATATTTTGAATATATTCAGTTTCTTTAAGCCATTCTGATTCATTTTTTATTAGCTGCCACGATGCCACGACATTTTAATATTGTTTTGGTTGCACTCTCTGAAATTTTAATTAAAATTATATGCCTTATTCTAACAGCAACACATTTAGTTTTTAGAGTCTATCCCCCTTTTTACCTGAGAAATACTCTCCATAATTAGCCGAGCCGTTGTCTTTCAATAGACAAACAACCATAAAACTAGTCACAACCGAAATAAGAACCTTCTTTTAAGAAGTGAGTTAATAAATTGCCTCGTCGTTCATCTTAACACAAAGCAAGTTGTACAACATAATGTTATATTCAAAAAACCCTAAATCGCCTTAAGCCAGTCGCACCTAACACTTAATACCGAACATAACAACGCCCGCTCGTATTTCCCTCAGCTTGCCGAGGGACGGGTCTTGTACAGCCGCTGACAAGGGTCCAAACTCCGAATCAGAGATATTAATTTGTAAGGCTCCTTGTAAATTAACAGTCGCGTTGGCTCGTGTAACCGAGTTACCCGAGCTATGTGTGATCATCGCGTGACATATGAAGATATGTGGGACCTAATCTGGAAGGGTACCAGTATAATTAGTTAGGAGAAAATTGACGAAATTGTTTAGACTTTCGATTTTATTTATTAATGGAGACAATCTTTTATTGTGTCGTCGTGTCTCGCCGTTCCTTGATTGATGAGGATTTGTAACCTTCTAGACGAGCGTGCTACATCTGAGACCATATCATGACTTACCAACAGGTGAGATAGTAGACAGCTCATCTATCGTGTAAAAAAACCTCTGATATCCAGTCTGTTGCCTTCCTTCATTGATATCTAATCTAATCTAATTATTATTATTATTAAACGATTAAAATTGATAATTTCATATTTCCCCTCGAGGCCCAGATCATTGTAACATGATCGGAAACGTCGAGGTAAGAAAATTAAAAAGTGAAAATCACGCGATTAAGACCCAGGAGAGAATATGAATTTATGAGGAACAAATTGGAAAGTTACTTTGAAGTCAGGTACAAAGTTACAGCAGTAACTCTACACTACTCTATAGACATCTTAATAACTCTACTGGCGTCATAGGGGCTTCCCTATAATCAATAGTGATTAAAAGTCACTTTAGTAGCGTCAGTTATACGCGCAACTAACATAGCGCCTTCGAATAGCTCTAATTGGCACCAAAACGTATTGGTCTACGCTACGGGTTCTCATTAGATGTAATAATTGTTACAGTTATCCAGTAAAGGAAGAAAGAAGCAAAGGATAGGCCCCTAAAGAAATTAACCTCTTTCTATGGACTATTGTGGACACCAGTGATATCTATTTGTTGAGGGAACTTTCTCGTACAACGTACATAACAATAAGGCAGCCTAAACGAGGGGTCGCGGGTCCATTTCAGCGTTGCTAGGGACAAATATTTGTATGATCGGCAAATATACTACTGTATTGTGTTTGTGTTTGATCAATGTTCCACCAAACCCCGTATGAGGTGTCTTATTAGTTCCGGGCGAATGGTAAAGGTATATAGAGGAAAAAAGCAAATATAGTGATCAAAGGTTGTATTCTCCAATATCCATGACTAGTCCAATGTCCATATCAATTATGGACCCAAATGTAACAATCTAACGCTATTTTTCAAATACATATATGTTATTAAGACTTGTGGGCTAAGTCGGACCATAACTATAAGGTAAAAACTTTACGTTTTTACTTTACACTTCTTGAAAGCCAACAGACATTTTGTGGTCAGAGGTTTTAAAAATCTAAACCATTATCGATTAAGGTTGTGTAGCTCCCAAAAGTGTTATTCGATGCGTTAGGCGCTGCAAAGTACAGTGACGGACTCAGTAGTTAGGTATATTAAGTCGGTACAGGACTGGTGGGACCTTTTCCATCTGGATAGCTCAGTGATGTTATACGACCTAACTACTGCGCCTGATAGTTCGGTGTTAGGGCTTACGGACACCGGTCATTTTTTAAATACGTTTTTTTTGTTAAAATCGTGACAACATATGATGAAAATAAAAACGAACGCAATACAGAAGCCACGTCTATGTTTAAATAAATAAATAAATATTTATTTCCATTGTAAATTACATTTAAACTTTTACTAACTACGTCTACAAGATAATTAGTAAATTAAGTTGAGTATAAGTATAACAGCGGCCATTGCACTAAGTGAAACTTGTATCGCAGGGACCAAAACTGATTGACATAATTAATTTCTTATCATAAATATCTCTGGAAGACAGTCGTAGATGGTTAATGAACAGAAATATTAATACCCGCAATGTGATATTTGTTGGTAATAACTTTCCCAAAAAACAAACTGCGGCAAAAGCATTAATGTGGTTACTACCGCTGCGTAGTGCTTAAAAGTGGCCTTTAATCACCGCAATAAGCCTCTAATAACGTCAAAATTGCGTATATCCTGAAGTAGCTATTATTGAAACATTCAAAAAGGATTTATCTCATATATGAGACGAACAAAGCTTCACCTATCAAACACATCTCTGTATACTATGAATAACATTACATGTGTCCGATTGCATGACACATTGCGGCGGCTGGCATATATCGGGAACCGCTTCGCATTCTGAACATCGGGTTTTATTCCCGTATCTGCACACTGAACACTGAGCAGTTCACCACGAGCCCGTGAACGCCAGACCTTCGTTATTTGTACAAGCTGAAAGTTTGTCAGCGCATGGGGGGAGCCCCATCATCATCATCATACCTAACACAGGTAAGAACGATGGCCAATTAAGAAGTTTGGGTTACAGTGGCTTTGGCAGATAAATAGTTTCAAAACGTTTATTCAGTGTGATTTTTAGGTAATTTACCTGAGAGCGTTGTCGGTCTAGTAGTGATATCCCGAGTTTAATTTCAAAGGTCGTTGTTTTTGAATCCCGGCCGCGCAACAATGTTTTTTTTTCTTTAAGAAATTAATATTTGTGCTATTAAGATCGCTCTTACGGTAAATTAAAACATCGCAAGAAAACACACGACTTAAAGTCACGTATCAAAGCCCAGTTGTATGGCTAGTTGCAGAAACACAGTAAAAACTGTAACTTTTAACTTTGAACTAATTTTCTTTAAAATATTATTAATAATCACGTAAATCATTGCTAGACACTGAACATCGTGGCAAACGCTTGCCAGACATCCTTAAACGCTCTTACATGTGTTGGGAGCATACGCTGACAAACTTTCAGGTTTTACAGAATAATAAAGGTCAGGTATTCACGGGCTCTTGGTCTGCAGGCAATGTAAGCAGAATTGATGGATACCGCAGATAGGTACGCAATTAAACATCCTTTTGGCGACCGGCGCGGGCGGTCATCGGGCGGTAAGACTTTGATTAATTCCTGTTAGATCGATGATGGCGATCGGTCATTCGTAGTTTTGGGGTAGCTACAGCACTGATATTAATTCGAGTCAGTTTTTCATTATAAGGAATTTTAAATGAACTTTTTATAAGGAATGAAAATGTTATCAATTTTTATTGGCATCAAAAAACAAACACGCTGCCAGTACTTCCCTGGTCGACCGTTTAAATGTGAATTTATGCACAGCCGTATAGGTATTGCAACAACGCAGACAAAGTCACGAGCGTAGCTAGTTCTTAAATAAATTTAAAATTATTACCAAGAAAACCTGAACACTTCAAAAGCTGTAGTAAAGTCAAGAATCATATTTTTTATGCAACGCGAAAATAACTTTAAAATATCGCCCTAGGCATTCTGATATTATTAACAGAAATAGACTTCAATTTTAATATTTAATATGTAACATTTCAAATTGAAACAATTAGAAAATAAATAGAATCAATCAAAGTAATAGAAATCATATCGAAGTCTCATTAATATTTCATTTATTGAATCGAATATTCATTAAATTACTAATTCTCCGAAGCCATATAATCCTTAATGGTAGTTGGTAGCTCGTAATAATTGGTTCGGCCGATCTTAAGATGGCAAATATGGGGCTATTCCCTAGGAAATCGTAGCTTAACAAACATTAGCAAACACCAACTTGTAATGACCTCTGCACTAATAACCCCACAAGAACTTAAAGGTCAAGTGAGTAATTAAGGTCAAACGCCAATGTTACTGGCTCCAGGTCGTTTAGTAAAAACCAAACACTACAGGTTGAGGTTGTAGCTATTAGCATTTAAAGAAACCTTTTTTAAACCTCGGTGGGAAAAATGGGGTCTTATTAGTTTTAGGTGTCGGTGTATCTGACTGTCTGTGGCATCGTAGCTCCCAAATGGATGAAAGCGATTTTGATTTTAAGTTTATTTCTCTCTTAGGACAATGTGCTAGAAACTTATAGTCATACAATTTTCTACTTGGGATGATGGATTGGAATGAAACTAATTTTTCAGTTAATACAGAAAGGGTCTTCGGTCTCTGCTAAAGTAGAGACATATAAATGTCTCGAAACTAAGAGCATTGAAACAATGCTAAAAATAATAAACACCACGCGATTAAAACCGTAAAATGAGTTTAATTCTACTTAAACTCATCTTTTATTGAAAGGTAAAGAACGTTATGTATTTTTGACTAAAATATAAGTTTTTCTAAGTATACAAATTTAAGCTGAACAGATCTACTCGATGTCAATCAACACTGACCGACCACAACAGTAAAGTTCAGTCGATTGCGTAACTAAATTTCAAATCATCCCTGCCACCAATTAGGGTGCTTTAAAACAATGAAATGGTATATAATTATACTACCCTTTCAACTCAACGTTCATTATTTTATTCATAATAATTACTTAAATTTCTGTGAGGCATTCGTTGTACCTGGCACGATTAAACTTGTGGTGAATAAAACTTTGGAATAAAGACATTAGTAAGAAGTAACTTACCATCATATTTAGGCGTCATTAGAGAGCTTACTCATAAACGAAAGCTATAAAAGACATTAGAGTAGTTATGTGTGTTTGCCGTATAGACCCGGCATTGAATAGGGCTACCCTATCTCTTACCTGGTTTTGTAAAAAGCGGGGTAAATTTGGTCAAAAGGTATGTTGGTGGCCGCAACTGCAGGAATCATTGACTGTGCCGATCCTATAAAATCTGGAGTTTTAGCGGACCCTAAGAGAGAAATGCAACCGGAAACATCGCTCAGATCTTACAGTAGCGGCATAGCGTGTGTATATAACTTTGGCACCATAAGTACTCCGTAATTTGTTTTTATTGCACAAGGCATATCTACTAGAAATATTTTAAAGGAAAAATCATCTTCAAACAAGCGAGATCAGCGTTCTTTATCTCGTCGCGAGTGAATTTTTTAACATGAACATAGATACGATAACTTTAACCACAATACTGATCTGCCCCCATATTATTTATCTAGTGGAAGTCTAACAACAGTGGAAAATTACGTGCACCATGTTGTACATTGCTGCTTTGAGGTAATCACCGGTAATAACCACGTTACGTCAAAGCAGCAGTGTACTGCATAGTGCCTGTCAATTTCTAACCTCCACTGGATAGATAATATTTGGATTTGAGACAGGTTTTTCTTTTTGTACGGAGAGTCAAGTGTCAAATTCATCCCTCGAGTTATACTATAAACTAAAATAAAGAGACGAGTTCAATTAAATATTTCGTTCATTAACAGATTAACACTTTCCTCGCTATTAAGAGAAAATAACTTAGTAAAACTTCTTAGGTACTTATCCGAATATAAAAGTTTGGTACCTTTTGGTATAGTTAACGAGCCCCGAGTCATTTAGCGACGCCTAAGCCGCTAACACCGTCCGAAGTGCGAAGCTTGATCTCGAGAGGCTTTGCTTCAATCGCACCAAACTTGACCGAAAGTACCAATTATGTAAGACAGAAACGAAAACTATTTTCAAACTAAAACAGTAGAAACGAGATATTTTTTCGTTCTAAAAATCGTATTCGTATTTTAAATGTGATAGTGTTGGTGTGTAAGTAAGTAAACGTATGTTTGTTACTACTTTGTCCCTAGTAGGGTTGATGTCAAGCTGCGGCCACCAGCCTTAAAAACATTGCTAATTATATTTGGGGGTACCTTCTATTTATCCCGTTGACGGGGCATATGGACATACAACCAGAAACATTGTTCAAATTAAAATACCTACAGCTTTTAGAAAATTACCCGAAAAGTATCCATAATTGAAAGAAAAACAAAGTCATCCAAGTGTAGCAAACACTTTAAAACACATCAAAACCAGAAAAACAAAATTAAATATAACTTTTAAATTTATTTCATACTAGCTGTGCCCCGCGAGCATACACTCGCGAAGTCCCGTTCCCGCGGAAATATCGGGATAAAAAGTAGCCTATATGTTATTCCGGGTCTCCAGGAACCTATATCAAGTTTCAGTATCGTCCAGCCAGTACTCTTAGTGTGAAAGAGTAACAAAGCCACATATATAAAAACTTTCGCGTTTATAATATTAGTAAGATTATTCAAATATAAAATGTGTCGAAACAGCTTTTATTATTCTTCGAAACACAAATGCTATTGACACGGCAACCTTTATTATATTTTCAGACAGTTGGCTATTTGAACGTTTGCTATAAAAGTTAAAATATTTGGGATTATTTTATTTTCGTTTATGATCAAGTAAAATACATAGAGTAGCTTCAATTCGATCTAAGAGCGATGTACCCGGTCGCATTCATTTTGGGAACATTAGGGAATCATTTCTAAATTAAAATTGTCCAAAATTTCAACTAATACGCTTATAATGAAGCTATCTGCAATCGAAACTTTATTGCCTAAAGATGTTTTGAAAACGGTTTACTCCAAGAAAAATATATCACAATTATCATTTTTTTATATTTTGGTCAAATTTAATAAATGATCCTCTCTGTAAATCATGGTCCAACGGAGTTGCATTCACCTTTTCTTAGTAAACCCTTAAACAGGCATGTCTGTTGAACACCTAAATATTAAAAGCACGTTTAACCGCAAACACAAAGCTCTGAAACCAACATAATTATCTCCAAACCTAAAATTATTTAGATAAGTGTTAACAACTTATATTACTTTATTAATATTATATCCGATGCTCGGTAATGGCATTGCATTTACTACTAAACGACTAATAAAACTTCGACGAATAGTACCTATTCTATAGTTACTATGGCGATAACTTTAGGCCATAAATATTAATCTGTGACAAATTCTACTAATATCATAATAGTGAAAGTTTGTGAGTATGTTTGTTGCTTTTTACATAAAAACCGCTGAACTAACTCCGATAAAACCTAGTATGTAGATGTCTGAACATTTGCAACAAAATATAGACTACTTTTAATTTCATTTCCGCGGGATCATTAACCTTATTTTTGAATCGCTCGTTGCACTTTGCGGCTCATAGGCGTCGTTGTGGTCGTGCGATTCATATGGAAAAATCACAGAAATCGAACGAAAATCAGTAAAAATTGAGGTATTTAAATCGCTCGAAATAGCACATTTAGTTTAAAAATAGAGCCCCATAACTTACGCGAACGCCTCAGCTAATATAATATTTATAATTCACATTAATATTTAAAATATTTCTAACATCGAAAATGGTTATGAAATTGTTCATTTTAACGAATTCAAGCAAAATTACTTGTATTCTGCCAAATTATGGACTTCAATAAATAAATTAACTATTAAGAAGTATAGCATACTCTACCTACATTTTTAGGACGCTATCGTATCATTGCATTGGATCCGAGCACCTGAGCTCTGCAATGCTGAAGTTACATTATTAAACGACCGGCTAAATGATCTAGTTATATTCATCTACTATGTACTTACATACTAAAGAGATAGAAAAATAGTTTTACATGTAAATTCTTTTTTAATAAACCAAAGCATGTTTTCTAGACATGGTTTCCTTAAATAACCCATATACAGCTACTGTTCTATACAAAGGCGCCGACGCTCCCCTTATACCTGGATAAATCCAGGCTGCAGTAGGTACGTCTCGTCGAATCTGGGTTGTTAATCCCGAATATAGTCTAAGTTCCACCTAGAACTTACTGGTAAGGTAACTTAAGGTATCAAGTTCTACTCTATCTAAAAGTTTCCTGGAAGAAATCTGTCTCAGCGATAAGGGCCGTCCATTTTGTGCACCTTTTTTTATTATTATTTACAAGGTGTACTTCTGTCTGTTGTGTTTTCTATGTACCAATAAACTACTATTTTGTACTGATTAAGATTTTCTCTTTAGGTTAGTACAAAATTTGGACAGTTGAACTAGGCGTCTATTACTTACCTGAAACGTAATAAATCTGAAACTTCCTAAACAAAACTGTAAATTTCGCACCATACTTGCCCTATTACATATTCTGTGACTATAATAAGCTGTGAAAATTACAAATCGTAATTTTATTTGCCGACTGAATGGACTGAATGAATGAAATCGCTTTACTTCCTGCTCTTCGCTGCAAATCACTAATCCACCGAGTAACAGCTTCAACCGTTTAGAAACCGATAATAGAGTATATTCAAAGCCATTACGGTTTGAGATCTCGAGCTAGTTTTAATTAACACTAGAACGCAGACAATGTCGATATTGCGGGGAATGTAGGTACAGGTAATCAATGACAGGGCCCACATGGCCTATGGACCGGGGGAGATTATCTTAATGGCACCGGAGCGTACGCAAATTATGTATTCGTGAAGCACAATCGGGCCAAATGAGAGGGCAATCACCCGCCAACCGTGCTGATGTGGAACGGCGCATTGACAGACGTGACGACATCTACAAACTGAATCGATAATTCGCACACGATTTGTGTGGATGTCAACGAAATAGAACATGCATTCGTTTACGGATAACTAATCAACCAAATTCCCCCAGAAGGAGGAGGTTATCTATTCAGTTGTTTTTTTATCAACCCGTAGTGGGTTTACATAAATCCAGCCTGCAAGAGGTCGCTTTTATTGATCGCCTATTGTATTTAGATATTTTTAAATAGTTTTAAGTATAATTTCTGAATGAATAATTTCATCAAAAATGTTTATTAGTTTATACTATATTTTACCTTGTTGTTTCTGTTGCAATTTTTTATTATTTTGTCTGTTTATTCATTTGTGATTTCTTGTTTTTGTTTGTTATTAACTTAATGATTTGGTACAACAAAGAGTTAATCTACAACAAAAAAAAAAGAGTATTGGCTTCTAGATGGTCCCATTTAAATTTAGCGAAGATCTAATGGGAACCTTCGGAATAATGAGTAGACTAGCATCCCAGTATGTGGTTAATTACAGATTTTTGAGCACCTACCAATTAATAGAATTGGCTCCTAAAGACTTAGGTAGAGACTGATGAAACCACCTTATCATCAGAAAACTCCTTCATGATTAAAAATACGGTAATAAGTTTGATGATTTTCATTTATTTCTCACTAAGTAAATGATTGTGCTTCATGAGGAAGCAATGGATATTATGAATAGAGAAGTGTACTCGTGGTAACATTCAGTCGTTAAGTCTGGGTTATTATTAATGAATTTGTTATTCTTCTCATTAATAATAACTGGCAACACCGGTTTCACAATAACACGCATTTCATAGAAATAATTCGATTTGCTGAACCAAATTGTGGTGTTAGATTTATTGAAATTATTGTTTAAAATTGTCACACGCAGCAATAACATTTTACCAACTAAAACGTATTAGAAATTGTATAATTTACCATGTTTATAACGTTTATTCTCTGTAGATCCAGCGTATTTTTTTTTTAGGGAAGTTTACCGCTTACTCGAAGATGGCTTGTTTTATTTGGTTAACTCGATATTTTGACATCGATCTCAAATGTTCACGACATATGCAGTACTAGCTGCGCCTCGCGGTTTTACCTGCGTAAGTTCCGTTCCCGCGGGTATATCGGGATAAAAAGTAGCCTGTGTTATTTCCAGTATCTAGCTACCTATATACCCCAAGTTTCATCGCAATTCCAATTCGCAATCGCAATTCGTTTCGTTGAATTTTTGAAATCGGTTCGGAAATCCAAAGAATTAAATGAATTTTTAAAGTAGTTGTAGAGCCTATATTCATTACAAACAAACAAATAAATCTTTTCTCTTTATAATATTAGTATAGATGGTTTCATTCCAATATTGGTTCTGAAAAAGCAAGCAAAGTAGCAGTATTTCTCTGAATAGGCTGGAAATAAGTTTAAAATGTTTCGAATAGATTTTCCAGGGAGGTATTCGACGAGGTGCGGCAAGGCGAGCGCGAGGGTGCGGTACAGGGATGCATTCATCCCAGTGAAGAGGCGCGAGCGACCTATTTTTGTCACCCCTCTTCGGTGTTGATTGGCTCAATCAACCGCTCAAATGAGACCTGCCTGCGGTGCCGTTTGTTACTTTGTTGAGACCTTTTGCGTCTCTCTTAAATGATCATGCAATTTCTTTACAGTTTTATTTCCTCGAAAGATTTTCAGGAAAAACCATTCAAACGTTTAAGTATTGATTTTTTTCTTACGCTATTGAAAGTTTTGCAATAGCGATGCGATTTAAGGTAGAAAAACATTATTTTTGATTTATTCTTTCAATTACAATCCTAATGGAAAAGTCGGCTTGTCCCTCGTCGTATCAATGGCATATCTAGCTCTTCCGATGGTCTAATTAAAAAGAGAAATCAATAAATAAATTTTGTGACCAACACACAGCGTCATCTAGCCCCATACTAAGTTTGTGTTACGGTGACTAATCAACGGGTATACTACTTATTTTTATTCTTTAATTACATATTATACATCGAAATACACCCATCAGGCCAGCAACAATAATTTATTTTAAGAATAAATATCTGCACCCGGCGGAAATTTAACCAGCAACCTTCTGCAGTAGAGAAGAAGAGTTTTTCTCTGTGAATGTGAGTAACATATAGTTTAAAGTATAGGTACTGTACTAAAAACAGAAATTTCGCTTATATAATAATTCTTCGTCGCACCATAAACTTGGAATAAAAACAACTTGAGAGTTAAATTCAACTCTGAAAATTTCAAACTTCAAGTTAGTTGTATTTATCACACGTGGCTAAACTTCTTAGCTGAGCGTTTCTCTAGTTAAAACTAACTCTTTTGGTAGTTTGGTGAAGTAATGGTCCGCACGCCTCCGACTTGCCGTGTTAAGTCGGTCTTTTACCGCAAGTGCCAACCACTATTAAAAGTTCCTAGGGGAAAACGATACGCTTATGCACCACAACGTGCGGTGGCATTATGTAACCTGAAATTCACCAGAGCGTATAATTAATTTGAAAACAATGTTACTTTAGGCCTGATTTCTTATTCCACGGATAAAAGATATCTGTCGAATAAGTTAGATACCAACCAAATTTAAAGGCCTTCAAATTATGATCTTCTCAATTTAGATTTATTTTCTTTTTAAATATGACGTTTTTCATTGGGTGGTGTTACATTTTATTTGTCGGATTTTATTTATCTGATTCTGATTTAAAAAATCAGCTCATAAAGTGTTAAATAGTCTACATCTATATCAAAGCAAGTCTTTGATTTAACGTACCGTTAATTCTTTTCTAAAGATTCTTCAACATATATTTTTTGTTTCTCAACTTACATCGAAATGAATAGTTTGGTTATTTTTAAAAGGATCATTGGATAGCGTTCAAATTAGAAAAAATATGATACGTCATGTTGATTGTCCAAAAGTGGGATGTCATAAAGTTAGGAATACTGTCACAAAAGAACCCCAAATGACAAGGTATCTCCTAATTTCTTTTGAATTACGCAGCGGCCTTTTGCGCAACGGAGATAAATAAATAAATTATGTCAAGATCCCGCAGCGCCATCTATATAGTCAGATTCAGATTACCACAAGTAACATGTCATTCAATTTCCATCGTATATTATGGTTAACTAGGTACTATGGTCCCATGGTAAGCTACAAAATCTTCTGTTATAATATATTCATTAAATCCAGTATTATAATAATAAATATAAAATGCACTAAACGTACAACAACTAAGCGGACCCAAAGCGGAAAGCTGGTTAAAAAAACAAAACATTTTGTAAAAATACGATGTTCTTTTTAAAACCATCCCTCATTTTCTCTCTTTATTAAGCAGTAAAGCTTCTTTACAGTCTTACATGGGACAGGTGTTATGCAAATAAGAGACAGTAACAACCCTTAGGCGAGTTACTAATGCAGATTGCGTTCAGGTCATATCTAAATCGCGGTATAGAACGTAACGCCGGCACTTTATCTTAACTCAACACCTGCCCGCATCCCTCCCCCCCCCCTTTTGAGTTATATCAGCGGTTCTTCTTTTGTTGTTTAAGAATAAGTTTTTCCACGTAACTGTTCGGCCGCGGCTCTCCTTCCACGCACCTGCTTCGTTCCCCTTGAGCGTTATTAGGGTTCGGAAAGTAAACAGGTAGCGTCATAATTCGATGCCGCAACTGTGTCTCCTTCGTTTCGTACAGTGATTTTGTGGCCATATACATATCTACAGAAGTAGATACGTATAACACAGAAACACAATGAATACCTACTATAAATTTAAACAAAACACAGAGCGTGTTAAAATAGCCCCGCGGGATAATTCCTGTAATAGAATTCCCAAAATCCAAAGTTTCATTTCAACATCATTGCAATTGCAAAATATATACGATGAAAGCTATAACTTGCAAGAGGACTGCAATCGAAACCACTATTATGCAAAACAAAAATAGATAAACGACAAATTATCTATCTATTTTTGTTATTTGACAAACGACAAGTTTGAAATTAAAGATTGACTGCAATTTTATTGAAATAATATTTTGGATAATTTTAATACCAGAATATGCCTTTTAGGCGAAATAATCGCTAAAAGCAATATTTTATTTCAGCACCCAATACTTACTTTTACGACTTTAAAGACAATCTTTTTAAAAATCGTCACTTTAACATTGATATTATCTAAGTAATTGTTACAGATTGAGCGATTTGTTAAATGCCATATAAAATATTATAAAATGGAAAATGTTTATGTAAACGAGGTATTTCTTTCACCTTCAGTTGAATCTGAAGTTCAAGTCAAATAAATAGGATTCATTTCGAGTGGAATAATAAATCGTCTCTTATCAACAGTTTATAGTCGATGTATTTGAGGAATTATCTGCAGAACCCTCAACCGAACACGGTCCAACGCACGGCATAACTTATATTTATCGTACTCATTTTATGTGTATTGTGGAGGAAATAGTACTCGCATTCCGAACTTATCGCGTCTAATGTTGCGTTATTTTTTTATTCTTACAAGACACAGAATAAACATCAGAGTGCTTTTCTAGTAGATTGACTTCTTAGAATTCGCCGCTATGAAATGGCTCTTTCGATTGTGAGCTGATTATCATTTTATACTTACGATAGATGTTGTAAATATTGTCAGAGCTTCAGCGGCTTTTTACAAATGTCACGTAAAAGGAACATCGAATTTATTTGTGACATCGCCTCTAGTACCTACTAGTACTATTATAGATCTCAAAGATCTGAATCTCAAAGATCTGAATTCCTTAAAATAATATAAAGTTATCGTTTAGAAAAGTCAACAAACTATGATGTCTTTGGAACGCGACCTCCAATTCGAAGAAGACACAAGAAACTCATGAGGTTTTTTGTTGCAGTGATCATGTGATTCACAATGTCGCATATTTAGAACTCTAATCAAACTGCAGCAATCGTCTATACTATAATCCTTACTAACATTAAAAGTGCGAAAGCAACTCTGTCTGCCCCCGTAGGATTTTGTAAGAATACAAGACGAGTCAGGCTACTACGTCTCTCTACGTACACTGTCAAAGATGAGAATATAGGAAGGCGACATTTTTATTATAAACATGTGTCGAGACTCGGGATATATCTGTCGCTGCTGATGTAATGTGTTCCCTTGATGTACGCGAACGTTTCCCTTTGGATTGTCCTATTACCTTATTAGGGACGTTACGTGTTTCCGCTTTTTGCCTTCACTCTGTTGATTTACGCTCCTGTTTTGATGTTTTACAGGAATTTTCTGTGTAGAGAAAGTATCAAGTTTTACGACTTGGGAACAAGTGGAAAACAAGATCTGGAGAAGAACGGTAGGTAAACCAAAACAATGAAAAATATATTGAAATAAGTTAGAAAATCTTTACATCTTGATGCAATACAAGCTGCCTCACTGCCTACTCAGAGATAAAATAAGTATATCTTATTGTTATAGGAAAGAGTTTATTTGACCACTTACACATATAAAGTAACCCCCTTACTTATAAACGCTTATAATAATTAATGCGCTGCATCATTATGCATCGTTCGTCTTTTACGGTCACATGAAGTTTCAAAGTTGATAGACAGAGACAAACGTCAGTCATGTCTAAATAATATTTTATAAGTATGGCAGTAAGTGTTAAGATTAATTTTAAAATATTTACAGTCGAATATGAGGGCTAATTAAACAATTGAGCTGCTGTTAGACACAAAATATTAAGAATTTAGAAACTGCTGACTTAACCCCTTAAATTTTAAGTGTGTTTCAGAATTCTTCTGTTACCTGTAAAAATAGAGATAACATACTACTTTGTTACCTAAGGGTTACTAAAAAGAGCTTACTTTTAACATGGTAAAAATTACATCAAATTAAAACAAATAGAGGTACTTACTATCTCTGTGCTAAAATAGTTAAATAACTAGCTGCGCCCCGCAATTTCACCAGCGCAAGTCTCGTTCCAGCGGGATTATCGAGATAAAAATATGTGTTATTCCAGATATCCAGATATCTTTCATATCAAGTTTCATCGCAATCGGTTTGTTAGTTTTTGCGTTAATTAGTAACAAAGTCAAAAATAGACATACAAACTTTCACGTTTATAATATTATAAGAAGTTAGATGTTAAATAACTACTTATTTATAGAAACGTTAGTATATAAATTTACATATAAATAAATCCTGTGACCAACACACAGCGCCATCTAGCCCCGTGGTAAGCTGCTAAGCTTGTGTTACGGTGACTAAACAACGGATATACTACTTATATTTATTTTTCTTTTGTAAATACACACGTATTATACAAAGAAATACACTCAGACCAGATACAAATATTTATTTTTAAGCATAAATATTTGCACCCAGCGGGAATCGAACCCGCAACCTTCTGCATTGCAGAAGGTTGCGGGTTCGCCCGACGCGCCATAGAGGTCGTCAATATAATCGTAAGTAGTCTAATGCTGTGGAAAGAGGTACTTAAATTAAATTAAAAGTACAAAACATGCAACCCTAGAAACGGGCGCGGTCGAATAGTGGAACTTCAGGGCTTTACCCAGATTATCTGAAGGCTTAACGTTAGGGGCATTAGCGAACATTCTCGTACGGACCGCGACATCGGTGTGGTCCCACCTACTAATGTATTGATAGATTTATCTAAGTACCGACCCATAATACGGATTAACGATGTTGTTTACGTAACTATCAAAGTCATAGTCTAATGAATATTGCATATGGATATCAAATCAAAGGAAGTAAGCAGACTACAGACCATTAGATTTAACTACACAGTTCTAACTGTGCAATTCAACTGGAGCTACAGTTTAAACTGCGTAGTTAAATCTAATGATCTGTAGGCTGCTTAAAAAAAATGGGAGAACTGTGTACCAAAATGTAAGAGATACCTTAACAGTATCAAAAGGAAAACAGTTCTCAACTTGACTATGTTGTCACTTTCTTTTTACTGTGGGGGACGCCCACAGTACCTACTAGATGGCACTAGTTAGAAATCCTGAATCGCGATATCAACTTTCTTTCTGAGATAAGCTCATATACAATTACCAACGCGGACTACCGGACAATACAACCTGCCCGGTGGAAAATCTTCTTTTTGGAGGTACACACCCTCCAAACTTGTAACCCCGCACATGCACAAAGAGCGCAATCTTCGCCGACATGAGCTTTCAACCCCGCACCACCCCCCCTTTGATAGACAAAACAATACTGTCAGTGCTACAGCAGCGGCATATGGAATATGTTTCATACTTTACCTCAAGTACTAGTACACGCAAAATCATTATATCTAAATGGTATAATGTGCTATGGATATTCTAAAGTTTTTGATCTCATAGAGGAGGCTAAATGGGATAAGAACCTTCCATTTAAGACTCTACCCACAATAATGACACAATCATTAGGGATCACTTGAAATGAAAATTGTAATTCCCTCAGAAATAATCTTGTACGTAGGTGTTGGAGTATGCCAAGCGCTTACGGTTCCGAAAACGCTAATTAGTCTGAAGTTATTCAACCTCTTGGTCGTTTATTTGATTATTAGATACGTAGTAGGATTATAATGTCTTTGATTATATTATTAGTTCGAAACCTTTGACGTATACGGAAAAAGTCCATCGAATTACTTTTGTAAGCGAACACATCGTATATAGTTACATAGTAAATATTTTATTTTTACATGGTTGCAAGGGTTATGTTATCTAATAATATAGTGAATGTAATACAACGCCCTTTAGTGTATCCTAATATTTTAAAGATTTATAACAAATTGCATTCGAAACTAATAAATCGATTTCAAAAACTATTTCTTTAATAGAAAGCTAGATAGAAATAAAAAGTAACACAGGATTACTTTAGATCCTGAGATCTTCGGGATCGGTACTGATGCGGGTAAAACCTAGGCACACATAGCCGTGTCTTTACTTACTGCGATCTATAAATACGGGTGCAAATATCACTGGCACTTCAACAGCTTTAATATGCGTTTGTGCATATATCTGTCGACGAGTAACTGCACGGGATTCTTGTTTGCTTTGCGTTAATTAATTAAATTGTCGAATGCGATCAAAAAGCTCGATGTGGTCCGACGTTTAAAATAATTACTCGACAATATGAAAATTACTATCGAGTCGATAAAACAATCGAGTAGGTACTCGTAGTAGGTAGCTATTGTGAATGCCTTTTGTGCAATCGTCCAATTTATTCATGAATGTTTTAAAGATTTATTACGAAACGAAAATGTTTGCTTACGTTGAATTTATCGGGTTCTCTGTCGGTGCTTTTTGTAAACATTACTTCGGACGTACATCTGAATGGACTGCACGTTTTTAATTACCGAATACAGACTGTATCTGCCGTGTAATCAGTAACCAGACACGATTAAGGCTCATTCCATGATGCGGAAGAAAATGGATGTTTTGCAATTTTGTAACGTAAGATTCTAATTAGGTATGGGTGATGGCAATTTGTAATGTACACGCAATCACGAGCTTCCGTAATGCGAGCCTGTAATATCGTAAAGGTCTGCAAACCTAGTTATCTGTTAAAATTTTATTAAAATCGGATGAGCCGTTTCTAAGATTTGCGCGCACAAAGGCACAGACAACCAGAAAAACTGAAAAATAGTTTTTATTGCGTTTACCATTAAAAATTGTTTTTTAATATCATCCAAAACCAGACGTCACTCAATTACAATAATCATTTTATAATAGATGGATTATTCGACATATTATACAGAAACGCAACTGAAAATATAAGGTCATCTCTAATAATAAGCAGCTTCTAAATTTAAAATGAGTATATGATTTATTGAGTTAGGAGCTGCTTATTGGTTTAGGTAGCAATCAAATTTTAATCAGCGTTTCATTATTCGGCGGTAACCAAATTAACAAAATGCATCGCGAAGTGAATAAACAGTGTATAGTGTTTATTTGGAGTAAACTTGGTGAATCCGTGGTTTTGGTTGAGGATACTTGAAATTGCGAATACGAGCACCCGTACGATTCAGATTATGGCACCAATTTCTTACTTTATAAATGTCACAAAAGATAACCATCAACTAAAAACAACTAGTAACAAAGACAAAGTCCGAGAACGTACCTACTACAGCTCGTATTCGCAACTTCAAGTATCCTCAACCAAAACCACGGATTCACCAAGTTTACTCCAAATAAACACTATACACTGTTTATTCACTTCGCGATGCATTTCCAAGTGCAATGCAGCTAACTATGATAGTTAGCAACAACGGTACTTAGCCAAATGAAAACTGTAACGATCCGAGTGAGCTCTAACACTAATTTCCATACACAAATACAAATTTGAAACTAAGCTTTATTATTATATATAACATAGTGTAAATGGAAGTGGTTTGGGAATGTTTAGCTAGCTTTGGTTGAGTGTTATGGGTATTCCAGTTTTGGATGTTAATCACTTAATGGTTTGCGATATATTAACTAATAAATATATTAGCTGCGCTTCGCGGTGTCACCCGTGTAAGTCCCAACCCCGCGGAAATATCAAAGTAACAAGTAGCCTATGTGTTAATAAAGATCTGTAGCTTTTTGCATATCAAGTTTCATCACAATCTTTTCAGAAGTTTTTGCACGAAGAATAACAAAGTCACATACATATATTTGCAAACATTCGCGTTAAAACTCGTAATATTGGTAGGATAGGATTAAATTCATCAGCTTCGCCTACGTTCTACCCGCATAAGATCCCGCGAGAAAATCGGGATAAAAACTATCTGTACACCAATTTTCATCGCATTCGGTTCAGTAGATTTTGCGTGAAAGGCTAACAAAAATATACTTACTTACAAACTTTCACATCTTACTAATATTAAAACGCCAAAGTTGGTATGTATGTATGTGACTTTGTCACTCTTTAACGCAAAAGCTTCTAAACCAATTGTAATGAAACTTGGAATATAGGTAGCTGGATACTGGGAATAACACATAGGCTACTTTTTATCCCGAATATCCCACTGGAACGGGACTTACGCGGGTAAAACCGCGAGGTGCAGGTAGTTTATAATAATTAGTAGGTTGGCTTCAGTCAGTCCTTCTGGATACGGTATTCTCTGAAGCTCACTAATCCCGTTGCCGACATGACCACCTTCTAATTATACTAAACTAGACTACAGGTGTCCTAATTGGCTATGATCGTACGAACTAACGATGCTGTTTCGTCGCACGACCAGATTTGACAAGAAATCTCTAGTCATTGAAGGTAAGCTCTAATTAAAACTTTTCGAAGAGATATGAGTTTATTCTGAATGCTTGTACGATTGTTGGGCAATTAAGACGACGCCTAAGGCTTATCAATAGCAATGGATACAAGTTTGAAAATACCCATACTCTGATTTAAATAAATTCTACTAATATTATAAAGGAAATAGTTAGTTATCATAGACGTACGAAAGTTTGTAATTCCTACATGTAAACGAATGAACCAAATGTGACGAAACTTTGATTAGGGAGCGGAAATTTTTGAGCTATTAAATAAGAGACTATATTTATTTTGTAACTGCAACCCCTTGCGATTTGGCAGTCCTGGATTTCCCTAAATAAGTTGGCTAAAATACAAGATCACGAAAACGGCTAAACCGATTTATAAGATGTTTCATTTTTTGCATTCGTCTTGACGCAGAGTAGGATTGTATCCTCTGAGCATATTTTTTTTCATAGATATGTAAGAAACAAATTATATTATGAAGATATTTTTTTCACATGCCCGATGGCGATACAAAGTGCGCCAGGTCAGAACTAGCGAATTTCAAACAAAATGACAACTGTATAGGTATAATATAATGTTGCGTCGGAGTTACAAAATAGAGACAATCGTCACAAAACAGACAATGACAATATTATTTTGATTAAAATCAAAACACAATCAATCTGGCGCATTGCCAAATGGTTAATGAGGTCAACAATTTCGAGTCGGAACGGTTTTCGGCGGTGGCCATTTATGTAATGATTTTTCCGACAACAATACTGCGCGGTTATGTCTCTAATAATGTACGTGGATGTGTTTCCTGTACTGTACATTGTTTGTTTCAATATTAGGACATACATATTGTACCTACCTACATGTAATATGAGTAATTTTCAGCAAATGATTTACCTATAATCAAAATGGATTATAATATGCGTCAATGTCTGTGATTATATCATGTTTTTGTTATATAGCATATCATCTATAACATCTACTAGTGTCTATTACCGCAATAAAATCTGCATTTTTTATTTTCTAATGTCCAAATTGTCTAAATGTACGGAAGTTCTGTAATTGGATTCTTTATAATAATGAGCAACTTGCGCTACAATCTACAAAATAGGCTACTTCTGTCTGTACATAGTTAGGTACCTATATATAACATAAGTAGCGCGCCCAGTCCTTTACTTATCGCTGTGCAAAAATCCACACTTAAGCGGTCGACCATACCAGGCGTGCACAGACAATTCCAGCTAAGAACAAAATCCCTACTCTACAGTTACAAAACGAAATACAAAGAAAATTATAATGGGCACAATACTCATCTGCGTTAGGTTAAATTTAATAAATTAATTGAAATACAGGATAATCTTCGTTGTTTTCATTACACAGGGTATCTTTATAGGTAAACAAGAACGCCCCCGATCGCCCATAACGATTTTTCTAATTTCATTACAACGAATATTTTCCTTATATCTCGCTTTCTTTTAATGTTAATTCATTTTATTGTTAACATTCAATAAAAATTGCATTTAGAAAAAAGGTTTTTGTGCCCAAATTCAATACTCACTGAGGGATTTGAAACCACGATATCACTTTTTCTAGCGGAGTGCGCTAACCGACTACGTCAAGTGAACTCAAGTCCCAGGGTTAAATAAAAGGAACGCATTATTCTTATTTTTCGAGTTATAGGGTCGTGGTGGCGCCATCTGCCGGGGTTTATTCACAGAAATCCTACGGTTTACAGTTTGACAATTTGAATTGAAAATAATACATCGAAAGGCCAGCCTCCCTGACCTATCTAAATTAGTCTGTTTTTTTTAGTGTTACTCACATAATTTCATCTATGGTTTTCGCGATTTTGCATAATAAAACACTTTATTTATCCGGTTTAATCGCGTTTTTATTCATGGTTTTAAACGAAACGAGCTTTCAGCAACTTTACAGTTGGCTTCAGTTGTCAGTCAACCTTGAAAAACCCAACTAAAGATAAATAAAGTGTTTTATTGTTACTCACATTTCAGGGAAATGAAAAAAAATCCCCTGAAATTTTCAGGGGATTTTTAATTTCTTGGACATTTGGAACAAAAAACATCTTTTCGAAACACAAAACTTCCCGAAATAGGTTCCGGAAGTGTGGTTAATACAAAAAAAACTTCAAATAAAAGTAAAAATTGAACAGAAATATGAACCGAAAATAAATAATGCTGTTTATTTTGTTTCTTAGAGTAAAAGTAATCCGAACAGCTGCGGTATATAAAAACTTTGCAACTAGAACAACAAATGGACATAAATATAAAGTAGAAAAACAACAGTTTCTTGTTGTTTATTTACGGGCTATGCATCGTAATTTCAACTTGGGGCGTTATAAACAAACACTGAAAAATATTGGTAACCAAACGTAACTGGCAAAAAAACATTAACTTTCGTTTTGGCTTCGCCGTGGTCGAGTAAAAATGATATTATGAAGCCTTGTATGTTAACTTCAGATCATTATGTACATCACTTAAACAATAAAAAAATCTTGATTCTTGCTTGTTTTTTTTTTGTATTATTAAGCAGATTTTGACCTACTAAAATCTTAAATTAGTACAAAATCTTAGAATAGCTGAAATCTAACTTTGGTCCTTATAAATCAGTGGTTATAGTGTGATGTGGTAAAATGTTTAAAAAAAAATGTAAAAAATTAGTAATTTAAAACCTATCATTAAAAAACTAAAAAATATATTTGGCAAAAAGTGACTGCATCGGCCGGGAATCGAACCCGGGCCGCCCGCGTGGCAGGCGAGCATTCTACCACTGAACCACCGATGCTTATGAGTTAAGCATTAAAATTAGCTTATACCTACTATGAGTATCGGCACAAAACGTGACTTTATGGAATCTATGACGCAAGAACCATTTGAGCGATATCAGCAAAATCAGACTATAAATTTTACCTTTAGGTATTTAAAGAACGAGTTCCTTTGCTAATTCTATCGATTTATAATACACACTTAACTCATGGTTCTAGCACCGTATTAAAATATAAGGTACCTCAAACAGAATTATGCGTCTCAGTATTATATTAGTATATTACACAGAGCGCCGATTAGGAAAACTGGATTGTTGTAAAATAGGTAACATATCTAACAGTTTTTAAAAAACTGTCTTATAATATAAAATCTACTTCATCATTATATCCATACTATCATTTGACTATTTTTTTTAGAAATAATATTTAATGATTTCTTAAACAAACCAAAAATTCAGAAAAAATAGTATTCAAAGAATTTTTATCTTGCATTATTAAATCGTGTTTTCGTGCTTAAAAATGAAAATAAGAAACCAGAAAATAAGAACTGTGACACTCATTTTTATCCAAACACAAAAATGACTATCTACTTTACATACATCACACATACGCAGATACATCACTACCTGCGTGGTTCGGTTTTACCCACGTTAGTTCCTAATCCGTATTAATATCGGAATCAAAAGTAGCCTGTCTTAATGATCGATAATGTAGCTTCCTAGTCGTGAAACAATTTTTGAAATAGGTCCAGAAGTTTCGAAACCTTTTTATTACAAACAAACAAATAGATATTTCCTCTTTGATATTTTTAAAGTGTTTCCTACACTTGGATGCCGAAAATCTTAAAGAGATACTTTCCAAAAATTCGCACCCGACATGACGTTTTATTATTAAAGGACTCTCTAAAGATGCAGGTTCAAGTCCTGTCGCGTACAGATTTTTGGAAAGCATTTCTTTAGTATTTTCGTCATCCAAGTGTAGGAAACACTTTAATTATATAAAAAAGGTAATCGGAAGCGATTTGTCAATGTCACATTAAATTCTATGTAAATAGAAAAATGCAAGCTGGCAATCTGCATAGAGGCCGGTAGATGGCGCTGCGTGCCTTAAACGGAAACAAAAAGAGATGTGATCCTTAAATTCGGCTCGATTGGACGCGCACCTGTGGCCAAAAGATACTTCCCAAAGATGTAGGTTCAAGTCCTATCGGGTGCGAATTTTTTGAAAGCATTTCTTTTAATATTTTCTCTTTATAATATCAGTATAGAGAACAGATAGATAGATAGATACATAATGCAGCTGCGCATACTTTAGTTAGTATCTTTACTTATAATTAAGGAAGGGAGGACAAAAAGTCTGCACTTGGAAATAAATTTAAAAAAAAGTTGTCTAGAGGACCTAGGAAAAGTAGTAGAACAAATATATAATGTTTAAAATTCATGTTTGTCTGTCTGTTTCTCTGTCTCTCTATCTGTTCCTTATACAATTAAAAACTACTAATCCGATTGAAATCTGTTTTTCAATATTGAATAGTTCTATTTTCGAGGAAGGTCGTGGTATACTTTGCATCGAAATCCAATCAGTAGAACCCGAGTAATGAACGGAAAAGTGCAACCGCTTAAAAAAACGCTCGGCTGCCCCCGCTCTTGATAACGCGTTATTCACTTCCACGGGTGAAACCGCGGGGCGCAGCTAGTACTAGATACATCATCAAATACGCATACGTAATCTCTTTGAATTTGAAAGAGCACTACCCACAGTGTAAAATAAAACTTGTAAACCTGTAGAATTTACATAGAGCGTAAGCCTTTAGAATAGGCTAGAATTGTGTCGATACCTACCTATTTGCAACGGATTCGATTGGATTTCAATTGAGGATTGGGCGCTGGCTGATGGGAGCCTGTAGTAGGTACCTACCTTACATATAGATATACAATATGATACAGGATGAAAGGGATGTGGTTGTTTAATCAATCAGACAATAAAAGTCGTTGTCCACAGTCAGGCAGTCGAAAGTGCACTAAAATGATGAAATAAAAAAATTGAAATTGAAACTCATTCTTCAATTCTAATCGCGTTCTATTTACTATTTTTTAGCATTGTTGCAATGCTCATCGTTCTCCAAGAATTTGTGCTCATTCGGAATGATCGTGTGGGTCGCGGTTACGGCGGTGTTGCCATTTACTTGAAGTCGAACATACCCTACACTATAGTTAGCACGTCGAGACAGCCGCCTCCCGCGGATGCTGGTGAGCACTTATTCATTGAGATTACGTTATCTCGGACAAAAATTCTTCTAGGCGTTTACTATAGTCCGGACAAGAACGTAAATTATTTCGCTTCATTTGAGAATCTACTTGAAGATCTCTTACCTTCCTACAATCATGTTATTTTGATGGGCGACTTTAATACTTGTCTTCTCAAGCAAGATTCCCGAACTCGCAAGCTGGAACAAATTGTAAATTCCTTAAATATTTCTATTCTTCCCCTTGATGCTACTCATCATTTTCCAAACTGTACTCCGTCCCTTTTAGATCTGATGCTTGTTTCTTCCCCTAACAACGTCGCAAAACACGGTCAGTGTTCTGCAGACGGTTTCTCCTATCATGATCTAATTTTTCTTTCATATAAAGTTCGCCCTCCTAAATCAAAACCGCAAATACTTCTTCGACGTAACTTTGGAGGGATGGATGTGGGGTCTCTTCGTGGTGACGCCCAAGATATTGACTGGTCCGAATTGAGTGGTATTGACAACATTAATGATATGGTGCAAATTTTTAATAACAAAATTATTAAACTCTATGACAAACATGCCCCAATTCGTAGAGTCAAGATGAAACAAAATCCTGCCCCGTGGCTGACGGAAGAAATACGTACATTGATTCACAGAAAAGCGTCCGCCAAGGGGAAATATAAGCGCAAACCTACTCCGGAAAATGAACATAACTATCATCAAATTCGTAACCGTTGCAACAGAGTGTGTAGGGATGCATTACGCCGGTATATTCACAAATCTGTAGAGCAAGAAGACTCATCCAAGATTTGGAAATTTCTCAAGACTTTGGGGGTTGGTAAATCTCGTTCCAATAATAAGTTACCCCATGACTTAGATATTAATAATCTTAACCAACATTTTTCAAATTGTTCTAATATTGACATTTATACTAAATCTCAAACTCTGTCGTACCTTTCATCTATACAACCACCCGATATTTCTCCTTTTTCTTTCGTGCAATTCACTGACGTTGATGTTAAGAGAAGCATTAAATCTATCTCCTCCAATGCCGTTGGCATCGATAGTATCAGCAGAGGTATGATTATGCCTATTCTCGATGAGATAGTGCATGTCATAACTCTAATGCTGAATACATCCATATCAACTAGCTCTTTTCCTGTGGCCTGGAAGGAAGCTCAACTAATCCCTCTCCCTAAAAAGCCTAATCCTTCTACTTTTTCCGAATACCGTCCCATTTCTATCTTACCGTTTCTATCCAAAGTTCTTGAGCGCCTAGTGCACCAACAGTTAAGTGCATTCCTCAACAAAAACTCTCTTATGAATCCTTTCCAGTCTGGCTTCCGACCTGGTCACAGCACCACCACTGCATTAGTGAAGATCACAGATGACATACGGTGTGGTATGGATAGCAGACAGCTCACTGTTCTCACTCTTCTTGATTTTAGCAACGCCTTCAATAATGTTGATTTTGACTTGCTTCTTGGTATTCTCAGCTCCCTTAACATGTGTCCGTCAGTGATTGCTTGGTTTCGTAGTTACCTGATGGGACGCCGGCAGCGTATATGCATTGAACAGACCTGTTCCACGTGGAATTCTATATGTGCTGGTGTTCCTCAGGGCGGCGTGCTCTCTCCTCTGCTGTTTGCTGTTTTCATTAACACAATTTCTAACAATCTTTCTTCGTCCTACCACCTGTATGCTGACGATTTACAAATTTATGCGCAGGCGCCACTCGATCAGATGGATCGTGCAATTCTCAGCATTAATGAAGACTTGAACAAAATTTGCGTGTGGAGTAAATCATATGGCCTTACAGTAAATCCAGCAAAAACTCAAGCAATAGTAATAGGTAGTTCTAGGTTGACTTGTAAGTTAAATTTCTCTCTACTACCACGAGTTGTTTTTGACGGGACTACGGTACCGTACAGCAAAGAAGTCAAAAATCTTGGTGTCACCATGGATAGTAACCTCACATGGGATCCGCAGCTGTCAGGGGTGAGTCAAAGGATGTTCGCGTCCAATGCCTCGCTAAGGCGGTTGCGGAATTTCTTACCAACAGCCACCAAAGTTATGTTAGCTCAATCTCTAATGTTTCCCGTCCTTGACTACGCGGATGAGTGCTTCCTTGATCTCACTGAGGTACAACTGAACAAGCTTGAGAGGCTCCAGAATCTTGCCATTCGGTTCGTTTTTGGTCTTCGAAAGTTTGATCACGTGTCGGAATTTCGCAGTGAGCTCAAATGGTTGCCGATACGTCTGCGTAGAAACTTTCACATTTTAACACTTCTTTACAGAATTTTATTTCTGCCTACCTCTCCCCTATATCTCCAGTCTCGGTTTCAATTTCAACATCCCCTTTCTCAACCTGTTCGCTCTTCAAAAGCCCTTCTTCTTAAACTCCCTTCGCGTTCTTCCACCTTTTATGGTGATTCCTTTACAGCTAGGGCTGTGGAGCTGTGGAATGCTTTGCCTACTTCAATTCGACAGTCGAAGTCTTTAGCGGTGTTCAAGAGTAGCGTTTACAAATACTATATTGAAATTGCTGAAAAACGTTAGATTGTAAGACGGTCCATGTAAATGTACCTTTATTGTACGTGGGTATGGATGTATTATTATGTATGTATATTTTATGTGATAATTGCGTATTTATCTATGTTTATATGTATATTTATGTGTGTATATATATGTATGTGTTGTTAGTATTTTTATTTATTTTTTCCGTTAATTTTTTTTTTTTTTGTATGTGTCATACTGTTATTGTATTATTATTCAAGTCGTTTTTGTTTTTCTCTTGTCTTAACACCCTACCTTTCATCTTTCTTTCGCTTCTGGTCCATCCAAAGGTTGCCTGGAAGAGATCGCTTTAAGCGATAAGGCCGCCCATTGTGCCACCTAATTTTTAAGTTGTTTATGTATTTTCCTCTTATTGTAATTATTTAATTGTGGTGTGTTGCAATAAAGAATTAATCAATCAATCAATCAATCAAGAACAAACCTGTGAAGGGCAAGAGCAAATTAAAAATGAGTTACAATCCATTATCGCGACAACAGGAGAAAATGTATAAATAGTTAATTTGGTTATTTTACCCTTTTAGAAGTCAGTTTATAACAATATTTTTTTATCAGGTACCTACTTAATTTGATCTAATTACAGAAGGAACTTTGACGTACTATATTTGTATTTGATTTATTTTTACGAGACTTACCCAAAAACACTAGTCTAGTAAAAATGGCGAATGTAAAAGTGTTGAAATTCAATCGGATTTGCTATTTATCATTTCGCTGTCAGGATCTCCTCGCTAGGTACTTACAGTTTATTCATGGTGCAGTTGATGCTGAGGGCTTTCGAGTGAAGGGCCTCCTTTGAAATCCTCTCACTCAACGCCACTTTGACTGTAAGAGTTCGCGATGAAAAGACGGCAACGTTGTGTCGGTTCTTTCTTCTTCGTATAGTGGTGTAGCTCACGTAATGTTGGAGATTTCAGGTCGCCCTAAGGCCTCTAGCTTGACTTAACGATTGCTATCAGAAATAATAAACGGGACCAACTGGTTATCGTGCCTTCCGAGAAAATGTTATTTTTGCGAGAAATATTTTCGGTTAACCCATCCGGTAAAGATCGCGTCAGGCGTTGCTTGACCTACACGAATCTTTCATGAGCTCTTCTGTATTTTAGTGTAGTACACACAAGGACGTTCAAGTGTTCTTTTCTTTCTGTGCGTTTCTATTCTACCGTTTTCTCACGATGTTATGTTAACATAGCAAAGAGCTATGTTAATAAAACACACAATTTTTACACATAGGTATACAAAAAAGCTGCTTCTATAGCAGCATTTTATTCTAATAATACTATTCAAAAAATATTAAAGACTTCATAATTATTGTCTAGCTCTAGAAGTATAACAATGAATATCGAAAAAACATACACTAAGATCTGTAACATGTCTATGTTAAAAAGAATTTCTATACGCGCTAATACTTTACGTATATGGGACTCAATTTTTCCGATACCTCTGAACATTCATATTCTGTTTGATGCCGAAATATCTTTATTTGAGTTCCCTTTACATCTTTTCAATAGATATGGTAAGATTGTAAAGGGGTACATATAGGCTTGCGTATTTCGAAGACTGTAAAGAGAGTAATCTTCGGGACTCTTCTCAATTGTGGTGTCAATTAGAGCCAGTTTAGAACCTTAAGCGATAAAAAGACGATACAATAGTTACTTGTATATCTTTTGGCAGCATAACAGCAGTAATGTACAAGCTTTAGAGTCTCTTAGCGCTTTCTGGGGCGTCTACCAAATAAGTTTTCAAGTTCTAATTAATGCAAAAATGTTGCTTTTCGTGTAACAGTGTGACTACCTCACCTAGTGTTAGAGTTTTCAGTTCACCTTAAGGCCTCTAAATAAACCTAACAGAGATAACATCTGGACTAGACCAGCTGCTAAAAGTGCCTTCCGAAGAACAAAGAAGCACGAGACAATGATTTTTTCCACACACATTATCGTTTACCAATCTAAATAATGGCTGCGCCAAGCGTTGCTTACCCCGCATGTCGTCAAGATCGGCGGGCGCAGCTAGGCCAATGAGCCTATTCAGTGTAACAAACATAAACAGCCATTTCAGAATAATACTTTCGGAAAGAGAATACTCATACATCTTAGGATTAGGAAGTTTTATTAAAATAATGATAAAACATATGCGTAGCCACGTTCTTGTAGTCGTTGATGGTGGTGTTTACGTTTTATGGTACTTTTTTGTTGAGCAATCTTATATATCTCACATTTCTTATACTGTATTGGAAATAATAAATTCTGGGACATTACTTGTACTCTTGCACGTAAAATCGATGCGAAAAGACGTAGATACTTTAAAGCATATATTTTTACATTCCATCATATAATCATACTATAATAATATGATGGTTATGTTATAATTATATTATTATATGCGCCCCGCGGTTTCACCCGCGTAAGTCCCGTCCCCGCGGAAATATCGGGATAAAAAGTAGCCTATGTATTATTCCTAGTATCCAGCTACCTATATTCCAAGTTTCATCGCAATCGGTTGAGTAGTTTTTGCGTGAAAGAGTAACAAACTCACATACATACATACATACAAACTTTCGCGTTTATAATATTAGTAAGATAAGATAATGTCAGTCATAAAATCTACTGCTGGACATAGACCTCGCCCATAACGTCCTGTAACTTAAAATTAGTAAAAATATGCAGCGATTTCCCACGACCCGTCTGTCCATCACTTTCGAGTCCATTTTTTTTGCGATGTAAGTTTTAAGGTACGATTGTCTTGTATGGGTTTGTTTATAGACACAAATATTAAAAATAACACCGTCACAAGAGAAAAATATAGCTACTTAAATTATTTATAAACGATCCTAATTTTCAGTAAGCAAGAATTATTCTCAAATCCTGCCACATATTTCACTTCTATTTGAATAGCTCTTTACATATTAATATCGTTTGCGGGGAAAAAAGTGCGAATAAGCACACAATATTTTCGAACGTTAAAAGGATGAGCGGAAATAAAGGTTACCCTTAAATACATTTAAAGTGGAGCGACGTGGAACACGCATCGTATTTACTATATAATAATATTAGAAAGAGGAATGATTTGTTTGTTTGTTTGAATAGTCTGCGAAACTACTGGAGCGATTTCAAAAATTATTTTACCAATAGAAAGCTACATTATCGAAAAGTAACATGGGATACTTGTGATCCCGATATTAAAACGGGTTCGAGACCTACGCGGATGAAACCGTAAGACGCAGGTAGTCTTTTAATAAAATACATCCATTAGCAGGAAGTACTTTAGAACCATTCGCATAATATATGTATTCGGTTGGGAAAAACTCAGCATAATTTAGGCATCATTATATTATAGGATTTATTGTTGACACGTGTCTCTCGAAAGTATAGCGACGAACATTTAGAAAACAACAAAAGTACGGTTTAAAGTTCAAAAGTTATCCATGTAAGGATCTCGGCTAAGGATCGGGACGGGACGTTGTGAGGCATTAGAATTTTGAGCATTATGTTTCGATGTATCTATATTTCGCACCGTGCAGTTTTTAAGTGGCAATTCATAAGATTAGTCAAAACTAAAGCTGTAGAAGTTTAATGAATTAAAATAAAAGTCCTGCACGACATTAAAATGCAACCTTAAATAAAAAAAAAAACATTTTTAAATTTATTACAATTTAGACTTTATAACCATAACGCGCTAACATGAAGTTAATAAACACAATTTATAAATAAACACATTACCCCCCTTTGCGTCGCGCAGTCGGGTAAAAAAGGCGGACTAATGATAATTATTAATAAAACACTTTATTTACCGGGTTAAATCGCGTTTTATTTATGATTTTTAAACGAACCGAGCTTTCGCCAACTTCACAGTTGGCTTTTTCAAGGTTGACATTAATAAAGTGGAAAAAAGTGTTTTTTTATGCAAAATCGCAAAAATCATAGGAGAAATTAATAATAATTAGTTTGAAATACTCTCATAACGACGTAACTATACGTAAAAAAGTCGCTGAGCCTCGACTTTTGAACGACCGTACTTCTACAAAGACACAGGTGCTAAGGTGAGTGGTAAGCCAATCTTGTCAGCGAGTTAGTGATAACGATGCTGTTGAAAAGCGGCTCGTGATATGGAACCTACAATTTGTATGGGTTACGTCGTATACGACGCACAGCCATCATTCAAAAACACAAGGACCCCAGTAATTATTCAGCGGCGGACCTGCGCTCGCATTATGTAAGTTTTAATGAAAGAAAGTAAGTACCGAGCTACATTAGTACAGGAATATTCATTCCCTAACGACCAGAGACAATAAAGCCAATTGACTGACAATACCGCAGCGCTGGTCGCCCTTTTAAATTTGTGCAACGTTTTACTTTCGAGCTTTCTGTGTATTTGTCTTACTTTTAATGTTTACTGATTCTAATTGTTGGTTGTGCAATAAAGTATTAAACTATGATTTTTTCTACAAAACAATATTGCGGGCAGGGGGTGAGGTATAATCAAACTTTGTGATTGGCCATTGCGTTACCTATCTATACTAAGCTTCTTTTAGTCTTATTAGAAAGAGAATTATGTCGGAGTAGTGCGAACACGCTTTGTCTTCTTCCGTGATAAGAATTTTCAAAGTTGACAGACAGAAATAAATAGCTGAACAACTACTCCGACCTCACTTTCCTTTAATTAATAAGACAATTTGTGATTAACCGATGCGTAACCTATACCTAGACTCTTTTTGATTGGCCGTTCTTGTACGAAAGTGCTACTAAATAGACGTACTATTTTGGTGAGGTGGGAATTTATTATGAGCAGTCAATTGGCTTTATTGTGTTTGCCAACGACCGTAGTCGGTTGGGCGAATAATAATGACATCAAGTTATTGTTAAGGCCACTATGTAAGCTGAATTAATTCGACGAGCACAATTTGCTCGCCGGGTCGGCCCCTAAGATGTAGTTTAAGTTTTAATAAGTGCTTAACCTATATATAGACCCTTCGAGTATAACGCCTCCCCTATTTTGACGGTGCTCGATTACGACGCGACAAATTTTGACGTTTTGATGACTTGTGCTTGCTTTTTTTCTCTCTCTCTCTCTCTCTCTTGTGACAATTTTGATGTTTGCATGTCACATGTTGGCAAGGTATGTAGAACTATATTTATATATGGTTGTATCCTCTTTTGTACTTTCAACTGGTGATTGTTAGGCTTTAGGGCGAACAGAAAGCTCTCAAAACTAGGCAAGTCACACGACTTTACGAAAAAGAAGAACTAGTGATTTAATAAATTTTTATATAAGGAAAGTTTTCTTCTTCTTCTTTCTTCTAATCATTTCTTCAAAGGTACCCAAAATTAACGGGGTTGTACGGTTCTAAGTCTTTTTATCCTATTTTCAGGTAAAATTCTTTCAAATTTTCCTATCTAAAGGGTTTATAAACACTTTAGAACATAAGCCGCAAGTACCGTAACTTACATATCTTGTATTTCTAAACATTTTTCTTTTACATAGTTACCTAATATATTTTAGTCAGAATTGGCTGTCGATGTCTTGTAGTATAACATCCCTTGTTCGAGCTTGAGTGTTGACCAAATTAACTTGAATCTGTTCATTTTTAGCTTAGCCCGCGAAACTCTTAAAAAATATCACATAGAGATAAGTACTTTTATTAAAAATAGTAAAAAACGCTCAGTTTTCCAAAAAAATGCTAAACGTAAAAGATATTATCTGTAAAACCTCCCTAAAAAGTACTAGGATAGCATAACTCGGAGGGGTTCGTTGTATAATTGTATATAGTAAAACCGGGTGAAATGGACCAAATAACTACGTCAGTATATTCATCTATCTATACTAATATTATAACAAAGAGAAAAGATGTATTTGTTAGTTTGTATTGAATATACTACTGTAGTTATATAACTATTGAACCGATTTCAAAAAGTCTTTTACCAATAGAAAGCTACATTTTCAAAACTTTTATTTAAGTGAAGTGTATACTATACATAAGCAACTTTTGATCCTCATATTCTCACGGCATCGGGACTTACGCGGGTGAAACCGTAAGAGGCAACTAGTTATTAATAAAACAATCCAATTAACTTTATAAGCATAAACTTTTATTAATCGTCTTATATAATACATACACGTTCATATATTTATTAGAGATTTAAAAAAAGTTTACACATCATTCTATAAATTTTTTGAGATAAAAAAAGTTACCTTCGGTTCATCTCACCCGGTGCTACTATAAGAGTTCAATGACGTAAATTAAGATATTTTTTATCTTTCGAAGAGAAGGTGGTGTTCCAGTAATGGAAACACGTAATGTTATTAGGATTACGATAATTAGGATGGATACTGAGACGAGGAAATTTACCTCGGCTTCATTCACTTCGCTGAGTAGGTTTCCGTGAGATTAGAGGGTAAGTAGGTATAGATTACTGACCTTCAAAAATATACTTGAGGGTCACTTCGTGTCACAGTATTATCATAATTAAACTTTTTCTATATTTATATGATACTAGCTGCGCCCCGCGGTTTCACCCGCATGAGTCCCGTTCCCACGGGAATATCGAGATAAAAAGTAGACTATGTGTTATTCCGGGTCACCAGCTACATTATATTCCAAGTTTCATTGCAATCGGTTTATTGCTTTTTGCGTGAAAGAGTAACAAAGTCACACACTTACATACATACAAACTTTCACGTTTATAATATTAAGTAAGAAGTAAGATGTTTTGTTCATTTCTATTTCAATATGTACCTAGTAAGCAGCACAAAGAAAAAAGTTCATTGTAATTGTTTCATCAAAATCATTGTACACGTTTATAACTGGTAAATTATACAAAGCTTAAGTTTACATTTATAATTCGTATCAGTTATTTTTGTATTATATTGTTGGTGTTTTATACCAATAAGCAAACAAGAACAGACCATTTTAAAACGGGGTTAGGGGGGTTAGGCAGTAAGACTCCATGGGAGCCTACTCCGGATTGGCGAATGTCGCATGTCTTCGGACCGTGGTGAGTCCTAGGACATGTCGGTTTCCTTCATCGTAAGAGCGATGTTATTAGCGCACATAACAGCGCTCAAGTAAAATATGATGTATGTGTATATTCACTGAGATATATACATCACAAAGTAATATAATGATGTATACGTATCTTTGTAAATAAAACACAGATTTAAAACTGTAAGATAAGAAATTATCCGTCAAAAACGGTAACCACAAAGCTTAGAGTGGAATGTTCGGGTGAGATGTCACATAGTACGGTTCGCAGCGACAAGGTAGATCCCGTTCCATTAAGGGGAAAGCAAACTACAAATCGTTTAGTCAGCCGATAGCACTAACATACTATAAATACTAGGTACAGGCCTAGGTATCTATTCGTCAACTCACTAGCGGTGAGCGTTTGAAATCGGTGCAGTAGTTCCGGAGACTACTCCCAAGATACATTCAAACTTGTAACGTTACCTCTTTATAATCTTACTTCTGATTAATATTTTAAACGCGAAAATTTGCGAGTATGTATGTATGTCTGTTACTCAATCACGCAAAATCTACTGAACCGATTGCGATGAAACTTGGAATATAGGTAGCTCGAAACCTGGAATAACACATAGGCTACTTTTTATCCCAATAATTCCGCGATAACGGGAGTTACACGAGTGAAACCACAGGCCGTAGCTATGATTAGTATAGATGTATGTTAATGAAGTGTAAGATAAAACAATTGTAGTAGAAATGCACTGCAACCAACCTAATGAAGTACACAACACTAAATGGAGTGCCTGAATGACACGCCTGAAGAATCTGGAAGTTTCTTGACTCAACAGAAATTACTAATCTTACTAATATTATAAACGCGAAAGTTTGTATGTATGTATGTGAGGTTGTTACTCTTTCACGCAAAAACTACTGAACCAATCGCGATGAAACTTGGAATATAGGTAGCTATATATAGGTAGCTGGGGACCTGGATTAACACATAGGCTACCATATCGGGATAAAAAGTAGCCTATGTGTTAATCCAGGTCCCCAGCTAGTGAACTATAAAGGGTGCCACAATAGACCATTACGGTCGATGCGGCATCTTAACAGCCTATTCAGCAACGTGTAGAAGTGGAACAACACATAGACAAAAAGAAATATAATAAAATAGACTGTCAAACAAACTTTTTAAACTCACACGATTTGTTAACAAAGTCAATTGTAACCAAGGCTTAATTGGCGTAATATTTTTTATTTCCTATTCACTATGTATGTAGCCATAGTCTTAGTCGCAAGGAATCTCCTCGAAGGAGGAGTAAGAAAATAAATATAATACGGGATTAAGACCTAGTAAAAAGTAGAGACTATAGACAAGTCAAATAAAAAAAAACGCGATTCAACCCGGTAAATAAAGTGTTTCATCAAGTCAAATAGTTAAAATATCATATTTCAACATAGATATTTTTTCTCTATTCGTGTACTAGATGAAAATTAAACATATTTCAATCATGACCTATCCTAAAGAGAAAAGGTCTCGAAACGTCGAGCGTTGAAGTAATGCTAAAAATAATAAACAACACGCGGTTAAAACCGAATAAGGAGGTTAGTTTAAAGATATTAATTATTTCAAATAGCTTTCGATCGTATTTTGAAATTGACTTGATTAGAAGAGTCGACCGATCGTAAAACCTGTAGTGTGCCTTAACCATTATTGTTACTCTGGTAATGCCTCGTATCCAGCAGGACAATACGCACGTCTTACTCAAGTGCTCGCCGCCTTTGAGCGAAGACAGGTGCCCCCGCACAGATTCTAAAATGCTTTTATTCCACTCAAAGATTTCTGTCAGATATTTCTAACAATAATGCGGTTACATTTCGTTCACAAAACTTTATGTATAGCTCGTTTAGTTTAAACACAATTATTTCTACCCTGAGGAAGAGATAATTGTGATGACTTCGAGCATAGATAAAATGCTGAAAAAGAAATTGAATGAATACGCAATTGGTGAACATACGACACGAAAAGTCGAGGTCGCAGGTTCAAGTTCTGTCGGGCGCAAAATTTTTGGAAAGCATTTCTTCAAAAATCAGTTTTCCGAGTGTAGGAAACACTATTAACATAAAATGAAATAAAAAAAACTCAATCCGAAGTGCACAATAGGCGGCGAAATAAATAATGAATTAAATGAAATTGAATTTAAATAAATGTGATCGTAACTTGTGATACAAGTGTGACGTTCTAACTTATGTTTGTTCTAAAAAACTATTTTTGACAGTACCGTTTTTCAACTATCAAACTGGGTTTCAGTAAAATCATTATTTTGGAACAAAGGAAAAAAGTTAACGATATTGAGGACAGGCTGACACGTTTTAGATGTGCAGCATTTTTTACACATTTCCGAACGTTCGATTGGCCGATGTTGGCGAGATAAATGAATTTTACAGAACCACGGACGTTTTACCAAAGGGAGAATAAAGCTTTTCTGCTATTCTGGTACGCTCTTTGTTTTCTAAAAATTCTTAAAAAATAAATAAAGAAAAGGTATAAAGTAAAAAAAAACATAACACTTCCTTTGGCAGTCGTGTAATAAAGAATGCTGTAAAGTTAGACGACTTTAAGACGATTGATGAACTAAAAACTCTTAAGTTATAAGTAATTTCGCGTCCCCGCAACATGACGAGGTGGCCGAGAGGTTAAGGCGTTGGACTGCTAATCCAATGTGCTCTGCACGCGTGGGTTCGAATCCCATCCTCGTCGGTTCATTTTGCAGACAAATTCTGTTTTAAATTTTTATACCTTACCTGTTTTATATTCGTTTAAGTAATCTCATTATCATACCGGTCTTTTCAACTTCGTTTTCCAAGAATTACGTTTCCAATACGTTATAGAATCAAATTATACCTCTGTCAGATTATTATGATTCCTTTTAGGCAGATCAACGTGAGTTTTTCGAAGAGAAATCGAAAAACGTGGAATAAAAGGAGCAGTCGTTTAAATGTGAATTGAATTGAACAGGTCCCAGTATTATCTGCTTTGTTCCAAATTAGATAAATTATACCACAAAAAGATTCTCGACAAAAGCGCCTACGGTGTGGCACAGGTAATAAACATTGGGAACGTCAAATTCAGGAGGAATTTTAAATCGGCTCGACGTCTAAGACTTCGTAGCCTTATTGACTGTACTGTATCTACACACGGTTTTGAGACGTGAGATTTTATTTTCTTATCTTTACGTTTCTATAAAATAATTTAGGACCTCGAAATTCGTTTTTTTAACGATTAAATTTATCAACGCGGTTTCACCCGCTTAATCCTCTTACATATAAACGATCGAAACAGATGACTGACACTCAGTCACCCAGTTGCACAGAGACAAACATTAATGCCGCATTACGTAATGACTAGTAATGAGTCACTAACACTAATAATTTAATTATATTAATGATATTGTATGTACAAAACCACTTTAGCTGGAGATTGCTCATGTTTACATTTTATTTTTATGGTCACTTTTTAAGTTGGACTAACGAGTCTAACTAAAAATGTCGCACAATGACACACGGTTTGACACTTTCAATATTAAAAGCTAAAGAACCATTAATGGGACTTTTGTTTTTTACGCGTTAGTGAAATGTCGTCCTGAATTTTCATTTTTACAAAACATTGTTTTATTGCGTTTAAATTGTTTAATTTCGGCGGCAAGTTACCAATTTAGTTACGCGAAGTTCAACGAGTTAAGTGAAAATAAAAATACCAGTGCCAAACACGAAATTAGCACGTTACAAACAATTGTTCCATAGGGTTGGAGAAAAATCGTCGCCATTTTTTCTACAGCCTTCACGCATTGAAAATTATTTCAAACGATTACAGTACAATAGTGGTAGTTCACTATTCGTACGAGAAATTGGCTTAGGTAATTGTCCTATATTGCTGACAGAAGCCATAACTAAGAAAAAGAAAGAAAGAACCATTAACGTAAAATCTAATGTTGTTTTCTGCAACAAGTTAATGATAGGTTTATATTTTAATGGCCACTTAAAAGTTAAAGTTCGTTTCTACAACTGGGTGTTAGTCCCGTTCCCGTATATGAATATCAATATAAAAAAAAAAAAGGAATTGATAAAAAATACCAAAATAACCTCTACATACAGCGCCACCGACTAATTAATCAGTTTTATCATCTGACGTCGGGCAGCCAAACTAAGTACAATATGGAACCATACAGCCAGTAAAACTGCCCGACTTCAGATGATAAAACAGATTAATTAGTCGGTGGCGCTGTATGTAGAGGTTATTTTGGTATTTTTTATCAATTCCTTTTTTTTTTGTGGTTTTAAAATTTTTAAATTAATTTTTGTCCTTTTTTTAAGTCGGTTTTCTAATTTTTAAATTATTTTTTTATTTCACCCTTTTTAGTACTTACCTACCTACTTTCGACTGCCAAATAAATTAACTTTAAAATTTAAATTAATTTAAAAATAAATAATTGTTACCGTAATTTTAATTTTTGAGGAGTTTGCTGATGAGAAGGTGGTTTTAGGTGGCCCATCAATCTGTATTTAGTTCTTTAGGGGTCTATTCTTTTTGGTAGAAGTCCAAAACGAGTAATTTATTACATTCTGGGAAGCTATCCTGTCCATCATTCCGAAGATACTCATCAGATCCTGACCAAATTTTTATGGGACCACCACGGGGCTTCCACCTTTCCATTAAAAAAAGAACCATCTCAATCGGTCAAGCCACCTTCGCGTAATCGGTGAACAAGTGAATTGAATACAGGTTTTTGAGGAGCATTCCCGGTCCTTACTTCGAAGATCCTCATCAGATCCTCACCAAATTTTTATGGGACCACCTCGGGGCTTCCACCTTTCCATTAACAAAAAAACCATCTTAATCGATCAAGCCACCTTTGAGTAATCGGTGAACAAGTGAATTGAATACAGGTTTTTGAGGAGCATTCACGGTCCTCACTTCGAAGATCCTCATCAGATGCTCACCAAATTTTTATGGGACCACCTCGGGGCTTCCACCTTTCCATTAAAAAAAGAACCATCTTAATCGGTCAAGCCACCTTCGAGTAATCGGTGAACAAACATAAAAAAAAAAAAAAAAAATACGCGACGAATTGAGAACCTCCTCCTTTTTTGAAGTCGGTTAAAAATGGGCAAGTGTGTGTCGTGTTGGGCCACGCGTAGTGTAGAGTTTGTAGTTAGATAAGGGATTGCAATAAATTTACAACTAACCGTTCCTGACTTCCGTTGAATATCACCTACCTGTGTGATATTCAACGGAATTTGTTCGAAATTTTACTCATTATTTCTTTCAATTACCTACTCATGAATTTGAAAAGACAGCTCAATAGTCATAAAGTTACTTTAAATTTTATTACATTTACTACTACCGCGAATACATATGACGTATCCAAAGTATAGTAATTTGACTGTTACAGGGGGGTGTTACATATAACTTTAAAAACTAGACCTTTAAAGGTTTTTTTTTAAAAAAAAAACGGAATCCTAAAAAGTTAAAATGATAAAACACTTTATTTATCCGGTTTTATCGCGTTTTTATTCATTATTTGAACCGAGCTTTCACCAACTTTACAGTTGGCTTTTTCAAGGTTGACTGAGATGTAATTTGTCTATTTTTAACATTCTAAAAAGTTACAGTAAACTACCGCCTCATAATTATTTGCAATAAAAACGTTCTAGTGTACGCAGACTATAGAGTTATTGTAATAGTTTTTAATTTAAATTATAATTATTTTTATCCCTAACTAGCTCAAAAAACTACCATGGCTTCGGAATGCGCCCTCACATGAGAAGAAGCCACGAAGAAACTCATGGGGGTTCTCTTTTGCTCATTTAAAAAACAATTTTTACATCAAACTAAGAATTAACAAATCTAAATAACAAAAAATACTAAGTCCTACAAAAATGGCTAACGGTATCTTGTGGTCTTGTAGCTTGTGGTCCTGTGGTCCTGGGACTATGAGGCGGTAGTTTACTGTAACCTTTTAGAATGTTAAAAATAGACAAATTACATCTCAGTCAACCTTGAAAAAGCCAACTGTAAAGTTGGCGAAAGCTCGGTTCAAATAATGAATAAAAACGCGATAAAACCGGATAAATAAAGTGTTTTATTATGCAAAATCGCGAAAGCCATAGAAGAAAAAATAAGATAAAATGATTTTTTAAAAACCCACGAGCTATCTAACGATACCCCACACGATAGGGTAAACCAGAAAACATCCCCCATTTTACATGTAAGGGTAATGTAAGGTACCCTAAATCCTTTCTATATTTTTATTGTTCTGTTTTTTTTGCCATTATCAATATTATACTCATGCAAAATTACAACTTTTTAGTACTAACCGTCTTTGAGGCAAGCCACGGACAGACGGACGGACATGACGAAACTATAAGGTATTTTGTTGACTCAAAACCCTAAAAAGCAATCTATGTTTCATAGGTATCTACAGACGTAGATAATAGGTACTAAATCATCATTTCCCTTCAATTGTGGAACCTTTTCAAAATCATTTACCCACATCAAATGAGAATACAAAGGTGAATCAAATTGAAAATTTTCATTTTTTCATATAAAATACGGTATTACATAAGTAGCATTCGATGAAAACCTTTCTACCTCTTGACCCGTTTGAAATGAGTTCCCTTCGCTACAGAGCGAGGGGCGAGCGAGCTTGGTCGACTGGCACTCTGATCTATCTATTGAGAGCCACTACTCATCCGTACGTTTCAACACATCATCGGAATACTCGTTATTTTTTAACCATAGATGAAAAAACTGATCGAGTATCTGATTTATTTTTTTTAGCAATTTACTCTTCTAGCTGTCGTCGTGCTTCCGTCTTTCTTACTAGATGAGCGTGATGTACCCAATCATAATAATAATAATAATTTATTTACCAAAAAATATTACAAAGTGATACTACCAAATACATCTTAAAAATAAAAAAATAGATATAAATTAATAGGCTTAGAGTATAAGTATAACAGCGGCCCCTGCACTAAGATAAACTTGTATTGCAGGGACGATAAACTGATTGACATACTTATAATGAGATCTCGGAAACTACAGCCTCAAATGTCAGTGTTAAAGTGAGTGTCTAAAACTTAAAGAGTGCGACGGGGATGCGTGGAAATGAGTGTGTATAAGACTGTGTGGGGGATGTTGTGAGTTTGAGCAGCATCATCATCTAGCAAGAAAGACGATAGTGGAACAAGATCCGACCGGTCTTCATTAGTAGCTGCACCGGTCTAAATATCGGAGGACGAGTTTACCTGGCGGTACGACTTATTAGTCGTGTGGGTGTGAACAAGGCGCAACAAGGCCAAAGCATCTCACCAAGTAATCACTTTTGGTCGAGTTTTAGGTACTTGCTTTTCCTTTTAGACCCCGACTATACAAATTCAAATGTAAATTATTTATACTTCTCGCACACTGACTTGATCGAAACGAGCACAAACTCGCTGAATTTTCATCATTTTCATTTCTTTCGTACATTGACTTTGTTTCTTTTCATAGAACATCATACAAACACGGCAGAATTTCTTAGAGGGAAAGTCTAAATACTTGAGATAGCAAATTTTAATCAAAGGAAACATCGCTTTATTTCTGAAAAGTAATAATAAAACTGTACACATTTGTTTATCTTATTTCGAAATTTCGTATGTTTCATAAATCCTTTCTTTAATTTATCATATTAGGAAGAGGTTATTAGAGTTAATATTAGAGAGGGGTTTGTTATGTATGTACATTGTAAAATTGATCCTATTAATTGATTTCTAGTTGTTGTGATGTTTTTTCAATCATTTCTGGTCGTGTTCACCGTAACAAAAAAAGTTTTTTAATAAAGATTTGTTTTCACTAAATCAAATTTGCATCCCTAGTATCTGAAGTACATTCCCTTAATTCCAGCCTGTATAATACCGCTGCTTTAAGGGTAGAACACACTTTGTATCTCGCGGGAAATTACTACGTTTTTTCCGGTTACCGATTCAGTTTATTAATAAAATACGTATGTATAAATATATAGGTATGTCTACATAGTTGATTGAATGTCGGGTCGGACTGAGCGTATCAATCAATTATTGAGAACAATCTACTAATGGATACGGGGTTCAATTTCGTCCTTTTTAAAACCTAACTGAAGTTTTTAATTCAAAATGCACACGATTTGTTAACATAGTTACATTTTACTGCCAGTTCCCTTGCGACCAAGATCATTGGAACACGGTTGAAACGTCCAGGTTAGAGAATAAATAATAAGCGATTAATACCAGGTAAAATGTAAAAGTTATGTGTTTCGTTTCTTTGTTGGTTAAAAGTATTCGTTTTTTTTTTTCGAAGTCCGTACGTATATTTATGCCTGATTTTAACAACTGATTTGTCGATAAAATCTAGCGATTTTAAATTAATGTCTGACAGTTATATCTTGAAAATATTGATCTGAAAACAGTCGAGTTAATCAACCGACCAGTTACATTTAGGTGTAAGTGTATTTTTTATCAGATGCTATGTGACGATACGGCATGTTATGATGGAGCGCCTCCTCTTAGAGCACCTTAAATTCGTCCTCCTAGACTTTAGAGCCTGCACACACATAGAGCGGTCAGGAGTTCTGAGTTCCGAATTCCGCGCTCGGTGTTCATTAGAATGTACCAACTACTAATAACGCACACAGCGGGCGATCAAAGCGGAACGCCGCGTTCCAAGAGTTCTATTGCCGAGACAGAGAACGCCAGAACGCCGCGATGTCTGATGTTGCAATCACAGAAAAAATAATTGAATCGGTTAGAGAAAGGAGTTTATTATACGATTTAAGTTATAGAGATTATCATCTTTAAGTAAATCCTGAAAAATAATACTAAATTCGCCTTGTTTCTCTCGCATTGTGTTAATTAGGATCACCCAATACATGTTCTTTTAAGAAACTGCTTAGCTCCACAAGAGCTATAATTCTTTGTCGGACGATGAACTTTCTAGTGACATGTTGCCGCAACCTTCTGCATTGTAGCCAAGCGTTCGCCCGACGCGCCACAGAGGTCGTCGTCACAGAGATAAATTCATCTTCAAAAATTTACTCGCGGCGAGCGTTTTAACCAACTAAGCAACGCGACGCTGGGGTACAGATCCAGAGACACAAGTTCAAACCTCGCCTCAAATGAATTTTTGAAGAAGAATTTTTCCTTAAAATATTTCAAACTTTAAATCTATTTGATCAATAAGCCATGTTTACCCGGATGTTACTGGAAATTCTATCGAACGGAAACTACGTGACGTTTCTAACCGGTTATGACGTCAGCTCAATACCATTCGCAATTCTTTGCAACAATTTTCAAGAGCTTTTACAACACTTTAGTTGTTTCAATGGCTCTAACCGAGTAAGGAAGGTAAATTTGCTACGTTTAATTTTTTCCTTTCAAATATAATACCAGCTTAGAGGGGCCAGAGCGTTCTTTAAACATCGTAAGTCATTATGTTACAAGGGAAGGAAATAACCGAAATTTTCTTTAATTTAATACGCCGACACAGCTCGCTGACAAAAAATACTAATATTTTTGTTACTTTTCCCTCCGTGTTTCAGTAAGACCTTAAATAATGGTTAGGTTGTAATAAGGGATACTTATTTTGTCTTATAGTAACCGTAATGTAAAGAAATAAACCAAGTATAAATTACTGTGAAAAAACTTTTTAATGCCGCGGTTTCATTGGGCAAGTCTTGCATGCAACTTGCGATGAAATATGTCATACGCAAACGTGACGTTCCATTTGGTGTTTTAATTTCTTGGGCAAAACAATATCAAATTGCAAAATGCAGGCAAAAAGTCAAAAGGTACAAGTAACTTCCTGCACCCGCATTATTTATCTAGCGGATAACTTCCATCTGTTCCATAGGCTTTACGCAGTACATTACTGCTATGACGTAACGTGTCACCAGTGATTACCGCAAAGTAGCTGTACTTCTTCTTTTCGTATTGTGATGTAACTCACCTAGTGTTAGAATTATCAGCCGCCGTAAGGCCTCCAACTTATTTTTATTTAAATTATTATTTTAGTTACTTATTAAGTTATTTTTAAGCCGTGAAACCTTATAATTGGCTTTCCGTTTTTACTTTAAAGACACGTTTTTCATGTCTTTGTTTTTTAGGTGTTAAGTTTCCAAATAAATAAACTTGACCTAACGATTGCAATCAGAGATAACAGAGACCAACTGCTTAACGTGTGAAAATGTTTTTTTGCCACATAAATTTTCGGTCACACATTCGAGTAATGACCGCGCCAAGCGTTGCTTAACCCATACCACCATTCAAGATTGGCAGGTGCAGCTAGACCAATGAGCTCCTCTTTGTCTTCTTTGTAAGTGCCTATGAAACTAAGTTATTCACTAGAGAGATAATCCAAATGGTGAAAGACAGTTAAATGTATTTGATATCAGTGACCCACAATCAATTTCCAGCTCCCTCAGACTTCGTCCCTCTTATCGAACACCTACCCCCAGGTTCTGGTCTACAGTGGCCTGTCTGGCGAACCCTCAACAGACTTCGCTCTGGGGTAGGGCGTTGTAGGTCGAACCTGGTACAGTGGGGATACTCCTCCAGGCCGGAGTGTGACTGTGGGGCGTTGAGCCAAAATATGTCGCTCTTACTCTCTTGCCCTTCATGCCCGACCACCTGCACAAGGAAAGACCTAATGGAAGCCACAGAGGCCGCGGTGGATGTGGCTGAATACTGGTCCACCAAAATTTGACTTACCTATTGTTATTTTTATGCCATTAACACGAAAAGTGAAGAGCGAGTGACTATATTACAAGGCATATACGTAGATATATCAGTCTGTTTCGTTCGTAAATACGCTAGATCTCTAGAGACACGTGAGTGCGAGTGATGTGATATTCATTTATTTCATTTCCCGTGGGACGGCGGCTGTATCCCGGCAGGAAACAATGCCATTTCCCCGACACGGCGACAATCGCGGACGCGTATAGAAGCTTAGCTACGTTACGCTACACGTCATTTACTGTGTTTCCATTCGACTATCTCGATTTGTTCATTCACAATATCGTACCTACTTAATAAGACAGTGTGGAACGAAACGTCAAGAGTTTTTACACGACTGCCAAAGGAAGTGTTATGATTTTACATTTAATAAAATTACCTAGATTAGATCCGTTAAAGCTAGTTTAACTGAACCGCGTCGGGCGAACACTTAGCCGCAACGCAGAACGTTATGGGTTGGATTCCCGCACAAAAAAATGGTTAAGATAAATATTTGTTTCTGGTTTAGGTATCTCTTTTAATTTGTTTAAACTGTATGTATTTATAAAGTAAAAATAAATATTATATTTATCACCAAGCGTATTCGCTGAATCGCGTAGCGGTTTTTAAGGGCAAGTATGATGACCAAAAATATATTCAGGTATCTATTGGTAACCTAAACAGGTCAGTGACAGTCTGATAGAAGTCAGTGTTTCAGAACTTTCGAAATCAATTTTAAACGACTTAGTCAAAATTCTATTGAACAACCAGCAGACCAACTGCGCAAGTATGTTTGGGTTCAAGCCGAAGTTTAGGCGCAAAAGCCATCAATTGTCAAAAACAGCAAGACATTCCTTTGCGATTTGCTGATTTCTTGACGACACAATTCGACGTTAGCCTGAAACCAACGATACTTGTGGTAAACCTCCTCTTTTAAGACTTCCAAAATGGTTTTCGAAAACGTGACAACGACCTGTGTTTATAAATAGCAGTAGGTAATAGTTAAAAAATGAGTCTATTCCGAGCCATTCAAACAATCGTGTGACACGGCAACATTCGAAAGGCAATCCACGTCAAAACACAGTTTACGTCCATTCACAGAAAGCCAATATTTAATAGTTCAGCAGTAATTATAATTTAAATGATCATCTGGAAATCGAATGAGCAGTATTTACAGGTAGTCGCGTCGAATTGATTCTGTCACGGAAACATTGAATTAACTTTTGACACGCGACTATGTTGCGACAATCGTGTATTAAAATGTCAACCTGCCGTACAAGTACATAGTGTTTTTTTATGTTTTCCGTGAGAATATTTATCGAAATCGCGATTGAAGGTACCTACAACAATGGAGTTTATAACGTTTATGTAATTAAGGACAATTTTCGGTTTAGAATCGCTTTTTACTTTCGACATTTTAAAAGCCCGACGTTTCAAGTTGACAACCTCTGTGACGCGTTACGTTGGGCGAATACCCGAATGCGAACTCGATTCCCACCAGAAATAATACTTTTAATTTCAATAGTCACACTCTGTCTTACTATGTTAAGTTGGTGTTTGAACAGCAATTAAAATAATGTTATTCATGTAGGTATTCAAACAATACATATTTAAACCAGCTATTTACATTACCTAGCTATTTAATACATTAAAAAAAACACAACACAAAAGGGTGCGTGTCAAACTTAATAGCAGTACGTATCATCGATGAAAAGCTGTTGTCTTTCCCACGGCAAAAAAACATGTCACAAATGTGTAAATATACCAACAGGTTTATCTTTAATCTGCTTACAAAAATACACGGTGTATTTAAAAAAATATGTCATTCTAAGGCCGGCTTGCATAATGATACCTAAACATGTTTAAGCTCTCAAAAGTGATTAAGAACTGTCAAAATATCAAAAACTGCAAAAGACTATTTATAGGATTATATGTAGCAAAATCGATTTAAAAATAATTTAATGAAACTCGCATTGGACTATGTTTCCATAAGTACCTAGAAGGTGGCTATTACGTCGTCATACTTTGACAGTTTATGTTACTTTGGCATTAGGTACTTAATCACGTTTTAGAGCTTAAATATGTTTAGAAATCGTTATGCGAGCCGGCCTAACACCCGTATTTATAGACGTGTCTAAGTAATTACTTTCGGTACTTAGACACGTCTATAAATACGGGTGTAACTGTGTATTCATTCTAACTATATCTTTGTATGCATTGAAATATACTGATAAGTAATCGACCAAATAAAAAAAAAAAAGCTCTTTCTAATCTATAACATTGATAAGGATTAAAAAACTCCTTTACGCCTCATTATCGATATTGAAAGAGAGAATTAATAAAATAGAACATCCCCCACAAGACAAGACTCAAGAGCTCGCAATCGGGACGCCCTTCAACCCCGGGGGTGAGTGTAATAAATGGCGTTTTTTCGCCAAGAAAAATTACCACCACTAAGAAACAGGTAGTCCGCATTCAATCCGCGGTAAGAGGGCAAGTTAATTCAATCGCTCGCTAGTTTCGACCTTCGACGATTGATTGCCTCTGTCAAGGGCTCTCGATTGTTTTGATCGATGTTTAATTTGATAAACGAAATTGATGAATTTATAAATTGGCTTTTTATAAACGACTAGCTGCATCCCACGGTTTCGCCTGCGTTTGACACGACCCCGTGGGAATATCGGGATTAAAAGTATCCAATGTTAGTCCTCGATAATGTAGCTTTCGATTAAGTATTGAAATCATTTTTGAAATCGGTCTAGTAGTTTCAGAGCAAACAATCAAACAAATCTTTCTGAGAGGATACGTTTGAGATGAGCAGAGCAGATCTAATTGTAGATCCCCGACTTTCACTCCAAAGGTCGTGGTTTCGAATCCCGGCCGCGCACCAATGTCGAAACCATCGTGAGGAAGCCCACGGTTTAAAATCAAATCACACAAAGGCCCAGTGGTAAGGCTAATTGTAGAAACACACAGTTAAAATTTTAACTTTTTACGTTTGAGACGAGTATAGATAAGCGTTTGACCACTATCTAACGTGATGGTAACTGATGGTTTACATAGTATTATATCTAGCTCCTTTAACATTTGCTTAAAGACTACAACCTGTCTTCGTATCGGGACACGGACGAATCCGCTTGGCGCAACGACTTAGACCGATTTCGATGATGCAAAGGTACAAGTAGATCATAGGTAGTTACACGTTGCACACAGAATAATGCTGCCTGCTTAGCGACGTGAAAGATCTGGTGGAACACAAGAAAAAAGTGGAATGGAAAAGCTGCAATGTAAAACGCTACAAATAAAAAAAAACTTATTCTGTAACCATAAACCTCCTTATTCTAAATCTAGGTCCATTGTTATCAGTTGTAGACAACCCTGAGCTTTTCTTTTCAGACATCATTATTGTAGACAGACTTTTGTAACTTATATTTTAATGGAAAAGGTCGGCGAATAAACAGTTCTTTTCACGAGAAAATATAGGTATATTAGCGTGTATTCAATAAACATATTTCATTATTGTAGGGTTGTATGTGTGTCGGTACTGGGCAATATTCCGGTGGGACTATGGCCACAGGAAAGGTCGGGCCTTCCTTCCGTCCCGTGCCGACCGCCTCTATTATGACTTTATTACGCACAATGAAAATCATATTTACCGGGATGGAAAGACGACATAATAAACACACACCTGTGAAGTATGGTACGGCCGTGTACAATATAAATTTCGAAGCATCTGGCGTACAGCCTCTTATTACATACACAAAGAATCTGAAAACTGTACTGTCGCGCGAATAGACGAGCGCTGACACATTCCTGCATTATGTAATTCCGTCGAGTGCCGCGCGCATTTTTCATACCGAGATTTGGAGAGTACACTCCGCGCACCTGTCACGATTCTCTTTTCAAAGTAAAATATTACATTATGGTGTTTGAATGAAGATTCAGCTTTCGACAGTGCGTGATGCTATGACTATGCTATAGTGAGAAAATAACAAGAACCGCAAATTTATAAATTTCCTAGGAAATTTCGTAGGATTCTAAACGAGAGATATATTTTACCACCACATTTTCGTAAATTTATCAATTTACCGTCTCGTGGTAAATTTATAAACTAACGGATTCACGTTCGTAAGATTCTCAACCGTTCGACCATTAACAGTAAAGCTTTTAATCTTACGCTTCTTTAAAATACATAAAATAACAAACTGTACTGATTGGTCGATGTCGACAGAGGTATGTATTAGAATATCTAAAATCTAAAACCACGAAAAAAACTATACGGGACCCTCCGACTAAGATAGGTTAGGTTAATGTAAGAACATGATTACACGCAGGTCGCCGAAACGCGTAATACAATAAATAAAAACATTATTTAGCATTATTATAAGTATAGATAATGTTTATTTCATATACATACAGTGTGTAGTGTAATCGTATTCATATATTAACCTAACCTATGTTAGTCGGGGGGTCCTTATAGTTTTTTTTTTCGTGGTTTAGTTAGTTAAAAACTTTACAAAAACACACGGACCGGTTTGTTTATGTTCCGTGGCGAACAATGGCGGTGGAGAGAAAGGAGAAGGAACACGTGACTGTTCAACCAATAAAAGCGCACATGACGGTTTGTTATTTTCCTCACTTATTATGCACAGTTACGCATGAGGTCGGTAAGTTTATCAATTTGCGAAAATGTAGTCGTAAAATAATACAATTTATCTCTCGTTTAGAATCCTACGAAAGTTTATAAATTTTCTAGGAAATGTATAAATTTGCGGTTGTTGTTATTTTCCGGTGACATATATACCCTGAAGTAAGTTAGTTTAACCGTAAATAAAATCCTCGTTTACATAACAAAAAGACTTTATCAAAACACCTACGAGTTAATTAAAATGTGAAAACTAAACGTTACTTCGCGTGTATTGTGCAAATGTGCATACATGGAAAGCTAGTTATTATAATATTCATTGGCTGTGCTGGATTAAGTACACTTCATAGGAATAGTTATTAATACAATCAAGAGTGCTTCATATCACAAAGTGTATGCGAACAGGTACATCATTGGTAGTTATTTCAAGAACATTTCATTAGGTAGATGGTATATAAAAGCACAATAATACGACTTCCGCAATCGTGAAATTATATAATCTAAATCATGAATAAAACGCGATTAAACCCGGTAAATAAAGTGTTTTATTAAATAATCTAGACTAGTTCGTTAAGATTCTGACCTAGAGACGCGAGTTCAAATCTCGCCGCGAGTGATTTTTTAAAGACGTAATTTGATTTAAAATATTTCTACTAGATTGATTTGCAAAGAACATTAAAAAATCAAATCGAATCAAAAACCAACGAAATAATAGGGGTTAAAGTATGAAATTGCCGTTTTATTGCAATAGGTTCTTTGAATTGACATAGAATCTTCATGGTTTGAGGTTTTCGAATGAAACTTTTTTCAAATGGTTTCTGTGATGTTCATTTTTTAAAAAATGTGAAACATTTGAATATCGACTTTCAATTGTTTTTGTTATTCAATTTAGACAAGAAAGATGGATACTGCGAAAATTAGAGTGATTTTTGAATACGAGTTCCGACGCGGAACTAACGCGGCAGAAACAGCGCAATATCAATGCTGCGTTTGGAGAGGGGTCTACTAATGAACGCACCGTGCGATTTTGGTTTAAACGCTTAAGTGATGGAAATTTCGACTTAAAGAACGAGCCACGAGGAAGACCGCCCACACAGGTGAATAACGATGAATTAAGAGAGATAGTGGAAGCCGATCCTAGTCAAACTACCCAGGAATTAGTGGCATGGTTTAACGTTACCTTACCCACTTTATTGACTCACTTGCGTCAAATCAATAAAATAAAAAAATACGAAAAATGGGTGCCTCGTGATTTGACTGATCTGCAGAAAGAAACGCGTGTTGAAACTTGTGTTGTCTTGTTGAACCGGTACAGAAATGAAGGAATATTGGATCGAATTGTAACATGTGATGAAAAGTGGATTCTTTATGATAACCGGAAAAGAAAAATGCAATGGCTGACCGCAGGTCAAATGCCACAACAGTGTCCTAAAGAAAAAATTACCAATAAAAAGGTAATGGTAACTGTTTGGTGGTCTCAGCATGGTGTTATTCACTATAGTTTTCTTCGATCTGGTCAAGCAATTACGGCAGATGTCTATTGTGCCGAACTCCGAACCATGTTGACAAAACTAGCAGTAAAACAGCCCCGACTCATGAATCGATCTTCACCTTTATTGCTCCACGACAACGCGAGACCTCACACAGCACGAGAAACCATTTTGACCCTTCAGGAACTGCACTTAGAAACCATTCGTCATCCTCCGTATTCACCAGACCTTGCTCCAACGGACTACCATTTTTTTCGTGATTTAGACAATTATCTACGTGACAAGAAGTTTTCTTCCCAGGAGGCAGTACAAAATGCTTTCACACAGTTTGTGCAGTCTAGATCGTCGGAGTTCTATCGCAAAGGCATTAATAACCTTCCCATTAGATGGCAGCAATGTATAGATAATAATGGCAACTATTTTTATTAAATAAAATTGTTAAAAATTTAAAAAATAAACAATTAAGATTTTCAGTACAAATCGGCAATTTCATACTTTAACCCCTAACATAATAATATTCAATTTTTATATTAAATATGTATGCAACTAATACCAACTCACCCTGTGAATGCGTAAGTAAATAAATTTAATAACTCACTTCAGTATACGAAACTGCATTCCGCGGATGTCCCGATCGCGTTAAAACGTGTTATTCCTAATGATGCAATTTGTCTTCATAATAAATTTCATCAAAATCGGTCAAGTGGTTATATTATTATTATCTATTACCCCCAAAATACATACATGTTACCAACATTACCTCTTTATAACATTAAGTCTAAATTGAACTTCTACATCGAAACGCGCTAAGGCCTTTCCCTTTCACAAAATTTTCCAAACTTTCGTTGATTTATTTACCGTTCTTATCTAATTTTAGACCAAGTATTTAATTAAACCTTTGAACAACCAATTCTAGGTCACTTATGAGGCTGATTGAGATTGATTTTGCCTTGAACTTTTTCATTACATAGAAACTAACTTTCCAAACAGTGTTTGTCTTTAGTCTGTGGTTATATTGGTGTTGTGTTTTGCAATTTGTTTGTTCGATAATATGTTATTCATTATTAATTTAAATGCTTATAATTAGACGAGGTAAGACGGTAAACATCAAACTAAGGATACGATAACTCAGACACCTTATAGGTAGAATATAGCCGGAGACCTATACACCTAACATCTAATGTAAATTTGTAAACAACCTACATTCCTGAATAAATGAATTATGAATTAGTGCCGTTTTGTTTCAGGTGAATATCCAAATCTATACTAATATTATAAAGATGAAGAGTTTGTTTGTTTGAACGCGCTAATCTCAGGAACTGCTGGACCGATTTGAAAAATTCATTGCTTTTAAGGGAACTCTAAAAAGCATCGTGTGAATCATTTTTACTCGCTTACTGGCCTGTTAGTTTTGCAGTCGTTGTTGTTGTACGGTAAGTCAAATAAACTCCACCATAATGTTCTTAAATAAATTACAAGTATTAATTAATCAAAGCACGCCCCTGTTAATAGTCGTCGCTGTGACGTGCATCGTAAACCCTATGCAATTAGATACTATCGCACATTAAATAAACACGACAGTCTATGTAATTTATTTATAGTTAAAACAAAAGCGGACGCGGACACCTCTTAGCGGATGCTTCTTAAGGATTTTTGCGACCGGACGCTCGGAGATTTACCCCCTTACTTATAAATATTATTTACACATGACTAAGTTACGTGACGTTTGTCTCTGTCTGTCAACTTGGAAACTTCATGTGACAGTAAAAGACAAACGATGCATAGTTATGCAGCGCATTAATTAGCGTTTATAAGTTAAGGTGGTTAAAGTTAAGAAGGTAAATCTATTAAAAATAACCTAAAATCTCTTCATAACCTCAAGCCTGATAATTAATTTTATTGGTTAGTGGTACCTATATGGTAATTGCACACTCCTAAATGCATATTCACATGTATGTACCTAATAAATCCTTACCTATGTAAAATAGAATATAAAGCTATCTAAACATTATTTTACAAACAAACTACACTTAGGAAATATTGTTGTTGAAAAAGCTCAATTGCGATGGGATAAACTCACAATAAAAATATTTGTTCTTTTATTTATATATTTTTTTTTAAACATATTAAAACTATTAAAAATGTATGCAAGTTTTATGTTGCTCTATGTGAAATTGATGGGCAGTGAAAAATCAGTGCTTATCATCGATATTAAGTAGAGCGCTTCGTTTTATAAATCGCACGCTTATTCGGTATGCAATCTTCTCGAATTCAGTGCAGTGTTCGATGTCACTTGCTTAAACCAAAGCATTATTCTCTAGAACCAAATGCACAGTTACGGAAATTTACAAGACGATACTCGGATCTTTATGTAAGACGCTGCGAAAACTGGTAGCCATTTTATTAGGTACTTATTTGAATTGAAAATGTCCAATATAAGCTTTAATGCAAACGAAATTGCATTTTGACTGTGGGGTGAATATTTCGAGCTAGTTATTTTTAGGGTTTCGTACCCAAAGGGGAAAAACATATTGCTAAGTCTCTACTGTCCGCTCTGTCTGTAATAACTATGTATAACAGAGTTTGTAAATTGTTAATTTATGTATACACTAGCTGCGTCTCGCGGTTTCACCCGCGTAAGTTCCGTTCCCGCGGGAATATCGGGATAAAAAGCCTATGTGTTATTCCCGGTATCCAGCTACCTATATTCCAAGTTTCATCGCAATCGGTTCAGTAGTTTTTGCGTGAAAGAGTAGCAAAGTCATATGCACACTTACAAACTTTTGCGTTTTTTAATATTAGTAAGATATTAAATACAAAGTCCCGACTGTTTGCTTGGCTGACTGAACAATAGGTATGTAGGTCAAAGCACAGCCTAAAACACTGGACCTAGGGATATGAAATTTGGAGTGTTTATTCTTTGCAATGTCAAGAGTTTTTGGAAAACTGGAATCGGGACTTAGGCGGATAAAACCGCGGGACACTGCTAGTGAAATATAAATTTGCTATTTTCAAAATAAAAGTCCGTTACCTAAGTCCATTTTAAGATAAAACTATAAGACCAATAAAAAAAATACTTCGGTAGACATGCACTTTTACTATACGCTTGTACTTAGAAGAAAAAAAAACAAAGAATAAATCAATCATTGTTCTAACATTCAAACTCTTCGAAAATGAAGGTAACCCAAAACACTTTGAGGACAGCTGTCGTTGATTTATCGTTCGAATTCGATTACAAAACAAGAAGAGTGAAAAGTAGGTTATCGTTGAAAAAAGTACGTAAGTACAGTTGCCAACAAAAGGAAAAACGTTAAATAAATTAAACCATTATTATTCAGCCGCCGCGCTTCGCTGTCTTACCTGCGCAAGTCCCGATCCTAAAGAAAAATCAGTCCCAATCCGATAACGGAAATGTCACCATCTCGCTCAGCGCGATTCAATGAGACAGTGACAGGCATGTCAAATCGATCTTCGGTTTCGGACTGATGCTCTTTGAATAACCCTACAGGATATACTTTTTATTCCGATATTCGGACAGCAGGAAAAATTGGAATGATGGAATTACACAGGCTACTTATAAAACTTTATTACAAATACAAAATACAAATCATTTGTTGATAACGTAAGTTACAAGTCAGTGTTATATTCCAGTTACTAGTAGGTATTAATAGGTGAGTCACAACAATCAACCATTTTCACGAAAGAAGAAGAACAGGCTTTAACTCAGATATTTAACAGAAAGGAACAGGTAAATAAATATTTGATTTGATTTGATTTGAGACTCCTCTTAAATAAATTTTCGAAGATGATTTTTTGCTTGGAAATATTTTCCAACATTTTATTTATTTATTTGGAACAAAACACGTTTGATCAAATAACTTTGTGAGCGACTGTACCTAAATCCACAAGTAGGCTATTGAGAAAATTTCGCGGCAAACCGGACGACTTTTGAAAATACAAAACGAACGGGACGAGGGGTATCCTCTGAGAGCCATCGACGTTACTACGTGACGCGAACCGCAAACATAACCTAACTAAAGACGTTTAGCGCGGTTTTAGCGGTTTACTTAAAATGTGATAGTTAAATTACATGTTACGGTAGGTCGGAGTTGAGTTACTTATTGTTGGTTCAAGGTTACTTGTGGTGACTTGAGAGTATTTGTGTGAATAAACTATTCTGAATGAGTAATTTATTGTAGACTAGCTGCGCCCCGTTGTTCTACCCGCGCAAGTCTCGATGCCGCAGGAATATTGGGATAAAAAGTAGCCTATATGCTATTCCAAGTCTCCAGCTACCTATATTCAAAGTTTCATCGCAATCGGTTCAGTATTTTTTCAAACAAACAAACTTTCAGCTTTATGATTATGAAAAAACAAACTTTCAGCTTTATGATATTAGTAGGATGAGTATGTCATACATATCTTATCTGGTGATAAAGATAATCGTCTGTCTGTCCGTTACCAGATAGCCTATTCGCATAACAAAATTATTTAAAATAACATTTCGATATCATTGTAGTAAATCTATGAGTACAAATTTGACGTTTGTCAAAATATATTTTTAATATTTCTCGATAAATTTTATAAATAAATTTTCTTCGATACCATATTTAACCGACTTCAAAAAAGGAGAAGGTTCTCAATACATCGCGTATATTTTTGTAATGAAAGGATACTTAGATTTTTATTTCTTATCTAGCCAGTGTCAAGTATTATTAATATTTGCAAGTTATTTGCAGGAGTTTTGGTGGGAACGCGATGAGGAGATGTGTTGCTAAATTTTCATTTTCGAAACCTAGTTAAAATTCGTGTAAATTGTTTTTGAGTCAATAAATTTGTAATTGAAGTCCAGTTCCAAGTTATAGTTTCATTTTGAGCACATTAGCACATAGTGTAAGCACATTTATTTTAAATTGCATTGATGTTAAAATGAAAATAACAATTCAATTACAGGATTAAGAGTCTTGTCCTGGTGATAACCAGATGTGAAATGACGATGAGGTTTCAGATGTAGCACACACGCCACGAAGAATAGGATGGGATGGGATGAAACTATCAACAGTGGTAAGGGAAATAAGGGTTGTGCATTTTACCCGTTATATTTTACGACTATAGGTAAGGTACGTTTTAGTAAAATCTGCGTTTTAGTGAATATCCCTGAGCGAGGAGCGGTGAGTGGTTCGAATCCCGCTCAGTGTCGGCCATGCGTGGTGTTTTTGTAGGAACGTATTTTTCGCATAAAATATTTAGCTAAATGATAGTCCAGTGCAGGCGCTTAAAATAAATGTAATATAAAACGGTGTTCTATTAGAAATAGTCTTTAACAAAATGCAGCGAGAAAAGCAAGGGTACATTTTTTCATAAAAAAATATTATAACCTCACTTAAAATTAATTTTTTGTTTAATATTACGATTTTAAACTTCCAAGTTTATCATCACTACAAATATTGTTGAAAAAATAAACAGGGTATTTACCCTATTCGTTTACAAGCCAGCTAAATTTACAGGCTAAATATTGAAAACGAGAAAACTTGGTAAATTCTCTTATAAATAATATTTTTATGTTATTTCCGCTTATGTTTTGTACCACAGATTAATAGCTTTACGAGAACATTGTGTGATCTAACCTTTAGCCGAATAAGTGGCCATAATAATAAAATGGGACAAAATTGAAGTTTGTTTTTGCGATTTGGCAATCGATGGTTTTTATTACGACGCATTTAAGTGTCCTGAATACATTCAAAGGACAAAACCTTAACAACTTTACTGTCAAGGTTTTTCCTTTGTAAAGTTAACAGGATCTGAGAGAAGTACCGATACCGACATAATTATTTAGTTTTACAGAAGCATTGAAGACAAGATTCAAACCGGATACCATTAGAAAACAACTAGACAAAATTTGGGTTAAGTTTTGTAAAATAAAACGTTTTATGCCTTCTTTTCTTGATATTCTTGTAATAAATATAACCGGCCGTTACACCCGCCTATGTCCCGTTTTTTTTAAAGCCTTTTTTATCTAAATCATACGAGATGTTTCACATTGTTTCACATTATTTCAGCTCTCTATTATCAGCGGTTTAGGCTGTGCGTTGATTTATCAGTCAATCAGTCAGAACAAAGTGTTTTTATAGAAAAAGATATAAAAGTATGGAGTAGGAGTACTTAAAACTTCATTATACGTAAAGATACAGAATGTATTGTAGAGATAAAGTGTTTGAAAGTACTTAAAACTAAACTAAATCCAAAGGTAAATAGTGTTATACTTCTAAACATATACATATAAGAAAGTAGGTACGTACAATGTACATCCACGCAGTCATTGTCACGTTAGCAAAGAGCTCTCTTAGATCGATTTGGTGAAGCACATCAAACACAGCGGTTCACGATCGTCTCACGGAACACCAAGTGTTTGGCTACACTCACTCTACCACAGTGTTGGAGGCGACGAGTGTTTATCCCAACCACCAGTCGAAGCCGTTTGCTTACCTACGCGCACAAGGATTTATCCAAGCCTAACATTGTTTTCACAACGTTTCAACTAAGCGAGAGAATACGTACGCGTCTACATTTTAGATCATCCGTGTCAAGGTCGAATCGAAACGAGAAAGTTTACAAGAATCTCGCGGGTGGTGAGAGACTTGAGAAACTCGAAAATACTACCCCATCCAAAAATTTCGACACGAAAACTATAAAAAGCTTGTAAGTGCAAACTATTATTTTCGCATCACGAACATTTTATGTGCGAAATTAAAGTTTGAAGATAGTAGGTATATATATATTTTTTCTTCAGTTGCGTTAACGACTTTGTTCAAGTTAGCGGAGCCATGAGAGACGTTTTTGTGTCCGAAGTAAATTAGATCTTATCGGGTTTCTTGGGAATGGTTTTTTGTTGTTATTGATGGGAGTTTGGAGAATTTTTGTGAATCAGACTCGGATGTATATTGTACTGTGCATCCCCAAGCAGCAATTATTTCTTTGAAATTGTTAAAATTCTGGTTTTCTGGCTTCCTTTTTTTTGTGAGAAGTTTCCGTTTTTGCACAATAAAGTAGGAAAACAGATATAATATGTTTTATTGTAACAGAACTCAGAAATTACATAATTGTATGCAACAATAACTGAGATTTAACAATTTATTATAACCTACTTATATACTTAAAATGAAATTGAGAACCTCTGAAGATTAAATCTAAATAGCAAAAAGAATGGTTGTTTTATCATTATATGGTATAATGGGTACCTCCCTAAGTTCTAATGTGCAAATACAGTAGGAACAATCATGTGAAGACGGAAAACGGCACTAGTTTCTTATTATATTGTAGATTATATAGTAAGTAAATCTGAAACGTAAGTACATAAAGCATAAGTAAATAAAGCACACAAGGCAACGCAAGATGTGATTCACGGTAGAGTGCTTGGCTATTCCCAGATGAGATGATGCGAAGCGAAAACTTACTAAGAAATACTATTCTTGGGACGTTAAATTTCACTTACATTCATACACCCTTTCAATGTGGAAATGAAAATCAAAGTGTACATTTTTCCTATTGACAGGAATATTTTTATTATTATTCTAGCCCAAATAAACGATTCCGTGACATATTTCTATTCTTGCCGACCATTTAAAACATAAAAAATATATGAGGTAGGCTCGCATTAATTTTGACTCCATCGTCGCTTCTTCTAGGCAACCAATATTCAGAATAGATTTCTTTTAAGCAACTAGAAATCTCAAAGAAACATAGACTTGAAAACGCCAAGGTTGTAATAGTAATTATAGTAGCTTTATAATTGTCTAGTACCTTATAGAACTAGCTTAGTTGCTTGGATTGAGGCGTTATGCAACATCTTGCAATATTTATTTATTTATCTCATCTATACTTATAATAAAATCGTAACTTAGCGGTGTCTGTTTTTGAAAAATAGTTTGAAAAAACTATTTTTAGGGGTATATGTACAAACGTAACAGACCCCATTTTCGTGTTTAACTTTTTGTCTGTTTGTCCGTTTGGATGTTTGTCCGTTTGTCTGTGCGTTAATGATGCCAGGCGCTGCCGCGTCTGGCATCATCAGTACTTCCCTGGTCGTCCGTTTAAGTGTAGATTTTTGCACTGTGGTAGGTAGGTGTAAGAACAACGCGGGGTCGCGACTTGCGCGGGTGAAACCGCGGGGCGCAGCTAGTACATAATAAGAATATAATAGTTAATTATATAAAATATAATGTAACGTTAAACGACAAGAAAATTTGTAGGGCTGCCTGTTGGTCTAAAGTGCTAAGGTTCTCGCAAACTCGTAGGTACCATATACCATACTATATAGGATATTAACACTATATCACCTTCAACCAATGATTCCAAAAGAAGCTGACTTCGTGAAATAGTAGCCAAGTATCATACAGGAAATGATGCTAGTTCACGTCATCCCGAATAGTCTACAGTTCACCAAGCCCAATAGGCGGATATCTACTTCAATCGTGTAAAACAAAGGACAGATAGATTTGAAAAGGTATTTGTTACGTAACACGGTAACACATAGGTGAGGTACTCGTATATACACGAGAATTCCGTACATCGTAGTAACACCCTGGTACATTTCCAGTTCCCGAATTCAATTCCATTCGTTCCGATCATCGCTTCCGTGTTGCGAAATAGAAATCTAATTTGGGGAAACGTAGTCGTCAACAGTTTTTTGGACAAAGCACCGACTACTTTTCCAATGACGTTTCACTCAAGCTGTAGTATCGTTCACGGAACAATCTATATCAGGTCACAATTCACAAACAGGCCTCCATACTACTAACGGGGAATTTTTGCAGTGACATGTCATACAAAACAGGTTAGGGTGTATAATCTTTAATTTTTATAAATGCAAGAAGTGAAGATAAATTACCTTGAGTTGAAAGCAAAAGCGAGATGTTATTATGCTATTCATTCCTTGGCAGTGGGCAGTGTATACCTATTAAACAGAATGGTCACATTTAGAAAGAAGAATGAGTAGACCAATACTGAAGTGAAAGAATATAAATAACCCGTAGTCTGTCCCCAGATAGAAGTAGAGGGAGAAGAGTAGGAGGGCATACCACCCTCTTAATTAAATAAACCATGCTCTGGTAAAATAACTGACGGAGTCAACTAAACCGCAGGTTTCATCCAGATGTTTTCAAATAACGTGAGACGCACATGAACCTAGGACTAACGGCCAGGCGACTAACCATTACAAACAAAACGCAAACACAATAAGTAAAACAAATCATATCTGGGCGAACATTTTTCAAATGATACCTACATTGTTAGCTTCCCCTAGTGGTTTAATATTTAAAGTGAACAAAACGAACGGGGACAGGTACGGGACAGCGAGCGTATATCCAGAAAGTTTTTAGAAATCACGGAAACTGTCATAACCAGTTTAGTAGTTAGGTGAGGTTAGGTATGTTACTATTATTTGTGATCACGGGTCCAATGTTCTATCAAGGGCCTTCGCAGACTTACAGACTCGTGTCGGTCGACTGTTAAAATTTATAAACAGCTAAGTAGTTGTGTTGCATTTTTTAGCGGGACAGCTTAGAGGAAATTTATCAAACGGCCTATAGTCTGGTAAAGTTCGTAAATATAACCTAACCAGTCTAACCTTCAGTTCCAAGTAGAATATTCAGGGTATCACATGTATCCGTTACCTGCTCACAACATTACAAGGCTAGTGCTTATTGTGTATAAAACGCACAAAATTTATACTGATACTAAACAATTGGTCAATCGAAAGTCTATGATCTGCATTCTGCAGTAAGCCTTAAGTGGATGAATATTTTTTATGCTCACATTTTGCCTTCTGGCAGACGGATGGCCTTTTATGATAAGTTTGTATGGTTTATTTCGGGCTGGCAATTTCTAGCATGAATGATTCTGACACGGTCGGCTAGTCAGTCGTAAGGACCGCGGGACACTATTTTATTTTAAAAAAATCTACTGCAAATACTTTACTAAGTTCTTCTAAATATTAGCGTGACTATAATTAAAGTTTTGAGTGAAAGTTTACTTGTTAGAATGTAACCCATTCTCCAATTTAATATTTCTTAAGTTTATTGCTCAAAGCAATTAACAAGGAGAAAAAGCATCACCAAAAGTAGACAGACGATATCTCTCATGTCGGAGGCGTTAACTGTAAAGTTACCCACCCGAGCCGGTCAATAATTGTAATACTGTTTTGGTAGATGACGTTCAATCTGAGCCTTTGTCGGTAAGAAAGCATCGTTAATTCACCGTGTCACGTGGTTTCCGTGTGGCGCAGTGGTTAGCGCACTCACCCGGCAAGCGGGGGGCACAGGTTCGAATTCTATTACGGAAAAATTTATGATGATGAATTTTCTCCTTGTAAAATACTTCTAGTAAAATGAGTTGATCATTAAGATATTGAGAAATATTATATGTGTAATTTGTTAAGCTTATTTATTTTATTTTGAACTGCCAATTTTATTTTATATTATTTAATAAGTACTTAACTGTTATGACTTTTGTATGGAACTGTATTTTTTTATTACTATTAGCAGAATATTTGAAGTCCAATTATAAGAGTCATATATCAACGCCTAAATATAATAAGTTTAGTAATAAGACGCCAGCGACGAGAGCAGGAAGGAACAAGATAGAAAACATTTACCCGCTCGCAATAAATGAGTAATAAAATCAGGGAAACTACTATGATTAATGCGATATAATATGTGACTTAATACTAGACACGGATAGGGCGTGTACACTTGACAGCGACATCGATAAAATGCAGATTAAGCCTTTCTTGCGGTCGTTAGTTTTTTTTTTCTAGATACTGTGGCCTGGTCCATGTAAGTATTTTAAGAAAAAACACTGTCCTGCCAACATTTCACAAAGAACATCTTACTAATAAAAACGCGAAAGTTTGTATGTATGAATGTCTGTATGTGACATTGTTACACTTTCACGCAAAAACTACTGAAGCGATTGCAATGAAACTTGGAATATAGGTAGATGGGTACCAGATGGGTTTTTATCCCGATATTTCCGCAGGAACTGGACTTACGCGGGTGAAACCGCGGGGCGCAGCTATTATTACCCTATCAATATCACTGTACGTTAACATTTCAGTCAATTCGTTAGAGCTTATAGAATTTAATATGTATCAAAAAGCCAGTTTTTGATCTTTTGCACTGATTATAAGTGATTATATGGTCTAAGATGTAACACGCACATTTAAATGAAGTGGCTGCACCGGTGCACCAAGAAACCAAGTACAATTATTAACAATTAAATTTGCAAACTTTAAAGTTATAAGAACGTAAATTTCCATCTGACATGTACCATCTTAGGTGATTATCATAGTTCCTACGTTTCGTTCGAAAGCATATTTTTAATTATAAATCCGATAATTAAAAATAGTGGGCGAAACAATCTTAATGAGCACATATCCCCAATAATTCCCAAGAGGTAGAAAGCAGCAATCTATTTTTAAAATAAGCTATTCCATATATTTCAGAACAAAAAGTCGTTTGAGTTCCGCGGCACGTACTCCATCAAAACGAAACCTGGATTCCGTTGGTATTTCATAATTCAATAGACGTTTACCGCCAAAGCCGACATCAGAAGTGAATACATGAGCAGAGTATTTCACGCGTTGCTTGTCCAAGTTCTGGGAGCTTAGTTTCCAAGTGAGCTCAAAGGTATTGTCAAGGCAAAATGTCAGGCCTGCACTGTACGGCATTAGGGCCATTAATCACTCGAGAAAACTTAATTGGACGGCTAGATAGACAGTCACGCGAGGAACTTAGACGCAGTCCTGTTATTTACCAACTACGCCTCGACTATTTAATAAACACCAACGAATATTTAATAAACTTCTTACAAATTAATTAGTGACAACGAATAGGCTTTACTTAATTTAACGGCGATGTTTTTTGTTCGTTTTTTTCCTTTGTGAAAATTAGAAAGTCGCTTTTACGTGAGATGTTCTAATTAAAATTGACATTCGCGAGGGTATTTGAACTTTGTGTACAAAGTTTAAATTCTCGTAAAAAAATACCTACATAAAGAGTAAATATATTGTCTGCCAGCTGCGCCCTGTGGTTTCATCCGCATAAGTGTCGATCCCGCGGGAATATTACGATAAAAAATAGAAGAATAGAATAGAATAGAAATATATTTATTAGGACAAGCACACGGCAAAAAATACAAAACAGAACAAAACCAAATATAGTAGGTACATAAGTAGGTAAATAAAAAGTAATGTAACCATAATATCATCAACTAAGTTAGGAAGCCATATGCGAACCCTAAATGGGCCGGCCTCAGCAAAAACGCTGTAGCCAGTAAACATACTCAGCCACAGCACTGGTCTTCCGGCCGGACCAAGCACAGCGATGCAGAAGGCACCGCTGCACGTCCCTGCAGCTGCACGTGCAAATAGTGTGTTTTAATCTAGCTCTCCTTAACTGTTCAGCTGGAGACCTGGATGCTACTTTTTATGCTGTAGACACACATGTGCTACGTTTTATTTCGATATTTCCAAGGGATTAAGACTTGCGCGCTTGAAACTGAGCAGTTAAAAATATGATGTACTGAAACTGACCTGCCCATGATTCTCATAGCCATGCCTATCAGCGATGTCATCGACGTGATGCTTCCCCCCAGGGACATGAACAGCGAACTGGTTGTGGTAGAGGAGGTCCCTCGCGGCGCGGCACACCTGCAGCGCAGCCAGCAGCGCCAGCGCGCGCCATCCCACCAACATAACGACCCCGCACTACACTGCACTAACACACACTACACTATCTATCATCACCTCGTACCACCTGCAACAATTGGAGAGAGAAAAGTTAGGTTTTTGGTATAGGGAGTTTGGTGAAACATTATTCTATGTATTCTGAACTGGTTGGGGAAAACATGGCCAAGTGAGGGTTTTCCGCTGAGTGACAGCGGAAGAGCAATGTCACATTTAACGGTCTGCACTCTATGTTCTATTAAGACTTGCACATTGGTTGCGTGAAAGAGATCGTCTATAGGCAATTATTATTAATTGCCTATAGACGATCTCTAAAAATATTATTATTTTAGTGGCGAGGAGCCACTGTGCGATTAAGACGCGATTAATATACGTACTCGACACTTTTTGTTTGTCTGAATTTCTTTCTTTTTTAATGTTTTGGTACAATAAAGTAATCTATCTACCTATAAAGATACAGGGAAAAAATCACTAGCATAAAAAAAACTATGTTGAGCAGAAATGTATGTTCTAATGCTTTGCCACTGCAAGTGCAGAATTCGCTTCCATCAGGTCAGAATGAGCCCAGATTCCAAGGTAACCCGGACGGTATAGAGTTGTATAGCCAAAACGCCACTGACACACACAGCCAACACAAAATTACCCTCCTGTGAGCTTCATTAAAACAGTACTCTCCTAATTGTAACGCGCCCCGCTACTCGAAACAAAAGGTACTTGGAAATATTAAATTTTAATAAAGAGTAATTCCTTTCATTATCCTCGTTTTATTTAGCTTTATTTTACTTCCGATGAATAAAACGACATTTTGATATCGAGTAATAACGCTTTTGTAGGTTTTCGGTGGGATCATCGTTGGCTGGACACACGGACTTGACAAACGGAATTCGAAGTCACATAAGGTGTAGTGGCGATCACGGTGTAATGCGAAACGGAGTATTGGAAGACCACCTACTCGGTGGACCGATGACATTGCTGAAGTCGCGGTAAGTCGTTGGATGGCGGTAGCTCGCGATCGCTATTTGTGGCGTCGTATGTGGACGGATAAAAGCTTAGATGATGATGTTTGAGTGTAGTTTTAGTCAAGTATATAACGCTTGTATGATCGTGCGTATATTCTCTTAATTGTTGATTTGAGGTTTTATACAAACTCCTATTTTAAGGTTCTACATGAATTGGTTAAAACGATTGTTGAAATTATCAGAAAAATACTTTTCTCATACATTTTGCAATAAATGAACTGAACTTTTTATCCTGATAATTCAATTAAGCCACGATGGTAAAGTATGTAAAACCTGACTGTGTATATATCAAAAATATTTCCAAAAAAAAATGTATATTTATTTGACATCCACTCCGGACTAAAGTAAAACCTTTGAGCGTAATTCTTTGTGTCCACAGACAAGATAGATACTTATATTTTCCAAAGATGTTTTTTATCTTTATGTTGAAATACATTGCAGTACACTCGAGTGGGCATTCGAGTTATGAAATATTAATAATATACTTTCCAAGGGAAGTATTCTATGTTTTACTTTTAACATTTTTAAATAAAGCTACGTCTCGTCGGTAGGTACTTATTATTAGATAGCTTGGAATGTCAGCTTCGTTTATTTTTACTTACTTGTTTTTTTTGTGAACAAGATTCTGTACATTTTTAGGGTACCGTATGCAAAGGCTAAAACGGGACTCTTTCACTGCCCGTCTGTCTGTCTCTGACCAGGCTGCATCCACACTCGACGTATTTAAAGTGATCAATACATCCAATTAAATAAAAACATTTTTGGCTTTTGAATAACTAGACAGTTGAATTTTTCAAAGATGATGAATATAGATAATATCGATTGCCGTTTTAACAATATATATGTACCTACCTAATAAGAACAACAACATAAATAATTAAGTGGGGCTCTTATACAACGAACGTAATTATTTTGTAATAATGGTACGGAACCCTCCAGTCGTCCAATTTGACGCAACGCACTTGACCGGTTTATATTTTTATGTACTTACCTTTTCATTATTCAGATTGTTATAAATAACGTAGAGAAAATAAATGGGTTGTAATAGAAATAATTTAACTTCTATTTTTTCCTCCTCAATGGCAAGTAAACTGCGTAAATATTTTACTCTTTATTGATTTTTTTACGACGTTGAGATTTGGATACCTTGTGTAAGGTTTATTTAACTTAAAACTATCATTACAGGTCTGTGTGTAACTAATGCGATAGCGAAGCACATAATATTATCATTGAATTATAATATCATTCATTCATTACATTACATTAAACATTAATATAAATTAAAAATTAAATTAAATTCTATGTTAAATTTTATAAATAATAAAATACAATTTTCCATTTCCTACATGCTACGATCATACTAACATATGGAAGACAGAAGTTCACAAAACCAGCCAAGTGCGAGAGAGACCCGCGCACGAAGGTTTCCTTACCATTATTGCAAAAAACCGCAAAAAAAAAACACGTTTGTTATACAAGATGTAACGGGTTTGCCCTTTTAAGCCGAAAGGGCGTTGTTCTAGACGTCTAGGCGAACTATTTTTGTTCTACGCCTTTTGGAAATAAGAAGTACTTTTCGAAAATTTTAAGTGTAAAGTTTATTTGAAGATCAACTGTTTCTTAGAGTTCGAGGTCATTGGCCTTACGTTGTCCTTTTATTTAGTTTGGTCCACTACAATCAATCCTTCAATTACCTTTATTTTCAAAAAGCAGCTGATTTTTCAGTGAAAAATAACCTCAAAATTTAAAAAAAAAGTTCGAATTTTCAAATGTTGTAGAACAAAAGTTGTTTGCCTAGACGTTTAGAACAACCGCCTTTTGGCTTAAAAGGGCTTACCCGTTACATCTTGTATAGTAATAGCGTTAGGAGCCCTCTTAGATATTTTTTAGTTTTTGTTAAAAAACAAAAATACATCATTTGTGAAAGTTTCAACTGTCTAACTTACAAGGTTCTCAAGATACAGCCTAGTGATAGACAGACGGGCGGACGGACATCGTAGTCTCAGTAATGGAGTCCCGTTTTTACCCTTTTGGTACGGGACCCTAAAAACTACCACCGTTTAACATATTTAAGAATTTACGTGAAAAAACATAATATTTGTAGATAGAAAAGGATCTAAGCTCAAAGATGATACCGGAATGCTAATATCCTGCTCTACACGGGTATAGATGTAAAAATTTCCCACAAAGTCCCTAACGTTTATATCTCACAGTAAACATGTATGCACGATAGGTTTCTATGAAGCGATCTGCTTTGATAATAAACATCACAAGTAATGTTTAGCATTTCTATACGTAGTTAGGTACATTTTATTTGTAACAAGTTAATGAAAATAAAATGAAATAAAATATAAATATGTTTAAAAATAAGTATTTGTATCTGGTCTGCGGGTGTCTATCTATGTATGTATAATATGAAAAAAGTAACTATGTAGTATAATTGTTGTTTATTACCCACAGTTCAAGCCTATTGCATAGTTTGGGGCTAGATTACACTGTGTGTATTGTCGTGCAATTTGTATTTATTAATTACTGAATTACTGGGTTCCCTACGCTACTTCGAAACACTATCCATCGAAACACCTTTCGCCGAAGACGATTGACCGATAGATTGTTTTACCGAATAATTGTTTCCCCGATTGTTCATTTCCCCTCTAGTTTGTTTCACCGAAGGCTCGTTTTACGTAACAAATGTCATTTTCAAACACGCAACCTTCTTTCATTTACTTGACACATGTGACCATAGAAATAAGAGGTAGTAGTACAACTAGAAAGTTCACTGCGGTAGTAAAAACGAGCCAAGGAAGAGGACTTAAATTTTGCACGTCCTTGTCTAAATATAGCTCGAGAGCTAGCGCTAATATTTGGGTAGGAATTTGAGGCAAGCTGAAACTTGTAATATGCTTCTCCTAATATACCCCAATACGGATAAAAGACCTGCTCAAATTTAAAGTAGCCCTCAAATTTTAAGTAGCTCTCAAATTTTAAGTAGCGCTATAATTTAAAGTAATTAATTAAAATCTGAGAGTTTCTTAAAATTAAAGGACTACTTAAAATTTGAGGACTACTTAAAATTTAAGCAGGTCTTTATATCCGTATATTAGGAGAGGCATATTACAAGTTTTCAGCTTGCCTCTAATTCATACCCAAATATTGGCGCTAGCTCTCGAGCTATACAATTTGTATACGGTTTGTTTTTACTGCCGCAGTGAACTTTCTAGTGTACTACTACCTCTTATTTCTATGGTCACATGTGTCAAGTAAATGAAAGAAGGTTGCCTGTTTAGAAATGACATTTGTTACGTAAAACGAGCCTTCGGTCAAACAATTTTCGGTGAAATTAACCATAGGGGAAATGAACAATCGGGGAAACAACTATTCGGTAAAACAATCTATCGGTCAATCGTCTTCGGCGAAACGTGTTTCGATGGATAGTGTTTCGAAGTAGCGTAGGGAACCCGAATTACTAAATGGATAAAACACAAAAATAAATTTGGTAAGTCCTCGAGTACCCACAGTACAAGCCAAATGCTCAGTTTGGGGCTAGATTGCGCTATGTGTAATTTCGTTCTTTATTTATTTATTTATTACTAAATTACTAAACGGATAAAACACAGAAATAAACTTGTTAAGTCCTCGACAAAGTGTTTCATAATTTTTAATATGTCACGCACTCCCACCCCTCTGGATATTATTAAAAGGCCTAAGGGAGAGTTGAAATTAATTCAGAGCTATGGCAGGGATAATTCCATTAGCCGACCGAATCGAGATGGACGTTACACCCAAATATAAGGGGGCTTAATAGCGATATTTAAATTTGACATACATAAAAGATTCAAACATTTAAATAATGTACGTTACATTTTTTATGTTTGTTTTGATTCTTATCGAGGTAAAAGGTATATTGTTTTACAAATATTATAAACGCGAAAGTTTGTACGTATGCATGTATGTCTGTATATGTGACTTTGTTACTCTTTCACGTAAAAACTACTAAACCGATGGCGATGAAATTTGAAATATAGGTAGCTGGACTCCGTAAATAACACATACTTTTTATCCCGATATTACCGCAGGAACGCGATTTACGCGGGTGAAACCGCGGGGCGCAGCTAAGTAATATTATAAACGCGAAAGTTTCCTTGTATCCTGCATGTAGGTAGGTATGTGACTTTGTTACTATTTCAGGCAAAAACCGCTGAACCGATTGCGATTTTGATCAAAATTGCGATTGCAAAATTGAATTATACCTAGATAGTTGGAGACCTAGAATAATACATAGGCTACTTTTTATGCCAATATTTCCGCGAGATCGCAACTTACGCGGGTGAAACCGCGGGGCGCAGCCAGTTAAAGAATAAACTATAGTGTACTCGACCGCCTACGTACTATACGAAGCCGGTCGATATATTTTTATCGGTATATATATATATTTTTGAAATTTGACATGTACTTACGAATGATTTTAATATTAATGTATTTTTATGAATTGTATTTTAGATAAATTTTATATAAGTGGCTTTATTACGGTAGACGACCTATGCTGCACCCAATGTGTATCATGTATGTACTGTAAAGATTAATGTCACCTGTAACAATTACTCATGAAAGCAATAAATAAATAAATAGATATTATAAACCTTGTTAAGAAATTTTCTACAACCGAAATGATAGAACAAACAGCGTCAAAATCCATCGCGGAAGCTTAAGTTATAGGCGGATAAACATTTATAAACATACAGAACAGAAAAAAAAACTAAATGAGATTCTTGTGCTTTCTTCTCATCGGAGATTCGTTCCAAACCCACACAAAAGTTATATAATAGTTATTAGTTAAAACCTGAATGATCATGTATTTGTGTACAAGTTCTTAATGGAATAAAGTACCTATTTCGAATTTTTCATGAGAAATATTTCCTTTACAAACATTTATACGGAATAATATAAACATTTGACTTTTGACTACAGACTTTTATACTTAGTATTCTAAGTAAATATTATTATATTAAGTATATGAAGTAGTTGTGTCCATTGCATTCTAATTAATCCGTCCAGTAGCAGCTCATGTTTACCACGTCAACGGCCGACTGTTTGAACTACCTCTGTTTGATTTACCCGCGCACTCTAAGCCTAAGACAGTAACCATTACAACCTGACCTCTAACTTTCTTATCAGAGTTCCTAACAAAACAAGAATTTGTGAATCGAATTTCGTCTTTAGGTGTCTGTAGAAACTGGCCTCGGAACCGCAAACCATGTTTTATTCATGTCTCTTTGGTTCCTTAGAGAATAACTGACTAATTATCGAGGTGGCTCGATTTAATTCATTGAATTTGCTTGCTTATTAAATAGGGAAGTGGCAATTATCACAGGCTTTCTGTTTAGATTTGGGTTAATTTATATTTGATTGGTTTGTAAAATTACAAGTAATTACTTTAGAATATTTGATAGCTTTTCTGTCAGTATTAAAATTCCTTGAAGCAATTTGACCAGTGCTGTTCCATAGCAGAAAAAAAGAAATAATATTCAATGTTTTCTGAAAATGAGCTTCCACAACCCGTATGACTTTTCCGGGAATATGTCACCGGTCACTGATTCCGGGAAACAAATTTGTACGATAGCTGGGCAACTGTTAGAAGCGCCGAGACGTCAACTACTAGGTAAACTGTGGTTGTACGGAGCCCATAAACAGTATTATACAACGACAGTACAGCACCTTGCCAGTAAATCCCGCCTCTGGGCCGTGTATTAAATTATGTGTAACAAACTTTCGCGGTTATAATATCACCTGCGTAAGTCCCGTTTCCGCAAGAATATCGGGATAAAAATAGCAGCCTATGATAACACATAAGTCTCCAGCTACCTATATTCCAAGTTTCATTGTAATCGGTTCAGTAGCTTTTGCGTGATTGATTGACAAAGTCACAGATATACATACATGCTTGCAAACTTTCGCGTTTACAATATGAGTAATAAATACGAGTATAATACAACTATTCAGGATAGTTTCCATCTTTGCAAAACAATTTTTAAAATTTAATTTGGCTTTGCTAGCCACCTCCGTTCTAAACAACCTAGCTCTTAGAGTTTACATAAGCAAAACCTAGCCAGATTATTTGCCGTTGACAGATGTCAAATGGTGTATGTGTCAAATAATTTACTAAATGCTTGACAGTAACTCAGCGTTAATTTGCAAGTAGTACCTAAAGTCATTACTTTATTTATTCCACTTGAACTAAAGTATTTTTAAATACATAATGTGACTCTAATGTTTATTACGGTTCTTTCGCCGTCAGGTGTTTAATGGCTACCTATTTACCAAGTTCTGAGTGATTTTAAAGTACAGGACAGTTTTTATCTTAAAACATGTGGTGCTTGATGGAAAGCTTCGAGGCTTGTCACTACCGGCCTTAAGAGCTCCTTTACAAAGCTAGCTACTTATTTTTCCCGTTTTTTGATATATTTTAAAGTGATTCCTACACTTGGATGACTATACTTAAAGAATAGTCATCCATTTTATGGAAAATAGAATAGTTCAAGCTGGCAAAGACAAACAAGTTTGTATATCCTACTAATATTTTAAAGCTGAAAGTTTGTGAGTACGTGTGTATGTATGTGGGTGTGTTTGTTACTCAATCACGCAAAAACTACTGAACCGATTGCGATGAAACTTGGAATATAGGTGGCTGGGGACCTGGATTTACACATAGGCTACTTTTTATCCCGATATTATCGCGGGAACGTGACTTATGCGGGTGAAACCGCGAGGAGCAGCTAGTCTGTATATATTCTCCATAATTAGCAGTATTTGAGGATAAGCACAGGTCTCGTATACAGATCGTTAATTAAATTAGTACTAACTCCACCGGAGTGCTGTTTGTTATTAAATTACTGTGTTCTATTAATGAGTATGGGTACATACTAGTTTATCAAAAGTTATTATCAGTTCGAATGGAAATTTTTGTTTAAATTGTCTGTACTAATACTTTTGGACCATAGACACAAGCGTTTTTAGCGTCTGGAAATTACACTAAAATGTAGGAAGCAATCAATACACAAAGAAATATTCAACATTCCGTAACGAAACAATAAACAAATTTCAATGATGCCGACAGGGATTTTGAATTTAGCTTGTATATGCCCCTTAAAAAGGTAGTAGAAGTTAAAAAGAAAATGCAATTTAAATGATTAGGTATCATTATGCAAAAGCACGGAGTTGGTGGTCGTAGCACTACCGCTACGGTGCTACGTCGTAGTCCAAGTACGCTACGAAGTTCACTTCTACGAACGCGGGCAACAAAGCCTTAGTACGGACACAGAATAGCAAACAGTAGGTACCGCGGTTGATTACAGTGAAAATTAATTCAGAATGAAGGAAATGAAGTAAGAAATTATTCATTTCGTACATGGACATTTGACGTCATTCACTTAATAAAGAAACATTTTTACATTGGATGTTTTTCGGATGAAACAAGATAAGGAAATCATTGTCTTTTATTTGATTTTATTAATTTTCATTCACCTGTATTAACTGACTCGACGGACCTCGTACCGCCATCGGCCTAAGAAACACATGACTGTACTTACCCGGTTTTCATATGTTTGAACATTGAACTCTTTGGTTAAGTACTAAACTGCTTGGGATTTTTTAGTAATTTGTTTATTTGCTTCAATTTAAGGGTTACATTCAAAATTTAAAAAAGTTAGTCGCGATGTAAATAAAAACTGCTTAAGGCCCTCTTGTAGTACCGAGTAAAAATCATTGGATTGCCTTGGACGTCGTCAGACAGCAGAATGCGAGAATATTTAATATGATATGTTTAGTATCAAATTGTTTAACATTTCTATATTTTAAAATTATTTACCAAACACAACCTCTGTAAATGTTAATACCTACGATTTTTCTTTTTTTTATAATTAAAAGTCCAATATTCTTTGAATACAAACGAAAAAATACTAAAAAAGACAGTTGTCTGTTTTTTTATCGAGCAAAGTTGCTTATATCGTGTTTAACCGAATTGTTCCTCGTTAGGTTTTTTTAACTACGACATTTTTATCCGACCATAAAAATTTGTTTACAATTACTTACAATTGAATCAAACAATGGTCGATTTCGGAAAAACCTCGCCTTAACGTGCTTCGGCAAGCACGAAAAGCAGTTGTTCCCGGTTGTTATCTCTGATAGCAGTCGTTAGGTCAAGTTAGAAGCCTTAGGGCGACCTGAAAACTCTAACACTAGGTGAGCCACACCACTACACGAAAAGAAGTAGTACAAAACATGTCAGTTTAAAAAGTAATTCAACAAAAAAAAACATTTCTAACTTAGACTTAGCACCAAAACACGCTACAATTAGTGGCTACATGTACAGGCTGTGCAAGGCCATAATTAAAAAAAACGTATAAAAAGTTGACATTTCAACCCGTATTTTTACTATGTTACAGCGTATGTAATGTAAAACTAGTAAGAAACAGTCGTTGGAACTAATTGAGTGTTTTAAACGATCTGTAATTCAACACTTTCGATCCGAGGGAGTTAATGAATGCGACCTAATTGTGAGTGAACACGGAAACACATAAGAACTGATATAAATTATAACATTTTTTTCTATTTTCATTTTAGTCTCAACCTTTACATTAGATGGCGCCACCAAAGTAACGTTACCTGCAATGCAATGATACTTTTTAACATTGTTAGCGTCAATCGTCGACTTTATCTTAGAACCTACTAGTACCTACTAATACAAACACACCATGGGGACACAATGCGCAAAATGTCTAAAGTATCAGAGACTATTACCAATCCGGTTTACAAGGGTTTCCTTTAAGAGAAGACCCTTGCCCTACAGTGGAACAAATTAACCGATTAAAAACTGTTCTGGAACAGTCCACATTGCACAATTTTAAATAGCGCGGCCGAAGAGTCGCGATTTATTATTATTATTATTATTTCTGGACATAGGGCTCACCAATTGCACGCCATCTGGATCTATTTTCGGCTTCTCGCATCCAGTTTTACGATACAGCGTTACAATACACGTATTTTAATAACTGAAAGAAGTAAGTCTATGGCTGTCAAAATAGAAGACCTTACCTGGCATTCGCTTGGTTGCGGTACCAATTTGGCAATTTATCTACTAGAAATATTTAACGGAAAAATCCTCTTTAAAAATTCACTCGCGACGAGATTTGAACTCGCATCTCTGAAACAGTACCGCAGTGCCTTAACCAATTAGGCTACACAAGTTCCCATCTTGAGCGGCGAATTTCAGAATATGAATGTTTCCCCAGTCTACTATTTTTCGACTTTGTCTACTAATTTTATACCAATATCACCGCTCGCAGCGACTAGTTTCACCGCAATTCCAAAGCACCATCCCGATGAAATACAGCTCTAATACAAAACTCAAGAAAAAGCCTACTACGAGCGACCACTTCAAAAATATTAAAAATGAATAAAAACACAATAGATCCGATGCACTTAATTTCTTATTTACAGTAGCTATACACTGAGTTAACTGCAATCAATTTTTAACGTTAATACTTGTACTTGGAATACATTTTCCAACGGCAAGTGCAGTTAAGAGGATCGATCGTCGAGGCCACTTGCATACGAGGAGCGGACTCCCTCAGGGCGATACAATGGTGCTCCACTGATCCGGTCGCACTCGGTAGAACGAACTGGCTCTATCATAAATCATTGAGGTTTCATACATGGCTGATATAGACCTATAGGTGTGTGTGTGTGTGTGTGTTTGTCATTGATCATTCCGTGTTCTAAGCTTTACTATAGATTTTTAAACGGGAAAATACGGGTATATTCGCTTTCTGTGAATAGAAATTTCTAAAATTAACTCAGTTTTCGGTTTAAATTGCAAGATGTTTATTGTTTTTAGCATTACTTAAACGCTCTGGCTCGAAAATGTATACCTACCAAATTATAAATTTGTTTAAAACCACAGATCTACGGTCCGAAAGGTTTCCTGGAAGAGATCGCTTTAAACTATCAGGACCGCCCGTCATGCACCCTAGTTTTAAATTGTGTACGTTTTTCTTTGTATTACCTCAGACCACTTACTCGGGGGACCGACGATATTGAAGCGGTCGCGAGGAGTCGTTGGATGGAGGTAGCTCGCGGTCGCTATTTGTGCCGTCGCTCGTATGGCGGAGGTCGGATAAGGGCTGAGATGATTATGATGTTGTTTATTTGTATTACAATTTGATATGGTATTTTCAATACAAAATTCATTCATTCAAGAAAATTGTCCATCGCTCCGAAATTTTCGTGAAATAAGCAAATAGAATACACTTCCTATAGAGGTGGCAAACTTAACTATGCTAAGCCATAAAAACGAAGGCATGTTTTACCGCCGTAGCTAACGAGTTTAAAAAACGTATTTCAAATAACACTTGTTTGTTAAAACTGCAGATATATTTTAGGTTTAGTTCAGTTTTATTTTTGTTGTACTCGTACCTATACCGAACGACGTTTTCAACGTTGTTATTGGCCAATAAAACGAACAGGCAGAGTTCAACGCGATGCTTCTACGTATAGGTACCTAGACTGACATTTTGCTAGTAACAATTATTTGTATTTTATTTCATACCAAGTAGACTAACTGTAACACGAACAGCCAAATCCATTCAACCGTTTTTGCGTAATTGACACACGTTTATCTACACAAAAACATAAACTTTACGAATTTTATTATTAGTCGGACTAAGGCCACTTTGTTTTAGACTATGTAAAGATTAACATGAGGAGCTCATTGGCCTAGCTGCACCTGCCGATCTTGAATAGTCGTGTGGGTTAAGCAACGCTTGGCGCGGTCCTTACTTGGATGGGTGACCGAAAATTTGTGTGACAAAAAGTCATATTCTCGAGCTCCTCCGTGCTTCGGAAGGCACGTTAAGCAGTTGGTTGTTATCTGTGATAGCAGTCGTTAGGGCAAGTTAGAGGCCTTACGGCGACCTTAAAACTCTAACACTAGGTGTGTCACACTACTACACGAAAAGAAGGAGAAGATGAGCTCGAAAAGCAAAAAAGATGCACAATTATAAATTCAACGTGTTACGAAGGTTCCGGTGCCAAGATAGTGTTCACGCCCAACAACCGAGGGACAGATACAACACAATCCGCGCTACCATACCATGCTCGTTTGTCGTTGCTATGTCGTCCTTTTATCTTTCAAAAAAATAACGTAAATTTTAAATAAAGAATACCCCGACTACTTTTAAAAACCACAGACAATTAAAAAAAAAATTTTTTTAAGTTTTTTTTTTTAATTTTTTGATGTGTTTTTAATTAAATTTTATTCAGCTGAACGACATCGCGACGACTGCGCGACGATTTATAAGACATCATGGTAGGGTCCAATATTTCGAGTAAGAACGTTTCCTCATTTCGCCTACTATGCAATGCTTAGGAATAAATACGTCTCTTTGACTGTAAATAGGACTTTAATTCCAATGAAGTAATTAGAAGTAAGTCTTAGTCAATTACATCACGGTTCACGGCGAGTCACAGACATAATAATAACTATAATCATGTAATTCTTCTAACCTCGTCTAATATGGACTCATACAGAGACAAAGAGAGTTAAAAAAATAGTTAAATAGTGAACACATCGAACTAACAAATCTTTTGGTAAAAGTCCATGAAAATCTTAATCCGCATTGAACGTACCAAAAGATTTGTTAGTTCGATGTGTTCACTATTTAACCTTTTTTTTAACTATCTTTGTCTCTGTATGAGTCCATATTAGACGAGGTTAGAAGAATTACATGATTATAGTTATTATTATGTCTGTGACTCGCCGTGAACCAATTAATCACTCGCTGCACACGAGTCATAAATCATGGAAGGTTAGATCAACGAGCATGTTGCAATATCGATACCGCTTGTCGATAGTAACTCGATGTGTGCAACGAGTGTAAAACTGTATTATATTCGAGTTCAGAATTTAAAACAAACGCGAAATAAGCTGTACGGTAGCAGTAATAACTACGTGTCTTCATTTTTTACTATTTTTTTTTAATTATAACAAGATTTGAAAGAATTCACTTCGAAGCAATATTTATTTGATTTTAAATTATTTAAGTGTGTTTCTTTTGTATTTGTTGATGTCCAAACTAGTTATTAGTTATAGTTGTGTTTTTTTTGCGTTCTTTTTTTTTGTTTTGTTTTTGTTGTTGTTGCGAATAAACAGTTATTCTATACTATTCATTCTATTCTTATTTATCTACCTATCATTAGATATTAAATATCATAGCATAGAGGACGTTTCTACGTTTAGTATATTTCCACTCTCATCGCAAGATTTCCGCTAAGAGGCACATTCGAGGGAAATGTTCGCCGGAAGCGAGTCTTTTCAGCGACTGTTGTCATTTGACATCGGGGAATATAACCGTAACCGTATCGGTTACGTATATTATACAGGAAAAACGCAGACTATGTTGTTTCTAAGAGCAGACAAATAAGGCGATATATCGGAAATACTTATTTCTTTATTAAACTAGCTTTTGACTGGTTTATAACCAATTGACTGCTGAAGATGAAATCGCAAATAGCTGCATCGATCGCAAACACACACGATCTCTAAACAGCCAAAGAGAGGGCTACTTTTCGACTGCTAAAACCATTGATATAATCAAACAAGAAGATACGTTACGGTCAAACATTTCCAATTCGATAAATGAGCTAGAAACACTTACATGCAAGTGGCCAAAAATCGGAACTAATCACTGTATTAGGTAAATTGTGTCTAATGTTAGGCAGTGGCGCCCCCAGTCGAGGGCACCCTTATCTGGCAAGCACGGTGACAATACCGTGCGACAGAGATAATGGGACGTTCCAGACTGCAGCGCGAACGAGATAGCAACAATATACCTTTCCACAACCAACCGAAGTCAGTGTGCCGGCTCGTCACAGTTTTGTCTTCTCATTTATAGTAACTACTAGCTGCACCACGCGGTTTCACCCGCTAACTCCCGTTCCCGCGGGAATATCGGGATAAAAAGTAGCCTATGTGTTAATCCAGGTCTCCAGCTACCTATATTCCAAGTTTCATCACAATCGGTACAGTAGTTTTTGCGTGAAAGAGTAACAACCTCACATATATACATACATATATACAAACTTTTGCGTTTATAATATTAGTAAGATTGACGTATCTTCACTTGTTTGATTATATCAATGGCTAAAACCATACACGTCCTGTGCTTTTTGTCTCGTTAGGAATGGTACCCTTTGATCATAACTTAAAACAAAGTTCACTAGTAAGTAATAGTTCATTTCGCAAATTCGCTTTACATTATTCGAAGGGTCAAAGGGTACCTACATCGGGATACTTCGGCTTGAAAACGGCACCGTATCCTCAGTGTACTGTACCTAACCAAATAAACTCAGTTTTCTGCGAAAAGGAAACATTGGACTAACTAAAACCTAGTTTTCTGCGGAAATAAATAATGCACAACATTACATACAGCGCAATCTGGGCCCAAACTAGGCACTAGGCTGTACTATGGGTACTAGACAACGGATATACAAGATGTAACGGGTAAGTCCTTTTAAGCCGAAAGGGGGTTGTTCTAGACGTCTAGGCGAACAACTTTTGTTCTGCAACTTTTGGAAATTCGAAGTACTTTTCGAAAATTTTCAGTGTAAAGTTTTCTTAAAGATCAGCTGTTTCTTAGAGTTCGAGGTCATTGAACTTATTTTGTCCTTTCATTTAGTTTGATCTACTACAATCAAACCTTCAATTACCTTTATTTTTAAAAGCAGCTGTTTTTTCAGTGAAACAACCTCAAAACTTTTCAAAAAAAAAGTTTGAAATTTCAAAAGTTGTAGAACAAACGTTGTTCGCCTAGACGTCTAGAACAACCGCCTTTCGGCTTAAAAGGGCTTACCCGTTACATCTTGTATACTCTGCATAATATTATACTTTTTTTGGAAATACATACATAATATGGTTACATAGAAAACACATAGGAAAGGAAACAAAGAACTAAAATTTTATAGAACACTGAATAGTTGTATTTCACTGTCTGCTTTTCTAATAAACTAAAATTGATTTTTGCATTTACAACACTAGGACGTATAACCAAATAACATTAAATTATCACAAAAGAGGAATGAAATTAATTCACGCTTAATTTCAAAGCTTTCGTTCCTCGAACCATTACCAAATCGCCTAAAGTTAATCATTCAAACTCAAAACTACATTTAAATGATATTTTACTTTGACAGTCCCATTTATTTAAATTAAAGAGCCCGAGGTCATAAGTTAGTCGAGTTTGATTTGTGATCGCAAATTGTTAGAACATTCAAAATACCATTACCAAAAGGCTTTCGATGAGAGAGCATTTTGTAAAATCGATTTAATGCCTACTACTAAAATTACAAACGCGAATGTAAGTATGTGAATTTGTTACTCTTTCACGTATATCTACTCAACCGGTTGCGATGTAGATAGCTAAGAGACGTAGAATAACAAATGGTATTAGTAAACAATTTTGATTGATACTACTTCACACAAAAACTACTGAACCGATTGCCATGATAATAGCTGGAAATCTGGATTAACACAAAGGCTACTTATTTATTATCCCGATATTTCTCCTGAATCAGGACTTACGCGGGTGAAACCACGGATCGCAGCTAGTGTACACTAAAAAGCTAATAAAACTAATGTCTGTATTGTGTTCAAAAGCACTTTAAACTTTTATGTGAGTACATAATTGATGAAAAAATTTTAAACAATTATTGAAATTTCTTTTAAAAAATCATAACTTTATACCGATCATTGATATTTTTTAAGACTAATGGAAAACTTCTATTTAATATGAATTCTAAACTAGATGATTTGAGAGCCTTACATTAAGGTGCTTTAGACGTCTAGTTTGAGTAGAAGGCGCAAGTAGTCGATTATAGAGTTAAGTAGCAATGCTGTAATTTTTTTAAATATTTAATTTAGGGCTGATTTTTTAAGCCTCCAGAGCCCTGATTCTCTAAAAACATAGCATGCAACAAGCAGGCGGGATGCATGAGCATGCACAAGTCGATTTGTTGCAGGAGTAAAAATAATAGCTATTCTATAACTTCATTAAATACTGATTAGCTGAGGAACAAGGGGAGCTATTTAAATAATTAAGTAGCCCTTAATTTAGAAGACTAATTAAGTAGTAATTAAGTAAAATAACATTTACAGAATAAGAATTAACGTAAATCTCCTGCACGTCGCCTGCATTCCGCCCGCATTTCGCATGCTATGTCCTTACCGAATCTAGCCCCAGATAGAGATATCTGATAGATAAAATGTAACACCACCGAATAAAAAACGTCACTATGATATTAAAATAAAACAAAATCGGCTCTTAATTAAATAAATCTGTAAAAAGGCATTTAGCACGTGTTTTTGCTTGATAATTTAATAGGTATTTTTTCTAAAGAATGAAGAATTTTTGTCTTAAATTTATATCGTAACAATGGAAAAAGAATCCAGTCTTCCATCGAATAGGTAAATAATAAAGCTGATTGCGCCAACTACGGGAATCCAACGGACATAATAAAGAAGAACATGAAAAAGGGCAAAGTTACTTTAATTCATTAATTAGAAAAGAAACACGACTAAAAACAAATAATTCATTTACCTTCCATATTTTAGAAATAAATACGGAGCGAAGTCAATAAGCTTTAGAGCAAACAGTAGCACGGTAAAATAAACAGACAGACGGGAAAATCCGACGCTTGCTCTAGCTATGGTCTATAGATATAGCTCCAATTTATTTGTATGCATGTTTGGATTTTTAAATTTACATTTCTATTTCGATTGGGAACATTGAATATTAAGTTTTACATTGTGTTGGTTTAAGTGTTTGATTCTGAATTGTTAAATGAAAACTAACAATAATTATTCATGCTTCAGTTCTAAGGCTTTTTTTTTTCATTGTTAAAATTTTGGAACCTTAGATTAGGTAAATTATGTAACATTTAATGGGCATATATGTTAAACTAGCAGCGCCCCGCGGTTTCTTCCATGTAAGTCCCGTTCCCGCGGGAATATCGAGATAAGTAGGATATGTGTTATTTTAGGTCTCCAGCTACACCTATACTTCAAGTTCATTGCAATCGGTTCAAAAGTTTTAGCGTGATTGAGTAACAAACATATATGCATACTTACAGCTTTATAATATCAGCAAGATTGTTATTTATATAATGAGGTTATAATACATACATAGCAAACGCCACGCAGTGTCGTTTGTTGATACGGACAATAGTCTAGTGCAACCACAAGCAAAGCAAGCCTTCCAGTCAAAAGCCGAGATATCTGGCACTAGCTGCGTCCCGCAGTTTTACCCCCGTAAATGCGGATTCCGTGGAAATTTTGGGATCAAAAGAAGCCTATGTTACTCCTGGATAATGTAGCTATTGATGAAAGAATTTTTAAAATTGGTTCAGTATAATTTATTCTATGGTTTTCGCTATTTTGCATAATAAAACACTTTTTTTTACCGGGTTTAATAGCGTTCGGTTCAGTAGTTTCGGAGATTGCTTCCAATATAATAATTGGCCTTTTTCATCTAAATTTTAGATGATAATAATTATATACAGCGCAAGCAACTTTTTAATCTATGCTATTTTATGGCGCTGTTTGCCCGGGACGTTGTTAGGTGGAGTAGACTTGCCCAGCACCTATACCCCCCTCACAGCTTAGTCAGCCATGCCCAGAGGAAAGAACTGGTCAATACGTCTGGAGCTAACTAAGCCGTGGGTTTCCTCACGATGTTTTCCTTCGCCGTAACTTCCAATATACATACTTACATATGTACAGTACATACAAACATAGATGTTTTTCTTTATAATATTAGTATAGAAAAGTATAGATCACCCTAACAAAGCTCTAAACCATTTAAAACCAGAACCAAAAAGCATTTTCTTCAAAATAGTCCGTAATTTAGAATTTGCGAAGTTATCGGCGAAGGCGAACCGATTTTTTATAAGGCCGAAGCTGTAATATACAACGTTGACGTGATCTTTCCGTAAATTGGCACGATTACACCGTAATGCCCGGATTTCGGGCTAATTTGTCTCAGCGGATAGTCGATAAAGCGTGTTGCTTGACAAAATACCTGTCTCTTCAAATTAGGTTTTATGTAAAATTGAACGTCTTCGTCTTATTAAGTACTGTTTATTTAAGAAAGCAATTAAGTTTAGAGCCGTTGTTGTATTATCCCACGTTTTTATTAAATGCATTTAAGTAGGTGAGGGTTTTCAATGAAGCCCAGACCACACATACCAGTAAATATTCCGGAAATGGATTATGAAACTGGGAGGCGGAAATCGCGGACCGGGAGCGTTCCGGTCTAGATTTTCTTTAATTCTTGTCTACCATGTAGGAAAACTAAATTCATTTTTTTTATATAATATTTTTGCATATACTATATCAAATCACAAAGATCTCACATTTACTAAGAAGCTAGGATCCAATTTTGAATACTGCTTGAAATTCCAATAGGTACACAGCACAGCGTTACAAATGGTTACATGGTTGAAACGTCGAGGTAAGAGTCTATAGGTACTTATAATAAAATCGTAACCTAGCGGTGTCTGTTTTTGAAATATATTTTGAAAAAACTATTTTAGGGGTATGTACTAACGTAACAGACCCCATTTCCGTGTTTAACTTTTTGTCTGTTTGTCCGTTTGTCTGTGCGTTTTTGCGCGCTAATCTCGGAAACGGCTGGACCGAGTTCAATGCAATTTGGTATGCAGATAGCTTAAAACTTCGATTAAAATATAGGCTACTTTTTATCCGTATATCAAGTTCGGATATCAGGATAATTTTTTTTGCGTAATTTCATTGTTTTTGAACCATCGTCATCATAATTTACTGACATACAAATTTTGCCTTACTTCATCTACCTACTTCAGTGCAATAACTGTGCCCATTGTGTACTGTTGGCGCAGCTAGTAATAATAAATACGTGATTAAACCCGGTAAAATATAAAAATAACTAAGTTAACAAATCGTGTAAATTTAAAAGTATTAAGAAGTATTTACTACTTACGTAATACCGAATACGATCAAGAGAGCGTAGATAACAAGATCAAACCAGTGTCATACGTGGAGGCGTACATTAGCAACCAACTAGCGTACAACAGTCTACAGGTAACCAATACGCTCCTTGCACTTACATACCGACACACAGTACGACTCTAGTTCAATTTGAATTATACGCTTCGATGGCACATGGAACTTAGACTAGTCGAGCACAACTTGAATTAAGATCCGAGATGAAACCGAACGGATATATCGACCGGTGCGTCACAGTCACAGTTAGGCATAATCGCATATTGATGACAACTGTACATGTACGGTGTACGCCTTTGGGGAATTACAAGGATATCCAGTGGCGAAATGTTATTAATATTTAAAGGTAAATCGCTTTTATGTTTATATGAGTATGACCCGGACTGTGATGTAGCATATAAGTAGGGAAAATACTATCAAATATGTTAATACATGCTGCGAAATGAGTATATATTTACAGTCCTGAGTACAAATGTATTCCAAAACATGAAAATTACTTAATTTCCGTACTATTCTTCTGCGAAAAAAATGTAGAAAACTGAACCATTTAATAAGCTTACAAAAGCTGTATAGTTACACATTTTTGATTCTTTTTGTCAACTTTAGAACTTCATGAACTTCGAACGATCATGTCACGGTAAAAGACGAAATATTGTACTGAGAGTCATGTACTAATGAATGATTTCTAATCGTTATATGACTCATAAAATTCATTTTGAAATGGATTATCTGGTCTGGGTGTAGTTCTATGTATAATATATATGGATTTCCAAAAAAAAATGTTTATAAGTAGTATATTCGTTGTCTAGTCACCGTCACACAAGCTTAGCAGCTTACCATGGGGCTAGATGGCGCTTTGTTTTGGTCACATAATGTATCTATTATTATTATTTATTATTACGTTTGAGCCCTGATTCGAACGTAATTCGGTGATAATAGGCTTGATATGAACAGAGCGTCACTTTTATCGAAAAACACTTGTATTAAACTAATACATTACAATCAGTATGAGTAGTATTTGGCCCCAAATCCCAAGCTAAGCACACAACAAAGGCTGTAAAGTATGAGTAAAATTACACTAACAACTTCAATATCCGATGTGATTGTAACTTTCCAAATTGGAACTATGAAGTCAAACTCGACAATAAACTCACATACGTAATGCAGTTTATTATTAAAACGAGACAGTACATGTTTAATTCGCAAATTTAAGAGCGCTCTATACCCAATTTTGCTTCAATAAACTTGCGAATAATTCAGCATTTGTAGAATCTAGGTAGGTATATAGTAGAAAAACAGATTTTTTTAAATTATAATATAAATGCTTTATTGTCTTCTCAGCGCGAAAACGCGTTTATTAAAAAGTAAGATGGAAAATAATTATCAAAAACACGTGTTTCAGAAATGTTTTGTAAAATATCTTTGAAACAGGTCATTATTTCAAAATATTTTTAAGTAGGTACATTATTGACCGAACGAGCGAGTGAGGTCCAGTGTAGACACACTGGAGCCTGGCGCTTGTATCTTTGTATGTTTGTTCGACGATAACTTGAGTATAGTAGCTCCGATCTTCATGAATTTTGGTATGCGCGTAGTTAAGGTCAATAGAATTTATGAGTTCGAAGATGAGCTGGATCGGTAGGGGGGTTAGGGAGATAGGGGGTCGTGAGGTCTCAGTTCGGAGCGAACTCCTAGTATTATTTAGGTATTATCTATTTATTAAATATGATCAACAAACGATTTTTATAAACTTTCTAGTTAACTCGGGATTAGCAAATATTAGATTTTCGCATCTTACGTCCTTCTTGTACACATCTGAAAATCGCTGTCGCTAATACAATTTAATTTAATTTGACGTTGGTACGCTTTTAAGACGTAAATTTAATATGAAACTTAGTCGCCACTCGCGAATGAGACTGCAGCAACTTTAAGGATATCAAAACAACTGGAAACGAATGTAAGTTAAAGTAACTACTCGTAGTAACAAACAGAGTGAATTATCATTCTCATCGCCTTCAGAAGTAAATAACTATGAGCACAGAAGTAAATTCTTGTATTAAATAATTATGAGCACAGAATTAAATTCTTATATGTGTGAAAGCGAGACCGTGTATCAGCGCAGTACAAAGATCGGTGGGACTTTCCTTCCGAAGGCTGACTCCAAAAAAAAACATTTCGTGCACCTCGAAATCGAAATGGATCATCGTTTTCATATTCATACGACTATTTCAAATCAATGGCTGTGAGTAAACGGACTTATTAATGACCCCGTTCCGTTCGCGGTGAAACCGGGCTTAATTAGTGGCATGTGCGTCGCTGCACAAACTTATGCCCCTGCCATCATCATTATCAGCCTGTTGCAGTTCACTGCTGGACATAGGCCTTTACAATTGCACGCCACCTGGATCTATTTTCGGCTTCTCGCATCCAGTTTGTGCCAGCCGTCTTGCGCAAATCGTCACTCCAACGTGCCTGAGGACGTCCTACACTAGTATGGCCCTGTAACTGTTTAAAATATTGTCTTCAGATCAATTATTTTTATAAATATTTAGTATGCGATTAGCGTCGACGCTCATTGAAGCGAGTAGTAGTTCAATACAAACTAGTCCGCTTACTATGTAGGTATCTTTATACAGTAGTATCGGTGTGTTTCGTTCGAGTAATGTATGCAAAACGAGCTAATAAAACGCGAGTCGGTCGGGCCGGCAGCACACTAAATTCGAGGACAGTTGACATTTATCCAAAGTTACATCCGTTACAATAATAGTAGCAGTTACAATATCCGAGCGCGTACGGCGTACCCCGTCCATTTGTTCTAGTTCCGGAGGCATTGTACTGCAGCCAGCTTCGCTAATGTAATGGCAAACTTTACACAAACACCCCGATGCTTTCACGGATTAGAAACATCGCGCCAACTAACCGACATATTCGAGAATCGTTATAATTCATATAATTTCCGTCTATGTATTGTAACATGTATGTATTTATAAAAAAAAAAATAGTATTATATGTAGTACCTAAATTTGTTGTCTAGTAGGTACACATAGTACATTCCTAGTTCTTAGTTTGGGGCTAGATTGCGCTGTGTGTAAAGTCGTGCTATATTAATTTTTTTACTTATTTTAATTCAAATGTAGGCGCCAATATCTCTATCAAAATCGTAGATAGAGGGGTCGAAATGGATGTTCCGTCTGTATCACGGACTAAAATAGCGATAGGTATTTTTTTTTTACTAAAATTAGCCCTCTTTACGTCAATTCGAATGAAATGTTTGAATAATTTGAATTTAACAAACGATAGCGGGATCTCGCCCCCTCGTGTTCATTTCACAATCGTTTTTTTATTGGCATACTAGACTCTTAGATTTTGAAAGGACTCTGGCTTTAAAAATATACTTACCAAATTTGCTACGTTATCTGGCAATTCAAAATAATCTTTAGGTTTGAAAATAAAGAAAATGCGGTTCGTCATCGATGAAGCTAGCAAAAAGTTACTTTATACTCAATACCTGCAGACCGATCATTTGCGAAAACAAGCGCCCGTCATCGCATAAATCGCGAAGCCTATCGATTTAAGCGCCATAAAAATATGGCGCTATAAACGAGTAAGCGCTCATGTCAGGTAAAAGATTGATGGCTCAATTCAAAGTCACACTCTCGACTCGTACAGGCTTTTATGTCGCCCGGGACGACGAGTTTTATACTCGTCTAAGTAACGCTCGTCGCTGCCCGGAGGAAATGAGAAAGTTATCGGTATCTAAATCCTCACCCGAGAGCCGTTGAACGTTCTCCTAATAGATATAAAATCCGGGGTTTCGAATAATTCAATTTCGGTCTGAGCAATTGTAACGTGGGCGGCCGTTGTCGAGCAATTTATGTGGGAGCACGTCGTCGGCGGCGATTTCTGAACGCAAGCTGACAACCCGAGCGGCGCCTGGCGGAATGTCCTGGTGTTGTCACATGCACCCCGTGTCATCTTGTCGTCCTCATCACGCGGCAGAGGGAGCCACCGCCTGCGGTCACCCGACAACGACGAACTAAAACCGAACACACATTTTACCTACACATGTAAATTTAATAACCCGTCAGAGTGAAGGTTTCAAACATTGAACGCGGTCATGTAAACATTTCAGAAATATCCAATAACGTGTATATTACATTCAACGTGTGATGCTTCACTAGATTCACTGAAATGTATCTCCCATCACGTCTCGATATTAGATACGGAGTGGAGTTAATCGATGGAGACCTGAAGGTCAGAAAGGATCAAGTGAAATTTGTAACAATCTAGTGGAACATAAATCGGGATGGGTTCATAATACGAGTCAATAAACCCCTTTTAACAACATAACTTATAGTAGAGAGGTTCGACCATAGGTCATATCCTTAGGTTTAATGTTATCTGTAGCCATAAACTATCCCGGATACACGGCGCGACCGCTTCCATTTGTCGCAATATCGCAGGCAACGCGGAGCGCAACTAAACCGGCTTCTCCAATACAGCATTGCTCAGATAACTCAGAATAACACTATCCTGGACTTACCAGTTACAGTTACACTACAGTAATCTAATAAAAGAGTATATTTTCCTTTGTTCGTAGTATTAGAATAGATAAACCAATATGACTATGGGAAACTTTGCGACATCGCTTTTGTGTGGACTGAGGTACTTAAATTTTATATTGAAGCTACGATAAAATTAAAATAATATCAAGTTAACACACCAAGTAAAAATACAAATTAGATAAGTAATACAAACTGAGTAATACGAGACTACTTTATACAGCTGTCAGTTCACTGAGTATTTCGAACCCGATCACAAGGTACATATAGACAGAGTGGATAATTCATTACTTTATCCTGAAGCGGCCGGCAAGTCGACTTGAAAGAGCGAAGTCAGCAATGTATAAGTGGATATGAAACAAATCTAGTAGCAAGCCAGAAGTAGAATGAATTAGTGTACTGCCATGTTTTGGCCAGCTTTATAGATACGAGGTTTATTTATTTGCCGTTCCCGGTTTCCTGCTACTATATTCCAAGTTTCATCGCAGTCGGTTCAGTAGTTTTTGCATGATTGAGCATGCAAACTTTCGCGTTTATAATATTAGTAAGAAGTAAGATTTAAATAGCGTACAGTTTGGTGGCAGTAGGTAATACCTACCAACAGAAAATTAGGTAAATTTTCAAACAAGTCAAAGTTATGTTATTTACAAGAAAGTACTTAACCAATTTCCTTTAGCTATTAAATAATTAAAATATCGAAACTTCTTTCAAACAAGTAGGGCTTCACCCACCTTCATATATAGGTATCTAGGTAAGTAAGTATACATATATCGGTTTAATCTAACTTTGTTAAATCCTGTGTCGAGACCGAAATTTAATTAAATCGCAAGCTGAGGTCGAAGCAACCATAAGCACCGCTGAAAATATTTTGTAAAAAGTCTGATGCCAAAGTTACGTGTCGGCAGTTTTTTATATTTAGCCACTTAAGGTTGTACCATAACGTCAAATTGTGACAGAAATCACGCCAGCGAATTACAGATGTGCAAAAAAAAAGATCTACGATGCAACCATGCGAAGTTTTAGAGCAAAAATTCAAATATTTACTAATTACAAGTTAACTACAATATATAAAAAAATTGCTGATCATATTCAAGACATCGTTGATAACCTAATTAATATTTTATGTAAAAAGAAACTAGACTGTTCTAAAGATATATTATTCAAAAAAACATCTCAAAAACATTAGTTTCTCATTTTCTTTACATTTTTTTACAATCATGTTAATTAACGTTTACATGATGTAGCCATATTCTATTCAAGATTTTCATGATTTTTATTACGTGTCGTATGAATAACGAGTACCTAATTCGCAAATTTCTCGGAGCAAATTGACTATGGTGGACTGTTAACGTTGGACGTTGCGGAGACAGTGTCGTTTGTCAAAAAGATAAAAGCATTTCTCATTAGTTGTAGGTACAGGAAGAAAAACAACAAAAATGCCGCACGTACCGACCACCCTCAATCTCCTTTGGCTCGGTCACAAAAGAATATTATTTCAATTAAGCTCTACAGACGTAAAATTTACGTTAAACATTTTTTCTCGAAGCGTGTCTGTGTTTAATTGCTGAAATAAGTTAAGTTAGAGCTGTACTTCTGCTTTGGGGAAGCGTTTTGTGGTTTTAGCTTTTGATTGAGAGTGTTAAATTTTTAATTCGATCGTTAAACCTTTGGGACTAATTGCATGGAAATGGTATTTGACTTAAAATTTACATTGCAACAGAATCTTCAGAATATGTTTGACCTTGTCTGATAAGGGTGAATTTATATTTAAGAGATATGCGTGCAAATACGTCTCACTAAACGGGATGCCGATGATCGTGCGAAGTAGAGGACTCGTATAGTAGGAATGCGAATTAGATATATTTTTATATCGACGCTTCTATGCGCTTTGACTCTGTACGTGTACTCTAATGCAATTTAGACTGTGTAAGACTGAGGTGATATTTCGGGAAATGTCAATTCTGTCCAAATTTGATCTAACTATGGTGAATCAAAAAAACCGTTAAAATCGTTTTATTGTGAAAATTTAAGCCTTCATTATCAAAATCTACCTTTCTTCTGAACATTATTTATTTTAATTTCTTCTATGGTTTTTGCGATTTTGCATAATAAAACACTTTATTTCTTATACCCCACAATTAGAAAATACTGTTTTTGTAAATGGTTCCCAAAATTCGTTCTTGTCAGGATTCGAACCAGCGACTACTATTAATCAGAACAAGAGCATCTTCCTTTTCATTTGATATAATAATTGAAAGCTGAACATTATGTATCCGACGACCGCGACAGTTCACCAGGAAGACGTAAATATCTGCGATAATGTTTCCGTTTACGTATTTATTATAGTTTCATACATTTATTGGTACAGTCGCGGTAGAGTTATAAATGTCGTACATTAAAGAAGATACTCATATTAAATCATGACTCCGAATTCTAAATATAGAATCTATATATATGACGGGTTCATTAGCGGGTCGGGCGAACACCTATTGCAATGTAGAAGGCTTGATTCCAGTCAATCCATGAACGTTTTAAAGCAAAAACTTCAGATCTACTACAGTTTTTGTTGAGATATCAGAGTTCATTTTAACTCTACTGTCCTCATTAATAAACGTGGAATAAGGTCGGAGTAATTTTATCAATTTTTTAAAGTTCTTGTCACGGAAAAAGACAAAGTATGTTCTCAAGGCCCCAGCTTTACTCCACGTTTATTAATAAGGCTATATACGGTAACATAATATACACTCTTGTCATTTTACAGCACAGATTACATTAACGTGCCGATAATTATTTCTCATGTCAAGTTTCCACCGTACAAGTAGCTCGTTGTTCGCAGCGTGGAGCGTCCAATTAAACTGTATGCAGTAATGAATATGACTCCCGAGTTTATATTCAGTCATTATTTGAACGATGGCAAGGGAATAAGGTACGGCGTTAATTGATAGCACGGTGCACTCTACAATATACGATGTACAATGTATGTATCGACAAGTGATGCGTAGAATTTGACGAATATTCGGTATCTGCGAATATGACCACGAATATTAATATTTTTTTGGAAACTTTTTCCGCTTCAGGGAATTTCAAAAAGAAGGAGGTTGTCAAGTTCAAGCTCAAACATTTAATGTCAATTCGGGTGTATGTTTTTTTTAATTTATGCTACCGGAAACCTACGCCGTTTGAAGTCAGATCAAGGTAAATGACACGAGTGCTGGAGCGATATTTTGAATCATACGTTTGTAAAATCACTCCAGCACAGCACCAGTTAACAAAATGCAAGTAAGCGAACACATCGATTTCGACGCACTCTGTTTGTAGACGGCTAAGAATCTGAAATAAAAAATAGGCTAATTTTTATCACAATATTCCTCTGTGATTGGGACTTACGATGGTCAAACGCTGCAGGGTTGCTGGTAACTTCGTATTTTAATGCGTTCAATAGCTCGGATTCGCCGAATAGTGGGTCCGATGTTCGTATTTTACATTTAAGAATACAATTGGTCGCATCACTAATTCCGATAGCTGTTATTTGTGGTAACAAACCGACCAATGTATGATTTAACTAAGTAACGCAGACTTGTAATTTATTTGCAATGTTGTTTCAATCATTTCGCACAGTCGGTTTACTTGCATACTCGATCCCGGGGATGTAATTAAGGTATGATTTATTTATTATCTACTAAGAAACCTTTATCTACGGATAAAGTTATGCTTACTTTCCTATGAAATCGTTTCAATAAATATTGAAATCCCCAGTATTTCAATGCCCAATGAAATTCTAGGTACCTATTTCTAACGTCCCGTCTGATCGGACCGAATCAAATTTTGGTAATAAAATAATAAATAATAATAATAAAATAATAATTGTCGATAAAATATCACTGAGTCATTTGTCAAAGTACTGAAAATATTTCATAAAAAAATATTAACGTTTTTAAAGATAAACCTTTTAAAATAACACGATTGGAACTCATATTTATTTTATAAATATAGTGTTAAAGGTCTCGAGAAAACGTGTGTAAAGACTTTCAGCTTAACCGCTCAAAACAACATGTTTATTTTTAATTAGAAACGAAACGAACCCGAAATAGTCTCGAATAAGTTGAACATTCGTCGACAGCAGTAATTCTTCTCTTACAGAGCACATAACTCCCGACCAGTGAGTCCGGTGCCAGCCAAAACTGTACGTACATACCGCAAACATTCAGACGGGACAAACACATTACTCTCCAACTTAAACATCGGTGTACGACTTAATAACGCAGTTCACCTTACCACGATGTTGGTTAAATCTTTATTTACAAGTTAGATAAATACAGTTTTCGAAGCATTTTCTCAAAAATTACTCTATAGCATTGCACGTAATAGAACTTGTAATCATACTGTGACATTATGATTATTATTTTACACAAGTACAATATTGTAAAAATATTTTAGTTAACTATTAACTACACAGTTACTAAATGTTTTTCAGTATACATTATGCCTCTTACTTATAAACGTATAACTAGCTGCGCCCCCTGCGGGTTTCACCCGCGTAAGTCCCGATCCCGCGGGTGTATCAGGATGTGTTACACATTTAAACTTTTCTTTTGAATCACTCTTTCTACAAAAGAAACCGCATCAAAATCTGTTGGGTAGTTTTAAAGATTTAAGCATACATGCAAACAGACAGCGGGATTATATTATGTAATGATTATAGATTGGATTGCATATGCACGCACATTCTGTTAGTCCATCAACTTTATCTTCATGTCACAGTAAAAAACAAACGATACATAGCTTAAGCATCTGTTAATCATCGTTTATGAGTATATGTATAGTATACATTGAAACATCGGGTTTTGAAAAATGCCTTAAAAAAGGAACGCACTGAATTTAATTTCATAACTAAATGCCCTAAGTGAGTGTTATGAAATAAAAATACAACCTTCACCCACATTCATACTATCTTAATGCTGCCTTAATAAATTCGTATTAAGGCAGCATTAAGTTCTATTTCCATTAACATACATAAAGTTTACAGCAAAATATGTACAGAATAATAGCCCTTATCATAGCAGAACAGTCCCGAGAAAAGTTCGCTGAAGCATTTAATAAAAATCCTTTTAATGTCCTACGATCACGTAGATATACCATTATAGAAGGATTTAGTAAACGCTGGAAAATCTAATATTTAATACGTTCACAATATTTGATAGAAGTTTACTCTACTTTATTAAAAATGTTCTGAAACTAGTTGAATTTTTGTGGTTAACTTTTTACTGAATAAACGAGTTAAATTTTTATGAATATTCATTTTATTATTTTATGAATGTTTCCAATAATACTTCCTTAATTAAAAATATTTCAGATCACACATATTTTACAGATTTTACCATTATTCGTCATTTAGGGAAAAAATAACTAATTTAGGGAAAAAATAACTAATTTAGGGAAAAAAAAATAAAAAAAAGTCTAACCCATATTTTCATTTAATTGCATCTTTCAGTCCGAATTTCTAGTGTTTTGTTAAAAATACCAAGTGTAAAAACGAAATGTAATTGTATTTTGACCCTAGACCATTATTTTCCAGCTGCTTTCTACGGAGGAACCATCAATATTTGGATTTAAGACTTGCATTAAAATTTTGTATAGTTTTAAGTCTGACGAAGGTTTGTATACCTGGAAACAGCGTTCTAGCGTCGCGTTTAGCAAAATATATTAAGCACTTCGTTCTTTAACTTAGTAATTTTTAGATAAACTAAATAATATTCTAATTTCACTCCCAAGTAATTCGTTTCGGTCATCAAAAAGAAGACAGTTGTGAACAGCCTCTGTGGTAACGTTACCACAAACTCAATGATTCGATTGACGTTTTAATCGTCATTGTAATTTAACACATGATCACAAATAAAACCCAATGGGTTTCTTGTGGCTTCTTCTCATCGGAGGGCGCGTTTCGTAGCTACACTAAAATCAATACACCTAAGACGTAGCCAAATGATCATGTGCATTAAATGTTGTACAAGTATCTAAAGGAAGATTTTTAAATTTTGATTCATCGACTTTTCAACCACCATACCACCCTAACAAAACAAACGCAAACAAAAGTTAGTCGTCTTCCATAAAGGCTAGAACTCCACGGTTACCAACACACCGGTATTAATTAAAAATAACCGGCAACTTTCCATTCCATTAGTGGAACGGGCAAGCACTGGCCACTGTCCACTGGTGGCAACTTTCAGAACAAACAACTACATTTTGTGATACAGAAGCGAGAATACAAAATACAAACAAATATATTATGAATGAGCTACGGATTTTGTTTGCGTTAGTTATTCTGCTGTAACTAATAATAACAAATTGGAATTCAGGAATTTGAAGGCAGGATGATAAAATTGTGATGTAGTGGGTAATTTTTGTGCTGAAAATTGTTATATAACTATTGTACACTTTTTAAACTCACACGATTTGAACTAATATTTTACCGGGTCTTATTCGCGTATTGTTATTTTTAAATTTTCTTACCTCGACGTTTCGATCATGTTACAATGATCTTGGTCGAATTGCGACCAAGTTTATTATAACATGATCGAAACATCGAGGTAAAAGAATTAGAAAACAATACTAGGCGAAAAAAACCGAGAGAAAATATTAATTTAACTATTGTTTATGAGCGTTTGTTACATTTTATTTTAGTTTTATACACAGAGTCTTCTCAGAGCTTTCGTTATATATTTTAATACAGTTTTGACGATGCTTAAATTAATTTGCGATTTCAATCGCGTTGCTTTTCTTATTTTTGGCTGTTTTTCAAAGCCGATGGTCCGAGGAATTTAATGTTACATCCAATGGTACATAGGTATACCTATGTACATATTTTTCTTCAAATTTTCGTTGCTTTTGCTCTTTTCGAAATTAAGACACAAATTAAGACGACTTTTTTCGTTTTTTACTTTTTTGTCATTGATAAAAAGATTTTTTTCGCAAGGTACTAAACGGGAATCGCCCTGGATCGCTATCTAGGCGAGTGAACCACTGGGTAGGGTTCGAATAGTCTCATGGGAAATATATTCCCTTGCGAAAATATTTCTAAGTTTAAATATGCCTTGAGCAACAAAATCGGGAAATAATAATAAACAGTTTCTCGTGCTTATATGCTAAGACGAGTCAAGGGCAAACTACAAATAAAAATAGTATAACAATGCGATTAAACCGATAAATAAGTTAGTTTCATATCGAGCTTTTGTTGTCAAAATAGTTAGTAAAAGGGCGCAGTTGCAATGCGATGGGACCGACCGACCGACCAATGTTTCCAGTTATTTTACTCAATACGATCACGTCTGCGGTTTTAAACGAGTCGATCACTGTAATTTGTTGTTCTAATTGTGTTTTATTTTGTGGTTAAAGTTCGATAGTTCGTTTTAGGGTTCCCTAGCTAAAGGGTAAAAACGGAAAACTTTTACAAAGACTCTACTATTCGTCTGACTGTCTGTCTCTTGTCTAGGTTATGGAAGATACCTTAAAACGTCAAAAACTTCTTAATCTTTCTTTAATGCACATGACTGTTGTTAAGGTGACATACTCACTATATTGGCGGCAGGAATCTTTCTCAGTAATTACAAACCATTCGGAAATACGATTTTGGTATTTTATTTTTCATTATCTTATCTTCATTTTGGTAATTTTCTTTACACGATTGGTTAACTTTCATAACAGATTTTTTTTAATTTAAAACAACTCGTGTGAAACCGAAATTTTCATTTTACAGCCATACGTGACGTATTTAAACCTTTATTTTTTTCTTTATTAAAGCATAATAACATGCATTTGTAATTGGTGGAACAGTTTTACTGAATTAGCAATAGTTATCTTGTTATTAGGTTTTATTTTGATTTTACTCACTACCATATTGTATAGTCGCATCTTACGTCCTTTTTTTACACATCGGCAATTTGCTAGCCCTATCCCTGTCACGTCATTAGGTGAGTATAGGGTCTTAAGCAGGGTAGTATAAGTGCTGCTTTAAGCGTTTTTATATAGCTTACTTCTTATTCGATGTATCCTAAACGAAACATTCATCGGTCTATCAATATTTCAAACTCTTTGATATAGATAAAACCGTACACAATGAACAGTTCTCAAACCAATTAATATTTAGAAGAGTTCCCTTTATACAGCGACTATCAGAAGTATAACCACTTTCATAGATTTTATCGCTTTGTCAACTAGAAGCCTTGTAAGAAGCAATTGTTTAATAAATTTGCTATTTTCGTGGAAATAAAAGGCAAAAAAACAATCCTATTTATATTATAATTTTACGATGGCCTCTGTGGCGCGGCGGGCGACGCTCTGACTGCAACTCAGAAGGTTGCGGGTTCGATTCCCGCCGGGAACAAATATTGGACTCACAGACAGCGCAGTCTCAGTACTAGGATCCCGTTTTTACCCTTCGAGCACAAGCAAAACCAAAACGCAAGCCCAAAGTACTGAAGCGTAAAAATTAATACCAAACATTTGCTACGACTCCAACACTTATTTCCGTAGCACTCGTAGCCATTGCTACGGCTACAGTTCGTAGAAGTAATTATATTGTGTACGAGTACGTACGTACGTGTAGTAGATCTTACGTACATTTGACACGCGATTTTAAGAACTCTGTGTGTGTTCAAGTCACTTCAAGTAACTATTATACTTGCAGGACATCTCTAGATGCAAACTAAGCAACAAGGCTTATATTGTGGTAAAACCCTAAATCATTTGAAGTCGGCACTGTAATCGAAGCATACTGGAAATAGATTTGGAAATATTTTTACAACGTAACACCGTCCCTTCTAGGTCCCAAGACCCTTTACCCGCCACCGCGCGGGGAGAATTTAACATACTAATAAGGATACAGCTGCAACTTGGTCATACATTTAACGCTAAAATTTTAATAGGAATTACAAATAAGCCGAATTAAAGCAAAGCAAAATTTCGCTGAGGAAAATTTTTGATATCCTAATTCTATATGGGTACTCAAGCTGTGCTTTTGACGTGGAGAGGACCCGTTGTGGGGTGTCAAGCGAAACCGACAACTTTAAATCAAAATTTTGTCGTATATTCTCTGAACAAACTTTTAATTGCGGTTGCGGCTTCCAGTTATACAGAATGGTTATATAATACCCAGTTATAGGGAGGTATACAACCCTACATGGGGGTGCGAAAATTCATCTTAGAGTTAAATTAATTTCTCACTCGAGTTTTCTCACTCTTTTCGGTTTTAGAGCTTTATTTATTTATCGATACTAATATTATAAAGAGGAAATATTGGTTCGTATGTTTGATTGTAATTAATAGGCTCTGAAACAACTGAATCGATATCAGAAGCAATATTATAAAGGTGTAACATGATGATATATGGTGATGATGATGATGATAAAGCCGCCCATTATGCCACCAATTTTTAAATTGTGTTTGTTTTCTTTTTACGTATTTGTATTTGGTGTGTATAATAAAGAATTTATTCACTCATTCATTCATGATGATGATGAACTTAGAATACTTTTATTCCAGATATTCCCACAGGACTGGGACTTATCCACTGAATGCATTTAGCTATTTAATGAAGTTGATTGATTCGCCAAATTCCAATACGTGTGGTAAAATAGAAGATTTTATCACTTCCTAATAGAATGTGAACGAATTCAGCCTTTGTGAACACAACCTATTTAATATGTATGGTATGGATTTGAGACAGGTGGGTGAACTACAGAGGGTCCTAGCAGAGTCCATGAATGATGTAGCTGTTTTGTTATATAATTAGTTTATCAAAGTATGTAAGTATTACATGTTTCTGTTGTACTTCAATAACATTGTCTGTTATAATGGGCCGACATGGGCAATTATTGACAAAGGTGCCTTAGTTTTTAATTGATTTGACAAAATGTTTTTAGAGGCTAGACACTAAACTGGTTAGGTGAAAGAACTTTAAGTCACACAATCATATCTTTACGACACATATTACGAATCTTCAAAACGAATTTAACACATAAGTTTTTCCATCTAATTTGATTTCCAGTAAATATCTAGCAGACATTTTCAAATTGAATAGCTTTATACAGTGTGGTTTCGTTGCGGGAAGCCTGTCGTGTGACACGAGTCCAAAGAGATTAAAGGTTTAGTACGATAGAGGTATTTCGAACTTAGAAGCCCCGGCAAAAACATAGGGGCAACTCAATCTCTTACCGTGGGTGTCGTAAAGGGAACTAAGGGATCTGGAGATGACTAGCGAACCTGGAGTTATCCCTGCCCGGTCGCGAATAAACTGCTTAGACGAAGGTTGGTGTCAGGCAGAAGCTCACCGAAAAATCATTGCCAAATTTATTGGCAGTAGATGGGGTCAAAGATGACTTTCCTACTGAGCCGACTTCAAATAATTTCGGGTATAAGCGGTCCCTGCTGAGCTTTCGTGATAAAAGATAAAATACAGGTATTTCTGTACCTAATAAAACACTTTATTTATCGGGTTGAATCGCGTTTTATTCATGGTTTTAAACGAACCGGCGAGCTTTCGCCAACTTTACAGTTGGCTTTTTCTAGGTTGACTGCCAAGTAAAGTCAACTGTAAAGTTGGCGAAAGCTCGGTTCGTTTAAAACCATGAATAAAACGCGATTCAACCCGATAAATAAAGTGTTTTATTATGCAAAATCGCGAAAACAATAGAAGACATTATTTTTTGTACCTTTTGAAATTAGGATAGATCAAACGGCCACTAATAGGAAGTCCACAAAATATTACATTCCATTTCTATATTTAATTACTTCAATTTTCGTAATTTAAATCTCTTTACACAAGGCGGCTGCAATAGCTAGCGGAAAATATCTAATATAACCAACCTCAAGTCACTTTATCTAGTACCTTAGATATTTGTGTCATTTACTTGTGCACTCCTTCGAAGGATTCTTTGTGCTTTGAGATACCTTCGCAATGGTATTTGTTTAGTTTAGACAATTTCGAACGCAGATGAGACGATAAACGTAAGTTACAGATTTACCTATATTTCATTTTGACGCTTAAAACGTGATAATAGATTTTGACTTTGATAATTTTACAATACACGATAATAAGCATATATTAGGCAGGGTGATGAACTTAACTAAATTATTTATATTTTTAATGTATGATAATAAATCCGTAACTTAAAATAGGCTCAAACCTTATCGTTTACGACGAGTTCATGCCATTAAATAATTTAAAGCTTAATAGTTAATTTGAAACTCTTATTTACATTAATAAAATTAAATTTTAAACAATATTTAATAGTAAATAACAGGTCCGGATGAAAGCAAACTAATAGTTGAGCCAATTCGTAATGTTAATGGTGTTATTAAACGATGTAAAATTAATTAAAATTAAAGTTAAGTCGTATAAATTAAAAGTTAACAATAGAACTGTGTATTTAGGACTTTTCATTTATAAAACGACCCTTATATTTTTAATCATCTTTAATCACAAAATTGTGTTTTCATTCCATTACGAAATTGAGACGCAACTTTATAAGGGTTGATATGGAAACCAATGGAACCGAAAAACTTAATTAAAATCTAGTTAATATATAAGGTATATATAAAATATATCTTAAAGAAAAAATACATATTACGTAATACGGCCGCGAGTGCATTAAAATATTATTTGTAAAAATGTCTGAGCGATAAAAAACAAATAACGAAACAAATCCTATTATTTATTAAAATTCTGTAGTACTTAGTGGATTGTACAGTTTGCAGTTTTATTGAAGGTGCGTTGAAGGTCACAATTTAAACGTCTGTTTTGTGCATATATATCCATAGAATAAGGCTCTTTCCGTGTGAGTATCGCAAAGGGCTACTAAGGGAGCTGGACTAAGGGACTAGCGAATAGCAAACCTGGAGCTCGACCCCGCGCAATGGCCGGTAAACTACGGGTACTATACCGATTTCGCTAATTATATTTTATTGACTTTGCTTATATCACGAGAAAGTTGTTATGAAAGAAAAAATACTGTGCCGATTTTGATAAATCTAACGCGGGTGAAACCGCGGGGTGCAGCTAGTAAATAATAATACAAAATAACTAATCAGTCCGTTCCGGTCCATCACGTCACATTACGCATGCATAATATGATAACAATGACGCGCCTGGAGATGGCAACCTAATTTATACTCGAACATAATTTATGAATTGCACACACATCCCGTCTACTGAAGATATCAATACCAATCAATGATAATTAACTGTCACTTCACGGTGACTAATATCTGATATAGATTATGTAATTACGTGCAGTGTGAGCGATTTAGTGAACGCTGCATTAGGCAATCGAAACTTACGAAGACGTACCAACAATCATGGGATTGGGAAAGTATGGCCTTTTTACACGACTGCCTAAGAAAGTGTTATGTTTTTAAGTATTATGTAAGCAGACTGACGTACGTTTATGTACATTAAGTTAAGACGTCCCAACATGTTGGGGATTAGAAAAACAATTGTAAGAAAAAAACGGACGCCTTAAAATGTATTTACTTAGTTTTCATTCTTTAGGGGATTTTGTGTCGTAAAAGTTACTATTTTAAGTAAATACAGCACTTTAGTACGCCACAGTAAATCAAAACTGTGGTTATTAAGAACGCAATCGTACCGAGTTTGCTTTGTGATATCCCAGGCTGCCCGTCCACTTCCTAACTAAAAGCAAGTCCGATTCACGATAGCTGCCGCAATGGGAGAAACACAGACAAAAGTGAAACGGCGAGTCAACATCCATTGACACTTTTTAATTGCACAGTAACAACGTTCACGCTCAGTGTGCAAGCATCGGATGCGCAAATGGTCCGTAAATCATTGCTCGACTCACGCTACACCACCGCGTATCTCGCTCTTTGCCAACTAACGCATGGAATAATAATAATTGCTATTTTCAAATCATTGCCAAACCTAACAAATGGTTTGTTTATAGCAGAGTGCTACTGCTATTGTTAATGCTATTTTTCATTTTCTTAAGAGACAATTATTGTTAGCAATTTTAATTAGAATCATGGTCCGTGTTAATTGTGCTAATGGCAATGATTTCTCACATTGTTATTGTGATTAATCGGTGATTTCAGTGAACTTTTTACCATAACGGTATGTATAATCAGTTAAATTTACTGATTAACCGAACTATTCAAGATGGTGATTGGGTTATTTTTGGAATTTCTAAAAAAAGCATCTGCTATTTGCGATTATTTTTTTACACTGTAAAATATAGAGTGACGTGCCATTTATGCCATGCTTACTAACGACCCCGCTTTCGGAAATTGCAATACTCATATGTCACTAAACGTAGGAGCTGAGCGGAACGGTTGCCATTGATGCGGGATGCATGTAACCAAGATTCTTTGGCCCCCGGCATCTCGCCTCCCGATTCGGAACACTATCACTCCCAGAACGTACCTCAATATCGGGGTGCCATCAGTAATTGGACGAATCGTATTACCTGATGGTAGATACAATCGCATTGCTGTGCAGATGACCGTTGAATATTTCAAATGCAACTAGATACCCATTTTCGTGAATTGGATTAATGGTCATTGCGAGAGATCTCAGTAATGAAACGATGTGTTCGGAAATACAACATTCATATTACGAGCTCTAATCCCAGCTACCATGTCGGGGTCGAGTTGATTTGAAATGCTTGTTAAGTAAATACGAGTGAGTGGGTATTTAACAAAAATAAATGCCAAAAATAAGGTAATTTTGTCCTGATTTCACTAAGTGTAACGAAAAAAGCTAATTCAAGGACGATTGAATTGTCTCTGACAGTGTGAAGGAGGGCTAAGTAGGTGCTTCATTATTTATGGTACGGTAGGTAGAGCACTAAAGAAAGAAACATTTCTAAGGGAAAAGTTACAAATAATGGCAATATAAGAAATGCGATAAGAAAACTCTGAACAGAATGAGTCGTGTTGTCGCTAAACATTAATTATCGCGGCACTTACAAAAAGAACTGGGAGTTGTCAAAGAGCGAATCGGTCGAGCATTCACCGAGCGGCGAAAGTTCCAACACAAAACGTCCGGGGATTTTTCCTTCCCTAGCATTGATATCGTAATACCTGTGGTATAATTCCCTAGAAACTTGCACAAAAACTCATCAAGCGCGAGTTTATTTAGTGCTTCGTGTCTTTGTTAGAGCGGTCGTTATAGTTTGCCAACTGCACTGCGTTCGGCACAATGCAAAAGTTTCTCTTAGGAGTTGAGATTGAAAACGAGAGGAAATTGAGCGTGAATTAAGAGTTTTAGAGAAGGAATTCCGAAATAAAATATCTGACGGTGATTCATTAGCGGGGAAGATGCTGTTTGAACAATAATACGAAACAACTACTTTGACCTAGTTCGAGAGATGAGAATTGAAACGATCCTTGTTTTGCAACGTTCGAAAAATTCTACAATAGATACTTATCAGACGATTCTAAGCTTTATTTGAATATACCCTACAGCTTACTTTGTAATGATAGAACTATTGATAGATATAATAGGCAGTAGGTACACAAATTCTATTGTCATATTAAATTTTGAAGTATTATATTGCGTAAATGGTACGACAAAGATAAATGTGAAATCAAAGAGTCTTCAGATCATGACAATAAATTAATTAAGGAATACAATCAAGACGAACTAAGGATAATAAACTTCGATCCAATAACGCGAGGGACTCAGCCTTATCAGTTGATTCGTGTCCCAAAATCAGGATTTCATTAATTGTGAGGTAGGTTTATCTCGCCTTGCCGACTTGCCGCTGACCCCTGATGTAACTTTGACGGTGATCTGACGCCAGATTAATTTATTAGGTCGGTGCCCGAATGGCAGGCTCGAGTGGAAATTGACTTAGTTATTACTGTCATATTTTCCTCGACATATGTCCGGGTATCGGAGGCTGCGGAGGGTCCGTCCACTATTATGATGGAGACTCTTATTGGATGAAATGATAGGTCCTGACCTTAGTAAATAACTGTGTAATATACATTTTCATAATAGGGTTTCGGTAGGCGCGGTTTGTGACTTTGGTTTAGCCGGAATCCGAATGGGAAATTTACCTACATTTACGATGCCCTCGCACTTTTTTGCCATAGGTTACCTACTTTTTTTACTATTTTAATGTTTGTGTTAACTACTTATTTATGATTTAATTGTTATGTATTTTAGGTGTTCTGTGTTTGTTATGCATTTGTGATTTAGCTATGTCATATGAAGTTCATGAAACAGTTAATTCTGTACCTACTGTATGTAGTACACTTTTAACATGTTTTTTAAATTTCTTGGTGAAAAGAAGGCCTACCATAGATTGTATCTTTAACTTAAGTGTTGCCCACACTTGCATACCTATGGAATTTAGAAAAGAAAATATTTCTTTCAAATGTATTATCCGGGTGGAGTATGAATCTCCTTCAAATCACACATTCCAGTGTTCACGTGTGGTGTGTTACCAGTGGCAAAATTCCACGTCCACAAGCAACACGAACCTCTACAAAAAGTTCGTTAATTCAAAGTAAGCAGGTTACGGCAGATATTTCTTCTTGTTTTTTTTTTTTTTTGTTTTTTCCTTTTAATTTATTAAAATATGGTTTTTGCATTTCGAAATATAATAAGGCCTGCCTCATCTGCGGGCCTGATATAAATCTTAAGTAACTCGGAAAAAGTAGTCTTATAGACTTGCTAACCCCGCGCTTCGGCCGCTCCGTTGTAATACATTTCGGATAAAACCTCCTTTGTTTAAGAACAGCTTCAATCTCGTTTAATATTAGGTACGTACACTTAGCAAATTGAAATCCCGAGTGCTTTTTTTTCAGTAACGACATAATTAACCCGTATTGTTCGTAGGAACAACAATTTCCACGCTACAGACTGGTTCGTGCGATATTCTGGATGCCGGAGTCACTAAGTCAGAGTCACGTAATTGGCAGGAAATGGCAGAGCGCCATTTCAGATTACATTCGATCACGTCCCGTAGTAAACAGTTTAGCGTTGATTTTTTTTTATTTCGACCTTTGTGGGGCTGGCGATTGGACGTATCATTTCGACTCGTATGTGATAAGCGGGTTCTACTTGTAACGAGGCGCGCGTGATAGGATTCTGAAAACTAGCTCTTTACTCTATTGTTTTTTAGCTCTTTATCTCTACGTTTTATTAAACTAACAGCAGTATTCGCAAGCGACCCTATGGTTGAAGTACCTCTTACTATTGAACTCTTAGATACCTACTTAATATTTACTATGCATTCTGGTTTGCGAAGCCGAGACATTATCATTTTTGAGATAAAAGGGCAAAAGCTCATTTGCAATAAAAAAAAATGAGCTGTAACAATAAAGTCATGGTACTGGATTGGTCTCTATTAAAGACTAGAAAAAGAATGGTCGTCTCATATTGATGCATCGTCTGTGACGGACGAACTTCACCTGTTCCAAAGTCAAACTGTTTGGGAAATTACGCACCTTTAAAAAACACCGCCAAGTGCGAGTGGGACTCTTGCACTAAAGGTTCCCTTACCTATCTATCCAACATTCACCTGTTCCGGTGTCTGTCTGGAAAATCAAGCAAAAAAACAGCAAAAAAAAAACACGTTTATTGTATGGGAGTATTCCTTAAAAAAATGTTTTTAGTATTTTTTGTTATAGCTGCAACAGAAACACATCATCTGTAAAAATTTCAACTGTCGAGCTATCACGGCTCATGTGATACAGCCTGGTGACAGAGAACGGACGGACGGACAGTGAAGTCTCAGTAATAGTGTCCCGTTTTTACCCTTTGGATACGGAACCCTAAAAGATGAAACAAAATTCGAACGTCGATGTTAGAATTCTCACCATCTAGCTAGATAATCTAAAGTTAAAAGTTAAAGTTTTAACTGCAATTAGCCCTACTATTGGGCCTTAGTGCGTGATTTTGAGCCGTGGGTTTCATTCACGATGTTTTCCTTCATCGTAAGAGCGATGTTAATAGCGCACATAATTTTTCATAAAGAAAAAGACATTGGAATGCATGTAATCCCGGCCGGGATTTGAAACCACGACCTTCGGAATGAAATTCGGGGTATCTACCACTAGACCAACACCGCTCTAGCTAGATAATCTAACAGTAAAGTACATAAACCGAATGTACATAAAATAATTACAACGTTAACAGGGTATTTATCAAGTCGGCTGTTTTTGCAGACAGTACACGTGTTCAGGGCACACGTAACAGCACGCTATTCTTGGTAAAAAACTAACATTTTACTAGGTTTATTTACTAACTAGGTGTGCTTCGTAGTTTTACTCGAGACTAAGCCCCCATTTCGTTTAATTTTATTAAGAAACTGACAGCTGTGGATATAAACTAAAAACAATAGAAATCATAAACCCAATAAGGTTTAGATTAGACTTCTTCTTCTGTCGTGTCAAAGACTCAAATTACATGTGCCCAGAACTTGGCGATGGACACAGCAGCGACCGACGCTATCATCAGGTCCTTCGCTGAACAGGTAGTAGGGCATTTGGAGCAGATCGTAAGGTGCTCCATCGTCGGTTCGGCCTCACCACAAATGCATTGCATACGGTCCTGCACCGTGAAACCCCACTTTGCCATATTAGACTTAAGCGCCCTTACTTATAAACGATAATTGCCGATAGTCTGCCGTCATAAGAAAAGCCCTAATATCAAATGACAGAGTTTTTATAAACTGGTCATCTTGCCCTGTTAGAGACTTTACCCTGGTGACTAGATGTTACAAGTGTCAGCAGTATGGTCACGCAGCCAAGTCATGTCGTGAGTTGACCTACACCTGTGGCCACTGTGGTAAAACAGGTCACACTGCAAAGGAATGTGAGGCGACAACAGAGACAAGATGCGCTACCTGCTCGCGCTTCAAAAAGCCAAATGATCATAGCACTGGAGCTATTGACTGTCCCGCGAAAATAATAGCTGAAAGAAGGTACATCAATTCAGTAGATTATGGTGGCACTTCAGTAAGCCGTTAAAAAACTACCTATTGCACAATGTTGTAACTTTCTCTATAAGTATATTATACAAAAGTATGGATCAGCTAAATTGTAAAATATGTCAATATCATTATTATTTATATTATTGTTAAGTTTTCATAGTGTTAGTGTATTGGGTTTAGGTATTTAGAATTTAAGGTCAGTAGGTTTTTATGATCAATCATTGTATAGTAGTAGTTGATGACTAGTTTTATTTGCTATAATATTACTTTGTATATGTAAATTTTTGACAATATTTCCCTTTACTTAGACATATCTATAGTACCAATTTAATAAGTTTTAATTTGTTTCTAATTATAAGTGATAATTTTAGTTTCTACTGTTAGCCATTTTAGCCTGAGATACAGGATATTCCTAGTCCAGGCATATGTGTTACTTAGATTTAAATCGAAATTTAGACTTTAAGCAATTTGTACACAATTTTTTGGAAATAAATTATTTATTTATTAATTAACTAATGACCAAGTTATGTGACGTTTGTCTCTGTCTGTCACTTATTTGAAACTCCATGTCACAGTAAAAGACAACCGATACATAGCTATGCAACTGTTAACCAGCGTTTATAGGTAAGGGGGCTAATGATCAACAGATAACCAAGTTATGTGACGTTCGTCTCTGTCTGTCAACTTTGAAACTTTATGTCACAGTAAAAGGCAAATAATACATAGCTATGCAACTGTTAACCAGCGTTTGTAAGTAAGGGGGAAGATGAATAATAAATTCATCTTTTTATCTCATTATAGCTAGGACTATCAACTATTGTATATTTGTATTTACATTTATGATATGTTTGAAAATGTAACTACCATACACGTAAAAGTTCTAAGTTACAGTTATTTTTAGTATATATGAATTAACACGTTACCCGTTCGGTACTATTTCATATTTATATACTTACGTATAGTTATCACATTCGTTAAAACCTAAAATATTAATTTACTTGTATAAAAATACACCTTTGTGACCTTACCTTATTAAAATCCTTGTAGTCGGTTCAATGTTCTCCTGTAACAAAGAAATAAATAGTTTTTATATTTGTTCACGTACAACTTTATTAATCAAGATTGCGCTTATAAAGTTTTTAATTTAACATGAATTTAGAAGTTGGACACATTTGCACCTGAAGCAGTTAAGGGCTAATTTTATTTTAGTTTTAATTGTTTATTTAATCATTTGGAATTTATTTTTTACTTGGAATTTATTTCATAGGTAGTTAAGAACCGTACTAATACTTTACAGTGCGAGAGGGACTTTGACGTAGGAGTGAATAAACACAGAATAAACAAAGAGTATAAGCGACCACAGTTTAATCCCATGCTAGTGACCCTAAAAAATTAAGGGATATATAATAAGACCAGCTGCGCCCCGCGGTTTCACCCGCGTAAGTCCCGTTCCCGCGAGAATAACGGGATAAAAAGTAACCTATGTGTTAATCCAGGTCCCCAGCTACCTATATTCCAAATTCATCGCAATCGGTTCAGTAGTTTTTGTGTGACAGAGTAACAACCTTACATACATACATAAAAACTTTCGCGTTTATAATATTAGTAAGATTTTGTCCAGCTGTAAGACTAACAACATAAAAACTGCATTGAAATTGATCTAATAATGAAGTTCGACAGAATAAGAAATCTACGACGACGACGACAGCAAAATCTTACATTCGGAGTCAATATCCAAAGTGGACTCAACGTTTCCATTGTAAATCTAGAATTTCATAATTTAAAGCTAGAAATTCAATGCCGGCAGCGGTAAGCCGTGATCCCGGTGTGGGTTCAACAAACGGCCGGTGTATGCTCACCAAAGACGATAAAACCAGTTGACTGCTCATAAGAATAGAATAGAAAAACATTGATTGACAACAAGCACATACACATAAGTACAAACAATAGAACACAAAAGAAAAAAAATAAGTATTCCCTACGTCTTTTGAGTAGCACCCTCGTGCAAGAACGGCCAATCACAAACAGTCTAGTCAGTCTATAGATAGGTAACACATAAATAAAATAATAAATAAATATTGCACGACACATCCACCAATCACAAAGAGTCTAAGTATAGATAGGTAACTCAATGGCCAATCACAAAGTTTTATTAGTACCTCACCCCTTGCCCGCATCGGTGAGTTGTGCTTTGTAGAAATCGCAGTATGAGCAGTTAATTGGCTTTATTGTCTTTGATGCTCACCTATCGTCAGTTTACCGGGGTTCACGCTCTATTTGCGCTTGAATCTGAACATTTTCCTTGCCTTGCAATAGATGCGTCCGTAGCTAACAGCATCGCCCCAGTCAAAGGATTTACGATGCGCGCTGTAAATTGATTTTTATCCTACTAATATTATAAAGCTGAAAGTTTGTGTGTATGTGTGGTTGTTACTCAATCACGCAAAAACTACTGAACCGATTGCGATGAAATATGGAATATAGGTAGTTGGATACCGGGAATAACACATAATACTCGCAACATGGCTACTTTTTATTATGCTATAAATTTAAAGATTTTTCCCAAATTACAGTTAGAGTAAGGCTCAGATTACCTCGTTTGTCAATATACTCTTTTACAATGTACACCCAAAAATGTCCAAGTTAACTGACCAAAAAGCCGGGTAGTCTTTATGGTCCCTAAATCACACACGCCTACGAACTAATTCTGTACGATTAAATTTGAAACGCAGCTCGTGGAGCAACGAACGTCGGCGTCGCGGAGATACAGAGTATTACAGAGTAAACCGTGTATTTCAAAACAGGCGAAGTGCTATGAATCAGTTAGGCGCTGAGCGCTTGCATGCACACTTTATGAGTGCAGTTGATGTCTCCCCGCTGCATAAATCGTCGCGGATTGTGCCAAAAACAACGTGACCTATAATTCTCGTGGAGGCTAGTTTCGGCCGCTCCGTCCTAACGACGAAAATGCAGCGTGAAATGGCACGGTGAAGTTAGCGCAAACACATTCCATGGCCATCAGCCGGAACGGTGCCGCTGATGGCTGGACGCACAAGATTTACGGATTTACACTCTGCAAACTTAGTGAAAATAAACTATAAACTACCGTGCGGATACCCACAATATTTTTACTGGTCGATTTATACGACATACTTTACCCGACGCAAACATGAAGATTTAACAGCCTGTATCTTTTCTATCCCAAGATTCTACTTTCAGAATTGCCACTCTTCTTATTGAGAGCTCGTCTGTTTCAATGATAAAATCCTTCTAATATTATAAAGCTTAAAGTTTGTGAGTATGTATGTTTGTTACTTAATCGCGTAAAAATCGCTGAACCGATTGCGAAGAAACTTGAAAACAAACGAGAAATGGCCCAATTTATTACCGGGCAATGATCATATATGGAATATAGATAATTAGAGACCTGGACTAACACATAAGCTACTTTTTATCACGATATTTCAGCGGGAACGGGACTAACGCGAGTGTAACCGATGGGCGGCGGCGCAGCCAGTATTTCAATATACAAGATGTAACGGGTATGCCCTTTTAAGCCGAAAGGGGGTTGTTCTAGACGTCTAGGCGAACAACTTTTGTTCTACGAATTTTGGAAATTCGAACTTTTTTTTGAAAATTTTGAGTTTATGTTTCAGTGAAATCACATCTTGTATATAAATGTATAGTTAAAATAAGCCATTACCTTCACCTTGTAAGTCAGTTACGGGACCACCTGTGGAGAGATATGAATATGAAAACAGTCTGTTTAAACGCGGCCGAGCATAAAGCGTACCTTTTTACCGACATTGAGACTAAAATTTCCACGGCAAAGCAAAGACGCCGCAAAAATGCGGAGAATGGAACCTTCTAACGGCCTTCAGAGCTCACATGTCACACAGATAACACTGACATTTTATTATTTCTATATACAGAGAAACGGGAAATAATGGTAAACGAAAATATTATAGAGTTAGTGAAAGCCGTGTGTCATTTCTAGCGGACGAATTTTTTTATTGTATCACATTCATTTCCCTGAAACACATTTAGGGAATTTCGTTTTGAAATGTAAATAGAAACATTTTTAATAACGCAACCTTTATATCACATCTAAAAGGTTTGAAAGGGAAATTGAGCGTAGATGTTTTTTTTTTAAATACGTTCCTAACAATTGTTAAAGACTGAATAGGCAAAGTTAAAACGAGTTATATTTACAGCGGTTTGGGAATTTCAAAGGGCACAAGAGAAGAATGTTTGTTACTTTTCAGGTGGTAAGTTTTAATGAGAGAAGTTTAAGGTGAAACTAGCCGGCAACTTTTAATTATGGCTCCTAACCTCCTGGGGATCACTATTAACGAACTTTTCAACTTTTATAACGATGATATGCGAGAAACGGGAGCTCACGGGGAAAAACATCAGCAACACCGCTTAATTTAGTTAAATTACTGAGCTTCTTGCGTTACTTGGAGGAATTCTGAGCAGATTTAACTAGTACTGTTTTCATTTAGAGTAATTACGACTCGACGAATGAGAATAATTTCTGGTAGGTATTTTAATATTATTATAACGTAAGAGTTAAAATTTTATCGCTCAAGGTAATCTCTTGGAAGGAGACGTTACCCTGAAACGTATTCCGGTGGAATTTGGGGAAGAACTTTCGTCTAAAATAAAATACAATGCTTTCGGCGTCTTTTTAAGAAACAGCATCAAAAAGGTCGTTCGTTGGTACATAAATAATGCAAGTGTAAACAGGTAATTAGGCAAAACGTGCACCTTTATAATCCTGATAGGATTAGGCGATCATAATGAAATGGCCCAATTTTGTACCGGGCAGCGATCATACAATCAAGGTAAATAATGGAAGCGAAATACGAAAAACGCTTTGCATAGCAGCTATAAAAACACAAATCTGAACTTTATAAATACACGCTTGTTCAGAAGGACGTTGTTCACTTCTAACTTATTGAGACTGGGCACAAGTGCTTACGGCCACATACAGTAATGCTACTCAACATTTGAATACTATATAAACGAGTAAGCAGTTTTCAAATTTAAAAAAATCCTATATTTATATTAAATTTCGAAGCTGCTCAATTATTACAGCACCTACTCCGTAAATTTTAGAGCGTTTCTGAATTCAGCTGATAGAGACAATATTTATTGCCCATTTTAAAAATAAACATCTTATCAGTGGATTCGAAACAATCACGCGGTTACGAACAATTACAACGTTATCCAACTGCAAGAAGTGTGTTTTCCGCATAGAAATGACGGCATAATTTATGAGTTTCCGCCCGCATGAGGTGAGCCCGAGCCGAGTGTATGCTAGCGAAACAAAACTACCGTCCAACCGAACCAAGTTACCTTGCTGCCGACCATTATCAATATTTAATTATGTCTGCCACAATTTCGTATGCCACCATCTTGAACCTACAAGATTTGTAGGTTAATCGAAGTTAATAACAGTAAACCTACAGTTAAACTTTAAAAATGAACCCGAAATTCCTTGTTTAATTGGCTTCCTAGTTTGTTAGTATTTAATATTGTGATATTGTTATTTTTTTATTTGATTTACGTTAGTGTCTACTTCTGTTTTTGTTTTTTTTTTGTTCTGTTTTGTATTTGTTGCCGTGTGCTTGTCCTTATAAATACATATTGTATTCTATTCTATTTTTTTCTCTTTTTAATCGCGTGGTGTTTATTATTTTTAACATCGTATCAATCTTATTTATTCATTATTATTATTCAATGAGTAAGAACGGCAAATCTGTATGGAACTTTTCAACCGAAAATAAAACGAGCCTGACGAATTTGCTTGAGAAATACTTTATGTTAATTTGATAAATATTATCAGTCAACAAATTATAACGTTTTTGTCCATTGGGATTCTAAACTTATAAGCCTTTGTGTAATTACATAGGTCAATTGCGGGATAATAGTTATGGATTCTAATAATTATCATAATAAATATTATATTATTTATTGTCCATTGTATACTCAACGTAACACAAGTTAGTAGGGGCGCTGGGGCCACGGGGCGCTGTATGATGTTCACATATAAAATATTTATTTATTTAAAACCTAAAACTATCATTCAGCAATAATTGATCTATGTATTTACTCTTACTTCATAGCCATAGTATGTATGTAAGTATAGCTATGTAGTAAGAAATACTTTTAAGAACATAAACTCTAGAAATGAGTTTTTAACTTCCAAGAACATTAAAAATAGAATAAACACCCAAAAGTAATAGTGTATAATATTCTTGTTAATTGGTGCAAATGCCGTAATAAAAAGTAATTTGCTGGAGCTGTTAACACCTGGTTTCTTCTTCTTCTTCAAAACTTCGTCACGTATTCGCTGACGTTGAGTTTCACGAGAGACAACTTTATTATCACTGAGTAACGTTTCTTTTGTTTAGTTAGACGTTAGAATATTATGGAATTGAGTTCAAATAAATATTGTACGACATTACACACAGCGCAATCTAGCCCCAAATTAAGCTCTAGGCTTGTACTATGGGTACTATGCAACGGATATACTACATACTTCTTTTTTGTTAATACATACACACTATACATAGAAAGACACCCAGACCAAATATAAAAATTTATTTTTGAGCATAAATATTTGCACCCGGCGGGAATCGAACCCGCAGCCTTCTGCATTGCAGTCAGGCGTTCGCCCGACGCGCCAAAGAGGCCGTCTAAGGAAACCTAAGGTTGAAAGCGGTCAGATACCGGGTTGAGGGTATTACCTAATTAGCGAAATGTTGTTCTAGCCTGGTTGGATTTTCTTATACCTATTTCCTTAAAATGGGTTCTTATATCTTAATTATTTCTTGAAACAGATTTCCTACATTTTGCTAAACACTTACATAGGTACTGGTTAAGTGCAGGACGGACTCACATACGAAGAGTTCCGTGCCTTTACTAATTTTTTTTTTTTTGTTACTAACATAATTCTTTAAGCTCAATGTATACTAACCCATGGACAAGAAGTCTGAAATATAGAATTATTATTATTATTTGTTGTTACCATTTTGGATTCTCGGGGCTATGGAGCACCCGGACCTTTGGAAGGCGTGCGTGGGGCCGAAGCCAACACGTAGAGGCCCGTTTTAGTAACATTTTAATTTCAAAATATGTGATGGACACCAAACCGGCAATTATCCCTGTCTGCACTATAAAATGCAGCCAAGGACAACCCCCGGGTCGGATAGAACTATGAATAAACTACGGGTGAAAACTACTTGGGCTATGGAATTGGGTTGGTAGTGGATCGGGTATTGGGGGGAACTATGGGGAATATGGCGCCTGCCGTCACAATGTTCAACAAACACGTAAAAATGGCAGACGGAGATTATTATTAATTAATTAATTATTATTATTTACAATACCTGACTTAATTTTTTTTTACCTTGATGAGAGACAAACATACAGACAGTGGAGTTACTAAACGGCTCCCGTTTTATTACCCTACGTAGTCGGATAAAAAGGAAGGTCAGAGAAGTATACATAGTTTCGAAAAGGACTCTTACAACTGTAGCATTTCTTGGAGCAGATTTTGTTCTTGTTCCTTGAAATACAGGTCAGCAAGCAAACTTCCTCGACGAGCAACCAAGCCCGCAAAATCAACAAAAATAACCTTTTTCCTTCGCATTGTTAGTAGAGTTGAGTCGACAAACGTCAGTGTTTGTTCGTCTAATTTTGTCACCCCCAAAGCAAACTGCCGTACCTTAAACATGTCCCACTCAGTGAACGGATATATAGGCATGGAAGTATTCCTTAAAATGAAACCACGTAAAATAGGCCGCGATGATTAAAAAAAGTGTGCCGCGACACGAAACTGTCAATTCGGTTGTACTTGGGTCTTTTAAAGAACCAATCACGGGAAGGGAAAACCATCAAGGGAAAAGCGTATTGCCTCCGGGCCGGCCTCGTTTTCAACACACAATTGGTAAAAATATAAACAAAGGGACAATTGCTTAGCCAGTAGCGTGGTGTGTAGTTTGTGTATGCATACTTCGTATTTGGGTAAGTTTTTGCTATATTATTTGAGGTGAGTTAGTATGGAAAAGCTTCTTCCATGCTTATATCCGTTCACTGGATGCCTTATATGGACTACCTTATATACAAGATGTAACGGGCAAGTCCTTTTAATCCGAAAGGCGGTTGTTCTAGACGTCTAGGCGAACACCTTTTGTTCTACGACTTTTGAACCCCCTTTCGGCTTAAAAGGGCTTACCCGTTACATCTTGTATATGGACTACCTTATATGTATTTGTCTCACATTATATTTAGTCTAATGTAAGACGACATTCTAATAGAGCAAAGATCACAATAGCTCACATTAAATCTAGTAGCTGCACATAAACGCCTTACATAGAAATGATTCAGTTACAGCAAAGAAAAGATCGACATGCAAGTACAGAAATCGACTTACAAATACGTTTAGACGGCATCGTCATGTATCCGATGTCAGAGATAAAATACTCATTCTATGATAAACAGAAGTAGGGTTCAAAATACCCATATTTGTTTATTTACTTTATTTCGCAAAATGGCAGTAATACTTTAACACTAGGCGCCTCCATGTGGATGCGCAGGTCCCAAGGTTGCCCTATACATCCAAGGCGCAAATAATTCTTAGAAAATATTGGTGAGAAAGCAAAATAGTTAAATCTCCGTGGGTTCCCGTTTGGAGTTGTGGTTAGCGAACTCGACGGCGACAAGCGAGGGGCACAGGTTCAAACCCAGTCACGAGAGAATTTTTGATGATACATTTCTCTTAGTCCAAAACATTCTAGTAAGATTAAAACTCAAAAAATAAAAATAGAAATTCGCGGACCGAAAGTATCTGCTGTATCCCTTAACAAATACCGTTAGGTTTATTTAAAGACTATCGAAAAAGTTTTGACGTAAAAGCTTCCATGTTCAAAAACATTTTATCTCAACATCCGACTCTGAGACCGCAATCGTCTGAAAGTAGATTATGAATACACGATACAAGAAAAAGTATTTTAGTACCGTCACAGTACACAATACAAGCAGTATGGAAACTGCACACATACACACACAAATGTGCAAACTAGTCGTGACGTGGCCCTCAGTACTGACTGCACCGCGAAGCATACAGGGTCTCGTCGACGCACATGTTTGTGTGTGTAAGCCGTTTTAACCATTTGTAGGTAGTTTCCATACTGCTGTGCCCCAGCCTCAGCCTTTCTATGTACTGTGGTACCGTTCTCGATGCTATATAGTCAAACAAGCGACACGCTCCGAATATTCGATTTGGAAGAAACAAACTTATGTAAGGAACATACTACATACATACATTAGCCGACATCTTTACACTGTACTAAACAAAGTCTGTACTGTACGTACGTCTATCTGTTTGTTTATTGATTAACTAACCACCCTGAAGAAGAGACCTGTAAAGGTCTCGAAACGTAGAACATTGAAACAAAGTTAAAAATAATAAACACCACGCGATTTAAACCGAAAAATGTGTTTTATTTTAATTAAACAAAAAGTAAAGAACAAAACACGCATCAGATTTTGATGCAGCTTTCATTATCATCTAGAATCTAGTCTTCCAGAAAATTTATTTTGCATCCACACCGCAGTTCACGCTTTCATCTTTTTCGTGTGAAAGTGGAACTCGCTGCTCGCATGGACATTCTGTCTAAACTACAACCTTGGTGTTTTTAAGTCCTGAGTGAAAATAGTAAAAATAAATCGAACAACTCTGTAAAAAATTATGCGTGATTCTGACACCCTTCCTCCGTTTTTTCGTCGGTTAAATAGTCCCAGTCGAGTGGTAATTATACATAAGCTGTCGTTATTAATAATCCAATCTATTTCTGAACCGAAACCGCATGAAAATCCGTACTCAATGTAGTACATTGCTTTATAAAACACAGTCCTTTGTTTGATATAGACACGTAGGTAGGTATAAAACCGCAGCGGATTGCTAGTCAAACAAATGAATACAATATTTCCTACATTATTACAATGAAATGTAAGAACGTAACGCAACTAGATTAGGAGAATATGAAGCTATTCTGAACATCAACGTACATAAGACGTAATGCTATCATGAATGTTTATTTTTTTCTGCCTTTACAATAAAATAACTTTGAATTTTCAAAAACAAATCAAGATTATTTACGCGTCTTATATTATGCAAACAGATACTAGGCGTTACTTTGAGCGATATTTGCGTACATTATTAAAGGGCTGGGTTTGAGAATAGTATACGAGTTTGAGAATAACCGTCAAGTGAGATCACAAGAATATTTGCGTTGAAAACGCTCATTATTTCAACGCTACAATTAATAGTTTTCACCCTTTGATTTGATGAATAAGGTATTTTATAATTACATAGGCAACGTTTCCAATTACGCAGCAACTAAATAACATTTAAATTGGGGCACTATCGAGTTACGTAACCCGTCGAATTCATCGTCGTTGATAGGTTAAATCCTTAGTTTGAACGTGGGATTGTATTGCGAACATAAACGACAAAACGGTTCGAGCTAACCCAAATCAATTCATAACAAAAAGGTCGAACCACGTCACGGATGTATAGGGCGGTTGCGATAGTTTTAATCTATTTATAGTGTTAAATAAGTCATAAATATTAGGCACGTGTGTTGTTCACCTTTGGGAGCGTCCATTTTGGTGCGAAAGGGTTGCATCATTGATGAGATATCGACCCTCTACTTCGGGTAACAGAAGCTCTACGGCAGAAATTATCACGTATTTCTAAATTAGAATGTTCTATTTCTGGTCACACTTACTAAATCACTGACTAGTAGTAATTTTTAAATATTTATAGTATTTTTACTCGTTGCACACTGGTTCATATTAACTTTTAATATGGAATGCTGGTCTGCTTGACTTATCACAAGAATTCCGAACTATTCTAAAATGTATTTACTAAGTTAAAAAATACTAATTATCGGTTTGTTTATTTGTCGACATCTAGACTAAATAAAGAAAATATTCCATCAAAACAACACGAATCAAAAATCCTCCCTTTACTTAGCAGAGCAATGAACATTATTTGATATACTTCTTTTTGTTTTTATTGATCAAGGCATTTTAAACTTAGAAATATTTTTAGCAAAGAAATATATTTTTAAAAAATCCCCATGACAGGATTCGAACCTGCGTCCTTTCGCTAACCAGTCAGCCAGACAGTCAGTCGGGCAGTCGCCTGGTTAGCGAAAGGACGCAGGTTCGAATCGTGTCATGGGGATTTTTTGGAAATATATTTCCTTGCTAAAAATATTTCTAAGTATTATTAGATACTTCTAGTAAGGAGGCACGATAATTCTAATTCTAGCCCTACCATAAAGCAGATATACGAGTACATTCAACATTTAATCATAGAACAGACAGACGATCAATCTTATGACACATTAACCGTTACACTAACAACACTCTTTTCCCAAGATTTAGTACCTTCTCGGCAGATTTGCAGACATCTGTAACTTATTGCCGCGTTGTGAAGCAGTGTGGGTATAGGCAAAATATTTGAACGAACGAAACGAGTTCGGCTGATCTATGTTGGTAAACCAAGCCGTTTTTGTTTTTCTTTGGTTATAACTTACACGATTTCTGTTCATTATTTTTATTACAACATCGGGTCTAGATCGCTTTTGAGAACATTTTTTAAATTAAAGATTTAAAGTTAAGAATGTTAATAGGTATGCCAAATCGATTGTTGTTACAGTAAAGCTTGTATGTATACGAATACACTAGTGTTTGTTGTAGTCAAAAATACCATTAGTTTTGATTTTACAGCCATTGAAACTTACGAAAAATATTAAGACCCACTAACAGTCAGGTGACGTCATTTACAACGCTCCCCTAATAAAACAAAAACGACCTCGTGCTAAGAGAATTTAAAAGTACGGGAATAAGACCCGGGAAAAATAATTATGACCTCGTGCTGCTGTCACACCCGAGTACGATTCCGCATCGCACGTTTACTTCTATAAATCGGAAACGAATTAACGTATCTAAGTAATTCTTTCACTTATATTTTTTTCACAGAAAATATGGAGAGGTTTTATTTAAAATTAGTTATTTTTCCTTAATGTTTCGGCACCTGCCGTGGAAACGCGATCTAGGCCCGATTTTTTAATAAAAATAATAAATTGCTGAGTACTTTTACATGCAATGGGATTTTAATGTATATATGTGTGTATGTATGTATGACAGCCATACATAGTTCTCACTGTCTCATTCTCTCATCTGAGCGATCTTCTTGCTCTGGATTCCTGAGAGGGATCTTTCGGAACCCTAGATTATTTGGGGTCAAGTCGGCACAGTCACTTTTGACCATACCTACTGTATATAGATTTGCCAATAATTTTACGGGTTTACGATCGTGTTTGTTGGTTTCGTAAGGTATATAACTTTTGACACTAAAACTCAATTCAAAATAAAATGTCAAGGAATCCAAACATGCTGAAATAGGTAACCTAAAAGTCTAGATTAAGTACCCCTTAGTTCGAAAAACTCCATACCGAGGTATAAACATAGATAACATTTTTGTTTTTATTTCGTAAAAGCCAGCTTTTGACCACTGTCACACCTGATAGTAAGCGTAGATGCAAAGAACCACGCTGAACTAGAAGGTACTTCTAGAAGGTTAATTTAAAGATCTACAGACCCCCCCCCCCCATTATGTAATTTACTTTGGTAAGTATTAAGTAGGCATGTCTGTATAGAAAACAAACACCCCTCAACTTAATCAGTCTGCCGTTTGTTTGTATTCTTATCCAAACAAATGATCAAATTGTTCTACGTAAGTATCACACGTGTCGTTAGAAGTAATTATATGTTAACTCGAGTATTACTATACGAGTAGTAAGTAGGTAAACCTGACAGGGATGAACGTGGCGGAGTGAAAGGTGGTCTTTTTTTTAATTCTGATTTCCACTAATATCTGTTTATTTCTATGTATAACTATGAATAGAAATTTACAGAAAAAAAGGAATTTATCCGTTGTCTAGTCACCGTAACACAACTTAGTAGTTTACCATGAGGCTACATAACACTGTGTGATGTTTAAAGAAATTTATTTATATTTTACTATTGGTGTATGTTTTAATGGTTGCGATATTTAACTTAGCGAAAGAAAAACCAAGAACTTATAAGTACAATGAAACAGAACTCCATACGAATACTCCGGACTTACGCGGGTCAAACCGCGGGTCTAAGCTAGAATTAGTGAACAAATTCAGTGGATTCGTTACATGTATGTACCACCAGACTACTATGGTGCATCATTTTACGAAATTTTAATTAAATTTTTTATTAATAGTTTTGTTTATGTTTTTCTTTTTAATTAAAACAAAAAAATATGTATGACATTCAGGACGCCTGAGGTTTTAACGCTTCAAGTGTCCACACCCTCCTTCACAAACCCCTTGTCAAGCCACACTAGCTTGGTTAGGTACCTACGTTTGTGAAGTGGATGTACCGATGTACCGCGGTGTCACGCGATGTGGCGTGTACTGCCGACTAGTACCGACTCTAATGAACTTGTAATTACTTCTCCTTCGACGATTGGGACGGATCAGGGTTGGTACAAACGTTGTATTTCACGTAACTGGGTCAAATACTCTGGTTTAAGGTAATCGTTGTGTGATTTAGGGGATACGTAGTTCAATTGCCGCAATTGAAGGAGACTGAAGGGAACGAATTCATGTCTTCCGACTAAATTAGTTACTGCACCGGCCTAAATATAGTAATGCCATTCCTAAAACCGCTCAACAATAATTACACTATCATAATAAGTATTTAAGTTTCATAGTAGATATTTGGCCCCATTTTAAAGTGGTAGGTACTTGGTTTCCTAAAAAAATATTTACCGTGGCGTCTCTTCGCAGTTGAAAATGTTAAAACTTAGTTTAGATCATGTTTCAAAATTTGGCATATCTAACTCAAAAACCATATCAAAATCTGCACAGCTGTTTCTGAGTATAGTTATGTTATGACAGAACCACACACACATATCTCTCACACCAAACTATGTATAATATGACCAAACTATGTATAATATGTATGTATTTACAAAATAAATATAAATAGTATATCCGTTGTCTAGTCACCGTAACACAAGCTTAGCAGCTTACCATGGGGCTATATGGCGCTGTGTGTTCGTAACAGGATTTATTTATTAAAAAAACACTCATTTACCGACTGTCAAAGATAAAATCATTATCACACAAAAAAACGTTCATCATTATTAGTGAAAGTTTGTCTATCTATCTGTCACATAAACAGACAGACGGACAGTGAAGTCTTATCCTGTTTTAAACATTTACTCCCTTACTTATAAAATATTATTTACACATGACTAAGTTATGTGACGTATGTCTCTGTCTGTCAACTTTGAAACTTCATGTGACAGTAAAAGACAAACAATGCATAGGTACCTAGTTATGCAGCGCATTAATTAGCGTTTATAAGTAAGGGGGTTAGGTACGGTACCCTTAAAACAATTTAAAAGAACAATGATACACCAAAATAAACTGTCACCATCAATAGGTAGGTACCTACCTACAACTAACATTGAAACGGAATGCTTGAATTATTGCAAAATACAAAGATGATATTGTATCGAAGTAAAGGTTACCGACATCAAACACAACCCGACTAGTCTTTTGAATAATTTATCCTTGACATTCGTTGCTGACATTTCATCAATTTATTTCATATTTATTTATTTACGATATTGGTCGGATACTTACGGATTTTCTATTGATGTAATATCAAGAGGTTTTTCTTTTGGTCTATTTGTGGCGCCTACGCCTCGAGGTTTTAACCGCGTTAGTTCAGATTTCGTGTGAAAATCGGGTTATAAAGTAGTTTACGTGTTAATCCAGAACTGTAGCTATCTACTTTCGAAGTTTCACCGCAATCAGTTCATTAATTTTTACGTGAAACCAACTTACGGCCTCATCATTATCACTCACAAACTATAGCGGTTTAGCATATCCGCGCAGTTCCCATTCCCGTGGAAATACCGGAATAAAAGTCTATATGCGTTACCCAACTTTAAAAACTACCTGAGCGCCAAATTTCAGCATCTTCGTTCTGCAGTTTTTCCGTGAGTGACATAAACGCATCTAAACTACCGCATTTATATTATTAGTGGGAATAATGTGTCTCATGGCGTAAAATAATGTGCAGTAGAACCTACCATCAGATGCTTCAGATCAGACCAGTAGGGGTATTCAGAGAGATCGACTTGACATGCCTGTCACTGTCATATTGAATCGCGCTGAGCGAGATGGAGATATCATTTCCGACATGGGATTCTGATAGAAGCTCTCTGAATACCCCTATGATGAAGAGACAAAACCTTTTGAAGTTGTGTAGCGTAGACGCTCCTCTGTTTCAAATTAGCGGCCTAAACATTGATTGCTGTCATATTCAAGTGCCATCTTACAACCTACACAAACTTAATGATATACCTATTCATAATACACCGTACTTTGGGTCCCAAGTGACGTTACAGCATCGTATGGAATTCTCTCTTATTGTCTTCGTGGCAGCGTTTTGCTTAGCGTAGTGTTTGGGTATTAACGTATGCCCCATACTAAAAACAAGCTCTGGTACGTCACCCTCTACGCTACGCTGTTCCGGATTAAAGGTCAGTTTCGATAAGCTCTATTTCTGCTACTTAAAAATAAACTTCTATAAAGTGTTGCTATGCAACGTAGGTAGTCAAAATGGAAAAGTGTATCAAAGTCAATGTCAAAAATATTTGGATGTGAAACATCTAAGTATAGGCGGGGTTAAACCTGATCTCTCTCGTGACGAGGCCGAGGCAGCTTACTTTTTTTTGCGATATAATATTGGTTGTACACATGATCAGTTGGAAACATCCTATAGCTATAGATTTTAATGTGTTTTTGGGAACGATGATGAAGCCCTCGTGATGAGAAGAAGTCACAAGAAACTAATGGGGTATTTGTTATTTTTTATCAAAAGTTAATCACGTAGGACTTCCCTATTTTGAGGTAGCAGCCTAAACAATAAGTGCTGTCATATTCAAATCACTCTAAGATCTATTCATAATCAAGAGTACTTTGTATCCGTTGTGACGTGACAACCCTGATACTAAGACCACGTTACAGCATATTAATTTAACAGCATCGTACAGAAGCGCTGGTATATTAACCGGAGTACTAATTAACATGACAAGTGTCAATTAATTGGTATGACGCAAAGACGATTAAACCAGTTGACTGCTCATAAGTATTCCCCACTCACTAAAAAAGTACATCTTTTAAGTAGTACTATCGTGCAAGAACGGCAAATTACAAAAACTCTAGGTAGGTAACGCATCGGCCAGTCACAAGCCACTTTACTTATAAGCAATAATTAACAGATGACTAAATTATGTGACGTTTGTTTCTGCTTGTCAACTTCGAAACTTCATCACGACAGACACATAGTTTATGCAGCTGTTAAACATCGTTTATAAGTTAGGGGGAAAGAGTCTAAGTATAGATGGGTAACGCAATGGCCAATCACAAAGTTTGATTACTTCCATACGCCCTAGCCGTAAGGATGAGTTGTGTTTTGTAGAAAAATCGCGGTACGATCAGTCAATTGGCTTTATTATCTATGGTATGATGCCACGCGTGTTATAAAGTCACGAGTTCGCTCACTAACAACCAACACATTGTCGAGATTTGATTAGTTGGGTAGACCTAGTTTGTAGGTAGTAGTAGTGTTTACAAATGGCTTGTTCTGTTAATTAATAGAAGTAAAGCAAGTGCAGGTCATTCGTCTCAGGGAAGTTGAGTTGGAAAATTGATTAAGTTAGGTAGGTATGCATATCAATTCTTTCGAAACCTATGGAGTTTCAGTTATATGAAAGGGTGTAAGAAGGAATAATGTATTGGTAAAGAAAGTAATATTATGTAGGTATTAATAATATATTAGAGAATGATAAAATTAAACAGATATTGTGTGTCTGAAGTGAAGAGAGCTATTTCAATGAAATCAAACTAGAAATGTTTAACTTATTTATTACAGAAAGAACTAGTAACGCCATCTAGTTTAAAGTAAGAGAACTAATCATATTTACTTCCTAATTTCTATAGTACATACCTGTATAAAAAAACTGATAAAATGTGATTTCTTCAATAAGACCTATTTATTTATATAGCAGGAGGGCTATTATTACGAAACGACTTCGGCCGAAACTTCGGAGTCGACCAAACGTCAGTATTGTTCGTTCTGGACCTAAAAATTACGATACGTTCAAGACCAAAAAACAATAAAATATATTAAAAAATTGGTCCAGAACAAAAAATAACTACTGACGTTTGGTCGAATCCGAAGTTTCGCTCGAAGTTGTTTCGTAATGTCTTCCAGATTTGAACCTCTAAAGAACGCCGAAAAGCAATAATTATTGCCTTTTACTCAACGAACTCGAATTATAAATAAATAAATACGGTGACGAACACACAGCGCCATCTAACCCCATGGTAAGCTGCTAAGCTTGTGTTACGGTGACTAGACAACGGATTTACTACTTATATATATTTTTTAATACATACATATTATACATAGAAATACACCCAGACCACCGGGAATCTAACCCGCAACCTTCTGTATTGCAGCAAAGCGTTCGCCCGACGCGCCACAGAGGTCGTGACATCCTCACGTTACGAGGAGCAAACGTTCCTCGTAACTTTTACTTCGCAAACGGGGTTTTGTCCACCGACCGGGCCATTGAACCTTTTAGCAATTGTTGTTGATTTATAATCGAACCACGTACGTAATATCTAAATATGTAATGTTTTGTCCATGTAATATAAAAAACTTCATATTCAAAACATAAATGTGAGAATCGCGACCGCTCTTTCCCGTTAACGCTAACGCAGCATATCCACCGTGAGGTGTATAGAGTAATAAAAATGACGGAGGGATGTAAAACCGAGTACGGTATGACAAAAATGTTCGCGTAGCATGACCATTTATGGTTTATATTCGACATTTTCAATTGTGTTGTACTGTTCTGTGTAGTAATAACGTTTATAACAGTTGATTTAATTTAGGGAGGTTCGATACGATTCGTGACGTTTATTTTGTTTGCGAATGTTTTTTTTTTGTTATTGATATTATTTAAACTCTTTGACTTCTGACGTTGAAGCAGCAAAATCAAACTCAAAACCGAATAATCGAAAGTCGCCGAAAAAAATCCAAACACAACATGTGTGTTTTCTGCAGTCAAAATAAAGGTAGTAAAGTCTTTGTTAAGCTAGAATTATATGTATTTAATGCCTTATTGCATAAAATATGACCTTGACAACCAGCACTTTGAATAATTATGAACGCCACATAGTAAAACAAACTCTTGAAATGGACAAAACCGAATCATATTTCCTACTAGGTTCCAACGCTGAGGTCTAAGACGCTTATCTAGAAGATACTTTACAGATCTGCAGCCCTAGACAACATTCTTATCGATTAACGAAATCGCAATCGAAAGATTTTTTTTGTATGAACTTGACATAAGTTCGCGAAGAGTCACGTCAATTTAAGGCTAGGGCTGCTGACTTGTAATTTGATCACGTATGAAGGAAAATTAGGAATAAAGAACGAACTTCACTTGAACAGGAAATCTGTCTATCCAAATTATTCGGAATCACCCGGTCCGATGACCGTAAACATCACCGCACCGGCGCGGCACAAAGCTGTTTCGGTTACGATTCACACTTCCCAGCCGACTCAGGTATCGTTCGACACGTTTCCTACATACCGACCGACAAACCCGACCGAAATCACACTAGTAGATATACCTACCTACCTACTGTTGGTATCGTAAACGGGCAATATTGTTAGGAATATAAAATATTATGCGGATAGGTAGATTGGAGGGGCTTTTTCTAGAATGCTTATATTTAGACAACTGGGTTTTGTATCGATCAAACATAAAATATGGGCAAGCGCGAATAGCTCTAACGCACTAAGGGTTCCGTACCATTATTACTACTACTAGCTGCGCCCCGCGGTTTTACCCGCGTAAGTCCCGTTCCGCAATCGGTTCAATATTTTTTGCGTGATTGAGTAACAAACATCCAAACACACACACTTTCACATTTATAATATCCTACTAATATTATAAATGTGAAAGTGTGTGTGTTAATATATTTTGGGATTAAAAAAATAATGATTGATTTGATTATGCAAGAAAGCAATGCCTACCTACATTGAGATCAAAAAACTAGATGAAGTGCAGAGCACAAGCAGAGCGCTGAGTGTGAGTCGCTGAGTTAAAAGAAAACTACTCTTTAAAAAATAATCTTAATTAAAAGGTATCCTTTTTACCGAGAGGTACGGAACCCCTGTTCGGTTACAGGATAAAAATTAATGAATAAATTAACTCCTTGAATATTTTTTACCAGGCACGTTACTTCGCTTTAATATCTCACTAGCTGGGCCCCGCTTTTTACCCGCGTAAGTCCCGATCCCGCGGAAATATTGGGATTAAAATTAGCCTATGTGTTATTCCAGGTCTTCAGCTACCTATATTCCAAGTTTCATCGCAATAGGTTCAGTAGTTTTTGAAAGAGTAACAAATTGACAAACATACAAACTCTCGCGTTTATAATATTAGTAAGATATTGCCCGTTTAGTGGTTTTTTAACATAGCAAAAAAACTAATTTCGTTTCAATTTCACCATAGCGAAAATCGAAGAAAAATCTATGGCAAGATTGCAGTTGCACGCTCCGACAGTTCGGATAGAAATGCATTGACATTCAATATAGTTAGTTACATACAAATACGGGGAATTTAAGCTGATATTTGAAATCGCTTCTGCAATATACTGTCATAGAAATATGTAACATGTACGAAGAGCGGAACGGGATTTTGCTCTTTCTGGCATGTAAAGATTAGCTAGAGTCGCATCTTTCTGACATGTAAAGATTAGTTGCATCTAGTTACAGATACAGTTGCATCAGTTACATCTATTGTCACATCAGTCATATAAAATTTAAAGTCTTTACTGATTGACTAACCGAATTATATATCAACGCACAGCTTAAACCACCGGAAGTGTAGTTAGGACATGAAATTTGGAGGATGTGTTCTTACGCGGGTGAAACAGTGGGACACGGCCATTGATTATAAATGTCTAGTCCTTTTTTTAATTCGCAAAACGAAGAAAAATACTAAGAAAGAAACGGTCACATTTATTTTGTAAATTCGTCGCTTTAAAGTCAATGATTTTGATGATGATCAATGATCAATGAAATAGAAACGTTGTGGATGACAAATCTGATATTAAAGACATATAATAATCTATATATATAATATAAAATGCAAAATCCTTATTGATTAAATACTTAATTGATGACTAAACGGTAGGTATATCAACGCAAAGCCCAAACCGCTGGAAAATTTAAGTATGTGTTTTTCGAAATAGGTACCCACAGCATCTGGACTAACGAGAATAAAACCGCGAGACGCTGCTAGTTAATAACAAGAAGTAGATATGAAGTTAATAAAATATATTAAATCGTGGGGAACCCGTCTAAGACGGCACTGAACTAACAAATCAAATACGCAAATCCTGCAGCACGACTCGCGCTTCGCATTTCATTACGACAATCTGAAACAGTGCTAGCGACTTGTGACGTGTTCTCGGGTGAATTGAATATGTTTAGGCACGAAGCTTCTGGGATTTTCGTGGGAGGCTGCATTGACTGCCGCACGTCATAACACCCCCAATCGAAGGTAAGACCTCTCTGGTGCCAATCTGTATTTAGGTTATTTTAGTGAAGAAACGAATATAAATAATCGTTTCACCTAATGTATTTTTTTCCAATATTAATTTATTCTATGGTTTTCGCGATTTTGCGTAATAAAACATTTTATTTACCGGGTTTATTCGCGCTTTATTCATGATTTTTAAAAGAACCGAGCTTTCGCCAACTTTACAGTTGGCTTTTTCAAGGTTGATAATTTTACTTATATCATAAACGCGAAAGTTTGTATGTAGGTATGTATGTATGTATGTGAGGTTGTTACTCTTTCACGCAAAAAATACTGAACCGATTGCAATGAAACTTGGAATATGGGTAGCGGGGGACCTGGATTAACACATAGGCTACTTTTTATCCCGTTATTCCCGCGGGAACGGGATTTACGCGGGTGAAACCGCGGGCCGCAGCTAGTTATGAATATAGCGCGATTAAACCAAACCATTTTTGATGTACGGTACCCTATTTTTTATATCATTTGATACAATTATTGAACTTAGTTGATCCCGCCGTTTCACCCGCGTAAGTCACGATCCCGTGGGAATATCAGGACCAAAAGTAGCATATGTAACTCCTAGATAATGCAGGTTTCTATTGGTGAATGAATTTTTGAAATATTTTGGAGAATATACATACTTACATACATACATGTAAAGCTAAATATAGATAAATACATAAACCCACTAAAATAAGTTCCTACAATGAATCTTAAAGCAACCTATCTAAGTTCATTACAACAAACCGTACTCAACGAAGCGGACCTTACGTCACAGAATAGAGCATCTCGCTAAGATAATACAGTACAGACATTGTTTATACGATACACAATATTGTTATTGTACGCGCGTTGTAACCAGATGTTAAACAATTCAATGCCTATGCGAAGTACTCACGTTTCGACCAATATTTTCGTGATATACTTCGTGTGTGGGTACCTAGTTACCTACCTATATTGACCGGTCTAATGTGTTTTGACCACGGTTTTGACTTTTGAGGCAGACTAGAATTCTGAAGTAAGGTATGCAATATAAAGTTTTGATATACTTACATATAATTATGTATATCTGTTTACCTATCTAGTTTAATATTATGTTATTTATTGTTGTTGATTTACTCATATTGTTAAGTATTGCTAAGTTGAAGTCAAAAGACAAGTATATTAACTTATAATTTAACACTAAATTTGAACAAAACCAAGAAAATTAATAAACATATTTTTAATATTTTTTAGTCACTACTTGAAAATAAACAATTAGTTACAAAAGTCAAGTAATGTCACGTTTTGCAGTTAGTTTGTCGCAGTTACCTTTAAAATAGTAGGTTGTACTTACCTACTTTACAATTTTTACAACCAAATAATTTCCACCGGAATGCTCATACAGTTGTGGTACAACACATATCCATCATAAATTCATAATAATCATAATTTTCATTATTCGGAAAAATAGAAATCGCCAGAACGTACATAGGTACAGTGTAACACACATTGTGTACGTGCAAAACCGTAGCAGCGCACTAGTTACTATTACAGATTCTACTGATCAAGTTATTAAAGGCTACCGGCCCTGCAGCGACAGCATGGCAACCTATAATTCGCAGCCTATGCCTGCACGCACCTACTAATCACTAAGGCTAACAATTACACAGATCACTTCGTCATACTATTATCAAATTCTCTTGACATACAACGCCCGCCAAAAGCATACAAGCAGATATTCAATTATAAGCCATTCAAAATTCCTGTCCGAAATCAAATAGACAATTAGCCAGTACAGGCGATGCAAACAGAATGAATTAATGCGAACACAAAATCGTCATCGATATCTACAATATCGCCTATGGCGTAATGACATGGCGCAAATGTCATAAACAATAGACATTTGCGACCTTCAGCTCAATGAGCCGTTTTACCATGTAATTGATGTGACGTCAAATTAAAGCAATTGGTTTATAAGGGTAATGATATATTTGAGTTCGTTGGAGAAATCAAACGAACCCTTCGCCCATAGACCAAGACTACAGACTACAAAGTAGGTTTGTATTTAGAGAGCTTCGGTCTGAATTCGATGTCAGAAAGGACCCTACGCCCATAGACCAAGCTCTTTTAGACCAAGACTACAGGGTAGTCTTGTAGGTAGGGGTATTCAGAGAGCTTCGGTTCGAATCCGATGTCAGAAAGGATATCTTCATGTCAAGTGGATCTTCTTGTTTGGACCGAAGCTCTCTGAATGGCCCTATCGGTCTAAAAGAATATGGATACAGTATCCCCCGACCGCCGAAAAAAGCAACTATAAGAAATTTCTTGGTGGTATAGTCATAGCGCCAAGCGGACTAATCCGTGTCTTGTTACGTAATGACCAATTCCTTAAGGCAACCATTCCTTAAGGAAGGCAGAACTTATTTTGTTCCCCTGCAGTCTTCCTATCATTTAGATGAGCGTATTACATCTTAGATCATCACTTACCATGAGGTGAGATAAGTGCCTAACGCTCACGTTGATGTTGGAATGCAATCTGACATGACTATAGTATTATTCTTATTTAAACAGATAATTATAATAATAACACAACATAGGTAGCTCCGAATAACACAAATTAATATTCATGCAACAATAGCCAATAATAAATGTAAATTACGTTCGTAGTGACAGCGAAATATATCTAATTTCAAAGGTAATTTAAGATCCGACAATAAATTAAGTCGATGTTTCCGGCTTCGGGGTATGGTAATGTCTTAACATTTATATTAGTGCTCATTTGAAATAGCTCCACAGTGAACATTCGTGGTTTGGGGCAAGTTTATAAAGCGGAATTTATTGGTACGAGACTAAACAAAGTTCGAATTTCGAATACTAATCGGTTTGAACATACAGAGATATATATAGTTGGCACACTGGCAACTGGCTTGTTCGTGTCATCGTATTATCATGTGTACAAGCTTAACTAGCATGCTAGCTAGTATCTACAGTGAGTCAGTTAGCCAGTAACTAGCATGGACGATACTGTGTCGTTTTATTGGTGCAAAGCTATTTTAATTACAAAACTTTTGTTTAGTTCTACATTGAATATTAATCGGTTTAAACATAAAGATGGGAAAACATAATAGTTAACACACTTGAAGCTAACTTGCACGTGCCAGTTATCTACAGTGAGTCAGTTAGCCAGAAACTAGCACGCTATTGTGGCATGCTTTCCATCTTAAAAAAAACTATCGGTTTTACGGGAATTGGTTAAAAACAAAGCGATAAAACGAAATGTGTCGTAGAAAAAACTCCATTCGGATACACCTGATCGAATTGATTGCAGAGTGCGACATTTAACAATTTCTCAGCTGAGAAAATCTAAGAACTGTCGGTTGCGTCGTCTCCGGTGATCGGCCAGGGAAAAACGGACAATTTCGTTTAAGCAGAACTGCTAGAACCTGAAGAAATTACAAAGAAATCACTGGGAAGGTGCTAATGGTCATGATATTGGCTCGACGCGACGGTTACATAAGAGGCAAGGAAAAGGTACTTTCTTGATGTAGTTATCATACTAGAAGTGAGGAACACGAGTTTAAACCTAATCGAGAACAAATAATTGTATGAAAGCATATTATTAATTATTGCCAATCTGTAATATTATAATATACAGTAATAGTAATACTGTAATACTGTAATAGCTTTAGCTCTCTAAAGCCAATCGAAATTTAGTTATATGATGAACCAACTAGGCATCTGTATTTGGTGCTTATGGTTACTTAAAGACTATAAATAAGTAAAATATTCATATCTACAATAATGCCTAGGGCCGCCCATTTGTGCAAATTATATTTAAAGCTTTGTATTTACTCTATGTATTTTTGTTATGTATTCTCGTCTTATAGTTGTACAAATAAGTTCATCTGTATATTTATGTAGTGAAAAAAAATATAAGTGTTGCTAGAAAACAATTTGTGAAAAAAAATGGTGGCAACATAATTGGAATTATTACTGAACGTAGGCCTCTACACCTACTGATAAAGTATAGGTATGAAATAAAGCTAAATAGAATTCGACGAAGTAAACAATTTCACGGAGTTATTTGGAAACTAATGCGACGTAATTGAACCGAGTTTCACCTCGGGGTATAGAAATAATATGAGAAATATATCACTATATTTATTTTTTGTTTCAAAGGACCTTTTACAAAACAAACACACTATTAAGTTTTTTTTTAAATATCGAACAGGGTTTATCAACAACTCATACGTATCAATCAAATTCAATATTTGGATTATTTACCGAACTGGATTTTGTGCGGAAAAATCCACAATTTTTTAGGGTTTTTTAGTCACGAGAAACCAATAAAATTATAATTTCGTCATGTCCGGCTGTCTGTCGGCTGTTTAGCTCTGAGACGCTTAGTACAAGGAGGCTGCATGAGTATCTATTAGTTCTTATAAACACATCTATTCTCTCTTAGTTCTGATGGAAACGCAGCTTTGCTTTGCTGTTTCTTTGTCATCAATAGAACTGTAGGAAACTTACCCAATAAAATGATTCACCGAGGAAGCTAGACGTCTAGATGTGGTTCCATTAATTAGGACTTACCTGGAAAAGAGAAAACAAACTTTAAAACAAAAATGGAAGGTATATAATTAATGTTTCAATTAATTACTGTCGAGTAATCTGTACTTTTGCCTTCGAGCGAATCTGTCATAAAGGGAATCTGTCCTAAAGTGAAAACCGGGTACAACAAGCAACAAACGAGTACTCACTCCTACTAATATTATATCAATCACGCAAAAACTACTGAACCGATTGCGATCAAACTTGGAATATAGGTAGCTGGAATTACGTAGTAAAATCAAAAACGTAGTCAAATTCTGTAATTTAACTACCCCAAACTCTAGCTAGTTTATTAAGTAGGCTCTTACGTCTAAAAGTGTCATGAGGCCTACCTGACAAAAGCAAGTATTCTTTGTATACGGTCCGTGGTTATATTATACTAACACTTTGTAAGTCAACGTTCTGATGAAGCGTGGACAGAAACGAAACACTTGGTCGAGATATTTATAGCAATTTCTTATTAATAACTAACACAAACTAGTATAGATTAGTGGTGATCACTTAAAAACGTTTTTTGAAACACAACTGCGTACACTCGTCTAACTACACTTAAGAGTTAATTGACAATGACTAGATTTCGCCATCCTACTTTAAAAGTAAAGTCGAATGCACACGAGGACGCGTAAATTTATCACTCGCTTCCGGATGTAGTACTTAGCTTTGTTTAATTGTAACTGGTAATGGATATCGTTAGTTTTATGTCTAAAATTAGGAGGTTTAATAATAGAGCCTTCCGCGATCTTTACATATAGTAAAATGGAAGTCTCTTGGCCATGGCATCACGCGTGAACGGCTGGACCAATTTCGCTAATTCTTTTTTGTTGAGTTTGATATTGTCAGGAGAAGGATATCATGAAAGAAAAAACTGCTGATCTGATTTTGATAATTCTTGTAATGGAGATAGAGACCTTGGAGAAGGACATAGATTACTTTAAGTTATAATATTCCAGCGGGATCGTTTCTTACGCAGTTCTTAATATACCACAATGTGAATTACTTTATCATTGCAAAAAAACCTATGAGTTTTTTGCGTCTTTTACTCATTGGAAGTCGCGTTCAGAAGTAAGGGTAAATTGCTGACGATTTAAAAGGATAATGTGATATCTTATTGAATAAAGACATTTTGAATTAGTTTTTTTTTAATAAATAATTAAATTCTGTGAACAACACACAGCGCCTTCTAGCCCCATAGAAAGCTACTAAGCTTGTGTTACGGTGACTAGACAACAGATATAAGACTTATGTTTATTTTTCTTTTGTAAATATATACATATTATAGAGATACCCAAATACAAATATATGCACCCGGCGGGAATCGAGTCCACAACCTTCTGCATTGCAGTCGGGCATTCACAGGACACAGAGATCGTCAAATTAGAATTAGGAACCGCGGGGCACAGCTACTTTAAAATAAATAATGCCATAGATGAATAAAATAATTTAGTCTATGATATTGATAATGCTCAAAGTAAAAGCGTGTCGGGAAATACTTTAATTAAAAACAGCAGGGTTCAATTTCCATTAAGAAGCTTCTAACGTTTTGACGCTTGATAAAATCAGTGTATTAACGACGCCACGCGACACGTGAAATGTCACCGGTACACGACAGGACACGTTCAACTCGTCCTGACATCAGACTGATGTAGGGTTACCATTCTAACATGGGATTCTGATAGCGAAATTTTGAATATTCAATCAATTTATACTAATTTAGATACTTGTCCAAGCAAGCTTGGCAAATAGCAAAGCTAATGAAGTTACAGAACTTCCGCCAACCCAGGATCGTAACGACCTGGCGTAAAAATAGAAGAGGATCAACCCTGGATACTTTAATGGAGTTCTGTCTTATGTTTTCGCGATTCGAGATTATAATGTAACACAATATTTACCGGGTTTTACTCGCGTTTTATTTATTAACGGCATTGTTACAATGTATCTACGTTTCAGTTTACAGTTAGCTTTTTCAAGGTTGACTGAAAACATAAGACAGAACTATGTTGACCGGTACGGTCCGGAAACAGCAAACAAGATTCGTCGTTTGGAAGGCTGCATGACGAGGCGCGCGAGACATCTCATTTCACTTAATTTTCTGAAGAGAGTCAACCTTAAAAAGGCTAACTGTAAAGTTTGCTAAACGTTGTACATTGTGACAATGCCGTTAATAAATAACATGCGAGTAAACCCGGTAAATACAATGTTTTAATGCTTTAATGGATGGAAGAAGGGTATTTAGATGAAAGTTCAATGTTAACTGAATGAATGAATATGCCACAAAAATATGTTCAGGAGCCACAGGCAACAACCGATTAATGTTCAAAATTCTTCTTGATCCACGACCGTGCCTTAGTCGTTTAGTGCGCTTTATAAATATGAAAGTTTGTGTGTCTGTGTTGATTACTCGTCGCTTTGTCACAATGGAACTGTATGTGGATAGCTAGAGACATGGAATAACGCATTTATTAGCTATTTGAGGTGTGAAATCTTTTTACTATTTTTGTTTGTAATCTGAATTCTTTTTCTTTTTTGTATGATTATGGTAATTAGATAAGTCGTGGTCGTAGTGCCCCGTAAAACTCGGTTGAGTTTATGTGGCACTAATTTTTGAATATATTTTTTTTGTACTATTTTGAATTTGATAAATTAAATGAATAAATAAATACATTTCTTATACCTACCGATATTCCTGTAGGATTGGGACTTACGCGAGTTAAACCGCCAACGTAAGATATAAAGTTCAACAAAATGTTGAAAGCAGAGCAACCCTATTCGGGAATGGTTTTGGAATCATTTGCAGCATTCCTCGCGATATTAAACGATGTCTAGTCTCGAATCGAGTAGCGCCATGGAAGCTGGTCGTGCGTGGTTGACAGTCGAACGATCACATAGTGCCGATCGCTGTGTCAGATTGATCCGAAAAAGGTAGGTCGGTTGGTACTAGCGACGTGGAAATTCTTAACACAATATAACCCCTTAGACGTTCAGACGTGTGAACAGCCTAGTCCCGGAAGGAAAAAAATTATGTAAAAAAACTTTTAAGTTTATGTTAAACTAGCTGCGCCCCGCGGTTTCACCCGCGTAAGTCCCTTTCACGCGGGAATATCGGGATAAAAAGTAGCCTATGTGTTATTTCCGGTATCCAGCCACCTATATTCCAAGTTTCGTCGCAATCGGTTCTGTAGTTTTTGCGTGAAAGAGTAACAAACTTACATACATACATACAAACTTTCGCGTTTATAATATTAGTAAGATAAGAAGTAAGATAAGATTTACTTTTTTTTTAATTGACAAGATTTGTTCACACTAAAAGTTACAATTTGTAATTGATATGATAAACCTCGATTACTTGGTACCTCCTCGATATATGTATTATATCATGTTTTTTTTATTACGTATCCTAGGCTAGCATTTGATCTAATCTCACCTGATGCGATGAGGTGAGACGGTGAGGTAAGGTCGAGTGTAACAATGCTTGCCTAGAAGAAACCTATCCACTCTATACTGAAAGACTCGAAAGTTGTAGTAAAGTGAAATATCGACGCGGGAAGTATGTTGCACTCTTAGTATTATAATAGGTAACGTAGATATGCTCTCACAGATTTCATATGTGCGAGAGTAACGTAAATATTATTTACGCAGGTGGTATAGATAGTAAACTGAGCACAGTACAATAGGTTACTCATTCTCTTTCGAACACAGACATGACTCAAAAAAATAGGTCATCTATTGAGAGAGTGGGTTTTACCTCTTTCGTTCAGGATCACGTATAACCCAAACACTGTCACATACACTTTGAAAAATGAACACTATATCGCGATAACACTTTTGTGTAAGTTGTACGTTATAGACTCGGATGCGATAGTCGGTAACCCTATCTCATTTGGTAGCAAGTTGAGACTGCTATGGTGACGACATGGACCACATTATTATTATGGTTTTATCCTGGTGCACAAAGACGTAAAGAGAGGGGTTCTTGAATGTGGGCACATTCATCTTCCCGTCCGTCCATTTTCCGTGGATCCAGGCTTAGTCGTACCTTTTTAACTATATATATTTTTATATAATGGTTGTAGACTGTTTTGTGTGCTTAAAAAAATAAACAAGTCAACTGGCTGAGTTTTTTAAGCTTTACATCCATCCTTACAGCCCTTTCATGTCCAGTCTTGGACGTAGCCGTCACTCCTGATGGTCTTGAGCTGACGACATGAAAGCTCCACATTCATCTTCCCGTCCGTCCATTTTCCGTGGATCCAGGCTTAGTCGTACCTTTTTAACTATATATATTTTTATATAATGGTTGTAGACTGTTTTGTGTGCTTAAAAAAATAAACAAGTCAACTGGCTGAGTTTTTTAAGCTTTACATCCATCCTTACAGCCCTTTCATGTCCAGTCTTGGACGTAGCCGTCACTCCTGATGGTCTTGAGCTGACGACATGAAAGCTCGCCCTACGTGTTTTGTGATGTCGTGCTTCCATCTCATTAGTGGTCTATGCCGCGGGCTAATACGTGCTCGCGGGCGTTTTCAAGCATTACATTTAGTCTATTTCTTAAACATAATATAGCTAACTTGGTATCAGATGAGACAGGGTTACCGACGATCGTATTCCAGTCTATAACAAACACGTTTGCAGGTAGGTTGCGTCGCATCGTAGGTGGAAACGTTTCCTTCTACAATTAAGTGGCGTATCTCAAAGTTACAACAACTATGTACGAATGGACACCTGTCAACCCTCGTCAGGGCAATATTCACGATACGATCCACTCGAATCGTTTGCCCAGATGAGGGTACATAATTGGTTCAACAACAGTTACTCGATCGCTGGATTGCTAAAGCGATAGTTATAAGTGCCGTTACCTACGCGAAAATTTTAAGGCGTGATAGCACATTGCGAATACTAAAATAAATCAATAATAGCTCTATGATAACCCTTAACAGCAGAAATGCTAGTTTGACGTCATAAGGACTGATATGCGAGGAAATGTCCCCAATACACGGGATGCCGTAGATCGTGCGAAGTGGAGGCGTAAAAGAATGAAAGCGGACCCCGGACTTCCGAGTGAGATGTAACGTGTAACATCGCTCGGTTTTTGATGATAAGTTTTAACATTTGTGTTGACCAATAACAATGGATGTATAAAGCAGTCTTTGGAAATAGACCCGAATAAATCATTCAAATACGCTTGGAATTTCAGTTCTAGCTCATGATAAATTAATGAGACAGTGACCTCTGTCGATATTAATTAGAAGTTAGACAAAGTCCAAGGATCAGATTTCTAATTACTTCCCTACGAATGAAAGGCAGACGAACAATATTATTTTTAATGAGAAATGAGCCTGAATATGGGCTAGCTATTTTTGTCACTGGTTCAGGAGATATGGGCGAAACCAACTAGGACAAGCCCCGAAGAGGAGGCGACCTTTCTGAAGCCCCATGATACGGGCAGGACGAATTGAACTCGTACTACAGGGACTCGATTTAAATGAATGAGTTAAAATATGTGAAAGAAAGCTCTTTTTGTGCAAGATAGACAAAACGGACTTAAATGCTAGTAATTTTAATAATCTTGATCTAAACTTAGCCTATGTTTCTATACTCCTTTGAATTTTTTTCTTTGTTTGCAGACTTTTTGTGTCCTATATTTATCTTGTGTTTATAGGACAGACAAAGTTTGAGTCCTTTGTATGTATCGAGAAAAATAAAACAAATAATAACGATAAGCAGAATCATGTCACAGAAATCAATACTAAAGATAAACCCACGTATTTCCACAAGTAATCAATTAGGCTTCCCGCATTATCTTGCACGAGTAATTCATGAGCCGTAATGACAAACCACACTCAACCTCATCGAGTAATGACGGGTTGCCAATTCGTATGGGCACTTCCTAAAGTCAATTTCTATATAGAAGCATCATCTTCACGAAAGCTATTTGTGATCAACCGCATGTTCTTAAAGCCACGTACGCATTAAGCGACAAATGTCGCGCAACACATGTCCTTTTAAAGACATCGGGCGACTGCTCAATGTTGCCAGTTACGTCCGCTAGACCGATGTCTGATGATTTATTTTTCAATAAAGCTAAACAGTGTTTATTTCTTCTATGGTTTTCGCGATTTTGCTAAACAGTCTTTTTCTAATCGAAGGTTGCCTATTAGAAATCGCTTCAAGCGATAAGGCCACACATTTTTACCAACGTTTTTTATATAATGTAGGTTGCTAGTTTTAGAAATGTAGTATCAAATAAATCATTTATCTATCTATCTTCGTCGACGGAAAAAAGGCATCGGGCGACGTCGCGTCGTGCGATGTCTTGCGACGTCTCCAGGGACCCGTGTCGCTCGACATTTGTCGTCTAAGGGGCAGGAGGCGTTCAGCTTTTTGAGCTACTCAAGAATCGGCCTAGTTGGCGCCGGCTCCGCACACACAGTCTTATCGTAAATAACAGTGTAATTTAGAGACATTGCCCGGTTTTTATGATGATGACTTGATCTTGTGCATTATGTTTTTACCAATTTTGAATTACATGGATGAGAAAAAGAAAATGTATTTTTTTTTTTATATTTAAGTACCTATTGCCGTACTCAGAGACGTTTAAAATGGTTGCTTAAACTGTCACTAATTGAAGATTATACATTTATTTTTTAAGAATATCTTTACTTAGTGGTAGTTTAATCAACCATTAAATGTCTCTGAGTAGTAGTATGTATTATTAGTGTAAAATATAAAATTAGATTTATATTATAAATGTGTTTTTATTGGTATATTCGTACATAATGTTATTCAGTTTGATTATCCGAAATAACCGGTTTTCGAACATCTATGTCCCTCAATTACTTCGGATAATCGGCGCTCTACTGTATTTTTAAATTTCGACTACGAAATTAAGGGGCCTGACAGTACATGCATACTCGCATACTTAAATGTAATAGGTATGTCAGTTTCAAATATATCGTATAATTAATAAATGAATCCCAAAATGGCTTTTAAAAGGCACAATATTTCATTCTATTATCGTGCAAACAAATTATACTTCTCATTAGAATAGATATCAAGTAAAAGTTGATAACTCTTCGTTAATTTCTTCACTGAATCAAATACTAGACTAGAAACTTCTTGATCGGTCGATAGTTAGGACAACTTGACCGATTTTAAGTGCAAGGCTAGAAGATTCTGCCGTCAGTTAAGTCAGTACAAACTTATAAACCTAAACTGATGGCAGAACTGACGTCTAACCTTGCTTTAAGGATATCTATAAAACGTTCCAATATTCAATGGCAAAGCCTGGAGGAGGCCTTTACCCGCACGGGGGTTCCGATAAATAAAACTTAATTTTATTTTTAGGATTTATAGTTATTTAATGAACTTAATTTCTTTTTTAAATTTATTAATTATAAAAAGTTTCAATGTAGGCAATATTTTTTTTTATAAATAAAACTGTCCTGTTAGTTATCGGCCGATCGAAAATCGGCGACCTGCATCCACCCTTACAGGTGAACGTCTCAATTAATTCTAACGATACGGATCAGTGTTAATTGCTATAAAAGTATATAAACATAACAATAAACATTTCATTAATGGCGCCGGATAAAAAGTTGTTTCGTTTTATTTATAGTTTTATTGGTCATTTTGTGGACGTGAAATGGAGTCATATTGCATTTAAATTATGTATTTAACATTGAATAAGAGAGTACAGAGAGAGAGACAGAGAGAGTTAAGAGAGTAGAGAGAGAGAGAGAGAGAGTTAAGAGAAGAGAGAGAGAGAGAAAGACTTAACACTTAACAGACTCTCTCACTTAAGAGTTTACAGTGATAGTTGGTTTACGCTCACGCCTAAATTTTTTTTTAAATTATTTACATCATTTTCTATCCGTGAGATTCTGTTATTGGCTTACTGTTGCTATGCAGTGTTTTATAAGTATATAATAGCTGTTGGATCTCCGAATAAATAAATAAATATCTTTTAATAATATTTCGCCACCTTCTTACAAATTCATAAATACATATTTACAGATATTCCCGAGGGGTCAGGGCCAAAATTAAGCGGAATTCCCGAACTCGCGGGAATATCGGTATAAAATATGTTAATTCAGATCTCCAGCTATCTATATATATCCTCGAGGACATTTTTTATTTATAGGTCATATTTCATTTTAATTTTCGTTTTAATTTTAGCATTTAACTTTTTTTTATTGTTTTGTTTCTTGTTTAATAGATAATATTGTTTATCGATAATTAATATTAATACCAATATAATACCAAGTTTCATTACAATCAGTTTTCAGTAGTTTTTGTGGGATGAAGTAACAAATACTTACTCATGACTAAGTCTTCTAAGTAATATCTTATTTATTCACTTAGTTACTCACTCAGTTACTTATACACAATTAACTTTCAACCTTTATAATATCAGTAGGCCTATTTTCAATTACAATTTATTAGTAAAACTTAATAATTAGAACAAAAAACGCATAAACAAACAACCATAACGTTACATTCCTACAAAAGTCCTGTCAAAATGCAATAATCATTACATTAACATGTAAAAAACCTCATATGGCATGGAACTCATTTGCGAATAAGTAAAGTACCGTACTTTATTATGTCTGGGGAATAAAGCTGACTCATTTAACGCATAAACCACATTATTGCAAGAAACGGATATCACCTCGTCACATAAGGGGTTTTATGAGGTGCCTGTGGAGTGCACTGAAATGTACCGAATCACACTACACTGAGAGCTATAAGAGTTCCTACATGGTTTTAGGTACAGTTTTAATATAAGTATACAAAATATAAGCTAGTACTACAATGGGAGCATTATATAGATGTTCAATGTTTCCTATGTAGATGTCTGAATGCTACTGAATATTATTTCATCTCAGTTTGAGAAAACCATGAAAGTGAGATGAAGTCTAAGGTTCAAACAATACGGCCCCATATATAAACGACTCGGCAAACATACAGCACACATAATTTTTTTTTTTAATGAATGTTGCTGTGAAAATTTCCGAAAGTATTAAACACATTCTACGTTCCTTTTATATTTGCGAAATAAATATAAAAAGCCGCTGCACAGCGCTGACAAAATTGTTACGTCTATCGTAAAAATGAAAACACAAGATGCAGTCGACGGATCATCAGAACGTCAAAAGTACCTATTATTGAATTTGATATAGCGTTACTTCATCGATGGTTTGTTCCATGTGTTTTCCTTCTAATGTCATATTACTTTGAAAGTTAGATCAACATAATTTTGTCTAAGCACGGGTTGCAGGTTCGATTCCCGCCAGGTGCAAAAATTTATGCTTAAAAATAAATATTTGTATCTGGTCTGGGGTCTTTCTATGTATGATATGTATGCATTTACAAAAAAATAGTATAATATGTAGTATATCCGTTGTCTAGTACCCATAGTACAAGCCTTAGTGCTTAGTTTGGGGCTAGATTGCGCTGTGTAATGTCGTGCAATATTTATTTATTTATTTTATTTTTCGTGATTTTGCATAAACAATATATACCCACCGAGTTCTACCCGCGTTTTATTTAATAACGACATTATTATTAACGACCGAGGTTTCGCTTATTTTACAGTTAGCTTTTGCAAACCGCATATGTTGTGTTTTATTAGTTTGATCAATGTTTGAAATAAGTAATAGTACATACAGAGAGCAAATGCTCTGCCAGCAACATTTATTGCCTCTAGTCTCTAATAGGGCGTTGAGAAACTTCAATCTACACATACTGAAAAGTTCAGTCAAGAAATACGTTCAGTGTAAGTTCAGTCTGCTAAAACCTTTGCACTAAGACCGGGGGCATTACGGCGTCACTCATCATAATGGAGTGAAGATAAAAAGAGGAATGGCAGGTTGATGTGTACGGTTTACGAACCGAGGGCAAATATAAGTTCTAGGATTAGATCTGATTTAGTAAAATAGAGGTGAGGTATATCTACCAGCTTCATTCTGGGAAACTAGTAGTACATATTATTATAAAACTAGCTGCGCCCCGCGGTTTCACCCGCTTAAGTCCCGTTCCCGCAGGTATATCGGGATAAAAGTAGCCTATGTGTTATTCCAGTATCCAGCTACCTATATTCCAAGTTTCATCGCAATCGGTTCAGTAGTTTTTGCGTAACTGAGTAACAAACACACATACATACACACATACTCACAACAAACTTTCAGCTTTATAATATTAGTAGGAGGTAGGATAGGATATATCACATAAAACTTTTTTTTTTATAAATGATAGGTAAGCGTTTGAACACTATCTCACCTGATGGAAGGCGACGATGTGGTCTAAGATGTTAAGCATGGTCAATAAAATACCGATAAGCTTGCAACCCTACGACGATGTTCAAGGCTTTTAAGCCTTTTGGTCAGAAGTTTTAATCGCATTATTTTTATTACAGGCTTTGCTTGCAGACTTTAATTAATATTTTGTTATTCTACGTATAAGTAATACGCTATACTAATTACTACAACTGCCTAGCTGTCACGGTTCATGAGATTATAAAGCCTGATGACAGACAGATGTACAGTAATCTTAGTCAAAGCGTCATACTTTACCTTTTAGGTATGGAACCTTACGAGCTGATAAGTTAAAGCAGCAATTTTAAGGTCATTCACTTCTTTACAAATGAGTCGTTGAATAAATTTAACATTTACAGCAGAGAGACTTCGGCCTTTGATTCGTGAATAGCAAATAATTCCGATCCGTAGTACGGACTCTACACTGTACTCTGTTTAATTATATATAAGCTGAGCTATGTTCCCTGTTCTGTATTACATATATAGTACTTATACGCCTCGGCAACTTTAGGTTAAATGGGGAGGCGGGACTAATTGTCGACCACTTTGTAGGGTATTGATTTTGACCTAATTTCTACTTAACCTATTTGCTGTTACAATCTATCAATAATTTTAATGGTGTGTACACGAGGTGATTACAAAACGTTTGAAATCAATTTGGACCCATTTTTTAAAACTTCAATTGAAAGGGTTATGTTTTTCGCGCGTATCTTGTATGTATCTTTATAATATTCTTCCTCAGCTCGTATGTTCTAAACCACTCGATGGATTTATTTAAAATGAAGGCTTGCCCATCATCTAACCTCACCGTATGATAAATCAAATTGAATTTATTACTATGTAGATATTTATAAAATGTCATATATTTTAAGGTAAAGTTCATATTTCAGATTTTTTCCTTTTAATTAATTTTCTAAAAAGAACATTGTTTTATTACATTTCATAAGCTAAAACGTGTTTGGAAGGAGTGTTGGAAAACCACCTAATCGACGACATTGTAGCGGTCGCGAATCGTTGGATGGAGGTAGCTCGCGATCGCTAGATTTGTGACGTCGTATGGGGGAGGCCTATGTTCAGCAGCGGACGGATAATGGATAAGATGATGAAGATGACATGTGTTTGTGATACTGCACAGCCAACTCTATATATAATTTAGTCGCTCTGATTAAGTTAAATATAAAATCGTTGTTAAATAATTATCAAAAAGGAAACCGTCACTGCGTGGATTTGTTAAGTACGTACCCCGATGTGACGGGTTCCCTACGCTACTTCGAAACACTATCCATCGAAACACCTTTCGCCGAAGACGATTGACCGAAAGATTACTTTACCGAATAGTTGTTTCACCGATTGTTCGTTTCCCCTATGGTTCATTTCACCGAAAAAATTTTGACCGAAGCTCGCTGTACCGAAGGCTCGTTTTACGTAACAAATGTCATTTCCAAACACGCAACCTCCTTTCATTTACTTGATATATGTGACCATAGAAATAAGAGGTAGTAGTACAACTAGAAAGTTCACTGAGGCAGTAAAAACGAGCCGAGGGAGAGGGCTTAAACTTTACACGTCTTTGTCTGAATATAGCTCGAGAGCTAACTCCAATATTTGGGTAGGTATTTGAGGCATCTAAAAACTTGTAATATACCTCTCCTAATATACGGATATGAAAACGTATATTAGGAGATTACAAAAACGTATATTAGAAGACGTGTAAAGTTTAAGCCCTCTCCCTCGGCTCGTTTTTACTGCCTCAGTGAACTTTCTAGTTGTACTACTACCTCTTATTTCTATGGTCACATGTATCAAGTAAATGAAAGGAGGTTGCGTGTTTGGAAATGACATTTGTTACGTAAAACGAGCCTTCGGTACAGCGAACTTCGGTCAAAATTTTTTCGGTGAAACGAACCATAGGGGAAACGAACAATCGGTGAAACAACTATTCGGTAAAGTAATCTTTCGGTCAATCGTCTTCGGCGAAAGGTGTTTCGATGGATAGTGTTTCGAAGTAGCGTAGGGAACCCGATGTGACGTCGCCTAATATTCGCCCCGAATTGGACCGAAACATTTCAGACAAAGTATACTGCACAGTCCATACTTTATGATTTACAGAACTCTTAGCGGGATTAGCATCCATTTGCCGCAGACCGTAGAGCCTTAGGTACGGAATTAACCATAAACTACACAACGGTCCAGAAGTACTTCCGTAATGGGAGATTTGGCTTAGCAACCACATTTCAGGTAAATAATGTGATACCAACTCCGTTTCCCTTAGTTTTGTGCGATCATATACCTACATACCTAGTAGTTACTACGAACGGTCTCTAGTTATGCACCTACAGGGAGATTTCTTCGAACATTGAGAATTCGCTACGAGTAAGACATTTACTTAAGGTGACATACTCACGATATTTAATTGGCGGCAGGGATCTCAATATTTCTCAGTAATTACAATACATTCGGAAATACTATTTTAGTATTTTATTTTATTTTTCATTCTTTTTTCTTCATTTTGGTAGTTTTCTTTACAAGATTAGTTAACTGTAATAACAGAAAAAAAATGTCTTAAACAACTCGTTTAAAACCGATATCATCATTTTACAGCTAAACGTGACGTATATAAACCATATAAACCATAGTAACATAAACTTGAAATTAGTAGAACAGTTTTACTAAATTAGCAATAGTTATCTTGTTATTAGGAATTGTTTGATTTTACTTACTAAAATATTGCATAGTCGCATCTTACGTTCTGCTTTTACTTTTACATCTGAAATTTGCTAGCCCTATCCCTGTCACGTCATTAGGTGAGTATGGGGCCTTAACCAGATACAGATATTTTACTGATAACATAGGTTATATGTAATTTGTGTCCACAGAATTGTGTAAATCTTCTGTTCCAGTGGAAATACCTATGAAACGTTGGGCTTTAAAAAATGCCTAATATTTATAATAAAAGCATGGCAATTAAAACCGAAAACTGAGTTTAATTATATACCATCAAAGCGAAAAGCGAGGAAAAGTCTATAAATAGAGTAGTCTAATAACCAGCATGAAAGTAAATTCCTTTCATCTTCAGTTCAAAGCATGTAATAGTCGCGATTATCTCTTCAGACGACCGTTTGAATAGCAGACGGCGAACGACATCAATAATCCGTTCCCTGAACACACTAATTGGAAACGTGACAGTGACGGCTCAGTTGATCTGTCAAAACGTGATTTTTGCGACACCCGTATCGATATTCCTATTTATGATTCTGTTATCGAAAGCGTATTATAATTTTCTAATTTAAAAACAATATCGCAATACCTTTTTAGAATATTCGTCTGCCATATACATACAGTGCATTGCAAAAAGAAAATATAAAGCCGATGACGGTAATTACTTTCGGGAAATTTCTGCAAATAATTTAAGCATTAAATTTTCTTTAACTTGGTATTTTAACAACTTTTATTAAAACTACCCAGAGGTTGAGATAAAGCTAGATAATTGCTAAAGAAAAAAAACGGAATGCGGCAAATCCTGCTACGAAATACGTTAAAATATTCAAGAAATTTCCCGTCTCACTGACAGATAATTTTAATTGAAATACAATAAGATACATTGAATTCCTTTCCGATCAATGGTAGTTATTTAGAGGCTAATATGCAGATATTTGATGTTCATTATCACTATTATTAGGTAATACTGGAATGCAACAGTATTAGATGTCCCGTTAATGAGAAACATGATTAAACTAACTGGGGGACTAATTCCTTTATTAGAATCCACCAAAATTTCATTTCAACGTCATTAGAAGTAGTTTTTGAAAACATGCTTTCTAAAATTCTGCACGTGCTAGGATTTCAACTAACTTATCAAGATGAAATTAAAGATGGCATCTGTTGGTTGGCGTTTTCTACCGAGGCATACTTGCCTCATCACCTCATACTTGTGTCATCTACCAGAATCATCATTACATTACAATTGTTAAACATATTTTCAAAATGAAATTATAACTTGTAATTGAACTGCAATCGAAACTTTATTGACACATGCAAATGGATGGAAAGCGTCTTACTTCAAAGAAAATTTTATAGAAAAATTACAAATGTTACTTATTTGAAAAATTTCAAATTTGAAATTGAATATTGATCGAAATGCTGGAATAATATTAAAATGAAACGCTAATTTCCCTGCGAATCTGATAATTTGAACAATGTTTGCACGACCACGACAAAAACAAGAAACATCTCACCTCTATTAAGTTGATAGAAACATAATGAACAAAACTAAGATACTTAAAATCAGTTATTAGAAACCAAAGGCCGTGATAATAACAATTATGTTCTGATTGAATAGGACGTGGCTGCAAATTTACTAAGCCATTACAGTGAATATAGTCGTTAGGACGCTGAATCACGGAACACTCACGCATTAAGCCGGGGCCAAATTGGCATAACATCTTTTGCTCTGTGATATGCAATTTCCTTATTGCTAAACTTGTTGGATAATTCTGGATGGGGCACATTGTGGTAATGTACCAAGAATATTGCTGCAGACAAGCAATTGCTAATTTCGTGATCATTTTGTGAAACAAAGGATTAAATTGTTGACAAGTCAGCAGTGTATTGGCAAAACTTGTTGGATAATTTTGGATGGGGCACATTGTGGTAATGTACCAAGAATATTACGGCAATGTAGACAAGAAATTGCTGATGATTATTTCGAGAAACAAAGGGTTTTGTTGTTGACAAGTCAGCAGTGTATTGGCTGACTAATCGAGTAGTCTCGGATGTTTGCTTCGCAAAGCAGCCTCAGGCTAAATTTGTTATGCATGGTGCTGCCGTCTACTGTTCCTATACAAACGCGAGAGGTAGCCCTGCAAAGTGTGTATAGGTATAATATGGCTCTCTATAATCCATCAATCTTCCAAAAAAACCATTCTGTACGGAAAAAATGTAATACAAAAAAGCTATCAACTTTTAAAAACAAGACGTGTACACATAAATCTGTCAAATAAAATGATAACGTGATGAAAATACTACAGCGTTTAAAACGGTCGATACAGCTATAAAATATAAGATATAATATATTTTTGAGGGAGAAATTATTACGGGCACGTAGCGGTGGAGAAATCCCAACGAGTTCTGCGAGCGATCCATCATGGCCGTTCGACAGAAACAAAACGTCCCGTCGTCGTCGCTTCGTCGTCGCTTCGTCCTCGGGTCGTCGACACGTGTCGCTGATTCGTCCGTATCGAACTATACACTATTTGCGAATTTAACTGGACGGTTAACAAATACAATTACTGGCTAGAAGAAATCGCACTGAACGATAAGGTCACCCATTTGTACAACTTTTTTTCTGTTTTCGCAATGTTGGATTTAAATTTGAAACTGATTTTTCAGTTTTAATTGCGTAGTGTTTAGTTATTCTTTTTAACATTATTTTAATGTTTAACGTTTCGAGACCTTTGCAGGTCTCTTATTCAGGATAGACTAAACTAGACTCTTTATCTATCATATCACAAATCTAAATGGGCATATCTCCCTCTGATAGTTCTATGGCCTTTGTACATTGTTACGATAAGCGACAAAGTCTCCATAGTTCCACAACGATCCAACTACTATCCCACCCCGGATTTAGTACGCTGATCAAGAGAGTACGAGAGAGCTCGTACTCGTGTCATTCGATAAAGCTGACGAGGCGGTAAGCAACTGTGTTGCCAGTTGCCAACTATTGATTAACTGAAACACAATACAGGCATATACAAATCAATCCCAGTTGTCATTAAATAAACATACAAGTCTTGCATATATATTTCTTGTGTTTTTGCGATGATGTTGAATTGAAATTAAATTCATTTTTTTTTTCAATCAACTCAAATCAAACAGATCTGTGAAGATCTCAAATGTACGGTATTGATAAGATGTTAAAAATAATAAAAGCAACGCGACACACTTTTAAAACTTAAGGCGATGTTCTCGTTGGAATTTCCGAAATCGATCTTTGTTTAATACAGTTAGTAATCGTAAACTCTTTTTTGGTCGGATAAAAATATCTGTCAAAGTTCAAAAAACCCAATTAAGGAAATATTTGGTTAAAAACCCGATCGATAAAGCAGCTTCGCTCGATGAAAAAAATCTTAGAAATCTGTCAATTTTTTTTAGTATTTTTATGTCTGTATTCAGAGAAATATTAAACTTTTAATTATAAAAAAGTAAAATCGTAGGTATTATACGATTTTACATTTATAAGGGATGTGTTTTTCTAGCAATTGTGAAATATAAAATATGTTTAACAATTTCATAATAAATAAGTATTTCAAATATTGGCGTCGTCTAAGGCAAAATAATGTTACTCGGTACTGCAACAGGCCCTTAAACGATTTCTGTTTATTAATATTATTAAAACTTAGGGTCTAGACTAGATCGCGTTTGTAGTTAAATTACCTAGACCCGAAATTCTTATAATAATAATGAAAAGCAACGCGATCAAAACCGTAAAAATAATTTTACAAATCTTAGGCTATATGTATAACAATGTAAAATTTATAGCATTATTCGATACATACTTACAATCGTTCGTTTAACATTATCTTATCTTACTTTTTATTAATCTTACTAATATTAGGGGTTAATGTATGAAATTGCCGATTTGTACTGAAAATCTTAATTGTTTATTTTTTAAATTTTTAACAAATTTATTTAATCAAAATAGTTGCCATTATTATCTATACATTGCTGCCATCTAATGGGAAGGTTATTAATGCCTTTGCGATAGAACTCCGACGATCTAGACTGCACAAACTGTGTGAAAGCATTTTGTACTGCCTCCTGGGAAGAAAACTTCTTGTCACGTAGATAATTGTCCAAATCACGAAAAAAATGGTAGTCCGTTGAAGCAAGGTCTGGTGAATACGGAGGATGACGAATGGTTTCTAAGTGCAGTTCCTGAAGGGTCAAAATGGTTTCTCGTGCTGTGTGAGGTCTCGCGTTGTCGTGGAGCAATAATGGTGAAGATCGATTCATGAATCGGGGCTGTTTTACTGCTAGTTTTGTCAACATGGTTCGGAGTTCGGCACAATAGACATCTGCCGTAATTGCTTGACCAGATCGAAGAAAACTATAGTGAATAACACCATGCTGAGACCACCAAACAGTTACCATTACCTTTTTATTGGTAATTTTTGCTTTAGGACACTGTTGTGGCATTTGACCTGGGGTCAGCCATTGCATTTTTCTTTTCCGGTTGTCATAAAGAATCCACTTTTCATCACATGTTACAATTCGATCCAATATTCCTTCATTTCTGTACCGGTTCAACAAGGCAACACAAGTTTCAACACGCGTTTCTTTCTGCAGATCAGTCAAATCATGAGGCACCCATTTTTCGTATTTTTTTATTTTATTGATTTGACGCAAGTGAGTCAATAAAGTGGGTAAGGTAACGTTAAACCATGCCGCTAATTCCTGGGTAGTTTGACTAGGATCGGCTTCCACTATCTCTCTTAATTCATCGTTATTCACCTGTGTGGGCGGTCTTCCTCGTGGCTCGTTCTTTAAGTCGAAATTTCCATCACGAAAGCGTTTAAACCAAAATCGCACGGTGCGTTCATTAGTAGACCCCTCTCCAAACGCAGCATTGATATTGCGGGCTGTTTCTGCCGCATTAGTTCCGCGTCGGAACTCGTATTCAAAAATCACTCGAATTTTCGCAGTATCCATCTTTCTTGTCTAAATTGAATAACAAAAACAATTGAAAGTCGATATTCAAATGTTTCACATTTTTTAAAAAAAGAACATCACAGAAACCATTTGAAAAAAGTTTCATTCGAAAACCTCAAACCATGAAGATTCTATGTCAATTCAAAGAACCTATTGCAATAAAACGGCAATTTCATACTTTAACCCCTATTATTATAAACGCGAAAGTTTGTATGCATATGACTTTGTTACTCTTTCACGCAAAAGCTACTGAACCGATTGCTATTAAACTTGGAATATAGGTAGCTGGTGACGTAGAATAACACATAGGCTCTTTTTATCCCGATATTACATCGGAAACGGAACTTACGCGGGAAAAACCGCAGGGCGCAGCTAGTAACTTCGTATAGGACATTAACGTACACGCACGTACAAATGTAGGTAGGTACGTGAACATTTGTCATTACGGTGAAACACTCGAATCTATCATCGGCATAGGAGCAAAAACCCGAGGCTCACAGTACGACGCGATTAAACATGATGAACGATCAGTGGTAAATAACGAAACGGGCTAACTGCTCCACTAACGACCCGATATCGGCCCTCACATGTTTCATTCGACAATTTTATTGAGCACCAAACGATAAGTGACGATAATACGTCGCTGAACAAATAAACCACCGCATCTCCCTTCGACAAACGTTTCCACGGTTTAAATAACGTCTCATTTAAAAGCTGCTTAACAAACACAAACATTGTTAGAGCGTATCCCATTTCCGCTTTTATCAGATATAAGGTAGGTACTTATTTATTTCGCATTACATGAAAAAGGAAGTTTACCGCTTATTATATGAAAAAATCATTACAAATGTAAAACAAAACAATACGTATCAATTTCGCCGTTCGAGAAATATTCACTTTGTTATCGAAAAGGAAACCATCGCAGTTTCGAACATTGAAAGCTTGAAACGAAAAAAGTTTGTAATCGATAAGCATCTAGCAATGATATCAATCACTCTGATCGTCCTAAATAAAGGCATCTATCGTCGAAAAACAACAAATCGAAGGGATCGAATAGACAAAAAAGTCGGAAGTTGTTTCAGAGTATATCATAGCACAAAGGAAAGCGGAGCGTTACAAAGGAGAAACACCGAAGTGGAAACAGGAAACCTCACGGAGAATATTTTTCTTCCCGGCATTAAACTTCTTAATGAGGTTGGTAAAATAATTGTTGTAACACTAGAAAGGTACGAGGAATGGGCAGCATTAATTAAAAACGCTGCCGCAGTCGAGGCGTTGCGGTCAGAACAAAACACAACGTAAATAATAACACAAGACCAGAGGAGAGTTAAGTGTATATAAAACGTGAAAAGGGCGGACGCTTCAAAACTTTTGGATCTCCCCCTTTGATAACTTTTTCAAGGAGCCTTTTTTCGTACCATTATTTTATTACGCCTCATTTGACTAAAAGAAAGTCGGGTAGAGACGTCCGTCAATGTTATGCTGGTCCCTTCTTTTAAAATATGTATGTTTCATCCATGTACAATACAATGCGTAACACACGGACGGACGCCCGGAATAAAATTATGTAGTGACCGTAGCACAAAACAAATAAAGATTTATGACAGAAAAGTAGATTATAGTTTCGTGTCTTGTTACGTGGCATACGGAATAAACTGTAATGTTTTTCGTTCTTTTTAGGGTTCCGAACCCAAAGCATAAAAACGGGACTAAAATGACTGAGACTTCGCTGTCTGTCCGTCGTGGGTCCATCCGTCTGTTTGTCACCAGGATGTATCTATTGAACTGTAATATCTAGACAGTTGAAATTTTCACAGATAATGTATTTCTGTTGCCGCAATAACAACAAATACTAATACTAATAATAACAAAATTAAACAAATATTTAAAAGGGGCTCATACATGCAACGATACCGCGATGTATTTTGCCCACTGGCGCCATCTAGAGATAAATTAGCGTAAGCTGCGTTCTAAGATTACGCTTGGCCCAGTGTTTATTTTAGGGTTCGGTACCAAATTGTGATAATAGTACCGCACGAAGCGCGAATCCGACTAGCACTTGATCGGTTTTTATATAGATAGATGTTGAAGAATACTACTATTTTGAAAAAGAGAGCGTACAAAAAGCAATTTTCTGAGATAACTTACATATATTTTGTACGTGCACCGTAATTCACGAAACTAAACAGAAGCACTAGTCAACATTATGTATGCCTAATGGCACAACACGTTCGTTTTATACAGTTTGAGAGAGAAATAAGGAAAATCCATTCTACCGTGTAGAGATAGCTTATGTACGATTCTCGCTTTTTTCACTTTGGTATTCCCGGGACTAACTGGTATGGTGGTTTTATTCGGAAATTTTCATATTTTGATTCCACCTACATACTTAAAAAATTGACATATAAGTGTTAAAAAACCTGCAATCAATTCCGTGTCGGCAAAGCATAGGCCTGAGTCTGCTCAGAGATGCCTAAGATGGTTTTTTCCTATCTTTTTGTCAAGCGTCTTTCATCTTAGACCACGGGTCAATTACCATCTGGTGACATAGTTTAGCTTCATTATTTATCTTCCACATGCTTGACCTTGTCAAGTTGCTGTAAAAAGGCATGCAAGCGGAACCAAGTGAGATTCTTACAATTTGTTTTAGTAAAAATACAATAATTTAGAAATATTTTTAAAGGAAAAATTCATCTTCAAAAACTCACTTGCGGCGAGATTTGAACTCGCGTCCCTGGATCAATATTCCAGTGCCTATACCGCTCGGCCACGCAAGTTCCCGCGAAATTTGTTTTTATTGCCTTGAGCAATAGAAACAAATTTACGAAATAGTACAATAATTCACCTAATGAAGCAGATTGTAAGCGTCCCTATCAACTTCCTACGCATTTTCTCCATAGTAAGAACACAATAAATCCAAAATCAATATCGACGGACTCCATGACTCGACGTGCATCTAAGACGTAGCCAAATGATCATGTGCATTTAATGTTGTACTAGAATCTGAAGGAAATAAACTATTTTTATTTGATTTGATTCCCTATTTGCACATGGAAGTTTGATTTTAATTTGACGTCATCCATAATTCCTATTTCTGATGTTTATATCTCGAGGCATTTTACTAGAAACCCGGCCGGCAAGCGAGAGGCACAGGATCGAATCCTGTCACGGGAGAATTTTTGATGGTGATTTCTCTTAGTGTAAAATATTTCCAGTAATCTATATTAAAACACTTTATTTATCCGGTTGAATCGCGTTTGTATTCATTGTTTTAAACATACCGAGCTTTCGCCAACTTTACAGTTGACTTTTTCAAGGTTGACCATATTCAAGGGTTTTTTTTTTTTCAAGGTCAATCTATATTGTTATATAATTAACAGTTATTTTTCTCCAGTAAGATATCTAACGAGGAAATTGTAGTACTACTGCCATTGTGAAGTTTTTTATGGCGATACGAAGTGGCGATGGGTCCTCTAGTTAATTATAATTCGTTGACATAACAAACATTTAGGGCAGGTTGCGTGAAACGTGCAATTCGTAGTTCTTAAAGAATCACGTGCGTAGGTACCTACACACGTAGGTAATATTATTATATTATAAGCAGGTTTTTACGTAAGATTTCATGTTGAGTGGCGTTCTTCTTACGCAAAGTCATGGTTTATTGTGCTTAACGTTGCAATTCTTACCTGTATAATATTAATTAACTAGCTGCGCCCCGCGGTTTCACCCGCCTGAATCCCGATCCCGCGGAAACATCAGGTTTGTTATACATAAAAACCTTCCTATTGAATCACTCTATCTACTAGTAGTTCGCCCCGAACTGAGACCTCACGAGAATCCATTTATTTTTGTTCTGTTTTTTGTAGGATTTTAACACCAACAGCTTTATTTTTTACATAATAAGAATTATTATTAAACGAATAATATAACGAAAGACAAGAAAAATGAAAACATAACAAGAAATATTCCTTAATTACGACATTCGACCACAATTTGTAATTTGTAACTTAAACATAAACATGAATTATATACATTGATCATTAATGAACGTTTACATTGGAGTATAAATCGCAAGCAAACGCAACGATACCGCGATCTAGGAAGGATGTCGAGCGCCATCTATTGACAAATTTTTAGAACTTGATTTTTTCTTTTTATGCACCCCCTGTCTCCCCAACCCCCCAACCGATCCGGCTCATCTTCGAACTCATAAATTCTATTGACCTAAACTACGCGCATACCAAAATTCATGAAGGTCGGAGCTACGATACTCAAGTTATCGTCGAACAAACATACCTACAAAGATACAAAGATACAAGCGCCAGGCCCGTCTACACAGGACCTCACTCGCTTCGCTCGTTCGGTCAAAAACCGCATTAAAATCCGTTGCGTAGTTTTAAAGATGTTAGCGTACATACAAACAGACGAATAGCGACTTTTTGCACTATGTAATAATAATAACGATATAGACAAACGTTGTAAGTTATGGATTCGTAAAATACGTAGCAAGTAAAGGCATAGTAAGCAAATACATCTTAAAAGTAGTGTACCTATGATCCCCCCTCACCTTAAAGTCACCTGCCTACGCGACAACACAGACGCCACAAATAACAATCCCGGTAGCCACCTCCATCCAACGACCCACACTTTGGAAATTCAGATTTGAAGTATCAGAATTTTCGTAACACATTCTTTAAATTCCATTCCTAAAGGGTAAAAACGGGACCTTTTACGTACCTACTGCTGCCTACTACGAGTACTAGGTTGGAAGACTACCGACAAAATTAAACTATTCAGTTACACGAAATTAATTTAAGTATCCTTAAAATCTAATCTTTTAGTTATTGAAGTCCACTCAAAATACTTTAAATCCTACCAATATCATAAATATCAAAGTTTGTGTGTAAGCAAAGACAATACTTTATCTATAATAATAATAATAAATTTCTTTATTCATACTCACAATTACATAAACATTTAAGAAGGTACATAACAATTTATAAAGCTAAGTTATTTACAATTTTTTGTAATTGTGAGAATCTGGTGTCTGAAGTAGGAATTAACCTGTATCACAGATCACCAGGTTCCCACCTCTGGAAAAGGCAGACAATTAGCAGCTTTATTTAATAGTTTAATGATAATAGGTACGCAAGTAATGAATAAGATAGTAATACAATATTAAATAAATCAACAACAGTTATTGACTGACCACTACAAAAACTTGGGTAGTGACAAAATTGCATTAAAGAAGGGTAAAACTAAATAAATTAACGCGCACACCCATCTCAAGCGTATGCACGCACAAACGATAGCCATTCGGTAGGTAAACAATAAACCAGTTGAGAGAAGTTGGTGTGTGGTGCAAGTGAGAGGATTTCGGTTAAAAGAAAGTCGACGAGCAAGTGTTGCAAGTATAAGTGGCGGTGATGAAAGTGGAAAACGTTACTTTTTATTTGGAAAGAGGCTTAAGTTTTTAATAAATAACAAAATAAAAAAAAATAAAAAAAAAAGATTAGTTTTCCATTCTTTGTTACACACTTGGTTTTATGATTAGTAGGTAAAGTGGTCAGATAATTTTATTGATTATTATGAAATATATACTAGTACACATATACACACAATATAAATATATACATCACATACATACATGTAAAATAAATAATATAACACAATAATAGTTATCACAATACGAACAATATAACACACTAGTATAAACACACTCATACATGCATGAGTAGATAGATGGGTATAGATTCATCCATCTACACCTATTTTAGATTAAGGGGGTATATGATATTATGTTTGTGACAAAGTTTAGAGTAAGGATTCGGTGGTGTCATAGTTCTGTTTCAATAGCCATTCATGGAGCTTATTTTTGCAAACTGCTGAGGAATTTTCATAAATACTAAGGATTCTATTAATTTTGTTATAAAGATTGACACTTTGAAAACCGAAAAATTGATGAGAAAAGATGGTATTGAAAGATGCGTTTAATCCACAGACTATGTCGTTTCTTCGTCTATTGTTAACAGTCTCTGGGTCATATATTAGCTCAGAGTGTTGTCTAAGTACAGTAAACAGTATGAATAGTTGTCTTACTGTAAGGACTTCACATTTCTGATATAGTTTTTCAGTTGGGAAAAGGAATGGAAGACGATGGCATACCTTCAGAATAGCCCTTTGAGCTCGCTCGATCTTCAGATAGTGTGTTTTGTGAATTCCTCCCCAGGAGGTAATGCAATACGACAGTAGCGACTGAACAAGGGAAAGATAGATAGATTTTAATAGTTTCCACTCCGTGATATGTCTTAGATTTTTAAAAATTACAATCATTTTTCTTATTCTAGCTGTTAACACATCGACGTGAGTGTAGAAGGACATTTTCTCATCGATCATTATACCTAAATATTTGATTGACGGTACCCTTTCTACTTTTGGACAGTCACAGTGAGAACTCTTAAAATTATTGCATTTATGGAAAATGATGTTTACATTTGGAATATTGCGAAGGTCTCTAATGTGAAATGCTATAAGTTTAGTCTTGTCGATGTTCAAGGTCAGAGTATTTTGTCTTAGCCATAAGTTGATCGTATCAAGTCCGAGTTGTGCATTTCTAGTTGCGTCTGACCATGTTTTGCCATTAAAGAGCAATACAGTGTCATCCGCATAGGTGATTATCTGGCCATTTGTTAAAGGGATCCCACACAGTTCATTTATATATATCAAAAAAAGTGTAGGGCCCAATATACTGCCCTGCGGTACACCGAAAAGTATTTCCGCTTCCTCACTCGTATGGTCCTCAATCTGAACACATTGTCTTCGGTTAGTTAAATAATTTTGGAACAGCTGTAGCTGAATTCCTCTAATTCCAATATGCTCTAACTTATTTACAAGAGCCGGGACAGAAACTGTGTCAAACGCTTTAGCGAGGTCCAAGAACACAGCAATTGTCTTACTCCTTTTGTCAATCTATAGTGTGAGTAAGTAAACGAGTAAGAGTACTTTTGTTACTAGAAGATCTGGATTAATCCATAGGTTGGCCCATACTGGCTACTTTTATCCTTATATTCCCGGGGGATCGCGGGTGAAACCGTGTGGTGTAATGAGTGTTTTTTGAAGTAATACTACTAATATTATAAATGTGAAAGGGTGCATGTTTGGATGTTAAGATGTTTGTTACTCAATCACGCAAAAACTACTGAACCGATTGCGATGAAACTTGGAATATAAGTAGTTGGATACTGGGAATAACACATAGATACATACTTTTTATCCAGATATTCCCGCGGGAACGGGACTTACGCGGGTGAACCGCAGGGCGCAGCTAGTTGTGCTATAAATGAATTTCAAAAGTCTAATTTGAAATTTTCTTAAGCACGTAGTTAATTCTTGAAATTAATTTTAACAGTCACAATAGTAGAAATTTGATATTAATGAAGTTTGGTTTTATTAACTTTTAAGAAATCATTAAATAGCTGGACAAAATTAATTAATAAGTACTTAGGTAGGTACTAAGGTATTAATTTAGATTAATAATGCTCGTTTTTAGTTACTTTCATATTTTTACACGACTGCCAAAGGAAGTGTTATGTTTTTTGTTTATTTTATCAAACAACTACCATGGACTATTTATAGAGTACAAAAATTGATGGGTCATTACATATTTATTTCATATTACTATCGCAAAAACCGAAGATAAATATAAGTGAGCAGTATTTCCTATCAACAATCCGAGAATGCGTTACGTTCAAAAAAATAGATCAAACAGTATCTGTATAGTGGAGCTTACAACATCTGTCTTATTAGTTTCCCTAGTAAACAGTGAGCGAGAGAATTCAAGAAAGAAAAGCTAGGGCAAATAACAAATGTTAAGCGCTCGTCGCTTCGAGGAACATGCAGAGGAGAGCACGTCCCACGTACAACGCTGTACGTTGTTTAGATTCTTGTTATTTTCTTGTATAATCTTGGGAAGTACCTGTGAGAGAATGAACTATGGTTGGAAATATTAGCTTTGGCATCGAGATAACAATAATAGCTTTAGTTTGTAGAGTTGCGACATTTTTTATCGATTTTTAGGTGTTATTTTTAAGAGATGGCTTGCATTTGATTTCATCTAACAGTATATAACAGTTCATCTTCAGTGTAACTTGCCTTTCCGAAACCTATTCCTGACATAACGAAGACTTACCAGTTACTCTGCTGTGGTATCATCTAATTAGCATCCACCGCTACTAGTGGCTAACTTGCAGTACATTGCTGCCTTGACGTAACGTGGTTGTTACCAGTGATTACTTCAAAGCAGCAATGTAGAATACGAAATATGTTTTTTGACAGTAAATAGCAACTAGTAGCGGTGGATGCTAATTAGATGATACCACAGCAGACCTACAATGCTGTGACATGAAGTTTCAAACTTATTCATCAGTTTCATCTATATAATCATCTTTATAAGTAAAGGGGGTGAATGTTTACATCTTTCATAACTTCATAATGAGTTGTCTGTGTTTAAGTAAAAACGCAGAATTTGAAAGAGGTCCAAACCTTGACTAACCCTATAGTAGTCAAGTTATAAAGCTACCTCCGTGGTGGATTCGACTAATGGCGCTGGTAAAGATCTGAATTTGGATTTGGGATCCGGGATAAGCCGACAGCGGGTAAAAGTATGTTATATATCATTAAACAAAGATATAAAAGAACATAAATCGGAATCTTAATTCGTAGTATTTAGCTGGAAATCTGGATTAACATATTATGCTACTTTTTCTATAATTTACCGCGGGATCGTTACCTACGCGAGTGAAATTGCGGCTCGACGTTGAAAATGAGACGTGAAAAATAAAATTAAACATGGTTTGGAAGATATTTCGTTATAAGAACAATTAGGATAAAGAAGTGACTTGATGTTTCATTAAGATAACATTTCCTATGTTAAAATAATGTTACAGTTTGGCTTTGAACTTTTATATATGTGTTACTGTTAAGTAATTGGTATTTGAGGTTTAATGGTGTAATAAAAGTTCCATTCTTCAATTAAGAAGTACTTACTTAGTCAAAAAAATGCTATCTTGTTCTATAATTTTTTTTAAAGATATTGACAAAAAAAAACAAATATGACAAGACTTGTTAAAAATGTCAGCTCATTGTGTTTTGCGTATAAACAGACATTTCAACCCGAATCGTGTTATAGTTGTATAATAATTACCCGGTTAACTTAACACTTTAAGGCTTTACAAGCCTTGACAGGCTCCTTTCCTCACGGTAGACTACACCACGTGTAGACTTCACTACGTGATGAAGCCTGTATAGACTCCGACATGAAGGAACATTTCGGGAGTCTATACAGGCTCCGTCAATACGGCATTGCGGCAAATAATAAAAGCCACGTGATTAACACCGAAAAGTAGATTTTAGTTCAATTCAACATCTCGAAAACAGAAAAAAATCTATGTTAACATTTGTTCTTCTAAGTTGATAATACGAGTATAACCATCGCACAGTCGAGTAAAAATCACATACCGCTTACAACGTGTACCATATACACACGGCTTAATACGAGTGGACTAATGTCATTCCGCTTTATCCCACCACCTGTACTCTACTACTTTATTACTTATCTTAGGAGTTTTAGCCAAAATCCTACTAATACAATAAATATGAAAGTTTGTGTAAAAGTTCGACTGGGGTAAAACTCCTTCTGTAAGTAGCTAGAAATTATGATCAGCAAAAATAGGGAGCAATATTTCCACAGGATCTAGACTATGCAAGTGAAACAGCAGGACGCAAATGGTCTTTAAAAGGAACCAGTAATTGCCTATACCGATCCCAACACTTACATACAGCTATGATACAGCTAGTATTAAAGATTTATTTGCATAAACTATGGTAATAGGTGTTTCTAATGTATCGTCCCAAATACTTTACCGAAATTTAGTATAAGGTCCCACGAATATTACTAATATTATATGGAAAAGTTTAGATATATGATTGTTTTAAGTTTAGATATATGAACGGTTTAACGTATTTGGATAAAGATTGGCGCATAGGTAGTTAATAAAGCCATTCGTACACAAAAAATTAAATCAAAAGGGCTTCCAGTAACTGCTTCGTACTGTAAATTAAGCTTAATTTACAGTAAATGGAAATTAAACTACACATGTAAACCTCCATGAAGAAGCTAGTAAAAGATAAAGCTAAATAACATGTATATACAACTTTGTACATTAACCAACCACAATCAAGATAGTTACTCGGATTGGTGTAATAAAATCTACATCGCGCTATTAAAATTATATGGACAATAAAACGGAACAATTTAGAATTTATGCACGTTTGCTACTTACTTTTTACACAGTATTGCCACAATAGAAACTAAATGATGGTTAAATATAGACAAAAGATGGTGGTTTCGCTTTAGAAATTTAAGTACTTAAAAACATTATTTTTTGATGTAAAATACGTATTATTTATGAATAATCACACTTTATCTAAACCAAAGTGTTATAGTAACTACTTTTATATGAAAACAGCAACAGCAGCAACAGCAGCAGCAACGAAAGCTATTTACCTACATACAAAAGGATCCCTTGACCTCAACCGCAGAACTATCGAATAGAAAAACAAATACTACGATCTAACGCGTTAAAATCATTCGAAACCGTCGACAACTCGATTATTCCGCATCCGCACCCAAATCTTAATTATCAATTAGTAATTCCACTAATAACCGAATGCATTGTATAATTACAGTAATGCGATAATGGACTGTCCGTGTAGATATCATAGGCACCAATACACAATGCTATACCTACCTACTTAAAGCTACATACATTAGGCAGGTTGGATATACCTGAATTTACCAGCGGGTATTACGTATAATGTAGACCCATTGTTTCACATCTGACTTAGCATTAGCATTCTGGATCACCAGGGTATGCATAATATGAATTTATGTACGAAGATGCTTGCGCCGGCCAGAACCACTGTGTTATTATATTAGGGTTGAATTAATCGAAATTAATTCAATGACGTGGTTCGGTACGTCGCGTCGCTTCAATATATCTATGATTCGAATATAGATACGTTTTTTGCACAATAAACAATGTACAGGCATACATATGTAAGACAACTACAAGATAGCGTAAAACTAAACGTTGCTTGGATGGGCTATTAAAAGAGATAAGCCGTAAAAAAGATTACGATTCTCTTACTAATTTCTAATTTGGAAGCCGTTCAATGAGGAGACCTTACTAATTATTTAGCTCTCCATATTCTCTGTCAAAAATAAATACAAGTGAAAAAAATACTTCGATACGTTAATTCGTTTCCGATTTATAGAAGTAAACGTGCGATGCGGATTCGTACTCGAGGTGACGTGACGTCATCTCACACTCGCCCAGTCCGCTCGCCCTCTATGTGTCGATGTCACAGTACAAAAGTCGTCTAACGTTTTGATTAAGCGTTGTAAATGACGTCACGTGACCGTTAGCGAGATTCAATATTTATCGTATTTTCAAATGCCTGTAAAATAAAAACTAATAAGTAGGTATTTTTCACTACAACAAACACTAGTGTTTTTTTATACATACGTATACAAGCTTTACTGTAACAAACTTTCAACCGATTTGGCATACCTATTAAAATTCTGCATTATCTAAGATACTATACTATGTTTCAGCATTCGGTCAATTTGTATAGTATTTTCAATTTCATTTGGCATTAATTAGAGCTTACATAGGAACTAGAGCAAATATTTAGCACTAAAATGGTGGTATGTTAACTTTTGGCGATATAAAATGCCAAAAGCAGTGAGTTAACTAATACCTACTAGTAGCGCCGTGCAGATAGTATACTAAGTTTAATAAATTTATTTTGCCATTTAAACTTTCACATTTTTATCATATGGATATCTGTTTCCGTTACAAAATATTGCAATTACTGAGGCACGATATCTAATCGGTGCAATTTGAATATGTTACAAGGACGACCGGTTATTTCGATGTCACCTGACTACTCTAAGGCTGCTTTCCCACCAGAGTTAAGCGAGAATACATTGCGGCTAGGCTCAATTTGGCATCATCGTACTTCCCTGATCGTCCATTTAAGTGTGGATTAGGTAGGTGAAGTAACGCAAAATTTGTATGTCAGTAAGTGATGATGACGATGAATGACGATCGATGATGATGACTGACGATGGATGACGATAGATGACGATGGATGCAGATGGTTCAACAACAACGAAATTACGCCATTTTTATTTTTTATAAATATATCCGGATTTCCGGACTTGATATCCGGATAAAAAGTAGCCTATATGTTACTCGAAGTATTAAGCTATATACTATATACACCAAATTTCATTGAAATCGGTCCAGTCGTTTCCGAGATTAGCACGCACAAACGCACAGACAAATAGACAAACGGACAAATATCGAAACCGACAAACGAACAAACAGACAAAAAGTTAAACACGGAAATGGGGTCTGTTACGTTAGTACATACCCTTAAAATAGTTTTTTTAAATATCTTTCAAAAACAGACACCGCTAAGTTACGATTTTATTATAAGTATAGATATAGAAGATAGGTTTTCCAGGGATCGGGACTTAGCAGGTTAAACTGCGGGGCACAGTTACGAGTATGTATAATATTTACAAATTAGGTTCATGGGAGGACTCGCACGGGCAAACCTCTACCTCGCGTGCGAGCGTTCGCCCACTGAGTGACAGACATCACAGCTGCAGAGACCGTGTCATATTTTAATATGGGTTATTACTTTATCACAATGCATAAAAAACAGGATTTTCATTTCATTTCGTTACAAATGGAAATTCGATAAATTAAATAAATCACGTTCGAGCATGATAGTACCAACGAATCCGTTGATTTTTTAGCAAGGCCGAACTCTGAAAAGTTAGAATGTTTGTATGTTTCCCGTCTCCTTCCCGCATAAATAAAAAAATCCCGCGTTCATAATGAACCGATAGCAATGGAACTTGGTATGCAAATAGCTGGCGATCTGGGTTAACATATAGGCTATATTTTTAGCCTGACATCCAAACGGGATCGGAACTTACGCAGTAAGAACTGTAAGGCGCAGATAGCATGGAACAAAAACCCTTCGGAGTCTTTCATAATAGCAAAAAGAAACAGTTGATGGATGTATCAATTCAGGTGTCAGAAAAATGATGATTTCATATTAGGTGTTGGTGTAGTATGTAAATTTAATAGTAAACCTAATAAAACTGGCTTCACAGCATAATAAAGTAATAACACAAATCTTACTTTGGTCTCGGCAAGGAATTCAAATCGCTTCTGACAAAATTATTAAGGTTCGGCTAGAATTTACATAAAGATAGTGCAGGCTTCTTAACTAGTTTCGCCCAACTGTGATTATGTTTAAATTGATGTTATTACTGTAAAGACATCAAACGTTAAATAATGAAATTAGTAGGCACCGGGCCACTTCCGTCTGTATGATACTTTCGAAACTTAGAGACATACAGTGCCGATTTTGGATCCAAATAAAAGCACCAAGAAGTTCGAGTAGAATGCGGGTGGTAATGTTTACGTAACCATTGCAGAGGAACGGGATGTAAGAACTATTTCGAACTGGGTAAACAGTGTTCAATCAGAATTGACTCGGTTTTGTTCACACTCCCGACAGACAGCCCATGCTCCATTCCCTTCGTGGTGTTTCCGTAATACTTGAACGAACAGCCTCTAAGGCAAGGCAGTAACATCAAGTGTCTGAACGATGCTTGTTACCAGTCACAGATGTGTAGATGCGTAGAGGTGCGTCTCGCAGCATATGCTGAGCTTAAACCTTTTGCTATCTTGCGCTGGTTTGGTTATAGTTTTATGCAATAAAATAATATGACCATAAATCCTTTTTTATTTTTAAATAATAGGGGTTAAAGTATGAAATTGCCGTTTTATTGCAATAGGTTCTTTGAATTGACATAGAATCTTCATGGTTTGAGGTTTTCGAATGAAACTTTTTTCAAATGGTTTCTGTGATGTTCTTTTTTTAAAAAATGTGAAACATTTGAATATCGACTTTCAATTGTTTTTGTTATTCAATTTAGACAAGAAAGATGGATACTGCGAAAATTCGAGTGATTTTTGAATACGAGTTCCGACGCGGAACTAACGCGGCAGAAACAGCCCGCAATATCAATGCTGCGTTTGGAGAGGGGTCTACTAATGAACGCACCGTGCGATTTTGGTTTAAACGCTTTCGTGATGGAAATTTCGACTTAAAGAACGAGCCACGAGGAAGACCGCCCACACAGGTGAATAACGATGAATTAAGAGAGATAGTGGAAGCCGATCCTAGTCAAACTACCCAGGAATTAGCGGCATGGTTTAACGTTACCTTACCCACTTTATTGACTCACTTGCGTCAAATCAATAAAATAAAAAAATACGAAAAATGGGTGCCTCATGATTTGACTGATCTGCAGAAAGAAACGCGTGTTGAAACTTGTGTTGCCTTGTTGAACCGGTACAGAAATGAAGGAATATTGGATCGAATTGTAACATGTGATGAAAAGTGGATTCTTTATGATAACCGGAAAAGAAAAATGCAATGGCTGACCCCAGGTCAAATGCCACAACAGTGTCCTAAAGCAAAACTTACCAATAAAAAGGTAATGGTAACTGTTTGGTGGTCTCAGCATGGTGTTATTCACTATAGTTTTCTTCGATCTGGTCAAGCAATTACGGCAGATATCTATTGTGCCGAACTCCGAACCATGTTGACAAATCTAGCAGTAAAACAGCCCCGACTCATGAATCGATCTTCACCATTATTGCTCCACGACAACGCGAGACCTCACACAGCACGAGAAACCATTTTGACCCTTCAGGAACTGCACTTAGAAACCATTCGTCATCCTCCGTATTCACCAGACCTTGCTCCAACGGACTACCATTTTTTTCGTGATTTGGACAATTATCTACGTGACAAGAAGTTTTCTTCCCAGGAGGCAGTACAAAATGCTTTCACACAGTTTGTGCAGTCTAGATCGTCGGAGTTCTATCGCAAAGGCATTAATAACCTTCCCATTAGATGGCAGCAATGTATAGATAATAATGGCAACTATTTTGATTAAATAAATTTGTTAAAATTTTTAAAAATAAACAATTAAGATTTTCAGTACAAATCGGCAATTTCATACTTTAACCCCTAATATTTACAAGCTTACTTTCAGATTTGCAGTTATATTCATTGGCTTCGAAGTTTTCAAACCCAATGGTTCCAATATCTGCACCATCTGAATTACCCATTAAAATACTAACGTTAAATGATTACGTTTAATTGTTACCAACGTTTTGGTAAGCATTAGAAAGTGAAAGGAACACCGTAGGTAGGACACATCGATTCTGGTTTTGATTCGCAATTGAATACAACTTTAGTAAAACGTTTTCAATCGAGAACGGATTAATTGTTTTACCAACGAGATTCGGGATCGATTTCCAAATGCTGAGCAATTATTTAGCAGTTTGTTTATTCGAACACAAAAATATATTTCGCTGTTTATCGGATAAAGCTATTCCATCAATCGAATTTTATTTTAATGGACATGTTGAACGTACATCTACGTAGGTAGGTAATTCAACTAGTCTATCAACCATACATAACACCCATATTTTATGCCATTCCAATATACAGGTGTACAATGCCTACGTTTTTTTTTTCAGACTGTAATCTGACGTTTTGGTTCCTTGTATTTGTAATTTTTTCTATAGAAAGAAGTGTCAAATCGTAGTCTACAATTAAAAAACTAAAGTAGGTAGAAAGGTATGAAGCAGGTATATCTAAGGCGGACTACCGATCAACTAAAAGTTGCTGATTGAAATGTAGCACGCACAGCCAAAACAAACCCATCAACTCATGCCTTGATGGACACAGTTAAAGGTAGGAGAATATCACAGAGGATCAAATACCGAACCGTTTTAGGCGTACAGGAAAGACCTTATGACCTTCTACAGCTGAGCTCCGTTGCTGAGTTTACCCCACCTGAGTTCCGATCCCGCGGAAATATCGGGATAGCCTATGTGTTAATCCAGATCACCAGCTATCTACTTATGAAGATTCATTGCAATCGGTTTCGTAGTTTTGGCGTGAAGGAGTGACAAACATACTCGGTTACTGCAACTTGGTATGCAAATAGCTTGATACCCATATTAACACACAGGCCAACCTTTTATCGTGATATTAGCTGCACCCCGCGGTTTCACCCGCGCAAGTCCTGATCCCGCAAGAATATCGGGATAAAAAGTCTCCAGCTACCTATATTCCAAGTTTCATCACAATCGCAATAGTAGTTTTTGTGTGATTTAGTAACTAACAAACATACATACTAACAAAATTTCAGCTTTATAATATTAATAGGATTCTCGCCCGCGGGAATTACGCGGGTAAAACCGCGTAGTGCTCTGCGCGCTCTAGTTGATTATATTTAATTGTGTATGCAATTATTTAACCCCACAGTCTCTCTAGGGCCGAGGTCTCGCGTTAGTATTCACAGCTGCAACTCATCGGCACGCGATAGAAGACTACACGGTTTTACATTTTAAATACAATTTGTCACGCGACCGTCTCGCGCAAAATTATATTAAATATTACCCAAGTGGCCTTTATCTATGATTTGATATTGCCGGGTTTGTATATTACAAATACGATTAGTATATTAAAAAAAATGTAGTGTATCGCAGGATGTGTCACTGATCGCCATCTAGTTCCAAACTAAGCAAACTAGACTTCGGTACCCGACTATCAGAGTTATTCTCATATAGCAGTCGGGACCGGGACCAAATTCTTACGTGTCGTGCCGAATCAGAGATTAGAGAGCTAGGTACATACCTACACACAAAACTTTTTCGTAAATTCATACATATAATATGACTAGCAGCGCCCCGCGGTTTTACTGGCATAAGTCCCGTTCCCGCGGGAATATCGGGATAAAAAGTAACCTATGAGTTATTCCAGGTCGCCAGCTACGTATATTCTAAGTTTCATCGCAATCGTTCCAGTAGTTATTGAGTGAAAGAGGAACAAATTCACATACATACATACAAACTTTCGCGTTTATAACATTAGTAATATATACAGCTGCGTGTCGCAATTAAATCCAGGTAAGTCTCGATCCTGTGGGAATATCGAGATAAAAAGAAGCCAATAAGTTTCATCGCAATCGGTTCAGTAGTTTTTGCGTGATTGAGTAACAAACTCACAAACTCAATGTACATGGAAACTTTCGCGTTTATAATATTAGTAAGATAGAAAACATTTATGGCCAGACAAAAACATTTATGGTGAGCCTTGAGAACTTCTGCATCGCAACCGAGTACCTACTACAGAGTTATGACTTAGTTATTATCTACAAGAGGAATACAAACATTTGATTTTTTCTGCTGCTTCTATAAAGTTCTTTCCAGCGTATTTTCACAACGTTTCATAAGAATTTGAAATTAGTATTTTCGAAAATACAGTGCCGTACCTACCTACTGTCCTCGGTAACTAAAACGAATCGTATTTTGAATTTAGAAACCCAGCATAAGTAGGAGACTTGAGTCAGCAAAAAGTTTAGTAATCTATTGCACACTCCCAAACCGTATCATATCTTTTTCAATTTATTTTAAGAGAAAATACCCTATTTACCAGGCTACGTTTAATATAAGCTCAGATAGTGATAAATAAAAGGATTTATTAAAATATTTTCTATATTCGAAATGGGATCAAATTCAAAGCCGTTTTGAATCTGAATTTGAGATTTATTGTGTAGTAGTCTAGGTATTTTAATATTGAAGACTAGTTTTTCGCCCCTCAGTTTCACTCGCAGATATATAAAAAAATCTAAATTTATAAAGTGGACAAGCCAAGCGCGATCTTCACCATCCAAGTAATAATCGCGCCAGGCGTTGCTTAACCCGCACGACTATACAAGATCGGCAGGCGCGCAGCTAAAGAATTCCTTGAAATCATCCCGATATTCCTACGGGATCGTACCTACTTACGCGTGTGAAACCGCGGGGTGCTGCTAGTACCTATAGTTTAAAGGATGATTAGTAATAAGACCGTTTACCGACTGAGCTTAGTTGTACATTGCTCGGCGAGCAGTCGATTGGTCTGTTGCAACCGAGTGACGACCGAGCAACAGACAACGAAGCTCGGACCCGGCTCGGATCGGGAAACGGTCTAATATAAATCATCCGTAAATCACCTTGATATTTTCAAAGGATCATACAGCAGTGGTAACCGCGCGGCGCTCCTAGTACAGTATAAAACATTAATTACACTAAATCATTATGAACGCCATTGAATAAATGTTTACGGATAACAAACAAAATTAAATTCATTTAAAATGCGGTAACTGAATGGAGCCTGTAAGTAAATATGAGATTATGATGAACGTGACATTTGTGATTTCAGTGATATTACTACGCGTTACTGGGTGATTTCTGATTAATTTCATCTATTCATGTAGTAATTGCAGGGAGGACGTAGTACTAATGAATTTCAAATATGAGGGTAACCTGTGAATATAAGAGTAGACCACCGAAAACTAGTCCAATGGGGATACATATATATAAATATATATACGCGACGAATTGAGAACCTCCTCCTTTTTTGAAGTCGGTTAATAATTATAAGACATAAAGTGCGACTGTGGTAATCAGACGCAATAGTCAAGAAGGAGGGGCATCATTTTGGCTTATACATAACCTCACATAACCCGATGGGTGTTGACGATAAGATCGACAATGTAGCGTGTTTGCCTGCAAGATATCTATCTGTTCACTCAAGACATCAAGGTTTATGTAGTTTTAGGGGATACCTTTGCTTAGGTCCACTTAGGCAAACACGCTACATTGTCGACCTTATTGTCAACACCCATCGGGTGATGTGAGGTCATGTATAAGCCAAAATGATGCACCTCCTTCTTGATTATCGTATCTTGTCACCTGCGCAAGCAGATACAAACTTGATGGAGGCTTTGATATGCGGTCTGGATGCGGTGATAAGGATCATCGACCCAAAAGAATATAAAATATCGTATTCTTCTTCTGCTTCTTTAATCTGCGCAGTACTTAAGCATGACCTTTCTTTAAACCCTGGCCTGACCTGTATGCCTGGTACGAATAAACATGGCAGTTTTAAGCAGAGCAATAGTGCTAAGTAAAGACCCTTGAACTTGAGTTATTAAAGTTATTCAATAACACTTCCGAAACACCGACTTGAATTGAGGAAACTATTTATTTACGCGGTGCCTCTATAAATCCTTGTAATGAAACACTAGCGACTGTCAACCATCAGCCATCCTGAAGGTCTCAAAGAGAATCATCAATCAAGTTTAGTCTCGCATTAACGTAATGACCGTCGTCGGCTCACTCGGATGTCGCCTTATTTTCTCTTTTTTCACCCTCAAAACCTTCCTTTAAGATAATTTTGTACACGACACTGGATCGACTTTGGCTCAGACATTTACGCTCTGATAAAAATCTATGAATGATAACCACCTATTATGTTTGGATAAAAACTCGGCATTAACATTTCTTCAGTGATATTAATCTTTTTTAGATAAAGAGATTTAATATTACAAAGGGATAGAGAAAAACGTTAAATACCCAACGTCAATAGAAAACTGAGGTGTAACTCTTTACTCGGAACTGTGATAATGTGGATTGATTACCAGTAGGACAGATATTTTTTCGGGTTAACCAGGTTCCATTCATGTGTGTGGCATCCGTATTTAAAAAAAGCTTTCAAATCTTTAATTAAACAAAAATATAAGGTTATAAATTAAGGAATATAAGGTTTACTAACAAAAAGATGTTAGGCGGCCTCGGTCTCTATCCCTACAAAGAAGCCTTTTAAATCTCTTTCCTTTGTTCATTGTTTTTCTCAGTTTCCTTGGGGTTTCCTCATTACCTAATCTCCTTCTCCTCAACTAAGGCAAAACGGTTAATTAAAATGAATCTAAAGCGTCGAGAATAAAACGGTTTAAGAACGTTCACTCTCTTAGAAAACAAAAAGATTTATCCAAATATCTTTTCACTCTATGGAACAGGAAAATTAGATTGTTGTTCCTGCAGTCAAACCCTAGAATAAGTGTGTTTTTTTAAAAGAGAATTTTCACCAGTTAATAAAAAAAAGGACAAGTTTACACAGCAGCATGCTTATCAGGATGAAAACACTTCACCCGTGTTTAGAACTATTATAAATCATCATCTCAACCGTTATTCGTCCACTGCTGAACATGGGCTTCAGGCATACTCCATATAAATAGCTTAGCTTAGCACCCCCATAACTAAAATTTTATGGTCCCAGTCTTAGACTATTTTTTCTAATAATAATAGTAATAAATAAATTCTGTGACCAACACACAGCGCCATCTAGCCCCATGGTAAGCTGCTAAGCTTGTGTTACGGTGACTAGACAACAGATATACTACTTATATTAGGGGTTAAAGTATGAAATTGCCGATTTGTACTGAAAATCTTAATTGTTTATTTTTTAAATTTTTAACAAATTTATTTAATCAAAATAGTTGCCATTATTATCTATACATTGCTGCCATCTAATGGGAAGGTTATTAATGCCTTTGCGATAGAACTCCGACGATCTAGACTGCACAAACTGTGTGAAAGCATTTTGTACTGCCTCCTGGGAAGAAAACTTCTTGTCACGTAGATAATTGTCCAAATCACGAAAAAAATGGTAGTCCGTTGGAGCAAGGTCTGGTGAATACGGAGGATGACGAATGGTTTCTAAGTGCAGTTCCTGAAGGGTCAAAATGGTTTCTCGTGCTGTGTGAGGTCTCGCGTTGTCGTGGAGCAATAATGGTGAAGATCGATTCATGAGTCGGGGCTGTTTTACTGCTAGTTTTGTCAACATGGTTCGGAGTTCGGCACAATAGACATCTGCCGTAATTGCTTGACCAGATCGAAGAAAACTATAGTGAATAACACCATGCTGAGACCACCAAACAGTTACCATTACCTTTTTATTGGTAAGTTTTGCTTTAGGACACTGTTGTGGCATTTGACCTGGGGTCAGCCATTGCATTTTTCTTTTCCGGTTATCATAAAGAATCCACTTTTCATCACATGTTACAATTCGATCCAATATTCCTTCATTTCTGTACCGGTTCAACAAGGCAACACAAGTTTCAACACGCGTTTCTTTCTGCAGATCAGTCAAATCATGAGGCACCCATTTTTCGTATTTTTTTATTTTATTGATTTGACGCAAGTGAGTCAATAAAGTGGGTAAGGTAACGTTAAACCATGCCGCTAATTCCTGGGTAGTTTAACTAGGATCGGCTTCCACTATCTCTCTTAATTCATCGTTATTCACCTGTGTGGGCGGTCTTCCTCGTGGCTCGTTCTTTAAGTCGAAATTTCCATCACGAAAGCGTTTAAACCAAAATCGCACGGTGCGTTCATTAGTAGACCCCTCTCCAAACGCAGCATTGATATTGCGGGCTGTTTCTGCCGCGTTAGTTCCGCGTCGGAACTCGTATTCAAAAATCACTCGAATTTTCGAAGTATCCATCTTTCTTGTCTAAATTGAATAACAAAAACAATTGAAAGTCGATATTCAAATGTTTCACATTTTTTAAAAAAAGAACATCACAGAAACCATTTGAAAAAAGTTTCATTCGAAAACCTCAAACCATGAAGATTCTATGTCAATTCAAAGAACCTATTGCAATAAAACGGCAATTTCATACTTTAACCCCTATTATTTACTTTTCTTTTGTAAATACATACAAACTATACATAGAATGTAGAACATAATACCTAATTTGATCCCTGGACGCTACAGGTATGGTCAATGATTTCAGTTTACGATTATTGTTTTCTACAATCGCAATCGCAATATGCTTTGAGCTGAGGACCAGTATACACCTAAGCCGTCAATTACCTAACCATTAAACAATTCATACTAAATTACTCTAAATCTAATATAGGTATGTACTTCACTACACTATTTCAATTTTAGTAAAGTTAGTATAGGTAAGTCAAACATAATACAGAGCTATGGGCTCATTTTATATTTACGTTATATCGCTGAACAATAGATTCGGTTTACGTTTCCCCATTGAAAAGCTCTGGTACCTCAACTAGGTGAACTTTATACTACATCGTAATTTAGACCATTTTCATTTGTTATGAGTAAAATTTCAACCGGGAATTCGTAAAATAATTTAGTGCTATATTATAAATTAGTTGTTCCAGTCCCGAGCGTATTTTAAACAGTTAGCTCGGGAACAGTGTTTGTTAAAGACCAATTTGTTAAATTTAAGTTAACGACTGTGAGAAAAGATGATTAGTTTCCGTTCATATTGTAGCTTTATGGCAGAAATATAAGTTTGAGATTTATGTATTGAAAAAACGATTTTCATTTTTTTATTATTCAAAAAGCTCGCTTCTAACTGCTGCGGTGCGGTACTAGCCCTAATCCACTGGATTCAAATTAAAAAAAAAAACATTTTTATTACCTAGGTGAGGCTTTTGGCGGCATCTTAGTACCATATAAACTTAGCAGTTTTCTTTAACATTTTCACTTTAAGTATATCAAACAAAATAGCTGCGCCCGCGGTTTCGCCCGCGTAAGTTCTGGTCCCTCTGGAATATTGGGATAAAAAGAAGCGTGTTGTTCTAGGTCTCCCACCTATCTGTATTTCAATTTTCATTACAATCAGTTCAATAGTGACAAATTAACATACACAAACTTTTGCGTTTTTAATATTAGACTTGAAACTTTACAATAAGAGATGCTACCTTCTACACCTAGTGATTGTTTTATTTTTGAAGTGTAATATGCCACTAATACATCTTATGCTACTTGCTCTTTGTTCACTTTGTGAGAATAACATTTTCACTCTAAAATGCTTTCAAGTCATCGTATACATTCCTCCCATCCATATTTCAATGTAGGTACTCTTCTAGTAACATGATCAATGAAAACGTGACCGAACTACAGCTGCGAACACTCTGCTGTTATTCAACTTACAACTCACATTCATACTCCCAATCACATAATCATTTCACAGTTTCATTATTCGTTGATCTCACCAAAAAAGACAAAAAACGAAGGGTTGTTTTCTGCACTTAGTACATGTGTGAGGCGTCTGCTAGTCGCGCCACTTCGACGCTTCGTAAACGAACAAACATTAGGTATCATTCGCGACCACAGTCCGTAATTACAGCAGTCACGCGCCGACGAACAAGCAACCAATGCAGTCGGTTTACCTTACCTCGATTATTATGGATCGCAGACACGATTTAAATGCATTTCGGACGCGTTAATGCCACTATTAAATCATTTATCCAAACGCCGGATGATATCTCGTGTGAATTGTAATGAAGTGGAATTCTATGCTTGCGTGATTGTTTTCTAAAAACTAGAGGTAAACATAATACGTCATCATCGCTTGCTATCAGGTGAGGTGAGGTCAAAGGGAAGCCGAATACTGAAACGCGTTTCTGTTTAAAATTAGTTTTTTAGTTTGAAAACTGTTTGTTTAAGTAGTACTTAAACCTTAAGTAGTGTCTAGTTCTATATTCGGCCGTATATCGCTTAAAAAATCTACCTACTACAGTAATCTATGATGCGTTTGCGCTTACATTTTTATCCCAGATAACAGATGTCGTAGTACCAAAAAATGATAGCGACACCTGACGATAACAACCCTGACACCGGGTAAAACAATAAATAAAAACTCGATTACGTAAATGACACACGCCCTCCGATGCAAATACATGGGGGCGCAACGGTATTGCGATATAAAAACAAACGCAAACAATATCGCTTATGAAAAAACACGGAGCGCGAGTTTTGTCGCGTATTTCGTAATATTTATTCGCAATCTGCCATACGTCATTCGTGGAGAAAAAAAAAGCGACAGCAGCAACAAGGACGTGAAGCTATACCGGTATACCGTAGCTGGACAGCGAGACTTACTGACTCATTTCGAAAAAATGGACACACGAGAACGCTTTAACAGTTTTACGTAACATAAAATACTGTATCGCTTAAACGATCGAACATCAATTAAGTGCAAACAATTGATGAGAATCTACGACCACGGATGCTCTAGTGAACTCTAGTTACATTGCTCCACTATCTTATACGCTCCAGCCAATTTGTTTTTATAACGACGAGCCAATTTTCTTTGAAAGTTTAGATTTAGATAAACCGTGATCTATATGGTAAACTCGCAGCGGATTTTATTCAAGATAACTCAGGGTTGTATAGAAACATTAATCGGATAGATTATTTAGACTGCTGTCATTTAAATACAATGGATATTAAGACACATTTAAATGCAAAGTGCCGTCCTGGAAACCTAGACTCGTAAGTTCATGGTGCAAAACATAGGTAGTGCAGTACCTACAGTACTAGTGTATCTGTGAGTGTATGGAGGTAATTTCAATGTATTTTGTAGGTTATTGCATTGGGAGATATATCGGCGTTTCGAGTTGCAATCACTTACAGACGCCGCACAGCACCGCTAACAGAGTACGCTTGATTTAGTACAAGGACTTACGAGCCAGCGGCAGCGTAATGTCCTCGCGCTGTCGTTGCGCTAATTCAGATGGATTTAATGTAAGTAGAGCGAAGCCGAGCGCACTCGACCGACTCTCTAATGTAGCGCCTTAATGCGAGGCGTTTTTTATTGAATATCATAATGGATTTTACTAAACTGTCTCAATCCCTTGTGTAGGTAGTTACATACGAAATTAGAATGTTGTGACAATTGAATTAAATTGCTGGTACTATAGGTATTGTACATTTATATTGCTTCGGTCGAGAGAAACGCCATTTTGTGTTGTAAAAGTAATTTAAAACAATATAAACGACCGAAATTATTGAATTACAACATCGCGCATCGTTAACAAAAAAGTTTACCTACGTGAAAAGGAACATAATAGCATTTTGTAAAAATTTTAGGAATCAACGACAATTTAATCCTGTAACACTGTGTGAAACGTAGGCAATAAAAAAATTGTATTCCATACAATATGCTTGTCAAATGCGAAAAATTCATGATGTTTAGATTAAATGGCTCGACACTTGATGAATGGCCTGTAAAAATATAACGGGACAGAATCGACAGGCAAAATAAAACAAGGCCTATGACACATGGTACCATAACTCATTCGGTTACGACATGTATCGCTGAAATTTTAAAGAGACACGACCATTTCAACCAAGTGACTGTCACCCATTTATTCACCGCTTAGACAACTTCACAACAGCGATAAATTTTACGTTCTCCTAACCGAAGGATTTATATCACGATTACAGGTACAATTTCAACAGTTCATCACTTCGAGACAGCAGTTTATAATTTTCCCATAATTCTGCACCCGGCAGTATTTGAACCTGCCACCCTTACATATTGGTTGTAGTACATCTACCGATTTCCGTTTCAAAGCCTCGCATCGAGTTAAAATTAAGGATTGCAGTTTTTCGCGTTTTTTGAGACAAAATACAAACCACTTTCGGTGATTTTTTGCAAAAAAAGCCAGCTCTAATTTATCTGTTTAGTTAGATAGGAGTAAAAAAGATGCTATCTTTAGTTACATTCTAATAAGATGTATATCCGTGACGGAAATCAGTGGACGCACCATTATAGATTGTAAGGGTTGCAAGGTTCATATCCTATCGGTTACTGAATTAATAAGTTGTTTTTTTTTCTAGATTATAAAAAAAATGTTTGTTTTGTTAATCAATTTATCTGTGTTTCTTCGGCGTTTTTATTATCCCCTTTTTACTGTCTGTGTATTTCCTTGTTTGTTATAATTTGGTACAATAAAGCATTTATTTTATTCTATTCTATAACCACCTGTGGGAAACATTAAAATTAAAATCTCGATAATGCTCCCCAATCAGTGTTTTCATGTTATTTTTAAACAATATAGAGATAATTTAACGCAGGTACACAATCCACGTTCGTTCCAATAAACCGTTTGCATTATTCAAAAGGTTGGATGAATTTCGCTAGCATTACCTACCTGTATACATATATTACAGGAAATGTATGAAACCCGTCATTCTATACAATTCCTAGAAAATATATACAATTCCTAAAATCGCCTGGTAATGTGTGAAATAAATTATATTACACACTTTTAGGGATTGTATATCTATGTATATTGTTTTTTTTCTTTTTGGGCCGGTGGTTTAAAAACCACTAGAACTTATCACCACGATGTCGTTTTTGTGACTGATAATTCGGACCTGGGACCGATATTAACTTAATATTGAATGTAATGTAATACATTTACTAGTATCTTTTAGGAATTGTATACAAAGTCAAAGTAATTTATTTCCATACGATGCTTGTACAATACAAAAGTACATGATCACTTGGATACGTCCTAAATGTAAAGATTTAAGTGTGGCTTCGGAATGCCCCCTCCGATGAGAAGCTCCAAGAAACTTATGGGGTTTTTTTTAAATAAAAGTATACGTATAGTTATAGTATTGAAGTATATAATCTTTGAAACAATATATAACACATTTCCCAAATAGACTCGGTATTGTATACATATCCTAGGAATTGTGTGTATTGAAATAATCTTTAAATCTAAACTTTACACTTTCCTAGGAATCGTATACAATTCCTAAGTTTCATACATTTCCCGTAACATATGTACCAAGTTTAATTTCACTTGTAATTCACCCATGACCAAAGCGAGAGATTGCTGCCGTAAAAAAAATATCATTACTTATTTTTCGGATAAACAATACGGCGACGCGGATGTGGGTGGACAATTGTCGGTTCATGAGTTTTTAATACGGGTAACAAAGCTTTATATAAAAATGTTATAGCTTTTACTTAATTATGGTGAAATTCAATTCAGTATTTATAAAAAGTACCTTAAGTATTTTGTTTAATAATCTGTACTTATTGTAATGTTTTTCACTTGCGTACTGAATAAATTAAATAAATAAATAAAGTATCTATCAATGTAAAGTAAAATCTTCATGTTTTTCATTTACCTACGGTTGTTTACTTGTCATTATTGTATGTTGGTCAAAGTAGAAACTGAGTTTAGCGCGGTTCACGTTTAAGTTTCAAATAGTTTTTCATCTGCAATTACTGTAAAAACGCTATATCCGGGAAAATGAGTTTAATTGGACGATAAGTTTAATCGCCTTTGAAAGTTAATAAAAGTTTAATTTACATGGAACACGCCTCATCTTACTTGATGCAAAATGACGATGAGGTTTAACCCTTATATGAGATTCATTTTAAAGCTCTATACCTATTATACAACAAACTCTCCATCGATTCTGATCAGCCTGTCTACATGATGAACTCAATAAGGGATGATTTATATTAGACCGTCATCCGGCCGTGCCGGGTCCGAGCTTCGTTGCTCGGCCGCCACTTGGATGCAACAGACCGATCGACTGCTCGCCGAGCAATGGACAACGAAACTCGGCCCCGTGACGGTCTTAAATCATTCCTTACCGGGTGACGGTCTAATATAAATCATTCCTAAAACTACTGAATAGAATTTCATGATGTTTTCACCAATGTATATAAGATGTAACGGGCAAGTCCTTTTAATCCGAAAGGGGGTTGTTCTAGACGTCTAGGCGAACACCTTTTGTTCTACGACTTTTGAAAATTCGAACTTTTTTTTTGAAAATTTTGAGATTATGTTTCACTGAAATAACAGCTGTTTTTGAAAATAAAGGTATTTGAAGGTTTGATTGTAGTAGACCAAGCTAAATGAAAGGACAACATAAGGTCAATGACCTCTAACTCTAAGAAACAGCTGATCTTCAAGTAAACTTTACACTTAAAATTTTCGAAAAGTACTTCGAATTTCCAAAAGTCATAGAACAAAAGTTGTTCGCCTAGACGTCTAGAACAACCCCCTTTCGGCTTAAAAGGGCTTACCCGTTACATCTTGTACAGTATTATTTAAAGAGAAAGGCCAAATATGTAATTAGTTAGGCGTCCGTGGTTCGTGTATCTATGAATACCTAATTATTCAAAAACGTAGTGAAATTATATAACCACCAACAGTAATAAAATCAACATCGTACACTATCTAAGACCGTATAAAAGCGGGTAAGAATACTAAATGGTAGGTACACTGCTTGCGCAATCAAAGTCCTACAAAGTTTTAGTCAACTAGCCACTTGCATTGGTCAAGTCTCCAAACTCTGTGATTTAGTATCTGCAAACACTTGTAACTAAACAGCTAGTTTCCTGGTAAAATCAAAGATGCCAAGATTGTTAAGATTTTACAGTTTGATCAAGGAATTTTAATGAAATACATTTAGATTAAGCGCGTACCATAACCTAAAATTAAATTAAATTGTGACAGGGATAGCGCCACCGGTTTTCAGATGAGTAGGTATAATACAAGAAGGACGTAAGATACGACTATGCGAAATTTTAGAGCAAAAAATCAAACATAGCAAATATTTGATTTTTTCGTCACGAATCACGAGCTAACTAGGCAGTTTATCAAAAAATATGTTGAGCATATTCAAGAAATAATGAATACCTACCTACCACCATTATTAGTTATGCCGGTTAGAATGGCCGGTTTCAGAAATATTTAACAAAACATTTCTGACACACTCACGCACACTGTTTTGACACTTATTTTCTATGTTATTTTTAAAATCACTTTAAAGAGATAAAAGCATTTATATTCTAATTTCTGATCTTTCACTATAAGGTACCATAAATGCCGAATTATTGGCAAGTTTATCGAAGCAAAATTGGTTATAGGGCGCTCTTAAATCAAAGTTCCTAAGATTGCTAAGATTTTACATTTTGATCAAGGAATTTTCATTAAATATATTTTTAGAGTCTATGTTCTAGATTAAATCTTACAAAACAAAAACAAACTCGCGCTAAACATTTCGAAATAACAGTTATAACAATACAAGAAACTCAAAGTAATTCCGAAGAATACCAAAAACAAATTGCAGAGAGTCGGCCTTCACTATAAACGCTAAACGCACCGTTTTGCTTATCGTCCGCTCAAATTCTGTTTAGATTCCTCCCGAGAGAAACGCTGATAACCAAAATAACTCCGTTGAGAACAAAAAGCGAACAAAAATAATTTACCACGCCCAAACAACTTTCATAATTAGAATTTCTTTTGACAGTTCAGGATCTTTTGAATTATTAGTTCTATACTGTTTCGCATAATTTTAATAGATACCATTTATTACGTAGATAAAGTAATTAATCTCGCCGCTCGACGAAAATAAGATCTCAATAAGAAGCGCGAACAAGTTTCGTAAGAGGATGAAAGTAACACCGGGTTTAAATTAAAAATCCAAGACCGTTGCCCGTCGGTGGTCGTGCAGCTAAGCACAACACTAGACCAGAAAGAGCAATGCATCGTTTCTAATTGCATTTCTCGAGGAAAAATGGTGTACATTTCTTTGCGAGGTGGCGTAGCATAGGGGGTGCAAGATCGCGTCGCGGTGCGGTCGAATTGACGTTGAGCGATTGAAGCAGTCGGAGCGGAAGACTTCGCTTTCCCGAAACGTAAAGTAATAGAAGACCCGTTTGTGTGGTTTAGACACCGACTTATATGTTGCCGCATGCTTGCTTGCTCAACATGACATTTTTCTTCAACCAGCTTATGTTTATAGAATTTATACATATAAAATTAAATGTCCTGACTGACTGACCGACGCACAGCCTAACCCGCTGGTCTTATAGACATGAGTTTTGGATAGTTTCTTTGTGAGGTGTAGGCACCCATAAAGAAATAATGGTTTTCTAGGGTAGGGTTTTCCACGTTTAAGGGAAGGTGTTCAATTTCGTATAAAACCTTATATTCTCTTATTTATTAATAATATAATCGATAGACATGGAAATTGATTCACATACAGAAGAGGCGAGATAATCCTAATCCGTTCCTAATAATATCCTTATTCTATCCCAATTCGATCCTAATATTAACTTTAACTTTACGTCCTTATCCTATTTCCTGTAGGCATGCGGACGAAGCCGCGGGCAAAAGCTAGTTATATATATTTCCAGACCATTGAGAAACACTAAAAATCACCAGTACATAAGCGCTAACAACTAACACAATGTACCTAACTGATTATTAAAATAAACAAAGACGACAGAAACTGCAACGCAGAACTAGGTCAATACCAGTTTGCATAATTCAATTATTATCGACAGTCAAGCTTGCTAGTTCCACCTGCGTGTTCTACGTAGGTACAATAGCATAGCGTTTCTTGGTCACTCTTACGCATAGCTAAGCAATCATTTTCAACAACTACCTACAAACAATTTTGCCAGAGTTTATAGAAAACAGTAATATCGTTTTTTCAATTTAGTAGCTGCGTCCCGCGGTTTCTTTATTTTATTGTCAGGTTTATATTAGAAATATTTTAAAGGAAAAATTCATCTTCAAAAAACAAGGTTTATATTACACAGAAAGCCAACACAACAACAGAAAGACAAAATAAACATGTTTTTTTGAAACTTTAATGAAAATAAAAATATACGGGACGAATTGAGAACCTCCTCCTATTTGTAAAGTCGGTTTAAAATGACACATTTTGTCATATTTTAACATGTCTCTCGCCGGCCGGAAGCTATCTGTAATATAACCCTTAACTACGTTAACATTTAGGATTCGGTTCGTAATAAGGCAAGTCTATCTACATGTCATCATATGTATTGAGTGCAGACCGTTTGAAACAGTATCCTCACAAGCCATCAGACAAAGAGCAACATTCTCGGAGAGGGGTGACCTCTCTAACAAGGTGTCAGCTACCTGACACCATTGTCTGTAACTCACTATTGGAACATTCAGTATCAGAACTATTCAGAACCAAGGGTTCCAAGGGACCATTCACAAAATGAACTTTACATAGGTAAACGTAAGTATTAATAATCCTCATATAGTAAGAGCCCATTCACCTCAGACCTTCGTTATCTTGTAAAAAGCTGTAAGTTTGTCAGCGCATGCTGCCAAAACAAGTAAGAACGATGGACTAGTATGAAGTAAGGTTATAGTGGCTTTGCACTATACACGGTATTAAAGGTGTGTAAAAAAGTGTGATTTTAGGTAATTTAATTACATTCACAATATTATAAATAATCACTTCACTCATTGCCAAACACTTCATATTACCACATTAAGGGTGTCTGTCGAGTTACCATGACGTTAAGTGTCCATTGTTCTTACCTGTGTTGGCAGCTTGCGTTAGGAGATGACAAACTTTTAGCTTTCACAAAATAACGAAGGTCTGGAGTTCACGGGCTCTTAGACTATCAGTACATATACTATGAATGAAACATGAGTTAGACCTAAATGTTTATTGTCTATGAATTGTTAATTCGATACACCTGCAGTGGTACAACAATGTTCGAACTTCGTACAAATAACAGGGAAATAACTACTGATTGTACGAATTGAACACAAAAAACCGGTCAAGTGCGAGTCGGATATGCGCATGAAGGGTTTCGTACCATTATCACAAATGGCTGGGTACCGAACTTTAAAATAAACACGAGATCAAGCCAATTTGTTGAACGCAGCTTATGCCAAATTGTCATTGATGGTAGGTACTTACTGGTAAAAGTATATCGCGGAATCGATGCATTTATATTTAAAAAAAACGTTTGTTGTATAGGAACCCCCCTTTGATATTTTTGTTAAATTTGTTGTTATACAGCTACGCATACGGCTACAGTAATACATCATCTGTGAAAATTTCAACTGTCTAGCTATTACGGTCCATGAGAGACATGAGCCTCTTAACAGACGGTCAGCGGAGTCTCGGTAATAGTCCCGTTTAAACGGAACCCTAAAAAGTCCGCTGAAAACTAACAACTACTGAACTGGAGCGAAACGATACATAAACGTGTACAACGATATAAATGTAGTCATCAAATTTTATTGCAGGTGTTTGGAATAGCAAACGGAACGACTGCGACGGGTCTCGGAATCCTGCGCACTTAAAAGGCGAATCAACGATGTCTTGTATACTGTACGAGTATAGAATAATCACATAAATGCAACTACTGTAGGTACAGATTATGCCCTATCTACACGTCGACAGAAACATCAGCAGATTTGATCTGCACGCGTGCACGGTTCAACTTAGACATTTTTCGGCAGAAGCGTCTAAAAATGGTTAAATGTTTTAGTTGCTTTGTTCTGTCTTTGTTGTTTGATGTTTTCGTATAAACAAAAGGATGGATATGGAACAAAAGTAAACAATAAGTATTCTGATTTAAGATACCTTGCATTTGTTGCGTTTACATCAGGATTCAGGGCAAACGCACAGCGCCTCTTAGGACGTTTACTTACTCAGTACTTCAATTCTTCATACATAATCAATTTACTTTGCTTTTCTGTTTCATTTAATTTGGTTTTTATTTAATACATAAACTAATGCATCACACACTCAAATAGTACCTCCTAATAACTAAATAAACTAGAGCGATCGCTTCAATCTCGACGATCATTCTTAAATGTACCTACTTACTTCATAACCTTCTTCTTGTCTTACTGCCTAACCGCCCCTTTAAGATACCTTTGCCATGTAGGACAAATTAAGCTTTCTTTTAACCAGACGAATAAGGACTGATGCGTAAATGTATCTAAAATGACGCATCCACTGCTGACTCTACAGAAGACATGTAGATTAGGCATTATAATATGCAAAATCTACGGTTCAGTCGTGACACGTGTTAATGTCAAACTCAATGAAACTTTTATCTGAGAAACATTATTGATCCTAACGTTTATGTAAAACTAAATCGCCAATTTAATATTCATCTCGTGTTGCTGAACATTTTAGCTTTTCAGACGTTTAAAGGGTGAAAATGGAATTCATAATGGCAACTCTGTTTAGATAAACTGATTACAAATTCACGAGCAATATAAAAATAGAAGAAAGTAGCTACTGATGATTATTTAATAGACCACAAAACCGTTTAAGTAAGTAATTAAGTAAACACAATTAAGTAGTTATACTTATTACTCGGTGAAAGTAGCTTAAATCTAATTACTGGCTTAGACTATTCATTAGTTAAGATTTCTCGAGTACCTACATAAAATCATTTAAAAAAACTTTATAAAATTAATGTTAAAATTAGACATTATTAACTGCTTAGGTTTCCTTGTATTTTAGAGTTAATTGATATTAAAAGAAATCCAACTAAATAGCTCATTTTACTCGTCACTTAAACGGGTAAATAATTAAAATTATTTACCTTGTATTCTAAAGTTGATCGATATTAAAAAAAAAACCAACAAAAAACTGCAGTATTCTCGTCACTAAAAACTTCACTTTTCTCTCACTATATGCACAGAAAACGATCACTTAAAATCAAAAAACGAGTCGAGCGCAAAATAGTATAATCACTTCACTATAGATGATTTGAATGCGGTCATCACTGCACGAGCAAATCGGCGCGTTGCGATCAAGCCGACCGCAAAACGTGCAGTCGAAAAACAAATGATTCCGGCAAGCGTTGCTAATAAGATAATGCCAAATAAGCCTTTGTGGCGGTGAAAGTGAATGGCGTGAATGGTGCGAATGGGCAGTTGTGTCGGACTCTCGATTTCGCATGCCTCGAGGTCTCTCAGCTGAGGAACTGTATGTGACTGTCATGATAATTGACCGATTACGAAATACATACATTTCACGTAATAGACGTAGGTACTTGTATGTACTACGTGATAGCTAGACCTGGATTTGTGTCGTGGTCACGTTTTTATTAGTTTTATTTTAGCAGGTCTATAGCTTAGGGTTCATCGGTCAAAGTACATTAGCGACTCGTAGTTTATTATAATTTCTGTAATTTTATTTCGTTACAAAGAAATAAAAGAGCAATTTTATTACAAATTACACGAATATAAATGAATACCTATTTTAAAAGAATATTAGCTAATTGCGAAAACAAATATGGGCAGTAAAAACATGACTTTCCCCCTTACTTATAAACGCTGATTAGAAGCTGCAAAACTAGGTATGTATCGTTTGTCTTTTTCTGTAACATGAAGTTCTGATATGATCATAGATTAATTATAATTAATAGTCTTAAAAAGGATGTAACACGCTAATCTATAAAAATAAAGATAGCATTAGAACAGGACGGATCCCCTTGCAATTACCTAAGAAGGATGGGTCATGCAAATCAAGATGATCCGTCCTTCTTAGTCACTTTTTTATACAGCTCCTTTTCTTCATTCGTCACTCATATTTATTTTGTCAAAGGTGCATTACCTATATTTTTTGATAAAAAGTTCAAAATGCATTTTTATGCATTTTGAACTTTTCAACTAACAATACATCCGAACATCGAATGGAGGAGCACGGTTTTTTTTCCGTGCGAATTAATTGTCAATAATTTACACCAGTTTGAAATATAGGTCGGTATATACTCGTAGTTTTAAAAAAAAGTATATTTATGCGTACTAGATTAACAAAAAGGCAGGAAACTTTGAACAATGATTAAGCGTTCCACTTCAAGCAGTTGATTCAAAAAGATAATGATTTAAAGTAAACGCCTTGTGTAACATCCTGTAAAAAATGTACAACGTCATATCGATATTAGTATGTCAAGCTTTGGTAAATAAAATAATTTTAAAACTCAGCATTTATAAACTGCTAAAAGACATGCAATGGATTTTTCTTCTTCTTTATCATCTCAAATTCATAATATTTTACTAGCCGGCTACATCTGTGTAAGTCTCGATCCTATCAGATTTTCTAAAAATCATTCCTTTTCGGATGCCTAAATCATAATAAACAAAAATTTAGCTCTCTACCTAAAATCAGCAGTTTGAGCTGTGCCGTCACGTCAGTCAGTATAAATCAATTTATAGATATGTCGTTTTAAGATACTAACGTAGATAAATGACTCGAGTATGTAGTACGTATAGCTCAATACACATCGCTCATAGTTTCTTATCTATTCTCTGAATAACCAATGATTGTAGTGGGTCACAGACCACCCACTTGCGCCGTTATTAGTTATCTCCTTTACATTGGCTTTACTGCCGCATGCGGGCTCGACGGCTCCAAAACACGTGTCTCTTCTTTTCGTTTAGCGGTGTATAGTGGAGGTCCAATTACCTCACAACTGCTATCGAAAGTAACAACCGAAACGAGCAGCTTAACATGTCTTCAAAAGCACGGAGGAGCTCAAGAAATGATTTTTTTGCTAAAACAAATTTATCAGTCACCCATCCAAGTAATAGGCGCTAGGCCTTGCCTTACCCAAACGATTTTACATGACTAGCAGCGTCCCGCTGTTTTATCCGCGTGAGTTCCAATCCAGTGACAATATCGAAAAATTATTTCTTAGTGGATATATACTTAACTAGCTCGGCCCCGCAGTTTCACCCGCGTAAGTCCCGTTCCTGCGGGAATTTTGGAATAAAAAGGGATAACTTTTTATCCCTTTTTATCCTAGAATCCTACCTAGAATAATCCTATATGTTATTCGAGGTCCCCAGTTACCTACATTCAAAATTTCATCCAAATCTGTTTAGCCGATTTTGCGTTAGTAACAAACACACATACCTACATACATACTCACAAACTTTCAGCTTTATAATTTTAGCTTATTAATTTCAGTAGTAACTTTCAGCTTTATAAATTTCATGTACATATCTAGGGCCAGCGGTTTATGCTGTGCGTTGATTATAATATAGTTAAGTCAGTCAATCAATCACAGCCTTGAATTTTATGTGTATAGATAGAATATGCAGCCGCGGCTAGGCCAAAACGCTCCTCAAAAACACGTGATGACAGCAAAAGATTCGGTTTGAAGGACATCCGGTATTAAATTATTATAATCGAGGTCATGCATCACTGCTCGTCATTAAGTGATAGATTTAGTGAGAAAGAAATGTAAATTGTATCACGTTTAAATTATGGAAACTTTATATTAACACGTTCACGCAATACGAATTCGATTATGCAAAATTTCGCAAGCGCATCGGTAAGAGAGCGCAAGTTGAAGGCACATATTTGCATGTAGCTATGGACCTATGCAAATCAGGGGACCGGATAAGGACCGTTTGTTGCAAATAAAGGCATTCTTGGGATGCCCCCGTTTCTATATTACAATGCTGCGCTGATATGTAGCGTCGTATTAGTATATCGTCTGATTGACATCATTCATTTTAATTGAATAGTAAACAATGTTAGATCCGGCTCAGATAAAATTGATGTCTACTCGGTCATATTTGAATAAATCCGTTACAACCGCTAAAGCAATTACGATCAATCATACCTACAAACAATCGAATTTTAAGTCACTTATCAAACCAAAAAAAACGATATCAAAATCGCATTATCCATTCGCAATCTACAATGCCACTGCCACATGTATAAACATACAGACACTTCTAACTTATAACATCCCTACTTTTCTTTACTTATTTTTCCTAATCCTCTTACACCATTTTCCCATTGGGGGTTAAAAAGAACAATTTACTGTCAATACATTCCTTATTCATTGTAAATGTAAAATGTAAAGTTCTGAACCAGAAGCAATCCCGTTTTAAGAACAGATAGCGAAAATTTCTTTTCAAAAGCTAGCCAATGCAGTTGAAATATTAAAATATCAGATAAGGGATCTAACTGTCGAAGCTGCATTACAGAAGTCCTTAGAATCGTTCTCCGACTTTTTCTATAGAATCGACTTTCTATTTTATTGTGTTGGCGCTAACGCGACATTGATGGCGGCACTTATTGCACTTCCCTAGACTTTTTATTCGTGCTCTATAGCCGGCGGTATTGAGTTCAACTACCAGTTACACTGACAATATTGTAAGGCATAGCCAGCCAATTTCTTACCAAATTTGTAATGAAAGGAGCTCGCTTGCCACCTACCTGAAACAAGAAAAAGTCACTTGAATACACGAATGAACAGTCAAGGTTAAATTGAGTGAACGGTAGCAATTGTTATAAGCGACACAATGATTTAATATTACTTAACAATACACACTAATATTACATTAATAAGAAGTAGAAACTATCTAATGATATTGCATTTTAAGTGAGCAGTTAACCATAAAGTGACACTTTAAAATATCTTTCTTTCTTTCTTATAATATTGTTGCAATGCCGTTCCAAAGTTTCGGAGCCTTTGCAGTCTCTTTCTTCAGGGTACACTCCGTCGTCAAGGTAAACCTAAAAGTGAGTCTAATTACAATATAAAGTCACGAGAGATAAATCTATTTTCTTTCGTTAAAACGACATGACAAAAACGGATTACACTGACATATTAGTCAAACGCAGGGGTCAGCTCAGCAGCAGACGCGGACACGACATCACAAAATGGTAATTTAAGCAGCAGTAATTCCATCTAAGCTAACAAATCAGCGTCGAACGGGCACAGTACTCGAACGATACGAGCAAATAAACCGGATGTCCGAAGTTGACAGCGTTCGCCGAATGGATGGAGGCAGAGTTGGGAAGCCATTTGGGAAAACACCCCCAAACCAGAGAGAATATGACAGGATTGACGCGTTTAATCGAAAAACAAACGGAGCATATATATGGTCGTTACTGTCGTAAACGTGGAGTAGTCAGACGCTTGCATGTTGGGCCACAAGGGTAACGAGCTACTAAAACAAGCCCCAATTACTTATTCGTAATTTTTCAGTAGATTAAACAGGAACGGTATTGCAGCTTCGTTGTAAATTAACTACAGTGTATTTTTATTATTAAACTAGCTGCGCCCCGCGGTTTCACCCGCGTAACTTCCTATCCCGTAACGTTAATGATCCCTCACGTATGTCATACCAAGTATTGCTTAACGATCATTCAAAGTACTATATAATATTTCTACCTCTAAACCAACCCTGTACCAAGTTTTATGAATATCGGGTCACCCGCTCTTTTTCACCCATCACGTATGTTGTACCAAGTGTTGCTTAACCCGTACGATCATTCAAAGTACCCTATATTTATATTATTTTTACCTCTAAGCCAACCCTGTACAAATTTCACTCATATCGGTTCACGGGTTGTTGAGTTAGAAATACACGACTTTATTTTTCATAGCTGCCGTCCCGCAGTTTCACTCGCGTAAGTCCCGATCCCGAGGGAATATCGGGATCAAAAGTAGCCTATGTCATATCTGGATAATGTAGCTTTCTATTAGTAAAAGAATTTTACTAATATCGTCGCCCGCTACGTGTATATATGCACGCTTGGTACTTAGTAATTATTTATTGTGGAGATATTTTAAAACTGTAATATCTCGTGAGATATTCATTGAAATCAAGTGAAGTTAAGGACAATTATGTTTAAAATTAAATACTTTTAATGAATAACGTATTTATTTGGATAAGGATTAATATCATATTTACAAAATTACCTTCGGAAACAATGCATTGTTCTACAATAAATTTCATTACTCTAAAAGATGTTATATTTAGTCAACCTTTAGAGTTAGACATATGCTGTCGCGGACTATTTATTAGATCCTTTTTAGAGGAAGAATTCTCTCATATATGGTTTTTATGTAACTCTGACCGTTTACTCAGCGCACGCGACAGAATCTCGAAACAGGGTGATTTTTTTCCCGTTTTTGCAACATTTTTCATGGATGCTCCGCTCCTATTGGTCGTAGCGTAATGTAATATAGCCTATAACCTTCCTCGATGAATGGACTATCAAACACAAAAAGAATTTTTCAAATCGAACCAGCAGTTCCTGAGATTAGCGCGTTCAAACAAACAAACAAACAAACAATCAAACAAACTCTTCAGCTTTATAATATTAGTATAGATTGACCTGCTGCTCTACATATGTTTTTGTATATGGCCATTTGCCTTCATCTCACTTGATAGGATGCGACGATGACATCAAAAGTGTAACATACTTGACTAGTAGAAACCTTCCCGGTAGTATATTCCCTTCACCTATAGCTTATATAAATAGTTAAGTTTCATAAAATACTACACTATTGGTTAATAGTAGTTCCGAGCATAGAACGGCGAGAGCATTTAACAATTTCAAATTGTAATCTGATCTCTGCAATTAGATACACGACGGAAATATCAAACATGTGCCAAAAGTCATTAGAAAGATAGCGCAAAATCAACACACAAATATCAAGAGCAACGTTAAATTCTCATTTGTGTCGTGACCCTCGGGCTCTATATATCAACCAGTGGAGTTCATGAACATCAAATTGGATTAGAACCGCAATCTAACTAGGTCTGAACACCAAACTCTGATCGCAAGTTACTGTCGCCCGTGCCCCAGGCCGCGACAAACTACAAATCCTGTTCCCATTACGACGAAAATTTTCAAAGATGAGCAAATAAATCGATTTGTCTGTGCGGTCCAGCTTTTGTGTTGTAGATGGGTGTACAATTTGCATAGAACCCGGTCGTGTCGCCATACAGATTTGATGGGGACAATATCCGGGCGTACGTCCAGATTTCCGTGCCAATACATGAATCAAATGCTTTACGAGATCGACGTACAAGATTAGGTACTACTCTGAGTTACTGCGCGGTTAGAGTCGATCATAACTAGTTGGTAAATTGAATTAAATAAGCAGTAATGACAATAGCTGAAAGAAATGATCATAAGACTGTTAGTGAAAATGTGGAGGAAATAATGGAAACTTGTTAAGGAACAGATTTGAGTGAAGATGAATGACACGCTATACAGATCCCACTATAGTAGGAGGGCAAGACAAAATAAGAAGTAGTAATAAATAACATAATTGCATTATTTAAATTTCTTTATCTAAGACATACGACATAACAATAATTAGTTACAGCAAGGTTATTAAAAAATAAGCAGTTACGGAAACATGACGTCATAACTTCAAGAGTCCAACTAATTAATTCCGGCATAGGCAATTAAATTCATTAGTACTCGAGCGAGAAACCACTAAACATAACTCGATTAAGTTGAAACTACAACAACAGTTCAGAAACTGTGTTTCATTACAAAGATACGAGTAACTCAATTTCATTATGGAACGAAAATCTTCAACTTATTACAAAGTATTATGAACTGAGTTAAAATTCGGAAGCCAGGTGAGTTTTATTCATCCACCCCATAGAAACGCCATCGCATCTACATAAAATAATCATAACGGAGGAAACTGAGGAAGTAATTATTTCGCGAAGTTTCCTCGGCGTGTTTTATAGTAGCGTAGTGTTGATTTACTTTACTATCGATGGAGATTAGGTACAGTCGTTAACAGAGATGGCGTAGGAGATAAAGTCAACATTCCAGCAGATATCATCAAAGGTCATTTAGACAAGATGATCTAATGTCATTCACTTACAGTGATTGCTTACCTAACGGATAAGAACTTAATTGATTAGTAACTGAGTGCCACGGTTTTCCCCAAAAAGTAAAGACTCATGGGAATTTCGTAAATTCCATTGTCAACGGATACCTACGACATGATTGCTAAGTTTGCGAAATATCCGACATTAAATTGAGCTATCCAATAATTGATAGTCATTGTGGAGCTCATACTGGCCTAGCTGCGCCTTCCGACCGATAATCGTTCGGGTTAAGCAACGCCTACCGCGGTCATTACTTGAATGGGTGATCAATAATTTGTATAGCAACCTAATTATTTTTACTAGCTTCGGAAGACACGTTTAACAAGTTGGTCCCAGGTGTTATCACTGATTTCAGTCGTTAGGTCAAGTTAGGCCTTATTGCGACCTGAAAACTAAACTAGGCTGAAATCTATATTAGTGCTCAGACTGAGCTTAGTTTTTGCTTTGAATTGGAATTTATAGTCGAAATTCATTTTCTAATATACGAATAAAATATAACGAACTTCATAGTCATAACAAAAAGCAAAACTTAGGTCATTATTTTTGATTGGTTTACATTCTAAATTTGAAAAACTTCGACTTTACTAAGCAAAAACTTTAGATATTTGCATTGGTCGCTTTATAAATACCATAAATCGTCTTTTAGTCAAAGTTTTTGCTTAGCAAAATCAAAGTACGGACTATAAATTTCAGCCTAGGTGAGCCACACGAAAAGAAACAGATTGATAGATTAAATCACTACCATACTTATGACTCTCGCTCAAAGCCGTTGTCTTTTAAATGCTTATAAAACAAAATGATAGATTGTAATTTAGTCCCAGTAATCATGCCCTTAATTGAGTATCAGGTCAGTTCTGTAATTAATCAAAGTAAAACACGTTCTCTTTATAATATCGTCGCACGCAATCAAAAGTTTATGTCGGATTGTAATGTAACAGATTAGTTTCGACTTGTTTTATGGGAGTCATGAGAATTACAATTACAATCATGAAAACACACGCAAAGTCTTAACTACGACGAGGTTTGCAATAAGGATAAATAGTCACATTTGTTGGTACAGAATTGTTTCGTACGCTTAAATCTATTTAGTTAGTAGCTATAATTAACAAAACATTGTACAGCAGTTAGTTATAACATTTTAAAACATATTTTACACTAATCGTTTCTCTTTTTTTTTCGTGTGTTTACTATTTAATTACTTACTTACTAAGAAATTATCGGTAATATATTGCTTGTTTTACTTGTTTTCGTGTGGTGTGTCTTAAGTAGAAGAGTTTTCACGTCACCCTCTACTTGACCTAAAACTTTTCTTACGCCTAATTAACATTACGAAACTAGTGTCATGCATTATAGAGTTAAGTCAATATGAATAAAAAACTTCCGAATTAAACGTAGGAATAAAATCAAGAAGACAACTTTCAGCTCCTTTCAAGTCCATCCAGTCACCGTATTAATCAAGGAAGCGTAAATGAGTAGCTAATAATTCAGGTTCTTGGTAGATCTCGATTTTATAATCGCAGTGAAAAGGACCAGCTCCTAACTCATTCAAAGATATTTTCCTATCGATTGAGCATAATACCGGCACACTCGTTAAATAAGACGGATGTAGGTCGCTCGGACTCAGTTGATTACTTAAGCCTAATGGATAGTATGGAACGCAATTGTGAAGTAATTGCAAATTTACGAGGAGCTCCGGTTCTACGCGTGACCTGTTCTGTTCACCCTTGGAACTTCAATACTAACAACGAACTAAAGTCGAGAGGAAAACATCGAGAGGAAGGTAATGGATGGGATCAAAAAGTTAAATGGTCGTAACGTGTGATATCCATTACTAATGCCTGGGGGTCGTATCCTCTCTGAGATTCGCGTTAAATGAGATTCTAAAAAGAGGCAACCTCAAAGGCGAACATAATCAATGTATTGGCAGTGGTTTGGTTGTGTAATATTATAGTAGAGTAGGTGTCGAGTTTCCCGTGTACAAACCAAAAATAAATTAATAATTAAAAACCGAAAAATAATAATATGGGACAAACTTGAATCTTAAAATTCAAATAATTGGATTCAAAGGGATCAAATATAAGCTATCACCTTTTTAATAAAAAAAAATATAGTGATTGGACCTCAGACATAGGATATAAATAAATAAATAAATTTGTGGCTGTACATAATAGGGGTTAAAGTATGAAATTGCCGTTTTATTGCAATAGGTTCTTTGAATTGACATAGAATCTTCATGGTTTGAGGTTTTCGAATGAAACTTTTTTCAAATGGTTTCTGTGATGTTCTTTTTTTAAAAAATGTGAAACATTTGAATATCGACTTTCAATTGTTTTTGTTATTCAATTTAGACAAGAAAGATGGATACTGCGAAAATTCGAGTGATTTTTGAATACGAGTTCCGACGCGGAACTAACGCGGCAGAAACAGCCCGCAATATCAATGCTGCGTTTGGAGAGGGGTCTACTAATGAACGCACCGTGCGATTTTGGTTTAAACGCTTTCGTGATGGAAATTTCGACTTAAAGAACGAGCCACGAGGAAGACCGCCCACACAGGTGAATAACGATGAATTAAGAGAGATAGTGGAAGCCGATCCTAGTCAAACTACCCAGGAATTAGCGGCATGGTTTAACGTTACCTTACCCACTTTATTGACTCACTTGCGTCAAATCAATAAAATAAAAAAATACGAAAAATGGGTGCCTCATGATTTGACTGATCTGCAGAAAGAAACGCGTGTTGAAACTTGTGTTGCCTTGTTGAACCGGTACAGAAATGAAGGAATATTGGATCGAATTGTAACATGTGATGAAAAGTGGATTCTTTATGATAACCGGAAAAGAAAAATGCAATGGCTGACCCCAGGTCAAATGCCACAACAGTGTCCTAAAGCAAAACTTACCAATAAAAAGGTAATGGTAACTGTTTGGTGGTCTCAGCATGGTGTTATTCACTACAGTTTTCTTCGATCTGGTCAAGCAATTACGGCAGATGTCTATTGTGCCGAACTCCGAACCATGTTGACAAAACTAGCAGTAAAACAGCCCCGACTCATGAATCGATCTTCACCATTATTGCTCCACGACAACGCGAGACCTCACACAGCACGAGAAACCATTTTGACCCTTCAGGAACTGCACTTAGAAACCATTCGTCATCATCCGTATTCACCAGACCTTGCTCCAACGGACTACCATTTTTTTCGTGATTTGGACAATTATCTACGTGACAAGAAGTTTTCTTCCCAGGAGGCAGTACAAAATGCTTTCACACAGTTTGTGTAGTCTAGATACGCGGAGTTCTATCGCAAAGCATTAATAACCTTCCCATTAGATGGTAGCAATGTATAGATAATAATGGCAACTATTTTGATTAAATAAATTTGTTAAAAATTTAAAAAATAATCAATTAAGACTTTCAGTACAAATCGGCAATTTCATACTTTAACCCCTAATACTATCCTCGATCAGTCTAACTAATTAGAGCCAAATTCACTTCACCGCCGATTTGCCTCACGTGTTTCAGCTTATGTATCGGAACACAGACTTGTCCACTTGGTGCTGCGATTTATTAGACCGGTGGAAAGTTATAAGCCGCTACCGAAGTCTCTTCACACATCCACCAAATAAAACTATTTATTTTTAAAATAGGTGCATCTTACCAATATTATAAACGCGAAAGTTTGTATGAATGTATGTGAGTTTGTTACTCTTTCACGCAAAAACTACAAAACCGACTGCGACAAAACTTGGAATATAAATAGTTGGAGACCTGGAATAATACATAGGCTACTTTTTATCTCGATATTCCTGCGGGAACGGGACTTACGCGGGTGAAACCGCGGGGCGCAGCTAATTATATTATAACTAGTAAACACACAACCAATTAGATTTAAAAAATCACATTTTGTCCAAGTTTCCGCTGGACAGCTTTAAATTAAGTTACTAAGTTTCGACGCTACATTTTACTTAGCGTGTCGTAGTATTTTTATTTTAACTTCAGTTAGTGTAGAAGTTACAAAATGACAGTTGCATAATGTTGGATGTCGGGAACTTTGGACAGGTAAGGAAGGAGTAGACGGTAGACGGTAGACCAATGTAATAAAGGGAGCTTAGTTTAGGTGGTCCAATAAAAACTGTAATCTACAATATTATAAGTTGGAGGTGAAACTTTTTCTTTCGCTAGTTCTTTGTTTTGCAGACCAGTATTTTTTAGAATAGAGCAAAGTTATGAATTAGTCAACCAAATTTTGACTAAGGTTTTCGCGATTTTGCATAATAAAACACAATATTTACCGGGTATTAGTCGCGTTTTATTTAATAACGGCATTATTACAAAATTACCGAGCTATTAAAACGCTATTTGCGTTATTAAATAATTTGCTAGTAAAATTCGGCAAATATAACGTTCAATTAGTTAACCAAATTCAAGAAAGGAGTTTATAAATTAAAAAGTGTAGGAGTGTAGAAGTGAAGGCATTTACCTTAATTTAATAATGATTTTTAACCGACTTCAAAAAAAAGGAGGAGGTTATCAATTCGTCTGTATGTATAAATTTTTTTATTTTTTTGTATGTTCACCGATTACTCGAAGACGGCTTGACCGATTAAGGTGATTCTTTTTTTAATGGAAAGGTGGGAGCTCCAAGATGGTCCCATAAAAATTTGATGAGGATCTGATGAGGATCTTCGAAGTGAGGACCGGGAATCCTAGGATCCGGGAGGTCTTATTATTAATTAACCTAAGTACTCGTATATATCAACGCATTAACCTATATTGAGTGTTATTTATGATGAGGTTTTTTAAAAAAAATTCATCATCATCATCATCAGCCCGTTGCAGTCCACTGCTGGACATAGGCCTCTCCAATTGCACGCCACCTAGATCTATTTTCGGCTTCTCGCATCCAGTTTGTGCCAGCCGTCTTGCGCAAATCGTCGCTCCAACGCGCCTGAGGACGTCCTACACTACGTTTGCCGAGACGAGGGTGAGGGCGAGGTGAACAGGAGAATTCAGTTGGGTTGGGCAGCATTTGGGAAGCTACGTCGAGTTTTAACATCGTCAATCCCACAGTGCCTAAAGACGAAAGTCTTTAATCAGTGCGTCCTACCCGTCATGACATACGGAGCCGAAACGTGGACACTAACGGCACGGTTGGTCCACAAATTCAAAGTCGCTCAGCGGCCTATGGAACGAGCTATGCTCGGCGTTTCTCTGAGGGATCGTATCAGAAATGAGGTGATCCGTCAGAAAACCAAAGTCTTCGAAAAAAAATTCGGGAAATCAGAATTTAGGTGGATGAAAGCGCGGGAAACGCTATTAAAATATACAAGAATGTCATGGGTGTTACTGATAAAACTATCAGAACTCAGAATTGTTCGAATTGCAATAACGTACTGATGGCGATGCTCCCGTCTATTTTTTCTATAATCGTGGTAACAATCAACTGGGAGCCGTTATAAAAATGAAACAATAAATGTTAAATGAAAATCAGTTATCAGGGGCACCTCGCCTCATGAATTTAATGGACAACTGTTCTCTCAACAAAAGATGGTTTAATGACCATCCCTAGTAGCAGCTCTCAATTGGACTCGTAATTGGGACTTGGCACCGAACACCTTTTACGATTGGATCGCACTGTTCAACCCAACCAACCCTGTCGGCATCTGTTTAATCTTTGACGTCACGAATTTAACTGAAGTAGTGATTACGTTAGTATCAATGACTATTCATAGAGGATGGATATGAGAATTAACTAGCAGAAACGGATAATATTGATAATTAATGTTTGTACTTTAGTATTTTACGGTATGTGCTATGTTCTGTATATCAGCGTTCCGCAGTATTAAGAAAAAAACCTTTCTTAGTGAACACCTACTCACCACATACCAAATTTTTCATGTCTCTATAGAACCAGCGTTTCATGCTCCGTGTTGATATTTTAGATCTTTTCTTTTAACTGTATAAGTTCAAAGTTCTGACTGATTCGCGACTGATTTATCTGTTTAGATAAATGTTCGAAAGAATATTCATACATACTTCAGAATTTTACGGTTAGTGTAATATTGGACATAGAGTTGCGTAAACAATCGTTTAAGGGGTATATACGAGCTAAACTGAAAATCTTTGTTGGATTCATCGAAAATTATGGATTATTTTCTGACACAATGTCTAGGAATATTTTCGTTTTAGCGTTTATAAATTGACATTATTACCCACAATTCGGTGTAGATTTTAATTAAAAATTTCGAAAGGTGTTAGGACAAGTTGTCAAAATATTTTCTTTGTCTAATATGTGCTTCAACACCTTTGAAACCACCGAAACAATAAGAAGTTTTGTCTTGAAACTACACCAAAATGTACAGAACAATGTGATTTCCTACAAACGAAAATATTCTAAAACATTGCGTCAGAAAATAATCAACTGTTTTAGATGAATCCGACTGGGATTTTCGTATTGGGGCCTTAAGACAATTTTCAAGGGACCTAGCCAAAACACGTGAAGTGGGAAAGCGAGCGTATTAAGCGGAACATCTATACTATTTTCAAATAGGTAGGTATTCATATTACGTATTCATATTTTCGCACTGTTTTTCGCTCGCCTACGTGCATGCGTAAATTTTATTGGCATTAGATAAGGTTCTAATTACTTTATTTCCAATTGGATATACAACTGAATATCAAGAAGTAGGTATTTCGTGTGGCGGTGTGGCTCTCCTAGTGTTTTCAGGACGCCTCGAACTTGACCTAACCACTGCTCAAAATAAAATTTATAATTAAATTAATTATAATTGTCATTATCGTTATGAAACATCAGCAAACTATTGTATTTTCGGAACGCGACCTCCAATCAGAAGAAACCCATGGTTTTTTTGCAATAATCATTCACATTGTCGCATATGCTATCACAGATATAATAATACCTACCGTATATTACTAAATTATTGCTAGAAAAGGAATAAAAATTGATCGCGTTTATTATGTATAGAATCCGATATAGATAGATAAGAAGACCTTGCAATTTCCTTCGTTAGCTCCACTACATTACCAAAATAAGATTAAGTTAACCGTGACTGTACACAATGGAGGTCCAATGACACGAATAGAATCAATCTTCATACATTTCACCGTCGACTGAGTGATAATAGAAGGCAAGAGCCAGCAATATTTCCTTACAATAGCTCCAGCTGTGTAATTGCCCGATAGCAGAGTGCATTGTCGTAGTACAATTCAAGTCTATCGACAACCCATTGTGTTTTCCCATCTCAGAGTTCGTTGAAGACATTGCGATATGTGGAAATAACGTAGGGTTATTTTATCATAGGTATTGTTCATACAATCACTTTAATTATGGCTAGCATAACTGAATTGCACAGCGGTTTGAAGGACTCGATAGATTAAATGCTTCAGATATATGTGTACCAGTCAGGTTTGATGTTGTCATAATATTTAAAAGACCCCAAGCTTATGTCTTTAGTTTAGTATTACTTTTCATTAATTATTTTCAAGTATTTCATCACCGGGTTGGTCTGTTTATATTAAAACCGGACCAAATTGCTAGTCCAAAACAAAATTAAATACTGGCCAACAAATATGTTAAAGTTAAACCAACAATGACGACAACAGGAAAAAAAGCAAGTTGCAAACTATACAAATGCTGACTCGTAAGGAGTAAACACAACCGGAAGCTTTTCAAATAAAAATACAGTACATTACGTAAATGACGACGCTTAACAATGAGAGCGACAAAGGAAGGGCACGACAATCATGCAGTAAAGCGGTAATGCGTTCGAGAACTCCTGTAACGTCGCATCGCATCGTCTGAAACTTTTTCTATTTATCATGTGTCGTGAGGTTATTCAGTTAACGTCAGCGGGGCCGCATAACATTTCGGTTAGCTACTTAACTATGAAGAAGTTTTAGGGTACGATGCATGAATACTAGAATGCAACCATTGTAATTCAGAACAGCGCAATAAAGTTGCAGAGTTGCACGGTGAGCGCGCCACTGCCATTGACACTCTAAACAAGTCCCGTCCTAAGTTACACTATTTCACTCCATACTTGCCAAGTTATTCGAGCGACAACTTAAATGAGGACAATAAGTAACTAACTAAGTAACTAATTGTTTTCAAGTTGAAGGACGTACAGAGCTTATGTGTAAATAGGAATTTCAAGGAAGTTAGCTTGAATAACGAACCGTGTATGTACTTAGTCTACTACATGCACGCTTTCATAGTCACGTTATGCAACTTTGAGAACAAGTTATACACTTTAACACGTACAATGTACATACAAGACTCTGCTATTAATTTAAATAATGTTTTTAGTCGGTAATTATAGAAAAATCACAGTTTATTCAAGAAGATTAATCAATAATAAGAGTTAGTAATTTATATACTAATAAAATCGATATTTTTACACTGAATTCTGATTGACTATTAACGCACATTTCAAACCTCTGGTCGGATTGGAATTGGTCATACCTACAGGTTGTTTTTATGACACTATCAGCTAAGAAAAGTTTTTCGGAATTGCCTAGAGGAAAAATCAGGACTAACGCGAGTAAAACCACGGTAGTCTAATATTCAAAACATGATTTCTTCCCCTATCAAGTGAAGACAAAAACTAAAGAATGAAGAGATTCAATTTAGTGATTGTGAAATCTTGAATGAAGATCTACGAGAACCACTTTTCTTGGAAATGTATAATCTTCCCGTACTTAAACAGACTTACTCAATAAAGTCTTAATAACTAAAATATTATGATTGAATTGTGTTGAAATGAATCTATGAATTAATTTATCTATTAGAGAGATTGAAAAATCACTACCAATCCAACAAGAATGAACAACAGTTTTATGTTGGAGTTTTCAAAGGACTGCTTCTAAAGGTTAAAAATAGAGGATGACTGGACAAGCGGACAATGGGCGCCTTCCGAGCATTCTCCGAGTCTCAGAAAGACATGACGTTGACAAACGATGGCACAGCTTCTTAAGACACTTGGACAGGTGATCCGACGTGAAATGTCCATTCATTGTGTTCTGGCAGCTATTCGGTTTGATAGAATCGGGCTAGGGTCGGACTCTACTTGGGTCCAACTTTCTCGGGTCTCGGTGCTACCCGTTAATGGTCCTTCAGACTCGCTATCGTACCATTTTGGTTATCAACAATATTAATGTTGCTTTTTGATGATTGATTTGCTGATGTTGTAACAATATCATTTAACACCCAAAAAGGTTTTGACGTCAAATAGAGATTACTAAAACTCAAGGTTCCTTGAAAAGGCGCTTCGATAAGTAAAAATTTCATTATATGTTGCCAAAATATATAAATACTTACGTAAGTAGTTACTTGGTGCATTTTAATTGCCTTATAGGTTTAAAGTACATTTTAATTGACGCTACAAATGTTCATTGGACTAGCACGCCAAAACAAGACAAAATCGAGAAATGTTTTTGCAACAAGTTATTCGCAAAAACCGTTCAATTTCACGACGACCGAAGCAATCTTGCGGAGATTCACAGGCGATAGACATTTCGTCAGTGTTATATAATAGACACACGCGGGGAGAAAGCGAATCCGAGTCAACTCGTGATCCGATTTTCTATAACCCAAGTTAATAAGCCCCTCCTGTTATTGAACACAGTGAAAGGAATATTTAATCGACATACGACCGACGCTCGTAAAAGTTCCAAATTCTGTACGACGATTACGTCTTCGGAAATAAAACAAAATTGTAGATACCTACCTGGGGTATAAATGTTGCGGCGTCCATTGAAAATCGTAAATGTTAAATATTGATCTTTAATAGTGAATGTAGTAGTATTTATTCAACAGAGCTAGAGGTCACATGCAATGCCACCCGGTCTCGTTATGCGGTATGTGGAGATCAGAACAATCTTTGGTACTCTATCTAGGATCTATATAGGTAACTGTATTATTGCAGTTGCAAAATAATTTTTAAAAAAATACCAAAATTTGAACTGTCATTTATCTGAGTAGAACTCACCACCCCAAAACGTTTTAATTTTGTATAAACGATCTTAGTTAAAGGTACCTTAGGCAACGGCCACGAGGCCACGAGTGTTACATTGATATTCGTGTCGTGTCATCTCGGTCAGAATCCTTTACTTCTTATCACAAAACGATTCGAGTTAGGAACAAGTCGGCGAGTGTGAGTGAAGTATTCCAAACTTCGGCACGTTACTCGATAATTGATAAAGTTCAACATATAATGTGGTCGTGCCGAGTGAGGGTAAATATTGGTAAAACTGTTAGGTACGGGCAGCCGTCTAGTTTGACTTCCTACTGAGTATAAATCAGCGTAATAGCTCGCCACAAGGATTGCTGATTATACTCAGAAAATTGCTTCCAAAGAAGTCGTAGATTACCTACCTAGCGAACATTAAACCAGTAGCATTTCAACCTCAGATTGAATGAACTATAAACTTCAATAACCGGTCTTCTATGAGGTGATGACTGGCGTTAATAACCCTCCCGTGTCGAGTATAAACGGGACCTATTCGAAACACTTTTTGATTGAAAATCTTTTATTCTTCGACTTTTTGTCGGCAATTAAAGCCATTACAGAAACTATACAGATTTTTTTGTTAAATACAAATTGGTTATATCCCTTTTTAGTCACGATCTAACTCGTAAAAACAAAGCTTTATTTATTGGGTACTTCAGCAATATTTATCGGACGTTTTTTCCCAACTCGAATTCCGGCTCCTCAATTAGTATCTTTACTTTTTGTTAGTCTTATTAGTAGGTAATAGAAAATATGATTTGGTTTTGCATTGTTTTCTTTAATCGGTCACTTGTATGTTTGTTGTGCAAATAAGTACTTAACCTTGAGACTTCATGTCAGTTGCGTTATGTATGTCACGCTCTAGTTGAACTGCACGCGACTTCTCCCAGCCCCTTGTCTTCGTCACGTAACCGCCCATCCACATGCACATACGTGACATCAGATAGACGCATCCTCGCAAACATCTCTCGCTATGTGCATTGCGTTACATGTTATTAACAACTATCTAAACAGACCGTAACCGTTAATACAACAACGATGTTAGTAATACTAAAATAAACAATTTTGCTAATTACTCGTACATATTATCCACAGTTATCTTTAGTACATATCTATAATGGTTTAGAAGATTAATTTTAATGCTAATGTAAAAGTTATTTTGAAAATAAACAGAGCGGCTATTTAAAGATGTTACTACATATTTCTTTAGTCTCAAACGTCAGTGCAACGTCTTGTTCGAGATAGTTAAGCCAAAGTTAAGGGGACTAAGCCGGAAAGCGGACGTTGGCACAGACGGCTTATACCTAGATAGAATAACAAAATAATAATTTTACTGTTCAGTTACTGAACTAACATTATTTTCTCAAAGAATAAGTCGTACATCAAAGGAAAAGTTTCTTTAAAGCATTCAAGACATGTGTGTTTAATCGGATCTTGAAACTTAAAAATATTTTCTTAAACTACAGAGGATAATAATGATGTGAAGCGTAAATAATTGTTAAACACATAAGAACAAGTCTTTAAGTAAATTGCTTTAAATTTAACCACGCCGAAACTAATTGTATTGATAAGCATGTCAAGATCGCAAATACAACCTTGAGATCGTCGATTTCATCAATCGAAAAGATCGAATCATACACGATCTATAGTTAAGCAGGTATTCAATATAATAACATAGCAATTTACGTATTAAAACCATTAGCAATTTAGTTGTTAATAACAAATTAAATGAATAACGTTGTGTCAAAAATTAGCAAGATAATGAAAGTCGCTTAGGTAGAAACTGTAGTTCCGATGTGTGCCTTTAAACTTGCCGACGTAGTTGCTCTGTAGAGGTTCTATATTGGCGATATTAATTTACTAACATGGCATCCCAACAATGCACAGGTCACTGGCAAAATTCCAACTATCGTCACCTCGAACCACTGCATCTCTCTAATCCTGAGAGAATAATCCGACGTTTGATAAGATTCTCCAGTTCTCGACTCACTGAACTAGAAATATACCTGAAACGAATCTTCTCCGTTAATTTGATCACGTTTCAATAATTCAAATAATCAATAATCCTGAGAGGAAAGCGAGGTACCATAACTCAAGATCTATTTGCACCCGAAGGCGTTGAGTACCTAATTTTTATGTTCAAGGCTTTTAGCATCCCCTCATAACGTTTTATACGCGCCCTGCGGGATATATGATCGTGAAAACAACTACAAAATTCTGCATAACAAAAAAGCAAACATACAAGCGACGAAAACAAGACAAATTCGTTCAAACGAGATTACTTGTAAACAGCCTCGTATGTAATATCTAGGAAATCGGATAAGTTATATGAGTAAACACCAACGTTTTACATAAGTATAAAAATATTTTATACTTCATTGGGCAAACTTTGAGGCAGCGCTAAAGTTTAAATTCAGGTTAATGAAGCATATGTATCTATTGGAGCCAAATTCAGAAACATAATATCTTGCTCTATTGATGAAAGCGTTCATTCGAACCTAAATATGAAAATGTTCACATCATTAACTCTAAGGAGGAACGGCAAAAGTTAAACGTTTTGTGGGAGCAAGTTCAGTAGTTTGAGTTCACCTTAACTTTCTTTCGATTGCTTTACAGTTTTGAATGTTCCTAGGAGCATTACCTACCACATGACTTGGGGAATGTAATTGAGATGGTTCTACTAATAAAACTTTCACTTTACAATACTTCTTTGAGAAGTTTAGTTCAGGAACTGCCTGTTATATTAAAATAGAACGATATACTTTAGTCAAAGCAGTAAGATACAAAGTTAAGACTGTTCGTTCATAAAGACACGCAAGTCATTAAACTAGTTAATAAACTTAAGTTTATAAACAATCAAAGGCTGAAGTAGAACAATTAAAAGATCAGTTTATCAGCTAAACTGTAATGGCCGGATTACATAGTTGTTGTCCACGAATAGTTAATAAAATTTAACTTATGGATGCGGTGCAATATTAGGTATACATATATACTACTAGCTACGCCCCGTGGTTTCACCCGCGTAAGTCCCGTTCCCGCGGGAATCTCAGAATAAAAAGTAGCCTATGTGTTGTTCCAGTTCGCCAGCTACGTATATTCTAAGTTTCATCGCAATCGGTTTAGTAGTTTTTGCGTGATAGAGTAACAAAGTCACATACATACCAACAAACTTTTGCGTTAGTAAGAAGATTAACATTGCGATAAAAATTGTTTAAAAAAATAAGCTAGGGAATTCCGTAAGTTCCACTTTATGTACTTACCTACTACTAGTGCAATTTCCAAATGTTTTCTTTGGAATGGAATGAAACATTTAAATTTATGACATCCACAGATTCCTTTAAAATACTTCTATAATAATATTATAAAGAGAACAGATTTATTGTTTGTTGTAATGTATAGGTAAGTACATTCATCAAATAAAGAAAGTAACATTTCATAAACCACGTGAAACGTAACCGAACGATTATATCATAATCATTGTATGGGGTATTTTGGTCAAAGTGAAGATGTAAGCAACGTCTGCAGTTCACGTGTCCGTAACCAAATAACACTTGAATACTGTTTGAATACCACCGACTCGGTTGCGTAACTGGCCAGCGCGTTGGTGAACCGTGACCTTTAATGCAAACCAATCATGCCAGTATCGCTCACGTAAGCATCTCAGCTGCACGAACGTTTCCAATTTATACATACCATGTTAATTGTTCTTCTGTTTTAATTACACCATTTATCTCCACCTAGGTAGGTCATCGAATGCCTCTAGTAAACTCTACGCAACAACGAGAAAATAAAACTTATAATCGATAACAAAATAATACAATTGTGACAAAAGTTTCAAACTCGATTCAATTTTCCGTGTAGAAACAAGGAAAACAACGTAGAAAGTCGCCGGCAACAATTTTGAGACAATCAATTATTAAAACTTTGAGACATTCACTCGTGTAAAATTTTCGATCATTTATGAAGAAGCTTCCAAAAAGTTTCAAGTTTTAAAGCATGATCGGTGACAAGGGAGTAGCACTAAGTGCCAATATCAATTTAACGTGTGGTAGACGTCATCAGGAGGTTGGAAGGGAGCCAAGCGAGCACCCCTCGGAGCCAAGTCACGGCCGGGGGTGGGCAGGAAAACAAGCTCCTGTTACTTCATCTAGACAACTTTTGTTCAGCAGCTATAACAACGAGTTTTCAACTTTTTAAATTGCTTACTGTGCTCTACCTCCGTATTGCGATGCGACTTTATTGGACATTGTTAAATATTTCATTATACCTAAATAAGATAAAAAGCAAGTTTTTATTAAAATAATAAGAGTATTTTGAATTTGGGAAATAGAATGAATTGTATAGCAGCGAAAGAAAATAAGATGTTTTCAAAAATTACCCTGGGTATCCATTATTTCTTTCGTTCAGTCTATCTTTTGTGAAATACTGTTCAAGAAATTGTTCATCAAAGAAACATTAACTGGAGTTCCGAAAACACATAAAAAGTTTCGGCATAAGAACTCTATTATAGTGTAACGCTTCGGTTGATCTCATTAAAGAAAATTAGCTTTGGCAACAAAATAATAATAATTGGAAGTCATCAAAGAAAATGGAAGGTAGACAGGGGAAGACTACAAAATATTTACTACACTTTTTCGATGGCCGGAACTTTATTTCCAAACGACTTTCAGGAAAAATCGCTAAGAGGGCGGACCTCAGGCAAAGAGCTGTAAATTTTACACTAGCCTCCATTACACAGATGATCGACCCACCATTATTGGCGACGGAGGAAAATTACTTCCGAGTCGCCACACGCAAATTGCCCAAATAACCACGCGACCATTAATATTTATAAGGAAGTAAAAACATAGCTTCTCTTCTTTCGAGAAGACATCAATTCTGTGCGAAACACTGCAAAACCTATACATATCAATGGGGCAGAAAGGGCACACGCACATACGCAATCCCGATATTTAAAAAGTCAGCTACACAAATAAAGAATTTTCCTTTTGCCATTGGAAATTGACAAGGGTGAGACTAGGGGTCCCCTCAACCGAAGCGTTCAAAAACTTTCTTGTGAAAAATCTCTGCGCTCGAACACCCATCGTCCTATAAAAGTCTACAAAATTTACGATACCATATAAAATAAACCACACACTTATATTCCATAATAAATATTTATTTATAGGCTGCATTTAATAAGTTTATGCCTTATTTACCATGGTATTATATAGTTTAAAGTCTCGTACAAATTGATTTGCCTAAGTTAATAAATATTCAAAGCCTTTCAGAATTGGTCGACACCGTGGTTTAAACCGAATACGAAACAAAAACTTTGGTCCGCTTTACCAATGCGATAAGTTTGTTGTTATTTGCATGCGCTGTATTTATGTGTACCAAAATTTCTAGTGAGCTCCGCTGGTAGATTCTATCTTTGTACTGGGAACGTTTGTTCGTGGGACGTTTTTTCCTTTTACAATATATTCTCGGAACGTGCATAGATATGACGGCTATACCTACCTAGTGGTATTCTTGTTATTCAAGACAATTAAATAACAAAACAGTCATAAAAGATACCTACGTATTTATTCTCATTCTTAGCTCTTACAAGAGCTGGTCTAAATACTAAAATTCTATTGAATGAAGACGGTTCAGGACGACTAAATTGTAGATATCCAATATTTGGATTACTCCACACATGAAGAGGCACATGTAGACGGTATCGGCTGAATAGATTTAGGATTTGTCGTCTGAAATATTCGGACGGTACTGAGTGGAAGCGCAATATCTAGTCCCCTAAGGCACAACTACGCCGGCCTCAATTGTTTAATCGGCGAAGTTCCCCGATACAAGCACAAAGTTCACCAACCGATAGGGCATGCTCGTTTCGCTTAATGCGAACTATGTGAACATTCATTTACCATATGGAATTACAAGAGCGCATTACAACCACAAGTCAGATAAAGATAAGTAGATGCATCCAGCTCTCGGTTTGACTGGAAATATGATATTTTTAATTCGAATTGACAAGCTCAGTTTGTTTTGATCCTAGACTTTTGCGGCGTGTTATCATGCAAAAATATACCAAAGCAGTATTAAAGTAACTACATCTATTAATATATAATTTATGCCTCACGGGAAGCAATAAAAATCTGTTATGAATATGCGTTCGTGTTTTGGATAGATTCCAACAAAGAACTTTTTTTATATAGGAGTATCTTTGTATTGTTATTGAATCATCTATTTTCAGAGTTCTATAGATTAAAAAATACAAAACGTATGGTGCGTGTTAGCCATTGTAAAATGCTTTTTTCTGACTGACTAGTCTATCAACAATATTATTATTTATTTATTTTATTATTATTCAACTAGCTGCGCGCCGCGGTTTCACCCGCGGAAGTTAAAAACGCGTTAAAACGGGCCCCGGGCGGCCGAGCGAGCGTTTCTCAAGCGGTTGCACTTTTTCGTTCATTACTCGGGTTCTGCTAATTGAATTTCGATGCAAAGTATACCACGACGTTCCTCGAAAATAGAACTATCCAATATTGAAAACCAGATTTCAATCGGATGAGTAGTTTTTAATTGTATAAGGAACAGACAGAGAAACAGACAGACATATACATGAATTTAAAAAATTATATAATTTTGTTCTACTACTTTTCCTAAGTCCTCTAGACAACATTTTTGTTAAATCTACTTCCAAGTACAGACTTTTTGTCCTCTCTTCCTTTATTATAAGCACAGACAGACAGCTCAAACCGTTAATAGTAGAAATGAAAGAAGAATGAATGAAATGTAGTGTGTTGAAATTTGGAGAGAGCGATCTTTATATGATTTAGGCAACAATTAGAAAGGGGTTTTCGAAATTCCCACGAAATCCGAACTTTTGTTGGTGCTGAAACCACGGAACATATGTAGCTAGTACGTGATATACATATACTTTTTTAGTACCTACGTTCTATCTATGTAGGTACTGCAATTAGAGAAGTGTTAAGCAAAATCTGCAGCAAACGTATGTCAATATAAACAAAGCTGACGTCTAAACAACGGTTGCAATCGACACTAGTTACAATCGTACCGCAAAGCCTTACCATTAGTGCATTGGAAATTCATCTTTAAGACTGAATAACTAAGAACAAAGAAGCCGCATCATAATGCTTGTAGTTTCAGAGTGAATGGAGCTCGGTGCGCTGTCGTCTGCAAGCTTCCTTCTCTGAAGGCTGTCGTGGTTGGCGACGTTGATATCTGCGACATGGTAAAGGAGAACTTGCGTCTTCAGTACAGATATCGACGAGGCGCAAGATGGTTATTATAATAAGGTATCAAGTTATTTCTGTTTTGTATTTTAAGCTTCAATGGATTTATAGGTTTAAAAACGAGATAGATATTCGCAAAATTATTGGAATCAGCTGAATGGGCCTTTTTAATTTTTATTATTTAAGTTGTTGGTGAATATGTTTTGTCAGGCAACATGCTATTATCATTCAATGGAGTGACTTCTCTTATGACTTAAAAATTATCAATTCTTCAAATTTCCTAATAAATTTTGATGGAGTATTGGTAAAGTATGTTTGTAAAACAAAAACATTTTCAGGCCCATTACAATCAGTCGTATCTTCATCTGGTAGATTCAAATCGACGTGTAAAAGAGCCAATTGTGGCCCATTTCCGTAACGAATCCAATTTCGCTTGATTGCTCTTCCAAACTGATGAATCGTAAAGAGAAAACAATTTCGCGAGATATCGAATTAGGGAGAAGTCTGTTGTAAGTATGTTAATTTTATTGAACACAAAATCAACCGTTTTTTCTTTTCATTCGATTACAATGGACGGACATGTTTTTTTATCAGGTCGGTGTTTTTCGTTATCGATCAATTCGTTTCGAATTCGTGCATTAATATGCTACACCATTAAAATGCTAATAGGACAGAACCATGTCAAAATAAGTAAAAAGTAGGAATTTCCTTTGTAAGTCGATGTTCTGAAAATGTCTAATCTTGTCTTAGTCTAAGCATTATTTTTAGTTTGACAGGGTTCAACCCTTATGCCATACATACAATTATTTTCCATGTTAGCCAATTTTATCAGAGTCAGAATAGGATTTATAATCCTATCTTCTTTTATAGTGGCGTGGTTTACCTAATGAAATACAGTGGCTTACCTAATTTAACAGAGATAGCAACGACAGGCCTGATTTCCGTATCTAATTAAACAAAATTTAATTTCAACATCATGGCAGAAATTTTTAAATTTTGGATAAAGACTTACACGGTTGAAACCGCGGGGCGCAGCTAGTCTTATGAATAAAAATGACTCCCTATTTCGCGTGGTCACGGCATCACGTTTGAACGGCTGGACCGATTTCGATAAATCTTTTTTTGTGTGTTCGTTGTGATCAGGAGAAAGAAAAATGCTAATTATTCAACATCGGGACTGACGCGGGTGAAACCGCGGGGCGCAGCTAGTTCTACATCTTTATCAGTTCAATATTAATAACAATCATGTTGCAGTAGAACGAACAGTTACAGACATATACAAAACTGGGGAAAAGCGAGCGAATAATTCCGCAGTATTTTTGCTTGGTACAAGATTGACGTACCCGCCGGGGCATGTTCCGTATCCGAGGAGTATGCATCAACTGGGTGACGTCAGCAGAACACAGACACACAAGCACATCCGACGGCGTCAAATGCAAACATCCGAAATCGATCGTAATTGACACGGGGAGAGCATTTGTGCAGATAAGCTTTGTGTTTGGTTTACCTACTGACTCGTCATCGTGACGTGAAATGTCCCTACCTAATTTCAAAGACGGTAATTGACATATTGATACCGAGCGCGTTTGCTTTATAAAGGCATACTCGTAAGCAGGGACTGTATCCCGGTATGAATATATGTACAATATTTTTTGTATGACGTCATTACATTAAATTACGGTACTCAAAAGTAGCAGTACAGATATCTTTAAGTACCTTTATATCTGGGTAGCGTAAAATTTTGGTAGGTACAGATATTGTTGATAAGTACTTGTATTATTTGTGTATTTCAATCATATCGATTACCTTTATGTTTATTTTATAACTTATTTTTTGACACAGAAATTAAATAAGGGTTAAATAACTGTACTGGGACATATAAGTACAGATATTATTACAGTATTTTGAGTACTGATATTTTACTAGTCCTATTAAAGCACTTTATACCGATATGCACTTTCTAGGCCTGTGTAAAAATTTGAGTACTGAAATTTTTATATTAAATATTTAAAACCGATTTTGAACGCAATTTGAAATTTATAAACTGTTAACTCTCAAATTTTAAGTGGCGTTTCTGTATTTTTACTGTTAGTGAAATAAAAACCAAAAGCCGTACTCAGAATTTAAGTAGGATTTAAATTAATTAGCGACACACCTCCAGTGCGGACATAGGTCGAGGTCCATCTGTATGGAATACGTGCTCTTTTTCTTGCCGGTGGTCAACCTTCATAATCATCAAGAAGAGTGATGTAGCGCAAAGTCGGTCGTCTAATTCTTCGGGAACTCTTAACTAAACCGATTTTTATGAATCCTGACAAGGACATATAATGGATACTCTTTGGATAATGTAAAGAAGACCACACCAGACCAGAAGAATACGCAGGTTTTAGGTACAAAAGTCTTGCAATATGACATACTTTAGTAATTTTATTAAAAAAAAGGAGTTGCATCTATACTTATTATAAAAGAAGAGAGGACAAAAATTCTGTACTTGAAAGTACATTAAAAAAAAGTTGTATAGAGGACTTAGGAAAAGTAGTAGTACAAAATTATATAATTTTTTTAAATTAATGTATGTCTGTCTGTTTCTCTGTCTATTCCTTATACAATTTAAAACTACTAATCCGATCGAAATCTGGTTTTCAACATTGGATTAGTTATATTTAGGAAGAACCTCGTGATATACTTTACATCGAAATCCAATTAGTAGAACCCGAGTAATGAACGAAAAAGTCGGCTATGCACTATTTCTACGGAGACGAAGTCGCGGGAACAAGCTAGTAATTAATAAGTAGGTATGGTTTGGCATTGTCGAACGTTTGACACAAAGCTAACATCTGATAACAGAATTACGTGTACATTGTGGTATTATATTACGTAAAGGTTTACATGATCGATAACGAATCCTATCATCTCATTATTCAGATGATTCAAAGCCAGCTTTAGTCGCAAGCCCGTTTCCAAATGAACCATTTGGATTAATTAAAATCGCAGCAAAAGTAAAAAAAGTCCAAACTCTTTGAAGCTCAAAAAGATGTCCGCCATAGAGATACTAATGCATACGTATTTTTACAAACAAACCTTAAAGTCGAAATAGTAAAAACTATTTTGTTCAAAGCTATAAAAACGGTAAGAAACAAACCCGACGGAGCGAACCAATTAAACGTTCCTATAAATATCAGTATTATGTATTTCGTAATTTGTTTTATTGCTCAAGACATATTTTACTACAAATATTATAAAGGATATTTATAATCAGTATATTATTTTTTGACAATCAACATGACGTATCATTTTTTTTAGCATCCAATGATCCTCTTTTTTATGTCGATGTTAGTTGAGAAAGAAATTATATCTTCGAAAAATGTTGTCACAAAGTATCTCCAATTTACGGTATTCAATGAATGCTGGGTTACAGCAACGCAACAATAAGAATACTCATCATATCGCGTGCAAGCTGTAGCGTTGCCACAGCACAGATTCAAAACTCATTAAAGCCTACCGACGCGGACGATGAGACTATGATGATTGTTCTAAACGATGTCATGGTTCTCACGTCTCATTTCCCAACTGACATTACGGAGTCGAACCCCGACCTATTGACATTCAGAGGATACATGACGGCGCAACCGCTCTCACATCTCATCTTACCTGAAACAAAACATTTTAAATATTAAACGAAATCAAATTACGCGGCGATCATAAAGTGGGTAGGGAAAAAAAGGTGGTAAACATATCGCACAATGTTATAAAAGAAGTTATTCGAAAACGCGTGGCAGAATTTTACAACGTACGGACGTAAAACCTTGCAATACGCCCCAGTTAGAAGTCAATCATAAAGATACGCCAGCGGAATAACGCACAACACTCCAATGGACCTCACCATGGCGCACCATTTTGGGCGATTCGACATTTTATCGCATCGTAACCCAACCGAGTGGGGGAGTATATTCATACGTCACACGTTAATTATCGTAATTTCAAGCTAAACCCTGAAATTAATGTTAAGTTTATTCGTTACCATATAACCAAACACGTGTACTTATAAAGTTATTAATGCGTATCGTAAACATGCGTAATTTTAAACTCCAATACTCATATTGCGTCAAGTTGATTTTGAAGTAGCACTCGCAAGAAATTAAACATTAACCATTTCAATTACCGATGTTAAATTAAAAGGCATCCATCAAAATGTAATTAAATGTCATAAATTAGACTGGCAGTTTGATTTAAAGTGATTAGAAAATTAAAAGGTTTAAACTATTAAACACTTAGAAGCAATAGAGTTTTGTCTATCACCGCCTTTTTGATAAATTTTAAAGTGTTTCCTACACTTGATGACTATTTTTTTAAAATATACTTACAAAAAATTGACACCCAAAAATTCGCATTTGGCTCGGAGACGGATCCCCAGAGATGCAGATTGAAATCCTATTGGGTGCGAATTTTAGGGAAGCATATCTTTAAATTTATTATCGCCTTGTTTAGTTAAGTGATAAATTCTTCATTTCTTCTTTATATTGGTACCTCGGTCAGAGTGATACAAGCTTGTGCTTAATGTAAAACCGATGTGTGTAATCTGAGAAGTGCCTAATAAATTTAATAGCAATAAACGAAATTTTTGTTTGATTTGATTTACTTTGCGGTACAATTGTCAAGGTCGCGCGGGGACACTTGCCTCTTAAAAAATAAATAATAATACGTGAATTAAGACCCGGTGAAATGTAACTAAAGTATAAAGTAGTTCCTTGAGAAGTTGAATCTAACAGTGGTCTCCCATATTCAAAGCAATAACTCATGCATGTTAATAAATAACATAATCTCGCCCCCAAAATACGTCACATATCAACCATCATAAATTTCCCCGATGTGTCATGGCTGTTAAAGTGCTATTTATGTAAATGTGTCAAAACGCATTACAACATAGATTAACGATGTTGAAACGAGTGACGTGTTTAATGTTCTCATCTAAATTACAAACATACAAAGATAACATTTCAATAATTGTATCTAATTATCATTTATCTATATACAAGGTGGAAAAAAGACCGTGGTTAGAGGAAGAGTACTCTTTCCGGAACAAGCAGGTGATTTTTTGAAAATAAAGGAATGTTTCCTTGCAAAACTTGCCATCATCAATATTAAGAGTACTTTTCCTCCAACCACTTTATTCCACTTTGTATATAAATTCTAGCCTACGCAACATTGTACGAAAGGAAGATGAGAATTCGGAAAACTCATCGCAGTTGAAAATACAAAGGGGGAACCCATTCGAGGACAATTACCAACACGATGGACCGACCACACCAGAGACTCAGTCTCCACCAAGTTCTACACAACCGTCAAGAAAGCGATGGACAGGAACCGGTGGCGATAAGTAATTGGCGCAAAATGCGGACAACCAATTAGTGACCACGATCCTCAGTCATGAGAAAACGACTTTAAAGAGAGAGAGAGAGAGAGAGAGAGAGAGAATTTATTATATTATTTATAATTATTAATGTCCTGACTTACTGACCTATATATCAACCCAAACCCAAACTGATCCTAGAGACATGAAAGTTGGAGAGTGTGTTTTTGGTGATGTGTAAGCATCCACTCTTCTTCTTTTGCGTATAGTGGTGTGGCTCACCTACTGTTAGAGTTTCCAGGTCGCCCTAAGGCCTCCAACCTAGCGACTGCTATCAGAAATAAACACTAAAAAACCGGAACCAACTGCTTAAAGTGTCTTCCGAAGTCTTCCCAACCAAGTAATGACCGCGTTAACCCGCATGACCATCTACTAATGCATTAACTAAAAAAGGTTTTCTTATTTCGAAATTCTACCCCTTAGGGGAACATAGGCTACTTACACGGGTGAAACCGTGGGGCAATTAATTACCTACTAATATTACCCCTTAGGGGTGAAATGGCATGAATTGTAATCAATTTTTTTATTCTCTTAATCATTATACAAGAAAATTGGTACACTGTATGTGTAGGGGGTGGGATGATCCTAATACTATCCCAATCCTGTCTTAATTCTGTAGGACACGCAATCAAAAGCTAATCATTACCTAAAAGCCTCAATATCCTTCCATCGAAATAAAGTTCACAATTATATTTAACAAACACAAACGCTTCAGTTCTACTATATATATTTTCTCAAGTTGTAAACAAAATTAATCCACGTTTTGGAGATGTACTCTGCACCTGGCTAAGCCACGTCTTACTAATTATTTCGTGACACGACCCCGAGAGCGGTAGGTAGGTCCTCCTATTGTATATGCTGCATGATTTTACAATAAACCCCACAGGGTAAATGATAGTGCTGTACTTACTCACATATCACAAATGATAGGGATTAGGTTACCTTCCTAGAAGTGCTGTTATGGTTATGTTGCGTTTGAAGAGAAATATTAGTTTGTATTTACAAAGTTAAGGGTTAGACGGAGAATTGGGGTAATGAGACCTTTAGACGGCCTCTGTGGCGTGTCGGAAGAATAACCGGCTGTGCTGCATAAGAGTGCGGGTTCGATACACGCTGGGGACAAGTATTTATGCTGACCATGAATGTTTGGTTCATGTTCGGAATGTTTTCTATATGTAGAACATAAATAAATATGATAATTGAAGTTTTGATAGGTTTATTTTGTACAAAATAGACATTCATTTATTTCGCAAAAACAAACCATTTCCAAACAATCTAACACCGTTAAAAAAATAAGAATTTTCTTCTTCAGTATGTGACGGGGGGCGTTATAATGTTACCAGTGTCGATATTTATTTCGATAATAGCTATGCGATGTGCGCCGGGTCAGTTAGTGCCAAACAAATACCTACGTAGGCAGTACTGCATTAACATTTCAAAGGTTATACTTATACATTGAAGTAGATAATGAACTGAACGACGCAACGTCTCCTTTGTGAAGTCTGTTTATTGTCACTAGAGGTGAGTGAGCGTCTGCGCGTCATTTCTCGAGAAATAGCCGAAGAAATAACATAACAAAAAAAATACTCTAAGCTCGAATAGAACTGCCACATCTATCCGCTTTATAGGTCATTTCACTCATTCCATCCACTTATTTCAAAGGGATCTTCTGTTACGAGCGAATGGGTTTCGCAAATAAACCTAATTTTATCTGAACAATACGATGTTTCTTTTCAATTTAACAAATTAAACGGCTCGGGTGCAAACTGAGCCGAATAATCTTAGGCTATATCGAGTCGGGAACTCGTCGAATTTAATACGGGTTCTATAGAATTCCTTACTTTAAGGATTTTACTTTCTAATTCGCAATTACATAATTTTTAATTTCGTTATTGTAAACTTTTAGTATTTTTTGTCTTATCTTTATTATCTTTTGGTATTTTTACGAGTGTGAAACAGTCGAAATTGTTTTTTTAAAGTGCGAATTCTTTGTTGAACTCTTTGTCGTGTTTAAACGTTGTTAGGGTACTTACCGTACTTTAAAACGAAAAAACGAACTCTTAGAAGATAACTCGTTTGTATGTCCGCCTGTCACCCTGTCACCATCAATATTCTCAGAAACTGCGAGACCTAACAAGGTGAGTTGCATGAGTGCCCATATAAAATATAGAATCTTCATCTCTGTCAGCAATAACAGACCCAACGCCGAGGGTTCTGTACCAAAATACAGTCGAAAAAGAGTACAGAACCCTCAGCGCGCGAGTCAGTCTCGCACTTGACCAGGTTTTTACGATACACTCACTACTTTTATGTAGAAGCGATAATGAATACAACATTTACGAGTCTCATTCGTATTTATATTGCTACTAGCAGCGCTCAGCGGTTCCACTCGCGTATTATCGAGATCAAAAGTCACTCCAACACTTAAACTATCCCTATGCAAATTTTCACCCAAATCAGTCGAGCGGTTGAACCGTGAGAAACAAATATATTTATTGTCCGAGCGACCGAAGCGAACGAAGTCTGCTTTAAGTCTGGCCAATTTCTTTTTCGTTGGTCAGTATGTTTTTCTCCTGTATATGTCGTACTATCCGCGTAAGTTCCGTCCCCGCGGGAATATCCGGATAAAAAGTAGCCTATGTGTTATTCCCGGTATCTAGCTACCTATATTCTAAGTTTCATCGCAATTGGTTCAGTAGTTTTTGCGTAAAAGAGTAACAAAGTTACATACATGCAAATTTTCGCGTTTGTAAAAGTTATTAGTAAGATTTCTAAACTGATCTTCACGAAACTCAGATTTAGGTAAATCGAGGTTATATTTTTTTTGTCTTGGGAGATTTTTGATCGGTAGGATATTTCGGCCACTACGAGGATTTACCTACTAGGTGCATGCGCCGCCCGTCCCGTCCCTCCCTCGGAGGTCCCGATATGCGTCAACACCTCGACGCCTCGACGTGGGTACGCAGCTGCAGTCGCCAGCCGGCCAGCCGCCCCGCCGCGCCCTTCAAAGAAGAAAGAGAGGGGTAGCGTTCGCGCCGAACCCCCTCCCAGCGTCCTGCCTCTAGCCGCTGCCAAGGGTCAACCTGACAAGGATGGCTTTATCAAAGTGGAGAAGAAGAAGAGAAAACCACCTTGTCGTAACCTGAGTGGCTCTGCGCCGACCGGACCGGACAATATTCTGCGTCCCGCCCAACCTGTGACGTACATCTACGTCTCCCGCCTGCATTATACCACGAAATCAGATGATGTCGTGGAGTACTTGCGGTTGAAGACGAAGTACCGCCTGTGGTTCGAACAGTTAGAGTCGCGCCGCAACGTGAACTTCAGTTCGTTTGCTGTACGGGTGCCTACAGAGAAGCTATCGACCTTCCTGAAGGAGGAGCTGTGGCCGAAAGGAGTCGTGTTCCGCAAGTTCCGTGGACGCCGCAGACCACCCCCCGTGCAGCCGCTAATCTCGCACCCTCGTAACACGTAACATGTTATGTAGTTCGTGTTTAGTTATAATAATAATTTATATGTATGTTAGTTAATAAGGTATATATTTTTATGGATTTATTAGGCGTCTATCTATATTGCATTATATTGTTTCCTCGGTTACTGCGATACAAGCTTGTGCTTAGTGTAGAATCGATGTCTGATATATGTAATTTGAGAAATGTCTAATAAGTGTTATAGTTAATAAATAAATATTTGATTTGATTTGATTTGATTTGAGGTAAGTAAAATATGGTTTGTGTTGACATGATGTTCGCGAGGTCTACTGTTTGTAGAACTTCTAGTATTCTTAGTATGCACATAGTTTTACAGCAAAATGTTGGGCAGTGGAGTCGACTACGTCATTCGGAAAATTTCACATCGAACGCGAGTTGGTTTAACAAAAACCGGTGATTGCAATCCGCCTTCAATTAGCAACAGTAAACTGGATAATGGGGCGATATTTATTTAAATTAAACTGCTGGATTATTGGATTTAATACTACGATAATTATGGTGATAATAATATTATTTCAATATCTCTGCATAAAAAAATAACATAGTGTTATTATGTTAGGTACATAAAAGAGGAATTATAACTATAGGTATGTTACAATGAATGTTTTCAGGGCCCTGGTCTTTACGTTATAAACGTCACCCATCATAGTACAGTCCGAACCAGTCGTGCTTAACCGCACGATTATACAAGATCGGCGGACGCGATTTAAACGTCAGTAGTATTCTTCTTTTTTTTATATATGGCTATATTTCATTTGGACGTTAGCCGGTGTCAAGTATTATTAATATTTGCAAGTTATTTGCAGCGTAACAGTCAAGTCGTCATAGTTAAAAGTCAAGTCGAGGGAATCATTGATTTTAACCCGAAATTAAACAGTTTAATCGCATTTGAACAAGGTTTCACAAAAATGAAAATTTAGCAACACATCTCCTCCCCACTAAAACACAAACTTTAGTAGTCAGAGTTAAAAAAAAACTATTTTTTTTTGTTTATAACTTTGTTCCTAGAAGTAACGCCGAAGAACTCAGACAATCGTCTAAAATTATGCAAAATTTAAAATTCGATCAAATTACCTACATCTACCTAATAAATATAACAGGTGTACTATAATTACTGTTTAAATATTAATATTAGAAACAAAAGATTCTTTTAATGTTAATTTAATTAACAAATATTTGCACAACAAAACTATTTACATGCTAAATGGTTTTAAATACACGGGTGAAACACGTTGAATATATGTAAATAAGTACCCACTGAAAATAAATAAAGAAAAAAATAGTTCGAAATAAAAACATAAATTAGTAGTGAATGCAACTTGATTAGGTAATACTTTCAGAATGGGCATTGTTAACCTAGGTATGTTTTTGTTTCTAACCTCTATTGTTTCACTGAAGGGTAAAGGCCTTCGTGGAATCTATCCAATCAGCCTGGTTTGGCTAAATCAAGGAGCCATTATTATCATATTATTATATATGGTCTCATAGTAATAATAAATAAATGTATTTTTTTAATCATAGCACTCTCAATTAGATTTCGTTTGTGAGTCGATGCGGTTTTTTATTTATTAGTTTGTGAAACATTTACACTACACATAAAATTATTTAATCCTCTAACTAACTCCTGAATTCCATTGACACTGGAGACCAAGATAACAATCCAACAGAAATGAAGGCGTTCATAGGTTATGGATGCAGGAACCTTTACTGTCTTCACAATTTACAAGATCCGACCGTCTTGCTCAATGACTGCACCGGCATATATACGAGTACGTAAGTGTTGGATAAAGTCCATAAGCCGCGGCAGAAGCCATCCATTAAAAATCAACCACAAAAACTTAAAACAGCAAAATGAAATCACGTGTCTCGGTTAGTTACCGCGATAACAAACACTATTGAACGGTAACGTATCTATCTCACCTCAAAGACCATGCGACTAAACTAAGTAACATTTAGTTTCTAAGCGTGAACCAAATAGAGCTCAACCTCAGCCCAACTAACGATGCAGTAAAACTGGAAAGTGTCATAGTGTAATTTGTATGCAGGGGCCAAAACGGTGGCGTCATAAAGAGCGTACTGATACTGCATTGTAAACTTTACGCCACCTCCCATTCCGAAGTGGTTTATTGTACAAGTTTAGAAAAGCTATTAGAACAAGAACTCAACTCCCGGCATTTATTTACATATTACAAATTACACAAATACCATAAATAAAGCTGACGATTCCGATGTTTAATAATTCCTATATATTTTCGAATGAAAACAACAAATTTAATCGACGCTACCCCTTTCAACGTCTGTACTAAGCTAAATTGAAAAGTAAACTTTAGGAAATATCAACGTTAGAACAGAACAACTTTTGAATTAAGGAAATAGTGCCAAAAGTGTTATTTCGAGAATAGAGAAACATTTCTGTTTGAAATAAAACGTTTCCTACTTCGAATGAGAGTGGCTTGGTGAAAACATGTCAGAGAGACATTCAAAGGAAACGATAGGCATTGGCAGGAAATCATTAACTCGAATGTATCTGTAGTTCGCAGTACAGTACCAATTCAAATATTGTACCTACTTATAAATCAACGAATTGTCAGTAATAATAATAAAGCTGGCAGCAATAAGCTGCACTTTCGAATATACTGACGCAAGTCAGAGCTTTGTCGTAAAGGTAGCGAAACATAAAACAAGTTGCATAAGAACTTACGAAGGACCGGCAACTTTACGTGAGAGTTTCCTGACCAAGGAAAAACAGTCTCGAGTCATGACAGCGTCGTACGTGACAAGCGTCGGTAACAACCTAGAATGTCCGACAACCGACGACGCCGCAAACTGCCTAACTGACTGGCTTTAATGAAGTTTTGACTGCACACCAAGTCCACCTACACTTAGACACGGACTTGGTCAAAGTTCGCCTTTGATGCAATTACATTCATTTCTCCTCACGACCGGCTTTTTTGATAACAATGTTTTACGTGACTAACATTTTTGTATGAATATTTGCTATTGCTGGAAAAATGATAGAAAAACTAAAGGGTAAAGTTAAAAGTTCTCAAAAACCAATTCAGCGTTCAAACAAGCGACCGAATCGAAGTTGTAAGTGGTCGTTCAGGATCGAGATAAAGTATACCTACACCCAATTCGGAGATTGAAGCAATTTTTCAGCTACCTTATGAATATGCACGGACGGAGGTAAAGAGTTGAATTGCTTCCGTTTCAGGCGCTCTGGTCTCGCACAACCGCACCGTTATTACCTTACAATTTACAACCGTTAACCCACAAACAAAGGGGGCGTTTATTTACGTCGAGAAGGCACGAAGAAACTTCCACGGCGGATGATGCACCCCATGGAGTTATACGGATGCAAACTTTCACGTAAACATCGGAGTACATAGAGAACTACCTACATACCGGTAAAGTGTGTAAAGCCTATAGGAAAATTGAAATCCACAAACGTACCTACATTTATCAATCAAGTTAAATGTCATTCTTTCTAATCGGATACATAATTAGAATTATTTAAATTGCAAATGGGTCCATAAAATATATAGTTCGATGTCTTAAACATTTACTTTAAACTTATAAATATGTAAGAATTATTCTCGTCGCAAACCACGACGATGCCGACGACCGTCGACCGTCTGTCGTCGTCGCATGTATTTAGTTACCGAGACGTAACGTCCTGTTTTTCTCATACAATTTACAACGGTTAAACTGGCAAACAAAACTCCAGGGAGCTTATTTACACAGGCCCACAGAACGGAAGTTCGAACGAGCGAAACGGAACTAACAGGCCAGTAAAGGAAACAAACGTAAATCACCAAATTCACGACAAACATCTTAAATTATATTACTTAGCTATTATTTAAGCAAAAGAAAAGCAGATTTGAGAATAACAGCTCGGTCTTGAAGGTTTCCGCTAATAAGCAATTTACAATATTACGATTTAGATTTGTTTACGACAGAAAAGTTTTTACTTTGATAAGTGGACGCCGCCCGCGAAACTTGTTCGCTATAATTTTAATTAAATGTCATGAAGTTTGACGATTGTTATATCTTATGAGAGCTTATTATATATGTGTTTTAGTAGGTATCTATGGAAATACAAAAGGTAGATTTAAGATTCCACAGCGATGTTGACCGAGCAACTTAGGAGTTGTGTAATCCGACAATTTGCCGTTCCTAACTCGCAAACACAACAAAACAATGCGAACATATTCCCGGAGCTGAAAGGAAGTTTACTCGAAAAGGCAACTAGCGGTGGGAGAACCTTATATTATTATATTTATGATATGTTTCTGTGTGTCTCAGTTTCTGTGGTAATTTTTACTCAGTTAAAATAATATCATAACATCGGAAATAAGGTACACTAAAATACTCCAACACTTTGCCGAGCTACATGGAATTGGTTGTCGTAAAAGGCGACTATAGAGACTAGCTAATCTGGAGTGCTTCCTGCGCGGTTGCGGGTAAACTGCTCGATCACATACCAGCAGATGGCTGTCGGTAGGGACGCTATAACATATAGGTTTCAGTTTGTGGCTTCATTTTCCACCTACTTTTAAGATGTTAATATTATTAGTTGTATTAGTAGTTATCGTAAATTTTGTGATATTTTTGTATTATGTACACAATAAAGAATTAATCAATAAATTAATTTTAATCTTTAATCCATCGTTTAGAACACCAACTTTTTTTATTTTTAGTAAATTTCTTACACATTCATTAAGTACTTTATTAACAGAAATATAAAACAGTATTATTCAAATACACCGCCACGAAACGAATGCAATAAATACGAACGTTATGGTTGATAGCAGTTTATAGTTTGACAGTTCTTGAGTTAAACGCTAGTGTTTGGCTCGAAGTCGCAATGAAAACGCAACCAAATGTCCCTGATAAGTGTTTATGGTCCAATTAGTGGTAATCGAAATGAGGCCTATCGGGCCCCGACCAACACGAGCCTGATAATAGACAAGATAGGGCCCGTCCAAAACCTCCACAATACTACACATACTTCCACAGAGTCAACAATATAAATTCTGTCAATAGGTAACCCATTTCGTTGGTATATCTGTTTAGATAGAAGGACCCAATTTGGGAAACGTTCTGTAAATTAAATACCAACACTGGAACTGCAGGACGCTGTTAGTCTGTGCTAATTACTAATATTATAATGAGGAATGATTTGTTTGTTTGTAACGAATAGGCTTTGATACTACTAGGCCGATTTCAAAAATTCTTTCACTAATAGAAAGCTACATTTATCAAGAAGTAATATAGGCTACTTGATTTTCTCATGCGATCGGAACTTACGCGAGTGAAACCGCGGAATGTAACTAGTCGTTTATACGTAAGGGAGGACTTATAAACGACTAGTACAGTTCTGCAGTTTTATCCGCGGTTCTGATCCCGCGGAATTATCGGGATCTAAATCCCGTGGGAATTTCGAAAAAATGCTTTCTTAGATTTCTTACACATCACAAAGAACACACCCTCCAAATTGTATGTGTACAGGACCAGCTGCTTAACTGTCCCTTGATATGTGGTTCAGTGAATAATTCAGTAAGGACTAATTTGAATTTTATATTTAAAGAGGGTTATGTAACGTATGTTTCTGTCTATTAACTTTGAAGAAGAATCAAGAATCATACTCAATTTAGATTTATCTTTTGTATTCGCGACTTTGTATTGAAATTAAACGCATTTTCCGGTTTTGTTCGCGTTATTTTTAGTAACTACATTATATTATTATTATATAGGTATATTATATTTATATATTAATATGAATCTTACTAAACATTTATCAAATTATATTAGAAATCGGCTCTCCACTAAGCACAAGCTTGTATCGTAGGAACTGAGATAATATAATAATGTATAAAACATTTGATAATAATTCAAATTGTATACCTTACAGACTAACATACATATAAAATATATAGATCTAAAATTAGGTTTAAGGGTTTTCTATCTTCGGTCGCGCTTCCCAAAAACGTCGTACATAATTGTTGCAATGCTACGTTTCGATGCCTTTGCAGACTTCTTCCTCAGGGTAAACTGAGATGTAATTTGTCATTTTTATTGTTCTAAAACGGTACCGACTCTAAACTACCGCCCCATCTAATATTTATGTCAAAACTGTGTACTTACTCTATTTAACATAGGAAAACAACACTCTAACCACAGAGATAGCTAAATTTAGTTAAATTAATGTTAAATTTACCTAATAATGACTGCTATTATTCCTTGTGTAATTTAGTTTGTTTTGCTATAATTTTAACTCAAACAAACAAAATTGGGGAAAGGATAATTAGAAATGTTTTTGTATATAAATAATTCAGCTTATCGTTCAAAAAGACTGTTTCCGGGAAAATCCGACTGCTCATTAAAAAAGGATTACTTAACGTAAATAATATTTTAATAAGGTAGTAAGGAAGTACAATGCAAAACAACTAAAATAATAATAGGTAAGTAGTTCCTAATTATTTCTAATTTTGTAAAGATGTTTACATTTATCATATTTTATATTACATCTTCATTTAACAAATAAATAAATATTGCACAACATTACACACATAGCAATCTAGCTCCAAACTAAGCACTATGCTTGTACTATAGGTACTAGACAACGGATATACTAAATATTAAATACTTTTTTTGTAAATACGTACATTTTATACATAGATAGACATCCAGACCAGATACAAATATGCATATAATAAAAATAAGCATAAATATTTGCACCCGGCGGGAATTTAATCCTTGCAGAAACACCACAGAGGCCGTCAAATTATTTGGGAATTGAGTTCTATAGGATCAAAACTACGCCGACATGGATCTAACTTTATAGGACAAGCTAGCTCGTTACTTAGATCACTCGTTCACTTACTTGCCATTTGTACCCTTGCATTGCGGACAATTGCGAACGTGACAAAACTAATATTAACATTACAGTGCACGTATTTACGCTTCAGTGCATGGAATGAGTCCTGGTACAGTTTAGGGTTACCAAATGAAGAAAAAACAAGAGTCCGGAGTACGCCTGATTTCTATTAAAAAAGCCTGAGTTTTTTTATAGTTTAGTATTTTTTCTCATACATATGAACAATTTTGAAAGTCATAATATTATCGTTTTCATACACTGCGGATCTCGCTTACGCGTTGCACATCGCGCTCAAAGTTCTTAAAAGGTAGGTATGTTCACATTTTAAGTATAATAAAACTGTTTGAGTACCTACTTGGATAAATAATTATTTATTTCATTGTGCAATTATTAACTAAGGACGATTATTTTCTGTTTGTTTAGTTTTTTAATAAAATATCTTTAAAATGTAAGAAAAATGAAGATGTTATGAGTTTTGCAAAATCCGGCCGCAATCCTGAGAAGAGACCAAAAACCCTGAGATCTCAGGACAAATCCTGAAATATGGTAACCCTAAGTACTGGAGTACACGTAGATAGTGATCAAACGTTCATAAGTGCTTACTTGTTAGGTTTAGATCTCCGCATGCGTTATGAATTCGTCAGTACTTTCACTCTCAAATGAAAGTGAATATTGAGTGACACTGACCTTAAACTCGTTTTGGCGTTTGTGTCGCTATTTGTATGAATTTGCTGTCTAATACCCATTGTATATACCCATTATAGAGCGGTGTTGGTCTTTCATTCTGAAGGTCGTCGTTTCAAATCCCGGCCGCGCACCAATGTGTTTTTCTTTAAGAAAATTTTATGTGCGCTATTAACATCGCTCTTACGATGGAGGAAAACATCGTGAGAAAAACCACGGCTTAAAATCACGCACAAAGGACCAATAGTAGGGCTAATTGCGGAAACACACAAGTTAAAACTTTAACTTTTAACTTTACCCATTGTATAAGCCTAGTTATACTTTAACACTATGTGCAAAATTTTACGATATTTATTTTCAAAATTCACTACGATGACTAGTTAACCTCCAACTAATTAACGGTTTCAGTAAACTCGATATTAAAATCAACATTACAGAGAAATCTTTTAAACTTACACGATTTATTAAAAGACTAGGATCAAGACTATTGTAACATAGTTGAAACTTCGAGGTAAGTAAATTTTAAAATAACAATACGCGAATGAGACCAGGGAAAAAATGTTAACATGTAAACATTCCGAAAAATTTAACATTTTGAGATTTCAACGTTGTAGGAATTCAACATTTGGTTCTAAAGAAAATGAAAATGTTAAACAAATCTAAACGCTGCAACAGAGTCCCCACAATATCATTTAGAAATACCTATGTAGCATTAACCAAAGCTATGTACAAAGTCGAATGAAACTATGAAAATCGCGTGAAATCCTCGAATCATGGTTCGCTGGAACTTGCTAACTAGGTAAGTTTGCTTAGGTTTTTTTTGTTAAACTCACATTGTTCTAACAGACTGGCTAGATTTAGACGTTTAATGAAACTGTATTACGTACATTGCATTGTACACTTCGCCAAGGTTTTAAACGAAATTAGGTACTGAAATACAGACTTTACAATATACGCTAGAGAACTAATTTTTGCAGTAAAACTGCTGTGACTATAACGGAAAGAATATTCTTGTCCGTTTTTAATAATCGTTATTTATTTGAAATTAGCGCAAAAATCTAATTTTAGGTACCCAAGTACAACAACGCATTTAAAAATATTATGTAGTTTGTACTACAATTATGTAAGGCCAATAGTTCATTCAATAATCGTGCCCTAGCCTAGACTTAGCCAAATTACTCAGCGACTTTCCAGACTTTCCTATTACTTAGCTGAAAGCGAGAATTAAGAGGAGGAATCGAAGAAGTGGTACATTTGGTTGTCAATCTTAGTAATTACAAAACAAACTGGAACCATATTTTAGTGTTTAATTTAACTTTCTTTTGCCTTTATTTTGGTAGTTTTGTTTACACGATTTATTTATCTTTTACATCATACAAAAAACAACCCTTTAAAAACATGGTTTTTGATTTTACAACGAAACGGGACATTGGCTTTTCCTGTGTTGATTAGTAGTAGGTAATCTGCACTTCAAATTAGTAATACTGTTTTACCTAATAAGCAATATAATTTATATAAAACGAGAAATACTGTTTTAGCGCTTACTAGAAACGTCGAAACTAGACCTCTACCTATAGTAAACTTAGGAGTTTTTAGTTTATCAATCCTTCGCCTTTATACAACTGTATAATATAACTACAACTAACTATAAGTAATATCCGTTGTCTAGTCACCTTAACACAAGCTTAATAGCTTGCCATGGGGCTAGATGGCGCTGTTTGTTGCTGTAATAGCAGTATAATTTATGTAATCCCTAGTAAACAATCGCAACCAAAACAACCTCTTTAAAAAGGTAGATTAGATCCAATTAATGCGACTGGCTAAGTGGTAAGCCCAGAGCAGGTAAGTAGAGATCACTGTTTCCATTAGCATTAAGGACATTTTCAAGGCAAATAACGTTAGTGGGATTAAAGTGGATATTCAAATTGAATTAAGCTAACGCTCCTTGAGCGAAGCGGAGCGACGGAGCCGCGCCGCGGGACTATCGATGATTTAACTCTCTCACCTCTGTCTGAATACTGCTATCTAAAAATAACACCTATGTATTTTAAACTAACATGGTTGGTTTCACTACTAAAATTACTGAATAACGGGGTATTTACCATGTTTAATTATTTATACGCGGAACTCGATAGTTCGCTGGTAATTTCAACCAGCTTGTTCACGAATATCGAGCTCCGCGGATAAATAATTAAACATGGTAAATACCCCGTTATTTAGTAATTTTAGTACTATGTACTTGTAATAAACAACGATAATTCAGTAATAAAAAAGCAATATAACAAAAGGAATTTCCTTATAATATAGGAACAAAATAAAAAATATCTGCACATGCGGACGTAAATAAAAAAAAATGAGTGTAGGTCACTTTTAGGACGACGAAAAATATTTACTTACTCAGGTCGTTTTCCTGTTACCTAAGTACTTAAAAACTACTGAACTATCCACACTTTGCCGACTTTTCCATTTGATCAAGAAAGCTAGTAAAATTATAAAGGTGAAAGTTTTGCAGTAAAACTCATGTTTGTTGGCGACATATGTAATTTTAGGGCCATTATGCATTATGATGACCTTATTCGAGTGAAACCGTGCGACACCGCTAGTATCAAATTCACCTATCAAACCCAACGTTCCATAATATAAAATTCCAACACAAATCACTGAACTTTACATACTTCGAGCGTCTTAAGGACTAAATCGCGTGACTCAAACTTAAATCATTTACCACACAGTAAATGTACTTCAATAAGAGAATCATACTTATTTACTAAATTATATTTTCATCATCATCATCATCATCATCAGCCTGTTGCAGTCCACTGCTGGACAAAGGGCTCTCCAATCACACGCTACCTAGATCTATTTTCGGCTTCTCGCAACCAGTTTGTGCCACCCGTCTTGCGCAAATCGTCACTCCAATGTGCCTGAAGATTACACTACGTTTGCCGAGACGCGGAATGATATTTTAACATAAACTTCATTCTTAGAAAGTTGCGAAGCTAATACGCCGACACATTTGTATTTTAAAGGAGCGAGAAGAGAAAAAAACGGTCAAGTGCGAGTCGAATTCGCGCACGACGGTTCCGAACAATTATCACAATTGGGTACCGAACCCTTAACATTGGACCAAGGAAACTCCCTGAACGCAACTTACCCTAATTTATCACTAGAAAGGCGCCACTGGTAAAAATACATCACGGTATCGTTTATATTTAAAAAAATAGTTTGTTGTATGAGATCCCCCTTAAATAATTGTTTTATTAAGTATTTGTTATGATAGCGGCAACCGAAACACATCATCCGTGAAAATTTCAACTGTCTAACTATTAAGGACCTAAACCTTAATAGTTAGACAGTTGAAATGATGAGATGCAGCATGGTGACAGACGGACGGACGGACATATAAGGAAGTCTCAGTAATAGGGAATCGTTTTTACCCTATAGGTGCGGAACCCTAAAAATCTTCGTCTTCTACATACAATGGCGTAGCTTCCTAAGTTTGCATTAAAACCATCCTTTGTGAAAGACGAACTAAGTATCTACTTAGTTATTTTACAAATAACTTTGGTTGCGTTTCTTTCTCGACACAGTCCCTCCATTGTATACGAGGCGAGAACCAAGTTCTTAACTTAGCTTCAAACTAAAACATAGCTGTGTACATTTTTAAAGAAATGCTGACTTGAAACTGAATCTTTGGGGAGTCCGGCCCAAAGCCAAATTGGTTAAGGCATTGGGCCGGGCTCCACAAAGATGCAGGTTCAAGTCCAGTCAGGTGCAAATTTTTGGAAAGCATTTCTTTAAAAAATGTAGTCATCCAAGTATAGGAAACACTTTTAAATATATCGAAAAGATAGCTAGGTGTTACAAATATAATTAAATAACGAGTGAATACTCCGTTATTTAATAAACCTTAACTTTAAACTTTACTCCGTCATTAAATAATATTTTTAGTGAAACAATCATGTAAGTTTAAAATCGTATATTCTAGGTGCTATTTACCTATTAATAACCTGAGACTTGTTCTCAAAATAGCTTTGATTACAATTTGAATTTTTAAAATATAATTTACATAGTTAATGCTAACGCTGCGTACATCAGGCAAAAACTAAATTGATTTTAGGATTTTTTACCTATACTTAGGTAATACATTCGTGTTTAGTTTTTATATCACACTATTATAATACTAAATGTGTGTTAGGAATACATTCTTATGAGATAAATTATTCGATATGTAATTATGAGCATATTGCCAAAAATAAACAGCTATCGTACCATACGATGATGGATTTTATTAGATCAATGTTAGTATACATAATGAATTACTAATGGAGCCTGATTGATTACCCACCGAACGAAGATGATATAATATTTACAACTAAACTCAAATGTTACGCTACTCATATGAAATTGATCAAGTTCGAGACGCTATTTAAGGGTGGACACAGACTTGAGTAGAGCTAAGAGCAAAACCTCAAGCATTCGCTGTTTTTAAATTTATTCTACCCGAACCTCGAACATATGAATTAGATGATCTCCTATGGTGCATCGTACGAATGCCCGACTGCAATGTAGAAGTTGGATTCCGCCGGGTGCAAATGTTTATGCTTAAAAATAAATATTTGTATCTAATCTGGGTGTCTCTCTATGTATAATATGTATGTATTTACAATAGAAAAATAAATATAAGTATTATATCAGGTGTCTAGTCATCATATATAACACAAGCTTAGTAAGTTACCACGGGGGCTATATAGATGGCACTGTGCGTTGTTCACATAATTTATTTATTTATGAATGACCTATGTTTGTTTATGTTACAGCGTATTGGGCTAAAATTTCACCAAGCCTTTGCTTGAGCGCGGCATTTCAAGAAATGTTACGCGTAAATGCACATTCGCTTTTGTGCCGATCAGAGCGCTGAGCATCCGAAAAAACGCTTTGCCTGTATTGCATCATTCGTAAGAACGTTACATTCCATAGAAATGCTCAAGAAAATGCTCTAGTCTGTACTCGCCCTAACGTTGTTTAGACATACAAAGTTATAATTACGTACCTACTTACACATTTAGAAGGAATATTGCTAAAATGATAGACACACCATGGGCGAACAAATAGCTTTTATAGGGCAATTCGCAACGGAATTATGCCATAACGAAATACCATAAATTGGTGAGAGAATCGTAAACGACCGGCGATTATAGCCGCGGGCAGTCAGACATCTTCAGAGACAATAAAACGGGGATATGACAACTGACAATTTATCACTATAGGTACGTTACAACACTGCACCATTTATTACCAGTAAAGGTATGAGTGAAATTCACGAAACTGATATCAAAGAACTGTAATGTCTTTGTCAAGGTTCCCATCTTGATAATAGGCAAGAAGTTTCGCGATCATTAGAATATTAAAGCACATTTTAGGATGAGAGAACAGACAGAATTCCGACATTATTTATTGTTAGCTTTTGTAAGCCTGAATTTCAAGATTTGAACGCTCAAACTAATCTCTCCCAGAAAAAATATATATATTTTCTTTTACTCGTACATTCTTGCTTATGTTATGAGCACAATTCCCAATACAATCGAGTTTTTCTTGAATATTTCATGCGTATTGTATTTTTATTATTGAATGAATGTACTAGTTCCTATTCTATATTCGCTCATGATTTATTTAAATTGATCTTGTGATACAATAGAAGGTAATATAATAACAAAATAGTTTGCTATATTTTTATCAGCTTTTCTACTCTACACCTAGATAGACTAGAATTGATGGCTAATAAATATCTTCTAATCTGGGTGATGTTCCCGGTGGCATCCCGCTTAGGAACCCGGGATTCGCTAACTATTATATTTACCATACCTCCTGCAAATAGATTTTGCAAAATATTTTACGAAAGGCCTCCTGACTGTCACCAACACCCACGGGAGGACATGGGGTAACCCTATTCTATTGCGTATATTTGATCAAACTTTCAAACATTTCTACGAAGAATTACAAAGAAACACATTATACTTCATGTTCAACTAATAGCAACTACCATACTCTACTATAGGTAGTCGAAGCCATATCGAGGTAACCGACTTAAGAAAAGAAAAACACACAGACCCAGTTACCAGGCGTGAATAATGTCAAGGTGGTTTTCAATGGCGGAAACATCGCACAATATCATGGAAGGACCAGTTTAATTAGGCCCAAAATATAATAAACCTTGATTGCAATTCTCGATAAGTAGTCTAGCTAAGCAGCCGTCGCCGTTGACAGACAAGGCCGAACGTTCACTGCCTACTAAACTAAAATTACGAGCAGTTTTATATCCGTATAAAGCAGAAAAATATAAATCATTTATATTGCTTTGTCCAGTCTGCTGTTTGACTCTAGCTAGACATTTAAATATTTGACTCTATACATATAAAATGCAAAGTCGTGAATGACTGACTTAATGATAAAATACCTAATATCAACGAAGAGCTTAAACCGCTGGTTTTTAAGACAAGAAATTGGAGAGTGCCTTCTTTGTAGTGTGTAGGTATCGACTGAGAAAAGGTTTTTGAAAAATCTCGCCAGATCGGTTTTTCTACTATTCAGTCACAGTAACTATTACTATTTTTATTATATTAGTAATCCACAACATATTGGTCCTGGGACCCTATATGTATATACCACTTAACTCCCGTCAAGTTTAGCTCGACGTCCGGTCGACGACGTTCTGCTCGCTCATCGCGCGGTAGCTTTTTTCAACCTAGTTATCGACAGCATCCTATTCTCAAAACGACGTCCAGTTGAACTTGACGGGTGTTACGCGGTAGGGTCCCTGTTTATTATCTCTGATAGCCGTTGTTAGGTCAAGTTAGAAACCCTAGGGCAACCTGAAAACTCTAACACTAAGAACCCCCACCACTTTACGAAAAGAAGAAGACAGGGCTCTATCTAGCTCTATGGACCTTTCTATTCACCATTATCGTTAATCGAATCAAAGTGGGTTCGCGCCAGACATTAGCATTACATATTTTGAATTTTGAATGTACTTATTACAGTTAGAACATTAAATCACTGGTTAATTTATCTTATAATTGATTTCGGAACTCCATAACAACTTTGACAAAAATCAACATAGTTAGTTCGGTCGGAGTCTACGTTTTTGATGATGGCTTTTTGAAGTCGAAACGCCTTGATGCACGGTTAATAAATTGTGTCACTAACACTAACATAATATCTAATTTTCTGCCGCATGCAAGGAGCGGTGGAAGGGTGGTGCTCTTTGCACGCTGCACACGGCACGATACGAGTCAGGTGTCGGGACTAAAAACTAATTAATATTTTTAACATAGTTAATACATCTTATTACAGGGACAATAGCCTCATAACCCTAAAAAATAATTGGGAGTCCGTTGAAAAGCTGAGACTAGGCAAGAAAACACCGCTCGTGGCTATTTTGCACATCTCATCTATTATACCCACCTAAATGAATTTAGGCAGGAACATTTTTAGATTTACACGGATAAGAACACGGATTGAAAATTTCGTTAACAAAGCTGTAGAGTAGAACGACAAAGCGTCAAGTGTTTAGCTACATATTTCACATAAACTTTTAGGAGACATATATGCTGTTTATCTTCGATTCGTCTCACATATTATCTGTATGTATGTCAATCACGTAGCTTCGGAAACTGCCATATCGACAAGGGCAATGAACTGAAAAATGTTGTTCTTTCAACACTGAACAAAAATTATTACTAACATGTAATAATATTACACACGTTCTGCACGTATAATATTCACAATATTTAACAATGTTCTTTCATTATTATAAATCGGCGACTTTTAGCGTGAAAAATAATTAGATAAGGTTAGAAACTCGGCACTTATTTGTTTAGTATATAAAATTAGCTGTACGTAACATGAACCCTATCTACATAATTATGAATGTCCACCGGCAACTATGAAGTCGTGCAGCCCGTACCGTCAACTCTGCTCTGGGAGCATAAAATACTGGTCTTCGAGCCATTGCCCAGTATTATACTCGTACCACCGCTCAATCCATGGTCAGTTGCATGGTCACACGGGTCAATCAATAAAAGTTTGGGAAAACAAATCACTTTTAGCGATAAGACCTCTCATCTATGTAACGTTTTATTTAAGTTCTGAATGAATGAATAAATTCTTTATTGTACACACCATATAAATTACAAGATAAATAGATAGAAACAAATACAGTTTAAATTTAGGAAGCACAATGGGCGGCCTTATCTCTTCCAGGCAACCTCTGAGTGTATTGACTTACAAATAATCTATTTATCTACCTTCACTAATATTATAGTCAAAGAGGAAAATATTTGTTTGTTTGTAACGATCAAAGCTACATTATCGAGACATTGACACCGATATTCCTGGGAAATCGGGACTTATTAGGTACTTACATGTTGCGCAAAAAAAATCTATCCATCTCTACACTAAAGTTGATTAAAGCCTTTTCTGAAAACTAATCAATCTAGCTAGAGTGTCTGACTACACTTTTGAATGCATGTCACGAGTAACTCTTTATCAAAATATAATTATCAATTTGTATAAAACGAAGAGAACTCTAATTCATTGCAGCTCACCCACTTCACAGCCAGCTTATAAAGCTCGTATTCAATAAAGTCTATACGAGAAAATTGATATCGGTATTAAACGGATTTTCATTATAACTCTTTACTTTTGAATTAAGGTTCTATCGAATAGGCGCAGACACATTTAAATATATTTATTTTGGTAATACAGTAATAAAGAGGACCCCTAAATTATATTTGTTTTGCAACAAAAAACTTATTTTAGTGTTCTAGTGGTATATTAGTGAGCTCGAAGTGCACACCAACTTTGCTTGATTGGCAATAGAATTTATCAAGCAGCTAAAGCTCCATGATGCTTTTGACGTTTTAATCGTCATTCATCGACACCATCTTACCGTCCGTAGCAAGGCTTTTTATTTTATTTTAACGATAGACGTAACAATACTGTCAGTGTAAGATTCTTTATATGTTTTTTTCGGGTAAAAGGAACGGGAGTAGGAGGAAAGGGGAAATGTTCAGTACATCATCTCTACATCTTATCTTTTACACAATGCAGTTACTGGCTTATCGTTTTGACTTAGTAGTTTTGTATTTATACGTAAAAGGAACGTCTTATATATTTTTATTAACCAGTACTATCCAACTGCTATGCAAAGGTCTCCCCTATCTCCCTCCATTGATCGCGGTTTTGGGCTACCTCTGGCCAGTCTGGCTCGAAGCGATCGAGGTCGTCCCGCCAGCGCTGAGCATCCGAAAGAGTCCACTTTGTTATAATTGTAGCCTATTTATCCCCGTTAATTCCTGAAACATGATGATGATGATTCTTGAAAGATGCTCTGCCCAGTCCCACTTCAACCTGGCCGATTTCAAACCCACATCCGTAATTCCGGTTTTATCACGCAGGGTGGTATTGCGGATACGGTCCTTTCTCTTTACACCCAAGATGCTTCGTTCCGTAGCCCTCTGGCATATTTTTTGAGTTTGGACTTCTGAGCCTAGGTCAATTATCAGGTTTGAGTACCGTAGGTTAGGACGGGCAGAATTCACATGTCGACTTTATGAGCTCCTTCATGGACGAGTAAATCCTCCAGGAATTGTCTACCCGACGTGCGACCTCTGTGTCTTGCCTATTTTTGAAGGAGATTAACTGGCCCAAATATATGTATTATTATTATAATTAGAACTTCGGGTCTAGATCAAAAGATAGATGGATCTAGCCGAACCCGAAATTCTAATAATAATAATGAATGTCAGTTTAAAAAGAGTCTTCTCTCTAGTTCCAAAGTATCTTAGATATCTTTACGCAGACAGTAATTTATCGAATGAAGTCACTTTAATGAAGTCCATTCAAGCAAACTATTAGTAAAATGATTGATTTTACTTTAATTTAGTTAGACCCGGCCTGATCGTATCGAAATAGTTGTATAAGTTCGGCAATGCCCTTGCCAGTGTTCGATAGTCACTTGACCGATTGAGGGCGTTCCATTGACTTTCTATGACACTTAAATAAAAACAATACTAAGGTAGGTACGCATATTTCATTCTTAGGTGTCTCTGCGTCAGAGAGTGAAGCGACTATGCTTCAAATCTGGCAAAATTTACTTTCGTCTCAGTCAGTCAGTAGTCAGTCTCGTCAGTATTGTATGGCGACATGTGTTTGTTTCTTCTCCTCTACGATTTGCATATTTCAACCGATTTTTATGGATCTAATAAATGTATGTACGTAGAAGTTCCCACGGTTCCGGCCGGGGACAGCCTCGGTGGAAATCGAATCCGTAACCTTTTGCATCGCAGCTGGGAGTTCGTCCAACGCGCCATAAAAGTAGCTTTTTAGTCTAATTTTGACTAGGATCTAGAAATCTTTGTCACATATACTGACTATATGTGTCTAATTTTTATTAAAGTCGTATCTACAAGTTGTAGCATAAAATAATAAAACTAATTAAACAGTTTAGTTAGTTAACCGTTTAAAACTGAGGAAGTTACAATCTATCTGCATAATGCATACACAATAATGCATAAGCCTTTTACCTTGTTAACAAAACAGATTTGATACTTTATAAGGCAAATTTATAACTTTTTAGATGCCGCAATGGTATTCACGTACGTCTACAGTCTAAATCCATAGAGCGTGCTTAGAATTTGCTAAGACTAGTTAAACTTTGACTAAAGACGATTTTGGTATTTACAAAGCTATCTTCGCCGCTATCCAAAGTTTTTGCTTAGCAAAGTCTAAGTTTATCAAATTGGTGTCTTAGCATAAACTTGTCAAGTATTTGCTAAACTAAGTCTGAGCTAAGTCTAAGTACGCTCTAGAGATTTCAGGCTACTGCCTAGTAAAAGGAAAGATTTAGCGTAGGTACGTCAGAATGACGCCGACTGTCCTTTTATAGACGAACTTCTATACAAATGCAGTGACCTGAAAACTCGGTAACTACGCAATCGCGCCCCACATACCTACAACGAATTTTAGCATCAATTCATTATGTCCTCGACGGCAGTAAAACTGACCTCTAGCAAAATAGTTACTACAACCTACTGACTTTGTCTATTTAATAGGACTTCAGAGTGAAAAGTTAGTATAATGACTGGCATGGTACATTCGAGATGGTCGTAAAACTCTCTCTAGGTACTTCGGTTCATGCATGACTAGTATAAAGATATAAACCAACTGTTCCAGAGTAACTCTTCAAGTCTGTTACATGACGAAAGTCTACTTCGCACCGTAAAACTAGCAATACCCCATGTTTAACTACAAAAGAAATAAAAACTTTGTGTTTAAGGCTCTTCTTCCAGTTTCCCAAACCCATTTTCTAAGGTCCATTTAACTTCGGTGTTCGAAGCTGAGAAAATACCTACAAAGAAAAATGTTTAAGTGGCAAAAACCTTTTACAATGTGACGTGGACAAATAAGAATTGGAAGATGTAGTTTTTACATCGAGTACGCTGATGTAACACAGGAACCGTATAACTACGTTAATTTTCAGACGATAAAGCGTATGTTTTATGTGTTATAAGCCGAGTTAGTACGTAATAAAAATCTTTGGTGATAAAATGGATCGATTGTACCTAATTAGTTGCAGAATTACTACTTTGTCGAGCTATAAAAATGGAATTAATATGTAACTATAAATACAATGGATTATTTTTGATTCAGACAAAATTATTGATAATAAAAATAAAGGTAAAAAAAACATAAAAGACAGACACAAAGACAAAGTACTTGTCAGTCCCTTCGCGACCAAGACTTTTGTTTGAGCCATTTACCGTACACTAATCTTAACTCTTCGCTCCAGTCTCCCTCACGTGCAACTGGCCAAATTGCTCTAAGCTGCTAGCAGAAGGCCACAAAGAAGAATCTGAATCTGAAGTAACATAGTCGAACCGTCATGATAAGATTATTTAAAAACCTGGAAAAAATCTGAGGGTTGTTTATCCCTCATATATTATTAATTTACGAAATAATAAAATGATAAACAGACGTAAGAAAAGTAAAAACCATTTGAATTAAACAAAAACGTAAACTTTGATAATTCACTCAGATAAAACCAATTCTGCTAAAATAAACACTAAATTTGAATTACAGACAGTCATAAACTGTTTATAAACTATACCTTATTAATTAATTACTGAATTAATTAAAACCAGGAAACAAAATGTGTATAAAACTATAAATAATTAACATAGTAGATACACAAATGTATAAAATAAATGCTATTATATTATAATAACAAACAAAACAAAATTGTAGGAACATCCTGAATACAGTTGAATTATTTATTAAAATCACTGTAAAATGTGTTCTATTTTGTAATGCATTTGGTTTATTATGCTAGCACAAAGCTGGCAGCTGGCTGAATGTTTATTTCTGTTCTGCTCTTGCATATTGCTGTTATGATTAACATGTGAAACTATACTAGCCTTAGGATGGTATAACATTGAACATTGTCACAATGGCTGAAGTTCACATCATTCAGAGCATGATACAAATACCAAACTAGGTACAGTGGATTCTATACTGGGATAGTTTTTTATGTTCAACATTTATATTGTGTGAAGTACATCGAAATTTGCAAAAAATATAAAAAAAAATGTAGTCAACACATACAATTTTTTTTTTATACTTAATGGATAGTTTACCATGTTTAAGTTTATTATTTAAGGAGCTCGATATCGAGACAATATTTGTAGTGAAAACAACTGTTAAAATCATATTACCTATACAGAAACATCTTTTAAACTATTACTACTTTTTGACAGAGCCTTGATTCTCATATTTAATTAACAAAAAATTAATTTCATCATCATTCCAATTGCCAACAATAGTTAGACTCAAAAGGAAACTATAACATGCAACTGGCCTGTAATCAAGACTTAATTTACTCAAAAATGTATTTAAAAAGGTATTCTCCAAAGAAAAGTTCATCATAAAATGTCAAATTTGAGATTTAAGATTAACTGCAATGATATTGAAATGAAATTTGTTAATTTGTTGTTAATTAAATATGGAATCAGGGCTCTGATTGCTATGAGCAGTCTATGTTTAATGCAGATGTTTAAGATAAGTAGTGTAACGGAATAGCACAAAGGCTACTACTTCGCTCTGATTCTTTTCAGGAATATTAGTAAATAATTAAGTTAATTTCATAAATGAAATGGTTTCCCCTTGAAAATAATCGAGACAAGTACTCTTTGTAAGAAACATTTTAACAAATCAGTACAATTTAGTGCCACTAAGGCAATCAAACAACTAGGTAAATTGTGATAGTGTAAACTGCAACGTAGAATGTCGTCGAAATCACTTACTTAGTTTACAGCCAATGTGGGGCTGCGGAGGACAGCTAGTAATAAATAATTTCACATAGATGCTAATGTGAGTATTTGTCAATGTCTCTAATAACTCAGCAAGATGAGACAATGGTATTACTAAACTAAAATATTTAACAAGAGAATGTTAATAAATAGAATTAGAAAAGATAACTTGACGACTAAAATATTTTAATGGCTTCTCAAAACTGATTACGTAGAAGGCTAAGAAAGACAATGACTGTTACGATAAGGGATAACCTTTGACACAACTATCAAATTCATACAATTTTTGTGAATGAAACACTATTGTATTAATGTACACTTTGTTAGATGTGTTTGAATATATAAAGCAATATTCTCTTTACTATTGAGACATAATTAACAATTTCGATACATTTTATTGGTTGCCTGGAGGACATCACTCTTTGATGTTATATCCGGACATTGTGCCTCTTTAGTTTCTCTTTGTACAAACTAATTGTATTTGTGCTTTTTTGGCATAATCTAGTGTAAATCTTTCTTTCTTATTAGAATTAGGTAGTGATTTTTTGCAAACTTCTCAGTTTTTATGATAACAAGTAGACAATTCTTTAATCTCACCTATTGATAGGTGATGGATGACATGGTCTAAACTGTAGTTAACAACAACAGCTATAACAAAGCTGTTGTTGTGAACTACAGTTTAGAAGATCCCTATATAGCAGTGGAACAAGATGTACCCATGTCATATCATGGAATGGGTTATGGAAGTCCTGATCATTGAAGATCTTTGTGTGATATTGTGGAGCATAACACTATACCAACGAATAATCCTGTCTGCATTATACAGAATATTATTTATCTACCAATAAACATTTTAAACATAAATAAATATTTTGTTGGGATAAAGTTAAAAAGTCGAAGTCCACTGCTGCAATTACGCATGGTTTAAAAACCCTGGTAGTTATGCAGGTAAGATTTTTGTATTAGTTGAATGCTACGTAAACATTGTACTAGTTATAAAATTTAGTTTTCCGAGACAATGTAAATAAATCTTTGTTTTTCTCAGAATAGGAAGGAAGTATACAATTAAATAATCAAGATGCAGGTTCAAAATAGATACAAAACCAATCTAAAATAGCAGTTTACATAATAAAGTATTATCTAACGAGTTAATTTATTTAAATGTAATGCTTAATTTACTTTCGTTCAGAGATGTGAATCAGTTGGAGTGATCTATCGGTATCATGAATATGATAAATTGAAACTGAGTATGGGCAAAGCAGTAAGACCCATATTCTGATAGTGGCATTACTTCCTAGATGACCAAGACCAAACAACTTTCGCTAGGAACAGGCTCGTGGCGGGCCTGCGTACCGCCAGACGGCACACGCCTTGCAGCCTCAACGTAACTCCAACAATACCCCGATCAGCAACTGGAGAATCAATTACATACACCTACTTTTCAATTACGCAAGCCTGCAAGTCAAACCAGTCCTTGCAAAACGTACTAAGTTTTAACACCTCTCATCTGTGTCCACGTAACGCTACACACTATAAACTGTTCTCCAATATACTACAGAAATAGTGAGGAAATACTTACCGTTTATGTTTATCGCTTCAAATCCCAAACAATATAAAAGCTGTCACTCACACGTTTTAGATCACAACACAGATTATTCACCTCTTGACATCTGACATGATTCGCAGAGAAAATGGGATAAACACAATTTTTTCACTAGTCTTTGTAAAATCGTTATCATAAAAACAATAACTTGTAATAAAAGTTTCGCAAAACTATCGCAAAATAACTATACAAAACGTAAACAGCTACCTACTTTGACAGAATCATTCAATAAACTGACACTTCTACAGCTGCCAACTGCAAAACTACTTTCATTTTCGGCTAATACCAACATACAGAATATACGTAGATCTTACGTTTGTAATAAAATAATTATTAGCACTGAAGCTTTGTTTCTGCTGTAGACAGGTACTTATCGGGGAGTCTTGGCGGGAACTCGTTGAGGAGATGTGGTGCTAAATTTTCATTTTTGTGAAACCTAGTTCATATACGTGCAAATTGTTTAATTTCGGGGGCATATTAATCAATTTAGTTTCGTGAAGGTGTACAAGTGGAATGAAAGTGAAAATCGGTGCAAAACATTGACTTAGTGTTGTCTCCAAGGCTCCGTGAAGATTGTTTGTAAATGGCCGCCGTGTTTACAAATGATTCCCTAGACTTGACTTTAACTATGACGACTTGACTGTTTCGATGCAAATAACTTGCATAATATATTAAAATACATGACACTGGCTAATTTCCTAATGGCCATAATCGGTTCACAACCGATAAGAAATAACAAATAGGTACTTATCGGCTATGTTTTTGCAATAAAGTCAACCACCAATTTAGTCTACTATGCAACACAGTTTTCCAAGACAATATTAAAGAACTTCATTAGAATTCGTAAAAAAGAAGACGTTAATCTCAATCTCAATCTCTAGGCACACGAACAGAGAGATGGGATATGTTTATTTTACAAAACTTTAGGTAAATTCTATTTCGACTGGGAATAATAGAATTAGAAATAAGAGAAAGTAAATAGGGACATGAAAGTTTAGGAGAGAGACACCTAAACGAAACTCAAAGCACAAAATAAGTATTTCTTGTTTGGCTGTATAAACCGATCGTGCAAAGCCATAACTATACAGTTTTTTGAGGCAGGCAGAAAAAGAAAAACTCCAAAAAGGTTTTAACAGCAAATTCCTTGATAGATTATTTTTATTACCGACGACACAATATTTAGAATCTCTGCGGCCCTAGCCAAAATTTTTATCGAAAACGAAAACGCCAATCGACAGATTTTTTTGTATGAAATTGACTTAAGGTCACGCTTCATTTTTCGCGAGCTTAAGTCAATTTCATACAAAAAAATTTGTCGATTGGCGTTTTCGTTATTCGAAGCAGGGCCGCTGGTGAGACAAATAACTACTCTCATAGCCCACATGATACAACCTACAACCCACTGTGGGTTGTTGAACTCAAAGTAGGTACATTACAGAATAGCTCATCGCGGGATTATACTGCCATACTTAAAAAAAATGCTTTTTTTTTAGTATGGTACCACTTTTCAGCTGTCAAATGTCAGCTGTCAATTTCGTCATCAGTCCGGTTAGATTGATATCGCTTTTACGCAAAAAGTTTATTCATTGTAAAATTGAACTTTCCTTTGTGTTAACAACATAAAATTATTAGGAAAGTGGCGTTAATAAACTAAGGAACATGTCGAAGTTCGAAGATAATCCGTTTAGTGACCCTACCATAGACAATCCCTTCGCTGTATGTAGCCCTTGTACAATGTTTTATTTTGAAGATATTTCCAATTTTTACTGCTCTGACGATAATCTGGTGATTTGTTGTAGGATCCAGCAGTGCAGCAGGTCGCTAGGAGTACAAACAATGCTACCCGAGGGCTTGACGACTACAATCCTTTCGATGGTCAACAAAATGCTAATCAGGCTACGGTAAATATCGGTTTATTAGTCATTAGTTAGATTCTTGTAGGTGTTGAAACAGAACAACGATTACCGTAGATATCGCTTGTGAATAACCTGTTTGTTAATAACAAAGTGATAAGTGGTAACATGCAAAGTAATCAATGAACCTACAATGCAGTCCAGATGCAATGTCATAGGCGTAGAGGCCAACATGATGTAGCGGTATTATTTTGGCGTGTTTATAACCAATTGACTTAAAAAATAACAAATAGATATATCTGCACATAGAATGGCAGAATTCTAATTAGAATATTGTTACTGTTGAACATCATACTGTTAATCCCTTATGAGGTAACTAACTCTGTTTAGAACCCTACACAATAATGTGGTAAGTACCTGTAGCATTATACTACCTACATTCTATCCATGAGAAACAGCAACTTCCCTAGTGTGAAAATTTATATTAAACCTGCAGTGCTCCACGATTTCACCTGTTTAAGCCTCAATCTTGTGTAAATATCACATAATAGCTCTAGACTTTATTTCCTAAACAAAACAAAATCCTAGACTTGAACCAATCGAAAGAAGGAGTTATAAATAATAATTCTTTGGAGCCACATTTATAAGGTCAAATCTTTAACACTTCACTTAGAGTTAAAAGAATTAGCATGATATGCAATACTAATCTTTAATAATTATATTTCAGCCACAACAGCCAACACAACCAGCGATTATGCAAGCAGTTTCACCTCCAGAAACCTCTATATCAGGGGGTGGAAGACAGGCAGCCCAACAGTCACAATCAGGACCCCCTCAAAACTTCACAACTGCTGATTTCCAGGTAAATAAAGATAGATAGATTAATTATTTATTTGTAAAACATATACAAACATAGGAAACAACAAACACATGTCTGCACTAAACAAAGGCTTAAAATTAAGTTGTACTAGCTTTATCAAGTGGTATAAAACTTGAAATGATGTAGATAAATAGTACCAACTTGGGGTGGAATTAAAGAAAGAATAGCTCTGCCAGAGAGTGGTATAATTTTGTTGTTGCGACTAAACCTTGTTCCATTCTTAAAACCAACTAAACAACATAATTTTTCAAAACACCAAATAGCCAAATTGCAAGATTTCTAGAATCCAGTATCATGTGCTTACATTAAATCTTTTTACTGTCAATAATAGAGTTTTTACAAATTTAAACTCTAAACATTAGGTCCCTTACTTACAAAATATTATTTACACATGACTAAGTTATGTGACGTTTGTGTCTGTTTGTCAACTTTGAAACTTCATTTGTGATATTAAAAGCCAAACGATGCACAGTTATGCAGCGCATTAATTGACGTTTATAAGTTCGGGGGTAGTTCTAAAAATGTTAAACAAAACTGTCTTTGAAAAAAAATGCTTGCATAAATTTTGTACTTAGCGGTATTTAAACTACTGGTAACCTGAACTAGCATGTTAGACCACTTCACCATGAGTACTAATACCCACCAAGTTGTTATTAAGAATGTGTTAATTTCATTTGTTTTTGTTAACATATCTAGCTATAGTATTATAATTATAATTACACCCAACTGCACTTTTTGTTTGTAGGAAACAAAAACCCTTTGATTAGAGCATACTAGTACATATTGCTTATCATGTTATTGTTATCATTCAATGATATCATGGAACCTATCTAAAGTGAATCACTATAATAAGTTTCCCAAGATAATAATTTTATTTTTGGGTTTTGGTAAGGTATAATTTTTTATGTTTTAAACTTGTAAGTAAAATAATTATAAAATCATTATGTCACACCCACATAGTTATAAAATGTGCGTGTGTGATAGCACGATGTTCGCGCAAGACATACTGACTGCCCTTTATCTACAAATGAAGCACAATAGCAACAAATGAATTATAAATATAAATATCAATTAAAAAGTCATACTTATTACAATATTTTATCAATATATTTATCATTGACGTCATTTTATTTATGTGTGAATATACATATCCTTTTAACTTGGTCATAAAAATGTTTTTATGATCAAGTTTAATAGATAGGATAATATTATAAAGCTATGTAAAATACGCTATTGTCTTTTTAATTAACTAAAAAGTGGCGTGGCGTGACGCCTTGGCGTGGCGCATTAGGGTATAATGAGAAATGTCAACGCACATTATTACATGTAAATAATAAAACACATTCTTGACTGTGCACTTTGCTCACTTCCACATTGTCAACTATACCAAATACAGAAATGCTACTCGAAGTTTGATTTCTACCTAAGCAATGAGCAGCTCTTGAACTCGAAAATTCCCATACTAATTTTAAATTTCGAAGACGCTCAATTATTTAAGTACTCAAATTTTAAGTGGCGTTTCTCTGTATTAAGCTGGAAATGCATTAATATGCATATGTACTAATAATTAAAATATGATCATTCACTGCACTTTATAACTAGGATTCTTAATTGCAAATAAATAATGCACCTATTTGCTTTTTTCAAACTGCACCACAGGAATTAAAGGTAAACAATTTAGATAATAAGTCTGGTTACTAGATCTTTGAGTCACAATGCAGTAGCCAAGTTTCATTGGAACCAAATTCCAATGAAACTAACAGCCATATTCACAAACAACCCTATGTGTGAACTCTGCTCTGGTCACATTTTCGTTAACGTTGATTTGTCGCTCACAAGAGCAAGACAAAGTATTAAGCCATACTTAGGGTCGTTTGTGAATACGTTTGTAAGTTAGATACTGTAGATAGGTACACATTTTTACGACCAAGTAGCTAGTCCTAGCAGTGTTATGTATGTCCCTAACACGACCTCAACAACTAGGTCCCCAAGGTGAGATTTCCAATTGGTAGAACCTGAGTAATGAATGAAAAAGTTCAACCGCTCGAGAACCGCTCGCGCTCGGCCGCCCGCGCCCGTGACAACTGACAATGCGTTTTTCACTGCCTCGGGTGAAACCGGGCTGGCGCAGCTAGTATATAATATAGAATCTATCTAGAGATATCTGCTAAAAATACCCAAATTATCTCTTAATAAACGTGGCATTAATTCATAGGTAAGTTTTCTAAGTAATCATGATACATCTTAGATCAGTATATAATATGTACATCTGATAAGATAATTTGAATAGTCAAGCTATTACTTATCAAAAAACTAAATCATAACAATTGTACTTTAAACGACACACGCTTGTACACAAAAAAAACACATAATAAAATAACAGCAGATGAGTAGATAACTCCCTTTTTTTGAAATTGGTTAAAAATTTGGGTATCAATTTGAAAAAAAGCTAATTTAAGTACCTAAAACAGAAAATGTACTTACAACAATGTATGTGTCACAATGATTCCTAAATGACTTACTGGCATATATAATATAGGTTACACTGCCCCTGCCTAACCAAATCTTGTATATCTCGTTTTGTATAGATACAATCATAGGTCACAAGTACCTGTGAATTAGGCGTGGGCCAATGACATCCTCCTTACGACGCTTGTGGTCTGATTATATCAATCTCGACTCTGTCTCTTAGTCCAGTACAAGTCCTTCACCAAAATACTCTTTTAGACCAATGGTTTTATGTGTGTTTAAATACCTCGTGTCATTGCATTAATTGAAGTATCCATTAGTATTGTTACTTAATATCTGTTTACATCAAAATAAGTCCAGTACAAAATCTGCTCTCTTAATAAATCAATCGAAACTTGAAAAGTTGTATAAATATTTAAAGATTTAATTTAAAATAATGAAATTGTGTTTAATATAACGCTCGTTTAAGAATAAGAAGAAATAACTCAAAATTGCAAGTTTGTGGGTAATTGCGATTAAAGCTTTACAACTTTGCACATTGCAATTCAAAGCGCAATTTTAGAAAAGTAACACAAGATAGGCCTATTTTAATAACTGATTTGGGAATCATTTAACTTTTTTCATTGATTTCAATCAGGTGTTGTTGTAAAATGTCTAAAAATAAACTGCATTAAGTTGAATTATTTGTCATAATTTCTAAAATAATTTTCACAAAACGGAGTTAACTAGATAGTGATCTGATCAAACCAAATTATATCTATCGAATTGTCGACGTCTGTTTCTAATGAAAAAGCGACAGACCTCGTCGTATCGGTACGGGAGTTAGACTCAGATTATTGACCCCGTCAAGTTATTTCACTTTATGATGAAATCTCAAAAATCATAAATTTTGAGTTAGTGATTTTTATTTTCAAACGAGCGAAGTGTAATTAAAGTGTGTGAATGTATTTGTGTAAATAAATGCAATTTTAGCTGCTAAACCAAACGATATAGTTAGACGAGACTAGGTTTGTCGAACCAAGCCTAAACATCTTACAAGGTGTTCAGTGTCACCACTCGCTAGAATACAATAATCTTGTATCACTTGTAGTAAAAGTCTTAAGAAAACTAGTGTCATTCAAGAACCTAAACTATTCACCAACAATGTCATCACCACAGAAGCGGCAAGAAGAATTAGAACGTAAAGCGGAAGAGCTAGCTAGAAGAGAAGCGGAACTTCGAGCCGGGTCGGCCGGCCGTCGGAACAACTGGCCACCGCTCCCGGCCTTCTGTCCTGTACAGCCGTGCTTCTACCAGGATATCAACGTGGATATTCCGCTAGAGTTCCAGAGGATCGTACGGCATTTGTATCATTTGTGGATGTGTGAGTATTATTTAGCAGATTTCTCCTGAGTGGTTACATCGCATAAATAAAGTGTCATATTGAAGCAGTTTTCTACACCGACTTTCATTGCAATTGGTTCAAAAGTTTTTTTTATAAAGAAGTAATATGCGAACTTTACCAACATGGTTACGGCAGCTTCTTATTATTATAAAAAAAAACATAATAATTGAAAACCTCCTTATCTCGATACTGAAATTTAAGTATTACATTTGTTTAATAGTAGCGCCTCGCGATTTTACCCGCGTAACGTACTGCGAGTCCCGATCCCGCAGGAAGTGTGCCTGTGAACCTGGACCTGGAGATCTGGATCTAGATCTCCAGATAGTTGCGTACCAAGTTTCCTCGCAATCGGTTCGTTCATGACTAAAAAATTTAGATAAAAAAACTAACATTTACCTTTTTGCATTTATAAACTTAACGGTTTAATACAGAACGCCACTTAAAATTTGTGGGCATCTGAAATAATAAAGCAGTTCCCAAACTTAAAATTTCCCATACTTATGTTGAATTTAGATTCAACTAAATTTAAGTTATAGTTCCGCTTTAGTTATATAATTAAGCAGCTTAATAATTATATAAAAAAAGATGTAATAGAATAAAATTGTTTTATACATTATTTTATTATATTAGTATCTCAGTTCCTGCAATACAAGCTTGTGCTTAGTGTAGAGCCGATTTCTAATGTAATTTGATAAATGTTTAGTAAGATTCATATTAAGTAATAAATAAATATGTTTTTTCTTGTTTCTAGTCTACGCGCTCGTCTTGGCCCTAAACATAATCGGCGCGATGGCCCTAATGTTCGACGGGAACGGCTTCACAACGTTCGGCCTTTCGATCCTTTACTTCGTGCTGCTAACGCCTTTCAGCTTCATCTGCTGGTACCGACCTATCTACAAAGCGTTCAGAAGCGATTCCTCGTTCAATTTCATGGTTTTCTTCTTCATATTCCTGTTCCAAATTATAATTACTTTGGTACAGTCGATTGGATTCGGAGGAGGTGGTTCTTGGTGAGTACTTTTCTAAGTTTTTTTGCACATTTTTTGAATGTTTAGTGTTCCGTGCCTCAAATGATAAAACGGAAACCCTTATAAGAGCACTTTAACACTTTATATCTGTTTAGTGTTACCTCCAATCCATGGACATTATTTTTTTTTGTAATACAAATTGTCGCTTTTATTTGTATTTGTAAAACGAAAAAAATCGTTTTTCTCCAAAATTCAAAGCTTGCTGTGGGACTTGATTTTGCTTGAAAATGGTGCGTTTAAGGGAACTAGTATTTATGCTGTCTTTATTCGAAGTCTGAGTGTCTCTATAGGTGTACTATCCTGTGACTATATCAAATAGTATGTCTTAACAAAAAACATTGTAATGTATTCTATCCGTTATATGGTCACCATAATACACGCCTGTTGCTTAGTTTGCTGCCAGAGCCCTTAGTATAAGTTTTGATAGTTTATCGTCTTGATGAAACTGGCAGTTCACTTCATACATTTTCCATCAGCGCCCCTAGCGGTAACTATTATGAACTAAAATAATGTATGGAAGTAAACTGCCAGTTTCATCGAGACGATGAACTATCAAAACTCATACTAGACCGACTGATGGCACTATGTGGTATGTACTTTAACTTATTTATTTATGTAGGTGGGACTTAACATGGTTTGCAGGCAAAATATCGAGCTCCGTAAAAAAACAAATCAAAATATAGTAAATTTATGTTTAAAAAAATATCTGTTACGTATTTACATTCCAGCGGTCTAATAACAAGTATTGGAGCATTTCAAACAAGTATCGCTGTCGGTATCATCACGCTTTTGGTGACCATCGGCTTCATCACTTGCTTGGTCGCTGACGTTCTGCTGATGGCTAAGGTTAGTCCATAATTATTATAATATCCTACTAATATTATAAACTGCGACCCTTAGTTTCGCGCGCACGAGTACGACTCACACTTGGCCGATTTTTGTGCATATTAAAAAAAACTAAGTCAAATTAAACACAATATTTACCGGGTTTTACTCGCGTTACACAATATTTACCGGATTTAACCCGGTAAATGCAACCCGGCCGTTGCATTATTACAAAAGACCGAGCTTTCGCTAACTTTACATTTAGCTTTTTCAAAGTTGACATTGACGAAATGTCAATATTGTGTTTTATTACGCTAAATCGGGAAAGCCTTAGACAAAATTTAACTAAGTCAAATTCAAATGTTTTTATGTTTATTGCTCAAGACATTTTAATAGAAATATTTTACAAGTACACTACATCAACAACGTTACGCACGCACGGGTTTCCGTGTGGCGCAGTGGTATCTCGCTCGCTCGAGAGGCACAGGGTCGAGTCCTGTTACGGTTTTTTTTGTCAACGCATCATGTAAAAAATATTAATTTTTCTAATACTAGACACTGGCCACTTTACAAACGGCCATAATCGGTTCGTATCAAATTTAAAAAAAAAACGTCCCATTCTTCAGGTTCACCGCATCTACCGGTCGACGGGCGCGTCGCTAGCCAAGGCGCAGGCGGAGTTCACGACGGAGATACTGCGCAACCAGCACGTGCAGACCGCCGCATCCAACGCCGCCGCATCCGTCGTCAATGCGCAGATCGCCAACGCTAACAGATATTAAACGACAAACTATAAGGTAAAGTTAAATTTTAACTGTGTGTTTCCGCAATTAGCCCTACTATTGGGCCTTTGTGCGTGAATTTAAGCCGTGGGTTTCCTCACGATGTTTTTCCTTCACTGTAAGGTAACGGATATACCTTGTCATATCATTATCCTTACCTTATCCGTCCACTGCCGAACATAGGCCTACCCTATACTCTTTTTCTTCTTCTTTCATATGGCTATATTCCATTTGGACAATAGCCAGTGTCAAAATATTTGCAATTAAATCGCATCGAAACAGGTCAAGTCGTCGTAATTAAAGTCAAGTCGAGGGAATCATTGTAAAACGGCGGCCAGCCATTTACGATGATTGTTCGCGGAGCTTTGGAGACGACGCTAAAGTCCATGTCTTGCACCGATTTTCACTTTCACTACATTTGTACACCTTCACAAAACTAAATTGATTAATATGCCTCCAAAGTTAAACAATTTACACGCGTTTGAACTAAGTTTCACAATAATTAAGATTTACATAGCAAGATTTTAAGCATTTACAGGTAGCATTTACATAGCATAAGAACATAGCAACACATTTTCGTTCCCGCCAAAACTCCCTCCCCTATACTCGACCACAAACAGCGAAACTCCTAGAAGACTGTGCACTTGACAACTTTTAAAACTCTAAGATTAAGGTAGTCTTCGCTTTGATATATCAAAACGGTCCTGTTAAACCCAGTTGGTCCCAGTATGTCCTTATCTATCTAACCGAAAAACACTAAAGTGAAAAAAGGAGAGACAGGTATCTCTTTAACTTCAAGCGGGACCGTGTTTTGACGAAGTAAGCTTTCTAGTTAATCTGTACTATTTCTATGGTCAGTCCACAAGATATGGTACGTTTAATTTCCAACTATAATCTGACGTTTTTGTTCCTTGTATTTGACATTTTGTCTAAAGAAACAAAAATTCTTCTTTACGTGTAATTGTGTGTCTCACCTAGTGTTACAGTTTCCAGCCCCCAGATCATCTATCCAGTGTATGTCTGACAACAGTGGAGAATAACAGGCACTATGCAGTACATTGCTGCTTTGACGTAACGTGGTTATTACCGGTAATTACCTCAAAGCAGCAATGTACTGCATGGTGCATGTAATTTTCCATGGTTGTCAGACGTCCACTAGATAGATAATCTGGGGGCTGGTCGCCCTAAGGCCTCTTACTTGACCTAACGACTGCTATAGGAAATAATAGCCGAGACCAACTGCCTAACGTGCCTTACGAAGAACGAAGGAGTTCAATAAAATGACTTTGCCACTTAAATGATCGGTCCATCCAAGTAATTGCCACGCCAGGCGTTGCTTAACCCGCACGATTACACAAGATCGACGTTCGCAGCTAGGTAGAAGTAAAATAAGATATATAGTTGTATGCTTTACTAACTGCGCCTAGCGGTTTCACCCGCGCAAGTCGCGACCCTGAGGGAATATCGGGATAACAAGAAAAGTGAGAACATAAAAAAGTTGTCCTTTGTGTTATTCCAAGTCTCCATCTACCTATATTCCAAGTATCATCGTAATCGGTTCAGTAGTTTTTGCTTAAGTAACAAACACACATACATACAAACTTTCAGCTTTATAATATTAGTAGGATAGGATTAACACAACTAACAACATACATACATAAGTACTGCACTATGGCATGAAAAAATATAGTATTACTTTACTTCATCTTATTGTTTACAGGTATAAAATTGGAAATCAGATAAAGGATTGTGTGTTAAGCTCTGTGTAAGAATGAATGCAATAAATTCATTGAATAAACCCGAGATTATTTATTATAGCTTATGGAGTAATGTCGTAACAACGTATGCTAAGATTTCTTGTTCAGAATTTATTTTGCGATTTTAAAAATACAATATTACACGCTCAGTCTGCCGTCAGTTCAGTCTATCATTCTCGATAAACTTATAAATTTGAATATGATTTTTTGAGACGTTTCGACGAGAAAAAGTTTAGTTACTTTTAATGATGAAATAAGCATTATTATTAAAAGTAACAAAACTTTTTTTCATAATGCTAGATCATCATTCCATCAGTTTACACCATCATCCGTCATTCTGTCTGGAATTACAGACTGGACTGGTGTCAGAATGAGCGTGTAACTTCGCTCAAACTATGACACTGTTGAATTTATTCACTTTTGCATTGTATCTAATGAATGTCATATCATGATTCGATTATAAATAGTAAGCTAATTGTAATTGGTGTTTTGTGTGCACAGAGCTGTGTCTTCGGTGTTTGTTTTTCACTTCGAAACGGGGGTTGATAAGATATTTCAGAATTAAAACTCAAGACAAAACGTTCACTTTATAAAATTGAGTCAATTTAAAAAGATTTGTTCATAGTCTATGGTATTTTTTAAGCTATTGTTTACCACACGATTTGTCAGGTCCGACTTACCACGCCTGCAAACTCAATATAGATAGGTTAAGGTGTATATACGAGCCAAAACTAAAAATCCAAAGGCAAAAACTCTTTTTGTGACTAAAATGCGCTAAGGCCTTTCGACATTTTTATTCAAAATCTAGAAGAAACAAGTAAAAACGAGGAAATAACCTTTGAATCTTTTATTTTCTCCACTACGTGTCATTGGCAGAATGTATGATGATAACACAAAGCCATTAAACTCCAAAAAAGATGAAGGAAATATTCTAAAATATTGCGTCGGAAAATAATAAACAAATTTCGATGAATTCGATACAGATTAATGGACAAGTTTACTCGCTGCGATAATAAAGCAATATAAAAAAATCGACAGGGATTTTCAGTTTAGCTCGTATATACCCCTTAAAGCATTTCTTTACATTTATACTGTAAGTGTAGACTACGACGCCTGCAAGTCGAATGGTGAGCCGACTGCATTAAAAAGTAAAGTATGGTCATTACAATATATTAAACTATATTTTTTTTAAATTGCTGAACTGACGTTTTCAGATCGGATTTTTGATCCACAGTGAGAATTATTTATTGATACTTATCAACTGAGGTTGTTACTTACGTAATGATATTCTTTCTATCCTCTTCGGAAGCGTGCTACATTTAGACCACATCTTCCGCGAAGCCTTTCCCACAGGTTTTCTTAAGCTCGATCATAAACAAAAGTGCCGCCATAACTCCATTATCGTATTTAATCTCCATGTTGATATCCATTTAAAAAAAGAAGTTTTAAATCTTGCTTACTTTTTTTCTGAATATCTTTTCACTTCCAGTCGATTCCCAGGTGTGGCCTTAATCTAAACAAGTACAGTTAAGTTTTGGACTGTAGTAATCACAACCCAATAAAAGTTTTGGTGTCAATTAGAACTTAAGGCGATTTAAAGGCGCTATATTCTTGACCTCTTCACTACATCCTATCAGGTGATGAGATGAGTTTCTGCAAGATTATCATCATCCGAGCGATGTTTCCGGTCGCATCCTTTTCGGGAGCCGCTTTCCTGCGTTCATCACCATCCCGTGTAGTGAGGCCATTTGCATGCATATCTTTGTCGTCTCAATTTGACGCGGCCAGGCGGAGGCGACATAGCAAAACATATAACCTCATTAATAAACCTGGAGTAAGGTCTGACTAATTTTACCTTTGTTTTTCTTCAAAAGGACTTGTCACGGAAAAAGACAAAGCATTTGCTCACTACCCCGACCTTACTCCACGTTTCTTAATAAGGCTAGTAGAGATTGTAAACCCGACTGCAGCGCCTTTTAAATCGACTTGGGTTTTAAGTAAGTCCTAATTGATCTCAAAATGTTCATTGGAAACTACACAATCACGTTGTCTGTTGTCTGACTTAGTTAACTTTAACGAACGGCCGACTTTGTAAATGGCTGTGTATTTATATTATTGTTTACTATGACCTGTCCTTGTTAAAACGAATACATGTTATTTACGAGCAGAAAAACAGTTTAATTTTTTCCCCGTAGTTCACTGAATTCACCCCAATTAGTTCACCCAGGTGATTTAGTTACACTTTTATACTACTAGTTCTTTTATGATAAACATTTTATTGAACTTTTTTATTAAGAATGCTTTAACATTGAAAGCAATTATATATACGTGAAGTCCTATTTTACTGTAAGCCATTTTTCAAAATAGATTCGTTTAAACTACTAGGCTGAGATGGATATTTGCGTTGAACAATTGAATACGTATTTAAATCTAAAAGCGATTGGGACAGGTCTATAAAAATTATCTTATAAGCAATGTTAGCTACTTAGGTTACTGCTTTCACCATTGAAAAGTATTTATAAAACTATGTATTGATAGATTAATTGTTTATATCAAAATTTGCATTTTAAATAAATAACTTCAACATATGTTTTCATCCATTATTATTTTGCGTAAAAATCTTTACCGTTTTGTTAGAAAGCTTACATAACTGGTGTGTGCATTTAATTTGACGAAAGTAGGAATATTTTATTGTAACAAAATAGAATTTAAAATTTATATGTGGAAAGTAATACAGCATGGTTACCATTTAAAGGTCCCTCCATACTCTCCTTCTAGTTTTCATAGTCCTTAAGTAATTTTTAGTTCACATTGTGTTTATTATTTGTTACCCCCTAGCCCTTGCCCTAATGGCAAGTACTTTTTTTTAATTCAAGGAAAAAACTAATGGCTCATCAATTATTTCTTACATCCAACGATCTATATTGTTAAAAATATGATTATGTGCTGTCCAATCCTGTATTAAAAATGTCCAAATTATAATTTCAACATGTATTATAATACATGAAAAAGGTTCAATTTTAAATTGACTGCAATTATATTGAATTGGAATGTTGGACAGTTTTAATACTCGAATTGCCCATCAGTTTCCTAAGTTAAACAGCAAAATAAAAAACGCACATTATCTGATTAAGACAACAACATAAAAACATAATAATATTAAGGGGGGGTAACGTTTTATCTGTAATACATATTTTTTTAGTGTACTTACAAACCATGCGCATTTTGATAGTCCTAAGTTATTTTAATAGTTTAACAGAATGAATTTAGTTAACTGCTAGTATTTAATATTTGTTTTATCTACCTTATACATTATGAGCTTACGGACGCTTTAAAACATTTATATCGAAAACTGAGATAAAACACTAACCTTATATAGAGAAAACATCAAAGACAACGTTTAAAAATAAATAATATTATAATGGGAAGATATATTTGTACTACATGGTACCTATTCTATAAATGTCACAAGAGTCTCAACTTAACCCTATGGCTCAGCTCTGATCAATTATTTCCGATAAACGGAAACGATTCATCTATTTTTGTAAAGTTACTAAAATATCGTTAGTGTTAGTGATTTTAAAAACTATTTACAATTTGTGGTAACACGCTGGATCGCTTTGAAAAAATGGAACATAGTTAAAGAGCAGTTAAGACATATTATTTATAGAATATGTGGCTTGATGGTGCAAGTCCTTAACTCGCTAATAGTCTTTTTCTAAGCATAGCTGTAAGGCTCTGATGAGTATCTCTATTAAGCTGGTGTTTTATCTCTATGTTATTATAAAAATAATTATACCCAAATCGAAAAGTTGATTGTTAAAATAATCTGTTCTAAAAAAAATTTGTTTCTATTGCTCTGGATTTTATTGTTTTGATACATTTCTATATCGAATTTGAATATCATTTTAGTTGCATATTTTTAATCAAATAATAAATATATTAGTTCTTTTATCCAAGATCATTCCAAAATTATAAATATGTTGAACATTTAAAAGTTTTTTTTTCATTTAACTTAATTATTGGTTCAAAGTATAAGTGAGTACATGTTAATCCCCCAGGGGATTAAAGTGGAACGCCTGGGGGTTTCATAGCTTCCAATCGGAAACCGAGGATGGAAGTGACTGTTCCTGTCATACTTTTTCTATCTTCGGTATCGGACTGAAGTCCTCTGAATGCGGGTACAGATCTTCTACAATGATGCCCGATATTTAATTTCAATAATTTAATTTGGTGTTTTTTAACTTCGTCAAAGTTAATTTTAACTTTGTTTCAAGTTGTTAAGGTGTTTTCGACGTTTGTATTTTTACTATAATCGGACCATTACCTATGTAATCTTGCCCAGTATTGATATCATTATGTTGCATCTTTGGTACGTTTTGTTGAGCAACATGCAATACGATAATATTACTAAAAGTTGCTCATCGCAATAACGCAATGTTACATGTAATAGGTACAAGTAGCATCAAAGTTTGATGACCACATTCAGAGTTTCTATATCGTTATATACATCGTAATTGCGGCATGTCAATTGTCAAATCAGCGGCCCAACCGCGCTTCTTTCGTCGTAATCGGCATCGAAATCCCACTGGGCAAAGATGAAGATTACCAGTAAGCCTATTCGATTTGAACACTCCACTTTAAAATTATGATGTTAAGCGATTTCGAATACCCACATACCAATAATTCACATCTGAATTATCGGTCACAATCATAGGTTTCCTGAAATATGTGGTGATCAATTTTCAATATGGACTGTATTCATAATTCAGCAACTAATTTTACGGCATTATTGTTGCTATTGCTGTAACATTTGCAAACATACTTTAAAATTGATAGTTATCATTAATTGAACTAATACGGCAACATCAAATATTGACATTTTGATATTAAATGTTTCCGTACCAGTTGCTCAACAAAAAGTACCTACGTATGGTGTGAAAGCACAAGAATTTCAACAACTGTCGCCAAAGTGGTGGCAAATAAGAATGTCCCCTTTCAACTAAAACTTGTATAAATAGATATATAAGATTTATTAACAACATTTACTAGTCAATTGACTATGCTTAAAATCTGACTAAATGTTATCTGCTTCAAAATCATTCAAAATGGGAGCACGGAGTAAAGATACAGATTCGGTCGGCCACATAATTACATAACCGCTTTAAGGTCCATAGTTGCTTGGACGGGTCTCGTCCTTACTGCTTTTGCAATACGAATTTTGTGTTTTGTTTGAAATGTCTATAGGAGAAGTCTACAACCGATTCAATCGAAAATTTCTAGGATTGAGTATGCAATTATGGACCCCTGACTGAACAATCAAAGTGAAGCAAACGCTGACTAGGATCTTTATTCCGTGCTCCTAAGTGTTCCTGTTTTAGGGCACATTCAAACATAATATATTAAGGCCGTTCTCGGAGATGTTCGTTAGGGAAACCTTTACTAAAGAATACTTTGCCACATATAAGAGCGAGGCATTCCTAAAAAAACTTTTATATTAAATTCAAATTTAAATTAAAATCGTGCTTCCTTGAATTCGGAAAACTCACTCAATAGACCGGTATTATGAATACGCATGCTTATTCAAGAAGGCCCGATTTTGAAGACAAGAGGATTGTGTAAATCTTATCTCTTTCGCACAATTAAGCGACATTTTTTTTGGTCTCATTAGATGCAAAAATCTTTTCTTAATGAAATGTGAAAACTTGCAGCATTCTTTAGTTACAAGTTTTCCTTAGGGACGTTTCTTACTACGGCCATTAGTTATAATCTGGGCCTAGTATATTGTAAATTATTCAGACCGTCCTTACCCAGATGGAGTAACCGGAGGCATCGTAGTTTTATCTAAATGTTTAAACTGTTTTATAACGGTAAAGTCATGTTATAAACTTATGATTAATATTAATAAATATAGTTTCAGAAAGTGTTGTTTTATTAAATTCCTTTAGAATATAGAATACCAGTCATGTATGTACTTACTAGGCACGAGAGAATTGGGATCGCACTAACGCCTTCCGCTTTGCAGCTGTTTCTGCGGACGGTTTTTTTGTTGATAGACTAAACCTTTCTGTTGTCTTACTTGTATGCTAATCATTTCTATGGTTCAGATTGACAGAAATGATTCAGATATTATAATTATATTTGAAGGAGAGATAACATTTCCACATTGTTCACCCAGGTGAGGAAAGTGGAATAATCTATTTCTTTCAGTTCCTTTAGTTTAGTTAGTTAAACCACATTAGGGCCTAGCATTAACGCTGAGTTGAATGATGAATCCAAAATGTAGCAAGCGCCAAATCGCCAACTACTGGGTAAACTATGGGTTGTGCACAAACTTGTGATTGGTTGTGAGGCAAAACCAATCACAAGAGTTAGCCCGTTTGTTATTTAGGTTGACTTGCGCTGCTATACTTAGCCAGGGCTAACTAACTAACTCTTGTGATTGGTTGTGCACTGACATTTGTGTTAGTGCAAGACCAATAACAAGAGTTAGTACTGGGTTAGCTCACTAGCCCGAAGCAGCGCAAGTCAACCTTAGTTTTGCAACAAGAAATAATAAATCAAAAACACATTAAACAAGATTTTATTACACAATTAAACCTTAAGTTGATACAATCAAAATTACAACTAATGGATAGGGGAGTATTTCATTTGTATCCCTGGGGGTCCAAAAATACAGTGTTGGGTAATAATGGACCCCTTGATAAAGAATCAGATCATATTCGTCACATCTAGATTGGTCAAATTATAAATGTAAATTTAAGTCTACTTGAGGAGTCTTGGCGGGAACTCGTTGAGGAGATGTGGTGCTAAATTTTCATTTTTGTGAAACCTAGTTCATATGCGTGCAAATTGTTTAATTTCGGGGGCATATTAATCAATTTAGTTTCGTGAAGGTGTACAAGTGGAATGAAAGTGAAAATCGGTGCAAAACATTAACTTAGTGTTGTCTCCAAGGCTCCGTGAAGATTATTTGTAAATGGCCGCCGTGTTTACAAATGATTCCCTAGACTTGACTTTAACTATGACGACTTGACTGTTTCGATGCAAATAACTTGCATAATATATTAGAATACTTGACACTGGCTAATTTCCTAATGGCCATAATCGGTTCACAACCGATAAGAAATAATAAGTCTACTTGACACTGACTTTATTTGACTTGACCAATTTGGATTTGACAAAAATGGCCGAATTCCTAATTGGTACACTATCGAGATGACAAATGTTTGAAATCAATGGACGATCCCAAATATGAAAAATGTACAAATTATCTAAATTATAAAACAAAAAGATATTACATCATTGTAATAACAGTTACATAAAATTGTGGAACAAATAAGTTCTTGAAGAGGCTTTCAGAGATTGAATTTCCTATTTAAATACAAAAATCAAAGTGATATGGATAAAAGCGTCACCCACTCTGGTGTAGCTAACAGATAAGACCTTTTTTTGGAAAATCAATCACTAGAGGCATTTCTAGAGTAACACCCATTTTCTTGATCATCAGAAAAAGTGATGTCACGAACATAATGGATAAAATCAAGCATGTAGCTGTTACTTAGGTTAAACAAATTGTTTGTTAAGTCTTAGGATATTAATCCCTTGAAAACTAGATTGTACTTGTCTTAACACAATGGAAGACACTTTATCATCTATGTCTGAGGTTGCTGTGAATGTGCATGAGCTCCGAGCCTCGCGGGGTCCTGACTGGGGTAGTGGAGGCTGAGCGGCGCGGGGGGAGGCGGCGCGGGGGGGGCGCCGCCCCACGGGGCGCCCCAGCCGGGCCCGTAGTGGTGCAGGTTGAAGAAGTCGTTCGGACGGTTCGGTGGTGGAGGCATCTGGAACAAAATAAGTTGGTTTTAGACACACAGTTCACAAACATCAGGGGTTATATTCGTATAATAGATGACTATTAGAAATGTATGACAAGGACAAATCACTTTAATAAGCAGAAAGTTAAGAAAGTTATTCATTTAAAAAAAAACATTATCAAAATTATTTATCTTTTTAAACCAAATTTTACTACCTATGTAATTCTTATGGGTTTATTAATATTAATAACCCTGTAGTATACACATACCTGTGGCGGGAATGGATGCAGGTAAGCCGGTGGTGGCGGTAACGTGCCCGGCAGGCCAGGAACCGGCTCCAACATCGGAGCAGAATCATTCTTTTCATTCATGCCTTGACGACCTGCACAACAAACATATAACTAATTAAGCAAATGCAATGACATCTCAAATACTAGCTAAATAGGTGAAGGAATAGTAAGGAAACATACCAATGTATTGACAAAATAGCAATAAGTAACATACTGCTGTAGAAATTCTACTATTATCACAAGTCGTTTGTGAAAGTTTCTAAGAATGTTTGCTACCCTTTACTACAAAGGCCTCCTACTGAGCCGATTGCGATAAAATGTGTAATGTAAACAGCTGGAGTTCTGACACAACACAACTTACGCTGATAAAACAGCAGGTTGCAGCAAGTACAGATATAAAACAGACAGACGGACAAGCCATTTTCGCCTTTTGAGGAATGGAATCCTAAAAAATACATGTTTTAGCCTAAAGCTTTTAGTTGAGCTTATTAATTGTACATAATGTAGCAGGATTTTGATTTTACCTTGTGATTTCCCCCACTTGATGGTTAGCCTCTTGCCTCCAATAACTAGTCTGTTGAACGTCTTCTCGGCGGCATGCTCAGATGCACTTCGAGTAGTATACTGCACGAACGCGCACTGCGCGCGGGGCACTAGCGTTAGAGACCTGGAGACAAACATTATAATTTAGTATGGTGCTTGGTTGACTTCTCTTCGAAACCTATTATACGGTTGTTGCATGAGCAATGAGCATTGTTGCAATACCATTCTGATGTTTCAGAGCCTTTCCAGACTCCTTCTTCAAGGTAGACTAGACTGTAAAGGGTCCAAAACCTCGGAACGGCATTGTTACAGTGCCTATAATTTAAACAATGGAATTAAAACCGTAAAAAAAGAGTTTTATTTCAATACAAAGTCGCGAAAAAAGAAGAAAAATCTAAATATTAGAAAGTAAAATTGGATGGCCTTGTGCAATTTATACATTGTAACAATCAAGGAATAACACATACAAAGTTTAATTCTAATTAGTTCAGTTGCTTTTACATGGTGCAGTTTTTAGTACAATCATAGTAGAAAGAAAGTATGCAAAGTATGTCAAATTTCTTACAACTTATGTGACCAGTATTGGAAAACAACATTGTATGAAAATTGTACAACCATAACAGCGCTGCGAGGCCCCAATACGGTAACAAGTGAAATAGTAACTTGCCTAATTTCTCCATATTGGTAGAAGTGTCCCCTTAACTCTTCCTCTGTGATATTGTCTGGTAGATTGCCGATGTAGAGTGTAGTGACAGTTCTGTCCTCAGGCGGCGGGAGCGCCGGCATGGCAGCCGCGCGCCGCATCAGCTTCTCAGCCACAGGGTCATTGACTCCATAGTATCTGAAATTCAAGGTGTTTGTTAATAAAAGGATGTTAGGTAGACAAGCCTAGTTCATTTTACTTTTACTAATCATTGTTTCTTTGCTGAAAATCTGTTTTATTTAATGATTTATTCATGTAGGATACAAATATTCAAGTATAACTTCAATTCATATTAAATATTTGAGTAATTTATGATGTACGATTCAATTACACAAATTAAGATTGATTTTACTTGAAAATTTTTACAAGTTGATAGATCCAAGCCAATTTAAAGGTCTATTCAGGGTACAGAAATAACGTTAGTGTATTCGCTACTATTAAAAAATGGTTTGTAATACATACCTATCCTTAATGTTCTGGTCAGCCAATGGATCATCAGGGTCTGTAGGCTTTTCATGTCGATAGGGACACTCTTCACCTCTCCTACACTCGCCTTTCACCCAAAACGAGCAAACATGAGGTCTATTTCTCTTGTAGTAAGGGGCAGTCCGAGCCAAACGTAACAACAAGTCCGAAGCTCCTTTGGATTTCAAAGCAGAGTTGCTTGGCTGAGTCGGATCATTCTTCGACATCTGATTATCTAAATTCTGTATGTAGTATTCTTTATTGACTTCGTTACGAGGTAGATCATCTTGTATTTTCAAGGCAGCATCCCTCACTTGTATAGGAAGGCCATATTCTAAGTCGAGAAGGCACGTTTGACAAACATTTTTGAGTTTGGAGCAAGTTTGGCATATTTCTGTCTTCTTGAAACGCATACGCGCACCAGGGCACCAGCGGAAGACTGTGAAGGGTCGAGCGCAGATTTTGCATTCTTTGCCATACTTTTCTTTTGTCTGAAAGGAATATGGTTTACCGTCAAACAAAGTCGTTTGAAGAATACTAAAACATTTTTTGGATGACAAAGACGTTTTTTTAAAGTTGATGGCCTCGGTGGGTTTAACCCACGCCCAAAGCATATTTTTAGTCAACCTTAGGTCAACATTACCTAGGACATGACAATTTTACATGATTTGTTTGATCTTCATTTTATTACAAGTGTCGAGGCACTTAACTGCCTTGTTAAACTGTGATTTTATCAACATCATGGTGTGATTTACACGTTACAAAAGCTGACTGTAATAATATCCAAGTTCTTTGAACCAAGAATAGGTTATCATGTTGAAGTTATAGTATTCTTGTTAGTTGTTGAGGATTTATTGAAGTTATTGAGGACGTATTTAAGTAAGTAACTTTAAGTGGTTACCTACTTCATCAAAATCGAGCAAAGTCGTGGTATTTTATCTACGTAAATATATGATCTTGAAAAGAAATACTCACCATTCGGATGTAAGGATTGTCTCCAAGACATGTTTGGCACAATATCGGGAAATCCTGAAAGAAAACAAAGCGTGTTATTTTCAACACAATTCCCATGGTAAAATAACTATAAAGATAAATTGTGAAAAGAATACGCACTGCGTCTTCCCAATTCTGACGATTATACGTGTTTGTTGATTTCGAAACTGCCATTTTATTTCACAATATCACTGTTACTAGTCTAAAACTATCTACAATTACAATTTATATTTTACACGAACTTGAAAACTTGCTACGCGGCACAAAAATGTGAAAAATAGATTTACGGAGAGCAAGAACGCTGTCACCAACACGACACCATTTTCTGTAATGAATGAATTTAGAATGAATGCAAAATTCCGTGGCATAGAGTATATATAGCGCGTCCCTAATGACTGTAATTTGTTAAAGTAAAGTAAAGTAGATAATAAAGGATTGGATAATTAATTTTTAACTCTTTTTAAGTATAAAACGTCATTAACTAATGAGATTACCTCGATAACAAAGCAGATTATCGGGTGATTTAATTTTTGCGTAATTACTTCCTCCTTCTACTGTGCAATGAATGAATGTAATTAGCTAATGAGTGTTTGTCAATGTCCATGTCAACTTTCTCTATGACGTCATTGTCAATTTCCGTCGCATGCTTGTTGTTTGTTATATGAATTTCTGAATTTTTATGGTTTTATCACGTAAAACTTTTGTATTTGATTAATTTGATACTTGTTTCAAGTATAAATAAAATATTACAATGTCAATTACAACTCTGGTTTGTATTCCTCATATTGTTTCAGGTAGAAAATGTGATTCGCCGGGACTAATGTTTACCGCTATTTTCTTTTAGTATTATTTACAACTGAAAAAAGACAATGCGCATGAAGATTCTATTTGGTGTTGTGGCTGGAGTAAAATTACTCATGAGAAGGAGAAGCCGAAGGAGCCAGCCAACGGGGATAACGAAAACAAAGATATAGATATAAGCCAGTAAGTTTTACATCTATGAGACAGTTCAAAACATTTCATTCTGCCCCCTTTTTTCATAAGAATAAGAAACATAATCTAAGTGGTTCTTTATTAAGCTATTTATCTCCAAGTCCAAGATTTAGGGTGTAATTTTTAAACATTTCTTTGGAAATAGGCTTGATTGAGAAAGCAAATTTTACTCTGTGAAGGAATCTATATATGCCTCTGATATTTAAATATTGTTTTTTTGTAGGTAATATCTATTCCAAAGTCTTTAGTTGTTAAATGTTTTGTATCTGTATCATTTTTATTTAAAACAAAAGATGAGAGACTGATGCAAAACAATAAATAAATAAATAATTTATTTCCCAAATATTGTATACAAAGTTTCTCAGTCTAAATATCGAATTAAATCTAAGTAACTCATGTGTATCAATAATATTTATCAAAGGCTAAGTATGTAAATTTTTATTCAATCAACTAAAGTTTTAAGTTTACAAACATTGCACCATCATATTTCTAACTAATTAAAAACACAAGAAAAAGTCCCTAGGTTGGTACCAAAAAGGCTGAATACTTGTTTGTTGACCAAATAACAGCCAGCCTTTGGTCACAATAAGCTAAAACCTAAAAGTAATAGTTTTGTAATATTTTATATTTTTTATGTCTTTTTTTATAATTTCAGGGAAGACAATATGACTGAAGCAACAACAGAGAACTACATTATAACAGGAGGGTTGGATGATATGATAAAGATCTGGCAGTTAGAGGATGGGAAGTTAGTGATGAAGCAGCAGCTAGAAGGGCATTCACTTGGTGTCATATCTGTTGCTGTTAGCCCTGATGGGAAAAGTAAGATACCCTGTTAATTTTGGTTTTCAAGGCTGATGTTCTGTTCATTTTGTCATCATCAATTTACAGTAAAATCTTATTATTTTACTCAAACTGCCCTCTAGTACATAATGTGTAACTTTTGGGTAATCATTATTAATTTTGTATTATATTTTTAACATTGCATTATTATATAGGCCTACCAAGATGTCTACACAATGCAATATGTTACATATTTTGTCATTTATTCATGCAGTGCAGTGGTATAGCGGTGGTGCAGTGGTGGTATTTATTCATGCAGTGCAGTGGTGGTGTGTGGTGATACTCAACTTGCTCAATTTTAGAATGGTTTCAAATCCCGACTAAGTTTTAAGCAGCAAGAAAACAATGACTTGGGATGCTGAGTTACAAAATAGAGTTACATTTTATTGTTTTACTTGATATTTATATTTATCATACCTTGGAAACATAAACACATGGTGTTCAAAGTGTCAGGTCTCCAGCTATCCATATTCAAACTTGCATTGCAAATGGTTCAGTAGTTTTTGTGTGATTTACACTAATTTCTAATTTTCTAAACATTTGACATATTTTATATATAATAATAATAATATATTAGTCTGAACAGTCGTACAAGCACAATATGTGATCTGTGAACAAGCATACACCTAATAGGGACCTTAGTATCTGGTACATTTTATCTTGCTACGTCCACTCATTCCTGAGAAAATTGGTAGTGTCAAGCAGAGAGACACACAAGCAAGAGATATTAGAAGGCTTTTTTTCCTTTTTAGGTATGAAACCCTAAAAAAAACAAATGTCTTCACAGATATGAATACAGATTATATTTCGTTCCAGCCCTTGCCAGTAGTTCACAAGATTCCTCCCTCATCCTATGGGACATAGAATCAGGCGACAAACTAAAGACATTTGAAAATGGAGCCACTGACGTGTGGACTCTAGACTTCTCTCCGGATGGTAAACATGTGATCTCAGGCAGTAATGCTGGTAAAATACTGATGTTCAGTGTTGAAAGCGGAAAACAAGAACAAACTTTAGACACCAGAGGAAAGTTTACTTTGAGTGTTGCTTATGTAAGTATATTTACATAGACTGGTGCACCTACTAAGAAAAACGGTCGGATCTTGTTCCACTGCCGTTTTTCTTCTAATAACTCACTTTGTCTATAATAAATAACATTAGATTTTTACGATTACGAAAGTTATAGTATACTTACCTATAGGAAGAATCACAAGATTGTATCTACTTTTGTAAGTATCAGCTTTTGAAATTTAACAATGTTTCGTAATTTGATTTTTTAGAGCTCTAACTAGGCATATCTACTAAATATATTTCTAGCACATAGTATCTTGTGATTATTCCTATACTAAAACTTTCGTAATCGCCAAATTGTAATGTTTATTTTCAAGAAAAAATAAATCCTCAAAAATTGAGTTCAAAGGAACCTAAGTCGAAAATAGTAGACAGGGAAACATACATACTCTTCAATTCATCACTCGGGGTCGAAACTCCCGTTTACTGCCGTAGATACAGACGCAGGGATGCTAGTGCGAGCCTCGCCTAGATTGAATTTTTGAACATGACGTATTTCTCCTGGGAAATATTTATAATAAAAAAATTATTAGGTACTAGCTGCGCCCTGCGGTTTCACCCGCGGAAGTTCCGATTTCGCGGGATTATCGGAAAAAAGTAGCTTATGTATTATTATCGGTATCCAGCTACCTATATTCCAAGTTTCATGGTAATCGGTTCAGCGGTTTTTACGTGATTGAGTAACAAACACACATACACATATAGGTACTCACAAACTTTCAGCTTTATAATATTAGTAGGATCTTACTAATATTATAAACGCGAAAGTTTGTATGTATACAAGATGTAACAGGTAAGCCCTTTTAATCCGAAAGGAGGTTGTTCTAGACGTCTAGGCGAAAACCTTTTGTTCTACGACTTTTGAAAATTCGAACTTTTATTTTGAAAATTTTGAGATTATGTTTCACTGGAAAAACAGCTGTTTTTGAAAATAAAGGTAATTGAAGGTTTGATTGTAGTAGACCAAACTAAATGAAAGAACAACATAAGGTCAATGACCTCGAACTCTAAGAAACAGCTGATTTTCAAGTAAACTTTACACCTAAATTTTTCGAAAAGTACTTCAAATTTTCCAAAGTCGTAGAACAAAAGTTGTTCGCCTAAACGTCTAGAACAACCCCCTTTCGGATTAAAAGGGCTTACCTGTTACATCTTGTATATGTGAGGTTGTTACTCTTTCACGCAAAAACTACTGAACCGATTGCGATGAAACTTGGAATATAGGTAGCTGAATACCAGGAATAACACATAGGTCACTTTTTATCCCGATATTCCCGCGGGAACGGGACTTACGCAGGTGAAACCGCGGGGCGCAGCTAGTATAATATATTTTATAAAAACCGAATTTATTGGTGATTATTTCGGTTAGTTAAGGATTTAAGTATGAATTGATGGTGTAAGCCCATGAGCAATCAATTAATACTAATAATGATTAGATTATTATTTGCTTATATTCATTAAATAATAATTTCAATTTTAAGTAGGTACCAGTAATTAAATGAACGCAATTACAATTAGTTATTAAAGTGTAGTAGTAAATGATAATTGGTTTTTAATTTAATTAAGTTGGTGACTAAGTTACCTAGGTTTTTAATCTCTAACTGTATGACGTTTTCGTTTACGTTAAAAATATTAATAGGTACCTATATTTTAGACCCTATGTAGGTATAACCTAGAAAATGAACTTGAAAGAAGTGAAACTATAAAGACGATAGCGTTACAAATTCAGAATTTAATTCTAATTTCTTTTATGGTTTTCGCGATTTTGCATAATAAAACACTTTATTTATCGGGTCAACCTCGAAAAAGCCAACTGTAACGATGGCGAAAGCGCGGTTCGTTTTAAAATCTTACTAATATTATAAACGCGAAAGTTTGTATGTTTATATGTATGTGAGATTGTTACTTTTTCACACAAAACTACTTAACCGATTGCGATGAAACTTGGTATATATGTAGCTGGGGACCTGGATTAACACATAGGCTACTCTTTATCCCGATATTCCCGCGGGAACGGGACTTACGCAGGTGAAACCGCGGGGCGCAGCTAGTATAATATATTTTATAAAAACCGAATTTATTGGTGATTATTTCGGTTAGTTAAGGATTTAAGTATGAATTGATGGTCCATGAGCAATCAATTAATACTAATAATGATTAGATAATTATTTGCTTATATTCATTAAATAATAATTTCAATTTTAAGTAGGTACCAGTAATTAAATGAACGCAATTACAATTAGTGATTAAAGTGTAGTAGTAAATGATAATTGGTTTTTAATTTAATTAAGTTGGTGACTAAGTTACCTAGGTTTTTAATCTCTAACTGTATGACGTTTTCGTTTACGTTAAAAATATTAATAGGTACCTATATTTTAGACCCTACGTAGGTATAACCTAGAAAATGAACTTGAAAGAAGTGAAACTATAAAGACGATAGCGTTACAAATTCTGTCTTCTGAATTGACTGTACTAGTCTAATTTCTTTTATGGTTTTCGCGATTTTGCATAATAAAACACTTTATTTATCGGGTCAACCTCGAAAAAGCCAACTGTAACGATGGCGAAAGCGCGGTTCGTTTTAAAATCTTACTAATATTATAAACGCGAAAGTTTGTATGTATATATGTATGTGAGGTTGCTACTTTTTCACACAAAACTACTTAACCGATTGCGATGAAACTTGGTATATATGTAGCTGGGGACCTGGATTAACACATAGGCTACTCTTTATCCCGATATTCCCGCGGGAACGGGACTTACGCGGGAAACCGCGGGGCGCAGGTAGTCATGAATAAAAGGCGATTAAACCCGTTCTTATTATATTTTAAAGTGGATCCTACACTTGGATAACTATACTTAAAGAAATGCTTTCCAAAAATTTCGCACCCGACAGGACTTGAACCTGCATCTCTGGGGATCCGCGATCTGGCGATCTGGCAATCCTTAATTTCGACTCGATTGAACATGCATCCGTAGCCAAATTGGAAAAGGCGTTGGGACGGATCCCCAGAGATGCAGGTTCAAGTCCTGTCGGGTGCGAAATTTTTGGAAAGAATTTCTTTAAGTATACGATTAAACCCGATAAATAAAGTGTTTTATTGTACTAGTCTATTTTCTATCAACAGAGTCCGGACGGCAAGTACATAGCAAGCGGAGCCCTAGACGGTATCATCAACATATTCGACGTAGCCCAAGGGAAATTAGTCCACACTTTGGAAGGCCATGCGATGCCTATTAGAAGTCTCTGTTTCTCACCGGACTCTCAGTTGTTGTTGACTGCTTCTGACGATGGACATATGAAGCTTTATGATGTGTAAGTACAATGTAAATAAATACTTGGCGGCTTCTTTGACGCGGTGGTCGAACGACGACGCGACGCGAAAAGTCGAATTTAATTCTCGTTAAGCAAAAAATATTTACGTTGGGTAGTGGTCATCTATCACTACATTTAGATATATCAGCCATCAGTTCTACAGTAATCACAAGCCTGCATTGCAGTAACCGAGGTACCAATATAATGCAATATAGACAATAATAATTAATAGGTAATATCCATATCTTACTGATATTATAAACGCGAGTTTGTATGTATGTATGTGACTTTGTTACTCTTTCACGCAACATTTTTTTCTTAAAGAAAAACACATTGGTGCGCGGCCGGGATTTGAAACCACGACCTTCGGAATGAAAGTCACCCCGATCTACCACTAGACCAACACCGCTCTTTTTAAGAGATAGACTAACATACATGTCAATTACTAGCTTATTTTATTGTAAGATAAGGTGAAGTTCCGATTTCTAAATTTTGAATCATTCTTATAGGATGCCTAGTGCCTGCATCATATAAAGTACACGCTCTCCAAATTCCAGACCATCAGCAGTTTGGGTTGATCCATCAGTCAGTCACCCAGGACCAAGCATTATCAAAAATAATAAATTCTTATAACTAAACACTTACAAGTACCTACGTAAAATTAATCTTCAACAATATATTCCAGGGTACACGCAAACTTAGCTGGAACATTATCAGGTCACGCGTCTTGGGTGTTATCGGTGGCATTTTCACCGGACGGCAAGAGATTCGTCTCCGGAAGTTCAGACAGGACCGTCAGAGTGTGGGATCTTGAAACCATGCAGTGCCAACACGTGTTCAAAGAGCATAGCGATCAGGTAAACAGGGATTAGGGCAGAGATTACATTAACTTTTATTATTTTATCACATTAAAGAAACTCCATGTTCTAGTAAAACTTTTTACTGAATATCGCAACTAAATCGGTCAAGTCGTTTTTGATTTTTTGACAAACAAAATTTGTCTTTTTGAGATTCAAATGAGAAATTTTGAGTTTAAATGCTGCTTTAACGTAAAGTGGCAATAAAATTTTGAGTAGGCTGCATAAAGTAGCATTTCTGTAGGCTGTTTATCTAAAAAGAGACGTAATAATTACTAGCTGCGCCCCGCGGTTTTACCTGCTTAAGTCTCGATCAAATGTATTTATTACTTTCTCCAAAGTCCCTTTAACAAAATCAGTTCAACAGCTTAGGTATGAAATCGTAACAGACAGACTGAGTTGCATTCACAATTATAATATCAGTTAAGATTTACTATAGTGGGATGTATACCAACTTGTAGATAAATAAACGTGATGTAGGTAGGTACTTACTATTTTATAATCTGTTTTTGCATATTTTCAGGTATGGGGTGTAAAGTTTAATGCTGAAAGTAATAAAATCGTGTCTGTCTCGGAAGATAAGAGTGTAAATATTTACGACTGCCCGTTATAGTACTGGTAATTAAGAATGCACGTGTAATAAATAGGGTAAGAAATAATAAAAACATTTAATGCAAAATACCTAGTTCTTTTTATTTGTACCTACCTATAGGGCATGGATCCGGGGATCTCGTAATCCCGGAATCTCGGACGACAAAGTTCAATATTACAATCCCGGGATTGAGAGACCCGATATCGAGTACCTGGTACTTTGGTTATTTGAAGCATAAAATGAGTTTTAATTCTAAAATATGAAGTAAACGATAAAAGTAAGTTAGTATCTCCGAAACGAGTCGCTTTAGGACATCATGTGATGAATGTTTTCTGTCTATTTAGACCGATCAAAATATTATAGGTTTCATTCTGTTATACGGCGTTTTTTTATGCCTTTGGACGGTTTTAATCTTAACCCTTGAATAACTTTTTCCGTGACGGTTTATGCGCATAGTTTGAAGCAAAAAGATTAGTTTGGTTTGACGTCTTTTTTCGACGTGATGTCGCTGTTGGGTTTGAAGAACAAATCTTACTGCGATTTGACATTTTATAAAACTTTCAAATAAATTTTTTTTAAACTTCATAGGCCGATATCTACGATATATGAGTCACTTTAGGATACATGTGATGGAATATTTTCCGTCTATTTAAACTTCCTCTATCCAAATATATAAGCTTTAACGCGCGACAACATATTGAAAAAAAATCAAGATAGCGGACGTCGACAATGCCAAGGCATGGACATCACATGGACACATCGACATGAAGTTCTTCTTTAGTACCTACTCATAAAAAAAACATACGCAAAATTTTACTGCTACCGTCCATTTAGTGGCGCGAACAGAACTATAGGCGCAAAATGTGTCTGCCATATTTCCAAAATCGTGAGATAGACTCAGGACTGCCCCTGGGGGCAGTCCTCCTGGAGCAACCTAACTTATTTGTGTAAAGAAACTTTAATTTGTAAAAAAATTGAATTTAAAACATTTCTCATTATATTTGATTCGCCTTTTTAATAATATATATAATCTCGAGACTAATACCGGGAACCTTCCGATTTTGCATGCCGTACCTACCTACTATTTATGAATGACACAAAGCTTATTTAGGAACAACACATTGGAGCGCCTGTTTGCATTCTGTTTATTAAAACAAGCGAGGTTCCATCCATTCCATACCAGTAACAGTAACAAACAAGAATCCGCGCCCAACGTCCAAAACCATGATACCCGTACAGTAGAATCGTAATAAAACACCCGTGTTCACCCTTTTGAGTAAAATTCAAGCCTTCTCCCAATTAAACAAAAAAAAAGTCAGAAGAGGCTGCATGAGCAATAACAAAATTGTCATCGGTAGGTGTCGGTACGGTAGTAATAAAAAAAAAGGATTTGTTTACATCTTTTTTCTGTGTTTTGTTTTTTTTTGTTATTACATGAGTATTTTAATAATTGTCTAGGTTTTCAGTTCAATACTTGTTAAATAATAACTCGAGCAATGACCGCAAGTGGTGTCGTAAGTATTCAAGTGCCTAAATTATTGTTTTATTGTCATACTACATAACTAACCTAAAACTTGTTCAGTCGCTGCCAGTTAACCGCTATATTTTCCTATCGCTTCCTTCTTTTATATGTAAATCATTACATAAAGATAAAAAGGATGTTCGTGCTTTTATTTTGATGGTATTTACACAGAGACGATGTTTTTTTGACTTTTCTATATTTGCTACAAGTTTTGTTTATTATAGGTTTTTTGTTCACTTTACAGTATTCAATATTGTCAAAGAAAGAGGATGCTCATGACGGTTCAATTTTTTGTGCAGTTTATACTTTGACTAATATCACGGGAAATCCTGAGTAAGTATGTCCATTAGTCTTATAGGTACCTACCTAAGTCAATAACACTGATGATCAACATGATTTACCAGTCACTGCATATGACTGAGAAAAACAGATACTCTTTTTGGTTGGTATTTTTGGACTAAAAGGCTCTGAAACTGTTGTAGAGTTGAGGAACAACCAATAGGGTCACATTTCTACTCCGACTTTTTAACCTGACAAAACCAACACTTACCATTGAACAGCAAGTGGCTACAACTTTACTATGGTTAGTAAAGTAAAGTAAAGTAAATATTTATTGTTTCGCTGTGACAAAAGTTCTTATAAATGTAATAGTCTCAACTCTTTTCGAGTATACAATATAAAACTTAGGCCTAGTAGAAATTAGATTATACTACAATAATGTTTTTATATCAGTGTCTTCAAAAAATTCTTTCATATTATAATACACTTTATTTATGAGCCACTGTTTGAGTTTCTTCTGAAACAATAAACCATTTAATTCTTTTAATGAAGTTGGTAACTTATTATATGTGTCGGCGCAGGTATATTAAGTACCTAAGAAAGAACCAGCGATTGTTTTTGGAGTCGAAATGTTTATATTAACAACATTAATTCTTTTCGGAACTTTGGAACAAAGAGAGTCCTTGTTGTATTCCTTAGAAAATGGGATGTGTTTAATACCATCGAACGTAGCCGGGGCCAGGGTACTGGATAACAAGTCAGTTGTTCATGGTGCGAGCTCGAGTTTGATCGTCGAGTGATCGATTCTCTATAGAACCGGGATAAAGATGTGATGCCCCATTGGGCGCTGTGACTCGTGGCCCACGGATTCGTTTCCGTTTCATTAATTAATTTAGTGTTATTTGCTAACGCCGAAAGTCTAGTGTGTGTCTATATGGAACCTTGTTGTGTCGAGTATAGGGTGACCTGTCCATCAATGAGACAGTAGTATGCAGGCGGAGTTAACCGACGACGGTCGACATTACCCGCAAATACCCGTGCATAGTTTGATGTTGAACTGTATCCATTCGTTAAACCGATATTAGTGTGTGTGATTGTATCCACTCTAGCCCACAAGTGATGAATCTAAATAACCATACAGATGATGTTGTAGAGTCCTTTAACCGCTCGCCCCGACATATATTTTTATAGCAGTATAGTAAGCACTCTTGTGAAACATACTATTGTTGACTTGAGGTATATATATATTATGCTTATGTTTATTGCGTAAATTGTCTAATCTGCTTGATCTCATATTAAAAAAATATTTGTGGTTATTTTTTACAAATAAGCATATTTCCAGAATGAAAATAGCTGTGAGTGTAAGGTACTTCTCATTTTGAATACCTACTACTTAAATAAGAAACAGATAGACAGACATGAATTTTATAATTTATATAATTTGGTTCTACTACTTTTTTTAAGCCCTCTAGGCAACTGTTTTTAATGTACAGGCTTTTTGTCCTCTCTTCCTTTATTATAAGTATAGATTATATTAAGTGGTAACACACTAGGTACACTAATTTAGGTAGGTGTTTAATTTACACACAATGATAAATTAATAATTATTAACTTATATATAACTCAAGTTATAATATAACTTATATTTCAAGGATATTATTCATATTTTTATTTACCTCGGTTGCATTATTTCTTAGAGCCAAACTGCTAATGCCGCCGTCCGATTGTTTGTAGGTACATTTTTTTTTGTAAATTTATTTTGATTTTTTGAGGTTTGATAATTATGTTTTGATAGGTTTTTGGTTTTGATCGACCAAGCGTATCATAATAATATTAGCAATAAGCAACATCCTATGTTTTCACCCGCGTAAGTCAGGAAATATATAGGGATCAAAAGTAGTCCCATCTATTTCAATACCAAAATTCATCAAAATCGGTTCAGCGGTCAGCGGCATGAAAGCGTTATCCATTAAGCTTTACGACAGACAGAGTTACATTTCGCATGTATGTATAAAATTACCCCCTTTATAAACGCTAATTAATGCGCTGCAAAACTATGCCTCGTGTATTTGTCTTCTACAGTCACATGAAGTTTCAAAGTTGACGGACAGAGACAAACGACACATAACTTAGTAATGGTGTAAATAATATTTTGGAGTTTTGGCGGGAACGCGTTGAGGAGATGTGGTGCTAAATTTTCATTTTTGTGAAACCTAGTTCAAATGCGTGCAAATTGTTTAATTTCGGGGGCATATTAATCAATTTAGTTTCGTGAAGGTGTACAAGTGGAATGAAAGTGAAAATCGGTGCAAAACATGGATTTTAAGCTTAGTCCAAAGCTCCGTGAACAATCTTTGTAAATGGCCGCCGTGTTTACAAATTATTCCCTAGACTTGACTTTAACTATGACGACTTGACTGTTTCGATGCAAATAACTTGCATAATATTTTAATAATACTTGACACTGGCTAATTTCCTAATGGCCATAATCGGTTCACAATCGATAAGAAATAAATACATAATATAGTATAAATTAAGGGTGTTAATAAATAAGCATAAAATACTTTTCTAACAATAATTATTACGTACGTAGCAATTTTTAATCGACTTCCAAAACGCACATCAATAATCTTATTTGTAGCTACTTGTACCATAGGTTAGTTAAAATTGTACCTCCTAGCTAGCGCTTGTTAGTAGCGTCTACAACAATCAAACTACAATTTACATCTCATCATCATCATCATCAGCCTGTTGCAGTCCACTGCTGGACATATGCCTCTTCAATAGCAATTTAGATCTACCCATCTGTTAAACTGCCAGACTTTAGATTACATAAAATAGATAATTCAGTAGCACTGTACGTAAGTGAAGGCCGTATAGAACTCGGTTTTGAATTTTCAAATTAATAGCGTCTGAAAGTGAATGATATATAGTCACTAACACCTATAGATGTAGCCGTTAACCACTTATTCACACATAAAAACGACATTGTCATGTTTAAACATCTATTTTGAATTGAAATAAAATACCTAGTTACATAGTTATAAAATGTTCGTTTTATCGATACTCTAGGTAGGTACTAAACTCACTAACACAAGGTAACATTAAAAACCAAGATTTTCTGTAGGTTTTTCTACTTTTAGAGTCATAATAACGGCTTCTGTGGCGCGTCGGGCGAACGCCTGATTGCATGCAGGCTGCGAGTTCGATTCAGTGCGGTGCAAATATTAATGCTTAAAAATAAATATTTGTATCTGGTCTGGGTGTCTTCCTATGTATAATATGTATGTATTTACAAAAAAATGTGTAGTATATCCGTTGTCTAGTATCCATAGTACAAGCTAAGTGAGCTGAGCTGTTTTTTCTACGCGTACATAAAATTGAAAGAAATAAAAAGTAGAATTTCGAACAAATTCCGTTGTTAGCGAAATTAACTATTATGTAAGTGTTAGTTGTAAAGACTTTTCCAGATTGTAATCCCTGTTATTTTTGGAAACTACGAAACCGTAGGTACACTGCGCGTGGTCGGACAAGGCACGCACTTACCCAGCTTTTATTGAATTCAAGTATTAGCTTGTTTAAAACACTATGGTACGAAATGTAAGGATGACAATTGAAATAATATTTCTCGCGTCTAAGATATTGGGCCCTACCATGATGTCTTATAAGTCGGCGCGTTGTCGTTCAGCTAAAAAAAAAATAAACACATCAAATAATTTAAAAAAAGAAAAGTAAACTCCAAAAAACATTTTTTCAACAGTCTGTGGTTTTTAAAAGTAGTCTGGGTATTTCTTATTTAAAATTTAGTTTATTTTTTTGAATGATAAAAGGACGACATAGCAACGACAAACGATCATGGTAGCGCGGATTATCTTAGACGAGATGACTCTCTATGTAGATGCTAAGTGAGATGCTAGGTATAATGTTTACCTATTAGGTCGGCTAAAAAATTAGTCTCTTCGTAGTTCTTTTTCGTATGTATGAACTTGTAATAAAGTATCTTTGGCATACCATTTCTATCTGGCTGATTTTGGTATCATTAAAGTTTAAATTTTTAAGAAACAATTCCAAATTCGAATTAGGAACATGAGTGATTTTCATTTGTTTTTCTTATTGTTAAAATGAGTGAATCTTATGAAGAAATTCGATACATTTTTTATTTTACTACAAAAAAAACACAAGCCGCGAAAATCCGGAAATTTTGATATCCAAGAGGCACGTCGCGTCGCTTAGGTCTATTTAAAAAAAAAGCTAAATCTATAAATATTTATAAAATGTATACATCTATATCCAACAAAATGGCACCTACACACTTAAGTTATTTTTTATATAAAATGCGAAGAAACTTTTTAGCCGACCTATTATAACTATAAATCTTGCAGTTAGATTTTCTCACGTATCAGTCGCTCTATTGTACGAGCACTAAGACGTCGTCTACTGAATAAATCTTAAGATAATTCAATCATGAGTTTCCTAAACAAAGTAGTGATTGTTACCGGCGGTAGTTCGGGTATCGGGGCTGCAACAGCATTACTCTTCGCTAAAGAAGCTGCCTCCGTTGTCATTGTGGGCCGAAACGAAACTAACCTAAGAAGAGTCGCTGAAGAAATCGCAAAAACTGGCAAGAAACCTTTAGTCATAAACGCCGACGTGAGTAAACATGAAGATGCGCAGAGAATCATCGAGATAACTATTGAAGAGTTTGGAAAAATAGACGTCTTAGTTAACAACGCTGGTATCATGCCGTTTGCGGGTGTAGACGATGAGAAAGCGGTACAAATCTACGACAAAATCTTCAATACAAACGTGCGATCGATAGTTTTGCTCACAAGTTTAGCTGCTTCTTATTTGAAACAGACTAAGGGCAATATCGTTAACATATCCAGTGTTGCAGCTAAACACACACTTGCTAAGTTCGGTGCTGGATATGCTATTTACTGTGCGTCGAAAGCGGCAGTCGATCAGTTTACTCGCAGCTCTGCCATGGAGTTAGGTGGATTCGGTGTGAGGGTTAACTCCGTGAGCCCTGGTCCGGTCCAGACATCTCTTTTCGAAACTGCTGGCTTATCTTTGGATTTTCAAGATATAGCCGATAAAAATACAGCTTTGAAAACAGTGACCTTCCCACAAGAAATAGCTGATTTAATAATGTACTTAGCAAGTGATAAAGCAAAGAGTGTCACAGGCTCTGACTATGTCTGCGATGGTGGAATGATGATATGTTAAAAATTATACCACATCACGAATAACACATTATGTTTTATCTTTATACTTGCTTATTATTGTTTTTACAGAAAGTAAATATAATGTTTAATACCTATTACTTGTTTTATTCTAAGTTTTAACTGGGGTTTTAGTTACTTTACATACTTACCTATGTTGTTTGCCATAAATCGAATTCTTTACCTATACTTATTAAAATTTATAATTATATTATTCTACGAAGATTGCGTTGCACGTTATTAATTTATTATAATATTAATAGAAAAACTGTAATATATTTTTCATTAAAGTTGTTTTTATATCTTCGTAGTGATAAAAGCCAACAATTCTTTGTGACTGGTGGTTTGGATAACCTTGTGAAAGTATGGAAGATTGAGAATAATAAATTGGAATTGTTTCACACGTTAAAAGGCCATGGCATGGCTGTTGGTTCTGTCGACGTAAGCGCTGATGGACATAGTAAGTAAAAAAAACAAATATAACCTACATTCTAATGACGCCTTTGGAGATCAGTCTTAATTTAAAAACTGAATAGGTACATATTTATGTAAAAACATTTGTTTTGAATTATTTGGTATTTTTCAGTTGAAAGTTACCTATTTTAGTTAAGTAAAAAAATATATCTCTACTACCTTAGCCCCGCGGTTTCACCTGCGTAAGTCCCGCTCCCGCGGGAATATCGGGTTAAAAAGTAGCCTTTGTGTTATTCTCGGTATCCAGCTACCTATATTTCAAGTTTCATCGCAATCGTTTCAGAAGTTTTTGCGTGAAAGAGTAACAAAGTCACATACATACATATTATGTACCTACAAATTTTCGCGTTTATAATAGTAGTCAGATAAGACTTGAAAAGTAACATTTCAAATATGAATGAAGGTATACATAAATAATAAAAAAAACAAATCTAACCCACGGCCTCAACTTTAGCATAGTCGCTGAAATTCTAGGTCTACCTAAAACAAAATTTATTTAACTTTACACAAATTCGAAATCTATACATTAACTTACTTATATTTCGTTTTATAATTGCAGTCCATGATTTGACACTTCTTTCTGAAGAAAAAAATGACACATACAAAGAACCAAAATGTCAGATTATAATCTGAAATTAAGAAACGTATAGATACAAAATCAAAATCATTTTTTTTTATTTAATTGGATGATCACTTTAAATATGTCGAATGTTCTTACAAACTATGACTCTAGTGTGTAAATTTTAATTCCTTGTAGCTATAGCAAGCGCCTCAATAGATTCTACCATAATAATCTGGGAGTTGGTCTCCGGGCACAAAGTCCACGAGATAGAGCATAAAGCAACAGACGTGTGGAAAGTGGTGTTTTCACCGGATGGTACACAAATAGCGAGCGGTGGACATACGGGGAAGGTCGTCGTGTACGATGTGGGGAAAGCCAAGGAGGATCGCATGCTGGATACAAGGGGGAAGTTTGCTATGAGCATTGCTTGGGTGAGCTACGATAGTTATACAAAGTGTAACTAGTAAGTCCTTTTAAGCCGAGAGGTGGTTGTTCTAGACGTCTAGGCGAACAACTTTTGTTCAACGACGAAAATTCGAACTTTTAAAAAAAATATTGAGGAAATGTTTTACTGAAAAAAACAGCTGCTTTTGAAAATAAAAGTAATTAAAGTTTTGATTCTAGTAGACCAAACTAAATGAAAGGGCAACATAAGGTCAATGACCTCGAACTCTAAGAAACAGCTGATCTTCAAGTAAACTTTACACTTAAAATTTTCGAAAAGTACTTCGAATTTCCAAAAGTCGTAGAACAAAAGTTGTTTGCCTAGACGTCTAGAACAACCCCCTTTCGGCTTAAAAGGACTTACCCGTTACATTTTGTATAGTAGTGTTTCCACTGGGTGGTACGCAAGTGGCGAGCAGTGATGCGTGTGCAAATTATGCATGACATAACTGTTGGTGAAAACGGTTCAACCTTTTTTGGAACTTTTGCAAAGTTTCGCCGAAGCTATTGAAGGTTAGTGTCATCTAAATTTTAGTAAAACTTCAATAGTCTTAAAACTTCCGAACCAATTGCGATGAAACTTGGTACTTCTCACGACATCGGGACTTACGCTGTATATGTCTAAAGTAGGTATAAATAATAGTAATAAATATTGCACAACATTACCCACATCGCTATCTAGCCCCAAACTAAGCACTAAGCCTGTGCTATGGGTACAGACAACGGATTTTATAATAAGTACTTTATTTTTTTGTAAATCTTACTAATTTTATAAACGTGAAAGTTGGTATGTTTGTAAGTATGTATGTGAGTTTGTTACTCTTTCACGCTAAAACTACTGATCCGATTGCGATGAAACTTGGAATAGGTTTCATATAGATAGCTGGCTACCGGAAATAACGCATAAGATATTTTTATCTCGATATTTCCGCGGGAACGGGACTTACGCGGGTGAAACAGCGGAGCGCAGCTAGTACATACATATGATACATAGAATACACCCAGAACCAGAAACAAACATTTATGGTCAGCAGAAATATTTGTTCCCGGCAGGAATCGAACCCGTAACCTTCTGCGCCGCAGTGGCTGTCCGTATATTACATACATAAAATTAAAATGTACTTTTTTTTATAATTCAAGAGTCGTGACGGTAAATACATCGCAGCGGGCTCGGTAGACGGCAAAGTGTTCATGTTCGATGTGGCTCAAGGGAAACTGATACACACTGTTGAAGCACACACTGACTCGGTCAGGAGTTTGGTCTTCTCACATAACTCGAAGTGGTTGGCTACTGCTTCTCACGATGGAAAAGTTAATGTTTATAATTCGTACGTACCCATCTATAAAAAAATAACTAGCTGGCTCTACGGACTTTCTATCGCCATAAAACTGGCCAAATATTGGGTTACATTTTGAAAGAAAAAAGTAACTTCTTGGTGCGAGCTGAGAGACCCGTTCGAAAACGTTCGTTGGTTTGTTTTTTTATTTTGAGTCTTTGGTGTTCTTCTGTGTGTTTGCTGCCAATAAATGTTTTCTATTCTAAAATGGAAACCGCTTTCAGCAACGCCTAACGTGGTCATTATGGTGGTGTGTTTTCTTTTCTCAAGCTCCTGTGTACTTCATTAAGCAGTTGGTTCGCGTTAATATTATTAACAGTATTGTTTGTACCAACGCAACGTTTCAGTGGGTCCTTCCCGTATCTCCAAATTGTTTTTATTATCACCAACTCCATGGCTATTGATTAGGTATACTATTCTCACGACCACCATGAGTTCTAAAGTACAGTCATCAAAAAAAAGTGTCTTTAGAAAAGAGTCTGCAGACACCTTCCTCAGGGTAGACTGAGATATGTAATTTGTCATTTTTATTGGTCTAAAAAGTTACTGTAAACTACCGCCTCAAGCCACTATACGAAAAGAAGAAGAAAAAGTAGTGTAGATTGCTTTCATTATTTAGCTTCTTACTAATCTTACTAATATTATAAGCGCGAAAGTTTGTATATATGTATGTATGTGTGTTTGTTACTCTTTCACACAAAAACTACTGAATCGATTGCGATGAAACTTGGAATATAGGTAGCTGGCGACCTGGAATAGCACATAGGCTACTTTTTATCTAGATATTCCCGCGGGAACGAGACTTACGCGGGTAAAACCGCAGGGCGCAGCTAGTAATTATTATAAACGCGAAAGTTTGTATGAATGTACTCGTATGTATGTGACTTTGTTTCTCTTTCACGCAAAAACTACTAAACCGATTGCGATGAAACTTGGAGTATAGGTAGCTGGAGTCCTGGAATAACACATATGCTACATTTGATCCTGATATCCCCGTTGGAACGGGACTTACGAACCGCAGGGCGCAGCCAGTATCTTAATAAAGGCATGTTTTTCAACACCCTTCGTTTTGAGGTCTTTACTTCCAGACCTTTTCAAATGTAGAAGTCTGAAACAATTTAATTTCATCAACAGTTCAAGCGGGAACCTACAAAAGAGCATAGACCACAAGAGCTGGATGGTTTCCGTATGTTTCTCCAGCGACGGGTATCGAATCGCGACCGGCGCCGCCGATGGCACAGTCCGAGTACTACACTTGGCTGAAATGAACGTTTTACATGCGTTTCATGAGCACAGCGAAGCTGTAAGTTATTCACTCTTCAAACTTACACGATTTCTGTTCATTAAATATTGCACGACATTACACACAGCGCAATCTAGCCCCAAATTAAGCTGGTACTAGACAACGGATATACTACATATATACTTTTTTTGTAAATACATACATATATAATACATATTTAAGCATAAATATTTGCACCCGGCAGGAATCGAACCCGCAGCCTTCTGCATTGCAGTCAGGCGTTCGCCCGACGAGCCACAGAGGCCGTTCATTATTATTAAGTATTTGATTTTCGGGTTTAGATCGCGTTAGTACACAAAATTATTTTAAAATAAATTAAAAAACTATAAATTACCCCGACGTTTCGGCAAACGGATTACCCCGGCCGTGGTCCCGGGAAGACTCGGGGTTCCTTTTTTATTTTGTATTATACAAGGGTTCCATACTGTTATCACAAAAAAAATACACGTTTGTTGTATGGGAGTTTCTTCATACAACAAACGTGTTTCATTCAACAACAACAAAGTCAGCTTGTCAGTTGCCAGAGTAGTTGTCAGAGTAAATCAGCTTTATAAGTTTTATAAATCTTTATAATAATTAACTTTCTATTGTTTCAGGTGTGGAGTGTTCAGTTCAACAGTGAAGGCGACAGGATAATATCCGTGTCTAAAGATAGTTCCATAAACGTATACGAATGTCCGATACCAGTCAATAACGATAATAAGAAAAATAAAACATAATTTAATTCGTAAGTGAAGGAAAATACACATTTTTTATTATTCAGTTAGACACCTTATTATTTTATTTTATTTCTTTTGAGTAGTAAATAAATAAATCTCTTACGAGTTAGTTTCAGGATTTTTTTTCGGTCTCCAACTAACCAAAATCCATGTTTCATTGTAATCGGTTCAGTAGTTTTTGCTTGAAACAGTAACCAAGTCACATACATACATACGAACTTTCGCGTTTATATATTAGTAAGAGTTTTTTTGTAAATGTATACATATTATACCTACCTACATCTGTCTGTACTTGAAAGTAAATTTAAAAAAAAATTGTCTAGAAGGCTTAGAAAAAGAAGTACCTAGATCAAAATTATATAATTTTTGAAATTCATGTCTGTCTGTATGTTTCTCTGTCTGTTCCTTATACAATTAAAACTACTTATCCGATTGAAATCTGGTTTTTAATGTTGGATAGTTCTGTTTTCGAGGAACGTCGTCGTGGTATACTTTGCATCGAAATCCAATTAGTAGAACCCGAGTAATGAACGAAAGAGTGCAACCGCTCGAGAACCGCTCGGCCGCCCGCGCCCGTGATAACGCGTTTTCACTTCTGCGGGTAAAATCGCGGGGCGCAGCTAGTAATATCATATAATAAATATATACTAGCAATAAATATCGTACTTAATAGATGGTCAAGAATCAAGGCTATTCCGAGCCGTGCTAGTGAGCCTAAACGAAATACAATATACTTAAATGACATTTATAAACATAACACAACAATAATATTTATTCCGCATTTAGCATTCTCAGTATAAAACGGGGCATTTATCAATAATATTTACATCGGTGAAGCGAATTGGTATCGGTTTAATTTGCGGGAATTATGCGGGAGGCGCGGGCGGGGGCCCACTGGGAAATCAACTTTACATTCAATTTGCTACCGTTGCACAGATAAAAAACCAATCTCTACGTTGTTACTGAGTCTGTGGCTCCGTCGAACAAATTAAACTGTTGTCGATTAAATAATAATAGTTGTTGTGGCTTCTGTGGCGCGTTGGGCGAATACGAATTGCAATTAATGTTGCGGGTTCGATTCCTGCCGGGAACCCGTATCATGTGATTAACTCAGTTTCATAGGTATATTGCTGCTTTGAGGGTTGTTTAATCGTTAAATCTACTAGCAGAATTCCTTCCTATACTTACTTCATTCTGAGGAGCTCCTCCAGATAAATGAAATCCATACCCTCAGCGTTAGTTGCACTTCCAAGACAGCATAGTTTAGCCTTAGGCTGAAAACTATGGTCCGTACCTTCTTTGACTTTGCTAAGCAAAAACTTTGACTTAAGACAATTTTTGGTATTTATAAAGCGATCTTCGCAACTATCCAAAGTTTTTGATAAGGAAAGTCGAAGTTTTACAAATTTAAAATGTTAACCAATCAAAAACAATGGTCTATACTTTGCTTCTCTGTTATGACTATGAAGTTCTTTTTATTTTATTCCTATATTACAAAAATAATTTCGAATATAAATTTCAATTCAAAGTTTATGCTTAGTTATTACTAAGCTCAGTCTGAGCAAAGTCACAGTACGCAATACATTTCATCCAAAGTGTGTTTTTCTGAGATTTTTTTGCGATGTCGACAGAGCACCACCAGAATTTTCGTCCTATTGACATAGGTCAATTCAATACATACGTTGCTTCTCAGTTATGACTATGAAGTTCTTTTTATTTTAATCGTATATTACAAAATGAATTTCGACTATAAATTGCAATTCAAAGTTTATGCTTAGTTTTTGCTAAGCTTAGTCTTAGCAAAGTCACAGTACGCAATACATTTCATCCTAAGGGTGTTTTTCTGAGATTTCTTCGAGACAGCGACGGAACAAGAAGTTCATGCTATTGACATAGGCCAATCCATTCTAATTTTTCCGCGCAAATATCGCGGATTCGTTGAAATCTAACGTCCGTATGATTGCACATGTGATTGTCCACACGGCAACGTGCCGCCCGCGTCCGAGCGGAGGTATCCGTGTCGTAATCACAGCCGTCGCCGCTGGCTCTATTCAATGACATGAAATCACTATGCGGCGGTATGAATAATTCAGGTGCGGTCCACCGTTGCCTCCCCCCTACCTACCCCCTAGATATTGATATTATGTTTCATACTATGTAGGTAAGCGCTTGAGTACAAAAAGAAGTTATACAGTTAGAGGCGACTGTTTGCATTCAGTTTGGTACTGAGACTTAACGCATTAAGGCGGCAATAGATGATAATCATCGGTCCTTGTCCGATTGCATATAAATGAGCGAGATGGAATTGCGTGAAAATATCTACAATTTCTCGTAAAATCAATAATTAACGAAGATTAAAATAATATTTTTATAAAATGCGATGAAGGGGCTCTAGGTATTGTATTTTCTAATATTATGATGCCTATAAGAAAATATAGCGGTTAAGGATTTAGAAGAAAAATTGATTTATTTTGTAAAACAGGGGTAACTTTGCCTGTATAATAGTGGTATTTAAAGTTATTTTTTATTGTTTTTGAAATGAAGGGGACACTTCTTGTATCATGAACAATAACATTAAACATTGTTTAAAGATCTATTTCATACCGGTTATGAAGAAAAATATTCAATCGGAAGGGATTTCACATGAGTCGCGTCCTTAAGCTAGTGGTAGGTAGGTGGCAAGACTGCCAAAGCTAACTCAACAAGTTATTGTTACTTGTTATTTACTAGAAATATTTAAAACAAAATATACATCTTTCAAAATTCAATTGCGGCGAGACTCTAATTCGCGTTTCTGAGCCTCCGTCGCAGCATGCTAAATGTCACCACACGAGCTCTATGTACGACCATTATTTATGTTTCTAAGTCTACTATTTTCAGTTTGTATAGATGTGTTGAAATGAGTGTAAGTTGAAAATAGTAGACGGAAACATACATATTCTTAAATTCGCTGCTCGGGTTAAAACTCGTGTGGTGTAATGGTTAGCACGCTGCAACGGAAACGCGGAAACGCGAATGCGAAGCCTTCCTGCTTGTACGTTTTTGAATATGTATTTTTCCTTGAAAATATTTCTAATAGATAATGCGTAGAGCACTAAAATAAAATTACAAAATACTTGTACCTTTTTTTACGAAGTGTATATTTATTAATTGACTAGCTGCGCCCCGCGGTTTTACCCGCGTAAGTCCCGTTCCCGCGGGAATATCGGGATAAAATGTAGCCTATGTGTTATTCCCGGTATCTAACTACTTATATTCCAAGTTTCATCGCAATCGGTTCAGTAGTTTTTGCGTGATTGAGTACCAAACATCCAAACACAGACCCTTTCACATTTAAAATATTACTAGGATTAAATCATTAAGTATGTACTCCGGAAAGTCAAAGCCACAATAAAACAACAAAAACTTAAAACTAAGAAAAAACCTAGTAAATACTAAATTTGTTTACCAACATGTCGACCGCACGAAACAATGTTTTAGGGTTCCGTGGCTCAAAAGGAGAAACAGAACCCTTATATTTGAGATGATGATTAGATTTCCATCTCAGGTAGGTAGATAATAGCCGCAGGTAGCTGACGAGTGGTACAGGAGATGTAATACACCGTCCGCAATCCGCTTAGCGCCGAAAATTAATCAAGAACTGACGGACCCGACTTATCGAGGGGACGAAACCAAGTCTAATATAATACTTATATTATAACTAGCTGCATCCCGCGGTTTCACCCGCGTAAGTTCTGTTCCCGCGGGAATATCGGGATAAAAGTAGTCTATGTGTTATTCCAGGTCTCTAGCTACTTATATTCCAAGTTTCATCGCAATCGTTTCAGTAGTTTTTGCGTGATTGAGTAACAAACATGCATCCTCACAAACTTTCAGCTTTAGGTATAACTAGCTGAGCCCCGTGGTTTCATCCGCTTTAGTCCCTTTCCCGTGGGATTATGGGAATAAAAAGTAACCTATGTGTTATTCCAGGTTTCCGCTTCCTATACCCGAAGTTTCATCGCAATCGTTTCAGTAGTTTTTGCGTATAACTAGCTGAGCCCCGCGGTTTCATCCGCTATAGTCCCTTTTCCGTGGGATTATCGGAATAAAAAGTAACCTATGTGTTATTCCAGGTTTCCGCTACCTACCGCGGAAGACTTGCAAATGCCCGTAGTCCCTGACATCAAGGCGAGTGAGGAACCGGTGGAGTTTTTAGTGGGTTAACCTATGGCCGCCTACCACCTTAGGCCATAGGGAGCCCCACACACCGCGTCGCTCTCCCCCGAGAGTGGCGTGACGGTGCATCAGGCTGCATTTTCTCCACCATAAAAAAAAAAAAAAAAGGTTTCCGCTACCTATATTCGAAGTTTCATCGCAATCGGTTTAGTAAGTTTTACGTGATTGAGTAACAAACTTACGTACTCACAAACTTTGAGCTTTAATTAGGTATAATATTAGTTGGATAGGAAGTACTTATACCGCAGTTTGAGTCGCGAATGTTTGATTGCATGTTTAATCCTGGGTTCTTATTCGCGTATTGTTATTTTTGAGTTTCCTTATTATGTTTCGACTCAGTATATTACAACAGTCGTGGTCGCGAAGACACCATACAGAAAATGAAAAATGAGGTATAAAATATAAACATGAAATATAAACAAAGCGTGTTCCCGCCAAAACTCAAATTATTAATTGAAAAGTACTTAGTATGTTTACACCCCATAATAATTTCGAAAGCCTAAGGTCAAGTACTCACATTAGTTCACCATACGTTGATAAATCATGATCAACATCTCACATATTATGTGAGATGTTGATCATGATTTATCATTCATATTATTAATATGTTTAATTTATTTATACTGTGGAATAGAGAGAACATCTGATTTTTATTTTCCAAAATATTGTATACAAAGTTTCTTAAAGTCTAAATATCAAATTACAAATCCAAGTAACTCTTATGCCTGAACTAGGAATATCCTGTATCTCAGGCGAAATTTAACAATAAGTACTTAAATTAGATTCTGATTCGGCATTAACCGCTTAACCTAGACCACAAGATGTGTAAGTATCAACAAAGAAACAGCATTTTCCTCTTACTAACTAAGAAAGACGGAATCTGTGGCGTGTCTGCAATGCAGAAGGCTGCGGGTTCGATTCCAGCTGAGTGCAAATATTTATGCTTCAAAATAAATATTTGTATCTAGTCAGTGTGTCTATTTATGTATAATAATAATTATTATTATTAATAATAATTTTTATTTCCAAAAAAAATATATAGGTGCTACAATCAACTTCGTTAGTCTAAAGAATAAATTCCCTGTGATTTATTTCATACATTCTAAGTTATAGATCTAATTAAATGTATACATATAGGTCAAAATAACTAGGGAATTTTAGAACTAAGGTAGTAACAAAAATATGTAAATAATAATAATAAACTGTAAGCTTATATACAATTAGAGTCCCTGTCACCTAAACTAGGATAACCTGTACTATAGGAGACAGTAGTATATCCGTTGTCTACTAGTACCCATAGTGTACCCAGTGGGGCTAGATTGCGCTGTGTGTAATGTTGTGAAGTATTATTATTGTAAACATTTTAAAGTCACACGATATGAACTCATAATTATTTTTCCCGGGTCTTATTCGTGTATTATTATTTTTACCCGACTGCGCGAGCAAAGGAGGGTAATGTGTTTATTAAATTATTATTGTGAAATATTATATTTTGAAATTACAACGGGTTAGGGACTTACGCAGGTGAACTTGCGGGACGCTACTAGTCTATCTATACTAATAATATAAAGGAAAGATTTATTTGTTTGTTTATTTGTAATGAATTGGCTTCGAAACAACTACTGAACCAATTTCAAAAATTCTTTCTCAAAAAGAAAGCTCAATAGGAGTAACATAGGTTACTTATCGGATCTAGATAATTATTACAACGAGATCGGAACGTATGCGGGTGAAACCGCGGGATGCAGCTAGTATAAAACAAAAAAACGCGTAAAACTCGGTATTTTTTTATCTATCTTCGGCTTATACAAGATGTAAAGGGTATGCCCTTTTAATCCGAAAGGGGGTTGTTCTAGACGTCTAGGCGAACAACTTTTGTTCTACTACTTTTGGAAATACTTTTTGAAAATTTTAAGTGTAAAGTATACTTGAAGATTAGCTGTTTATTAAGAGTTCGAGGTCATTCACCTTATTTTGTACTTTCATTTCGTTTGGTATACTACAAACTACAATCAAAACTTCAATTACCTTTATTTTCAAAAGCAGCTGTTTTTTCAGTGAAACATAACCTCAAATTTTTTTTAAAAAAAAGATCGAATTTTCAAAAGTCGTAGAACAAAAGTTGTTCCCCTAGATGTCTAGAACAACCCCCTTTCGGCTTAAAAGGGCATACCCGTTACACTTTGTATACCAAAAACACTTACCTACCTCATATAAATATCTTCATGTGTTCAAACTAGTATCATGACCTGTCGTAGATTGCCCAATTTCCCTTCAGTAGTTAGCATAATTTCTCACTTCTAGACCGGTCACGATTTAATATAATTTATAATCTAATTTAGAAAAGCAATTGTAAAAAATAGTTTTGCATGGACACAAGGTGGAATGTAAGCATTGATAATAGTCAAAAAGTCCTTGCGTTCAAAATTTGACTTTACACACCTTAAAATTTGTCATTATAGTCACGCAGTCATTTATTATAAAACATCGGCCCCTATTCTACAAATTAAATTAAAAAAATATATACGCGACGAATTGAGAACCTCCTCCTTTTTTGAAGTCGGTTAAAAAAATAACAAATAACAATTTAATTGAATGGTATATTTAAAGGAAAAACATATCTTCAAATATTCACTCGCGGCGAGGCCCGAACTTGTGTCTCTGGGTCTGTACCCCAGCGTCTTAACGAACTAAGACCACGTAGTTCTCATACCGAGCCCACCTCATAAATTCAAGTAAATACTATACTAGCTGTGCCCCGCGGTTTCTTCCGCGTAAGTCCCGTTCCCGCAGGATTTTCGGGATAAAAAGTAGCCTATGTGTTATTATAGTTTGCCAGCTACCTATATTCCAAGTTTCATCGCAATCGGTTCAGTAGTTTTAGCGTGAAAGAGTAACAAAGTCACATTCATACATACATACAATGTGGGAGCAGCTAGTTTGTAATGAATATGCCCAAAAACCGTTTAAAAACTTACCAATTACATTTTTAAAATAAAAACGTGCCGTGGCGCCGTCTAGCGGTCTAAATTTAGCCAAGATCTAGCTGACTATAAAAACCGTTTCAAATTCGGCTCAGCTATTTCTAAAAAGAAATTGCAATAGATCTTACGAATCTCGAAATCTACTTTCTCAGATTTATATCAATGAGTGTAGTAAGTTGGTATAATCAATCATTAATCATACATGAAGGTACGTTCGTTATGTATGTTACACTTTTGAACCGGGCGCGCCTTCCGATCTCGGTCAAGGCCACGGTCAGCGGTCACAAAAGTCATCAGACTACTTTTAGTTTTGGCCACTTAACTAGAACTGCCAAGTGATTCATGATTCTGGAAAGTTAAGGGCTTGATTTAATGGCTTTAAAAACAGATTATTGTTTGAAGTATGAATCAATGACTCTCGGTTTTGCACACTTCAATCGGAATATCGGTTTGAAAAGTAAATTATCTCCCTTCAAGTTCGTCATCTATTTTAGATCTAGAGAATTTAGAGAATCAAGATTTTTTACAAAATACATTAGATAGTAAAAGAACTTTATTAATATGTAAATAATTAAACATAAATTATAAAAATAATAAATCTTATATTAATTTATTTTATCATCTTTTTTGGCACATAATAAACTTTATTTACAAGTTGTATTTATTATTAGTATTATTTTTTTCTTTTGGGTTTGTATTTTTGTATTTTATTTATTTAATTTATTATTGACATTTTATTATTATTTTGACATTTTGAAAAAAAAAACATAAGGTTCATGTTATCTACAAGTTTAAATTACATAATTAACCAGTATTTAACAAAATTGAATTGCGTTAATTATTTTCTTTGACCCATTGTCTCAGAGCTTAAGGTTTGCGGTACCTTGATAATTACGAAGCTACCTTATAAAGTTTAACAATTCTGGAGTGGCTTACAAAGTAAAATACATCACCTTAGGGGGAAAAAATAACTACAACCTTACTCTTTCACCATACAAACGTAGCCGTCTGTTTCTCCCTGGACATTAATTGTTTCACAAGTTACATACAGGGAAATCTAGCCTCAAATTAGCCACTACGCTTGTACTATGGGTACTAGACAACGTATAGTACTTTATACTTTCGTACTTTCATCACAGTATACAAGATGTAACAGGTAAGCCCTTTTAATCCGAAAGGGGGTTGTTCTACACGTTTAGGCGAACAACTTTTGTTCTACGACTTTTGAAAATTCGAAGTACTTTTCGAAAAATTTAGGTGTAAAGTTTACTTGAAAATCAGCTGTTTCTTAGAGTTCGAGGTCATTGACCTTATGTTGTTCTTTCATTTAGTTTGGTCTACTACAATCAAACCTTCAATTACCTTTATTTTCAAAAACAGCTGTTTTTTCAGTGAAACATAATCTCAAAATTTTCAAAAAAAAAGTTCGAATTTTCAAAAGTCGTAGAACAAAAGGTGTTTGCCTAGACGTCTAGACTAACCCCATTCGGATTAAAAGGGCTTACCTGTTACATCTTGTATAGATAGACAGATTAACACTTTATGTGCACAACCAACAACAATTTACAATCAGTTTACATTATCCTTTCCTATCCTACTAATATTATAAAGGTGAAAGTGTGTGAGTATGTGTGTTTGTTACTCAATCACGCAAAAACTACTGCTTGGAATATAGGTAGCTGGGGCCCTGGACTAACACATAGGCTATACACTTTTTATGCCGATAATCCCGCGGGAACGGGACTTACGCAGGTAAAACCGCGGGGCACAGCTAGTAATCAATAAGTAAGACACAGAAAGCTTAAAAGTAAAAAGTTCTACAAATGGGCGACCTTATCGTTAATTCCAGACAACCTTAACTCTTCCAGGTATAATTGTGTGTTTACGGCAAAAACAAAAATATGTAATCTGATGTAATACTTATTACTTTTTTACAATGAAACGAAGAGTGTGGGCACGTGTTTCTCAAGATCAAGATTATGTAAATAGTAAATATGTATCGTCAGCCTACTGGTACCTAGGTACTGGTAGTAGTTTGGCAATTGTAAGTAAAATCGGAGCAATGGCAGCAACTACGCTTAGATTTTAATTATGTGGATAAACCTGTTGCTGTCGATTTGTTAATTGATCTTGTTATTGATCGGCGTTCACACTGCGCTCTTACATTTCTACTAGAAATATTACAAAGGAAAAAATGCATTTTCAAAAAACATTTTAAACTCACACGATTTGAACTCATTATTATTTTTCCCTTGGTCGCGAGGGGACTGGGTCCCCTCGCGACCAAGATCATTGTAACATGATCGAAACGTCGAGGTAAGAGAATTTAAAAATAATTATACGCGAATAAGACCCGGGAAAAATAATAATGCATTTTCAAAAGTTCACACGCGGGGAGTGAAACTTTGAAGGTGTATTTTCCTTTACAATATTTCTAATATAGTACCTAGCTAGTAGTAAATGAAATACTTTTCTTTTGTTTTCGCGATGTTGAATTGAAATTATCAAACTCATGTTTTTATTTTTATATTTAGCGTCTACCCTGAGAAAGAATTCTATAAAAAACGTTAAAATGCTAAAAATAACGAAAAATAACGCGATCAAAACAGGAACCATGAGTTTTTCCATACTTCGCCTATAATTAAGCCATTATAGATAGAACATCATTTCTTGATCTTTATTTTTACAACAAGTAGGTACATAGGAAAGTACGAAAGGAAAAGAAAAGCAAGTACACGAGTAACACAAAAACATAAATACATTATTCGTAAATGATAAAAAGCTTAAAATTAAGTTATACAAATGGGCAATTACGCTGATTCTTCCAGGAAATCTTTGAATGGAGTAGAACTGTTTGAACTTGAATTTGAGTACATTACATACGTGATTTAAAGACAGTCTCCTTGTGATGTTTTCCTTCACCGTAGAACTATATTCATAACGCACTTGTATTTTTCCTATAGGGCATTGTTTAGATTAATGACGCTACAGTAAACCCGGTATCCCTATTTGGAATTAGAACGAAAATTTCTCATTTTCTGTTTCTCAATGCCCGAATCTGACGGTAAAGATAAGAATATTTGTACCTAGAGATGTAAATGCACCTTTATATCTGAACTTGTGAATTTTTGTTGATAAAATTAAATACGTAAGTATAAATTATCTTTAATCGTGAGAAATAATTATAAAATAACTCTTAATTTCACGTCCAATGACAATCGACATGTAGACCTTAAGGTACAGGCAGAATGTGTAAAGTCTTTAAAGTTAAAGTTTTACTGTGTGTTTCGGCAACTAGCCCTAAATTTGGGCTTTTTTTGCATGACTCAGATACAATTTTTATGCGAAAATAAGCCCTATATCAGGGGCTTATTTAGATCTTAATTTCTCATCACTCACTCCCTTAAGGGGAAAGGATATCTACTCTGTTCTCCATATAAACGTTGTCGACTGTTTCTAATATTTGCTCTAATATCCATAAAGACATAACATCCCTGGATAACTAGGCAGGAACCAGTCGCCAACATTTGTTTGGAGAACAAGTAGGTGTTTATTATTATTATTTCTAGTAGGGGAAGCACCAGACGGGTGATCGGTCCTCCCATGTTGGGACCATTTCACCTACTAAAAAACTTTTTAAATTCACACGATTTGTTAACATAGAGTCAAGACCAAGATCATTGTAACATGATCGAAACGTCGAGGTAAGAAAATAAATAATAGTACGCGATTAAGACCCGGTAAAATGTAAATACATTTCACCTACTTCCCCAAGACCCTTTTAGGGTTTGAGTTAACTGGTAACTCACGGTGATGGCGACCCACTAAATATACCTGTTACTTTGCAGAATTTTAATAACTGCCCCATTGTAATGTCACTCAGGTCACTCTCTCAGATAGGATATCTGAGTTACCACTATCTGAGAACAAGTGGGTATACTTTCCTCTTTCTTTTTCTTAGTTATGGCTTCTGTCAGCAATATAGGACAATTTAGCCAATTTCTCGTACGAATAGTGCACTACCACTATTATACTGTAATCGTTTGAAATAATTATCAATGCGTGAGGGCTGTAGAAATAATCGATACACACAGAACACATAATAAATGAGTAAAAAATTACTCACAGTCGGGACCCATTCATTTTACCAATCTAATTTTTCCAATGGGTCCCGACTGTGAGTAATTTTTTACTCATTTATTATGTGTTCTGTGTGTATCGATTACAAAACTATTATTACTTAGCGGAATTTCAAATTACTGGGCTTGTTTTTTTCTTTTTAGTTTTTTTGTTGTTTCTATGCGTATTTTTTAATCGAGTTTTTTACGCAGTCGGGTTTTTTGTTTTTTTATAAATTATTTTTTTTATTTTACGCTTTTTAGTTATTTTCATTTATTGATGGTAGGTAAGTCTCGTAATCTATTCATTTCATTAGGGGGTTATAATGTGCTAGCTGCGCCCCGCGGTTTCACCCGCGTAATTTCCGTTCCCGCGGGAATAAAAAGTAGCCTATGTGTTAATCCAGGTCCCCCAGCTACCTATATTCCAAGTTTCATCGCAATCGGTTCAGTAGTTTTTGCGTGAAAGAGTAACAACCTTACATACATACGTATGTGAGGTGGTTACTCTTATACATACATACTTACATACAAACTTTCGCGTTTATAATATTAGTAAGATTCTATTTCAGTTAGGGTTTAGTTATTTATTGTTTAAATTTATTATTCTTTTAACGTTTTTAGGTACCTAAGTGTTATTAGGCTTTTATTCAGTAGGTAGGTACAATTTATGTAAATATTTTTTTAGTTTATATCAATAAATTCCTGTCACCTGTACCATCACGGCTTATACCACGGCTTATACTTTGATAGTTCCAAGCGTAACTACGTAACAAAAATAAAAACTTGTTCGTTAGTAATAAAAAGCAAGAATACCTAATTGTAAATTAACTTTAAACCGTTATATTTCCTAAACGGTTCTTTAAAACGAAAAATGGTAAAAGAAACCTAATATTTATTTTTAAAAACCTATTCAACGATACCCATCTTGACATACTTTGACGATTTTGGATTTTTTAATTTTGACAATATGACGTCTGGTGGTGACATAAGTTACTTGGGATTACTGTCATGTCTTTAGTCACACTCGCCAGATTAAGACGAATCGATTGACGTAAGAATCATCAAAATCGGTCCATGCGTTTGGCCTCTAGAACGCCACATAGAAACATCCATACATACATACATACATACATACATACATAGACCGGTAAACACATTACCCTCCTTTGCGTCGCGCAGTCGGGTAAAAATGGCGAGGATTTTTCTCCAACCCTATGGAACAATTCTTTGTAACGTGCTAATTTCGTGTTTGGCACTGGTAATTTTATTTTCACTTAACTCGTTGAACTTCGCGTAACTAAATTGATAACATGCCGCCGAAATTAAACAATATAAACGCAATAAAACAATGTTTTGTAAAAATGAAAATTCAGTACGACATTTCACTAACGCGTTAAAAACAAAAGTCCTACTTCCTCTTAAACAGCGGCCTAGATAGACTTGGCACTTTACTGCCAAGTGTCAAAAGTAACAACCTACCAAGCTGCTCTGTGTGTGTCAAGTTATCATTGTGTTACATTTAACATAGCAATGCAATCTTTGATTGAGATTGCATTGACTGATACAGTTTAAATCTATTTGCATTGCTAAAGAACTGGTTGTTATTAACGTATTAAATCGGGTCCAATTATTTGAGGATTGGTTAAACTTTTCTTAATTATTATTAGGTAATCAGTAGTAATTACTAGGTAGGTAGGTTTGATAAATTCCCTATTTTCCTAATTACTACATGGGCGCAAATGTAATGACACCTCATTCATTATAATAATCGGTTCAGTAGTTTTGGCATTATCGTAAAATATGATACATACTCGTACATAGACTGTCAAAAACATTACTCTTCGTTTTGGCTTCGCTGTAATCGGGTAAAAATAGAGCGGGCACTCAGAATCCGACAATAATTATAGTAGAAGAAGAATTTTTTGTATATAATGTTTATCTGTACTCTATGTAGGCTATGAAAGACAGCCCTGGAAACTTCTGAGTTTTTCAGTGAATTAAAAAAGGCTATCGGCAGGCTAAGCTAGTATTAAATAAACAATGACAACCAGACGCCGAAGTTATGTAAGGTATAAATACCTAGAGTTTAAATCGGCTATCAACTCTAAGACATAATGCCGCGAGTGGCAACCACGATGCAATGCGAAACGGAGTGTTGGAAGACCACCTACTCGGTGGATCGACGACTTTGTAGCGGTCGCGTGGAGTCGTAAGATGGAGGTAGCTTGCGATCGCTATTTGTGGCGTCGTATGGGGGAGGCTTATCTTCAGCAGTGGACGGATAAGGTCTGAGATGATGATCATGATGTCTCAATAAAAATATTTTTATTTATTATTCCTAATATTATATCTAATCACAAAAGTAACTCTGTCTGTCTTTATAGGCGTGTTACGTTCATATAGTTACATTTTTGTCGCAATAAAAGTATTTTTATTTATCATTCCTAATATTATAATCACAAAAGTAACTCTGTCTGTCTTTATAGGCGTGTTACGTTCATATAGTTAAATTTTTGTCGCAATAAAAGTATTTTTATTTATCATTCCTAATATTATAATCACAAAAGTAACTCTGTCTGTCTTTATAGGCGTGTTACGTTCATATAGTTACATTTTTGTCGCAATAAAAGTATTTTTATTTATCATTCCTAATATTATAATCACAAAAGTAACTCTGTCTGTCTTTAGAGGCGTGTTACGTTCATATAGTTACATTTTTGTCGCAATAAAAGTATTTTTATTTATCATTCCTAATATTATAATCACAAAAGTAACTCTGTCTGTCTTTATAGGCGTGTTACGTTCATATAGTTACATTTTTGTCGCAATAAAAGTATTTTTATTTATCATTCCTAATATTATAATCACAAAAGTAACTCTGTCTGTCTTTATAGGCGTGTTACGTTCATATAGTTACATTTTTGTCGCAATAAAAGTATTTTTATTTATCATTCCTAATATTATAATCACAAAAGTAACTCTGTCTGTCTTTAGAGGCGTGTTACGTTCATATAGTTACATTTTTGTCGCAATAAAAGTATTTTTATTTATCATTCCTAATATTATAATCACAAAAGTAACTCTGTCTGTCTTTATAGGCGTGTTACGTTCATATAGTTACATTTTTGTCGCAATAAAAGTATTTTTATTTATCATTCCTAATATTATAATCACAAAAGTAACTCTGTCTGTCTTTATAGGCGTGTTACGTTCATATAGTTAAATTTTTGTCGCAGTAAAAGTATTTTTATTTATCATTCCTAATATTATAATCACAAAACTAACTCTGTCTGTCTTTAGAGGCGTGTTACGTTCATATAGTTACATTTTTGTTGCAATAAAAGTATTTTTATTTATCATTCCTAATATTATAATCACAAAAGTAACTCTGTCTGTCTTTATAGGCGTGTTACGTTCATATAGTTACATTTTTGTCGCAATAAAAGTATTTTTATTTATCATTCCTAATATTATAATCACAAAAGTAACTCTGTCTGTCTTTATAGGCGTGTTACGTTCATATAGTTACATTTTACCGGGTCTTAATCGCGTATTATTATTTATTTTCTTACCTCGACGTTTCGATCATGTTACAATGATCTGGGTCGCAAGGGGACCCGGTAAAATTTAACTATGTTAACAAATCGTGTGAATTTAAAAAGTTTATTATGTTTTACGTTGACGCCTAAACCGCCAAACCGGTTTTGATGAATTTTGGTAGGTATAAAGCTAAATGGGACCTTGTAGAAGAAAATAGACAGGAAATATCGAGATACTTCGATCCCGATTTCATTACAGGAGCGGGACTTACGCGGGTAAACCTAGTCATTTAATATAAATAGTAAGGAGGTGAATAAGGAAAAGAAAAGTTTTAGAATATAGCAAGCAAACCATATTTACTACCTACTTACCTACTACTTCGAATTTTGGAATTATAAATTAGTTTCCTAACGTATGGGTACCAAAACAAAGCCTCGAAATGAATGAGTGACGTAAGTTTAATCCAGTTGTTCAGCCTGCGGGCACACGGTGCCTTCAGAGCAAGTGGCGTGTGCGTCCACTACTTACTATAAAAGCACTCCCGCATATGATACCAGCACATTAAGTCACAATATACCAATCAACATGGTAGCTAAAGTGAGTTGTTTGTACCTACCTACTTATATCTTTCTATAGACAGTTAATAATTATATTGTATAGAAAACGTTTGAGGTCAAAAATTTAAATAACTTGGTCTTATAACCCTTTTGTTGCAGTCGGGTAAAAACAAGGAAAGTATGAAATACTTTCGACTGTAATGTGTGGAGTCTTGTAACGAAACGATCTTTATCACTACCACTAGTCACTGGTTCGAATTCTGCAATGGGATTCTTCAGACATTTTTTTTTCGAAAAGCTATTTTTTGGGTCTTAAAATGATGTTTTTTGAGGTTTTACATGATCAAGTGTAAATTAAAGTTTTCATATTATTTTTCTTTCAGTTCGCAGTATTGTCGTGCCTGGTGGCCGCAGCGGCGGCAGTAGCCGTCCCCGTCCAACCTCTGGCTAAATTAGCCTACGCTCCCGCCCCAATCACCAAGATCGCCTACGCTCAAGCCCCCGTAGCGTACGCTGCTCCCGTCGCCAAGCTCGCCTACGCTGCCCCCAAATTGGCCTACGCCCAGCCCGAAGCCCCGGCTCACTACGACTTCAGTTACCAAGTCCACGATACCCACACTGGTGATATCAAACAGCAGAAGGAAACCCGCGCCGGTGATTCCGTCCAAGGCTCTTATTCTCTAGTTCAACCCGATGGCGTCTACCGCATCGTCGAGTACACTTCTGATGCTCACAACGGATTCAATGCTATCGTCCGATATGAAGGTCAACCCATCGCTGCTCCCGTCGCAAAGGTCCTCGCACCCGCTCCTATCGCCTACGCCCCAGCGCCCGCTCAGATTCACTACGCTCCCGCTCCAGTCGCCAAGATCGCCTACGCTCCCGCCCCAGTAGCCAAGGTTGCCTACGCTCCGGCTCCTGCAGTATACGCTCAAGCCCCAGTCTACCAACAAGCTCCCATTGCAAAACTGGCGTACGCCGCCCCCGTAGCTAAAGTTGCCTACACCGCACCTCTAGGCCACGTCAGCTTCTCATCCCCAGCTGTCTCCTACCAACACTAAGTTAAACCCACACTGTTGTATTGTAAGAAATTAATTTATTTTGTTGAATACACGTTCAATTTGTAAATATCACCTTTTATTTCGTTCCGAGGGGAAAGAATTGCACAAGTAAGCGCGTCAAAGCGGCGGATCCGATATCAAAACGTTGAAACGAAGTTAGAGGAAGCGTGCGGGTAGTGTCGGGGAATCAATTGAATTATGTAGCATTATGATGCGAGTAGGTCTGGTTAGGGCACGTCTCACCCGCTCCGGTGGGACACATCGACGGCTCTGTCGGACAGTTTACCATAGACAGAAGAGCTACGATAGTTAGGTAGGTACCTACCTAATTCCCCTTACAAGAATAACGTTCTCACTTGAATTTAGAATGCGCGTTTCGGCAGGTCGACGCCTACATTGATTGCAAGCAAATATAAATTGACAGAGTGATGTCGAAAGTGGTTGTTAGTATAAAACGGAGGGCTTCTAAAACGTGTGATGTGAATATTGTATTGGGTAGAGTACTTCGCGCCTCCTGGTGTGATAAATGAAGGGGTTGCCGCTTTTAATATCAATATTTTTACCGTTTTTTTATAATGTGAGTGTTGAAAACTTTTTATGTTCATTGAACTTGAAATTTAACCAAGTTGTCGCCTCTGCAGGATATAAACCGAAGTCTTTTATAATAAAAACGCCAATTACTACAAGCTGCTAAACTTTTTCGAACTTAAACTTTGGACCGGCTGAACGTAGTTAAATAGTCAAAGTTTGAAGTAAGAATTGCATTCAAATCGAGGAATTAATATTCTTATAGTTTCATTGATGCAAATCATTTAACTCTTTGTAGAATTACGATATCACAAATACCCATATAAGGTATTATGGTAGGTCTATGAATTGTTTGTAAAGCTTTCAATTATTGTACTATAAAAACAATAAATATATTTTTATAAATTTACCTATACGTACAGGTTGAATCATTTACCTACACCAGCCCGCCTGAAGGCCTTTTTTTCAAAATGACAAGGTTCAATCACGCGCTCTGGGGTAAATATTTGTTTTAGAATTGTTTCGCTCACTTAGGAAATTGCCCTGAAGGCCGTTCTAAATGATTCACCTAAACATTAATTGTAATAAATATTGCAAAATAAGGAAACTAAATATAAACTATTAAGGTAGGCTGCGGTAATAGAAAGTATAATATTCTATTGTAGGTAGGTATAGGTAGGATAAAACACTTTATTTACCGGGTTTAATCGCGTTTTTATTCATGATTTTTAAACGAACCGACCTTTCGCCAATTTTACAGTTGGCTTTTTCAAGGCTGACTCGGCTTGGTTGGTGTTTATGCAAAATCGCGAAAACCATAGAAGAAATTAGGTATAAGTAGGTTAAGCAGTCAGCCTACGCGCCCGCGCCGCCGCCGACTACATAGAAACAATGAGAATGCTTTTATCTCCATTCACAAAGGGTTAGATCTAATCCTCTATTATCGGATGATGAACTGTTACTACGGAATAAATAAATAATACAACCCCACAATGGCGATACCCATTTGTTTAACTATTAAGGTACTGGCTGCGCCCCGCTGTTTTACCCGCGTAAGTACTGTTCCCGCGGGAATATCGGGATAAAATGTAGCCTATGTTTCCCGGTATCCAACTACTTATATTCCAAGTTTCATCGCAATCGGTTCAGTAGTTTTTGCATGATTGAGTAACAAACATCTATATAAACATCCAAATACACACACTTTCACATTTATAATATTAGTAGGATTAATTAATGTCTATCGGGTTATATGTGGTAGGTATTATACGAATGGTACAGGTTTTCTTTAAGGCCCTATGCCAGCTAAGCTGAAAATCCTTGTCAAATTCATCGAAAATTGATGATTATTTTCTCCCGTTTTTTTTTAGAATATTTTCGTTTGTACCGTTTGTAAATGACATTGTTCCCTACTTTTTTGGGTATTTTCAAGACAAAAACTTCTTATTGTTTCGAATCCTTTGTTTCCTTTTAACTTCGACATTTTTAATAGGGGTTAAAGTATGAAATTGCCGTTTTATTGCAATAGGTTCTTTGAATTGACATAGAATCTTCATGGTTTGAGGTTTTCGAATGAAACTTTTTTCAAATGGTTTCTGTGATGTTCTTTTTTTTAAAAAATGTGAAACATTTGAATATCGAGTTTCAATTGTTTTTGTTATTCAATTTATACAAGAAAGATGGATACTGCGAAAATTCGAGTGATTTTTGAATACGAGTTCCGACGCGGAACTAACGCGGCAGAAACAGCCCGCAATATCAATGCTGCGTTTGGAGATGGGTCTACTAATGAACGCACCGTGCGATTTTGGTTTAAACGCTTTCGTGATGGAAATTTCGACTTAAAGAACGAGCCACGAGGAAGACCGCCCACACAGGTGAATAACGATGAATTAAGAGAGATAGTGGAAGCCGATCCTAGTCAAACTACCCAGGAATTAGCGGCATGGTTTAACGTTACCTTACCCACTTTATTGACTCACTTGCGTCAAATCAATAAAATAAAAAAATACGAAAAATGGGTGCCTCATGATTTGACTGATCTGCAGAAAGAAACGCGTGTTGAAACTTGTGTTGCCTTGTTGAACCGGTACAGAAATGAAGGAATATTGGATCGGATTGTAACATGTGATGAAAAGTGGATTCTTTATGATAACCGGAAAAGAAAAATGCAATGGCTGACCCCAGGTCAAATGCCACAACAGTGTCCTAAAGCAAAACTTACCAATAAAAAGGTAATGGTAACTGTTTGGTGGTCTCAGCATGGTATTATTCACTATAGTTTTCTTCGATCTGGTCAAGCAATTACGGCAGATGTCTATTGTGCCGAACTCCGAACCATGTTGACAAAACTAGCAGTAAAACAGCCCCGACTCATGAATCGATCTTCACCATTATTGCTCCACGACAACGCGAGACCTCACACAGCACGAGAAACCATTTTGACCCATCAGGAACTGCACTTAGAAACCATTCGTCATCCTCCGTATTCACCAGACCTTGCTCCAACGGACTACCATTTTTTTTCGTAATTTGGACAATTATCTACGTGACAAGAAGTTTTCTTCCCAGGAGGCAGTACAAAATGCTTTCACACAGTTTGTGCAGTCTAGATCGTCGGAGTTCTATCGCAAAGGCATTAATAACCTTCCCATTAGATGGCAGCAATGTATAGATAATAATGGCAACTATTTTGATTAAATAAATTTGTTAAAAATTTAAAAAATAAACAATTAAGATTTTCAGTACAAATCGGCAATTTCATACTTTAACCCCTAATATTTAAAATCTACGAATTTGAAATGCTTCGATCTCAAGTGACCATTAACTAATCTTTTATATAATAGACCTGTCTTAATGATTTCCCGATATGTATTCGATTTAAATATAACTACTTAAACATTTTACCAGGAGAAATATAAAACACAACACACCTAGAGCCTTATTTTTGAATCGCTCGTTGCACTTCAGGCGATTTAAATAATTCGATATCTGCTGGTTATTGTTTGATGGCGGACTACTGCTGCGAGTGGTTGATACCACTCGTTGTGGACGTGCGATTCACGTAGAAAAATTACAGGAATTGAACGAAAATCAGTAGAAATTGAGGTATTAAAATCGCTCGAAATGCCTCATTTGGTTCAAAAATATTTGAATCGCTCGTTGCACTTCAGGCGATTTAAATAATTCGATATCTGCTGGTTATTGTTTGATGGCGGACTACTGCTGCGAGTGGTTGATACCACTCGTTGTGGACGTGCGATTCACGTAGAAAAATTACAGGAATTGAACGAAAATCAGTAGAAATTGAGGTATTAAAATCGCTCGAAATGCCTCATTTGGTTCAAAAATAGAGCCTCTAATCTGCTGATTTTCGTTCGATGTCTGACTCCTGCGGCGATTGGTTGATACTACTCGTTATGGTCGTGCGATTTACAAAGAAAAATTACAGAAAATGAACATAAATCAGTAGAAATAGAGGTTTAAAAATCACTCGAAGTGGTGCTAGTGATTCAAAAATAGAGCCCCAGATTCGAACCCCGTCACGGGAAAATTTTCGTTGATGCATTCCATTTCTATTTCTAAACTATTTTTTTCTACATTCTTCGGCATCGCAGACGATCATGTATAGAGGAGACCAAGATAATTACAACATAATCGAAACGTCGAGGTAAGAAAATAAATAATAGTACGCGATTAAGACCCGGTAACAAATCGTGTGAATTTAAAAAGTTTATTGATCATGTATGGAGATAGAAGTAATTACTACGTAAGAATATGAAATATCCAAATCATATTCATACTGGAAACTGTGTTCTATTATTCTATCTAATTGCAGAAAGAGAGCCACACGTGGCTAGTATTCATACAGCACGTGCGCGTTGGAGATTGCTTCCGATTGACCGGGCCATTTTATTGTAGCTATTTTTGTGGCTTCGATTCAATCTCCAAATGTTGATAATGAAATGAAACTAATATTACTGAATAAGTTACATGTACGTACATACCAGTATATATAAGAAATTCCTATCTGACCTCTGCCTTGACCGCATTGCATTGTGTCATTTACGACCGAATACAGATACGCTGTTCGAAATTTAAGGGGTTTAATAAATAATTGAGCAGCAGAAAATCTGTATGGCATTTTTTGAGTAGGCATGGTTACTACATTCAGCCGTTATTCATTATAAATTATGGCTATTCCTATACATACCTAAATCCCTAAATTAAAGTTCACATCTTCGGAAAATTGACAGTTACAAACTTATACCTCTATACTTTATATACAAACTTATATAAAGACGGCCTATAAAATTTTATACTTAAGCTGAGATCTTGACTTGAGACTAATTATAATATAAAGCGCTATATACAGCAGAGATGTTGACTTAAGATTCTACTTATTGACCAAACGAGCGAAGCGAGTGAGGTCCAGTGTAGACGGGCCTGGCGCTTGTATCTTTGTAAGTTTGTTCGAAGATAACTTGAGTATCGTAGCTCCGGTCTTCATGAATTTTGGTATGCGCGTAGTTTAGGTCAATAGAATTTATGAGTTCGAAGATGAGCCGGATCGGTAGGGTGGTTGGGGAGATAGGGGGTCGTGAGGTCTCAGTTCGGGGCGAACTCCTATTTTATTTAAATAGAATCAAATCTGCTTGAATCACCCTTCGTAATAGACGCCTAAGTTTAAAATTATCTTACATTTTTTAAAGACTCTGGCACTTACATTGTCAATCTTTATATTTCCCTACCTAATCGTTTGGAAAGTCCTCCCAAAATATTTACCATGTATAAACCATTGGCTGCATGCAAGGGAGGTTAGGGAGGCGAGGGTTGAGACACGGAAACAATTAGATACTGCGCACGCGTTCTACTTCCTCCACCAGTTTACCACGACAAGGATCTTAATGAACATGTCAGTTTTTAAACTTACAAGATTTCCGTCCATCATTGTTATTAGAACTACGGGCCTAGATCGCATTTTAAATAATTCTACATTTAAGATACCTCGACCTTTCGGCAGTTCGTTACACCGGCTATGATCGTGAGATGTCCAAGGTTAGAAGTTTTTATAGTGTACCTAGTAATAGCGTACTATTATTTATTTTCTTAACTCGACGTTTCGATCATGTTACAATGATCTTGGTTTCGAGGAGACTCGGACCCGGTAAAATGTAAATATGTTAACAAATCGTGTGAATTTAAAAAGTTGATTACTTAGTAATAGGCCTTCATTTGACTCCTTGATGGTAAGTGTTGATACGATCTATGATAAAGCATGATGACTCAGATAAAAGTCAGGTACCTGATCACGCGAGATGATCCCAAATTTCAATAAGATCGTCAGAAAATACAGTCTCAGGCAACCGACAAATTTCGCGATTGAAATCAGGAGCCTGATTACTAGGTAGGTATACTGCTGCACTAGGTACTAAATTTTTGTTCGTAAGATAGCTGCGCCTAAAAGTTTTGCCGGTTTTAGTCCTCTAAGGCTGTCCAGTCAGCCTGCATTGAATATTACGAAATATGGCTACAGATGACCTCTGTGGCGCCTCAAGTGAATACCTGGCTGCGAAGTTTGCAGATTCGATTCCCGCCGGGAACGAGCACTCATGCTGCGTGTAAATGTTTGTTTCCAGTTCTAGTTGTATTTAGATACCGTATAATATGGTTAGAAAACCCTTTTACATAGGTATATTCGCTGTCTAGTACCCATAGCAATAATGATTTATAGGACCTACTTCTACAGCCCATATAAAGCATTTGTTACTCGCAATGTGTAAGACTCCAAAATAAACCACGTCAATATATGCACACATAACTCGGTAGGTAACGTATGATGTACGCGTTCATAAACACCCTTATCGCAGTATAGGCTCGTAATTGGCGGATCAGTTGGTATTTACGATATAATTGACAGGCATGATGCCTAACAAAGTTATGCTGATATCGAGACCAAATTGCTCGAAGATGTTAATAAAAAAACATCGTTTTCAACAACAAATGATTTTTTCAACTGAATAAACGCTTTTCCACATGCCAGCGTACATGATAGAGGGTTGGATTAACCTATAGGCTAAATTTTATCCCGATATTCGGGATTAAATCCCGTGGGTTTTTTGGAATAAAGCTAGATGGAACCTTAGAAAGGAATGCATATTTACATTTTATTTTTAGTTGTTAAGTTTCGTGTTATTTAAATTATCATTTGTACTTAAATTTTACTTAAATTTACAACTTGGACACTATTAATATGATATAGCGGAGTTAAAATTAACTATTACTCCTTAAAAAAACCTTAGAGCAAACTTACACTCGCGTCCAAACAAAACATAATCCGCTCTAAACTCCCATTTGACAAGCAAATATTTAATGCAACCGTTGATTAAAGCCTAATGATTCGCTAAACACCGCCCCGGCCCCTACGACGTATTCCCTCGACGAAAGCTTTGTTCGAGACCGAAATCTATTTATTTGAATATCGTATTGCTAATTTGTAGATTATGCGGCGCGTTCCAACGGTTATTGAATTATCAATTCCGTTTGGAGGGCCTACCTACTCTCAAGGGATCTGTTACCATCGGCTTATAGATGTTATTTGGTTCTTTATTAGGTGAAATAAAGTACCTACGTAGTTTACACATGTTCTTTCTATTTTACTGAGGTTTATTCGAGACTTTTTATAAATAGAAAGAGAAAATAAAAAAGTAGGTAAAGTGAGTTAGTTCATTTTTAAGCACGGCTTGTTAAACCGATTCCTAAACATGTTTACTTGTTTATGGTCTTAAACGTTACTGAGTTTCTGAAATTGATTTAGTTACCTACATACGTAAATATATTTTTAAATGATCTTATGCAAGCCAATATACGTTTCTTACAACTTTTTACTTACCTTACTTACTTTTTATATATTTTTAAGGAATTATTAGGTCAAATGACAACAAATTGAAATGAAATAGATTAAATTAAATTAGCTTAAAATTACTTTACCAATTACTAAAATTAGGTATCAATTTAAGTTACTTATTAGAAGTTCGTAATTGTGAATCAATAATATTGTGATCTGATCATACAGTAACAATTTACAAAAAAAAACTTAGATTAAGTACCTACTAATTAATCTTACTTCTTACTTAATATTATAAACGTGAAAGTTTGTATATATGTATGTATGTGAGGTTGTTACTATTTCACTCTTTCAAAAACTACTGAACCGATTGCGATGAAACTTGGAATACTTATAGGTAGCTGGGGACCTGGATTAACACATAGGCTACTTTTTATCCCAATATTCCCGCGGGAAAGGGACTAACGCGGGTGAAACCGCGGGGCGCTGCTACTAGATCCTTTTCGCAGCTTACACAAAAACGATCCTTTTCGTAATCATTAATCATAGTAGGGGAAACTTGGGTAAGCTGAACCGAAAGTCGCGCGTCGCGTCGTCGGTCGAAAACGTCGAGCTCGCATCGTGAATACATTATTCGTGTTTCGCGTTTACGATAAATGTTTAGTACGCGGTGCGGCCAATTAGCGCTCTGTGCCAAACTCCGCGCAGTTGCTAACTTCAATTACAGCTATAATATTCCACTATATTTGTTGATAACTTCAGTTAATCAACCTATTATATATAAAATATTTTTAAACAACAACATCCGGCCAGCCACTTATTTCGGCTAAGAAGTTGAGTTTGTGATTTTGAAATTAGGTGTTTGTAGTGTCGGGGCGTGTAGAGTTATACCTAAGCTTGGCTCTACATGACATATGAATAACTTTTTGACAGTGCGCGCCATATGGTCACACTCTCGTCTTGGCTACATTTTTACATGAATAAAGTACATCGGAATACGTATCGAGCAGAGGTCCACTTGGCGATAAAACTTTGGTCGGTGGGTTTAAATCACTACTGTTTCTTTTTAAATTTGTCTTGTTTAACTAAGTTCACATCTTGGTTAACGCCTCTTTATTCTTTTAATCGATTATGCGATTGCAACTTGACTTTTTCAATTTTCTCATTCAAGACTCCCCAATAAAAATCGTTCACGCGTAAAAACATCTAAGTATAAATCCGTCATTAATTTGCGAGCATTTAAATCATAATTACTATAATGGTTTTGACAATGGTTCGGTGAATCGCTGAGAGTAGGTACAAGGAGCCACTCAATTATGTGGCATTCAGGATCGGTTCTGTTTGCTCTGGTACTCGAAGACGAGGGCTCTCATTGGCTAGCCACCCTCGAAGGGGGATCTCCCTTCGTACTCGCACCGCGCTCAAACCCAGTTTGTTTTATAGATATTTGATCTTTGTTCGTTTTGTTTTTTATTGTCTTGTTCGGTTGTGTTATTTTATGAAGAACTTGGGTTAAATTTACTTTAAACAAGTTTCCCTACCTGTAATTAATGATATTTCTGTGATTTTAATATTTAATGTCCAAACCGAATATAGACCAGCACGCCGCAATGCCCTGGTATCCTAATTGTATCCATACGATCATGTAGACAATTATTTTATCTTAGAAAAGAAACAACATAAAATAATTATTACATATTTCTAAGGTAGGTTAGAGAAATTAACTTGTTGACTAGGTAACAGTAGATGACCTCAAGATATAAAACTGCAAAGAAACCTGAATTAGGAAAAAGAACGCCAAACGTAAAACAAACATCAATAAATCGTCTCGTGACACAACTCTAGTCGACCACATTCATCCAACTTCGTCGCCCCCGCATTAATGTTATTATTTGACAACATTTACTAAATAATTTGCTCGTTAAACGTCCGCCGATACGTTCCCTATTCCCTCTAACTACCGTATTGTGTCGACGGCGATTTGCCCGCGCCTCCCTCGGGAACTAACGACCGAATTCAACCATACAGCTCAACATTAATTACTCTCTAGTCTTTTGTGGTGATATTTGTAGCAACATGCTCTTTTGTAATATGAAATTAATAACTTGCTCGGTCGGGGTGGATTAGTAAACTATAGAAATACGTGGAAGGTACGTACTTAGTCTACTTCGTTGAAGTCTTATAGGTGCGGATAAAGCTTGATTAGTTTTCGTTTCTGCAAACCATTGGGTGGTTATTAATACCTTCTCATGGTTCTTAGCTACAGAGTTGATTGGATTTAGATGTACACTGTTATTAGCGCTCATCATACAGATTATTTTAATAAATGTTACTATATTTGTAGCGGGGCATAGTTAGTATATAAAACAGTAGGAGTCCATCCATAAATGACTTTACTCGCTTTAGGCTACGAGAAGTAAACCCGACAAGTATAAATAGTGTAATCACATTTTAATAAATGTCCTATTAGTAAAAGACAAATTAATACAAATTATTTTTATTGATAAATGTCCCATCAATATTTACGTTTGATTTTTCGCTCCAAAATTCTTCTGAAAGACACCATTTCATCCCGTCTAAAGAATTCCACCAGACACGAAAATTCTCCTTTACGGGAGCATGATTAGCCTTCTCACTGTGCAGGGCTTCGCAGAGGTCACACAAAGGGTGATAGATATGGGGCTCTGAGTCGATGGTGTACAAATTAGTCCATGTAAAGTAGGTTCTGTAGATAGCTGGCCTTGTCACCGCATTGTATATTAGTTTAGCTAAGTTGTAGGGGTGGTAGTAACGAGCGTTTATGTAAGAATTAGGTGGCAGGAACCTGCAATGAGAAATAGGATTTTTAATCAAGTAAGCCCTTGACTACAATACCGAACCAGGGCAGAGGTTAGCTCCTCTATTTCAACGAAGAACGTTTTAACTTTCGTCCGTGTATTTCCCACGGTTTATATCGTCCCGTAATTGTGGACGATAATAGTTCGATGTCTATGAATAGTAGAAAATGTAGTTCGTTTGAAATTATACTTAGATCGTTCGAAAACAGCTAGGAGACCCCCCGATATAATTGTAAATGATAGAAACTACGCATACTATACCTACTGGTAAAAGCGATATTAATACTTCACTCGAGACTTCTAGTTGGGATTGGGAAAACAGCTTTTGGAATCAGCTCCGAACTATACATTGGTTGCTACACCGGTCAATATATCGGTTCAAAGGCTTGTAAACCCTTATATCGAAGGTACGTGACAGATCACGACCGCTGACTCTTATTAAACTTTCAATAATTTCAAACTATAATCCACTCAATTTGTTGTTCAAGAAGGTAGAGCAGCTAAGCCAATAACCTATAAATTTTGCTAAAGGATTAGTCACACGCTTTTTCTTCGAATTTATTTGTTCTTGATACGTTTCTATAGCTAAACCTTCTATTGAAACTAAATACGAAATACTTAAGTAGATACTTTGTTTACGAAATAACTTAATCTTTTGTAATCGTGGGAACCGATGATTTCATAGTAATTTTACCTGCTATAATTAGCTCCACCGTACACAATAGGGACAACATAATTATCGTAGCCATGTAAAACTTTCTCAGTTACATAGTCTTCAACCATTGCATTTTCGAATGCCATATAGAAATAATAATTTTCCCTCAGCATTCGTTCACAGTCGCCGTCGCATTTCACATTGTTACAGGCTCCGTAGACGTCTAACTGAAGTGAGTAGTGGAACAGATGTTGCTGGAGCCTTGTTAAGTATTCGTCTCTTAAGCTTTCCGCTCCACAGTGACTAACTATCCAGGCCGCCGCCTTAGTTCTCCCTTTGAAAATGTCTCTTATCTTGTCATCGACAGAGTAATTCGTATTTTCCCATTCAACAGACGTGCTTGGAGCGACTATTGCACCGCTAATGTTACGTACAACGAAGTATTTCATGACGACGTCGGAGTCGAGTCTGGTAGTAAAAGTCCAATTGAAGAATCCATCATTATAAACTTCGCAAGCCGGAAACAACACTGAAGATTCTATCGTCGTGAATATGTATAATTGCTTCTGCGTTCTTCGAGCCGGTCTTCCGATGTTCGTTGTTAAATAATTTTTTGAGAAAATAATAGCATCGAATAGCGAGTAGTCGCCGATGTATGATTTGTCCGTGGTAAACTCACATGTTTTTACAGAACATTTTAGTTTGTGAAAGTCCAGTCCGTTTGGTTGATTTTGCGGTGTCATGTCCGTGTTTGTATCCCAAAAGAGTACATACTTACTGCCCTTGGTTTTGGACCGTGCCGCGATAGAACTTAACAAATAAACATTATCGGAAAGGTTCACGAGTTCTTTTAAGATGTAAACGTGAATTAATATCCCGGCACTCATGAATATGAAGAAGTGAGTCAAATTTTTCACCGTACATTTTGGGAGATGAATTGGTCTAACTATACAAACCATTTGTATCAATTATTTAAAAAAATAATTAGAAAATACTTAGTATAAAAGATTGTAGTAAAGGTTAAAAAACTTTACTATAATAACATAATAAAAGTAAAAAATGATAATATTATGACTCGTGATCAAGAAAGCCGGTGATAAACAAAGAGAATATAATCACTACGTTTTAGTGATAAACATATCATAGAGTACTATTATTGTGTAGGTTTCGTAAACAAAGAGGTTAATTATTAGATTAGGTTTAAAGAATTTATTTACTCATAAAAGACAAAAGTCCACTTACAATGAGTATTAGTAAGTACTTAACATAGGTTAGTTTCAGAACTTTCGGAACTTTATTCAAATATCTTATCTACAATATACTTTCTAAGTTTGCTTTTATAACCAGGAACTGTTTCACACTGTTTTAGCTCTTTCAGTAGATTATTATTTATTACTCTAAATTATACCTAACTTCGCATTTAACCTCTTTTTGTCTTGTGAATTGTGATAGCTCAGTATGAAACTTCTGATCTGATGCTATGAAAAAAGAGGTCTGTAATAATTTATTAAGCTGCTTCCGGTCCATTAGATAAATAGCTTCTATAAACCACTATTATGTACTGCGTGGGAGTATCTTGACCGTCCACGCTCACCATTATTCCTGATAGGTGGCACCTCTATCAAAACTCGGACAAAAAGGAACACATTTAGACAACCTGACAATGGTTTCTAACACCTCACTAATCCGGGATTAAGATTGTATCTCGTCGAGAACACGATAAACACTCCACATAAGCTCCACGTACAAATAGAAAGAACAGTTATTTGATTGAAAAAACTGACCACTGGGTGCAAAAACTGTCTTACTGACCGTAATATTTTGTAGACTCGTCAAAATACAGTTATTGTTGACAAAATAAGTCTATTGTTGTGTTTGTTATAAGACGTCGGGGGCAAAAACTAATAGACCGATTATGTTGTAATTGAATTATTATAAGTGGAGGAAGGCGTCGCGTCCGTTCTTGGAATTTTGGTGTCGACTTCCACTGGTCATATGAGGATGTTGCAGCTGTCGATATGTTGCAGCCAGCACTAACTCTAGACTATTTCTGCATATCTTACCAAATGTGGAAAGAAAAAAAATATGTCTTTAATTTAAATTTAAATTTTTCAATTATTTTGTTACAAATGCTTTTGTAATGTTTGGTCATCAATTACTAAAATAATGTTGGTGCTGTGCCTACTCTGTTTTATACTAAACTTTCTCGATAGTCTTATTATGGGCACTTAGTTATATCTGTGATTTAAATAAGAAAAACATTATGTCAAGGAAATATATACATCATTAAATCAACATTTCTTCCTCTGATTTTAAAATGTATCTCAACTTAAAAACCGTGAAAAAGAAGCATTAATTCAATCACTGTAAAAACAAAAAAAAACCTTTCCCAAGGGTTAAACATTAAGCTGGTTAAATATTTACGGAGTATTTACGTATTGACAAAACAGAATGATATTACAATGGATGGTATTGTGCCATTTGTCCACGACTCAATAAGTCCCAATGTTTTGAGTGGCGAGCGAGTAGCGAGGCACACTCCATTGACCAGTGAAGAGCTTCCGAGCTTTTGTACTCGGCTCTACTTATAAATGGATATTTTATTGGTAAAGTAACGTAATATTTGTTCATTGCTCACTAAGAAACGTTGATTATTTATGGCTTTTTGTAAATATGGCTTAAAGTATCTCAACAGTTGGTAACTTGCAAAAAGTCAAAGATGATGATAGTCTCTCCTTAAATAGGTTCTGGGCAGGAAATGAGAAATATCAAATAAATCAATGAAAAAATTACGCTTTTTACGCATCCTAACTAATTCCTGTAAACTAAAGATAAAGATAATTCAACTTTGTTTTGACTGACTGGCTTAGGGGTCAACAACTAAACCCCTGGATAGTAGAAAGATGAAATTTGAAGAGTGAGAATCGGATTCAGGACTTACTACTGGAGTGAAACCGCGGGACCCAGCTAGTATTAACACAAAACCACATTCAGCAACAGTTTCTGATTGAATTATGATCAGCCGAGTGCACTTCCAAGTTGACAATACGAGTGAACCATAAGGATTACATACGTAAGTGGATTAACGCCATGTGGCCCTTCCGCTGTATTGTACGACTGTACGGTATACTGTAGCTGTGGGTACACTTGAGTTTGTGGGACGATACTCCGTGTTTTGTAGTGCTTCAATTATTAATTGAAGGTTTAACATACATAAATTACATTAATTAAACTTTTTAATCTAACCCTATTGGAACACGCACCTAATTAGATACCACGTTCTTAATCGCGTGATTTTTATTTTTTAAGTTTCTTACCGCGACCTTTCGCCTATGTTAGAATAGTCTTTGTCGTGAGAAGAATAGAGCTGCGGCAGGCACCGTCTTCTACTTTTAACCGGCGAGTAAAAATCAGTTAATTGTTTTATTTATGGGTATTGTTCTGAGGGACTACAGATTTCAAGTCTATAGTGAAAGAATAGGTTTCTTCTAAGTACCTTAGTATGTATGCGACAAGTCGTCTTCGTCATTCGGCGTTTTTACATAAAAAAGCAAACCTATTTCAAAAGAACCATTTTTAAGGAACAAATGTCTTCAAAAATTCACTCCCGGCAAGGCTCGAACTTGCGTTTCTGCGTCCCCTTCGCAGCGTGCGTGTTTTGATCTATTTCAACACTTTACAACTTTCTATACAAATAGGCCGAAAAAATGGACAAATAAGATTCCGTGTCATTATAAATAGGAATGGAATAATCTTGGAATAATTATAACTATACCTAATAATGTTTGTGTGCTAATTAGGGCGAGGTCTAGTGAACTCCAAACAGCACAATATCTAATGTTATTAAACTCTAGACAGACAAATAAATGATTTGATTATTTTAGGTAAAAAATTAATGAAATACTTACAGAATGACTGTTTTCATTAAATATCATTTTCTAAAATATTTTTCCTTAATATCGTCTAATTTGTAAAAGGTAAACCTTTCTAAAATGAAGCTTTGAAAATAATTATTTAGATGATTATGCGGTTTATGAGTTACCTACAATTGTCGGATATTTCGCTGACTATCTGAATGTCAGAGACCTTTAACTTTACATCAACTAAGTATCACATTTAAAGCTAAAAAAGCCGGCCAAGTGCGATTCGGGCTCGCGAACGAAGGGTTCCGTGTCATTATCACAAATAATTCACGTTTGTTGTATGGTAGCCCCATTTAAATACTTCTTTTATCCAGTGTTTAGAATTCGTCGATTAGGAAATACATTATTTATGAAACATTTAACTGTGTAGCTAACACAGTTCATGTGATACAAACTAGTCACAGACCGACAGTGAAGTAGATTTAACCGGTTTTAACCGGGTCTTATTCACGTATTGTTATTTTTAAAAATTCTTACCCGGGAATAAGACCCGGTAAAATATTACTATGAGTACAAATCGTGTGAGTTTAAAAAGTTTATGGATAGTAAAATGTTAGTAAAAGGATCCCGTTTTACACTTTAAGTACTGAACCCTAAAACCACAATAGTTAAATAAGCTTGGGTACCTTGAATAAAAAAATAATAATAGGTACAACACGCAACACTTGAATAATCATATTTTATCAAGACTGTATATTCAAATATTTTTTTGCCCAAACCATTATTGTAATTCAAAACTAGAAGCGCCTCGACCCATTCAAGTGAGGTAACTCTATACAAATTGGCACTTCCATTCAAGAGAGTTGACACTTTTATACATCCACGATTAATAGTAACAAACGAAATTAGAACCCAATAATATTATTAAGGGATTTTAAGATACCTACCTACTCTCTACAAAGGAGCCCCTTTCCTTGACTCAGTGTTGAAACTCGAGTTACCACCTACGTATTTGTGTAAACACAATAAATATTTTTTGGACAGATCTCTTTATCTGATGGGTTAAGATCGTAGATACATAAAATGCAAGATTAATAAAGATAACTTAGAAAGTTGAAGATTTGCACGTGAGAAATGGTAATTTGAATCGGGTAAAATCATAAATATTTATTTATTTTTATACTATAGTTACTTAGAAAATATAATTTTATTTGATAAAACGTCGCAAAATTTCTTCTATGGTTTTCGCGATTTTGCATAATAAAATACTTGACGTTGGCGAAAGCTCGGTTCGTTTGAATAATGAATAAAAACGCGATACAACCGGATAAATAAAGTGTTTTAAAACGTTGCAATTTTTAGAAGTTAACATTTGAGTTAGTTACTAAATGCCTACTTCCTGTCATAAATTAATGTTATATATTCAACTTTATATTTAAAAAAAATGTTCTAACCAATTGACTGGCTGATATAAGATAATTATATCAAAGCACAACTTTAGCTGCTTCTCCTGGAAATATGAAATCGCAAGATTTTTTTTGTAGTGTAGGTATTTGTTGAGAAAGGGATTTTAGAAATCATCAAGGAATCAGGACTTAAGCGAGTGAAATCGCGGTACGAAGGTAGTTTAAAATGAACTAATTAACATTATGGCACTAATCATACAGCAAGAATGAATGAAATAATAAACAAGATTATTGCAATACCATTTTGTAAGAAACCAGAAGCGCTCCTATAACTGTACCCCAATTTACCTAGTAGGTGGTGGGAATACGTCCCGATATTCCCACGTGACCGGGACATACCTAGGTGAAACCGCAGGATGCAGCTAGTACAGAAATAAACTGACTTCTCCCTGAACAAAACATTCATATCATTAACATTTACAAAACTTTGCTTATTTTAGCTCCGTATACCTAAACGACGTTTACACAGCGCCATTACGTAGGCGAGTTCTACAGATACTCCCCCTCCCTTTCCACCCCCCAAGGGGGTGTAATTAGCCCCCACAACCCTCTGAAAACAGACCGCCTCAAAACAAACTGTATTTGTATGTGCCGTCGTGTTTCAGAATACAGTCGTGCTTACAAATGGAGCCACTTGGTAATTGCTGTTTATGAAAGTTAGAAATTAAAGATTTGAAATGATTTTGTTTTTGGTAAATGTTTTTAGTTTTTACGTCGAATTAGTCAGTCATAAACTGACATATGTACCTACATCTCGCTTTTGCTTCTCTTAGGGCCAAATACAGAAACGCTACTCAACATTTGAGAACTACTTAAACAAAGAAGCAGCTCTCAAACTCCAAAATTGCCATACTAATTTTAAATTTAGTAACTGCTTAATAATGTAAGTACCTCTCAAATTTTAAGTGACGTTTCTGTATTTGGCTGTTAAAAAAACTTAAAATAATTTAGGTTAAATTCCAATGAGGTACATACCAATAGAGATGGCGCATCGAAAACTACTTGTTTTATATTATTACACATCATAATATCATATACATGTAATCACACTATTCAAACTTACACGATTTCCATCCGTAATTTATTATTATATACATGTATACGATATGTGTTTTCTATAATATCTTTCTTTGAATTCTGTATCATTTTCGCTAACCTTGAATTTCACTAAGAGAGACACCGACTATAAGGTGCTATAAGCGCTATATCAGCCGTAATAAAAGCTATATACGTCACTGCTATAGCTCCGGAAAAGTAATAAGAAAACGAAATTTCTTTGATATAAGCAGATTCGATATCGATATAACGCCTCGATATCACAGCACGTTATTCCAATAAGGCTAACTTAAGTTAAGAAGCTTGTCTCCCTCAGTAATATAAATAGTAATATAATATAACTTTTCCCCGAACCTACTAAATATCAAAATGTTTCACTTACAAATTCTAATTTATAAAAACATCAAAAGAAAAAAACCACAGTTTACCTAGTAGTTGGCGCGTCTACGCTTGGAAAAACCGAAAGAATTACAGACTGTTTTATTCAATTAGGAACTTTGTGTGGAAAACTGTTCAGAAAATATTTTGTCGTCACAAAAGAGGTATTAGCTGGCAGCCGGCGGCGGCGCGGGCGGCTGAGACGAGCCCCATTATAATTTTAAGGTGTAGATTCATTGATATCGACTTTAGTATTCAAATAAATTAAAAAACCTGCTACATTCTCGTAGCAGTGCTAGAGTGTTTGATAATGCAAGTATGTAGGTATGTATAGTACACATCTAATAACGATCTTTTAAAACTTACATTATCTTTCAACCGATCGATTTTCCATACTAATAATATTTAGAAGAAAGATATATTTGTTTGTAATGAATAGGCTCCGAAATTACAGCTGTGGTATCATCTAATTAGCATCCACCGCTACTAGTGGCTAGGGTACTAGTGACGTAACGTGCTTGTTACCGGTGATTACTTCAAAGCAGCAATGTAGAATACGAAATATGTTTTTTGACAGTAAATAGCAACCAGTTGCGGTGGATGCTAATTAGATGATAGCACATCTGGGCGGATTTCAAAAATTCTTTCATCAATATAATTATAGTATTAAGTTACATTTTCTATAGAAGTAAATAAAAAAAGGCTGCTTTTGATCCCGATAAATCATACAGGATCGGGACTTACGCGGGTGAATCCGTGGGACGAAGTTAGTTGTTTATAAAAAAATATGGATAAGTTTCATTCCAACCGTATTTTTGAAAAAAAAAAAACATATTTAAAATAAAACACTTTATTTACCGGGTTTAATCGCGATTTATTCACGATTTTCAAACGAACCTATCTTTCGCCAACTTTACAGTTGGCATTTTCAAGGTTGACTGAGATGAAAACCGTGAAAACCATAGAAGGAATTATATGTAAAGTAGCTTTAAAATAAAAGTCGCAATATAAAAGCCACACCTTTATGCAAATACGTTCACGGGCGACGGGTGGGTTTCGCGCTGGTTATGAAATTTGTTTATGTCTGTACTGAAACGTCTTTCTGCTTGTTTTTCAAGAGTTTTCGATCGATATAGAAGGGGGAGAGAAGGGAGAAACATACCTACATAGGTATAGATGAATTTATTTGTAAATCAAATGAGAAACACGTGTTTATATAGCATTATTTTCCGTGTTTCAATAGGTAACCGTCGTAAGTGCAGTCAGTTGTCTTCTTTTTCTGGGTATGCGTGCTACATAATAGACCACTACCTTATTTGATATTCGACACGTAACCGACGGTGACCTCATCCATACTTATAGTTTTGTTTTTTTTTTACCGCTACACAGAGATATAAAAACTTCTAGATACGTAATAGGGCAAATTTCTTGGCAATACAAATCCAAGCTAACTAGCCAGAGAAATCTTAATTCCATCCCAGCTCACGTCACGATCACCCGCTTGTTATCACACAGTACATTTAGTTCACTTTCACAACATTATTCACAGACAACAATGCCGTCGTGCGTATTTAGGCGATGCACGAATTGTACTTCAAAAACTGGTAAAAATATTACATTTTATACGTAAGTATAGCGGTATTTAATTATTTTAGTTCATTTTTTGATAAAGTATTTTTTCCAAAAACTCAACGAAGTTGTTGACTTTGACGTTTTATCATTCTCTCCTAACCGCTTTAATAATAATAATATTATGACATCTCTTTCTTACGTCATGCAAGTAGCATTGAGTCTTATGTTTTAGAAAGAGATAACAATAGTTTCGTCTATTTCTTCTTTAAATTATGTGAATAAATAATGAGGTTGTATAGCATACTTTGTGGCGCTTATCAATAATGATTTGTTCTGTACTGGCGTCTCTATAACTTTAATAGACTCATTGCCGCTACATATATTATTTAACTTAAAACATTATTAGGTTTTTCTTCTGTTTTCGGATGCGAACTTGAAATCAAAGTCATATTTTTCCGATTTAATCACGTTGCTTTCATTATAATTAATATAATTCAACGTCCGATTATTAACCGTGAGCAAGAAATCTATTCTCGAAACGTAACGAAAAAATTCAATATTTTACGAACTGATTCAAGATTTGAATCAGTTCATAAAATATTATGTCCAAAATATACCAATAGAATTAAACAGAGTAAGTATCACAAAAGACAAAGGAAAGCTATGAAACCTGTGTAATTCTTTAATTCTGCAAATACCGAGGCGCGTAATGTAGCGTAGTCGGCGAGATATCTATACCCAACAATGCCGACTCTCCCCTGAGACTTTATAAGATGAATCTGTAGTAAAGCTATGGATACAAGCTCGATGGCGCGGTGAGCGAATACCCATCACCAACTTAGAACTTTGTTTCTTGATCAGGTGTTTCTCTTTTAAGAAATAAGTAATTTTCGAGATTTTTTTTGTTGTCTAAACGTGTCTATGGCTCTTTTTCATTGGACGTTACAGGTCGATTGCTGGGTGGGAGATTTAGATAGGTATATAAGATAGGACTTACAGCACCTACAGATCCGCATGGAAATGATTGCATTTATTTTTGGTGTTGGTGCAAAAATAGCACTCTTTATGTTTTTAGCATCTGCTTTATAATTACGTTTTTTTTTCACACTGAAACGTAGAGTTACGTGCAATTTATGCCAGGCCTAATATTTAGGGACTCCTTGCAATATGGTAACGTAATGAAGTAATGAATTACTAATGAAAGACAAGTTATATTTAATTTGTTTTAAATCACAAAACGTTATCAGCAGTTAAAGTTTTATTAGTAGCACAAATTATCTTGTCTGCGAAAATCTTAAATCACGAAAAAAACATCATGCTCGTAATCCCCTAGCTAGAGATACATATAAAGCTACCTATATGAAACTATCGAAACATCCCCTCGGGATGCGGAACTAAGGTTTGCTTTAGAGAAATATTTAAGTTGGGAAGCCGTAGTTATTTGGATCACAAAGCGGGTTCGAGTCGATCTAATACTGTCGTAATACAGTAATACGCTTATTTGAAGGTAATCCCGGACCCTCGGCTCGCGGATACCTACCACACGATTTGCTAAGGTTATCTACTTTTCTATCAGATTTTTGTACCAATCTATACTGTCTACGGTGAAATTCGTTTAGATACAATGTTTTGTTTGATGATGTAAATTTGATTTATAGACAACGAAAAACTTAAAGTTTCGTCATGTGTGTCTGCCTGTCTGGTCTGTCTGTCCGCGGCTTATATAGCTCAAGTTCTTAGTACCACAAATATAAGAACACTAGTACTAAGAAGCTGTGAGTACTGTACATAATATGTGTATATTTTTATTTTATTGATTTTTGATGAGAAATTGAAATGCAAGTTTATAGTTTTGTTTTTTTTTTATACGTTTTTTTACAATTGCAAAAACTTTAGAATTCACCGTTATATAATTATGTACGTCTCTGTATTCTTAGGACCCGCCTCCAATCGTGTACAGTTAAACAAACAATGCAAACTTAAAATAAACTGCGGGGCGTTCGTGTTAGTAAAATATAAATGAATTTCGAAGCGGTTACTGTCGAGGACAAAAGCTTTAGAGCGGTGGGCGTGACGTCACGCCTCGTCTTACTGGGCAAATGATACGACAGGTAACAATAAATCAATTTGTATGAATTCTAATGTCGTTTTAATCTTTAAATTGGTTCTGTGATAATTCTGTAATTTAATTTGTAGTAAATAGGTTATGCCTACTTTAACTACGCAGCTCATGAATAATCTCACATGAGTAGTTTGTTTTATACCGATTAATTTTGTTCTCTGTATGTATATTGTTTTAGTTTTATCAAATAAATATCTGTCTGTCATAGACGTTTCGAGGTCAATTTGGTTTATATCTTAAATTTAAGTACTAAACATTAGAAGCCAAACTGTAGTGCCCTTGTTTGACTTTAAGTTTATGTTTTGTTTTAAAAACTTAGCTAAGAACTAGCTCTGGAATGAGACCTATTCAACGCAAGAAAATAATCAATTTAGTTCTGTAGACGTGTACAAAGTGGAAATGAACACCAGTGCCAAACATGGACTTTTCTGTTTCCCCAAAGATCGTAAAAGTAGTTGTAGGTAAAATAGCCATCATTTACAATGACTTCCTCGACATGACTTATGCAAGGTTTAACGGGTATGCCCTTTTTAGCCGAAAGGCGGTTGTTCTAGACGTCTAGACGAACAACTATTTTTCTACGACTTTTGAACTTCGTTGAACAACTTTGGCTGTTTTTGAAATCTGTAAATATCTTGGGAGTTTTTAGCGGGAACTCGTTGAGGAGATAATAAATAAATAATGTGATAAATAATGAGATGTGGTGCTAAATATTCATTTTTGTGAAACCTAGTTCAAATGCGTACAAATTGTTTAATTTCGGGGGCATATTCATCAATTTAGTTTCGTGAAGGTGTACTTACAAGTGAAATGAAAGTAAAAATCGGTGCAAAACATTGACTTAGTGTTGTCTCCAAAGCTCCGTGAAGAATGTTTGTAAATGGCCACCGTGTTTACAAATGATTCCCTGGACTTGACTTTAACTATGACGACTTGACTGTTTCGTAATATATATATTAATAATACTTGACACTGGCTAATTTCCTAATGGCCATAATCGGTTCACAACCGATAAGAAATAACTGGAAATATAATAAACTACTTGACACTGACTAATTTCCAAATGGCCACAACCGGTTGATAACCCACAAAAAAAACTGCGAAAGGTAGGTACCGTGGTGGGTACATGGAGGTAAGATTATTCCAACGTCCATGGGTAGGTACTATTAAAAGCGCCAACAATAGGGAGACTACCTATATACGTAAGTACCTACTAAAGGAGTCTCCAACTGTTAGGTAATCTGTGGCACTATAACCTCGGTTGTTAGTCCTCAAAGAGGTGCACATAGGTTACCTATATCACTATACCCACAGACGACATAGAAATAAAAACATACAACCAGAGTATAAAATAAAGCCGTAGTTTTACCTCGTTAAGTATGCAACGCATGCACCCGCGGTCTGTAGTGATTAAACGCGTGTTTGTTGACGGCCTTCGATGCCGCGTTCGATTGTTTTTCATTGACCAATCGTTTCCAATCGTACGTATAAACCGCATCGACGTGATACGATTGCAAATATTTTAACGCTTTTGTTTGTAATGTTACTGCCGTCAATGTTTGCTCATGTTTATTGTGGTGCAAATTGATACAATTGTTTTTTTTTAAATTTATTTTAGACCCATGTAACCTTATTAATAAAAGTGAAGTAAGGCCAAAGTAGTGAGAACATGTTCGATCTTTTTTCAAAAGCTTATAATTATCATAAAAGCAACTGACAAACGTATTCTTCAACGACTCTATGCGTAGAATCAGCTTTTGTTAAATTTCTGCACATGTTACATAATAACAAAACAGAATAGCAAAACAATAAAGCATTAAGCCACAGGGTCGTTTGTGAATACGGCTGTGAGTTATCTTATAAACACTACATCGCTGTAATATTATAACGCAGCGCGGTTACAGAATCCCCTTCACCATTGTCTCGGTACCAGTAAATATTTCCTGTAATTTACTTATTCCACAAAACACTGCTTTCTGAAACACAAAAGCACAGCCGTGGAGACAGTAAACAAAATGGCGTATTTAAATGGGCGGCAACTGAATTGTTGACGAACGATATACCGATATCGCTCGCTGCCTTCCTCGCACTCGAACCGTACTTGTTGTCAAAGCCTCTTTATTTTCATTGCACATCACAACTCAACAAACGGCTTAACTACGGTTACCTACCAACCAAAATACTACTTTATAGCCAAGTAACAGAATGTAATTTCGAACAACCCAGTCTGTAGCAACGATTCTACACCAACATGTGTTCTGCAGTGCCCCGCTCTGCGCGATGCTGTGTCCTTTTCTCGCGACGAGGAGAGAAGTATTTTTATAGGTCTATCTCTTTCCCTCTTGCCTTCAGAGGAGTAATGTGTTGTTGCGTGTTGTGATATCTCTGAAATAACAGGGAAGCACTCGCTTCCAAGTTGTCATTTGTAACAGTTTTCATGAGTAGCGTTTGCAAAATAATTAGCTTTCTCAGAACTTGAATAAACGTTTCATAAACCTTATTGATGGGAAACATCTATAGGCGGAGGTAAACCTGATTTTTGGCGTGGCGAGGCCGTGGCGAGTCTTGAAACCATATCTGTCAATGTCAAATGTTTCCCGAGTCTTGGCGGGAACTCGTTGAGGAGATGTGGTGCTAAATTTTCATTTTTGTGAAACCTAGTTCATATGCGTGCAAATTGTTTAATTTCGGGGGCATATTAATCAATTTAGTTTCGTGAAGGTGTACAAGTGGAATGAAAGTGAAAATCGGTGCAAAACATTGACTTAGTGTTGTCTCCAAGGCTCCGTGAAGATTGTTTGTAAATGGCCGCCGTGTTTACAAATGATTCCCTAGACTTGACTTTAACTATGACGACTTGACTGTTTCGATGCAAATAACTTGCATAATATATTAAAATACATGACACTGGCTAATTTCCTAATGGCCATAATCGGTTCACAACCGATAAGAAATAGAATAGAAATGTTTCCCATAGGTATGTCTTATTTTAATCTAAACTAATATTTTAAATAGAAAAAGTTTGGATGTATGTATGTTTGGATAAATGTTTGTTCTCTAACCAGGAACCAGGTAGTAGGTGATACCAATTTTAATGAAACTTGATAATAATAATATGTTAATAGGTACATTTAATCCATAGGAGTAATTTGTATCCCTATATTATCACTGGATCGGCACATATGCGGGTAAAACGGCGTAGGGCTACTTGAAATATACTTGCATTAGTCAAACATATCTGTCATTTATATACATGCAAATAAATATGAATAAGGAAGTGACAGACTCAAAAATAAACCAAATAGTGTACCGGATGAGACACTTAAAAAGACAAACATTTACATTCTAAAATTCGTATTTAGGTATTTTTTTATTGTGTGATCACAATTATTACACTAGAAAATCGCTCTGGCTATTACAATTATTTATCTGTAGGTAACATACAGACCATATGATATTATTGGTTACTGTTGTGTTTACACTGTACAATTAGGAAGATTTATACCTACGTATAAATATTTGAAAATGTATTATTTAAAAGTGTTTAGAACGTAGTTGCTGATCGTACCCATGTTAGACTCAAGTTGAGGCAGGGCGCGTGGAGTCGTAAAGTCAGTGGAGTGGGGCGTCGTTAAACAAAAACACGTATACACGGAGCGGGAGTTTTGTGATTGGCCGGAGTGGAGCGCGGGGCGGGCTGAGAGCGCACGGCGGTGGCGGAGCCCGGGTCGTACGCACTCCGCGGTAAGAGCTCACCGTAGCAACATGTGCAGCGGCGCCGAGGGAGGCCCCTGGCCGCTCGGCAAGGACGCGCCGACCGTCACCGCAGCCGCGCTCGACCACTACCGTCTCCAACTCTACAACTATGCGGTCGCCGAACGACTCCGCCTGTACCCGCCGACTGTCGCACCCTGCTACGCGCCCTACGGCCCGCGACTCGCGCTCTCCATGTCCCTGCTCCAACAGCGAGCGTTACAACCCGAAGAACCGAAACCACAGCATAGCTACATCGGCCTGATCGCGATGGCGATCCTCAGCTCCCCCGAGAGGAAGCTCGTTCTCTCCGACATCTACCAGCACATCCTCGACAACTACCCCTACTTCAGGTCACGAGGCCCCGGCTGGCGCAACTCGATCCGGCATAACCTATCGCTGAACGACTGCTTCGTCAAAGCCGGAAGATCGGCGAACGGAAAAGGACACTACTGGGCGATTCACCCGGCGAATATCGAGGACTTCCGGAAGGGTGACTTTCGTCGACGCAAAGCACAGAGGAAAGTGCGAAAGCATATGGGTTTAGCGGTGGACGATGACGGTGAGGATTCATCGTCGCCACCGCCGCAATCTCCGCCGCCGACGGCGCTCCCACTCCCGTATTGGAGCGCGGGGCGGTTGCCGACGACGGCGCGGAAACGGCAGTTCGACGTGGCATCGTTGCTGGCGCCGGATGAGACGCCTATAAAGCGGGCGCGACGTGACAGCAGCGGAGAAGATGACCCTGAAGAGGATATAGATGTAGTGGCAAGTGACCAGGAGGATCGGAGCGCGCCCGAGGAGGAGCCCCGGGCTCCGCTGACGCCGCACGCGCAGTACCCCCTGCTGGGCGGGTGGTGGCCGGCGCTGGACCCGGCCTTGCTCCACCAGCTGCGGCGGCACACCGCGCCACCTTCACCCACCAGCTCCACTACACCTCCGCCGCAGCATCGCCCGCCGGACATCGACACGTAGACTCGTCCCGTAGATTGTTGTACATACCTGTGAATACTCCAGTATTATTATAATTCCATTCGGAAGATAAAATCCTAGTGATGTAGATATAGTTTGTGATACCAGTGACTTTTCTTTCATCTATCGTCCTTGATATGCTATCAATCGAACTTGTCATTTCCAATTTTGTCTATGAGAGACTAGTCCAATTTTCGTGTTGCGCGTTGAACTCTTTTCAAAGCGCGCTATCTTATTTTTCTACTGTTTGTTTATTCCGTTCTTTTTCATTAAAAATACTTAGTCAGTGACTTGTAAATTTTGTAAATTAATTGTAACTATAGATAGAATTCTACTTGTTGTATTGATAGAATGATGTTCATAGCATTTATATAGGTACGTGTAAACATCGGTAATGTTAAAGTCTGAAAACGACCAAGCTATTGTAGATACCTGCTGTAGTTGTATTTGTATATAAAATGTAATGGTATCTACTCTTTGTTGTTTATTTTAAAAGATAATGTTAGTTTATTAGAATACGTGCGATAATAAATAAACTAAGCAACAATATTAAAACTTATAATAAATTATGAAGCATTATCTAATTTTGACTTTTTATTGAATTTCTTCGTCAATAGTTCAAATAGTTAAGTTTTAGTGGTAGTTTAAGTTTAAAATAGTTAGTTCGTATTTCTAAAGTTATTGATTCTATAGACCAGGCGGGTTTAATACACACCTATAGGCAATCCACTAGTCAAAATTATCTTCTTGTTGACTGTAGGTATCTTGGAACTTTTGGAAGTCAGAAGAATTATAATTTAAACCTAAATAATGGTCTTAAAGATGATGGTAGTAAGAAAAAAGTGCGGAAATGATTTCTTATCTGAGTTTCTTAATGTTTACCTATGGTAATTGTTAATAACGCAATGGGGGTTTAAAGAGCCGTGAGATGTAGTAGTTACCTACATATATTTTTATTACCTAATTAAAATTAAAATAGATGCCTAACTATTTTAACATACATATTCAAGTTTTAAATATCAAAACGACTATTTTCAAATAACTGTAGCAATCCACAAGCAAATACATTAATTTAACTTTTCGCTTAGGTTTTTAATAAAATGACATGCAGAGCCGACGGCCTAGAATACTTGTTATTCCTAGTCAAACTTAGTATATTTAAATGTAGACCATCTACCTTTTAATTAAATTTGAACCACACACTTGTTAAGGTACCACAGTAATTTAGATTAATAAAGCAATATTTACATTGTGGCTGTTTTATCACAAAATATATTTGTTTAGTGGCCAGTGTATAGTATATTTTCTAGTCCGTGTCGCGTTGTACACCTTCGACGTAAAAAAGGAGGTAGGAAAATTAGGGGAAATATTTGTTTATAACGTGCTACGATTAAAAACTATAGACGGCAAGTACTTAAAACAATATTTACATAGGTACCTAGTTCAGTTTAGAATATCATAAAAATCGGACCGACTTGATTGGCCAGTGATTGCATTTAAAACTAACATAGCTTTGATTTTATTTTATATAATAATAATATCTAAGCCCCGCGCGGTTTCACCCGCGTAAGCCACGATCCAGCCGGGATTATTCGAATAAAAGGACTATTTATTCATTTAGATCTTCAGCTATTTGCCTATCAAGTTTCATAACAATCGGATCAGAAGTTAACTCATTTACTTATTACTTAGATACTTACCTTTACACAAACTTTCTTAAACTATATTATACTATGTGTGTGTGTTTACGTGTTTTGTCACATTTGTACATTTCCCATGGTTTTTGACCATTTTACCCGATTGCCGAAGGAGGGTTTTGTTTTATGTAAAGCACGTGACGTGTCTTAAATCACGCTATCTAATCAATTTATCGTTTGCTGTATTGAAAGTTTTTTTGGATTGTTAGTAATCTATATACTTATAATAAAGGAAGAGAGGACAAAAAGTCTATACTTGGAAGTAAATTTAAAAAAGTGGTCTTAGAATAATTAGTAGTGGAACAAAATTATATAATTTTTTAAATTCTTGGCTGTTTTGCTGTTTAAATGTTTCGCTGTCTGTTCCTTATACAATTAAAAACTACTAATCCAATTGAAATCTGGTTTTCAATATTGGATAGTTCTATTTTTGAGAAAGGTCTCAGTATACTTTGCATCGAAAGCCAATTCGTAGAACCCGAGTAATGAACGAATAAGTCCAACCACTCGAGAACCGCTCGTTCACTTCCGCGGGTGAAACCGCAGGGCGCAGGTAGTTTTGTAATAAATAGGTTTCGAAAGTACCGAAGATCGATTTTGAAAATTATTTCACCAATAAATAAATAATAAATAAAATAAATATAAATAAATATTGCACTACATTGCACACAGCGCAATCTAGCCCCAAACTAAGCACTAGGCTTGTACTATGGGTACAAGACAACGGATATACAGGGTTATGGGTTTCGAATCCAAAACCGTTCAGGGGGTGATTTTCCACATCAAAACGAATAACTTTTGTTCTACGATTTTTGGAAATTCGTTTTTTTTTTTGCAAATTTTAAGGTTATATCTCACTGAAAAAAGACGACTGTTTTTGAAAATAAATTCAATTTAAGTTTTTATTGTAGTAGACCAAACTAAAAGAAAGGACATCTTAAGGTCAATGACCTCTAACTCTATGAAACAGCTGATTTTCAAGTAAACTTTACATATTTACGTAAACTTTACACATACATACATATTATACATAGAAAGACACCCAGACCAGATACAAATATTTATTTAACAATAGAAAGCTATATACGTTATCGAGGAGCAACATAGGCTACTTTTGATCCCGAATATCAGGACGGGATCAACGGGATTGTTACTCAAGTGGGTGAAACCGCGGAACGCAGCTATTATGTATGAAGATAAGATGATAAGGCGTGTCATGCTCTTCAGCAGAGCCACCTTGATAAGGCTGTCAGGTAGCGGACAGCGAGAGCGGTGTCTCGCAAATTACAAGCCTTGGTTATCGTAGCGGTCGGTCGGTCAGTTTGATTGACAACAAATCAAATCTGCCTCGTATTATTGTAAGTTCTCAAGATGCATTAGCAATATTATCAAGCATTGGCTTGATAATATGGCTTTGGCATTTGAGGGGTTGAGGCGCAAGAAGCCGGTAGGTGTCATGTTTATTATTAAAAGAAGTTTTTTTTTGTTTTACCAATAATATTTTGTGTAGTTTTAAGTGGTCCTTTTCAATTTAATTAACTATAGTTAGATACATTGATTTTGTTGGCGTTTTGAAGTTACTATAAATGTAGATAATAAAATTTTGTTTTAGGGTTTTCGCGATTTTGCGTAATAAAACACAATATTTACTGGATAATAATATAAAAGAGCAGTTGCTCAGTGGGCAACTTGGGCAGTTTGCAGCAGGAGCGCTTGGGGATGGGTTATTTTAGTTTTAGTTTTTTTATTTATTTTGTGTTTAAATATTTTAATATTTAGTTTTTAATTAGTTTATTTTGATTTAAGTAGATTTATCTTGTTTTTTTTTTCAAATGTTCCTTTTAGTTTATTTTTTTAGTTTTTTATAGTTTTTGTAGATAATATTTAGGGATGTTATATATCATTCCTTAACTATTTACCTACACGTTAATAATATTAGTAGAATTCTTCGTTTATTGTTTAGGTAAATGTTAGATGAGGTACTTAATCCAAAAACTAAAAAACCGATGTTGATAGAATTTCTTGGGAGTAATATAAGCTAAATTTTAATTTGATTTTTACACGGTATCGGGACTTATGCGGGTGAAACCACAGGGCAATGTAATGAGTAAACGAATTAGTGATATTCTTAGTACTACCTAAAATAAATAATGCACTCAGTTCTCATGGTCTACACAATACAAAGCTTAGAACCTGTGCACTGTAATTATGAGTCACTCTAATTCTAAGTATTCAAACATGTAACTAGAAAGCTTATTTAAAACTTCAACTATTATCTGAACTGATCCTAGTTTAGTACAATAGAGTAGTGTGGGAAAATATCACTTATTGTTAGACTTACTAATAAATACCTATACGTTTACCTACTGCTTGTGAATCATTAATAGTTTTTAGTAAGTGGAAGTGTCAATTTTAAACATTTTTATTGATCGTAATTTAATTAAAATAGATTTTGCTTTTGTACGATTTTAAACTTACCTACATGGTTGTTTCCTTAGGTTGTTTTCACAACTAAAATTACTAAAAAAAACTACTTACTTATTGCGAAATATCGAACTCCGCTAGTAAATTCTTAAACATGGTAAATACCCCGCGTTATTAAGTAATTTAAGTAGATTATGCTTTTGTTTGAATTAAAATTAATATCATTTTTCGGTTTGATTCGCATTGCTTTAATTATTTTCAGCATTGTTGCAATTATTGAAAATCATTTAAATATTATTATTTTCTGTTAGCGTGTTAATTTGTCCCATATTTGGGCAATGGCTTTAGAGAGGTTAGGCAGTAAGATGCCACGGGGACCTAGTTATGGAACATAGAATTTTCCATTCCTCGAACCGTGTTACATTTAAAAGATTCAGGCATGAAAATGATAAATCATACGAAATTACTGAACCATAGTAACCAAGCAATCTAATATACAATCTTTTTGTATTCGACTATACACAAAACTGTTTCAATATTTCACACACAAATAATGCTTTATCACACGTTATCAGCTAAACAAAAGCATTACAAGATAATCTTCTAAAACTGCAAACAGGTTGTTAGTTGAAAGGAAGGGACGAATGCGTCAACTTCCTGACTATTTTGTTACTATTTTTTTGTTATTTTGTCCTACTTTCCCATTGTTAACATAATTCCCGGTGTTAAGCTGGGTTTAAGAATGATAAAATCAGTGTGTTGTAATTTGGTGTCATTATTTTTTGCACAGCATGATTCTGATTAGGTGTTTGGGTGTGTGTGTATGTGTAACTGGTTGCAACCCACAAGTTTTACAGTAGTCAGTAGTAGTTTTAAGTTGTTTAAACATAAATAAAATATCCTCTTTATAAGTAATAAATAAATTCTGTGAACATTTCACGATCTCTGGTCCGTGTCTGGCGGAAGTTCGACTGTAATGTAGAAGGTTGCGGGTTCGATTCCCGTTAGAGACAAGAACTTACGGTGTTATAACAAATGTTTGTTTGTAGTTCTGTATGTTTTCTATATAACCGATCCAGTACCTATGTGTTGACAAAAAATAAATATATATTATATCCGTTGTCTCTAATAACCACAGTACAAGCCTAGTTTGGTCTAGATTGTCTGTAACGTCCGGCCATATTTTTTTATTACATCACCCGTCGTATCACAGAGTTCAAAAGAAGAATACCTGCAGTCTTCTACTTCACGTTTAGTAGTGTGGCTCACTTTTCAACCCAACGCCTAACGTAACAGCAGGATAGGTACCTAAGTAGGTCTTAGAGCAAGGGTACACCAATATGTCTAGACATTTGAAAATCGAATCCAATTAAAGCTATCCTCCAAGGAGTTTTCAAAACAACTGTCAAATATTCTACAGCAGTGAACGCAGTCCAGCAAAAGCAGTCCCTTGAGCAGTGTTCCGTTCATTAGAGGTGGAGGGAGTTTAGGAACCCTGTCAGCTGACTGTGCAGAGGTAATGCAATAAGAGCCGACCCTGGGGCGACTGGAGCCGTAAACGCATGTAAATGTACCCTAATATACCGCCCGCCGCACTTAATCAACGTGCCAGAAATACCAAGCGGTTATTCCGATTGTTATGAATTGTAAATAACTTTAATATTGTTTTAAACATGGATAAAGAAGGGTAAACGGTTGGAACGATTTACATCATACAATGGTATAGAATTTGATGCGAATCCCTTCCTAGATAGAACGGATTTACGGTTTTGCATAAAAATATTTCAAACACGAATGAAAGAGTCCATTAGTCACCCATTGAGGTGAAAAGATCGCTCGGACCCGAATGCGTCCGACACTCTTTATCGATAAACGAGTCCACTCTTCGAATTGCCCACTCCCGAATCTAAACGCTCCCAATTCCGTCAAGTGTCGACAAAAGCCGACTTTTAGCGGCAACAATGACCGAATGAAGCAAATTACCGCTTTTCGACACTTGAAAGTGCCCATCGAGCCGCACCGGCTGGCGCATTGTCGCCGAACGGTTTGCGATTCGAAACAAACGATAACAATAAACAGTGAAAAAGGAAAGTGTAGTATTTTGCGTGGAAGTGCTCGACGACAATGAGCGAGGTCGTAATAGGTGTTAATGCGACGTGATCGGTGAACATACTGAATGGAGGCCGCGGGCTGCCACCACCCGCCGCGTAGTTTCCTACCCCGCTTTCTCAGATTATTTTTATAACAAATCATCGGGTCGATGATTGACAACATTGTGTTTTTTCATTTTGAACTTCTAATGAATTAATTCTGTTCCATTAGGGTTCAGTTATTGAGTTGTATGTTTTTACACCTTCGATGTTATGAATAGGTGCTTCAACGAACGAACGGACGATAGAAGTCCTTCAATAAAAATAAGAACATATAAAAAGACTTTAAAATTTAAGATTTAGATATATTTGAATAGGCAAAGCAAAGTCGCTGTTTTTGTGCATATACTTCATTTTTGATTTCATGTACATAAGCAACGAATTTTGATTTTGTAATGAATACTCGTTATCATTTAGAAGATTTCTTCCGAGGGGTTTAAGGCTATAAGTACGCCTTCGCCAGTTTATCAACGCGCGTTTAGCCTTAAAGTTTTATTTCTAAGTTGAGAAGTGCAACAAATAATACAGAATGATGAAACGATACTCGTTGACCAAACAGGATTCGAGGGCGCCAACTCTGTCCAAACACGGCAACGCAAACAGTTTGAAGTGACGGACCGCCCGCAGATTCGCACTTCACTCGACGTTCAAGGAATCAGGGCATACGACACCCCTCACCTGTCCACTTGATCGTTTGCAAACAATTGCGTACGATTTGGTCAGATGTTTGTTAACAACCAAATTCTTGTTAACCATAGTCCAATGAAGCCAGCAAGTTTCAACGATCGATGGAATTTATATAGCAATGCATTTGACAACTGTGATGGTAAGTCGACTTAGCATCATATACGCCTGGGTATAATCTCAACTGGTAGATAGGCTACGCCCACTGCTTAGGACTAGCGATAGCGTGTCTTCCCCAAACTTCTCTTACCATTCAAAGTTACCTATAAGCTACGACGACGAATTGAATGGACAATTGAGCATACTTAAGTACCTACTTTGGCAAGACTTCGAATCCGATTCCGTTTGTGAGTATGATAACATGCAATATTCGAATTTTCATACAATTTGAAGATTATTCTAAAACTTTTTCTTTTGCAAAGATTTTTTTTATTTCAATATAACTTTTTAGAATGTTCAAATTAACGAATTTCATCTCAGTCAACCTTGAAACAGCCAACTGTAAAATTGAAGAAAGCTGGGTCGTTGATAATAATGATGTTATTGAATTAAACGCGAGTAAAACCCGGTAAATATTGTGGTTTATTATGCAAAACCGCGAAAACCTTAGACAACATTACTTTTATATATTTCACCGGTTATAGATTAGCGTGCTACATCTTAAACATTATTATCATCAGGTGAAATATCTAGTGGTCAAACGCTGATCTAAAAAAACAAGATTCACATTCATAACAAAAGTAGAACAGGAGCAGGATATAAATTAGTCAACAACGCATAAACCTTTTAAAATAATTCGAACAATCCCATACAAGATTACGAATTGCAGGAAACAGTTGCACTATGATTTGGTTCCCCTAACGAGTGATGTCAAATGGAAGCAAAACAGCGGACCCCATGAAATAAAATGTTGGCGAATAAAATAGGTACGTTTGTATGTACGTACGTCGATTGTGCCGAATGCGGTGATGTGTATTACAATACAGTATTGAGAGCCGGTGGCGTGGACACATTTAATTGTGGCGGAGCTGAACGGGGGAGCCCGGAGGAAGTAGCTAGTTGTTGATTATCCATACGGGAAATTGGACGCGACTCGTCTCTTGACTACTGTTTGTTTTGACTGCGATGTCTTATGGTTATAACTTTGCGCTAGGTGTTTCCATACGTAGACCTACTCATAATTGGGGCTATACGTATACGGAGTTGTAATTAAACTATTAAGCAGCTCTCAAACTCAAAAGTTTCTATAGTTTAATTTAAAAACTGCTCAATTACCTAGATGAGATTAGACTAACTCTTTATTGTACCAAATTAATACAAACAAAAATACAAAATAAACAAATAGTACATTAAAAATTACATTAAAGTGAAATTTAAACTTATAATAAACTAATACCTACATATTTAAGTATCCCTTAAATTGTAAGTTTTCGGCTGTTAGACTCGAGTTTCCTCGCGATGTTTTCCTTTACTGTAAGATCGCACATAAAGAAAACACAGTGCGCTGTCGGCAGGCATTCCAAATATATTTATTGGTGATTTATCTAAGTATGTCTACTTCGATTATGCCTCGAAATCGAAAGTCTCCATCAACCGGTCAATTAAAAAAAAAATCCCCATAACCTTTATTTATTCAATATCATGTTTTGAACCGTCACTAAAACCGTGAAGTTTGAATTTGGAAGTGTCACAGCACAAAGGGGTTCGGGGAACATCGTCTAGTGTTTACTCGGGATCGATCACAATGGCTGCAAACTCTCGCGCATCTCTCCAACGGAGATTATTCTTAGCCAAGTTTGAACAGATGACTCGTGGAAAATTTCAATGCTTTACAAAAGACGTTTTAGGAATTTTGTTTTTATGCTTAGTTTTATTTCATTACCTATTTATTTTCACTCAATTTGTTTTCTTTCAAAGTTAAATTTTTTATATAAATAAACTTATAATAACAAAATATTTACATCATTACAAAACCAAAAAAGGAACTTAAAGTAATAAAGCTATTTATTAACCAATAAACTTAATACCTATAAATTCCTAATGCCAGCTGGCCCGAAGTAAGCAGAAAAGAGGACATTTTTCAGCGGTGCGGGGAATATTCCCTTTTCCATTGCGATTCCAAATTCACGTCGAGGCAACATCTGTTTCATTTTTTTCTCACTATTATATTTCTGATGTTGGATAGTATAATAACAGCTAATAGTTATTGGGTGTAGGTACAGCTAAATGGTCGCTGCCCTGTCTTTAATTTTGTTGTCCTATGCAGTGCTTCTCGTCTCTTAATTTTTGCTACTCAATTAATGCATTAAATATGTTATTTTCTAACATATAATATCTACCTAATATAGTTTTTGACGACAAAATAAACGGCATGCAAATTACCTTTAGCTTATTTGGCAACTAGCGAGCGACCAAGTAATGTCTCTCTAAAATATTTGATTTAAATATTTACCCAAGTTTACTGTTAAATTAGGAGAACACTTATACGTACTTACCTACTGAATAGATATTTACTTTCCCATCGGTGTTATTGTTAGTGAATTCTCCAAAGTTCCAGGTAAATCCATATTCTGGAGTCCGTACAGCAATAACAAACATTATTTCAAAATATACGACAGAAGCAAACAACGTAAACACCATTAAGCCCGGTTGAACTCTATTAATTTGCTTTGAAAATACACGTTTTTATATTACGTAAAGTTAGAGAGAGAAAAAACAGAGCGGTGTCGGTAGAACTGTGGTCGCTGCTTTGTGGAATCTCATTAATGGAGGAAAGTTTATGATCAAATATTTGAACGGAATGCACAATCGTAATTAGGGAGTTGTCCGGTTGTCCGTCCACAAAGACTGGTAGTTGATATAACAGAGCATTTATCATGGAGTGGCTGAGCAGTAAGCAGTCGGGAGCTCATTAGAAACACATCGGTATACAGTACATGTGTAAATAAATACCTACGCAGCGAACACCGAGACGGCCAAACATCTCGAGCGGTCGATGGCGTTGTTCTAAGATATTTAAATTATATTCGTTAAAGATATTTATTTAAAAGGTAAGATACACTTTAAATAGTACAGAAAAATATAGTTTTCGAAAGATGGATAAGTGCGCTTACGAATAATAAGATAATTACATTATTATAATGCGATTATGTAATAAAACCACTTGTGATGCAAGTATATTCATGTATTCGTGTTTGGCGATGATGATAATAATTCTTAAAACAATTTTTTACTGTTCCTCGGTTTTATTTGATTATTTCTGGTCACTGATTTGTTCATTCATTAATTAACTGTGAGAGTATTGGTTAAGGTAGGTACTTATATGCACTAGTTGAGCGATGCGATGAGATGATTAACTTTAATACTTCACCGCTTATCATCATCATCATCCAAAGCGATGTTCCCGGTGTCATCTCTCTCAGGAGCCTTGGTTCCGCTTTCCTACTTTTACGTCTCCACTTCGCACGATCTTGTACGTGTAGTGAGGCCATTTGCACGCATATCAGCCCTTACGACGTCAAGCCATCAATTCTCGGGAATTTCAGTTCGTCGCTTACACATCGCCTTAATAATCAAGACGATTTGATGATGTTTCGTACACTTGGATGATTATAATTAAATAAATGCTTTTCAGAAATTTGTCGAGTTGGGTGCCGAAATTTTTGGAAAGCATTTCTTTAATTATAAGACAATTTATGTTCTGTCTTTTCAGCAGTAAAATTAAATGTATTTGCTTCGTGCCCGCGTCTTCCTGACCGGCCGCCGCTTCGTATGAGATGATTCTACAAATTCGACGATCGTTACTAATCTACACTCATACTGTAACACCTTGTTTTTTGTAGTAAGTTTTTGTGAAGTTAGATTACCTTTTTCCGACGGGATCGGTGGGTGTCTAGTACCACGTTATACCGAGGTAGCATCCTCATAGTGTGTTGAAACTGTTTCTCACCGAATTACGGTGAAAACATCTTAAGTTATTCAATTCCTCGCTTTTATTGTAAACCCGAGTTGTAAACAAACGGATGGATGGGATTGACGGATGTCAGATCGCACTGACATTTGACGGCTCCGACGTTCTGACGTTGACGGATACGATGCCGCTTGAGTGTTGTGTCCATTGAGTGGCCAATCGATCCACGGACGAGATTAGTTTTTTTGGTTGACTGAACGTGAATGAGTAGGACGAGGAGGATAGTTTTGTCTGTGGAAGGGAGGACTTCCTTTCGCCATTTGATAGATGGGCGTTGGCTGGCTGTCTGAGGTTGAGGTGGCAGCCGCACTTAGAGGAAATTGCGATTATTTTACTTGCTGGAGTTTTTTTTGGGCGGTTGAGATAGTCTGCGAGGATTGCCCGTGGCACTCGCGGAGGATATTCGGTAAGTTGGCCGTATTTTCTTGTCTTGAGGAACCGACCGCGTGGAAGCGTCCTACGTTTTTCTAAAGTTCCCGTTTATTTCAGCAGACGAGAGGGTCCTACGTCGTTCCCGACGCCGCGTCGCAACATTTCGAATCCGACCCGTGTCTCCAATTGAGTGGAATTACCTCCGACAGGTGAGTGTTTTACGTTCATAGACATTAGGCGACCTTTTGTGGTACCTTTGGTGTTCCTTGTTGGTCCCGTCATGTCCCATTTGAGTCACCTTTTACCCCTAACTAGGTGAAAAGTAACCTCCTTCTATCCACATCTTAATGTAACCTTTATATCACTTAACTAATAGTTCCCCTTTTTTAGGCGATGGATACCCTGGTAAGAGAGAAGAGGGGCCGTGCCGCGCGTAAGCGTGGGCACCGGCCGAGAAACCCCCCAGGACCCTTCCGGTAATTACCTTCCTTTTTCCTAAATTAATGTCCGAGTCCCTCCATCCGGTGATTTAATTTCATAGTCTTGAGTAGTGTATAGAGTGTGATATTGTTCTATTTTCTGAGGAGTTTTGTTGGAGATCCCCGTGTGTGTTTTGGGTTCAGTCGACGGTTCTATTGTCGATATTCATCAAAGTACATTCCCCGTTGAGACTGTAATTTCCTACGGTCTTATTTTAAAGTTTATAAGTACTGAAGTAACTATGTTGTGTTATCTTCAGGAGGTGCATAGTGGGGGCGAAGTCTGCCCGAAGGTAGTGCTGGTGCGGCATGGAGGCCGTGGAGGGCGTCGTGGTTCACCGGGCAAGCTGAGTGGTGGAGGTGGAGAGGAAGCGCGTTGGCTTCCCTGCGGTGTCGCGTGAGGGAGTAACGCAGGCGGCGCGCCTGGCGTGTGGGGGTTTATTTAGTTCGCGTTACCTGGTTTTTTATTTTAACTTCACTAAATATTTAAACTTACCTACTTCAACTTTTCTTCAGGTTAAGGTATGTTAACCGCATCTTTGTTTAAGTGCTAAGAACTATTGTTCAGGTGTATTCAATTTCACGTCCGTAAGGATGGCGTATTAATATGTAAAATGTGTACCCGTACCGTGGTGTTGATCTACATGTTAAACTTAAGTCTCACCTTTAGTTTGTAAGTTGATTGTTTGGGCCAGCTTTAGTCTGTACCCTGAGAGTGATTTGTCAACCCACACATTAAACCTATAAGCGAGTGTTAAAATTTAGTTAAACTTTTAGAACGTAAGCATACTGTTCGGTCCAGCACTTAGTCTGTACCCCTACCTGTTTACTCTAAGGAACTAACTTTAAGTAGGTTTACTCAAATGTCAGAGGTCCTAGCCAAGCCTGCCAGCTTGTCCCCTTAATATTTTTATTTTGTACCCTTTATTTTTTTTCTGTACCCTGTCAGTTGGGACGAATAAAGTAGTAAATGTTAACTTGGATTTTAATTCCTTTAGGTATTAGACCCCCCCCCCTTACCTCTATTTCAATGGCGCCCGAACAGGGACATGCTGGCTGTGCGGATTGATTCCCTGACGTTGGTCTGTCGCTCAACGTCGGATTGGCTGGTCAATCTGACATTTTTCTTTTTTTTAACTTAAGAATTTTCCTTCTTATGTTGATTGTGGTGAACTGTTGACTGTTGAGGATAGCTTTTGAGCGTGTTTAGTTTTTAGATACGTTACATGTTGATTGCGGTTGTTGAGTAAATTTAATTTACCATCATGAGTTCGGAACGTCCTATCCGTTTTAATTTATTAAACAAAGATGAGCTTACGTATGAGGTTGCCATTCGGGATGAGTCGCCGGCTAATACGGTCGAGAAATTGAGAACACAAATTCGAAGTTTAGTTAAAGACGTACCTACGGACGAGGTAAATGCTTTTGAAGGGGATGCAGATTCTGAATTGCGGACTATTGACACGAAGATAGGTGAACTTGAAGGGATTTTGTATGACGATTCGGTAAAGGGGCCCCTATTACTCAAAAAGCTGTACCGATTTCAAGCTTTAGGCAACCACCTCTTTCATCGACTTAGTCGAGTTGAACCCACGACCCCTGAGCTTCAGTCGCATAAGAACGCGTTGCACACACGTTTACTAACGCATTTACACCGGATAGACAATATGTCCCACACATTTTCGAGTAGTTTCGAATTTAAGCCTGCGAAGGAGGATCAAGCCGGTGATGGCTCCGAACCGAGTGAACCCGCTGTTGAACCTAATGTTATTCGACCCGTAGTTCGTGAACGTTGTGATTATGATCGATGTGATCGCTCGTCTAGTGTTGCTTCACTTAATCTTAGGTTTAATGGGAAAGAAAGTATTCACGCATTTTTGCAGCGAGTGGAGGAGCTGGCTAGTTCTCGTAATATAAGTAAAGAGAAACTTTTTAAATCGGCTGCTGAGCTATTTGTGGAGGAAGCCTTGTTTTGGTTCCGTGGTGTTCGAAGTGAGCTGAATTCGTGGGAACAGTTGAAGTCTGCTCTTTTGGACGAATTCTTGCCATACGATTATGATCATAGGTTGCTCGATGAGATTAGGTCCCGAACTCAAGGTGCAGAGGAAACAATTTCCTCTTATTTGAATATAATGCTTTGCTATTTTTCACGGTTACGTAAATCATTGACGGATGAAGAGAAATTAGACATAGTTAAATTTAATATTAGGCCTTTTTACTCCGTGCCGTTGGCGAATTGTGACATACGGACGTGGTCGGAACTAAAGAATTTTTGTAGAAGGTTGGAGGCAGCCAAGCAAAGGGCCGAAAGTTTTGTGGAACCGCCAAAGAATAAATTCAATTCCGTCACTTTTGACTTGTCTTACAAGGGTCCATCTAAGAGTCCAAGGTGCCAAGTCGTGGCTAAGGAAGTGGAACGTTTTTGCGTTCAGTGTCGGGTGAAAGGCCATTCTCTCGTTGAATGTACTAAACCTCGTATCAAAGTCTGTTATCGATGTGGTGAAAACAATGTTACCGTGATTGATTGTTCGAAGTGTTCCCCTAAACGGAACTCTGAGAAATCAAAAAACGAGTAGAGACGGGCTGTCTTCAAGTGAAGCCGTTTACTTCTAAGGTTGAGTGGCGTGAGTGGTGCACCTTTGTGCGCGACTTTTTTGAGAATGGTAGAACGGTGGAGAGGCCAGTCCGTCATAGTGTAAGTGGGGTTAGCCGTGGGGTTTGCCCTTATTTAAATGTTGAGATTGGGGGAGTTCCGTACTCGGGATTGATGGATTCCGGTTCTGAGATTTCTATTATCGGTAGTACCGCTGTGGATTATTTTACGGAATGGGCGAGCATCCATCAGTCCGATAGGTTAGAATCTGTGGTGACAGCTAACGGGTCGTCTTGTCCCGTTGCTGGTTTTATGTTTTTGCCGGTTGTGGTGAAAAATGTGTTACGTGTAGTTAAGTTTTATGTGATTCCGGGTATTTCTACCTCGTTACTGTTTGGAATAAATTTTTGGAAGGCTTTCAATATTGCGCCTGATATTTTGAGTTTAACGAAGAAAGACCCGAGTGTTTTTCAATTAACGGTTGAGCGAGTGGTGTCGCAGGTGAATCGCATCCACCCCTTTGATGCTCTTACGGAGGAGCAGAAGAAGATAGCGAACGATGTGTGTAAGTTGTTCGAAGGTATTTCATCGGAGAGGAAGGGTCTAGGTAGGACTGTTTTGATTACGCACCATATAGATACGGGAGATGCGGCTCCTATTAAACAAAGGTATTATGTTATGTCACCAGGCAAGTTGGCTGAACTGAACGGTCAAGTGGATGAAATGATTGCGTTGGACGTGGTTGAGCCTAGTTGTAGCCCCTGGAATAATCCTGTAACCATGGCTCCTAAGGCGAATGGCGAATTACGTTTCTGTTTGGATAGCCGCAAACTGAATGAAGTGTCAAAGCATGACGCTTATCCTTTACCTTACATTACTAACATCTTGGACCAGCTCCGAGACGCTCGTTTCCTATCTTCAATTGATTTAAAATCCGCCTTTTGGCAGATTCCGCTTTCCGCTTCTTCCAAGGAGAAGACTGCGTTCACCGTGCCTTCGCGTGGGTTGTTCCAATTTAAGGTCATGTGTTTTGGTTTGACTTCGGCCCCGGCTACCCAGCAGCGGCTTATGGATAAGTTGTTCGGTCCTGAGTTTGGAGGGCGTGTGTTTATTTATTTAGATGACATTGTGGCAGTATCGGAGGATTTTTCCGAGCATATTGAGCTGCTGAGGAGGATATACGAGCGCCTGCGTTCCGCGAACCTTACTATCAATCTTGAGAAGTGTTGTCTGTTTAGGAAACAGTTGAAATATTTGGGTTATGTGGTAGATGAGTTGGGGTTGCGAACGGATCCTGACAAGGTTAAGGCGATTACTGATTTTCCCATTCCAACTTGTTCGAAGGATGTTAAGCGTTTCCTGGGAACGGCTTCTTATTATAGGCGATTCATTCGGAGTTTTAGTACCATAGCTGCACCTTTAAATGCTTTAACTTCTACTCGTAAAGATAGACCGCCGTTTGTTTGGACTCCTGAGGCCGAGACTTCGTTTCTTCAGTTGAAGAGTGCCTTAACGTCGGCACCTGTGTTGGCTTGTCCGGATTTTTCCCTTCCTTTTGTTGTACATACTGATGCGTCGGATGTGGGGATTGGGGGAATGTTGACTCAAGTTTTTGACGGGGAGGAACACCCCATTGCTTATTACAGTCGTTCTTTGAGTGCGCCCGAGCGAAATTATTCCGCTACGGAGCGAGAAGCGTTGGCTGTAGTGCAAGTAGTTGAACATTTCAAACCGTATCTCGAGGGTCATAAACCTTTTAAGATTATTACCGATCATGCTAGTTTAAGGTGGTTTTTGAATTTAAAGAATCCTACCGGACGTTTGGAGAGATGGGGTTGTAGGCTCTCGCCTTATAATTTTCAGATTGAACATCGACGTGGTAGAGAACATTTAGTTCCTGACTCTTTGTCTCGCTCTGTTCCTGTGTCTGTGATTACTCCCAGTACGGATCCTTGGTTCTCGAATCTGTATTCCCGTTGTCAGAAGAGACCGCAGACTTGTCCTAATTACCAAATTATTGATGGTAAGCTATATCGCTATACCAAAAGTAGTTCTACGTTGACTGGCGATTTTGACTGGAAGGAAGTAGTTCCTTCGGATCAGAGGATGAGTTTGATTAGTGGCAATCACGATTCTCCTCTTGGTGCGCATTTGGGAATAGAAAAAACTTATAAGCGTTTGCGTCTTCGTTATTATTGGCCTCAACTGTACAAGGATGTGGAAGAGTATGTGTCGCAGTGTTCCACATGTAAAGCATTTAAACACCCGAATAGGACTACTCCTGGTCTGTTTGGTAACCCGAAGGTGTGTCGAAGACCGTTCCAGTGTATCAGCGTTGATTTGGTTGGTCCACTGCCAAAGTCTCGATTACAAAATGAGTATTTGCTCGTGGTGGTTTGTTGCTTTTCTAAGTATGTTTTGGTGTTTCCTCTTCGACGTGCGACGAGTAGGGCGGTGGCCGAGCGTCTGGAAAGCCATGTGTTATTGGTTCATGGTATTCCACAAACCGTAATCTTGGATAACGGACCGCAATTTGTAGGGCGTGATGTGAAGGCTCTGTTCGAGAAGTACAATGTTCCACAGGTTCATTACACTCCTACTTATTGTCCTCAGGTGAACACCGTTGAGAGATATAACCGTACCATAGTTACGGCTATAGCTGCCTTGGTTGGAGATGATCAGCGTCGCTGGGATTCTCATATTCACCAAATTCAATTCGCCATTAATACTGCTGTTAATGACAGTACTACCTTTTCTCCTTTCTTGTTGGTTCATGGTCGTGAGGCTGTGGTTGATGGTAGTGTGTATGGGGATAGAGAGGATTTGGAAGATGTGGTGGTGAGTTCACGAGTTGATTATGCCAGCAAGATCGTAGCGTTGAAGGATATATTTGGGAGAGTGGACGTAAGTTTAAATAAATCGCATTCTCGGAACGCGCGTTATTATAATCGTCGTCGTCGGGACGTTAGTTTTCAGGTGGGTGATGTGGTGTGGCGTCGCACTCATGTTCGGAGTGACGCTTCGAAGCAGTTTTCCTACAAGTTAGCGCCTCGCTATGAGAAATGTCACGTTGTTGAGAAGAAGTCCAAGTTGGTGTATGTGTTGGAGGACGAAAAAGGTCGTCGTTGTGACACTCATGTAAAGGATATAAAATGTGTTGATTGATAGGTTAGTGACTGTTGTTTTGGTTGATCGAGTTGTTGAGTGGTACGTCTTGGCTTGTGTACTGGAGGGCCAGTAGGAATTTTTCTCGTAGCCTCGCAAAATTCTGGCGAGTGAGGGGGTACTGTAACACCTTGTTTTTTGTAGTAAGTTTTTGTGAAGTTAGATTACCTTTTTCCGACGGGATCGGTGGGTGTCTAGTACCACGTTATACCGAGGTAGCATCCTCATAGTGTGTTGAAACTGTTTCTCACCGAATTACGGTGAAAACATCTTAAGTTATTCAATTCCTCGCTTTTATTGTAAACCCGAGTTGTAAACAAACGGATGGATGGGATTGACGGATGTCAGATCGCACTGACATTTGACGGCTCCGACGTTCTGACGTTGACGGATACGATGCCGCTTGAGTGTTGTGTCCATTGAGTGGCCAATCGATCCACGGACGAGATTAGTTTTTTTGGTTGACTGAACGTGAATGAGTAGGACGAGGAGGATAGTTTTGTCTGTGGAAGGGAGGACTTCCTTTCGCCATTTGATAGATGGGCGTTGGCTGGCTGTCTGAGGTTGAGGTGGCAGCCGCACTTAGAGGAAATTGCGATTATTTTACTTGCTGGAGTTTTTTTTGGGCGGTTGAGATAGTCTGCGAGGATTGCCCGTGGCACTCGCGGAGGATATTCGGTAAGTTGGCCGTATTTTCTTGTCTTGAGGAACCGACCGCGTGGAAGCGTCCTACGTTTTTCTAAAGTTCCCGTTTATTTCAGCAGACGAGAGGGTCCTACGTCGTTCCCGACGCCGCGTCGCAACATTTCGAATCCGACCCGTGTCTCCAATTGAGTGGAATTACCTCCGACAGGTGAGTGTTTTACGTTCATAGACATTAGGCGACCTTTTGTGGTACCTTTGGTGTTCCTTGTTGGTCCCGTCATGTCCCATTTGAGTCACCTTTTACCCCTAACTAGGTGAAAAGTAACCTCCTTCTATCCACATCTTAATGTAACCTTTATATCACTTAACTAATAGTTCCCCTTTTTTAGGCGATGGATACCCTGGTAAGAGAGAAGAGGGGCCGTGCCGCGCGTAAGCGTGGGCACCGGCCGAGAAACCCCCCAGGACCCTTCCGGTAATTACCTTCCTTTTTCCTAAATTAATGTCCGAGTCCCTCCATCCGGTGATTTAATTTCATAGTCTTGAGTAGTGTATAGAGTGTGATATTGTTCTATTTTCTGAGGAGTTTTGTTGGAGATCCCCGTGTGTGTTTTGGGTTCAGTCGACGGTTCTATTGTCGATATTCATCAAAGTACATTCCCCGTTGAGACTGTAATTTCCTACGGTCTTATTTTAAAGTTTATAAGTACTGAAGTAACTATGTTGTGTTATCTTCAGGAGGTGCATAGTGGGGGCGAAGTCTGCCCGAAGGTAGTGCTGGTGCGGCATGGAGGCCGTGGAGGGCGTCGTGGTTCACCGGGCAAGCTGAGTGGTGGAGGTGGAGAGGAAGCGCGTTGGCTTCCCTGCGGTGTCGCGTGAGGGAGTAACGCAGGCGGCGCGCCTGGCGTGTGGGGGTTTATTTAGTTCGCGTTACCTGGTTTTTTATTTTAACTTCACTAAATATTTAAACTTACCTACTTCAACTTTTCTTCAGGTTAAGGTATGTTAACCGCATCTTTGTTTAAGTGCTAAGAACTATTGTTCAGGTGTATTCAATTTCACGTCCGTAAGGATGGCGTATTAATATGTAAAATGTGTACCCGTACCGTGGTGTTGATCTACATGTTAAACTTAAGTCTCACCTTTAGTTTGTAAGTTGATTGTTTGGGCCAGCTTTAGTCTGTACCCTGAGAGTGATTTGTCAACCCACACATTAAACCTATAAGCGAGTGTTAAAATTTAGTTAAACTTTTAGAACGTAAGCATACTGTTCGGTCCAGCACTTAGTCTGTACCCCTACCTGTTTACTCTAAGGAACTAACTTTAAGTAGGTTTACTCAAATGTCAGAGGTCCTAGCCAAGCCTGCCAGCTTGTCCCCTTAATATTTTTATTTTGTACCCTTTATTTTTTTTCTGTACCCTGTCAGTTGGGACGAATAAAGTAGTAAATGTTAACTTGGATTTTAATTCCTTTAGGTATTAGACCCCCCCCCCTTACCTCTATTTCAATACGAAATGAAAGTACTTGTTTGTTTGAGTTCCGATCGATGTTTGATGTGGTTAAAGACCGGAGATAATATTACCTTATTTCGATTTACCTACCTGTACAAAAATTCAATAATCCGTATTGTTAGGTATGAAGATATAGGTTAGGTAGGATGTTTACCTACAAATTACAAGAATTTCATGAAATGAGAAACTTCATTTGTTGCATCTATTGCCAGAGCTTCATAATTATCTGTTATTTTAAGGTTTATCAAATAAAAATTTGCCAAAAAATCTTCAAAATCATATATAAACTTGTATTTTTGTAAATATATCTAACTAATTACCTATTATGTCTGTATCATATTAACTACTAATAGTTATTAATTTATTTATTCATACATAATAGGCAAGGTTTTTTTTATATTAGATTACTAATATAAAAAAAAATTATCGGTCAACCCGTCTTCGAGTAATCGATGAACATCCCAAATTTACACCATGAATTGAGACCCTCCTAATTTTTTTAAATCGATTCATAACAAAAGAATGTCAGTACCTAAGTAATACCTAGTATATACCTAGTTAGTTTAAGAAGAGTATTATTACAAGTCAAGATTATATCTGAGGTTTATACTATACAAGTCGAGTAATTCTGGCTAAGTAAAATCCCTGACACATTTGCCTCTGACAAGAGCGAGGCAAAATGCATTACTTAGCCTTAGCTCAGAAACTACTTACGACCTTTGTATAGGACTCCCCACGGCCTCGCCATGCCAAAAATCAGGTTTATAGATGTTTCACATCAAAATGTAAAAATAAATCAATTACAAACGCCACTAATATTTAAAGAACATTTCCGTCTTTTCTTCATAGTGTACTTAGCTGCACACAAAGGCAGAATGTTTGTTGTATTTTCTATTTTGTAATGTGTGCTGCGGTCTCAGGAGAGCTATGCCAACAGCTAGGGTGCGGTATCGGGTTGCTGTCCATACTTCCTCCGTCGACCGTCGTCGTCGTCTCATGAAGGTAAACACAGTGTCTTGTTGTGTTGCGGCCACCGATACCTATTGTGTCACCGTTTATTGATCGCTCGATTGGTAGGTATACTTGTTTGCTTAATTCGTGTAGGCTTACGTACTGAGTCAACAAGATTTTTTAAGTTCAGGTAGAAGGTACCTACCTATAGTTTTATAAGTTTGTGATTTTCAATGCTTTATGATTTTGTTTAGAATAATTTGATCTCACAAGTTTAAAAACTTAGTTATTGTAAGTAATCATAATGCCAAAATGAACATTTAATAAATGTGGAACTTCTGCAACATTTATTAAATGTTGAATTTTGTGTTCGTTTGCTTTTAGTTTTTTTTTGATATTTTTTCCTGTTAGCTTTTCTTTATTTTATGTTTTGTTTTATTGTTTGTAGTTTGCTTATACGTATATACACTATTAGTTTATTTTAAATAACCCACTATTTTTTTACAATTGTATGTTTTTTTTCTTCTAAACATTACTCCTAACTAAAGTCAGACTATCGGTAGTGCGTCTACACCGAGACCACAAGGCGTGAGTTCGACTCTCATCCTCGAGCAATTGAAAATACATTCCAAACACTCTTTAAATTTTAAAACCATACAACTAAACTCAGTTCTTATTTATCTACACAGTTGGCTCCAAAGATTTCAACAAACATTTTTCAGTAGACAGAAAAATAAACAGAATGCACATATACAACAATCGCAGTCTATATGTTTGCCCCTTGACACATGGTGTTTGCATTTACATTCTTTGGTCATCTCAGCATAGTACTTGGACATAACTTTGACATAGCATTTTGACCTTTTCTACCCACGAGATGAAAGTTTACGAAAGATTCGAAGTCTTTATGAAATGGTTTGTCATTGTTGTGGGTCAGTTGGAGACCACCAAGGCGTATGTTTATGTTTTCATATATTTTGTTGTTGTTGGTTAACAATAGTTATTTTATTGGGAGGTGATGCTCTCTTGAAATCGATGTTGTTATAGGTATTTAACCAGCCGGACACAGATAGTTCAAGTTGGAGTGCATTTAGGTTTATAATATTTTTGTTTTAGGCGACCATATTTTTGATCTTACTTCAAAAGTAGAATGTTAAACGCTATATGCATAAAGCTCGTCTGCACTTATCTTATTTCTTCCAATTGTATTCACCAAAATTGGTATCAAATGAGTGAACTGGTTTTTTTTGCCACTCATCCGGTAAGTGAGAATGAATGGCACTCTCCGTTCAAATACATTTTGAAATGTTATAAATATCTTATGGTCTGTGGTTACTTTACTTATGTTTATAAAATACATGGGTCTGCCAATTAGAACAGTAAGAGAAAATATTCGACATATGAAATACAAGAATCTGGCCACGTACTACCTACGTATCTACGTACCTACGTCTGGCATACGTCATATTAGGTTACCCCGTTCCGAGTGGAGGCAGTATGCAAATGGAAGCCTCGGGCCCGGCAGAGGTGTTTATGTGGCCGATTCTGTTTCCTGCACACACACACACACACTACAGACTCATAGGTATGTTTGTACCAGTTTGTACAGACAGGCAGATAATAGTTACTTATATTTTGCAAAAAACTGTTTATGAAATAAAACTCATATTAAATAAATCATAAATCATAAATCATTTATTGGCCATGTCATTACATTTCGCAATATTGGCAAGTCAAATTATACAATAAAAATAATAATAATAAAATAAATTAGTGAGTAATAATAATCATGTCAAATAATAGAATCATAAAATATTAAATAATAATGTCAAATCAATAGCATACAATACTGAATGATAATAATGTCAAAGCAAGTAAATAAGTCAAAATGGTTGTTACGTAAAGAGATGAATGGTACTAATTAGATCACGCGTCTTTATATGTCAAGAAATGAGCAAGCCATATATTCGGATATATTATAAAAGGGGTTAATTTTAAAGAAATTATAAATTTTATTTTTAAAGTTATTAAACGGAAGTTGTCTTACAAGGTGAGGAAGATGGTTGTACAGATCAATTTTGAGACTTAAACCAAGTTTCATTGTTTTAACTAATCTAGTTCTAGGTTTAACTAAGTTTTCTTTATTTCTAATGTTAATATTATGTTTGTCCATTTTCCTAGGTATTTCATTTAATATTCTTTTATTATGAACCTCTAGCAGGGCTTTGTATATAAATAGTGAAATGACAGTCATAATTTCAGATTTTTTGAAGTATGCTCTAGCCGAAGTCAATCTACGTAAGTTATGTATTGTCCTAATCGATCTCTTCTGACAAATAAGTACTTTCTTTATATGGGTTGAGTTTCCCCATATGGTTACCGCATAGCTTATGACGGAGTGACAGTATGCATAATAAACTGAAATCAGCGTTTGTTTGTCAATTATATTTCGTAACTTAAATAGCGCGTAATTGGCACTCGTCAGTTTCTTACATATTTTGTCTATATGACTTTCATAAGTCAGAGTTGAATCCAAAATACAACCCAGAAATTTCACTTCACTACATAATTTTACATTACTGTTCACATTCAAGTTTTTAATTTTTTTACAACTATAGCTTAAGATACTTGTTTTTTCCGAATTTAGCATAATACCGTTAGCCGCAAACCAGTCTTTAAGTGTATTTATTATTACTATGGTTTTACTTTCTATGCCTTCTGTTTTTTTATCTGTAATCCCTATATGTGTGTCATCTGCAAATAATGTAATCATTGCCCAGCTGGGTATACAATTTACAAGGTCGTTAATATATATTAAAAAGAGCAATGGTCCCAGTATTGAACCTTGCGGTATTCCTACAGTACTAGTAGCTTTGTTAGAATTTTTATTATTAATACTAACGCGTTGCATTCTATCCTCTAAATAAGATTCTAGCATACCTAACTCCTTACCCTCAAAGCCATAATACTTTAGCTTAATTAATAGGATTTCATGTCGCAAACAGTCAAATGCTTTGGAAAGATCACAAAATATACTTCTTACTTTCTGAGACTTGTCCAAGGCTTCAAGTACATAGTAGATAGTTTTCCTGATAGCCATTTCAGTGGACATATTTTTTCTAAATCCAAACTGACACTCTGTAAATAAATTATTGCATTCAAAATATTCCAACATTCTAGATTTTAAAGCTTGCTCCAATAATTTGGAGCAAGCTTTAATATATTCCAATAATATTTCGATTTTAATCGTGTCACTTTTGTTATGATCAGTATGAATGCCGTCTAACCGTAATCAGGAAGTCTCAAAAGACCTGATGACACGAGGGGCGTTGGAAAATCCTAAATAATAGGTTTATTACCTAGTAAGTAACGCGATTGACATGAGAAAATGAGTTTAATTTCATATCAACCTAGAAAAATCTATGTTTATCTTAGGATATTACGCGCACTGATAAATCGCGAGCAAAATTATGCAGATACTTGGAGGTGTGAAGTAGTAGTCCGTTTTTTCCTAAAAAGGTCTGCTAATGTATATACACAACTTAACTTGCCCCTGATGTGACGAACTGTGAGGACTTAGACTGTTTGAGAACCTTTGGTTCTAATTACTGTAATTTTTAATCTTCATTATAAACAATTTGACAAAGCAATGCGTGCAAGGGCTCAATTCCAATAAAAAATAAGTGAACGTTTTGTTTGCGACGATTTACTTCTTTCGACGATTATACCACAACCTTCACACACACGCACATGCACGCACGCACACACATGTAAAGTCGTCTAACGTTTTACATAACACGAAGTTCATTATATGGGGTGAATATATTTACGATTTCACATTTTCTTCGCGTTTGTGTTTATTTTTGTTGGTTATTTATTTGTTACTACTTTTTAGTTACTTGGATGTTTCAGGTTGACATTGAGTGTAATACATAGGTCAGATAATTAGTTACGGTCGGTCGGTTACTCAGAGTTGTTCCTAAGGGATGCTGTAGTTACGGAATACTTTGAAACATTTTCGTTGATTTATTCTTGTTCTTTTTTGCGTGTAAGCGTTTAGCAAATCAGATGTTATTAGACCTAAATAAAGGTAAAACATTACGCTGGACATTATCCGTAAGAAGCTTCATAATTAGACTATACGTGATTTGAAGATGGAACAGGTTTCCTCGCGATGTTGTCCTTCACCGTAAGAGCGATGTTAAAACACACATATTATTTTCTAAAAATAAAATCATTGGTACGCATTTGAACAGACCGTTAATTTTACCAGTGATTACGTTAAATACTGTGTCATCTATCAAAAAATCATCATTATAGGTAAAAATCGTCGAAAAACCGAGACAAGCTATTAATTTCGTACGTTTCGCAACAAGCCCATTGTTTGAGAAACGTCCGACCACACCCTTATTTACCCGGCTTGTTGCCCAACACACAATACACACCCAGCTAGATTGATGTCGATTACATTGAGATATCTATTGAGACGTACGATCTTTTCAATTGCTGCCAAAGAGCTTAAACGTATGACTTTTCCTTTAAGAAAAATATGTGCGATACACTAAACGGTGTAGGACAATATCATTAAAATTATGTAAGTACAATGGATGGCCCAATTGTCTAAATTAAGACAATATTGCCTATTAAAGAAAGAGGGGAAGGGGTAGACCTCTGACCACATAGTTGACAAATATCCAAAGGGATATGAAGAACATGGGCCTCGTGGAGGAGGACACAAAGAACCGTGCTACATGACGCCGTTTGATAGGGAAAGCCGACTCCGTATAAACGTGAAAATGGCAAGGCTGAAGAATTAGAAGAAGACAATGTTCCCTATGCCTACTAGACTGACCCCAAATTAATTAGGGTTTATGCGGGCTCCCGAGAGGGATGCATCTAAGATCATTACCTAGATTAGGATATATGAGAATGGAGTGTTTTCTGGAACAGAAACAGAAGACGATTGAAACAGAAACAAAAAAAAACAATCGAAGTCCTATATAGAAAATTGGAACACGTAGATTAGGTGGGCAAATCCCAAAAGTACGACTCTTTTGAACTATGGAAAATATAATTGTATGTTTTATTAGGCTTTCGTAGTTAACGAGAACCCTTATAGTTTCGTTATATCATTTCTCATTCCTCTTTCGCTCTGTCAACATGGTTTTAAAGTCTATTTAATTATAGGGCGTTTAATACAAATTGTTCTGTATTAAGTTTTGTTTTCGTATCTATTGTTGTGTTAAAGAAAGCGATAGGTCGTGTATTGTTTGGTCGACTTTACATAACGAGGAGTCGACTCGACCGGTATGAAGGTATGAAGCGGGCGTGAGATGCGGCGCGCTTTGTGCTCGCGTTGTGGGGGAGGGCACAAACGTTTGAGATCTCAATTGAAAGGCGCCGCGTGATGACGAGGCGCGAGCGACGTGTCGTCGCCGAGGGAGAGGCGGGAGCGATTTCAATTTAAAAAAAGTTTATTTGCAAAAATGATTGAACAAACATTTTCTAACAGCTCTCAAACTAAATCTATAATTAAAAGGTACCTATTATTAATATAGGTTTGTACAATAAATATTAACTTACAGTTTGTTATTTGCTTTAGTGAGTAAGTCTACAATTTTAAACAGAATCGAGAATCGAAACAGATAAAAAGATGTTATTTGAATGATTTCTACCTTTGCGGCAGGAGTAGGTTCACCAAACCACATTCAATAAAAACAGTAATGTTAAAGAAACAAAATTATCGATAAGTAGACAAAAGTATTTCATAGATGCATAATGAAATAAGTAAATCAATGATATTTAGCCCTATTTTATTTTGGAATCGCTCGTACCACTTCGGCCGATTTAAATGGCTCGATTTCTACTGATTTTCGTCCGATGTCTGGGACTCGTTGCGGTCTTGCGATTCATATAGAAAAATAACCAATATCTAACGAGAAAGAGTAAATATTGAGCTACATTTAAATCGCCGAATTGGCAAAAGCGATTCAAAAATAGAAATAATGATATAAATAATTTCAATGATACTTACACATTGATTGATGCATGAATTATTTACTTTTTATTAGCACCGCCCGTGCCGTGGTTATACCCACGCAATTCTCGTGGGGGAATATCGAGATAGAAAGTAGCCGAAAGTAGTAATCCAGATTTCCATCTATCTGCATAATAAATTTCATAGCAATCGTTTCAAAAGTTTTTGCGTCACTTGAGCAACGTCGAAAATCAGTGGCGTTTTTATTTGACTGATAGTCGTTTACTGACTTACAAACAAACATTCACATTTATATAATATTAGTAAATTTGAACTACGATAAAAAAAACATCATGTTTATCGCCAATTCTAGTAACTTGTACTACACACTAATGTTACGTTACCTCGCGCCGCTCTTTGAACTGTCCAAATGATTGTTTTATATTTGTAAGCGTCGATCTTCGCCCCTATTTCAAGCGCCCGATGATGTAATGTGGCATTTCAATTAGTCACAATACTCAAATTATTATAACAAAGCCTTTTTCAAATATTATAAACTGATTTTTATTATAATTACAATACAACATTGTATTGGAAATGATAAAGCATGTTTAGCGATACCGTTTTTATTTAGTGTCTTTTGTATGGAGTAGGGTTTCGTAGCTCGTAGCCTGTAGCATTGTAGCTCGTAGTGGGTCTACGACTTTTGATCTCGAATCAAATCAAAATATTTTAATTATTTTATAAATATCTTACTTCTTACTGTTTTATCCTACTAATATTATAAACGCGAAAGTTTGTATGTATGTGACTTTGTTACTCTTTCACGCAAAAACTACTGAACCGATTGCGATGAAACTGGGAATATAGGTAAGTAGCTGGATACCGGGAATAATCTGGAATAACACATCGGCAGTAGCCTATGTGTTACTCCAGGTTAAAAAGTATTTTATCCCGATATTCCCGCGGGAACGAGACTTATGCGGTTGAAACTGCGGGGCGCAGCTAGTTATTACATATTTTTTTTAGAAACGTGAAAAATCAATTGTTTTCAACTGGGTAAGATGTAGACCGGTAATTTTTATATATTTATTTTATTTATTGGGGTAAGAATTAAAAAAAGTAGAAATATTTTTAAAGAAAAAATTCATCTTCAAAAATTCACTTGCGGCAAGATTTGAACTCGCGTCCCTGGATCCTTTATCCTTTAAAAATATTTCTAGTAAATATGCCTTGAGCAATTAAAACAAATTTACGAAATATTAAAAAAGTAGTTAGTTTACTAGTTTTTTTACAGCTATAAGTTACTCATAATATTTCAGGAACACTATTGCATTTAATTTAAAAAAAATGTTTCATTATTTCTTTTATTTTTGTGCTAGGCAGTTAGACGCCACGGGAGCCTATTCTCGATCGGCGAATGTTTCACGTCTTCGGAAAGTTTTCTAGTTAATCGTACAAATAATTGAATACCGCTAACTATAATATAGCCGCAGTGTGTATTAGACAGGTAAGTGCATCGAGTGATTAGAGACTGGTCCGCGCCGCGTGATTACAGACCGGGTAATGCGCTCCACGAACTATCGGTCGGAATCATTAGCAATAGATAATTAGTACAAGTATCGACCCGATTGATTGCGAATAGCAAGTGACAATTGAGTGCGTCTCGATAATAAAATTTAATCAACCAATTTTTTACAAAGAAAACTAGAGTACTAAATATATTAAGTAAAACAAAACTAGGTTAACTCTGTATTTCAGGTGAGACAGGACAAACATACTTAATAAATTAAATTAATTCACCTTGTAATACTAGTAGATTTAGATTAGACTAGCTGTGCTCCGCGATTTTACCCGCGTAAGTCTCGTTTCTGCAGGATTATTGGGATAAAAGTAACCTTTATATAATCTCAGGTTTTCGCAGTCGCCTATATTCCAAGTTTCATCGCAATTGGTTCAGTAGTTTTTTGCGTGATTCAGTAACAAAGTCACAGACACACATAGGTACTTACAAACTTTCGCATTTGTAATACCTACTAGCTGTGCCCCGCGGATTCACCCGTGTAAGTCCCGTTCCCGCGGGAATAAAAATAAATAAAGGAAATAAAAAGTAGCCTTTGTGTTATTTCCGGTATGCTGGTATTGAGTAACAAACACACACACACACATACTTACAATCATTCAGCTTTATAATTATAGTATTATAGGATTAGTGCACTGAAAAAAATAAATAACAAAAATGATTTAGTTAAATTACTTTTAACCAAAAATTGGTTAGTCACTACTAAAGTTGGTTTAAAATAATAAAAGTGGGTAATTAAGGAAACACAAAACAGGTTTTGTTATTTTTAGTTCGGTTGTGTAGAACTAAACTTTAAGTTATCGTTAACTAAAGTAATTTAAACAAACCCCAGTGGTTACATGTTACAAAATCAGTTAAATCAATTTAAAATATTTGAGTGTCTAAACGTTACCAAAACATTGATTTGCCATCAAACGATCGTTTTTGTTAAGCTATAGACAAAAGTTTTACAGCTAATCACCTGTGAAGTTTGACTATTTTTGACGAACATTTCGAACAATTTAGTCTATTTTTTGGCTGCATAGAACAAAACTCAATTTAACAGTTAACAACAAAGCCAGACTTTGATCTCGAACCAAATGTTATCTTATGGCAGTCATTTTTTGTTTAAACGAAACTGAACACATTTGTTTAAAACAGGTTGATTCCTGTTCGTTCATTTACATAGGTATAAGTTATCCATCGTGTTTGTAAAACTATTAAAGATTCGCGGACTAAAGGCATGGCCGAAGCTCAGCTCATCCTCTGGCAGATTATTTGCGTCAATGGGGACTGGAAATGTACCTACATACCTACATTTCAAGGTAAATTTATTTTATTTTTGTGATATGTTACGTACTTTGATAACAAATTGTTAGATACTTACCTATTTACTTACTAATTGAAGTGTTTCGGACTGACAAAGGTATAGGATAGGAAGGACCTGTTAGTAAAACATACTAAGTACCTGTGTATTTTTTTCCAGAACAATCCATAGATTTGGAAACCTTACAAATGTTATCCGAAAATGATGTTAAGGATCTCATACCCATAGTAGGCCATCGAGCCAAACTCAACACTCAAATCAAATTATTAAGATCTAAAACTCAACACTCAAATCAAATTATTAAGATCTAAACAGGATTGCCATCAGTAACATACAGAAGTAATGAAGAAGAAAATACTACTATTTCGTTAGATATGGTAAAAAAACAATTGTAATGATACCTTTACCTTTAAAATTCTATTCATAACCTGTTTTAATACGATTTCTAATCAATTTTGGCTTTTTAGGTTTCTTCTAAAGAACTGATTTTACAAAGTGCTCCAGATCCAGGTGTGGCAATTGAATATGTGGTACAGCCATTAGATACAAACTTTGAGATAAATGCTGAGGAACCTGGACATAGTGAACATTCGCAAGCAGCCATTGACAGGTCTTGTGTAAGTTCATTTTAATTTATTTTAATTACCTCTTCGAGTACCTGTTTAATTTATAGTATTTTTATGTATAGTTGATTGCGCGGGCTCGCAAATTGTAGGGATAGAACCTACCGTTTTGTTATGATAATTGATTCTTTTTGACAATTGTATACCTAATTATTTAATGTCATTGTGAACCAGAAAAATCACTTAGTCTTGTCACTTGGGTTAATGTAAAAGAGACAAAATACGAGCCTGGGTCTGTTATTATTCATGATGTTGAAGATCCTACTGACGTTACTTTTATGTTTATTAAAAATATATGTATACTGGGTGAACTATTTCGATGGACTTTCAGGGGGATATCCTAAACTAAAATGCTGAAAGAAGTCGCGTCACCGATTTTGACAAAAACTAAAATGGCATCATTATATTTTTGAAAAATGTATTACCCTAGCCAGGAATCGAATAAACATCCTATATAATTGTACCGATTGATAGTGTTGCTGACAAAGATCAAATTCTGGAAACATAGTATGGTAAATCGACAGAAAAATCTCTTGATTTAACACACTGTTTCCTTCCAGGATTTGATCTCTATCAGCAACATAATCGATAGGTACAATAATTTAGGGTGTTTATTTTTTTACAAAATGACAAGGTTCGATTTCTGACAAGAGAAATACATTTTTCAAAAATCTAATAGTGCTATTTTAGTTTATGTCAAAATCGGGGACGCAATTCCTTTTAGCATTTTTCTCTATCTCTTATAGTTTAAGATATCCCCCTGACAGTCCATTGAAATGGTTCATCCTGTATATATTTTTAATAACCATAAAATTAACGTCAGCATGATCTTCAACATCATGAACAATGACAGTATATCGTCCCTTTACATTAACCCAAGTGACAAGACTAAGTGATTTTCCTGGCCCTTAGTGTGATGTTACTTTGATTTTAAATAAAAATAAATGTTGTATGTAACAAAAGTGCGTTTTATTTTTCAACCATATGATTAGCTACCAGTAACTAAACATGTGATACACACTACAAAACATTTTTGTTATTGTTATCACACTGTTTTGTTACCATTAACTTAAGTATAGGGTTATAAGTAAAACAAAAATCTAGTTACTCATCACAAAATTAGTTGGTTCAAATCAACAAAATTAATGGCAAATTGTAATCAAGCAAGTACAGCTAAAACAAGCAATCAGTTTTGTTAACATTAACCTAACAAATTATTTACATATAAAATAAGTATGTGGTTATAAGAAGACTAAGGATCTGGTTAGTCAATACAGAGCTAATTGATTAGTATTAACAAAACAGAGTGAGTTAAGTAACGATATGTTAATTAAAAAGTTAAGATAGAGGTAACTAAACTTAAGCTGAGATACAACTCAACTCGTTCGTTTAAATTAGACATCATTGCGATTAGATTATTACAAAACATACAGTTAAAAAATTTAACCGAATCAATTTGGTCATGTATTACCATAGTTTTGTAGTCACTTTTTTTATGTTACACATAAACGAAAGTTTGGTTGCACACAACAATATTTTTTTTTCAGTGTGAGATAACATACCCGTACCCATTATAAAAGGTGACTTTAGAACAGATTTTGAATTTTATAGACTTCATTGTGAAATTTGCCCTGATAATAAGGAGGCAAATGTCAATTTTCCAATTATTATTATTGTTTCTTATCGGTTGTGAACCGATTATAGCCATTAGGAAATTAGCCAGTGTCAAGTATCGTAAATATATTATGCAAGTTATTTGCATCGAAACAGTCAAGTCGTCATAGTTAAAGTCAAGTCTAGGGAATCATTTGTAAACACGGCGGCCATTTACAAAGATTTTTCACGGAGCTTTGGAGACAACACTAAGTCCATGTTTTGCACCGATTTTTAATATGCCCCCGAAATCAAACAATTTGCACGCATTTGAACTAGGTTTCACAAAAATGAAAATTTAGCAACACATCTCCTCGACGCGACTTTAAATCTCAAGGCGAGCTCTCTGCTTCAGTTACGTTGTATAATATGCACCTTAATGGTTTAACCTATAGGTATTTTAATGTAAAGCCCACTTCACTAGCATAATCCATATTATTTTAGCATGCAAAAGAAATCGACAAAGTGCTTGTTCATCTTTTCACGTGGGTGTTAGCAAAAGCTACTAAAGGATCTAGGAAAAAGTTACGAACCGAGCGACAGTAGATTAGCAAATCCATTTCCAGTAAATATTAGGGGTTAAAGTATGAAATTGCCGATTTGTACTGAAAATCATAATTGTTTATTTTTTAAATTTTTAACAAATTTATTTAATCAAAATAGTTGCCATTATTATCTATACATTGCTGCCATCTAATGGGAAGGTTATTAATGCCTTTGCGATAGAACTCCGACGATCTAGACTGCACAAACTGTGTGAAAGCATTTTGTACTGCCTCCTGGGAAGAAAACTTCTTGTCACGTAGATAATTGTCCAAATCACGAAAAAAATGGTAGTCCGTTGGAGCAAGGTCTGGTGAATACGGAGGATGACGAATGGTTTCTAAGTACAGTTCCTGAAGGGTCAAAATGGTTTCTCGTGCTGTGTGAGGTCTCGCGTTGTCGTGGAGCAATAATGGTGAAGATCGATTCATGAGTCGGGGCTGGTTTACTGCTAGTTTTGTCAACATGGTTCGGAGTTCGGCACAATAGACATCTGCCGTAATTGCTTGACCAGATCAAAGAAAACTATAGTGAATAACACCATGCTGAGACCACCAAACAGTTACCATTACCTTTTTATTGGTAAGTTTTGCTTTAGGACACTGTTGTGGCATTTGACCTGGGGTCAGCCATTGCATTTTTCTTTTCCGGTTATCATAAAGAATCCATTTTTCATCACATGTTACAATTCGATCCAATATCCCTTCATTTCTGTACCGGTTCAACAAGGCAACACAAGTTTCAACACGCGTTTCTTTCTGCAGATCAGTCAAATCATGAGGCACCCATTTTTCGTATTTTTTTTTTTATTGATTTGACGCAAGTGAGTCAATAAAGTGGGTAAGGTAACGTTAAACCATGCCGCTAATTCCTGGGTAGTTTGACTAGGGTCGGCTTCCACTATCTCTCTTAATTCATCGTTATTCACCTGTGTGGGCGGTCTTCCTCGTGGCTCGTTCTTTAAGTCGAAATTTCCATCACGAAAGCGTTTAAACCAAAATCGCACATTGCGTTCATTAGTAGACCCCTCTCCAAACGCAGCATTGATATTGCGGGCTGTTTCTGCCGCGTTAGTTCCGCGTCGGAACTCGTATTCAAAAATCACTCGAATTTTCGCAGTATCCATCTTTCTTGTCTAAATTGAATAACAAAAACAATTGAAAGTCGATATTCAAATGTTTTACATTTTTAACCGACTTCAAAAAAAATGAGGAGGTTATCAATTCGTCTGTATGTATAATTTTTTTTTTTTTTTTTTGTATGTTTACCGATTACTCGAAGACGGATTGACGGATTAAGATGATTCTTTTTTTAATAAATAGGTAGGAGCTCCAAGATGGTCCCATAAAAATTTGATGTGGATCTGATGAGGGTCTTCGGAGTGATGAACGGAAATGCTCCTCAAAACGCATTAATCAATCCAGTTGTTTATCGATTACTCGAAGATGGCTTGACCGATTGAGATGATTCTTTTTTTAATGGAAAGGTGGAAGCTCCGAGATGGTCCCATAAAAATTTGATGAGGATCTGATGAGGATCTTCGAAGTGAGGACCGGGAATGCTCCTCAAAACGCTGTATTCAATTCAATTGTTCATCGATTACACGAAGATGGCTTGACCGATTGATATAGTTCTTTTTTTAATGGAAAGGTGGAAGCTACGAGGTGGTCCCTTGAAAGTTTAGTAAGGATCTGATGAGTATCTTCGGAATGATGGACAGGATAGCATCCCAGAATTCAATAAATTACTCATTTTTGGACTTCTACCAAAAAGAATAGACCCCTAAAGAACTAAGTACAGATTGATGGGGCACCTGAAACCACCTTCTCATCAGCAATCTCCTCAATAATGAAAATTACGTTAACAATATTGTTGATTTTTAGGTAGGTAGGTATACTAAAAAGGGTAAAATAAAAAAATAATTTAACAATTAAAAAACCGACTTCAAAAAGAAACAAAAATAATTTAAAAAACAAAAAAAAAAAAAAAAGAATTGATAAAAATGACCAAAATAACCTCTTCATAGGTACAGAGCCACAGACTAATTAATCTGTTTTATCATCTGAAGTCGGGCAGTTTTACTGGTTGGTTCCATATTGTACTTAGTTTGGCTGCCCGACTTCAGATGATAAAACAGATTAATTAGTCTGTGGCTCTGTACCTATGAAGAGGTTATTTTGGTCATTTTTATCAATTCTTTTTTTTTTGTTGTTTTATTTTATTTCTTATCGGTTGTGAACCGATTATGGCCATTAGGAAATTAGCCAGTGTCATGTATTCAAATTTATTATGCAAGTTATTTGCATCGAAACAGTCAAGTCGTCATAATTAAAGTCAAGTCTAGGGAATCATTTGTAAACGCGGCGGCCATTTACAAACAATCTTCACGGAGCCTTGGAGACAACACTAAGTCAATGTTTTGCACCGATTTTCACTTTCATTCCACTTGTACACCTTCACGAAACTAAATTGATTAATATGCCCCCGAAATTAAACAATTTGCACGCATATGAACTAGGTTTCACAAAAATGAAAATTTAGCACCACATCTCCTCAAGGAGTTCCCGCCAAGACTGTTTTGTTGTTTTTTAAATTATTTTTGTTTCTTTTTGAAGTCGGTTTTTTTTAAAAAAAAGAACATCACAGAAACCATTTGAAAAAAGTTTCATTCGAAAACCTCAAACCATGAAGATTCTATGTCAATTCAAAGAACCTATTGCAATAAAACGGCAATTTCATACTTTAACCCCTATTATAATCAATGTAACCTACCTACTGCGAACCGCGGGTTTCCAAAAGGGCTGCTATCGGGAACATCGCTTGGATGAAGGTTCCCAAGTTATCGAGAGAGACAGGTGAAACCAAATAAACAAATCAAAGTAATATGCCGATATCATTTAATACCAACGTGTCAATTCTCATAAGACCCAGCGCGCCGACGTATAAGAAACATTGATGAAATAATTGACACTCGGCTCGTAAAAAACCATAACAAAAACTGGGTGATCATCACTAGAGTGGTTGTGTTCTAAGTAAGAGAATTAACGCTTCGGAATCGAACTAAATATACTTTTGCAACAAAAAAACAGCGTTTTCTCACGATAGAATGACTAGTGGTTTTGGGTTTGCTGTTTGTTTTCGTGAAATCGCAAAATATAGATTAGGTATATAGTTCAATGATCTAGCAAGCTGATCTTTTATCGTATAGTATTTCATAAAAATCTGTCTTTAAACGTCTATTTTTATTATGTCTATAGTCTTAAAAGTGATGATAGATACCTACTTGTAACAAGGCATAACTCTACGACGGATTATAAGTAATAAACAAAGTAATCTTACCACTGGAAATCCAGTTAAGTGAGATAAAAAATATGATAAAACATCTAAATCTCAGATATACCTCAGACTTTTTCAGACATTTGAATTGTAGAATAGGTACCTATAATAATAGAATATAACAACAACAACATTGATATTACAAAATCAATATTTTCTTCTTAAATAGCTCTTTAAATAAAATTACGTGTCATTGGTACAATATCAATATTTTCTTTATTTCTTTATATTTAACTAAGCTACGAGCCATGGTAGCTCCATTTCGTTACACTTTATATTTTTCTCATGTTTTTAGAAAGCGTAAAACGAAACAGTAGGTAATTTGTTGAAAAAACGTATAAATTACCCGTTTTATCGGGGACAGATGTATTAGCCAGTTGGATAACAGAGTAGAAGCCGACTTCCTAAAACATTTCTACTGAAAAGTGTCAAATCATTCATTCCATTTGCGCCTTGATACATTGGCTCGAAACATTTTATTTCCTATTTTCCTAAATTATTATTGTAAACGTGATGGTGGATTAGATAGATACGTGTTACAATAAAAAAACCTTCTAATTAAATTCTGAACCACAGACTAGTAAGAAGATACCAAAGTTTCTAAACTATGGACAAAACATCATCCTTTGCTGGATTTATAAACAGACATTCATTGCTATTGGTATTCAAGGTTAGTATTATTTATTAAAGTAGATGATGGCCACCATCCATCACATTTGTGATACTTCAAAACTTTTTAGATTGACTCGTGAAAACTCCTTGGTGATTTACTTTTTTTTGAATGTAACTTCATTTTTTCTATGGAAGGCTGCCAGTATTATATCAAACTAATGCTATGGAAACTCCTTCGATCAGTGAAATAAGAAAACTCTTTGATTTAAAACTTTTTTAAATCACTCTTTTCGCATAGAGTACTGCCAGTATTTTATTTTACAATTATTTTTACAGACATACGAAGCAGTGTCCTTGGTTATTCACGTATTTCAAGTATCCCCCAGAGATCTTGAATTTTTTTGCTACGTATCCTCGTAGAATGTAATTTCCAGAGCCATAACTAAATCGGTACAGACCTAATATGGGGTTTCATCATAATAACTTTGGAAGTTTGCCTTGATTTGAGTTGAATAAGAAAAATACTAAAATTTTCCTAAATAAAAATGTTGACCACTCCTGTGCGTAGAAAAGTAACACGGTCAAAATGTTTGGTTGTTTACTCCACTCGGCGGTACACGGCACGCACAAAGCTGATACCGATCTTCCACAGTAGGTAGGTACGTTCTATACCTAACCTACCTACCTACTCGATACTACCTTCAAAACAAACAGTTTCCTTCGTGAAAAGTTTCGTTATTGTGTTTAGACAAGGGAAAAAGTTTGTCGAAACTAGGGAAAAAACACGAAAAAAATAGATTTGGAAAGTCGCCTGTTGTCTATGGTCCCTTGAATTTTTAAATTTCGATTTTTGGGGGGACTTGACTTTAACTATGACGACTTGACTGTTTCGATGCAATGCAAATAACTTGCAAATAATAGGGGTTAAAGTATGAAATTGCCGTTTTATTGCAATAGGTTCTTTGAATTGACATAGAATCTTCATGGTTTGAGGTTTTCGAATGAAACTTTTTTCAAATGGTTTCTGTGATGTTCTTTTTTTAAAAAATGTGAAACATTTGAATATCGACTTTCAATTGTTTTTGTTATTCAATTTAGACATGAAAGACGGATACTGCGAAAATTCGAGTGATTTTTGAATACGAGTTCCGACGCGGAACTAACGCGGCAGAAACAGCCCGCAATATCAATGCTGCGTTTGGAGAGGGGTCTACTAATGAACGCACCGTGCGATTTTGGTTTAAACGCTTTCGTGATGGAAATTTCGACTTAAAGAACGAGCTACGAGGAAGACCGCCCACACAGGTGAATAACGATGAATTAAGAGAGATAGTGGAAGCCGATCCTAGTCAAACTACCCAGGAATTAGCGGCATGGTTTAACGTTACCTTACCCACTTTATTGACTCACTTGCGTCAAATCAATAAAATAAAAAAATACGAAAAATGGGTGCCTCATGATTTGACTGATCTGCAGAAAGAAACGCGTGTTGAAACTTGTGTTGCCTTGTTGAACCGGTACAGAAATGAAGGAATATTGGATCGAATTGTAACATGTGATGAAAAGTGGATTCTTTATGATAACCGGAAAAGAAAAATGCAATGGCTGACCCCAGGTCAAATGCCACAACAGTGTCCTAAAGCAAAACTTACCAATAAAAAGGTAATGGTAACTGTTTGGTGGTCTCAGCATGGTGTTATTCACTATAGTTTTCTTCGATCTGGTCAAGGAATTACGGCAGATGTCTATTGTGCCGAACTCCGAACCATGTTGACAAAACTAGCAGTAAAACAGCCCCGACTCATGAATCGATCTTCACCATTATTGCTCCACGACAACGCGAGACCTCACACAGCACGAGAAACCATTTTGACCCTTCAGGAACTGCACTTAGAAACCATTCGTCATCCTCCGTATTCACCAGACCTTGCTCCAACGGACTACCATTTTTTTCGTGATTTGGACAATTATCTACTTGACAAGAAGTTTTCTTCCCAGGAGGCAGTACAAAATGCTTTCACACAGTTTGTGCAGTCTAGATCGTCGGAGTTCTATCGCAAAGGCATTAATAACCTTTCCCATTAGATGGCAGCAATGTATAGATAATAATGGCAACTATTTTGATTAAATAAATTTGTTAAAAATTTAAAAAATAAACAATTAAGATTTTCAGTACAAATCGGCAATTTCATACTTTAACCCCTAATATTAATAATACTTGACACTGGCTAAAGTCCAAATGGAATAAGCCATATATAAACGAAGAAGAAGAAGAAGATCTTTGGGGGAATACTTTCTACTTGCTTTCCACTGCTAAGATCTCTTTACCTGTTGACGTTGAAATCGCAAATTCTTCACAAATCGCAAAATCGCAAATCGCTGAATTAGAACAACACACACGTGTTTTCAGGAGATAAAAAGCTATTAGCTTCAGCTATAAAATCCTACAAATATTATAAACGCGAAAAATTGTATGTGTATGTATGTAATATGTCTGTATGTATATGTCTATTACTCTTTCCCGCTAAAACTACGGAATCAATTGCGATGAAACTTGGAATATACATAGCTGTAGACCTGAAATAACACATAGGCTACTTTTATCCCTAGGTATATTCCTGCGGGATCAGAAATTACGCGGATAAAACCGCGGGGCGCATCTACTATTTTATACTTAACTAGAATTATGTACCTATATTATGCAGTTTATAATGATTTGCATTTTTTCACCATAGACGGTTAAAACATGTGGCATACAAGAAACATTAATGCACATGTAATTTGCAATTACCGTGTTCCGATAGCTTGAGCGATTAAGTTTTTTCTTTTCTTGAATATTTATAGAGCAATTTCACTAAAAGCAACTAGATTAGGTTTTAAGATTGTGGTGTAATGTTACTGATATATTTCTTACATGTCTTTACACGGGACATTTTCACCTAACCACTTAAAATTTCCTACTAATAAAGTACATTTAAAACACTTTCACCGATAAGGATGCGTAGCGTGGAAAAGGTTTGTAGGATCCCTTGATTTTAAATTAGACTTTAGAATCAATTGATTCTAATGGTTTTAAAAAGCCTTTTCTTGCTACGCATTGTTGGTATGCCAATATATCTATACTAGCTGCGCCCCGCGGTTTCACTCGCGTAAGTCCCGTTTCCGCGGGAATATTGGGATAAAAAGTAGCCTATGTGTTAATCCAGGTCCCCAGCTACCTATATTCCAAGTTTCATCGCAATCGGTTCAGTAGTTTTTGTGTGAAAGAGTGTGACCTCACATACATACATACAAACTTTCGGGTTTATAATATTAGTAAGAATGGTAAGCTAAATACAAGTCATTGTAGAATTTTCTTTAAAAGAAAATGTGTCTATTAAAATTGCAGCCTTCTCTAAAATTACAACTTTCTGTCTAATATTTTTGCAATAATTTAATTATTGTTTTATCGCACTTAAAGTTTATATAATTTGTGAAGGCTGTGTAGGTTTAAGTGGCCTGTGGAGGATGAGAGGACGCGGCGCGAACGTGGCGCGGACGCGGGCGCGGCGGCGAAGCGTCAGTGCCCTCTAATTACAGCTCCGAGATCCAACGCCGATAGCGCAAGCTTTTATCTCTAACGCTCTTCCATTAACTAAATATACAGCTTTGTACACCAATAATCATACATTACAATATTTTCCAACTCTAAAAACCAATTAAACACACTTTGATAGACAAAAATAAACACTAATAACACGTTACCCGCTCCTCCATTTTGTTTTAGTGTTAATGACTAATGGATAGTTATGAGGAGCAAATATTTTCGCTTCCGCATCAAACGCGTTTTTATCTTTGTTTTTAATTTATTCACAGCGTTATTGTTTTTTGAAATTAAAAGGGCGGAAACTAGCAAACTTATTTTAACACAATTTAGATGGAACGATAAAAGAGTGACCAATTTGGTTTATCATGATTAATTTGGTAAATATTAGGTATACATTAATCATAGGTAGGTTCTGTAACTACATACTCGTAGCTAAAACGTAATGAAACTTTATTGTAGGTAAGTTACTGGCGAATCTAATGTACCTACAGTCGAGTTCATAAAAAATTAGATCTCCACCACAATGTTAAAAACTCTTTGTATGACCTGCCGACTCAAGTGATGTAAAATATTGAACTTTAAGTTCCAGTTGTCCAGTAGTAGGAAGTCTGATTAAAATAGAGGTTATGCAGCTCCTAGATTTTAGAGGGAAAAAGATAAGGGTTCCTTTATGCCATTAAAAAAGGATGAAACTCTAAAAATTGCTTAATAAGGAACCATTTTGGACCCGACTACCGTACCTGTATACCTACCTTTATAAATAAGCTAGGCTATGAGAGGAACAAGACCTAATTTATCAAAATATAATCAAATTATTTTCATCTAATAATCTAAATTAGTATTTAACGAAGTATGTAGGTACTTACGTAATGATGACAACGGTGGCTAATGGAGCGAACGAAAGCGCTTTGTCGCTTCGCGTCGTGTCGACTAATTTCCAAATTATCGCGCTGCAATGAGCGGGCGACCACTCAAGCGCACTCCAATCTAATTAATTAACCTTTGTCGAGCACTTGCTTTGTATGTAAGTACTATAATAAAGTTTATGTCGCTTTCGCTGTTGGATTTATGCTTTAAAAACATTAGGGAGGGAAGCAAAATATGAAAATTTTTCTTAAGAGGGCATTGCTCGAGATTTTTCGTTTTTCCGTTGGGATAGGTTTACAGTCAGAGGATACCTACCTACTCTCAGGTTTACGACATATTGCTGTCAAAGCCGAAGCATCTCGATGTAAAAAAGCAGTCCTTTTTTTTTTTTTTTTTCAGTTAGATCGGTTGGATGGGGACTTTGCAGTTTTTTGGGAACCATCAAAAGGTAAATCGAACCTAATTTCTTCTATAGTTTTCGCGATTTTGCATAATAAAACACTTTAACAACTCGGGTTTTAAACCCGATAAATAAAACGCGATTAAACCCGATGAATAAAGATTTTATTAGGTAAATCGAACCTCTTCGCGTTGAACGGCAACCTCGTTTCATTAAACTCGGTTTCAAACATTGCAACGTACCAGCTGCGTGCCGTGGCCGAGGACACGTTTCCGTTGAAAGCGAAGCGTCTTCGAAGTAGGTCTCCATTGAGCGTTCTCTATTTGCGAAGTCCACTAATAAATAAACTGACCCCAACAGAAAAACGAAAACATTTTACAGCGCCCCAAGTTTTATTTCAAATCAACACCACGAAAACCGATGAAAATCTAAATTTTCTTACTCATACCGATTTTAAATACATACTAAAAGTGTATTTGAGTAATATACTTTCCTACATTTTCAATAGGTATGAAATAATACAATTTCGATGTTGAATTAAAGTTCCCGGTAAAATTTTAACCAGGGCTTTTATCTGAGCTTGTCTTACCGGGTGGGTAGTGTGTCATATAAATATCGTATGTAAGTATCGTTAATTTGAGAGAGACCTACTAAACTTTACTTAATAAGTCTTCAAAAGTAAATAACTATTCAAACCACTATTTTCTATTTTGTACCACTATTTAAATTGTAGAACATTTATACTTAGGTATCTACTTAGATACCTAAGTAGGTATAAAGGTTCTCCCTTCAGAATGAATATCATAATAACAAACTCCCAAACAGTATAGTGTCAATATCAGAAGCTACATCGACACCACTACAGTAACTTTATTTGGATGCTCCTAATAGAATAAGTGCTTTCCCAAATGGCCTTTGCCACGGCGGGCGGCGCGCTCTTTTAATGTGATTTCTTGCCCTTTGTGCAGGGAACTGACGCAATCATTCCATTTACACTTTGTTTCGCAACTACCGCTTCGTAGCGACATTGCTACTACCGCTATTATACCCAACATTTAGTACCATATCGTTATTGTAACCTATATCTAGAAAAGCCTATGATTCTATCTATCAATCATTGATTTGAACTCTCTAGACCTGCTTATATTTTTCATAAAAATGTTCATCAAAAAATGTACGGCGCTTCTATGTTTTACGACAAGGTTTGTGCAACGAGTAAAAAAACTTTTATTATAAATAGATAACAAGAATGACCTCTTTGCAATCTTTGAGATTCTTTGTTAGTTTTGTTGGACATTATTAAAATTTGTCTTTGATTTGACTTGTCTAGTCAAATCAAAGACAATCTCTTTGCAATCTTTGAGATTCTTTGTTAGTTTTGTTGGACATTATTAAAATTTGTCTTTGATTTGACTAGACAAACAATTGACAAACATGACAATAGCTGTCATATCGTTGACCAAAGTTGTTTGTTTGTAATTTAGTAAGTTTGAATAAATACTTCGAATAATGGAAAGATGGGAAGCTTTTGATAATTTAAATCGGAACACAACAAATATGTTAAATAGTAAGCTTTACATAGCTAATATTGTATCTTTAACTAATTTTGTACTCTTTACTCAAAATCATCCTAAATGTTGTTTATCTATTCAGATCTAAGAAGCAAATTAACAAGAAATAACGTTGTGGCTCCTGAAATCCTTGTAAGTCACGTTTGGATGCAAGACGATGATCCAGGTGGAGTTGAAATCATAGAACTAAACTCATCAACAGAATCAGCAACGCCTAGAAAATATCCAAGCACCCAGTCCTGGAACACTGAAAACAGCAGATTATTCCAAGCTCACGAAAATAATGACTATGAAATTGTTAGTGAAAAACGATTAAGGAATATAGAGTACGACTTTGACGTCAAGTACGGTAATTTCTATTATGAAGATGATAGTGAAGACCAAAACGGAGATTTAGAAGGCATATCCGACTTCTGCGAGGTTATACCAAAGCATCAAATGAATTGTTTCACAATTTTAAATAACCATATTACAAAGTCTGATAGTACGACGTCGTCAGATCAAGAATACGCTGCTTTACAATTAGTTGATCGAGAGCATGTTAAAGCTAACTACTGGGACCATGTCTATAAAGAAGGTAACGTGGCACCTGAAGCCATCACAAGAGATGAAAACCGAACAATATTGATTTATTCCTTCAAAAACAAACACCTTCTTTCCGAACACGATTTCGAACTTGTAAATATTGAAAGTAGAAGCGCAATCAGCTCAGCATCATCCAATTCAACTTCTAGCGAAGATAAGAGAAATGAGAAAAGTGTTCGTGTGTCCAGAACTGGGTCTCCTATACCTGCCACCTACATGCCAAGATTGAACTTAGGTTTAGGGCAAACATTATCGACTGTTACTGAAATATCTGAAATGAAACATTCAGTTGATTCTGACGAAGTACCGCAAAAGCTTAAATTTAAAAGCAGCTGGTTTACAGACACGATTAAAGAGCGAAATAAAGGGAGCTCGAAAGTTCTCGAAACAGACACGCCTTCAGCCACAAGCAATATTGTTGAATGGATGGCTTTGTCTCCTAGAGAAAGAAGACGTAGATTTAAAATAACTGAAGTCACAAATATTGCGAACAATAAGGAACTAGAAGCTTCGATTTATATGGAAGGATATAAAGAAAATAATAGTAAAGATGACGATATGCAAACGCCAACGACAATCCCATTGTCTAAGGTCCAAGTCAACGTTGACGTTCACGTAATCGACGAAGAAATTATTTCAGTACCAGATGACGAAAAATCAAACTCAATTGACGACAACCAATACACTTCAAATGAACTAAATGTAACGGAAAGTAGAAATACTACTTATGATATACCAAATGATAATTCTAGTAATGACGATGACCCAATGGATAACGTGCATGAAATTAAGAAAGCTAAGAGCGTACCAGCGATAATACTTCACTCTGCTATTGATAGAAACATAATTTCGAGTCCAATACAAAAATTGGACAGTCATAACTGGATATTAGAAGAGAAAATTGGAAAAGAACGAGAGAACGTTGATTATTCGAGAGTAAAGAACAATGTTAAGAACAAAGAAACATCAACAGAAGAAATCAGTAGCAAAGAAGAAGTAAACAGAAGGCTTTATGCGCAGAGCTTGAAGCTATTAGGTACTGGGGATTGGCACAGCTATGGACCTATCATAGGAACACCGCCGTCTTTAGAATTTTCGGTGTCGTATAGTTCGATTGGAAAAAAATCGGTGCTGCGACGAATAGCTGAGTGCTTTAGTAGGTGTTGTAGATAGAACTAGAAGAAAATACCACTAATAAAAGAGATAAGATTAGATGTAGGTTTTTCTTTTGTTTTCGCGATGTTGAAATGAATTGAAACGGTTTTGATCGCGGTGCTTTTATTATATTTCTCGGAGCCCTTATAGGTTCATTCAGTCTACCATGAGGAAGCAGCCTGAAAAAGCTCCCAAACGTAGAAATGGCATTGAAACAATGTTAAAACAAGGAAATGCAACGGAATTAAAACCGGAACATGAGTTTTATTTCAAGATAAGACATTTTTTCTTGGCTCTGAACCGGCAAAAACATGAAACCTATGTAGTACATTGCCGCTTTGATGTAAGTTGGTAATCATTAGTTACTATTGCATTACCGTAAACCGGCAATGTAACTAAATAGTGATGTGAATAGTGCCTATGTAACATTTTGATAAGATACACAACTCGGCGCTCCGTGCCGCCGGTCGTGAACTTACTAGACCGTTCGTTTTAGTTAGGAGCCTCTAGGTACTTAACCAGCGGCCTATGCGGCCGCAGCCCAGTAGATATGGCATCAGAAGGAAGAAAGTTGTAACAAGCCACTGAAGTCCTATTATTATAATTTTCATCTCAATATTTAGCAGGAAAAGTTTGACCTACTACTAAAAACTACCAAATAAAATAACAAAATTTGGTTTAAATTTGCGAATTTATTAAATTCAATCACTATAACTTCCAGTATTTGAAGTACTTAGAAATAATTTTCTATAAAACAAGGTACAAGTAAAGTAAAAGACATGTAGACGACACAATATGTACAGAGAATACTCCTGTTTGCTGTTTTTGAGAGCCGCAAGGACTCGGTTGGGAATGTAAAAGATATTTTGCGTGGTTTCTATTTACAAATAAAAAGAAACGATTCGTTTTAGTTACGGACAGTAGGTAGGGCGTTTTGACATACGAGTATACCTATACATTGTATTTAGTACTGGTTTGCTAGTTCCGCAAATTACGCGTTAGATACTGTTTAAGTGTTAACTTACAAATGACTTATTTTACCTAAGTTGTACTTAGGTTAACTTAGTTATTTGTAATTGTAAATTGCCGTTATGTAATTCACATCTTAGGCGTTTAAATTCTTAGCCGTTATAAGATTAATACATTGATGTTATTTATCAGGCATTATGCTTTTGAGAGTTTTAGGCATTTTGCTAATAGCCATACTACTAGTATTTTTTTATGAATTTGTTTTGTAATTTTTTGGTACAATAAAGTTTTATCTAATCTAATCTAATACTTAGAAGATGGATGACCTATTCTAAAGTGATATTTTCTTTAAGCCAAATCTCAAAATTAACAAAACAGTTTGAAATATTTTGTAACTTTTGTGTTTTACAACGTCTGCATCTTTTTACAAGGTTGGAATGATATTACGACTCAACCTGTACATAATACTATTCCCTACACTACGTCTACCTACCATACGTAACTATAAGGAAAATATATTGATATATTGATTATAGAAACCCAGCAAATGTTATTTTAAAATACTTTTACTAATCAGAGTATAAAATAGATAAATATTATCCGTTATTGCACACAGCGCCATCTAGGCGTAATCTAGGCTTGTTATATGGGTGCCAGGCACTAGTAGAACACATAATTAAGTACCAGAAATATTATAAACTCATAAGAGTTCGTTTTATACCTTTTAAGGTACAAAACCATAAAAAGTATTTTATGAAGTAGGTATATCAGTTCTAGTGCCCATCGTACAAGCCTAGGTGCTTAGTTTGGGGCTAGACGCAGCTGTGTGCAACGTCTTCAAATATTTGTTTATATTATTCGCGGGAGAAACCGCGGGACGCAGCTAGTTTAGAATAAACTTAATTTGATCCAAATGATCTTTATGAAATGCAATGATTATGGCATTCAACTCATATACATACATAACCCCTTTTACTATTATAGCATTGCATCCACACAGCAATTGTGAAACATTTTGTGACATTATCGGTCGAATACAGAAATGCAACTGAATATTTGAGAAGTTCTACTTAAACTTACGGTGTTGGCCTAGTGGTGGATACCCCGACTTTCATTCCGACGGTCGGTGGTTTCGAATCCAGGCCGCGCACCAATGTCTTTTTCCTTGCGGAAAAGTTATGTGCGTTAATAACATCGCTCATACGGTGAAGGAAAACATCGTGAGGAAACCCACGGCTTAGTTAGCTCCAGACGTATTGACCAGTTCTTTCCTCTGGGCATGGCTGACTAAGCTGGGAGGGTGGTATAGGTGCTGGGCAAGCCTACTCCACCTAACAACGTCTCGGGCAAACAGCGCCATAAAAAAGCATGAATTAAAAAGTTGCTTGCGTTGTATAAATCATCTAAATTTAGATGAAAAAGGCCAATTATTCTACTTAAACAATTAAGCAGCTCACAAATTCAAAAACTTCCATATACAAGATGTAACGGGTAAGTCCTTTTAATCCGAAAGGGGGTTGTTCTAGACGTCTAGGCGAACAACTTTTGTTCTACGACTTTTGGAAATTCGAAGTACTTTTCGAAAATTTTCAGTGTAAAATTTACTTGAAGATCAGCTGTTTCTTAGAGTTCGAGGTCATTGACCTTATTTTGTTCTTTCATTTAATTTGGTCTAGTACAATCAAACCGTCAATTACCTTTATTTTCAAAAGCAGCTGTTTTTTCTGTGAAACATAACTTCAAAATTTCCAAAAAAAGTATGAATTTTCAAAAGTTGTAGAACAAAAGTTGTTCGCCTAGACGTCTAGAACAACCGCCTTTCGGCTTAAAAGGGCTTCCCCGTTACATCTTGTATATACGTTTTAAAATTAGAAGCTGCTCATTTATTTAAATATTCCTGAAATTTTGAACAGCGATTCTTTATTCGGTTGTATTTCTTAAAAATATTATAATGTTTTTCGTACTAGCAAAGTAAATCAATCACACTGTCAGATTTAAATTACTAAACTAATGTTTTATTTATACGAAAGTTTGTATGTGTTTGCGGAAAATATGTCGCACGGAAAATATCCGTGACACAAAAATAAACCTGTGGTGCCACTTTGACACGAAATCTCTACTATAAACTATTCATAAGACAAATCCTCGCTGATTTTTTCCGCAGTGCGACCTAGAGATGAACCCTTTTCTACATTTTAATTGTAAAATAAGATCCCTGTGCCCTTAGTGTGATTTTTTTTGTAAAAAGATGCGAACATAATGGTTAAGTTAACGCGTATTTTGTATGGAAACTGGTAACTTTGATATCGTCCGCTAGATGCGCTTTTTAGTTTTCATACAATATACGTGTTAAATTAATTAACCATCAAGTTCACTTAAGGGTTCTGGGCACGTAACTAAGTTGTTTCAACATCACCTGCATCGAATTTTCTCAACGGTTCAATTTTTTTATTAATTGCAAGAAATTACAATAACTTTAAAAAGCATTAGTGAAACTGCAAAATTACTAAAAATTATGTACCCGTTTTCGAGAAATATCTTAATGCTAGCGCGGCGTTGAGACGAATTAGCTAGGTATAGAATACTTGTTCAGCTAGGCTATAATGACAGGCCGAGAAACTATTTGTCGAATCGACAAAGGTTCCGTCTCTTTCTCTCACACGACGATAAAGAGAGATAGGCAGGCTGGTCTCTTTCTTGAGTATTTTTATTGTAAAGTTCTGACATGATTTAGAATTGAGTGGGTAAAACTAAGAGATACAATTTTCTCTGCTTTAATATATAGAAAAGTGTTTCGACTGCTATGAAGTTTAATATCCTGCTGACGTAGTGGGAGTTTTTTAACCACGTTTAATGTGTACGCTTACATTCTATATCGCGGCAAAAAATCGTATGTAATTAATACAAATTCTATAAGATTTTTGCTTTAATTCCGTATGGAATGAATACAAATTCTATAAGATTTTTGCTTTAATTCCGTTTGTCTAACTAACTAAACCGTTCAGGACTTAGGCTGAAATCTATATTGCGTACTTTGACTTTGCTCAGACTGAGCTTAGCAAAAACTAAGCATAAACTTTGAATTGTAATTTATAGTTGAAATTATTTTTTTAATATACGAATAAAATAAAACGAACTTTATAGTCATCAGAGAAGGAAAGTAAAGGTTGTTATTTTTGATTGGTTTCCATTGCAAAATTGAAAACTTTACTGAGCAAAAACTTTGGATAGCGGCGAAGATCGCTTTATAAATACCAAAAATTGCCTTCAATCGAAGTACAGACTGTAGCTTTCAGCCTTAGTTTATTGCTCTTAATCACATATAATCACTTAGACAATACAGATAAAACTAAATAGTAAATACGGTCGTTTCGTGTTTTTATTTCTCGCAATTATTAACATCCGAATTCATAAACGACCCAACGCTTGGGACCAAGGGTACCAAATTTAGTCGGATCTGGCATTTTTCTTGTTTCGGTCTACTGCTAGATTGTGATACCGGAGGTCTCAAGAGGTTATTGCTTTGTCTAGTTTTATGAGTGAAAATCAACGTCCGAGAAAATGTGACGAAAGCTGAGGCCACGCATAGGGTCGTTTAGTAAATACTTCTGTTAGTTAAATTGTCTAAACACTAGTTAGACTTCAAAATGATTAATTAATAAATATGCGAAACTAAAAACTGAGACCTGCTCATAAAACGGAGTCTCGATACTCAAATTCTCTTAGGGAGTAAATACATGATCAATTATTCATCATCATCGGTCCCGGTTACATCCCTTTTGGGAGCTCGGAGTCCGCTCAGGAGCCCGGGGTCGAAAAATACATGATCTATAATGCCCAATTTTAATATCCTATTAATATAATAATCACACATCATTTCCTTCATATCAATCAATATAATGTATGCGTTACGAATGATAATATTGCAATATTAAATCTTTTGCAGTCACTATGAAATATTCACAATGTTATAAACTAGTTTTCGAGATCTTAATAATGCGTGGGGGTGGACGTAGCATCCTTGTCTATCTACAATGATTTATGTTTTATATTTTCATGAACTTCGATGCAATACACATGTTTGCCTATTTGACTAGTGAATCGATCTCCATACTAAAATAAAAAACATCTTTTCACCCTTTAACATTATCCGATTCCGAGTTATCTCACAAAAAACTAGCCCAAACGTTTTTGAATAGGCTTTGTTCCCACAAAATCGATGGAATCGGGTAATGTTAAGGGGTAGTAGAAAAAGGGGTTTTTATTTTTACCCTCGTTGTATGGAGAAGTGCGTCAAATAGTCCTCATAAGAGCGTATCCTATTAGTACTGTTTCCATACACAAACATTTTCTTCTATTCACTTAATGAAATATGAAAGAATTATGTATGACCTATGAAAAATCAAAATTCAATGATAATAAATTATATATTTTCATATCTACTAGCTACTCTAATTGGCTACAATGTAATCGCGTTGGTAATGACCGACGTGCATGTAGTCGACACGAGAAAAAAGTAGTATGCAATCATGGCTTTATAGCAAGTGGCAGAATGCAAGAGTACTTAAATTAAATTATCATGACCAAATGTGAAATTAAAAAAAATATACTTTCCACCTTAGGGATGAAATAAGCAACTTTCCACCTTAGGGATGAAATGAGTAACTTTCCACCTTAGGGATGAAATGAGCAACTTTCGACCCGGCTTTCTGCCCATGAAAATTAAACTTTCCGAACAGGAGAGATAAAAAATAATTAGGTAGGTATGTGTTCAGCAAATAGGGGAATTATTTTCCCCTATTCACCCTAAACAGCACTCATAGGTTATGCTCTTAAATACTAACATAACTTAAATTAGAACCACAACTGCAGATTGACATAAAACAATAGAACTATATGAAAATTCCATACAAAATTAGTCAATTTTCTCCAAGATTTCAAGAATCTTAAGACCGGGCAATACTGCCCTTGATTACGTCGGAAAATACTAGAGAAACACAGTAAAATAAGTAATTAATTACTGCATTAAAGGCCTATTCAGACTCAAGTGGTATTCGCTACCATTTGAGAAAACCCAGTTAATATTGATGGTCAAATGCTAACCTATTAAGTATTAAAAAAAGGCAGGAAGGCATAAAATTTTCGTCAGTTAGCCATTTCTGTGTCGCTAAAGAATATACCAGTCAAATTGTTAATTTTTTAATTCAAAATCCGCTGAATTTTGACTCAGCTTTACCTTTCACGTTTCGATACTAAAGTTAAGGTTTTAACTGTGTTTCCGCAATTAGCGTGATTTTAAGCCGTGGGTTTCCTCACGATGTTTTCCTTCACCGTAAGAGCCATGTCAAAAGCGCACATAATTTTTGCTTAAAAACAGACATCGGTGCGCGGCCGGGATTCGAACCCACAACCTTCGGAATGAAAGTCGGGGGGTAGATAACCACTAGACCAACATCGCTCTTCGATACTAAATATATATCTGAGCGAAATTCGTGCAGTATGTTTCTCTAGTACAAAAAGCAGGGAATACCGCTTAGAGCCTGAATAAGGCTTTATATTACATAAATATTACTGAAAAAAAAAAAAACTTATTAAAAATATCCATCGAATGAAGTTCAAACTTCCTACAGAATAGGCCTCAAGATATAGATGTAAAGCATAATTTCAATAGTAAGTTTAAAACACCTCATCAGGTAATCAGCGATGGATCAGTCGTACCTCTCGGCTCTCTCGTGGCGGTCACGTGTGGTCGGCGGTGGCGGTGGCGACGGCGGCGGCGGTGGCGGTCACGTGTGGTCGGCGGTGGCGGTGGCGACGGCGGCGGCGGTGGCGGTCACGTGTGGTCGGCGGTGGCGGTGGCGGTGGCGACGGCGGTGGCGGTGGCGGCGCGGCGGATGTAGAACAGGATGTAGGGCTTGCAGCCCGCCACCGCGGCCGCGCCCGCCGCGCGCACCGTCGTGTCGTTGAAGTGGAACCACTGCTCCTCGGTCTGCGCGAACGCCGTGTAGTGCCCCGACCCCGCCCTGACATCGACGAGGGGACGTCATATACGAGGTGTAACGGGTAAGCCCTTTTAATCCGAAAGGGGGTTGTTCTAGACGTCTAAGCGAACGAACAACTTTTGTTCTACGACTTTTGGAAATTCGAAAGGTACTTTTCGAAAAATTTCTTCATTTCGAAATGTTTCTAAGAGTTCGAGGTCATTGACCTTATGTTGTCCTTTTATTTAGTTAGATGGTTTACAATCAAAACTTCAATTACCTTTATTTTCAAAAGCAGCTGTTTTTTCAGTGAAACATAATCTCAAAATTTAAAAAAAATTGTTTATGTTTTTAACAGTCGTAGAACAAAATGTGTTCGCCTAGACGTCTAGAACAACCCCTTTTCGGATTAAAAGGGCATACCCGTTACGAATTCTATAGGTACATGTATGTATCACTTCTACTTTCAGAGGGAAACACTCGACAACTCATAGGGGCCGTCTCCACGAGCGTTAGAATCGCGGCGATTTCTATACAACGCACCGCCGCATTGCGTACTAAATTTCAAGCTTCCCTTTCATGGAATTTTGAAAAAAAAAAACAAATTTTGAGCATGCAATTTCGTTGGAGACCTCAAAACATGTAATACTTAGTCATTCTAGGTACGAATTTTAAATAAAACATTTTAAAAAATGACTGTTGATTTCAAATGTATGAAAACGGAACTTGTTTGATCTAAAAAACCTTCCCGTATAAAACGTTTCCGTACGGTTAAACTCAAACCTATAGGGAGCTCTTACTGAGTGTATGTTAAAGCTGCGTAACAAACTTGGTTTACCTCGTCCCGCCCCGTTTGGACGGCCGAATCGACTGAGTTAACTTGAAACTTTTTGTCAAATAAATTATTTGAATATAGGTCTCAAATTAATTTAGTTCGTTTTTCTTTTGCGGTTTTTTTCTAAGTTACACATTTACGGGACCTATAATATAGTCGTCTTACCTATGTGATCGATCTCATTCCATCCCCTTTGGACGCTCGACTCGACCAAGTTAACTTGAGGCTAAGTAGTTTCAAAGAAATAGTTTGAAAACAGGCCTCAAGCTTTTTTTTTTTTAATTTAATTGATTTCTCATGCGAGCTACAAATTCTAATGATTATCATTTTTACATAAAATTTATTAATATGCAATCGATAGATACTTGGTGCTTCAGGTACTTGGTCAGGTATAGGCTATGCCAGTATAGTCACCCCGAGCCGTGGTGCACGATGGACACGCGGCACGGGACACGGAACACGGGACAAGGGACACAGGACACGGGACAAGGGACAAGGGACACGAGACACGGGACACGGGACACGGGACACGGGACACGGGACACGGGACACGGGACACGGGACACGGGACACGGGACACGGGACACGGGACACGGGACACAGGACACGGGACACGAGACACGGGACACGGGACACGGACAAGGTATAGGCTATGTCAGTATAGTCACCCCGAGCCGTGGTGCACGATGACCGCGGCCAGGTCGTACAGCGAGCGGCGCGCCTCGCCCAGCACGAAGTTTGACATGTCCAGCGACCGCAGCGGAAATGATATCGACGTGTCCACTTTCGTTCTGGAATGATACGAGTACGACCATTATTTATGTTAGCTGTAATGTGTAATGCCCATTTGGACCCACCATGTTATAAGGCTTCCTTACAGTGAACGAAATATAAGCATAGAAATATTCTTTATGCTTCAAAATGACACTACGGAACCCCTAGAGAATATTAAACGTAGTCAACTCGTCCCAATGTTTTAAACTACCTTTGGGACCAGTTGACTACTATCAAATTCGAAAGGGGTCAAGTGGGGACCCTGGGGGAAACCAAGGTGGATTCGAACAGAACATCACTGAGATTTCTTTATAGCTGTTATGTAATTTACTCGAGTCCATATCTAAAATAAACGCGATTAAGACGCGGTAAAATGTAAAAATACAAATAAAATAAATTTAAAAAGTTTATCACAATAAGTACCTGAAGTAATTGTGCCACCGGAACCGCTTGAGATGCAAGCAGAGAACGTTGGGCAGTCTGCGTATCCAGAACTGCTTGGTGGACTTCTGTTTACACTTGCAGCTGCTGCAGAAGTAGCGCTCCGTGTCCGCTAGCTCTTCCACCTGGGGGAGGTATGAATAGAGTCACTTTATTGGTCTAGAGGACTGGAGACTAGGAAACTTTGCGGGCATCCCGCGCGGTGGCGGATAAACTTCTCGGTCCCTACGAGGTTTTGTGTAAGGCAATAAGAGAGAGGATGGAAGTTCTGGGAAGCCATACATTTTTCGTTTCGAGTGGGCGGGCTGGAGGGACGATCACTGGACGAGTACTTTAGAGGCTACGTTCAAGACATTTCCTTTAAAGGCCAAGGTTTACCACCTACTCCAGCACCAGTATCAGCACGACTTCATCGGTAGACCGACGACATTATAGCGGCCGCAGGTAGTCGATAGATGGTGAAGGATCCCTATTTGTGACATTTTATGGGGGAGGCCTCTGGCCAAGTGAGGTAGTGGATGGATAAGGGCTGATGATGGCCAAGTTCCATCTCGTATTGCTGAGCTAGCAGAGTAAATGAAATGAAATGAATTTATTGTTTGTGGATCTAGGTATATAGAGATTGATACAAAATTAAATAATCTTTAGTCCTACCACGTGGGTATACCACCATACATGGGTCTTAAAAAAATATAAATTTAGAAAAAACACGTTTTTTAATAGTAAGTAGTAAATTAGGTATGTGACCTGCACGAAGCTGGCGAGACAGTCGGCGAGAGCGACGGGCGCGTCGTGTCGCGCGGTGTCGGGCAACTCCAGCGACAGGTCCAGGAACGGGTCGAACTTCTTGCTCTGGGTGCCGCATGCCAGGCAACGCACCTTACACATAGACCAAACAATTACTATAAAATACATTGCCCTGCTTGACTCACTGATGGCTCCATGCACAACCTAAACAGTTGATAGTAGAGAGATGAAATTTGGAGAGTGTGGTCTTTAATGATGTAGGCATCCGATAAAAAAGGATTTACATTTTATCGGGTCACGATTAAGACCCGATAAAATGTAAACATGTAAACAAATCGTGTGAATTTAAAAAGTTTAAAAAAGGATTTTTCGAAATTGTTATGTCACGTGATCGCATGATAATTTCGAAAACCCCTTTCTTATGCGAGTAGAACCGCACTTTACAGCTTTACAAATATAGTGGGAAAGAGCCCGGTGATTACTTAAAACTGATGGACGACCGCTTAAGTGTGGAATTTTGTAAAAGTGGTAGATTATAAAAGAATCATTTCTATAAAGTAGCCTTATAGGAACTCGAGCGAGCCGTGGCCAGTACATACCAGAGGTTACCAGAAAGAGATCAATAATTTGAGCGACAAGGCCGTTAAAAATGCCATCTTGTCTTAAATTGCGTACTTCCGACGAGCAACCACTTAAGTGTGGAAATTTGAACAGTGCGAAGGAACAGAACGACTAGGTACCTACGTTCTTGAGGTAGAGAATCAACCCTATCCCGTTTAATTTGTATTGTGATTTATGTGGCATGTACAATAACGTATGTATTAATGAATGTATAGTAACCTCGCTCTGCAGCGTGCCCCCGAAGACCGCGGTGACGATAGAGGCGGGGCTGGCGGGCGCGGCGCGCTCGGCCGGCGCCAGCTGCAGCAGCTCCGTGTGTAGTCTGTAGGGGGAACCCACATACATATTTTATATAAAGATTTTGAAATAATAATTTTAATAAGATGCTAGTTTTTAGTAACTGTGACACATTACATCTCAGACGACCCGTGAGCGAGATGTCTGGACACACTCTAAAATGTCAGGTGTTAATAATACATAATATAATAATGACAATGCTTAATAATTAATAAGATATCTTGCTATGACGCTACCGGCTGTGGAGATTAGAAAGACAAAACAAATGCTCGTCTGACATCGTACGGGCTGATATTCGTGCAAATGGCCTCACTACACGGGATGCAGAAGATGGTGCGAAGTGGAGACGCGAAGTAGGAAAGCGGACTGAGATGTTACACTAGCTCACCTGTCCAGCATATATCTGAGGAACTCGTGCGCGTCCTGCTGCTGATACCCGCGGAAGCGCGGCACCACCTTCCATATCACCAGGAACAGACACTCCGGGGATATCGCTCCTTTAGACCCGCACCCGCCCGTGTTTAGATTTATTAACACCTGGAAAACAAATATCAATGTTAGGCGATTAGAAACGGTGGGACGCCCAAGTAGAAAGACTACTCCGCATTATGTTGTGATAGGCTGATACGACCACTAAGGAACGTGAAGGACCCATAAATTACTAAAGGTTACGCTGGGCGTTTTCAGTACGTTGCATCGTAATTGGTCCATATTTTAAGTGAGACGCGGAATTCCTCTCGATGTTTTCTGTTACTGTAAAAGCTTTAGTAATAGGACACACATTTAAAAAAAAAATACTATCGTATATACTCAAAACACCAGACAAATTTTAGTGGTCTATGGTGTTGTGAATGCTTTTTAAGTTTCTAATCATTTATTAAATAAATTTAAAAAAAAATGGTGAGCGGTCGGCAATGGTACGAAACAACGACCTTCAAAATACTAGCTAGACTAGACTTCTCTATCTGTTCTATTGCGACCTATGTGTGACCTAAGTGAACGTGCGTGGCAAATGGCAATACGGTATAGGGTATACAGTACAGTATACAGTATAGGGTCTCTAGTGTCAACTGACCTTCCGGAGTTCCTCCGCCATGACCACATCGTGCATCTCCTGCCGCGTGTAACTCCGCGAGTGATACACCTTCCGGCCATTGCTCTTCACCTCCAATGATGGTAACTGACTGGAAAAAACAATACGATGGATGATATCTCATGCAATATTTATTTAATTATTTTGTATAAACATTTTTTTGCAATTTAGTTGCAATTGCGATGATATTTTAGACAATTTTAACACGGAAATGTGGGAAACCGAATTACCTGAAGTAGTAACTAAACTCCTGTATATTATTCAGACTCTGTAGCACCGCGTTCATGAAACACGTGTTCCCTAGATTCTTAAGACCTACAATTTTCTTCTCCCGCAGACTTTTCCCATTGAGTGGTGATTTCTTCTCCTTAGTTCTAGTCGAGGCGTCATTTTCTGTAGAACTACTGTTCCCCGAGTGTGTCCGTTTACGGGACCGAGGCCTCAAACTTCGCACCGGTTCTTCTGTATTCTGGAATATAACATTTTGTTTGATGTTTAGGTTAGGTAGTAATATAGAATAGAAACTCATACTATGAATCCTAATTTTTCAGGATGTTGCAAACAGCGAAATCCAGTCACTAATCCTTTTTTTTATTGTTATACACCTTTTGTTAAGTGATGATAATATGGTCAAAAAAATGTTGCACACTCATTTAAGAGAATGAAATCAGATCCGGCCCGTGTTACTTAATGGCTGCAACGATCTACGTATCGGAATCGAGTCCGCTTGGCGCTACGATTAAGGGCAGTGGGTGAGCAGCAACAAGCTTATGTTATATTATATAACAACTTATGTGTTATATTATATAATAACTTATGTGTTATATTATATAACAACTTATGTGTTATATTATATAACAACTTATGTGTTATATTATATAACAACTTATGTGTTATATTATATAACAACTTATGTCTTATATTATACAAGATGTAACGGGTAAGCCCTTTTAATCCGAAAGGGGGTTGTTCTAGACGTTTAGGCGAACAACTTTTGTTCTACGACTTTTGAAAATTCGAAGTACTTTTCGAAAAATTTAGGTGTAAAGTTTACTTGAAAATCAGCTGTTTCTTAGAGTTCGAGGTCATTGACCTTATGTTGTTCTTTCATTTAGTTTGGACTACTACAATCAAACCTTCAATTACCTTTATTTTCAAAAACAGCTGTTTTTCCAGTGAAACATAATCTCAAAATTTTCAAAAAAAAGTTCGAATTTTCAAAAGTCGTAGAACAAAAGTTGTTCGCCTAAACGTCTAGAACAACCCCCTTTTCGGATTAAAAGGGCTTACCTGTTACATCTTGTATAACAAGCATATATAACAATGTTTTAGTCCAAGGCTGAAGGCTCCTACCGAGAATCTCTGTTTGGTCAGCCTGTACATACACAAAAGTACTACATAACCCGGTATATCTGTCCTACACTTCTGTAGATAGACATATATTCTGTAGATGCGCAGACATTTAAATTGTGTTTAGTTTTAAGATTTGTTTTTATTTAGTTTTAGTCACTGTATGGTCTTCCGGCAAAATAAAAATAAAATAATATCATCTATATGTATAAAACATAGCCCTTGTGGTAAGCAAATATTGGTGTTAGATACGTAGTTTGTGAATGCCCACCGCTTCCCGTGGAGGCAGGCGCTTACATATTTTATATTTACCTTAATTATTTTCCCCAGATTACTATCAACTGGGTCCAACATATCTCTAGTAATATCAGCACAAGAGCTTCCCGGGGTTGCTTCTGGCAGTAACACATTATCTTCACCTGTAAAGAAAAACCACTAAGTACTTTGCTCGGAGCAAGCAAATGGAATACAATTATTTTATATTACTGGGATTAAATTGGGATCACAGAGCAGGAAGTATTATGCACTAATAACTTGAAAGTTTGTTTTTGTCTCAGGATATAAAATTTTCGCTGGAGCGACAGGGACAAGTTATTATATTCCTATATAAAATAATTAATAAATAAAATTAGTAAAAATAGTAAATAAATAAATATGTAGAACTCTTTATTATGCGTACCAAAATCTAAAAAGCGTAGTTAAAAAAAAAAGAATAGTTGACATCCAACTATGCTAATATTATAAAAGCGAAAGTTTGTTTGTATGTATGCATGTCTGTATAAGTCACTCTGTTACCCTTAGGTAGCTGGATACCGGGAATAACACATAGCAATAACATTTTTTATCCCGATATTCCTCCCGCGGGAGAAAGCTCGGGGCGCAGCTAGTATTTATTATAAAGGCGAAAGATTAAATATTTTTAGGTTTGGATCCCGATTTGTGTTTCAATCACGAAAAACTAATGAATCGATTTCGTTGAGACGTGGTATGCAGATAGCTTGAGACAGGGATTATTAACACATAGGTTACTTTTGGGGGAGTGAGGGATTGGATTGGCAATCTACCGCACAAGACCGCGAGCTATGGAAGGGGATTAGAGAGGCCTTTGCCCTGCAGTGGGACACTACAGGCTCCTAATAATATAATATAATAATAATAGGTTACTTTTATCCCGATATTTCCGCGAGGTGCAGTTAGCTAGCAATGAAATAGAAAACTTGAATCGAAAGTGGTATATACAGGCAGCGGCGCGGCTTTAAAGTGGTCTCTTCCAAGCAATATAGGGAGGATAGGATTACCTATAGTGTCATGTTTGTCCATATTAAGTGACGATGTGTTGCTGTTCCCTTCGCTATCTTTACTGTCCTCGGTTTGATCAAATGTCTCATTGTGACGTCGTGAAATACACATTAGGCTTTGTCGTACTTTATCTATTTTGTTATCCAAGTCATTTGAAACGTAATCGTCGCATTTGTAACTGAAATTAAAGTAAAATTGATTGTTTGGCAATGGATGCAAATCATCATTTTCACTGAGGTCCACTTGGCATGCTCCAAAGTAGGTACTTACGCTATTTTTCACCATATTAATCATATTCGTGCTAATGATGGGACTCGAGTAGGGTTGCCAACCATACTATAAAATATATAGTATTATGCTATATTTCAGCCCTGCATACTATATACCTTCTTTAGATAAAACATAAATTACGCAAAAATACTATATTTCTACTTTAGAAAGATCATTTTGTTTTCATGGAAAAAATCTGGTGAAAGTGCGACAATTTTCCTTTATTAATAGTATCATTGGTTCACCTAAATGATTTACCCTTAGGCGAACAAAACACCCACAACTAACTAGTAACAAAGAATTATGATCAGCATAAATACTTGTCCCCATTGGGAATCGAACTGCAAACCTTCTAAGTTGCATCCAGGGTTTCGCCATACGCAGCACAGAGGTTGTTAATACTAAATGATACAGATTTGAATCCTCCAAAACCACTCTTTTTTTTAATTATGTAATGCATTTTAATAATAACAATAACAGCCAAGGGCAAGGCTGCAGATTTCAAATATTTTAAGGCTGTTTTTTTTTATATCTTTATATAATTTCTGATTATTTGAGTTAATGGTTGATTTAAATCTATAGAATTTATCTATGCCCTCTATCAAAATATCTCTTAGGAAAGTGCCTACGGAAGATAGTGGTCGTTAATAATATCAGAAAACTCAAGGTGACTGGCAGCCCTGCTAAATTGTTATCTTTATAGGTTCAAATCTTACCAATAAACAGAGTAAACATCGCAGCTAATGCATAGCTGATGGCCACAAGATTCAGCGTGTAGTTTTGCATGGCCATTGGCATAGCGGCCACAATTGACTACTCCACACTTCAGACACAGCCAGTTCTGAGCCGATATTGAACATTCTGTGGAATATTTTAGTTATTTATTATTATTTTATCTCATATATATGTCCAGTATCATGGGGCTATGGAGCCCCTGACCTTAGGCATGCATGGAGCTGAAGCCAACATGTAGAGCCCTTTTGTAATAACAATTTTACTCACAAACAATGAAGTGGAGACCAATTATTATATTTGTCTTATCTATGTTACAATTGTACATAAACTTATCTATGCTTTCCAGTATTATCTTATCCTAGTAATATTATAATAGTGAAAGTTTGTTTGTAAGTATGCTGTAAGTCTTCACACAAAAACTACTGAATTAATTGCTATGAAACTTGGTATGAAGATAGCTGGAGATTTTGACGAGATTTGTACGAGGATTATGTTGAATTAGTATGTCCAACATAATATGCTACGATGTGACGCGATATTCAAAGGCTTCGGGATAACAAGAGTGGAAATACGGGGTGCTGCTAGTCAATTTTACTGGTTACTTATTGTCTAATATAATAACGTGTCCCTTATGTATATTTTATGCTCAGTCAGACCAACTGCGCAAAAACCAAAGTTAGCAGGAAATTGTAACGCGATGCGTACATTGACTCATTTGATTTATTCTTCTAATCAGAATTCGAAACATAGTCGCGCAAACATGAAAGGGGGGTAGGGTGAATGCCGACCGGCCGGGACCAGCAGCGCCTTCTAAGCTATACAGCTATACCATATGGAATTTGTAGGGCTTGTTTATGTCGAAAATAGCAATATTAGGCAACGAATAGAACATTGATCTAAAGCATCGAACGCGTCAGAAACTATCGTCACGGTCACCCATGCCGCGCGCCCCTCCCCACTCTCAAACAGCTGATTAAATAAAACTTCGCCGAAGATATTGATTTTTGTAAACTAACCTCGCAATTTGAACGTAACAAGCCTATTTCTCACTGACTCTATACTCCTAAAACCGGGCCTAACCAATTCAAATCAAAGAATAGAACAGTTACCTGAGCAAATTAGATTCTTTGTGTTTGCAGAGTCTTCGATATTAAAATCTTCCACCTTGATGTTATCTAATAAATGAGTGCATTCCATGATTCATAGTTTTTATCGATCACGATCTAAACAACAATATCTGTTTCATAAAACAATTCGAAGTAAGTCTATTTTCACCATAATTTTTTAGTAAATCACAATCACATCACACAACTTTGCAAAGCAAAAATGAGGAAGGGAAGGAGGAAGGGGAAGGAAGCCAATTTTTTTTTTCGTAGTAATAAAGCGAATCAAACAAGATTGATATGAGAATTCCTCGATTCTTCGCATGCATGTGATTGGTGGACCACCAAAACCGGAAGTTCGAAACATAAAATGTTTTGCTCATATTCGGATACTCTTATTGTTTGAGGGAGACATTAGATATGCTTTTTCTTTATAACTTTATTTATTACATGAACAAAATAACTCTATTACTTTTAACAAATACAACATGAACTAACTAATAACAGGATTTATTTAAAAAAATATTAGATATTTATTTTTAATAATAGTAGGTAACTACTATTTAATACTGTGGCATTATAATAGTTCTGCACTGAAGTGTACTGATATCCGAACATGGACAAAAGAGGCCCGTGCAAGAGGGAGATTTGAAAACTTGGGAGTAAGCTTAGGTATAATAAATTCTACACAACTTATCGCTAGCATTATGTATGTAATTTTTTATACTCTAAGTTCTAATAATATAAAGCTGCAAGTTTGTATGTGTTTGTTACTCAATCACGCAAAAACTACTGAACCGATTGCGATAAAACTTGGAATATAGGTATTTGGATACGAGGAAAAACACATAGGCTACTTTTTATCCCGATATTCCCGCCGAAACGGGACTTACGCGGGTGAAACCGCGGGGCGCAGTTAGTATCAGAATAAAAAGTCTAAGCTTATGTGTTATTTCGGTCTCAAACGATCTATATCACGGAACACTATTACTCCTAGCGGAGTAAGATCTATATACTACTTATATTCCAAGTTTTATCGCAATCGGTTTTTACGCGATTGAATAACAAACACACACGAATCGATACTTTCAGCTTTTTAATTAGTAGATGAGGAGGAAATATTAGTTAGTGGGACAGGATACTCATTGAGGACAGGTGATCTCTCAAACATATTCCATGTTCCATAGCGAAATAAAAATTAAATAAAAAAAACCGTTGCAGCGCCGATATTGTATAGCGTAATAATGAAATGAGTTTTGCTACGGGCTATGATGAGTCGACGGCGATGTTAACACCTAAGACCGTTAAAACGTGATGAACATCATTGTTTGCGGTAGCATTAGCACAGTAGCTGATTACAACTGTCTTCTTTCTGATACTATAGTACCACTAAAGTAGAGATATATAATAGTCCTAGTTATTCTGATCAAGGAATCAGAAGTAAGCACCACAACAGTATTGTCCATTCAAAGGAGATCCATACAAACCATTAACAAAATACCTAGGTTTTTGCTTCAATGCAAAATGACTGCAAATCTCCACCACTTAGTGAAAACGCTTAGAAATCGACACTGAAATGCTTATTACAATATTAGGGTTTAGCTTCAATAAAAAAAATAGCAACATTATTTTTATGTAATTTATTATACTTAATTACGTCTACCACCATATCCACCCTGTGTGGCGGGTTGAGTCAATTGAAGTCCATTGATGTTGCTGAAGTCCAGCATCTTCAACATCTCCTTGGTGTCGGGATCAACCTGTCACAAATGCAGCAAGATTAGTTGTACTGCTGATAAAATGAATGGATTGTTCTCCAAAATATCATACATCCTACAAATATTATAAAGCTGAAAGTTTGTGAGTATGTGTGTATGTTACTCTATAAAGTAAAAACCGTAAAAAGTAAAATGAAATGTATGTAGATAGCTGGAGACCTGGAATAACACATAGGCTTCTTTATTTCCCGATATTCCCGCGGGATCGGGACTTACGCGGGTGAAACCGCAGGGCACAGCTGGTACTTATTACCGCAAAGCTACCGCGCAGAAATTGTCTGGCTTTAACATTGACAATTTCTCCTCACATCTTGATTCTCCCACTAGCAAAAGTAACCATCATGTTAAAAGGATCTATTTTGAGGTATATCCGTATTCTACAAGTCAAACATGTGGTGAAGATTAACAATCACCTCAATGATATCATGTTCTAGGGCAGAAACTTCAGGGACGTAGTTGTCACGCCGTTCACGCTCCTCTTCCTGCAGCTTGATGGAGATTCCACGAACTTGCGAGTGTCGGAGACGCCTCATCAGGTGGGTGGCAAACCTGGAATACAGTTTACATATTTAGACAAAGTGAAATAGAAGTGGTCTTCATCTGCTGAAAACACAGTTTTTAATTTTCATTCAGCAATATGCGATATCAACATTAGTAGTCAAAGACTAAGTTTACTTTCCCTCACAAATTCAACCTTGCACTCGACTTGTTTTGTATTAATTTTGTACTGTAAACTTCATATGATTATATTTTTCTCTACAGATTTACTCTTTATAACGGTATGCAATATTAGATAATAGGTACTGAATTAGATCTTCTAACTAGTGGTTCATGAGAATACAACAATTTGATATCAATATTTACTGCAAACTTTGTCTTTTTATGTTTGTCGCAATTTAGGTTACTGTAGTTCATATTACTGCACTTCTGAGTTAGTGCTTGCGGTTGAAACCTATTTTTTATTATTTTGTATAGATCTGCAAGAGTTATTGACCTGCTGACTAGGTTAGGTCACTTTACTTACCCAGCAATTTTGTTACGAAGAGGCTTAGTGGGAATGATAGCAATTTCTTCACATATTCTCTTGTTGGTATCAAAATCAAGAGTCAATCTTGTGTAGTATTTTTCAATGATGATTTTAGCCGCTTTTTTGACGGTCTTGGTTCTGACACGACCCTGGAAATTAAAGTTTTCCAGTAAATAACTACGTTTCGGTAAAGGAAAATCATTGCTGGATATAGCGCACGAATTTATACGACACTTTTTCACAGGATTCTAAAGATTTTATACGATTTTTCTATCAAATTTTGTAAAATTACCATGATTGAAGCACTCGCGCACTGTTTTTGACAGATGCAAAAGACTGAAAGAGTGAATGAGTTGATAGGTATTTGACAGTTCGTCTATACTTTTGTTAGTCTATGATTTGTCTTCGAGAAGGCTATGGTATGTTTACACGCTTTTAGTGCATAATTAGGATATTTAACATTTAATTTTTCAAAGATAAGATGAGGTATGTTATATTAATATCAAATAAGTATAGTGTTATGTAATAAATAGTATGACAACACTGTTTAAGTAGAAGGTTCACTTGTCAACTACTATTATCACAAATGTCTGACACTTACAGTCTAGGTCTGGTCTAGGTCTTGTTGGAGTGCTGAATGCTGAATGTTTAACGAAACAAACTTACACCACAAGCACAACCAATTCCGCCCACGTCTGCGCCGATGCAAAAAAAATATAACTTGTCTATAACCATGATTATTCATTCGCTCCCTCTGAAATGACTTTTAGTTCGTTCATTCACTCATTTATTCACTGCTGAATTTGCCGCGTCTGCTTTGCACGTTGTGTTAAAATTAAAATTAAATAATACACAAGGCCCGTGGAAGCCTAATATAATTAAAAACTGCAAACTCGAAGTCCGACGTTTGCTAAACTTTCATTCCCAGTGCCGTAAATAACACAAATAAAGATGTTTTGGGGTAAGTTACAATCCACCGGTCGAAATGGTTTTGTCTACCACGTGTTGGGTATTCACGAATTGAGCTAAATTGCACCATAATCCTGTAATGAAAAAACTTAAACTTTACCTAATGAGTAAGATCACTCATTATTAGTTTATAGTAGTAGCCTGTAAGTACTGGTTGTAAAATTACTCTACATCATTTTCCAAAATGTCGTTACAACCGGTCACATCTCAAAATGTTACTCTTATCCATATAAAAAGGCTATAACTACCTCCATTTAGTAATCAGAACATTCTACTCCCTCAATAGTATAACAGGTATCTAAATCACGAGCAATTAAATCTAAAAACAACCCACTACTCTTCCTAGTAAGAGCCTACATAGAATTTCCTTAGAAAACTCTTATAAAACTTACAGGACTGATTATGGAGCCAAACAAGCGGTACACCCAGGTGGTGGAAAAGCCTTTCCATATCTCCCAAGCGGCGATGGATGCGTCAACGGGTGACAATGATCCGTGCCAAGTCATGGTGGTGGTTGACGGCAAGAACTTTCTCGTTTGTACTCTGCAGAAAAATAAGAGTATCCAGGTGCCTTTGGACCTGTATTTCAAGACTGGGGACTCTGTCTCTTTCTTGACTAATGGTGAGTTTTGAATCATTGCTTGTTTTTGTATAATGCAACAATTTGTAACGGGTAAGTCCTTTTAATCCGAAAGGGGGTTGTTCTAGACGTCTAGGCTAACAACTTTTGTTCTTCGACTTGAAAATTCAAACTTTTTTTTTTTAAATTTTGAGATTATGTTTCACTGTAAAAACAGATGATTTTAAAAATAAAGATAATTAAAGTTTTGATTGTAAACCATCAAACTAAATAAAAGGACAACATAAGGTCAATGACCTCGAACTCTCAGAAACAGCTGATTTTCAAGTAAACTTTACACCTAAATTTTTCGAAAAGTACTTCAAATTTCCAAAAGTCCTAGAACAAAAGTTGTTCGCCTAGACGTCTAGAACAACCCCCTTTCGGATTAAAAGAACTTACCCATTACACCTTGTATTGTGATGATGTATGTGAATTTGTTTGTTAATACATATATGAGGCTAGATGTAGAAGGCACCATACACTTCCATTCGAAGTTAGACATAATGTTTCCAGGTTTTATGGAAAAATCAGATACCTCCTGTCCCTGCTGCATATAAGAGTTGCTCCTAGATCTAAGATGCGAGGGAACCGTAATCCATCATGCCTGGGTTTACATCATGCCGCTACTTAGTATAGAAAAAACTCTTTTCTAATAAGAGCCGCTAACAGCTTCAATGTGCTGGTTGATTATTCGGATCTGGATTTGTTTATCACCTCAGTCAACAGTATCAAAAGAACATTAGCGAATCGATGGTTGAGTGTGGACTCGTTAACTATGTAACATTTGTGTTTTTGTGGAGCTGAGTTGCAGCTGCACCTATTTTTGTAATGGTTCATAATTAATAAGGTAGATTTATATATCATTATTACTGTAACTGTTTGTCGTCCAAGTAAAATAAAATAAATATATAAAATACTTCATTGTAATGCTGCTGAACCACTTGTGATGAAAAACTTCTTGAATAACACAATTTTTAGGGGAGCAAGAGATTCGTGGCGATATTACTTTATTTCCATACAACGCACCGCCGCGCATCGCCGTGTGCAGACACGTTTATTGAGATTGTATAGAAAAAAATAATTTGACTTGTATTAGTGCAAAAAACTCACAACTCGAAATTTGAATTTGACTTGTATTAGTCTAAAAATAAACTCACAACTTGCAATTTCATAATTGCAAAATCAAAGGTAATTTCTATTAGCAAAAACTAGCCTAAATGTATGTTTAAGTTATTCACCTCAGATTTTTTCTTTTTTTACGGCTGAAAATTGAAATACCACTTAAACTTTAAGGCTACTTAAATAATTAAGCAGCTTTTAAATATAAGATTATTATTAGACTCTCTCAAATTTGGGTTAAGTAGTGTTTCGGCCATCATTAGACCCATAGTTAGACTATAATGTACTGCCGTTAATAGCTTAATTGCAGTAAGTATGCCCTTAATGGTAACTAACTGTAACTATGCTATTAATGTCAATGTACTGGTATTGATGTAATTCTTCATGAGCTCATCATCTAAAACACTGCCTTTGCAGCAAAATATCTAAAATAAAAATGTATTAAAATTAATAAGCCTATTAATTTAACTAATGTTAATTTTGTATCATTCCAGGCAAGTGCAATGTCCACTTAACTGGCTACTTGGACCCTGAGTTTGAGGATGAGCCGTCGGATGAAGAAGAGGCAGAAGAGGAAGAAGAAGAAGAGGAAGTCCCTGCCCTAGTGCCTGCCAAGGGGAAGAGGAAACTAGAGAATAATGTTGACGCTTCTGCAAATAAGAAGGCTAAAGTTACCAAGGTAAGAATGAAAGAGCTATAGTTTTTCTTGTTATTAGTTTTTTATTGCTCCAAACATTTATACTAGAAGTATTTTATACAAAAAGTTCAAATTTTTTTGTCTTAGGTATTCGCGATTTTGCATAATAAAACATCATAATTTGTCTGTTGTCTGTAGAAGAACCAGGCTCAGCTTTTCCATACTTTTAAAAATTTTACCAATTCGAAATGGTATCCACTTGCACCATTAGTTAACGAGTTAGATCTTAACCCTAGAGTTAGATCTTAACCCTAGAGTTAGACACCATTAAAGCAGAAACGTGTGCAAATATTTCAAGCTATGTGAGTAAAACCTTGGAATATATACAAGATGTAACAGGTAAGCCCTTTTCATCCGAAAGGGGGTCGTTCTAGATGTCTAGGCGAACACCTTTTCTTTTACGACTTTTGAAAATTCGAACTTTTTTTTTGAAAATTTTGAGATTATGTTTCACTGGAAAAACAGCTGTTTTTGAAAATAAAGGTAATTGAAGGTTTGATGTAGTAGACCAAACTAAATAAAGGAACAACATCAGGTCAATGACCTCGAACTCTTAAGAAACAGCTGATTTTCAAGTAAACTTTACACCAAAATTTTTCGAAAAGTACTTCGAATTTTCAAAAGTCGTAAAACAAAAGTTGTTCGCCTAAACGTCTAGAACAACCCCCTTTCGGATTAAAAGGGCTTACCTGTTACATCTTGTATATATATAGCTTAGCATAACACAAGCTGTGTCTTTTTGCAGATCAATTCTTAGTCTGTATTCTAATCATACTTGAATATTTTTCAACAGCAAGACAAAAAAAAACAGCCTGCCGCAGCAGGCAGCTCAGACGAAGACTCAGATGAAGAAGAAGACCAGCTCCAGAAGATCCTGGATGGAGAGGATATTGATACTGACGAGAATGATGAGTCATTCAAGGTCAACACTTCAGCTGAGGGTGATGACGACAGGTGATTTTTATACATTAAGGAACTCAGGATTCAAGACTTTTAAGTCCTCCCTTTACATGGATATGTTAAGATCTGCCTGCCTTTACATTATTTGGTTAAGAATTACGCCGGGGGGCGGGACAGTTGTCCCAATGAAAACTATGAACTAATTTGAAAAATGTATGTGGCTTTTGATACGCGGGTTTCTTCGCGATGTTAGCCATCTATGTAAAACCAATGTTATCGGCTCACATATTATCATTTTTTAAACCGAATTTTGAAAGAAATCGCTTATATCAACATTTTAGACTAATGAAGATAGTTTTATAACAAAACATTTTATTTCCTCCAGTGATGAAGACGAGGATGATGATGACGAGGAAGAAGAGGATGAAGATGAAGCTGACAAGGATGATGAGGAGAATGACACGTCAAAAGAAGCGGACACAACACTTGACACTAGCAAGGAGGAAACAATCGACATGTCCAAACTTAGCAAGTCACAGAAAAGGAGACTTAAAAAGAAACTCGCGCAACAGAATAAGGACAAGCCTCAAATGAATGGAACAGCTGAGAAACCTAAGGTATTGTAAAAAATTTAATAATTCAGAAATGTAGTAGTGTTTATGGGTCTAAGATATAGGCATATGCAAAGCTAGAAGAGTGAGAAGATAGGGCGAATTATTACGACTGGCTTTTAAAAAGAAACATACTGAAATAAGTTGTATATCTGGCTTGTATAATGATAGGAAATGCACAACTTACTAAGATCAAATAACAAAGTTTTATTTTTCGTTTTTGCATTATTATAATTTATGATTGTATTTTACAGAAAGAAACCCCACAAAAAGAGAAAGGCGATAAGAAAAAACCTGAAAAGAAAGAGCCACAGGAAGCTGGTGAGAAAAAAGAAAAGAAATCACTTGCAGGAGGTGTTTCTATTGAAGACACAAAGGTTGGGTCTGGACCAGTAGCTAAGCAAGGAAAAGTTGTTATGGTATGTAATGTTGTTATTTAATAATGTTACTAGTTGCGTCCCACGGTTTTACTCAGATATTAATTACAATAACTACAGACTAATTAAAATACTGAGTACTAAGTACTGATGCAGAAATTGAAATTATCTTCACTACAGGTATACTACGAAGGTCGCCTGAAGAGTAACAACAAGATGTTCGATAACTGCCTGAAGGGTCCCGGGTTCAAGTTCCGTCTTGGTGGCAAGGAGGTGATTAGCGGCTGGGACGTCGGTATCGCGGGGATGAAGGTTGGAGGCAAGAGGAGGATTGTCTGCCCGCCTAGTATGGCGTAAGTTAGCATTTTGTTTAGAACACAATATAAACTTCACTGCTCGATTAGAATAAAAAAAACTGATTTCGTTTTTTGATTGAATAATCCAAAAACGAAATCACTAAACATAATTTCACAGTGAGAAATCAGCTATTTCGTGAGTTTTTTATTTAATAATTGGAGCGCACTTGCGTCGATCGTGGTTTTGAAAGAGTTAAGGAAAGAGTTTACGACGCATTGAAAATGTATGGAAATAATTTGATTTTCTTATTTTGCAGGTATGGAGCGAAAGGTTCACCTCCAGTGATTCCTCCCAACTCAACTTTAGTGTTTGATGTTGAACTGAAGAATGTTAAATGAAGAGTATTGTTTTAATGATTTGTTAAGTGTGATATGGACTTTGTTTCGGATAAGGGCTTGTTTAGATTAGGGACTTTAGTCTGGCAAAAATGTAACTTCTGACAATTTACATATACTTCTTATCAAAAAAATCGTAACAGACAATAACTATTGGATGGGATGAGTTATAGTTATTTTATTTCCTCTTTTATTGCATGAGAGCAGTCATTAGAGCCCAGGGAGTCAATACGAAATATTGAATAAACATTTTTTTAACTTTTTTTCTATTTCTTCTAACATTTCTCCCAAAAAAAAATAAGGGTAACATCGTACCTGTTGGACTGTTGAAACAAGGTAGCTAAAGAAATTAAATTATATTTTGAAACATTAATCTTCGTTAAACATTACCTTATAATATCCGCAACAAACTGGCTATAGTTTTATTTATTTATTATATTTAATATGAGAATAAGTTAAACTCTTTCAAACTTATACTTCTGAGGTGTATCGATTTTTTTGATTTAAATTGTAGTTTCTACATAAAAAGGACTAAAGTGTCACAGTGGTCTGTTTAACTGATAAGTTTTATGAGTACACATTTCAATTGTATTAAATAATAATCCCTTTTTTAAATTGGCTGTTATTGTTGACATTTAGACCATATAATGGTTTGCCTTTTGTTATTATTTCCGTTGTTCCGTCCGTGTCTGCTTTTGTTGCTGTTTTGACAATTATTTTTTTAGCGTGGGTGTAGTAACAAAGTAACAAATTATTATAGAGTTGCCCTTATAAAAACTTTAAGACAATACTGCTATATTTGTAGTAGCTTCGACAGTATAATGAGTAACAACAAAAACCACAAGAGTAGTTCCTTCTAGTAATATAAAAAAAAACTTAGTGATGACAGTGATTTGGAACTATTTTAGATAAAATAAAATTTACAGACTAAAGTCCCTCGTCTGGACAAGCCCTAATTATTAATATAGACAGTTGCCATTTCGTATGACGTATTGCTGGTCAGCAGTCTGTTTTTATTGTTAGGAAAGATGCATCTAGCTAGATTTTGTAGGTTTATTTTATTTCTATTCTCAAATTAATTCATACTAGCGCAATGTTGTGGTGCATCTAAGTGTCAATGCGAAAGTAAACAAATTCATCCTTATCTAGAGTTTTAAAACTTAGATGCATTTGGACTCTGCGCTTGTTATGTATTCACCCTAAAACCTATATCAGATAGTGCTAGTATTTTTGTCAAGCAACATTATTACCAAATTATTGTCTTTGTTTGTGTTTAGTTATTCTTTGTTACTACTTGCTACTTGTCTAATAGACTAGCATAACCGACCTAGGCTTTTAGATGGGTTAAGGGTTAAGTTGCCCCCTCGAAACTTCACCAATTGCTTTCTCTTTTCCACTGATGTAAAAGGTCTCTTACGGAGTGAGAAGTCTTTGTATGGTTTATACTTTTATCTAAGCTTAAATAATTAAGTGTAACATGAAGAATATGATTGCATTTTTGCTGCAATAGCTAAATCCACCTATTAGATATTAATGATGATATTGTTTAGGAATATTACAGGAAATCTGCAGTTGTTTCTTCAATTGGTCAAGTTTTATTTAGAATCGAATTAAATTTATTTTAATATTTGTACAGTCCCCATACAAAAGCTGTGTATCCTGGGCTATGTGGTATTTCATCCAGGTTTTATTATATTTACCAAGTTTTATTTTACATAAAGATGCATCTTAAACTTTGTTAGGTAAGTAAGTGTATAATAATAAATAAGCAGCATTGAACTGGACATTCAATAAAATATTATAATCAAATAATCTTTTATTTCCACTCTAAAAGCTTTATTAAATACTTGTTGGTGATGAGGGGTAAGGTTGAAACTCTGTTAGAATAGTGAGAACATGCTTTGTCTGTTTTCATGACAAGGACTTTCAAAATTGGCAGACAGAAACAAGAAGTGGTCAAATCTAATATTATAAACGTAAAAGTTAGTATGTATGTGACATTAATTTTCATGCCAAAATTATCAAACCGATTGTGATGAAACTTCGAATATATATATATATCGGGATTAACACAGGCTACTTAATAAGTAGCCTGTGTTAATCCAGGTATATATATATATTCGAATAATAATATCCCCATATTTTAGCAGCTGTGGGGTTTGTAGTTACTCATACTTTATGTTAATTTAGCTAAAATGTATATGTGGATTATTGATCTCAACCTAAATGTGGATGTAGGTACATATTTATAACTGGGTAACAGTTCCATCAAAATGAGGAAAAATAAGTAATTTTGAATATTAGCTCTCCACTTTCTCTATCAAAACAAATACAAGGAAAATAATGACTTCAATACAACAATTTGTTTCTGATTCAGGAGTTGGTGAGGTTGATTTTACAAACAAAGAAACAATAATTGGATTTAAAAGTATTTTATTTAACTAAAATTATAGACTTTCTAAACACTACAAATAATAAAACATGTAAAGTAGAACAAAGCAAAGGAATGATATAACATAAGCATAGTTTAAAACACAAGTGGGACACGTGCGTATATATACCTAATACATTTCTCTTGATTTTGATTATTATAAATATAATACTTAAAACAGCCCTGTGATTTTAATAATGAAGCAAGTATGCATTAGGTACTACTGATTTTATTAAAATTGCTCCCATACATAATGTCAAGGTATAATTATTTACAAAATAAAAATAACAATAAAACCCAATTGGTTAAATATTAATTATTTACTAGGTATCTTGTTGTAGTTATTCTGCCTTTAGTCTCTCAGGTTTGGTCGCAGTATCGTTCTTATCTTGACTAGAAGATTCAGTAGACTCAGCAGCCTTCTTACTAAATGCACAAACGCCTCCTTCGCAAGCAAACGGGAATTCGGTCTTCACAACATTTCCTTGCTCGTCTTTAACAGCCCAAGGGTTCCAAAATCGTAATACGTATGGCTGGATAAACCTATGCCATAGAAAAAGTAACGCTGGAATAATGAAACACGGTACACAAACCATTTTGTTGTAATAACACAGCACAGGCACAAATAAGTCTGTTCGTATTATTTGGTTTACTCAATTAATTCAAGGCTTTGTGTGTTTCGGCCAAGGTTAATATATAGGTAGCTAAAATCAGAGTTTAAATGCTAATTTCCTCTATTTTTGAATGATTTGTTGTCGATGTAAAATAATGTGTAAGTGACTTTAGTTTTTCTTCATTTTGACGTTTTGTCAATTTTGACATATTACAAAATTGACAGTGACAAAATAGAGTATAATTTATTTATTTCTTATCGGTTGTGAACCGATTATGGCCATTAGGAAATTAGCCAGTGTCAAGTATTCTAATATATTATGCAAGTTATTTGCATCGAAACAGTCAAGTCGTCATAGTTAAAGTCAAGTCTAGGGAATCATTTGTAAACACGGCGGCCATTTACAAATAATCTTCACGGAGCCTTGGAGACAACACTAAGTTAATGTTTTGCACCGATTTTCACTTTCATTCCACTTGTACACCTTCACGAAACTAAATTGATTAATATGCCCCCGAAATTAAACAATTTGCACGCATATGAACTAGGTTTCACAAAAATGAAAATTTAGCACCACATCTCCTCAACGAGTTCCCGCCAAGACCCAGTGACAATTCAGAGTATAATGGCTTGGCACGATTTGAGCATAGCCGTTCTTTATATTTGATCCGAATCCAAGTATCAAAATTGGACCGAAAAGGTTAAGTGCAGGTTTAGTACCACGGAGGTATAAATAAGAGAGTTTTGGCGGGAATGCGCTGAGGAGATGTGTTGCTAAATTTTCATTTTTGTGAAACTTAGTTCAAATGCGTGTAAATTGTTTAATTTCGGGGGCATATTAATCAATTTAGTTTCGTGAAGGTGTACAAGTGAAAATTAAAGTGAAAATCGGTGCAAATCATGGACTTTAGTTTAGTGTTCTATCCAAAGCTCCGTGAACAAACATTGTAAAAAATGGCCTCCTTTTTACAATGATTCCCTTGACTTGACTTTAACTATGACGACTTGACTGTTTCGTTCGATGGAAATAACCTGCAATTATTGATAATACTTGACACTGGTAAATGTCCGAAAGGAAAAGCCATTTTAAAGAAGAAGAGGTATAAATAAGTCTGTCTTTAAGACAAACAAAAGCAGGAGTCTCACCTCACCTCAAAAGTAGGGATAGGGAAGTGATATTTCCGAACATTCCAATCCAAATCATTTAAGTTTCATCGCAATCGGCGCAGTGAATGGTTGCTTACAAACATCTTCACCTATGACTTCGCGTTTTAGGGAAAGGTATGTTATGTGCAAAAATATTATGAAACAAAGATAACTTTAATAATAAAGTAACAACTCTTAAAATGTAACAGTAAAAAGTAAATATCGTAGGTACAATAAGAAGTAACTTTAAGAGTGTATAATGTACTTTAAATGTTTAAATTTATTAATAAACTAGCTAGATATTAAATATGAATTAAATAGGTAACTCTAATACCCTGTATCTTGCGTAAAAGGATTGTATATGCATTCTTACCTAGCTAACGAGTGACATTTGTGAAACTAACAGCAGTATTCACAAAAGACTAGAACTAGATAATGAGCAAAAATATGAAAAAGCTGAGTCGACGCATACTCATAGCGGTTTATGAATACGGCTGTCAGGCTAGTCGCAGACGAATGATGAGTTTGCGTCGCTCGTCTGCAATCTTGCACGCCTCAATAGTCTGCTAGACTCAATTTTTACACGCATTTGATTGCACTAGATATAGTAGTTTGATACTAAAATGAAAAGACTACGGTTACGGTGAAGAAAAGAAACTGTTAAGAGACGTTTTAATTAAAACCCTTCCAAACTCATTAGAATATCGGTAGTTGTAGGTACAGTCAGCATCAAAAGTTGTTGACCGCATTCTGATATTCAATCTATAGTATATTCTTATTTATTATTATTAAAATGTCTAAAAATCTGAATCTGGTTATTAATTTTATTATTGATGCTGACTGTAGTTAATAGATCGTTGCGAGGCTAACTATTAGGTGAACTGTGAGTTAAAGATTTACCTACTGGTTTAATAAATATGGGAGTGAACAATGAGTCTATTAAAGTTATAGAGACGTCATTGCAGAACAAATCATTATTGAAAAACGGCACAGTTGTATGCTATACAACCTCATTATTTATATTCATTCACATAATTTTAAAGAAGAAATAGACGAAACTATTGTTATCTCTTTCTAAAACATAAAGACTCAATGCTACTTGCATGACGTAAGAAAGAGATGTCATAATATTATTATGACATCTCATATAAGAGAGAATGATAAAACGTCAAAGTCAAAAACTTCGTTGAGTTTTGGAAAAAAAACTTTTTCAGAAAATAAACTAAAATAAATAAATACAGCTTTACTTACGTACTTAATGAAATATTTTTGCCAGTTTTAGGAGTATAATTCGTGCATCGCCTAAATACGCACGAAGGTATTGTTGTCTGTGAATAATGTTGTGAAAGTGAACTAAATGTACTGTGGTACAAGCGGGTGATCGTGACGTGAGCTGGGATGGAACTAAGACTTCTCTGGCTAGATAGCTTGCATTTGTGTAGACAAGAAATTTGCCCTATTACGTATCTAGAAGTTTTTACATATCTCTGGGAGTGAAGCTCTCTGTTAAAATCTGTCGATTTTTGATCGGTTATGAAATTAAAACGTTTCTTAGCAGCTTCGTGATGTATTAATTTCTTGACCGTGCTACAGTCCAACATAGTCTTTAAATAGGTAAGTACTCGATTCTTATATTTTCACAACCGAAAATGAAAGTAATTTTACATAGCTTATTATTAAGTACGGTTAAATACTGAAACACTACTTAAAATTTTAGGGCCTCTAAAAATACATAATTACTTAGTATTTGATCCGCCACCAAGACTATTGTAACATAGTCGAAAGGTCGAGGCAAGAGAATTAAAAAATAACAATAGGTAAAAAAGACCCGGGAAAAATATAAATTTTAGTATTTGAATTAGAAGCTGTGTTTAAATTTTAAGTACGTTTCAAATCGGTGATATAAGGACGTTCGTACGTGAGAATAGTTTTATTAAGATTACAATAAAATCTAATTTATTAAAGTTAACAGAGCAATATTTATAAAAATATTAAAAAAATAACTTTATTATTTAAAAAACAGACATAGTCATGTACCTACCTAATTCTATACTCATATTTTGAGATCTTTTTTCTCACAGCACTCAATATAATTTTATTCCAGACTCCCTATATAATAATTTCCAGACACCGCGCCCCGAACAACAAAGTGAAGCAACGTTCTGCAATGTTTAATGCGTGAGTAATACGTTTCTGCGCTCAGTGCGTAACCAGCTGTTACTACTATGCTACTTCTAACTAATATTTTAAACGCGAAGTTTGCATGTATGTATGTCTGTGAATTTGTTACTCAAACACGCAAAAACTACTGAACTGATTGCGATGAAACTTGAAATATAGGTAGCTGGATACTTTAAATGACATATAGGCTAGTTTTATCTGGAATTTCCGCGGGATCGGGACTTCAAACCGTGAACCCGCGGGGCGCAGCTAGTTTGGTTTATATCATACAAACGTATGACAAGAGTAACAGGTGCCTAGCCTACTTAGCGGGGAGACGTATTACTTATGCATTTAATATTACTGAACTTGGTTTCACTTTGTTGTTCGGTGCGGGTGTCTAGAAATTTTAATTTAGGTAGTCTGAGAATTTTATAACTTCGTTCAACAACAACGCTTATCCGTACCTAATCATATAATAATTTATATTATTATAAAAATGACTATTTATGAACAACCGAGTAAATAAGTCTTTATGAATAGAATGTACACATATCACGTGTGGAGTTAGTTTGAAAGTCAATATATCGTGAAAGTCTCACATGGCACCGCGGAGATAATATCACAACATTGAGGAAAGGAAGACTGTCACAGCACCGAGTCCACATTCATCATGTTAACTAAACATTTACAAATATAATTAGCTAAAACAATGTTCATATTTAAAATCAACAAGACTTCGTTTCAACATACTATCATTTTTTCCTCCTTCCAATATCGCCACACACAGTGACTTTTTTGGTAAAGACAAATACGTCAACTGTACATCTTTTGATCTTAGTTGTTAGTCAATGCTAAACGCCGACAACTAAAGAAGACGACTTAACGGAATTCTTACGAGGTTAAGTTCCTGCAAATTGAGTCATTACATCTACCCAGTGGAACATTTTCCTTTTGGAGGTACGCACACTACACTACTTGCAACATAGTTTATGATAAGGCGGCAGGGCACGGTTCATCGTTTGCCTTGAGTGCTTCTCTCAGTGAAGGTGGCAGATCAGGCACCATATAGATAGGGTCTGTGAGGGGAGGAAGCACCAGCGCGTCTACAGAGCGCTCGTAGCTCGCGTACGCTAAGTAAAGCCGTGAGACTTCTGCAATCTCTGCCTCGGTCATGTGGACAGCGCGCAGCTGTTTCCGCAGCTCCGCCGTCGCAGACTCCCCGGATTTCCCACCAATATCTTCAAACACGAAAGACTTGCCTCGTTTCTTCGGATGCTTGCAACGCATCGGTTCGACGAACTTGTACTTCTTCGGTTTCATTTTGTCAGGTCGATCGTCGACGTCCGATAGAACGACGACTAGTCTTTTCTCCGCTCGCGAGACGACTTCCCCGCCGCTCGTCATAAGCGCATTACAAAGTTCCTCAGTCGGATTTTGGACGTCGTAGTAGACGCAGCGGGATTCCGAACTGATCGTCGAATTGTTCTCTATCTGCAGACTGTATCTCAGACGAATCTTCTTAGGTCGGGCGGTGTACTTGAGATGTACATGTATCGGTATATCAATGGAAGCGCAACCGGACTCTTGGATTTCGTAGGGCGGCTCTTGAAGAACTGCGGAGACAATTAACGATATATTTATTATAATAAAACTTGTTTACAATAATAAAAGTGAACTTTATAGCGGAGCATTATCGAGATAAGTTTGTTTTAGTCTGTGGTTCGGAGAGTTGAGTGTGGGCTATCAGAGTAAAGATAGTAACGAATAGGTACCTAAGTAACACTGAGGTTGGGAATTCACGTAATGCGGGTAGAGAACAGTTACGTAAAACACAAAGCACGACCTTTTGATAAATAAAATAACATGTCGAGGCGTTATTAAATTTAAAACAAAACATATACTTACAGATAATTTAGTATAAAATGTACCTCTCTATAAGTTTGTATTTTAAGGTTTAATTACCTAGGTGGAGCGGAAAATAGTATTAGCGTAATTAGAAGGTAATAATAATAATTGACTAATGTATTTTTTTTTATTAAATGTATATCTCATTTCATAATGGCTTTGTAGTGCATATCAAAGCTGATCATTGAACATTAAAATGATCATTAGGTTGGTATTTCGTAAGTTATTACATTCCTTTATTATACTCTAGCTTAGTCAAGTCAGCGCGAGGCCGGCCGCCGTCATAGGGCCGCTGAGGCTCTAGCGACTGCAGCCTTGGCCGCTAGTGTTGATCCCATTGCATCGGATACGGTTGCCAGTTCTGGGACCAGTGCAAGGGGGGGTGGGCTGGGAGAGGAGACAGGGACATCCCTGGCACCGACTCCGGCTTGCTCAACCATAGAAACTGGCCCCCAGGCTCTGGCAACCTGCTCCGACACCCAAGCTGTGTCATCGGCGACAGCTGCTGGGCCAGACACCAGTGCAAGGGGGACCAAACTGGGGACTGAGAAGGGGAAATCCCGACCTCCGGCCATGGGGAAGTCTACCAAAGAAACTGGACGTCTGGCTCCAGCGGCCAAGCCGAAGACCAAGGGTCTGGCGGGCAAAAAGGGGAAAGGGAAGGGGATATTGCCAGCCAGTTCCAAGGTCCTTGGGGCGGGCGGCGCGAGGTCCATCAAGTCCAGTGGCGCTGCGGGGACGGGGACCCCTAGATGCGGCGCCTGCTGGAAGAGCTGGTCGCTTCAAACCGCCGGCCTCCGTCGGCAAAGGTAAGCCAGGCCCGGCCAAACGCACTCGCCCCGACGACACCATATCGCCGAGGGGTGAGCGCAAACGGCAGAGACTGGACGGCCAGCGCCGGCAAGGCACATCTTATTCAGCGGCTGCCTCATCTGACCTGAATGTCGCCATTTCGGACGAGCATACGGGTCACATCACTCGGCAGCTAGCGGATCAGCTGCTCATCGGTATATATGACTGCCTGCTGAAGGAGTGCATGCTGCCATATGAGCAAACCGGCGCTATTGGCCCCGCGTTTGTCGGTAAGCCGGTCTACCGGGACGGACATTTGCATCTGAATGCAGAGAGCTCGTCTACGGTGGAGTGGCTGAGACGGTTCGTGGCTACGGCGCCGGCTCCCTCAAACATCAAGCTGGTGATGAAACGCCAGTGTGATGTCCCAGGTAGGGTGATCTGCGGGATCTTCATCCCAAATGAACATAGCTGGTGGAAGAGCACCGACCACCTAGGGCGGATGCTCGGCTACCAGAACCGTTGGGCCCAGACGGAGAGATGGATCCTCACCGCCATCGAGAAACGGCAGGACGGCTGGTGGATACGTCTTGCTATCCCGGAGGATCTCGTCCCGACGTTCCAGGAGAGGGACCGCCGCCTCTCTTGTCTGGCTGGTTCAGTGTACCTGAACTACCGCCAGTCGGGTGGGGGGTTCGGTCCCGAACCACCATCGCCCCGAAGTTGCTCCCAACAAACGTCCGCCATGGACGTTGAGGGACCTATGCAGCCATCGGCGGAAAAGGCAGGGAGGAGCGCGGAGGGCCTCAGTGAAGAGGAGCTGCTGAGGTCCCCTGTCCGGACGGCTACCGAACCGTCGGAGGGGGCGAAGGGTGAACAGCCACCTGGAGTGCCTTCCGTTGGGGAAGAGCTCTCGGGACGGATGGCGTTCGGGCTCTGCTTGGAGGAGGAGGAGGGGGACCACCATGATGCTCCCTTCAACGCCCCCCGCCTTTAGGGTCATCGCGGCCAACCTCCACCACAGCTCCACCGCGACGGCTCAAGCGAGACGGTGGATGGCTGGCCAACCTACAGCGGCTGCGCTGATCCAAGAGCCGTGGATCAGAGGCGGCCAAATCTGCGGGCTATCGAATACAGGAGGTAAGTTATTTTACTTCGCGGATTGCCATGCTCCTAGAGCATGCATCCTAGTATCTAAGAATGTAGACGCACAGCCACTATCAGAGTTCTGCTCTAGAGATCTGTATGCTGTGCGTATACAAGCCCAAAAAGGATCAGATTGTAGTAAGGTCGTTCTGGCATCGGTTTACATGCACCAGGATGACGAACCTCCACCTCACGGTATGTACAATCTGATAAATTTCTGCGAGAGAGTCGGAATGGAGGTGATAGTGTGCACCGACTCCAACGCACACCACCCGCTGTGGGGGATGGCTAAATGCAACCCTAGAGGTGAGAAGCTAGTAGATTACTTGTTAACTACTAATCTAAGCATAGTGAACAAAGGCTCGGAACCGACCTTCATCACATCAAAATGCAAAACGATCATAGACTTAACTCTAGCCACTGACAAGGCTGCCGAGCTCATACAGGGCTGGCATGTCTCGAAAGAGGCCTCCTGCTCCGACCACAGATGGATCAGGTTTGACTTGAATATGACGTTTCCGGCTGCTACTCCTAAGAGGTACCCGCGTAAAACGGATAAGGCCAAGTACGTAAAACTACTCGCTGAGCGTTTAGAGTCTCATCATTGCCCGGAGTACCTTGAAGGGATTGAAGTAGTAGAACAGCAGGTAACCACTATGACTAAAATTATAGTAGATAGTTACCACGATGCATGCCCTATCAAACCCAACGTGAGGACCAATTTAAGGGGCCAACCATGGTGGGGTCCAGACCTGGAAAGATGTCGCACCAGAGTCAGGAAAAAACTTAATAGGGCAATGAACACAGGTAATCTGCAAGACTGGGACGAATACAGAAATGTAAAATCCCAATACAAAAAGCTTCTAAGGTACAAAAAATCCATAGGTTGGAGGAGCTTTTGCGACAGCATTGTGACCTTAGACAAGGCAAATCGGGTAAGGAAAATTCTTGCCATGCAGTCATCTGCTGAGCTTGGATCACTCCGTAAGCCCGATGGTACGTATACAACAACCTCCGAGGAGACCCAAAGGGTTCTTCTGGAGTCACATTTTCCTGGCTGCAGGCTAATGAGGACATCAGTTGCTCGTGAGGAAGATATTGCTACCCATGAAGACGGTCTGTCCGTAACGGGTAAAATTATTACGGCTGAGAAGCTCAAATGGGCCATAAGCGGTTTTCAGCCTTTTAAAGCTGCTGGGCCAGATGAGATCTTCCCCGCCTTGCTTCAATGGGGACTTGGCTCCCTATCCAGCGTGCTGGTTAAGGTAATGAGGTCATGTCTCTTCTACGGGTACATTCCCCGGAAGTGGAGAGAGGTGAACGTGGTATTCATTCCTAAACCAGGTAAGAGCGACTACTCCAACCCTAAGTCATTCAGGCCGATCAGTCTCACCTCTTTTCTACTAAAGACCATGGAGAAACTGTGCGACAGGGAACTAAGGGACGGACCACTGCGGGATATACCCATGCACTGGAATCAACACGCGTACAGTGCAGGTAAATCAACAGAATCAGCACTTCACACGGTGGTAAGCTGTATTGAAGAAGCTATTGGGCAAAAGGGAATTTGTCTCGGCACCTTTATTGATATAGAGGGAGCCTTCGATAAGACTCACTTCTCTAGCATCAGGGCTGCACTGGGCAAGCATGGTGTCGATCCAACTATTATAGGCTGGATCGACAACATGCTGAACAAGCGCATAGTGCATTTTGCAGGTGAGTCTGATTCAGTGGCGGCGGCGGTTGTGAGAGGGTGTCCCCAAGGGGGAGTGCTATCGCCGCTGCTATGGAATCTGGTCATTAATGATCTTATCACCAAGCTGAACAACAACCGGTACTTCACTGTGGGGTATGCTGATGATCTGGTCATTTTAGTCTCGGGCAAATTCGCCAGTACAGTATGCGACCTAACTAGAACCGCTCTAAAAATGGTAGAGCGTTGGTGCGACGAGTATGACCTGTCAGTGAACCCCACAAAGACGGAACTGGTAATGTTCACTAATAAGCGAGTACTGGGAGAATATAGACTGCCGAAACTCTTCCAGACAGAACTCAGATTGGCAACAGAGGTAAAATATCTTGGTATTACCCTGGACAGCAAACTTAACTGGAGCAGCCACCTAAATAGCAGACTCGACAAGGCCAGTATTGTCTTCTGGCATTGTAGGAGAATGCTTGGTAAGAAATGGGGCCTCTCTCCCAAACTAACCCTCTGGCTTTACAAAACAGTCATTCGACCAACTCTTTGCTACGGAGCGCTGGTATGGTGGCCAAGAACCAAGCTGGCTACTGTGGAGGCGCAACTAGCAAAATTTCAGCGGTTAGCTTGCATGGCAACCACAGGTGGCTTGAGGACTACACCGACAGCTGCCATGGAAGTCATGCTTGACTTGCCACCACTGCATCTCCATATACGGCAGGAAGCTGCCGTAGCTGCGGTAAGGTTAAAAACACTGAACCTATGGAGAGATGGCACGGGACCCCACTCCCTGGCGCTCAGGGAGGCCTACGAGGATCTTCCAATCCTGGCATTAGGCAACGACAGGATCCCGAAAAGGTTTGTATTTGACAAAAAATACAAAATTCAGCTGCATGAGGACGACAACTGTGAGGGCCTTAATTCCAGAGAACTAAGGATCTTCACGGACGGATCCAATACAGAAGCAGGTACAGGCTCTGGGGTATTCTCAGAAGACCTGAATATCTATATTTCTGCGTCGCTAGATACCCACAATACGGTGTTTCAAGCGGAATGCCTGGGAATCATTAAAGCGGCGCAAGCCGTTACAGTCAGAAAGGTAAGAGGACTTGCCATCCGCATACTCTCCGACAGTAAATCGGTACTGCAAGCCCTGGACAGTCACACAATAAACTCAGGGCTCATTCACGAATGTCATATGCAGCTTATGATGATAGGCTCTTGCAACCAATTGACGCTGCAGTGGATCAAGGGACACAGCGGTTCAAGAGGTAATGATGCAGCTGATGAGCTTGCGCGAAGAGGGACGGACGGAAACGCTAGGCCCGCTTTCGACATACCGATACCCTTTGGTAAGGTAAGCTCACTGATTAATGAACGGACCAGGGCTCAACATGGTACCTACTGGGCGAACTGTGAGGGTTGTAGGCAGGCAAAAGAAGCTATGCCCACGATCAACCCCAAACTGACCAGGACTCTACTGAAGCTGAAGAGACCCCAACTTCGGATGATAACAGGAGTTCTGACAGGTCACGGTTCTTTTGGCAAACACCTATTTACTTTAGGTGTTACAGACAGCCCCCTCTGCCGCGGATGCATGGAGGAGGAGGAGACGGCCGCGCACGTGCTCCTGGAGTGCACCAGCGTGGCCCTTTGCAGGGCAACTCACCTCGGCTCTCCGAGGTCTCTTCCCGAGGTAACAAAGAACATTAAGGGTCTTTTGGCTTTCCTCGGGGAGTTGGGTTGGCTCGATTGAGCACAAATCCCACCCGGACGCAAAATAGGCGCTCAGACGTCGACTTGCGGAAACCAGCCCGACAAACAAATACAATATACTCTAGCTTCTAGGTGTTTGTATTTCGATGAGAATAAACTACGTAAGGCCGTACCTACTTGCCATCTAATATAACTGACCTGTATATTGGGTTTTAGTGTTAGCTAGAGATTTTATGAAATTTGATTGCATTGCGACCTACGAACTTCAAAAATGTGAAGCGAAAGGCAAATCTCTACCTACCGAATTTACCTACCTTCCTACTTGCATAAAACGTGTTTTATGTATGTATTAGAGGTGATGCTGAAAATAGTATAGTAGATATATAATCTACCACAAAGTCGGTAAATATTTAATTAAGCCGTAATGGTGTAAGTAAACTGTATGCGCAGTGCGCAGCTAATATAGTAGCTATGCTTCGTTACATATTACATGTAACGACAGCAACGGTAGAGAAAACCCATTACCGCTATAGGTGGGATATATTATTATCAATATTAATCACCAAAAGTTATTTAAAACTAGCTGCGCCCCGCAGTTTCACCCGTGTAAGTTTCCTCGGGTTTGTCACGATAAAAAGTAGCCTATGTGTTATTCCCGGTATCCAGCTACCTATGTTCCAGGTTTCATTGCAATCGGTTTAGTAGTTTTTGCGTGAAAGAGTAACCAAGTCACATACAAAATTTCTCGTTTATAATATTAGTAAGATATAACCCATTCACAACTATTGTGGGTAGCCTATTGTCATTTTAATAGGTGTATCCAATTGTTTAGTCGGTTAACACGTGTGTCCCTCCTATACCTAAAATACATCGTTGAAAGATCAACATGAAAATCTATTCCTATTGTGTTCCGCAAAGTTTTGCGATTGTTGCGATCACAGATACTGCGAGATCAGGCCAAGTTACGATTGATTATTGCGTTCCGATTTGTATCTCCGATCAGACAGAGAAAGTGTTCCAACAACAAGAAAAGTGATACAACTTTTGTAGCAGCGCAGTTGATCAAGTCGCAGAAAAGAGCTTAGCGCTTCCCTATACATTCTCAATTTAGGAATCCCCGGATTTTGGAAAAAAAAAAGGCAAAACGGTCCGATCGGATTGTTACTATAAAATAGACAGATCAGCCAAGAAAGTTATCCTATAACAATTCATTTTTTAACTTTAGAGGTAAATTACAAGATGGATAATGGAGGCAATGTTCAGGAGAATATTGCCTCCATTTTATGGTTCCTTCCTAAGAAACTTAATCATTTGTATGGGTAGCACGATCCCGTCCCTAAGGTGGAGAACTTTAACTATGATCGCATGGGCTGCGGTCTCAACTCACCTCTCTTAGGATAAACGAAGGCCGTGGCCGGCGTGAGGTAGAAGACAACCTTGTGCACGAAGGAGCTGATGTCCCTGCCGCTGACGCCGCGGACCCACACGCGCCAGTCCAACGCGAGCGCCCGGCCCAGCGCCGAGCGCCGAGGTTCGCACGCGTGACCCACCTCTAGCCATATGCGTACGCACATCTGGAATCATCAACAAGTTATAAGAAACTGAAGTTCGTTTAAACGGAGTGTGGGAAGGCCTACACAAACTTTACTGACCCTTTCCATCCAAAGGTTGCCTGGAAGAAATGGCTTTTAGGGATAAGGAAACCCATTTGTACGTTTTCTGTGTATTTGGGCAGTATAATATAGTACGTTATATGTATACTGGTTGGATCCAATTGTTGGTTGTGCAAATAAAGCATTAATCTATCTATGTACCTACTCCGTTGGCCGACGAAATAGTAGCAAGCGATCGCGGGGAGTCGATGGCGACGTGTCGTATTATGGGGGGATTTGGGCCGATGTTCAGCAGTGGATGGTTAAGAGTTTAGATGGTGATGATAATAGAAAATAAGTTTTACCGGAGACGGTCTACAGGAGTCATTCTGCCCTAAACTACTCATTATCTCAGCCCTTATCCGTCCACTGCTGAACATAGTAATTCTATCCTGAACTACTCATCATCTCAGCGCTCATCCGTCCACACACATGAACATAGGCCTCCCTCATATTCGGCCACAAATAGCGATCGCGAGCTACCACCATCAAACGACTCCCAGCGATCTAAACTACTCCTTACGACCTTACTACTAACGGTCGAGACGTTTGGTCGCCAAATTAACACAATCAAATAGGTTAGGTTCTATAATTTAACTTTTGAAAACTTATTTTTGTAGTCTACGGAAGATCAATCTTTTACTCGTCTATGCATTCAAATAAAAATATAAAGGTTTCTTGATGACTACGAAACCCGTAAAACTAAAAAAATGGTTCCAAATTATCCACAGTTCATTCCACAGTGTGAAATAAAGAACATAATTATGGATATTTTAATATGTTCAATAAATTAAATTGATTATGAACAAAATATTTTCAACAAATAACTAATGTTTCATAAAATGTAGGTACCATTTAAATCAAGGACCTATGTATTATGTGATCAAAGTAGCATAAAGCGCGGGTAAATCTTTAAAAGCGATCTCTTCCGGGCAACTTACGTCTACCGTCAACCGAGCTATCGCAGGTTAGACCCAAATGATACCTACAATCAATGAGTTTTTTACATATCTCTGCCTACAATATAATTATTGAGCCCCACTACCTTTATTGGCAAAAAAAACTCAATTAAGTTACCTACCGTGGTTTGCGGTTGTCGTGAGCTGGTTAAGTTACGTCAATCGGCCTTGGCCATGATTCACGAAATACGTTTATTTACCTATCTATTTGCCTATCTAATGGAGTTCAATGTGGCAGCACAATGGCTTTACAATAAAATAAATAACAAATTGTAACTACTTAACCATTTTCTATGCTAATTTTGAATTTAGGTAGAAAACCGATAGATTAGCCATTACAAGGCTGTGTTACCAACTGCCTGCTAACTACTGAGCAGCAGTCTAGTGTTAATAAAGACAAAAAAGCCAAAGCACTGATAATAATGTACCTCGATTTTTCTACAAATCACAACTTACCGTTGCTGGGCAGGGGGTTAGGTAAACAAACTTGTGTGATTGGACAAATTGCTCTGCTCAGGGGCCTTATTTATGAACCGCTCGCTCGTTGAACTTCAGTCGAGTTTAAGAAATAGATATCTGCTGGTTTTCATTCGATATTGGGACTCCTGTGGCGAGTGGTTGATACCACTCGTTGCGGTCGTTCAATTCACATAGAAAAAATAAAGAAATCGAACGAAAATCGGAAGATATCGAGGTCTTCAAATCGCTCAAAGTTGCGCATTTGATCCTCGAAAATAGAACTAAGTATCTAATGTTAAAAACCAGATTTCAATCGGATTATTAGTTATTAATTGTATAAGGAACAAACACACAGACAGACATGAATTATTATTATAAAAAATAAATATAATTTTGTTACTTTTCCTAAGTCCCCTAGACAACTTTTTTTTTAATTTACTTCCAAGTAGGTACAGACTTTTTGTTTTCTTTTCCTTTATGATAAGTATAGATAGAAGATAGATAACAAATAGCAGGAACTGCGTTACCCATTTACCTTTTCTAAGATCGACCTTAGATATGGGTATGATTTAATAATATCGAAAATGTCAATTTATTTAAATAAATTGCTCATCTTCTTAAACTACTATGGAATGTAGATCATCCCAATGCCACCAAAACCTGTTATAGATTAGGTAGGTTGGTACTTTGTTCCTACTTAATAATATTTGAATTCTTACTACGTACCTAATATAGCATGCTGCGAGATATCATTTCGTTGAAGCCGGTTCATAGAGATCAAGAAAATCAATTTAGATCAAGGGGAAACAAAGATGTATTTGGTCTCATGTTAGAATAGGTACCTGTCCCCAGATTATCTATCCAGTGGACGCCTGACAAAAGTGGAAAATAACAGGCACTATGCAGTACATTTCTGCTAATTACCGGTAATAACCACGTTATGTCAAAGCAGAAATGTACTGCATAGTGCCCGATTTTCCACTTTTGTCAGACGTTCACTGGATAGATAATCTGCGGGCTGACCTGCCTATGGTTACATACCTATGTACCTATGTAGTAACTTAAGAGTACAATATGAAGTAGGTGTACTGTTATTCTACAAACAACTGATTTCAGGTTCTACGCATTCAGCCGTATAATTCCCAATCCCGCGGGAGTATTGGGATAAAGAGAGGCATGTTTGTTATTCCAGGTCTCTAGCTATACATATATCTACATCTTAATCGGTGTATTAGTTTTGTGAGTGAAGGACAAAACCACTCGTATATTAGGTACGTTCAAACACCCCGACTGCAGTGCAATACTCCGGTAAGCTTAGTCAAATCTCTAGGAAAAACTTGTGGCAGTACATTAACAACAAACAGTGTATAGAAAATCGAGGCTTATACGAGCTGTTGCTTGTTATCTGTAATAGCATCGTTAGGGCAAGTTAGAAGCCCTATGGCGACCTGAAAACTCTAACACTAGATGAGCAACACCACTACTAGGTACACGAAAAGTAGAAAAAAGCTGCTGGTATACAGGTACTTTAGAATAGGCAATCTGCATAGTCAAATAAAAAGCTTATTGTTACCTTTTATAAGTTGATAGCTCAGTGGGGACTATTAGGTGTCATTTGGTATTATGGTATCAATTATTTTTAAACTCACAAAATGAAATACAATATTATATTTTGGTCACTGAATTTCCTCAAAAAAAATCCGTCAATAATCACAAGTTATTTCTTTGACTCCAAACAAGCAGGTCACAACTATTTCTAACATAAAATAAGGTGTTCATCTTTTTTGATCAAAATCGATCTTCTAAATAAGGTTTCATTGCAATAAATACAAACATAAAAAATCTTGCAGATTTTAGCATAAATATATAATAATGTTTTATATTTGCATAACGTTCACCGGTTTATGTTTTACGTTGTTATTGCGATAAAGCAAATTTAACATTAATTAGGTATAGGTATGTAGGTAGTTAATCCGTAAGCAAAATGACTTATATACGTAGGTACCTAAGCGAATTATGCTTGCTTAGGTAGGTACAGAATAATTTCGCAATTCGATATACCTAAAATGCTGAACTAAAGGTATTAGGTGCTTTGAGTTCGTTGCTCTTGGCTTCTAGTAAAATAAGTAAATTAGACCAGCATTGGGGTCGAACAACAGGTCTATTCTCATGAAGGAACAATTAATATTAAGTAAATTGCAATACCATAACAAAAATTACACACAAAGTCAATTTTCAATTATCTTTGCTGTTTTCTTTGGATGATTTTCTTAGTTTTGTCCAGGGATGGGCAAACTTTTTTCTTCGCGTGCGATATTTACGCCAAAAATCTGGCGGGCTTAGTACTTATTTGAATCATATTATCTTATTTTTACTAATATTATAAACACGAAAGTTTTCAAGTGTCTGTATGTGATTTTGTGTCTACGTAAAAACTACTTCTGCGATGAAACTTAGAAATATGGGTAGCTAGAGACCTGGAATATCATAGGCATTAATCTTCATATTCCCATTTATGCCTACTATATGTTTCTTTATTACGGGCCGCGGATCAACAGACAGATTTTAACTACTTAACAAAGTCAGCACTTGATTTTCAAATTGATAGTCGCGGCCAGATTTAAGCCATTCGCGGGCCGGAGATGGCCCGCGGGCCGTAGTTTGCCCATCACTGGTTGAGCATGTGGTTTAGCGTTCTCAGAGTATGAGATTTCTGCAGTAAATTTAAGATTACCTACTACAATCGGCGACTGGAAATCGCAAACCTTCACTACCTACCTACCTAACTCCGACAACACGAACCATGAACATATTTTTTAACGATTATTTACTATTTTAACCGGGTCTTAATCGCATATTATTATTGATTATCTTACCTCGACGTATCAACCACGTTACAATGGTCTTGGTCGCGAGGGAACTGATAGCATGAAGCATGACTTTAACTGTCGAATATTCCATAGAACAGCAACGTTCTGGAATGCTAACAGAAATGGATTCCTTATGGGTACCTACCGAACTAGTGTTTTCCCGTCTCTGTCTAGGTCAACGAGTTGCTTTTTGCAAGCGACTGTATTAATGTGCTTACGGCAAGACTAACTATGAATGAATGAAATGATTTATTTTATTTCTAATCAAAACAAACACTTAGGTTAACGTATTAGCTACACCTATGTAGGTTAGTTATCTTTCGGATATTCAAGCCTGTACCCGTAATATCATCTATCCAGTGGATGTCTGACAACAATAGAAATTTACAGGCACTATACAGTACATTACTGCTTTGACGTAACGTGGCTATTGCCGGTAATTACCTCAAAGCAGCAATGATACTGCATAGTGCCTGTCATTTTCCACTGTTGTCAGACGTCCACTAGATAGATAATCTGGGGGCTGGAGCCTTATTTTTGAATCGCTCGTTGCACTTCAGGCGATTTAAATAATTCGATATCTGTTGATTATCGTTTGATGCCGGACTCCTGCGACGCTTGTGGACGAGCGATAGAAAAATTACAGAAATCGAGGTATTAAAATCGCTCGAAATGCCTCATTTGGTTCAAAAATAGAGCCCCTGGTCTGTCTATCCATCTATGAGAGCGGTGTTGATCTAGTGGTAGATACCCCGACTCATAATGTAATGTAATAATGTCTTGGCTTCGAATCCTGGCGAAACCAAGACCAACTAAAATGGTGTGGTACCATTTCGAAATTGGTGCGACTGCTCTTACGGTAAAGGAAAGCATCGTGAGGAGATGGCCCAATTATTTTAGTTGCGAAAACACAGTAAATAATTTAACTTTTTGTCTATGTAACTTAGATCTAATTCAAATTACTTTAGAATTAGTACGAAAAAGATGTAGACTATGCCCTAATGCATAAAGCCCAAAGCAATTGCTTATTTAGCTTAAGCTCGGGCTAATCCGAAACTGGTTGAGTAGTGTGGAACTTGCGGGAGTTGCTAGTCATAAGCCTATTAACTTGAAGGTAGATAATGGAGACCAGTATAAGGAACCAGTTTCCGATATTTGGGAGTGGAACCGCCCGCCGCCCGAGTGGTTTTACTGGTTTCTGTGACAAACAATGTAACGTGTCCAAATTTTACAAGTAGGCGATTAACAGGTTGACTTGAGTTTTAGGAATATTTATTTCCTAGTCATCGCATTGTTGCAACTGGAATCTATAAAAACTAGTATTAGGCATGTTATAGGTACATTTGAAATATATTTTTAAGAAAAAAAACCTCTTCATAAAAGCGCGGGAACGCGTTCGTCTATCTATTAAAAGAAAATACTTATACCAAATTTAGGTGACCTCAAAAATAGACAATTTTGTACGCTAAAATAATAACAATATGTGCGCTATTAATATCACTCTTATAGCGAAGGAAAACATCGTGAGGAAACCCACGGCTTAAAGTCACGCATAAAGGCTCAGATTGCTAATTGCGGAAACACATTTAAAACTTTAACTTTCGGCAATTTTTATTATTTTATTTTACAAGTAGGTATTGTTTACATAGGTACCTCTACCTACGTACCTACTCGTATTTGCATTTCCCCGGGTATTACTCACGTATTTTTACACGACTGCCAAAGGAAGTGTTATGTTTTTGCCGTGAGTGTATGTATGTATGTATGTATGTATGTGACCTATTTTTGTGCCGTCGTAGGGCCTAAACGGCTGGGCCGATTTAGATAAACGATACGTCGTTAGATTCGTCATGACCGTGAGAGTGACATAGGGAACATTAAAATAATAAATAAATAAAAAAAATCATGTAAAACGCTAATAACCAAGATTTGTAAAGACCATAAAAAACAGAGAAAACGCGTAACATTGTTCACTCAAACGATATGTTTTATTCTTTCGTAAATTTACATTTGAAAAGTATTGCTTGTAAAGTTTTACAATTAAGTTTTAAAATAATTAATTATAAAATTATCGGAAGTCGTTTAAGTAGGTTGTCTTCATTAATATGTCACTTGCCTTCGGCTCGGTTGTCTTGTCTTTAATGACGTTTATATATTCTTTTTACTTACTTCAATTTATGGCTCGGCACTACCTCTAGATAGGGATTTTTGAATTCTCGCAAAGAAATTCAATATTCGCATGCGAAAACAATCCGCGTGTAAATAATGTATTCTAATAGTAATTCTAATGGTTAACTTCGAAACTTATGTTGCTACTACATGACATTATGATTACGCAGGTAATTTTCGCAAGAACAACGTAACGTTAATTAAAAACTTTTCGATTTGACTCGTATAAATATCTCATCTATGGATTTGACTTTGACGCCGAGTTTGAAGGAATTGGCAGAGATGACATGACATAAAATACTTAAGTATCTTCTTACTAGTCTGTGGACTTAAATAACCACTTTGTTTTTTCAAAGAAAACCATACCTAAATAATAATCTAAAATTAGAAAGCTAAAATAAGTTGTCAGCAACAACAACCCGAGGCATTGCGTACACATACAAACTTTCGCGTTTATAATATTAGTAAGAAGTAAGATAACATCAGTCAAAACGTCGATACATTGTATAAACAAAAAAATATTTAAAAAAATAAAAAACCCGACTGCTGTTTTAACAGAAAAGTGAAAAACAAGATGCTTCTAGTAGCTTTAGGAATGGTGGATGCAGTCGGGTGGGACTCCAAATAAAAGGTGAATAAGTTTAATAACACCAAATACTCAGTGTTATATAATTAGGTATACTTATCTTTATGTTATTTGCGGTCCCGCCCGACTGCATCCACCATTCCTAAAGCTACTAGAAGCATCTTGTTTTTCACTTTTCTGTTAAAACAGCAGTCGGGTTTTTTATTTTTTTTTATATTTTTTTGTTTATACAATGTATCGACGTTTTGACTGATGTTATCTTACTTCTTACTAATATTATAAACGCGAAAGTTTGTATGTATGTATATACATATATGCCAGGTTGTTACTTTTTCACACAAAAACTACTGAACCGATTGCGATGAAACTTGGAAATAGGTAGCTGGGGACCTGGATTAACACATAGGCTACTTTTTATCCCGATATTCCCGCGGAAACTGGACTTACGCGGGTGAAACCGCGGGGCGCAGCTAATCTTATACTATAATATAAAAAAAATCCTATTTCACGTGGTCTTGGCATCACGAACATGAACGGCTGGACCGATTTCGATAATTCTTTTTGCGTTGTGTTTGTTATGATCAGGCGTAGGATCTAATGCCAGATTTTTTTTTAAATTTTGGTTAAAGACTTACGCGGGTGAAACTGCGGGGCGCAGCTAGTGTTACAGTAGATTTAGTCGCGGGAATTAATTTTGATTGATCCCGCTGTAAAGACCTCCTCTTAGAAGGATTAGGCTGTGAGACGCCACGGAAGCCTTGCCTTTTATTATAAACTAGCTGCGCCCCACGGTTTCACCCGCGAAAGTGAAAACCGCGATATACGGGCGCGGGCGGTCGAGCGGTTCTCGAGCGGTTGCACTTTTTCGTTCATTACTCGTCGGATTCTACCAATTGGATTTCGATGCAAAGTATACCACGACGGTCCTCGAAAATAGAACTATCCAATATTTAAACTAGATATCCAATATTGACAGATTTCAATCGGATTATTATCTAGTTTTTATTTGTACTTATAAGAAACAGATAGAGAAACAGAAAATACGTGAAAAAGACCCGATAAATGTTTTCGTTACTAAGTATGCTATAGGCAATGAGTCTATTAAAGTTTTTACATATCTCTGGCTATAGGTTAGTACACGTTAAGTATGTTGAATCTATTCCTCTCTTAGCCAAATAAAGATTGTAGGTAACTGATAGATAAGTGATAACGTTATGATGATACAATATTTGTTATCACCACGTGCAGAACTTATATACTTACATACTATGATATGAATATAAGTAACACATGCAGACGCACGTGTGGTAGGTAGGTACATAATAATATATATATATTAGCAAACCACCCCGGCTTTGCATGGATGAACCTTCTGTATTTTATACAAATGATAGCTACATAACTAGCTGATAATTAATTAGTTAAGAATATGTACATAGGTAGGTATAGGTACCTATGTTTTCTCTAACTCAGTGTAGTTTTAAGTTGTACAGTTGTTATTTTAATTACTTACTTGTAAATATGTAAAATAAAAAAACGAATAGGGTAGAGGTAGGTACAATAGCCCAAATAAAAATAACAAAACATAGTTTGATCTAAATTTTGGTACATGGCTTTTACAGTTCTTAAATTTTATGTAAGTACCTAGGAAGTGCTACCTGGCTAAGTAAATGGCACATTATCACGTCAACGAGCTTAGTCAAATGTTAAAAAATCATAAACCAATAAACCTTCGGTTTGTGAATAGTCAATTTCAATATTATAAAAAGTTTATTTGTTTGTAGTGAATAGGCACCGAAACTACTGGGCCGATTAAAAAAAATATCGACATTATCGATGGGTGGTAAAATAAGAAACGGGATTTATGCGAATAAAACCGCTGGACGCCAACATATCTCTGCTGGACGCAGCTAGTTACCTATGTACCTATAATTTGAAAACGATAAATAAAGGCCGCAATTTTATCGTAAAGAGGAAAATCTACAGCACATAAATAATTTGTAATTTTAAACAAAAACAAAATCTCTTCATTGAAACCAATGAGCCTATTAAAGTTATAGAGACGCCATTGCAGAACAAATCATTATTGAAAAGCGGCACAGTTGTATGCTATACAACCTCATTATTTATATTCATTCACATAATTTAAAGAAGAAATAGACGAAACTATTGTTATCTCTTTCTAAAACATAAAGACTCAATGCTACTTGCATGACGTAACAAAGAGATGTCATAATATTATTATGACATCTCATAGCGGTTAGGAGAGAATGATAAAACGTCAAAGTCAAAAACTTCGTTGAGTTTTTGGAAAAAAACCTTTTTCAGAAAATAAACTAAAATAAATAAATACAGCTTTACTTACGTACTTAATGAAATATTTTTGCCAGTTTTTGGAGTATAATTCGTGCATCGCCTAAATACGCACGAAGGCATTGTTGTTTGTGAGTAATGTTGTGAAAGTGAACTAAATGTACTGTGTGATAACAAGCGGGTGATCGTGACGTGAGCTGGGATGGAACTAAGACTTCTCTGGCTAGATAGCTTGCATTTGTGTAGACAAGAAATTTGCCCTATTACGTATCTAGAAGTTTTTACATATCTCTGATTGAAACTGTCAACATATTTTGCGCCAACTATGCAAACTTGTTGTCGTGGTAATCCATAGCTAGCATGCATTTGCTTGAAGTTATCTGCATAATTAATGCACACGTTGATTTAATACAATGTAATAAATAGAATAGGTAGGTAGGTTAGGTATGTGTTGTGATGTGAAGCATGCGTTCACCTGATTTTATGTTATCAAATAAATTATCAACCTTATATCTAAACATATAAAGTTTGCGGTTGTATGTACAGTTTTGACAGGTGATATAAATAGCGAATCCAACATACGTATGTAAGTACGAACAAGTCCATTCACACAGATGACAGAACAAGTGGGTACAAACTAAAGTAAAGAAAATTGGCACCACTTACCGGCTTATCATGATGTAAGAGGGAACCTTCAGTCATTTTCTAAAATATGATAAAACCGCCGTTGTCCGTGCGGCGGGTAACATCTGAAAACAATAGGCCACCGAGGTCATGTGAGCTGTTTGCTTAGCTAGCCGAAATCCGAAGCTGACACCGGTGTATGAGGCTCACTTGTGCTGTGTGGGGGAACACAGATGCATGAAGGTAGGTTGTCGGTGCGACGCGGGACGCGGCGAGGAGTCAGAGCTGAGCTCCCATGGTGCGATGGTATCACTATCACAGACCCGGTGTTATCACTATCAACTAGCTACGTGGAACGTGGACGGCACTCGTGCTCGGTCCTGACGTGAGCGCGGACTGACGCACTCGCCGCGCTCGCCCCGCTACACCTCTCGCCCCGCTTTACTCTCTGCGCGCCGTCTGACGTCACATTTTCCACATTTCCTTAATGATTGCCCATCACTTACATTATAAAAAACATTAACTATAATAGATGAGTATATATAATAACATTACCTACTAGAAACAAGGTCGCCATTACGTTTTGTTATCTGAAAACAGAATCAGTATTGTCGACTGATTGTGGATAGGTTTTTAAATATAATTATTATTTACTGGTTGTTACATGATATTTAAAAATTGTTAAGTAAGTAGGTACGAGGCATTATGGAACATTATAAAAACATTAATAATACATCATACCTAAGTAGGTACCTATGCATAAAAACCTACGTAAATAAAATATAAGTAGGTATAAGCTGCATGGCATTGTATTTATCAAAGAAATTTGTGACACCGACTTTCCAAAAAGGAGATGGTTATTCGGATGTAGGTATGTTTTTTTGTAGAAATAAGCTTACGAAAAATAATTTTGAGTAACGTTTTACCAACGAACTCCAATATTTTACAGAAGTAAGCGATTGACGCTAGGCACCCCAGCAGCACTTACCCCCTTCAGAACATGGCTATCGTCTGCAAATAGACACTTTTTCGTACATTACATCTAGGAACTTGAAATTGGGAACCTACCACTCTTCGGTGGCCCAACCCAAGGTAAGGTACAAGTGGTTCCAAGACTTCCAAGTTGCAACCGCCCCGCCTGCACGCACGTTTACTATTCGACTTATTGGATATTGCCATTATGTTTCAATCAGGCTTCTCACACAACAAATATTAAATTGGTTCATCATCATCATCCGAGTGATGTTTCCGGTTTTAAGTATCCCTGACGAGAGCCCGGGGTAGGCTTTACTGCTTTTACGTCTTCGCACGATTTTCAGCATCCTATGTAGTAAGGCCATTTTTAAGTAGGTACGCATGTCAACAAGAAATATTAGGTAAATCACCTAATTGATCGTAAATAAAATTGTACACTCTAGGTATTATTAATCAGGACCTGGCGGCTTTTGATAATTTAATAGCAGCTGATGTAATTCGTTCCACAATGCGGAGAAGGAACTTCTCTCTTCAACTCCCAGAATGTTTTGACATAGATAAAATGTTTGCGTAAACGGCGAATTGAAAAATGCCCCCATATTGTAAATGTTAGGGGTAATTTTTCAACTTTTCAGACAATTATGGCTCAGGTATACTCCAATATTATGTGATAATAACGTTTGTCCTTTTTTTATCTAAGCGATTTTCCCGGTTGCATCCCTCACATCAGGAGGCGGCAGGGTAGATACGCTACCCTACGTCCCGAATTAAAGCGTAAAGTCATCGTTGACTGACCATAACGTCAGCTGCAAATAGATTTAGCAATTTTTAAAGGCCGGCGGCCTGCCTGACACCCTCCTCGAACCAAGCAATAAGACCCCACCGAGTGGGGAGCCTCAAGATTGCTAGTCCCAATCAGGATCCCTTAGTTGAGTTTTACGACACACGTTTTTAACACAGGTTAAGGTAGTTTTTACTTTGATATATCAAAACGGTCCTGTTGAACCCAGTTGGTTCCAATCTGTCCTTATCTAATAATAACCGACGAACACTAAAGTGAAAAAAACATAACACTTCCTTTGGCAGTCGTGTAAAAAAGGACAGACTGGGGTCTCTCTAACATCAAGCGGGACGAAGTAAGCTTTCTAGTTACTGCATACTATTTCTATGTGTACGCCCAAAATTGCAAATGCATACTTATCTGAGCCGAACACATTTCTTCCAATGCAACCCTGCACACTAGCGCACACCTCCTGCATCGAATTGACCAATTCTGGGAGGAAATCCAGAACAAAATTTAAGCTATGATCCAGAACAATACATTACGAACAGGTGAAAAAACATTTATCACATACACATATCTACACGTACGTAGGATTAGAGATCACAGATAGGTAGATAGCTATCTATCCAGATCGATTTTTTGAAATAAATTAAAGTAAGGTGAATTAATTAGATATTTAAAAATATATAAAATAACGTAACTGCAATTTTTTTTTTGCAATAGTTACGATCATGTCAGCTTTTTTTTTTATTAACTGACTTCCTAAAACCCGAAGGGGGAGGTCTCAATTCATTGCTATATTTTTTTATCATGGAATCACGTAAAATGTAGAACAAATGAAAATCGTACAAAAAACCTTTGAACGATATTGAATTTGATGAAAAGAAGGTTAAGTTATTGAAATAGAACTATTCAAATATTATGAAAAATACAAACTCATAACACAAAAACTAACTTAAAAAAAAGAGCACATTAAAACACAAAATTAATAAAATTTAAACTATAATAAATAACCCATTTCCTAGCGCTCCCGCTGCAAAACTGCCCAAAATGCTAGCAGCATTCCCGCGCTGAACCGCAATGGACAATCTTTGCAGCAGGAACGCTCCGGAACGGACATCAAGACCCCTTTCCCTCAACCGGCACCCAATCTCCCTCACAAAGGCCAAGCCCTCATGCCCCCAACTCCCCGACGTTTCCACGGCCACGGGAACAAAAATATAATTTTGGGACAAAGGAGCATACTTGATAATGCTTATGAATGTTAATGAATGTTAATGCATATCAAAAATACTTAGAAAACGTATCTTTCAGATAAAAAAAATAATCGTTACAAGTTCGATGCCATGACCACAGACAAGGGAAAATATCGAAAACAATAATAAAGTAGGTAAATCAAAAATACCTATTAATAATGCATGATCAAAATGATAAAATTTATTACTCGTCAATGGGACTTATATGGAAATAATTATTGTTTAGCAATAATTGATGTTACGAATAGAGGATGTTACTTGATGTTATCGAGGCCAGCCTAGGTAATCGACGACAATCCCTTGCGTCACTCTACGAGTGGCGCGAGGAGGCGCGTAGTCATGGCGACCGCCCGTCGCTCAGGGTGGTGGAGGAGCGTCGGGAAGAGTCACGCCAGGCCCAGGTCGTGGAGTGGCGGACGCGGCTGCAGCAGCCGACGGCTGGTCATTGGACCATAGGGGCCATACGGCCCAAACTGGAGGAGTGGCTGGGCCGTAATCATGGGGCGCTTTCGTTCCGCCTCTCACAATTGCTGACGGCACACGGTTGCTTCGGCAAATACCTGTGCCGTATCGGTAGAGAGGCGGACGAGAGATGCCACCATTGTCCCAGCACATGCGATAGTGCGGCGCACACAATTGCTGCATGCCCTGCCTGGGCTCAGCACCGCGCCGAGCTGGAGGCTGTCGTCGGTCGTGACTTGTCGCTGCCGGCTGTGGTCTCGGCCATGGTTGGCAGCGATGAGGCATGGCAAGCCGTCCGGCAGTTCGCGGAGGCGGTAATATCCGCGAAGGAGTCAGCGGAAAGAGATCGCGAGATCTCACGCGACTCCAACCGCGCACCACGCGCTCGAAGGCGGAGGGTCAGACATGACCTTTTTCCGCCCTAAACGGCTCTTGGCGACGGACTCGGGGGAGTTCGTCGCCAACACATGAGCCCGAGATGGCGGCGGCGTGTCCGCGCCGCCTCTCGAAGGTGGTTTTTTCCCGCCTTTAGCGGGTTTTTTAGAGCTGGGGTCTGACGAGACCACCCGCCGCTGGAGCTCACCGATGATCCTCCGAGAGGAATTCCGGTGAGCTCTGGCACTTGCAGAGCGCAGGACACCGAGGGGTTTAGTGGGTAAACCTCTGGCCGAAACACCGCCCCAGGCCAGCAGGGACCCCCACACACCAGGCCGCTCTCCCCCGGGAGCGGCCTGAAGGTCTTAAGGCGATTCCACCAGGCCGCTCTCCCCCGGGAGCGGCCTGAAGGTCTTAAGGCGACGACATTATGGTTAATTGTTGTTTTTATTTGAAAATGGCTTTTATCCAATGAGTCTATTAAAGTTATAGAGACGCCATTGCAGAACAAATCATCATTGAAAAGCGCCACAAATTATGCTATACAAACTCATTATTTATATTCATTCACATAATTCAAAGAAGAAATAGACGAAACTATTGTTATCTCTTTCTAAAACATAAGACACAATGCTACTTGCATGACGTAAGAAAGAAAGGTGAGGTTAGGAAAAAATGATAAAACGTCAAAGTCAAAAACTTCGTTGAGTTTTTGGAAAAAAAACTTTTTCACAAAATAAACTAACATAAATAAATACAGCTTTACTTACGTATAAAATGAAATATTTTTGCCAGTTTTTGAAGTACAATTCGTGCATCGCCTAAATACGCCCGAAGGCATTGTTGTCTGTGAATAATGTTGTGAAAGTAAACTAAATGTACTGTGTGATAACAATTTAAGCGGGTGATCGTGACGTGAGCTGGGATGGAACTAAGACTTCTCTGGCTAGCTAGCTTGCATTTGTGTTGCCAAGAAATTTGCCCTATTACGTATCTAGAAGTTTTTACATATCTCTGCTTTTATCATATTAAATTCACTTCATTGGATTATCCTTACTTGAAAATCTCCCTACCTACTCTTTTGAGAAATTTTATTTGGATTTCTTTAACCACTCTAAAAGCAGAAGATTTTTAAGTGAGAAGTTTGTAATGAAAAGGTAGTTCCAGGAGGAGTAGGAGTAGGTACCCACCTATCTTGTAAAAGATCTTTTTCTAAGTAAAAGTTGAAAAATTAAGAATGTTCCTATTCAAAAGAGCTAACTATTCTGCTTATCATTTCGAAGATCATCATAAATCATCACCAAATTTGTGTGAGACCAATTTGAAGGTACATTGTAAATAAAGAAAGAATAACTGAAAACGAATCTCATTATGCGGCGTATCAATAAGTAGCTCCCATTTAAGGGGGGAGAAATACCAAACCAATTAAAAATCCTTAACTATGGGCATAAAAAATAACTATATTAATAATAATTAATAACTTCAGTGAAGACGACATAGCAGCTTGGCTGCCGCTATGTCGTCTTCACTGAAGTTCGTGATGCAAATCTGAACTGCATACAACTCGTCATCACGTCAAGCTTTTGCTGCAGGAACGCTAGCAACTCGTTCACCACAATGATGATTACTCATTGTGGCAAGTTACGAACGACAGCTTACTCTGCGCTATTCCTCACAAACACGTAATTTATTAAAATTATTAGGTACTAGCTGCGCCCCGCGCTTTCACCCGCATAAGTCCCGTTCCCGCGAGAATATCTGGACAAAAAGTAGCCTATGTGTTAATGCAGGTTTCGAGCTATTCCATATTCCAATTGTCATCGCAATCTGTCAGTAGTTTTAGCGTGATTTAGTAACAAACACACATACATACATACTCAAAAACTTTCAGCTTTATAATATTAGGGGTTAAAGTATGAAATTGCCGATTTGTACTGAAAATCTTAATTGTTTATTTTTTAAATTTTTAATAAATTTATTTAATCAAAATAGTTGCCATTATTATCTATACATTGCTGCCATCTAATGAGAAGGTTATTAATGCCTTTGCGATAGAACTCCGACGATCTAGACTGCACAAACTGTGTGAAAGCATTTTGTACTGCCTCCTGGGAAGAAAACTTCTTGTCACGTAGATAATTGTCCAAATCACGAAAAAAATGGTAGTCCGTTGGAGCAAGGTCTGGTGAATACGGAGGATGACGAATGGTTTCTAAGTGCAGTTCCTGAAGGGTCAAAATGGTTTCTCGTGCTGTGTGAGGTCTCGCGTTGTCGTGGAGCAATAATGGTGAAGATCGATTCATGAGTCGGGGCTGTTTTACTGCTAGTTTTGTCAACATGGTTCGGAGTTTGGCACAATAGACATCTGCCGTAATTGCTTGACCAGATCGAAGAAAACTATAGTGAATAACACCATGCTGAGACCACCAAACAGTTACCATTACCTTTTTATTGGTAAGTTTTGGTTTAGGACACTGTTGTGGCATTTGACCTGGGGTCAGCCATTGCAATTTTCTTTTCCGGTTATCATAAAGAATCCACTTTTCATCACATGTTACAATTCGATCCAATATTCCTTCATTTCTGTACCGGTTCAACAAGGCAACACAAGTTTCAACACGCGTTTCTTTCTGCAGATCAGTCAAATCATGAGGCACCCATTTTTCGTATTTTTTTATTTTATTGATTTGACGCAAGTGAGTCAATAAAGTGGGTAAGGTAACGTTAAACCATGCCGCTAATTCCTGGGTAGTTTGACTAGGATCGGCTTCCACTATCTCTCTTAATTCATCGTTATTCACCTGTGTGGGCGGTCTTCCTCGTGGCTCGTTCTTTAAGTCGAAATTTCCATCACGAAAGCGTTTAAACCAAAATCGCACGGTGCGTTCATTAGTAGACCCCTCTCCAAACGCAGCATTGATATCGCGGGCTGTTTCTGCCGCGTTAGTTCCGCGTCGGAACTCGTATTCAAAAATCACTCGAATTTTCGCAGTATCCATCTTTCTTGTCTAAATTGAATAACAAAAACAATTGAAAGTCGATATTCAAATGTTTCACATTTTTTAAAAAAAGAACATCACAGAAACCATTTGAAAAAAGTTTCATTCGAAAACCTCAAACCATGAAGATTATATGTCAATTCAAAGAACCTATTGCAATAAAACGGCAATTTCATACTTTAACCCCTATTATTAGTAGGATAGAATTTTGTGTTACGTCTGCATCGTTGCGCGTTGCACACGCGACTTATATCTATATCTATACTAATATTAGAAAGCTGAAGAGTTTGTTTGATTGTTTGTTTGATTGTTTGTTTGTTTGTTTGAACGCGCTAATCTCAGGAACTGCCGGTCCGATTTGAAAAATTCTTTTCGTGTTTGATAGTGCATTTATCGAGGAAGGTTATAGGCTATATAGCATCACGCTACGACTGATAGGAGCGGAGCATCCATGAAAAATGTTGCAAAAACGGGAAAAAAATCACCCTGTTCCGAGATTCTGTCGCGTGCGCTGAGTAAACGGTCAGAGTTACATAAAAACTATATATGACAGAATTCATCCTCTAAAAAGGATCTAATAAATAGTTCGCGACAGCATATGTCTATCTCATAAGGTTGACTCAATATAACATATTTTAGAGTAATCAAATTTGATGTATAACAATGCATTATTTCCGAAGGTAATTTTGTAAATATTATGTTAATCCTTATCCAAATAAATACGTTATTCATTAAAAGTATTTAATTTTAAACATAATTGTCCTCAACATCACTTGATTTCAATAAATATCTCACGAGATATTACAGTTTTAAAATAACACCACAATAAATAATTACTAAGTACCAAGCGTGCATATACACGTAGCGGGCGCGATGATGAGGGTGGCCAGTCAACTATGTGAGGCATCATGCCGCGCGGCTCAATCGGTCGGCTCCATGCGAGACGGTTGTGTCACCAAACTGCGGGGCTTTTTAAAAATTATTTTGCAATATCTCATTGTACTTTTGATTCTTAATATTTTGTTTTATGTTGGTAATTAATATTATAAAGAGGTTACGTTGGTTGTACATATGTATGTATTTTGGGGGTAATCTCAGAAAATTCTAGACCGATTTCAAAAATTCTTTCACTAATAGAAAGCTACATTATTCAGATATGACATACTACTTTTGATCCCGATATTCCCTCGGGATCGGGACTTACGCGAGTGAAACTGCGGGACGGCAGCTCTGAAAAATAAAGTCGTGTATTTCTATTTCTAACTCAACAACCCGTAAACCGATATGAATGAAATTTGGTACAGGGTTGGTTTAGAGGTAGAAATAATATATAGGGTACTTTGAATGATCGTACGGGTTAAGCAACACTTGGTACAACATACGTGATGGGTGAAAAAGAGCGGGTGACCCGATATTCATAAAACTTGGTACAGGGTTGGTTTAGAGGTAGAAATATTATTTAGTACTTTGAATGATCGTTAAGCAACACTTGGTATGATATACGTGAGGGATCATTAATGTTACGGGATAGGAAGTTACGCGGGTGAAACCGCGGGGCGCAGCTAGTTAATATTATAAACGCGAAAGTTTGTATGTATGTATTTGAGGTTGTTACTCTTACACGCAAAAACTACGGAACCGATTGCGATGAAACTTGGAATATAGGTAGCTGGGGACCTGGATTAACACATAGGCTACTTTTTATCCCGATATTCCCGCGGGAACGGGACTTACGCGGGTGAAACCGCGGGGCGCAGCTAGTCTGATATAATGCTAATAGAACCTGTATCAAGTTTCATCAAAACCGGTTGAACAATAATACGAAGCAACAAAGAAACATAAATTTACATATACTGTGTACCTGGTTACAATGGAATTATTTGGTGACAATATGCCTAACTTTGTGACACCCCATTTTTTGTTATTATTTTTAATTGATCCTTAAAAGAAATAAAAATTTTTCATTGTAAGTCGAGAAATAAGAATTATACCTTCGAAATTTGGTTTATCTTCGAAGTTTGTCGCAAAGTATCCCCAATGTACGGTACCTACTGATGATAAACCAAAGCCAATTTGGCAAACTCACGTCTCTGCGACAGAATAAATAAAAGTCTGCTTCAAAGCAGAGCCGCTTAAGCGGGGAATTCACTATCAGACTGCCCGCGGGCCGCCCGGCCTGGCCCAAGTCTGTCTCTTGCCCGTATTGAGAACACACATAGCTGGCCATCATTGTCTTTCGGAGAGCTGTACAGGTCGGTCAACTGTACAACACGATGGCTGAAAGAAGACGGAGACTTGCTTTAATTGGAGGTGTAATTGCAATGGAAGAAAGAAAAAGGAAAAGAGTCGCTATTTATATATTCCTTGCTTTTTACTTTCCACAAACAAGCATGCGATTTGTAAATGGAAATAAAAGCTTCCCAAAATTCTTTATTTTCGTTCATGGTAAACAATTCATAGGTAGGTACCTATTTGAAATAAACATGCGCTCCGCTCGGTCGGAGTTCTGATACGCGAATGCAGGCGGGCCGCCCGGCGCGACCATTCACGTTCAGACTTGTCTGTGCCCGCGCAGACAAAATGCGATTCTCCGGGCAAGCGGCGGGCACGGGCCGACGGGCTTGCCCGCGCCCTTTTCCTAGCATTCACGTACAGACATGGGACAGACTTGCCCGTGACGGTCAGCCCGTCGCGGGCAGTCTGGTGTTGAATTCCCCGCTTTACCTCGCTCAGTCAATTCAATTAGCACAACTATAATGCGGTGTTTTTTTGTTGTATAGTTTCAAAATGCAACAAAAGGCATCAAAGTATTCTCTAAAGAAAAAAGATCAATAACGTCCAATTATTTTAAATTAAATTAACGTCAGAGATTGTCATCGTTGATCACCAAGATGGTAATCATTATTTTACATCGATGCTTATTTAACGTCATTTAAGTATCTCAAAAATAAATCTTTGCGTCGAAGTTTTAAGTCGACAAACCGTTGCCGGGCGCAGCCCTCATTTACGTAGGATGATAAGGATTTATACGCCCGGCTTTACATCCGGCATAAGACCATTTATAATTTAAATTACCTATACAAGATGTAACAGGTTAGCCCTTTTAAGCCGAAAGGGGGTTGTTCTAGACGTCTAGGCGAACAACTTTTGTTCTACGACTTTTGAAAATTCGAACTTTTTTTTTGAAAATTTTGAGATAATGTTTCACTGAAAAAACAGCTGTTTTTGAAAATAAAGGTAATTGAAGGTTTGATTGTAGTAGACCAAGCTAAATGAAAGGGCAACATAAGGTCAATGACCTCGAACTCTAAGAAACAGCTGATCTTCAAGTAAACTTTACACTTAAAATTTTCGAAAAGTACTTCGAATTTTCAAAAGTCGTAGAACAAAAGTTGTTCGCCTAGACGTCTAGAACAACCCCCTTTCGGCTTAAAAGGGCTAACCTGTTACATCTTGTATAATTAATTTCAATTTAATTTATTTATTTTTTTACTGCGAGGGAATGGAATCAGTTGCCTGAGTATGTCTTAACCATTTCCAAGTATCTTTTAGATCAGGCCAAATCTAGAGGGTAAATCTTTACGTACAAAAGTATTAAAAGTCAGATTTACAGCCAAATTTCATTGGATTATTAAGTACTTGGGTGTTTCTTTGAAATTAGCGTGTTTTGACTAATTTATCTGGCTTTTTTTCAATTTTATGTTTTCTTCAAAATGATCAGGGGATTAGGCCCAAATTATTAAAACTAAAAATATGTATAAATTGCACTGGTTTGCAACAAGTATTATATGATTTAGAGTGTACTGATGAATTTGACAGTCAGATGAATGATATCAATGGCAGATAAATGAGATTTTGTAAACAGATTAATTAGAGCTGTACAGGTAAATGAGAATTTTATATTAATTCAATCAACTTTATTATAAAATTTAAGAAATAATAATATAATAACAAGATTTTAACAACGATGTATATAGTCAGTTTTAAAATAGGAACTTCAATTAGAGATCCAGAATAAAATACAATGACACAAAATTATAAGCTTAAAATTTAAGAAAACTGACATTAACAATCATACTCGTAAGATAATAAGTCTTCATTTTAAAATAGGAACTTCAATCGGAGATCAATCAGGCTAAAATATATTTAAATTGTCATCGTCATCACTTTCCATAAAATATGGTTAGATATTTTCTAAATCGATGATAAATTTTTTTGTTTCCGTCTCTAGTAAAAGTTATTTCTGACATACTATCGAATTCTGTCGTTCCTGCTGATTCTATATTTTGTTCAACTTCACTGTTATTTTGCTCTTTTTCTTCATATCCATCTAAATTATTACTTTTATTATTACATATTGTTTCTCTTTCTGTGCCTTTGTTAATATTTTATGCTTTCTTCGATGTATACTTCATAAACTTCCTTTTTGGTGGTACAACTTTGGTTTTTGTCTAATATTTAGTGTTGATTCTTCAGTTGGTGATAAAGTACTTTCGTTTTCCAAATATGTTGTAGTGTTATTTATTTGACTTGTGTTTCTATTTGTTTCTTTGCTGACATTACTGTTATTCTAAAAGATTTCGTCTAATTCTCTTAGTATTCTTATCGAATCAACAAGGGGTGTAACGGGTATGTTTCTTTGACATCTTTCTGTGAATATCAAATATCAAGACGCAGGCATTCACAAACTGTACAAAAAGATTTTATGTTGCATAAGATGGTACTTGCTTAAGGTTCTGAAAGCTTGTTGTTGACCAACTATATTTCCGCAATGCCTAAAACGTCTTACAGTTGATGGTAATGATGCTGAAAAACATGTCTGTGACGTGACATTTGATGGATTAATTACTAAGTCATTGTTCTGCTGAGACATGTTGCGAGAAACCCTTGATGGTCCTGGAACAGGCGACTCCAGTTCTCTGTTTTCTGTAGGTGTCAGGGGACGTCTATTATTGTCTTGTAGAGTAAACGGTTCATCCGACAAGATACTGGGACTTTGTGGTGGCGTATTTTCTGCAAGAATGGTCTTCTTTCTTAAGTAATATGACCTAAAAAAAATTCTCCATCTCTGCCTTTGTAACCTTTACTGTCTGGGTGTCATGTCATTTATTGGTAATTGTTTCTTTTCTTCCTTTCTTCGTATGTAGCTTTGTCTATTCTTTTCTTGCTTTTCTTTCCTGCAAGTCTCTTTTTTCTAAGTCTTTCTTCTTTTGTCTGTTTCTCTGGTTTTGCCATTCTAAATGTAGATCTGAAAATAAAATATAAAGGCTGAACCTCTATAGAAGTTTGTCTATGCTGTAATTTTATCATTAAAAGCTGTTTTATTCATGAATACAAATAACTTTTACTGTGGGGGATGAACTTTAAACTCGACAAAAAAACAGCCGTTTTATAAATTTAGTAGAGTAGAAACACTTGTTTTTGTTTGTCGGGCTACAAATGCAAAACAAAATTTATTTGTAATCCATACAACTTTTGGTTTAATACTCATTAATCTGTCCTCTTCTCATTTATCTGGCCTTTAGAGCCAGATTAATTCAGACTAATGAGGACCAGAAGAATGAGGAATTTGAAGGAAATCGATTCCCTTCGCTTTAACACATGTTTATTTCACTTTTAACGGTCATTAGTAGGTATATACAATCTTAAGGAATCTAATGGGATTGCCAAAAAAAGGATCTACCGAAAAATAACCCCATAAATTGTAACAGATAAATTATGGTACTTACCTTACAAACGCCAGATCACTAGTTAAAATCGTATATTTTTCACTAAAAGACGTGCAGAGACGAGCTTTCAGTATGACAGGTGGACGCCGACTGGCGCCACCAATCACAAGCCGCTATATTGAATAGTAAAACCTAAAGTACATTGAACTACATGCTGCGACGTATTGGTCCAGATGAATGATTATTTACATAAAGGACATTTTTTTGAATTGTTGTAATTCAACAATTATTGCATTTCTTATGATTTGAATATGCAAATATCAATCAACATACATTGGAATATCGATGTGAATTGTTGATATTAGTTAAACAAAGAAATTTTAAATAGAAAAAACAGAAAATCGACACACTTTCGTCGTTTGGACGCGCCAAATGAATTAGTTTTAGCTGTTATCTGCAGGCTTAAATAGCTTTATTTTTCAATAATTGCAATAATCAATTAAAAGCCTCGATAGATATTTTCTTTTTGCATAAAACCTGTAACGTATATACAAAATAGAGAAACTTTCGGTGTGTTCTTCATTGAAAATCACACCAAAACTTCATTTCGAAGAAACACCCACTTACTAGACTTGCTTAGTTAGTTGGCAAAGTAAGAATGGGCCGTAATATTTTAAATGTGAAAGTTTGTGTCTAAGAAATCGAGTCGGTATATTTACTATACGACTTTACGCAAAAACTGCTGAATCCATTGGAACCTGGATTAGTAAATTCTACTTTTTTCTTCATATTCCCGCGAAATTTACGTGGGTAAGACCGCAGGGCGCTGCTAGTAACTGATAAAAAATAGCAGGTAACTATTTCAACTGTATAGATATACCACAATACGGTTCTTGAGATACAGCCTGATGAACAGAAAGTCTAAGAAAAAGTGTTTTACCCGATTTTACCCTTTGTACCTAAATGCTGAACCCTAAAAAATCCCAATCGAAAGCTAAAAATAACCCTTTAAAAAGTGTCTACAGGCTACAAACCATTTCGTAGCCTATTTGTAGCCACGGACCTTATATACTAAGTTCGTAGCTGTACAATATTAGAACACTGTCTACGAATTAAGTAACATACTGTAGCACTCCTCTTAGACATGCCTAAAAGTGAAAAAATATATATTACTTAATTAGCAAGCTGAACTAATGTCAAATCAAGAAAAATAGAAATCTTTATAAATAAAAATGAATCCCTATTTCGCGTGGTCACGGCATCACGCATGAACGGCTGGCCCGATTTCGATAATTGTTTCAGCGTTGTATTTTTTATGATCAGGAGAAGGTTCTTATGAAAAAAAAAATCTGAACCGATTTCGATAAATCTTACGCTTGTGAAACCGTGGGGCGCAGCTAGTAATAAATAAAAATAAAATAGCCAGAAATATTATCAAGCATCATCAGAAACGGGTTTCCGTGTAGCTTGGTGGATAGAGCACTCGCGTCCGGCAAGCGAAGTATACGGGTACGGGTTCGAATTTCGTCACAGGAGGTTTTTTGTTGATTACCTTGTATTTCTAGCTCGAATGATACACCAAAAAATCATTATTGACGTTTTTTTTTATTTTTGGACCACTTATAAGTAAACTAGCTGCGCCCCGCGGTTTCACCCGCGCAAGTCGCGATCCCGCGTTGTTCGAACACCTACCTACCGCAGTGCAAAAATCCACAATTAAACGGTCGCCCATTGAAGTACTGTTGAAGCCAGGCGCTACCGCGCCTGGCATCATCAGTACTTCCCTGGTCGTCCGTTTAAGTGTGGATTTTTGCACTGCGGTAGGTAGGTGAAGTAAGTTAAAGTTTGGATTTCGTCAGTAAGTGACGATGACGATGACGATGGATGACGATGATGATGATGCCACTCTACATCACTTATCCTACCCCTGTGTCGATTTTCATTCATTGAATGGTTATCACCCGCGTAAGTCCCGATCCTGCGGGATTTTCGGGATCAAAAGTATCCTATGTTACTCTCCATCATTTAAACTATCCCTATGCAAATTTTCATCCAATAAATATTATCACCCGCGTAAGTCCCGATCCCGCGGGATTTTCGGGATCAAAAGTATCCTATGTTACTCTCTAACACTTAAACTATCACTATGCAAATTTTCATCTAGTAAATAGTTATCACCTGCGTAAGTCCCGATCCCGCGGGATTTTCGGGATAAAAAGTATCCTATGATACTCTCCATCATTTAAACTATCCCTAAGCCAATTTTCATCTAATAAATATTATCACCCGCGTAAGTCCCGATCCCGCGGGATTTTCGGGATCAAAAGTATCCTATGTTACTCACCATCATTTAAACTATCTCTATGCAAATTTTTATCCAAATCGGTCGAGCCGTTTGACCGTGAAGAGGGAACAAACAAACAAACAAACAGATTTTCGGATTTATAATATTATATAGGGGTTAAAGTATGAAATTACCGATTTGTACTGAAAATCTTAATTGTTTATTTTTTAAATTTTTAACAAATTTATTTAATCAAAATAGTTGCCATTATTATCTATACATTGCTGCCATCTAATGGGAAGGTTATTAATGCCTTTGCGATAGAACTCCGACGATCTAGACTGCACAAACTGTGTGAAAGCATTTTGTACTGCCTCCTGGGAAGAAAACTTCTTGTCACGTAGATAATTGTCCAAATCACGAAAAAAATGGTAGTCAGTCGTCCGCAAGGTCTGGTGAATACGGAGGATGACGAATGGTTTCTAAGTGCAGTTCCTGAAGGGTCAAAATGGTTTCTCGTGCTGTGTGAGGTCACGCGTTGTCGTGGAGCAATAATGGTGAAGATCGATTCATGAGTCGGGGCTGTTTTACTGCTAGTTTTGTCAACATGGTTCGGAGTTTGGCACAATAGACATCTGCCGTAATTGCTTGACCAGATCGAAGAAAACTATAGTGAATAACACCATGCTGAGACCACCAAACAGTTACCATTACCTTTTTATTGGTAAGTTTTGCTTTAGGACACTGTTGTGGCATTTGACCTGGGGTCAGCCATTGCAATTTTCTTTTCCGGTTATCATAAAGAATCCACTTTTCATCACATGTTACAATTCGATCCAATATTCCTTCATTTCTGTACCGGTTCAACAAGGCAACACAAGTTTCAACACGCGTTTCTTTCTGCAGATCAGTCAAATCATGAGGCACCCATTTTTCGTATTTTTTTATTTTATTGATTTGACGCAAGTGAGTCAATAAAGTGGGTAAGGTAACGTTAAACCATGCCGCTAATTCCTGGGTAGTTTGACTAGGATCGGCTTCCACTATCTCTCTTAATTCATCGTTATTCACCTGTGTGGGCGGTCTTCCTCGTGGCTCGTTCTTTAAGTCGAAATTTCCATCACGAAAGCGTTTAAACCAAAATCGCACGGTGCGTTCATTAGTAGACCCCTCTCCAAACGCAGCATTGATATCGCGGGCTGTTTCTGCCGCGTTAGTTCCGCGTCGGAACTCGTATTCAAAAATCACTCGAATTTTCGCAGTATCCATCTTTCTTGTCTAAATTGAATAACAAAAACAATTGAAAGTCGATATTCAAATGTTTCACATTTTTTAAAAAAAGAACATCACAGAAACCATTTGAAAAAAGTTTCATTCGAAAACCTCAAACCATGAAGATTCTATGTCAATTCAAAGAACCTATTGCAATAAAACGGCAATTTCATACTTTAACCCCTATTATTATAGTAGGAATAGTAGGAAGTAGGATAATACTTTATTTATACCAAGATATTAATTTCATTTATGAATAGTGCATTACTCACCAACTTTAAAAGCAAGAAATTAATTTCCACTACCCTGTTTTCCTTCAGGTCTTGCCGCGAGCCCGTTTGAAGAGCAGAAATAGCTTTGTCAAAAGTATGGATCCTGTTGCAGGTCCCTAAGGAACTAAATATGCACCTCTGGAGGTTAAATTTCTCCGTCCCTATATATCCCTACATATCCCTACATATTTCTCCCGTCCGTCCGATACTCTTCGAGACCCGAATGTGACTGCGTTTTTCCAGAGCAGGGCATGACGCATCTCATTTCCTGCTCACTGTGTCCTTTCTTGCACGACTGAGGATCTTAGCAACGCTACAAATTCCGCCTTGCCTGTGACTAAACTTTAGTCCGCGAAAGAGTACCTAACGCAGACTTGGGTACCTAACGCAGACTTGGGTACCTAACGCAGACTTAGGTACCTATATATTATTTTACGGCCAAGAAGACTTGGAAGACTAACTTTAACTGTCATTAACTTTCTTTATACTTTTAACTTGATTAGTATTCTATTCAAGAAATTCTAAAACTGCCGCGAGTACAACAGCGGGGCAATGGTAGTAAAAAACACAATATACCTATGGAATTCCCTAATTATTTGCAACTACCAAATTACACCAAAAATTCTAAATTTCTATGTAATTTAGATTAGGAATGCATGAAAGTAGAATGCTAACACTTTGAACTCTAAGTGTTTAGAGTTCTAGAGCGAACATAATAGTAGTTAGTTATAAAATTGTGACACATAATAATGTCAAAAGCTTATGTAAATAACATCGTGTTAGCGTAACGTAACGTAATCCAGCCCGACCGATCCTGCCCGCCTTAGAGAATCGGTTGCCCGAAAAACCATCTTCACAAAACTAATTTTTCAGTTTTTTCTGCATAAAAGTCAAAACTGTTGTTTTTTTATTTCTACTTAATTTCTTTGCGGTCCGATATCCTACTTCCTACTAATATTATAAATCCGAAAATCTGTTTGTTTGTTTGTTTGTTTGTTTGTTTGTTTGTTCCCTCTTCACGGTCAAACGGCTCGACCGATTTGGATGAAAATTTGCATAGGGATAGTTTAAATGATGGAGAGTAACATAGGATACTTTTGATCCCGAAAATCCCGCGGGATCGGGACTTACGCGGGTGATAATATTTATTTGATGAAAATTTGCATAGGGATAGTTTAAATGATGGAGAGTAACATAGGATACTTTTGATCCTGAAAATCCCGCGGGATCGGGACTTACGCAGGTAATAACTATTTCTTAGTGGAAATTTGCATAGGGATAGTTTAAGTGATAGAGAGTAACATAGGACACTTTTGATCCCGAAAATCCCGCGGGATCGGGACTTACGCGGGTGATAATATTTATTGGATGAAAATTTGCATAGGGATAGTTTAAATGATGGAGAGTAACATAGGATACTTTTGATCCCGAAAACCCCGCGGGATCGGGACTTACGCAGGTGATAACTATTTCTTAGATGAAAATTTGCATAGGGATAGTTTAAGTGATAGAGAGTAACATAGGATACTTTTGATCCCGAAAATCCCGCGAGATCGGGACTTACGCGGGTGATAATATTTATCCGAAAATCTGTTTGTTTGTTTGTTTGTTTGTTTGTTTGTTTGTTTGTTTGTTCCCTCTTCACGGTCAAACGGCTCGACCGATTTGGATGAAAATTTGCATAGGTATAGTTTAAATGATGGAGAGTAACATAGGATACTTTTGATCCCGAAAATCCCGCGGGATCGGGACTTACGCGGGTGATAATATTTATTTGATGAAAATTTGCATAGGGATAGTTTAAATGATGGAGAGTAACATAGGATACTTTTGATCCTGAAAATCCCGCGGGATCGGGACTTACGCAGGTAATAACTATTTCTTAGTGGAAATTTGCATAGGGATAGTTTAAGTGATAGAGAGTAACATAGGACACTTTTGATCCCGAAAATCCCGCGGGATCGGGACTTACGCGGGTGATAATATTTATTGGATGAAAATTTGCATAGGGATAGTTTAAATGATGGAGAGTAACATAGGATACTTTTGATCCCGAAAACCCCGCGGGATCGGGACTTACGCAGGTGATAACTATTTCTTAGATGAAAATTTGCATAGGGATAGTTTAAGTGATAGAGAGTAACATAGGATACTTTTGATCCCGAAAATCCCGCGAGATCGGGACTTACGCGGGTGATAATATTTATTGGATGAAAATTTGCATAGGGATAGTTTAAATGATGGAGAGTAACATAGGATACTTTTGATCCCGAAAATCCCGCAGGATCGGGACTTACGCGGGTGATAACCATTCAATGAATGAAAATCGACACAGGGGTAGGATAAGTGATGTAGAGTGGCATCATCATCATCGTCATCGTCATCCTTCGTCATCGTCATCGTCACTTACTGACGAAATACAAACTTTAACTTACTTCACCTACCTACCGCAGTGACCAGGGAAGTACTGATGATGCCAGGCGCGGTAGCGCCTGGCTTCAACAGTACTTCAATGGGCGACCGTTTAAGTGTGGATTATTGCATTGCGGTAGGTAGGTGTTCGAACAACGCGGGATCGCGACTTGCGCGGGTGAAACCGCGGGGCGCAGCTAGTATTTATATATTTAACAAATAATCTCCCTGTACTATCTGAATGCAGTCACATAATCATTAATTTTCATTTCGCAATATTTTTCTTCGCATTTGTCATGTAGCTAAGTGCAGTTAGCAATCATTTAGATGCTATCTACATTATCTAGGTACCCTATCTAAATTGAATATCTTTTTGTTTTGTTGCCGCAGGGATCTACCTATTTCCGGCGATATAAGGGATTAAAATGCTGTTAATTAATTAAGTTCTTATTATTTGATTTGTTTTTATGATTAATTAATAGTTTAAATAAAATAAGTTAAAACATTGCATGATTTATTCCAGGAATTCCGGAACCAGCTGATATATCCAAATAGCATAAAAAAATAGAAAAACAAAAACCTCTACATAACGGGCAGCCAAACTGCACATATTGTATACCCAGCCAGTAAAACTGGCCGACTTCAGATGACAAAACAGATAAGTCGGTGGCATTGTAGAGGTTATTTTTGTTCTTTTTTTATTTCTAAGTCAGATTTTTTAGTTTTTAAATATTTTTTATATTTCACCCTGTTTAGTGTACCTGCATGCCTACCTTTCTACTTACTTCCGACTATAAATCAACAAAATTGTAACCGTAATTTTATTTATTAAGGAGTTAGCTGATGAAAAGGTGGTTTCACTACCTAGTTTTTTAGGGGCCGAATCTTTTTGGTTAACATCCAAAATGACTAATTTACTGCATTCTGGAACGCTATTCTGTCCATTATTCCGAAGATACTCATCAGATCCTTACCAACTACGTGGCCACCTTGGACCTTTCCATTAAAAAGAGACCTACCTCAACCCGTAAGCCATCTTTGAGTAATAATAATAATTGTCTTTTCATCTAGTTTTAGAAGATTTATACAACGCAAGCAACTTTTTAATCCATGCTATTTATGTCACTGTAGTGCCCGGGACTTCGTTAGGTAGAGTAGATTTGCCCAGCACCTATACCACCCTCCCAGCCAGCCATGCCCAGAGGAAAGAACTGGTCAATACGTCTGGAGCTAACTAAGCCGTGGGTTTCCTCACGATGTTTTCCTTTACCGTTTGAACGATGTTATTTACGCACATAACTTTTCCGCAAGGAAAACGACATTGGTGCGCGGTAAGACGGGATTCGAAACCACGACCTTCGGAATGAAAGTCGGAGTATCTACCACTAGACCGACACCGCTCATCTTCATTTCATCACTTTGAGTAATCAATCACTGAACAATTGAATTGATTACTGCTTTTTGAGGAGCATTACCGTTCATATCTTCAAAAATCCTCTTCAGATCTCACCAAATTTTTATGAGACCATCTCGGAGCCTTTGCAATTAAAAAAAGTACCGTCTCGATCGGTCATACCATCTTCGCGTAATCGGTGAACATCCCTAAAAAAATACGCGATGAATTGAAAACATCCTCCGTTTTCTGAAGTCGGTTAAAAAACCACAAATCTGTTTTAGAATACCTACCTTCATTCCTCTGCATCCCTTTGAATGACAATTTAGGATAGTTTTGTTGTAGCTATAGTAGTACTTGTTAATATACAATTTGTAAGGGGTATGCCCTTTTAATCCGAAGGGGGGTTGTTCTAGACGTCTAGGCGAACAACTTTTGTTCTATGACTTTTGAAAATTCAAACTTTTAAATTTTGAGATTATGTTTCACTGAACAAACAGCTGCTTTTGAAAATAAAGGTAATTGAAGTTTTGATTGTAAACCATCAAACTAAATAAAAGGACAACATAAGGTCAATGACCTCGAACTCTCAGAAACAGCTGATTTTTAACCGACTTCAAAAAAAAGGAGGAGGTTATCAATTCGTCTGTATGTATATTTTTTATTTTTTTTGTATGTTTACCGATTACTCAGGCAGTTTTACTGGTTGGTTCCATATTGTACTTAGTTTGGCTGCCCGACTTCAGATGATAAAACAGATTAATTAGTCGGTGGCACTGTACCTATGTAGAGGTTATTTTGGTCATTTTTATCAATTCTTTTTTTTTGTTGTTTTTTAAATTATTTTTTGTTTCTTTTCAAGTAAATTTTACACCAAAATTTTTCGAAAAGTAGGTACTTCGAATTTCCAAAAGTCGTATAACAAAAGTTGTTCGCCTAGACGTCTAGAACAACCCCCTTTCGGAATAAAAGGGCTTACCCGTTATACCTTGTATGACTATAATTACTTACATAAAAACTTTCTTCAGGAAAAGTAGGTAACCTAGGTAAGTTAGAGTAGGTACTCTAACTGAGTAATGAATTGTTAACATTAATAGGTGGTAGGTACCTAAGTTTTAGCTTTCGAGTAATCAAAACATTTTATCAATCATGATAATCGTGATATTTATTAGTAATCTATCGAGAAAACAGTATATAAGTATAAATGATGTGCAATCGGTACCATTTCAATTAGTGCAATTTTGGGAAGAAACAACAGGTTACAGGCTGATTAAATGAAAGGTATGTTTCTACAAACTGTTTTAAAAGTAGCAAGTAAACTGTGGCGGGATGTGTTGGAATTCACCCCGTGCTTGGCATCTAGGACTTGCCAAGAAATAGTGATAATCCCCCTTTTTCACAATTTCTTGGCAGGCGAGGCGAGGGAGGCCTTTATCCTCCAGATCATCCACTTCTACACGCTATTTATATATAAATATATATGTTATAGCGTCCCCACTGACAGACAATCTACAGGCTTACCTTTGCTCTGCAGTGGGACAAAATAGACATTAATAAGTAAATTGGGCAATAACAGAGGATCGAGAAACAAGATAGAACCGGTGCGCATTACTACTAGGTCTAATGGGGTATAAGTGAAGTCACCAAAGACTTTACATACGATTGCATTTTATATAAGCGCTTGCAGGAAGCAAGCTTTAACGATAGCTGGTTACATACTGATAAATTTACATTTTTTTAAATATTTTTCGGCTTTATTCTGAAAATTCTGTATTTTTTCTTCTAGTTCACGCGTTTTTAGTGCTCTGTGCACTAGCACTAGCACACAGCAGTCGGATCCAGTTCACAGCAAGCGGAAAGGTCTGCAACTGTGATCCTGGACAAGCAGACAATGTCTGTCGCCAAAGCAACTCAGAAGGTTACCAAATTGTACACGAAAATTGTAACCAGTTTTACATATGTGCACACGGTCAACCAGTTACCCAAAATTGCTACAATGGACTCATGTACGACCCAATCCAAGAAAGGTGCGAATGGCCTGATACTGTAGACTGTGGAAACAGACCAATAGTCGACATCGCACCAGAACCTGCAGTGTCTGAGGAAGAAACCGGACCTGTCCAACCTTGCAACTGTGACCCCAGCTTAGCACCGTCCATTTGCTCAGGAGATGGTTCTGAAGGAGTCCTCATAGCTCATGAAAATTGCAACCAATTCTACCAATGTAATCATGGAAGACCTGTCACTCAAAACTGTTTCCCTGGTTTGGTATATGAGCCCTGTACTCAACGATGTGATTGGCCTTACAACGTTGATTGCGGTGATCGACCCATAGTCGAGATTGAAATAGGTGGTGAGAACGGCAACTCGGGTGAAAATTCTAACGAAGACTGCGGCGGATGGAGCTGCTACTGCGATCCAGCAGAAGCACCAGCTATCTGTTCTATTGGTGATAATAATGGAGAAATTGTGGCGCATGAAAATTGTAACCAATTTTACCAGTGTGTTAATGGAAAACCCGTTGTCTTAACTTGTCAAAACGGCTTGCTTTTCAATCTTAACATAGGGCGTTGTGACTGGGCCCATAACGTTAACTGTGGAGCTAGACCAATAGTTGAAATCGAGGATAGTGAGGAAGAAAATGGTGGAAACGGTGGCTCAGAAGGAGACGGTTCGGGCCCTTGCAACTGCAATCCAGGTGAGGCGCCCGGTATCTGTTCTGGAGCAGAATCTGATGGAGTTCTTGTAGCTCACGAAAACTGCAACCAATTCTATAAATGCGATCATGGAGTGCCAACAACCCAAAACTGCCCTCCTGGACTTTTGTATCATCCACCCTTAGAACGTTGCGAATGGCCACATAACGTTGACTGTGGAGACCGCCCCATTGTTGAAGTTGAAATACCAGGAAACCCATCAGAAGAAGATTGCGAAGATGGAGAAAATGGCGGATCAGGAGGTGGTACAGAAGGAGGTACTTGCAACTGCAACCCCGGTGAGGCACCTGGAATTTGCGCTGGAGTAGATTCTGATGGTGTTTTTGTAGCTCACGAAAACTGCAACCAATTCTATAAATGCGCTCATGGAGTGCCGACAACCCAAAACTGCCCTCCCGGGCTTTTGTATCATCCACCTTTGGCACGTTGCGATTGGCCTCATAATGTGGAGTGCGGTGATCGACCAATTGTAGACATAGACAATGGTGGCGATCAGGGTTCTGATGAAAATGATAGTAACAATGATAATGGTGGAGAATGTGAAGAGAATAATGATGGCACATGTAATTGTAACCCCGGAGACGCAGGAGCTATTTGTCAGAGTACTGGTTCTGAAGGTGCTCTCGTAGCACACGAAAACTGCAACCAATTCTATAAATGTGATCATGGAGTGCCGACAACCCAAAACTGCCCACCAGGACTTTTGTATCATCCCGGTTTACAGCGTTGCGAATGGCCACATAACGTGGACTGTGGAGACCGCCCCATTGTTGAAGTTGAAATACCAGGAAATCAATCAGACGAACGTGAAAGTGGTAGTTCAGAAGGAGGCGGTTCCGGTACATGCAACTGCAACCCCGGTGAGGCACCTGGCATTTGTGCTGGAGCAGAATCCGATGGAATCCTTGTAGCTCACGAAAACTGCAACCAATTCTACAAATGTGATCATGGAGTGCCGACAACCCAAAATTGCCCTCCCGGGCTTTTATATCATCCACCTTTGGCACGTTGCGATTGGCCCCATAATGTGGAGTGCGGTGATCGACCAATAGTAGAAATAGACAATGGTGGCAATCAGGGTTCTGATGAAAATGATAGTAATAATGATAATGGTGGAGAATGTGAAGAGAATAATGATGGCACATGTAATTGTAACCCCGGAGACGCAGGAGCTATTTGTCAGAGTACTGGTTCTGAAGGTGCGCTCGTAGCACACGAAAACTGCAACCAATTCTATAAATGTGATCATGGAGTGCCGACAACCCAAAACTGCCCACCAGGACTTTTGTATCATCCCGGTTTACAGCGTTGCGAATGGTCACATAACGTGGACTGTGGAGACCGCCCCATTGTTGAAGTTGAAATACCAGGAAATCAATCAGACGAACGTGAAAGTGGTAGTTCAGAAGGAGGTGGTTCCGGTACTTGCAACTGCAATCCCAGTGAGGCACCTGGCATTTGCGCTGGAGCAGAATCCGATGGAGTTCTTGTAGCTCACGAAAACTGCAACCAATTCTACAAATGTGATCATGGAGTGCCGACAACCCAAAATTGCCCTCCCGGGCTTTTATATCATCCACCTTTGGCGCGTTGCGATTGGCCCCATAATGTGGAGTGCGGTGATCGACCAATAGTAGAAATAGACAATGGTGGCGATCAGGGTTCTGATGAAAATGATAGTAACAATGATAATGGTGGAGAATGTGAAGAGAATAATGATGGCACATGTAATTGTAACCCCGGGGATGCAGGAGCTATTTGTCAGAGTACTGGTTCTGAAGGTGCGCTCGTAGCACACGAAAACTGCAACCAATTCTATAAATGTGATCATGGAGTGCCGACAACCCAAAACTGCCCACCTGGGCTTTTATATCATCCCGGTTTACAACGTTGCGAATGGCCTCATAATGTTGAGTGCGGTGATCGACCAATAGTAGAAATAGACAATGGTGGCAATCAGGGTTCTGATGAAAATAAAAGTAACAATGATAATAATGGAGATGAAGAATGTGAAGAGAATAATGATGGCACCTGTAATTGTAACCCCGGAGACGCACCAGCTATTTGTCAGAATACTGGTTCTGACGGTGCGCTCGTAGCACATGAAAACTGCAACCAATTCTATAAATGTGCTCATGGAGTGCCGACAACCCAAAACTGCCCTCCTGGGCTTTTGTATCACCCCAATTTACAACGTTGCGATTGGCCCCACAATGTCGAGTGCGGTGATCGACCGATAGTAGAAATTGAAGACAATAATCAAAGTAATGAAAGTGGTGGGGATAATGGAGACAATGGAAACACTTGCAATTGCAATCCGGCTGAAGCCCCCGCAATTTGTGCGGCAGATAATTCTGAAAGTGTTCTAGTAGCTCACGAAAAGTGTAACTACTTCTATAAATGTTCATTTGGTAAGCCAGTTGCAATGAGATGCGAAGGTGATTTATTATACAACCCTTACAACAGAGCTTGCGATTGGGCCCAGAATGTCCAGTGTGGTGACAGAATTATTTCTGACAGCAGTGAAGAGCAGAACAAAGAGGAAAGTGAAGAAAAAGTCATTGACGGACACTGCGACCCGAGCCTGGCGCCTGCTATCTGTGCTGCCCCAGGGTCAGAGGATGTTCTGGTAGCTCATGAAAATTGTAACCAGTTTTATGTATGTAACGGTGGAATGCCCGTTGCCCTTGAATGTGCTGGGAATACTTTATACAACCCTTCAATCGAACGATGCGACTGGCGCGACAGCGTGGATTGTGGTGACAGAATTGTTCCAGAAACCCAGACTCCTGGTGGTGAATGCGCTTGTGATTCAAGAATGGCGCGTTCTTTGTGTGCTGACCACGACTCCAATGGAAAATTCGTAGCACATGAAAAGTGTGATCAATTCAACCTTTGCATAGGAGGAATACCGGTTGAATTCAGGTGCCCCGCTGGACTTTTCTATGAACCTCACACGCAAGCCTGCGACTGGCCTTCCAACGTCAACTGCGAAGGAAGAGGTATTACTACATTATATTCCTTCAGCAAGCACTTAGGTGCCAGGAAAGGTGTTTTCTAATCAATTATATTGTCTAAAATAAATAAATTACCTACAACTTGCAGTAATATATTTCTCTTACTCTCTTCTATTTTTCTCTTAAAAAAGTTTATTTCTCTTGCTTCTCGAAATTCTCATATGACTGTCATTTATTTAAGTACTTACCTTGTATTAACGTGTAATGTGGCGTACTTATTTATTATTACATATATTACCTACTTCTATCTAATTTAAATAATAATGTATTTTGGTAATTAAAACTATTTACTATTTTTACTTCGTGCTTATTAGTATTATGATTTTAACGAATATTTCTTATTTGTTTGTTTCACTGCAATTTATTTATATTAAACGTTTTATCAACATTTATTTTGTTTATTTGTAAGTGTTATTCCATTGAGGATTGTTTTCGTTTGGTTGGGATATTTTGTTCCCTATGGATAATCAGTTTAGATCGTGACATGGAGCAGTATCTACAGATAATTTTTTGAGATCACGTGTTTGTCAATGAATGATGTGATTTTTAGTAATATTCGGTAGGTTATTTGATAATTTTTTACACACCTTGATTATTCGTTTATCTACCATAGCCACTGTAACCCAAACTTCATAATGGTCCATCGTTCCATCGTACGGAGCATGCGCTGATAAACTTTAATCTTTTACAAAAAACGAAGGTCTGGACTCCACGGGCACTTATACCTACTATTTGAAGTGTAACTGATAGCTTGTAAAAATTACAAACAATTGCTTAATCGTTTTCGAAACTAATTACCTACCATAACTTTATGAGACATAGCTTGTAGGAATAAGTACACAGGCACTCAGTAATCCAATCACTGCTTGTTAGGATGTGTTAAACGGATAAAATCCAAGGGATAAAAAATACATTTATGCTGACTTACCTTTTTGATAAAGTAAGAGTCTCAATTGTCATTTTCGAATTTCATTTAGTATTTGGGGTACTCGATGAGCTCAACATCTGAAAATATGCTTTTAAAATAAAATAAAAAATATAATAAAATCAGTTTATTTCAGGCCATCATAATAGTGTTAGTGTATAGATTTATATCTTAGACTACTGTTAGTTACAAAATAACACAAAATTTATAGAGGAGGCAGCAAAGGTGTCTCCGCAATGACTCATCTCACCATAGCTTGCCTAAGCTGTGAATCAAACCTATTCGCTACTGATGTCATCAGGATTCTGTTACCACTATCCCTCACTCAAGAAAACGTTTTCTTGCGAATCACCGCCAGGAAGCCATCAGTATAAAAGATCAGTATTATAATTTTTCATTTCAGCATTTATCGTTTTTTTTTTTGACAAAATAATAGCAACGATTGTCGAGATGATACGATAGAAATGGGCAGCTTTACCAAATCATATCAGGGGTCGATTTTGTCAAGCCTGGTTGGTAAGGTTTGAAAGATGAGGTGAAAACTATATTTTTTTGCCAGTAATCATCAAACTATAACTCAACAGATTCCTATGAATAATATGGAAGTAACCCGAAAAATTTATAACGTAAGGCACAACTTCTTAGTACAAAGCGACTTTGAGCTGAACACAAACCTAAATTTAGTTATGTCTGAGACAGACATAACAAAATGAATACAGGCTCTTAATTGTCCGGAAAATTCTATATACATATATATTGATATATTTTTTTCCATCAAAATCCATCAGACTCAAATAAATTGTAAGATTAGTAGTAAACGTAATTAAATGGTTAAAAATAAAGAATAATATTGAATAGTAGGTGTAAACTGTATTATAATTCTATGCTAGATATTAATTAAGAATACAGGTCACAAGAAGGCTAAATAGGTATTAGTAACTCTATTCTATTGGTTTCTCCTAGGTATAGATGGATTACATAATATTACATTGACTACGAATTAAGCTAAGATCTGTCGGAGGAGGCTTCGCCTCGCTTCTGCGTGCTTGTTCGCTGACACCGTGCATCCAGCATCCTGGGGCCAGTCGCAGACCTGATACACAAAGAGCTATTAGATAGGCGTTAGGTACTTACAAAATAATGATCGTCATCATTCTTGATCAACAGTAACGATCAACTATAGGCATTAAAGTCCTCAGTGTGCGGCAACTTTATATCTTGAAGAAAGCGGTTTCGGTTCATGGGGGTCTTTTGGGTACGGAAAAACATGGTATTATGTTGGCCAAGCGTAATTATCACCATCACGATATATTTGAGGATGTACCAAAGGTGAGAACGGCTTTTGGTTTTAGTTTTGGGGTTTACTCAGAACGTCTAATATACAACTTTGTCGTAAAAGCGTGTGATATTAAAAATCTTAACCTACCAGAAGCTAAGTCAAGACTAAAACTCTGGCTGTTTTCTCTCACATATGGCCAAATTGAGAACTTATTTGTTCGTTTGTGTTAGCCTTTCTCAGTAGATTATCCATAAGCAGTTTATATTACATTATTATTTATTCTTTTATTTATTTATTTTAATTAATTTTAATTCATGTATTTATTCTATTTTAAATTTAACACCATTCTATTTTGATGTTTAATATATGTTATTCAATCAAAATTAACCAAAACCTGTTTTGTTTGTCAACCGATTACCTAGCTGAACTAATGTTCTGTAAATCGATACTGAGCACCTCACGACACAGACTCAGTCTAGTGTGGGGGCTGTAGTTAATCCATACTTTGTGTTATACTTAAGTTTCTGGTTAATAAATATTTTTTCATTTTCATTTTTCATTTCATTCATCTAAAAAACCTAATAGGAAAACATAAAAATTTTATGACTGGAGATACAAGTTAATTACCTATCCCTGTAGGAATGTAGTAAAAAAAAAATCATGTCTGTCTGTTTCCCTGTTTGTTCCTTATACAATAATTACTTCTAATCCGATTGAAATCTGGTTTTCGATATTGGATATTTCTATTTTCGAGTAACCTCGTGGTATTTACATCGAAATAAAATTAGTAGAATCCGAGTAATGAACGAAAAAGTCGGCTATGCACTATTTCTATTCAGACGAAGTCGCGGGTAACAACTAGTATGGTAATAAATATAGCTACGACTACGGATAATGCTGTATCCATCGTTAAGTTTCAGCAAATTAGGTAAATCTATTTTTAAGTCTTTGACACGAAAAAGATCCCGATAATCCCGTGAACACGGGACTTAAGCTTTCGTCCACCGATTAACCTAAGTAAGTTTAGCTTAGATGAGCCGGTTTTTCATTCATGTGAGTGTACTGCAAAGTACGAAAGCTTTTCATATATTTGAAAAACTGCAGAGCTAAACTGAACTAACAATTCCGAAGTTTAGTTGGCAATGGACTAATATCAGCATTACGATAGATGAAACCGTTTATAATAATAAGTACGTAGTTATATTTGGTGCGATACTGGTTTGACAAACACTCGTCTATTATAAAAATAAAAATCTTCGGTTAATCGATAATTGAACCATCATTGGTCAATCATCATCATCTTACATCATTGCAAGGACAGGCGTGTATTTTTGTTGTACCTTTTTTCTTTTTGATGTATTTTCTTGAATAGGTGAAAACATGTAATTGATTTTTAGTTATCTTTTTAGTGTTGTAAGCTGTCATGTACAACTGTATGTTTTCCTGTTAAATAAAAATAAAATGAATTAATAAATATTAGTAGAAAACAATCTTACCTGCAGAACAGGGTTGAAGTGAAGAATGCTGGAGCATTCCCTCAGGACTAGTTCCCCCCAGACGCAGTAGTAGAAGAGATTGCACTCTGTCTCATGAGGCAGCAGCCAGTGGATGTGAGGGTCGACGGGACAACCGTTAGGTAGGAACTCTGTCGGTGGGCCTTCTGGACCTGGAGATGGTATAGACCGATGGAAAATAGATGTAGATCAACGTCCTATCCTACTAATACTTATTATAGAGCTGAAAGCTTGTGAGTATGTACCAATGTGTGTATGTTGTTTGTTACTCAAACTCATTGCGATAAAACTTGCAAAATAGGTAGCTGGAATAACATGGAGGCTACTTTTTATCCCGATATTGCCATGGGAATGGGCGCGGAAAAACCGCGGGGCGCAGCCAGCCAAAAAAATTAAGTGAATGGGTGAAGTGTTTTGCTCTTCATCTATTCCTGTTACGTATAAGGTCGCGTCGTCACTTAACATCTGCTGTAGTATCATCTAATTAGCACCCACCGCTACTAGTTGCTATTTACTTTCAAAAAACATATTTCGTATTCTACATTGCGGCTTTGAGGTAATTCCTGGTGATTACCACGTTACGTCAAGGCAGCAATTTACTCCATTTAATCCCTATCAAACACAATTATGAACTGGATAATCTGGATATACGGAAACTGACTGGTGAGATAAAGTACAGTCGCGGACCGTAAAGTTTTTCGTTTACATGTTTTAGGTTTCCTGGCCTAGATTGCTAAACGGCCCGAAGTTTACCCACTAAAACCCTTTGGGTTGCTCAATCGGTGACCATCTTCACGCGGAGTTGTTAAGAACTTCCACACCATAATAAAAAACCCTAAATAAAACACCGATTATCTACAAAGCGATCTAGACCCGTAATTTAAACATAATGATGGACGAAAATCGTGTAAGTTTAAAAACTGTCTTACACACCTGGTTCAGGGGTTGGGTCGATTTCAACTTCGCATTCGTTGGGGGCAGTTGTTGGGGCGGGAGTTGTCGTTGTCGTTGTTGTGCTAGTAGTTGTTGGCGGTGGAGTAGTGGTTGTCGTGGTAGTGGTTGTTGGCGGTGGAGTAGTCGTAGTTGTGGTAGTAGTAGTAGTTGTGGTGGTCGTTGTTGGCGCGTCAGTAGTTGACAACGCTGGATCGTAGCGCCCTGAACAGTCGACGTTATGGCGCCAGTCGCACTGCCAAGTCTCTAAGTTGAAATATAGGTCACCGTAACATCTAGAAACAATAAAAAAATCTAGAAAATATTTGTGTTGTGGTGGGTGCTATAAGGACTATTTTTGAGGGTTACATATACCCAAAGAATAAAGACGGGACCCTTATAAGCGAGACAACTTGCTGTATAAAAAAAAAGAGTAGGTTGTTAGGTGGGTGTCATGTACGTTCGACTTTAGTCATAATCTGCTTTATCATGCTCCTCCCTGGTCATGATTCGCTTTAGGTACAGCTCGGCTGTTTCATAAACTATTACGGGACTACCCTGCAATGTGCAGTGCACAACACGCACAACTGCTAAGCCATGCTTTTAATCAATTATAGAGTACTTGTGGTAAGCAAGTGTTAATTGCGACGCGAATTCCTTTGACATAACCTCAGAGTACGCGTACTCAGAGTCAAAAAACGATAATGTTAAATTTAAAAACCTTAAAATTTAAAAAAATCTTTACATACAGTGCCACCGACTTATCGGTATCGTCAGCCAAACTAGGTGCAATATAGGACCAGCCAGTAACACTGTCTGAATTCAGATGACGGAACAGATAAGTTAGCGGCACTGTATGTCTGTAATCTCTGACGTTTCCGTGAATTCATTTTTCCCCACTGGACTATAAAACGTGCGGTCATCCTGAAGAAACTATCACATCTACTATCTACGTGTAAACAGTGTCAAACCAGTACCCGACGCCTGTGCCTATAATTAATTACTGGATCAATGTAAATCAGTCTTTAGCCATCATTACAACTCAACGTCTTTGCAACCCAAAAAAACACAAGTTCTAAATCGCAAAAGCTTTCCCTGTGATTTAATTACCTGTACTCAATAGGCTGTCCAAAGGTGCACTTGTAGAACTTATTGCAGTCTTCGTGTTCCAGCAGTTGTTCGATTTCCCAGTCCACCTCCTGTTCTGGCGGGCACTGGGGTTCGGGCCTCTCGGCGTATATAGCCGCAATAGTCACAAACAACACAATGATGGCTGAAAACAATGATGGCTAAAATTAATGTTTATTATATTAAACACTTTGAGCATATATGTGTTCATAATACCAATTTCAATGAAACCCACTTGCGTGAGCCTTATAATGTCCCGACCAAGAAAAATATTTATTAAAAAAAAAATATTATACAAATAGTGTTAACAAATCCTGAGAAAGTTAACTTGGTGCGAGCAAGCCTGTCTTATATTACTATTTAGAGCAAGCTCACTAACTGGCAGATATCGAATTATTTAAATCGCATGAAGAAAAACGAGCGATTCAAAAATAAGGCTCCTGGATTCATTATAGGTACCTATTCCTAAAAATAAATTATATTCGAAAAGGGGTAGTTTAAAAATAGTGGAGATAGTTGAACTTATTAAAATGCGTTATGAGTTTTGTAAAATGATACCTTTTTTTAGTAATGATAATATCCCAACTGAATAACAAATTGTTTTTACACGTAATAACAAATTGTTTTACACGTAATTTAACGTGGTTAAACTTTTTGAACTCGTATTTGAGTAAGTTTTTGAAATACTTTTCGATTACTGTAGGTATTTCAAACTTTTCAAACTTTTAAATAATATTTAAAAATATCTAATTTAGTAAAACAATGTAAATCTACCTTTCATGTTGACTACGGGCTGTGATTTGGTTCAGTTTAATTGCCAAAAAAATATTTTATACCACTCAAGTAATCTAGCATTTAAATCTACAAGATGACTAAAACCGCTTTGTTATCAATCATTTTCTTGTAAGTATTCATTTATCAAGGAAAGTACATTAGTAGGTAGGTACTAAAAACGATCAAAAATATTTGTGGAAATTGTACCTATGTATAGATTTTACTATCTAATACTAATAATAGTTTAAAGTAGTTTTTTTTTTGGTTACAACTTTTTTGATTTAGGGTTTTGTTTATTTTAGCCAAAACCCTAATTTGGTATCCTAGACTTTATTTCTTCTTTTATTGTCTTTTAGTTTGTAACCAAATGCATATATGTGCTACTGTGCGTGCATAGATATAAATTTTATAAAACAGTTAATCAAGAATCTAGGAAAACTTAAATTATTAATTTTGATAAGTCACTATGAATGACTTATAACTTGTGTTTTATTTCAGTAGCTTTCTTTGGTATTTTCTGATGTTTTTGTTTGAAAATATAAATGAGCGTTTTCAATATTTAGTGTACATGGACCATAATATACCAACCTACATTATATTATTCTTATACCTACCTACGAATTCTGTTCGCAACGCGGGTCTAACCCCCTAAACTGTTATTCATTCAACCTATTTACGTACTACATTGTTAAACTAGTATGATCGTAAATAGGGTCATCAGACAGTAGCTAGTAGAGTAGGAGAGACGAGTATTTTCCCGGCGCCAGGACGTCGGGCGCCGCAGCCGCCGCCCCATCCACGGCGAGCGAGCCTTCAGTATCCCGCCCGCCCGACATCAGCACACACAACGCTCACATTTTAAAGTGATCTAACAAAATGTGAAAAATTACATGACTAAACTAGCCAAACTCATCTAATTACAAAGAAATAAAAAACAAATCTTTTATACAAAACTAAAAGCTTTAAATTTAGTAAGAATCGTGACTCAAAAACTAATATGATGTGGTAGGCCAAGAAAATGTTTCACATTACGTATAATGGAATCGTCCAAAACGTCTAGCTCAAAGCAAAGCTAATCCTATGAATGGCTAGACATCGTAACTTTTTCAACTAACATGATTCTAAAATCATTATTTATCCTCCTCTTGCTTTCTAAAGCCGAATCATTGAAAAGTAAGCCGTCCCAGAATAAAACGATAGCCGAAATAAAGAAGAATCTAGAAGAACATGAGCTCAAGATTATAAAGGCGAATAAAACTAAACACGATCCCGTACGGATCACTAATTATGAAAAAGCGAAGTTGACACCGTTGTCGGTACCGGTGTCGGATAAGACAGATGTTCCTAAAATTATTACGACAGATTTGTAAGTCCTAATTAATCCTGCAAATTATAAAGCACAAATTATTGATTTGGTTGTTTTTCTTAAAGTTTTCAGTATTCAAGTACAACAGACCATTTTTCATCTAAACAGATAATTTATACAGCGCAAGCAACTTTAATCTCATTTTAAAATAACCTATTTTATACAAAGTACCTATTATTAATCAGAATTTTATTATTCTTGTAACATATGTATATTATGTAAGACATAGGAAAAATATAAAACAAATCAATCTTATTACCAGAGTGAAAGAATGGGCTGAAGAAATATCAAAAAGCCTCATAGAAATGGAGGAACGGGTAGTCCGAAGAGACGAACTACTCAAAGGCTTCAGTGGAATTAAAATGGAAGTCCGAGATGGATCAGTGATCGTCGATAAAATGGCACATGATGTGGAAGACCTTCTTAGAAGAAGAGCTAAAGCTGTCGAGGACATTGTGAGAAAAGCTGAAGAAATTGCTACACCTAGGAAACCGGCGCCGGAAAATTATACATTTGATTATAGTGTGGTACGTAGTTATATTTTATACCAACAAAACCTTCATTGTTCATACCGTTACGCACTTGGCTAAGTTTTTTATCATATACTTTAACAGTTTATCAAAAACATGGCCATTATTTATAGACATTACTATTTCCTTTTCTGATAGTAGCCTCGTTTAATTAAAATTTTAACATCAACATTGAACTTACTGAAGAAGTATTTACAACCTGACCTAGACGTTATAGATAAATTTGGCGGTAACATTATAATTAACTTTACTGCTACGCAAAATAATTTACTTTCTAAACGATGTTTACTAGACACCCGACATTGATATGCTATTAGCTAAATGAAGTTATCATAAAGTGGATCAATTAGGATGATAAGGTTCCACGCAAAAATCAATATTAACACCACATACATCATACGCTAAACAATTACTCGGTTTTTCTATGAAATAGTCACCCAATGATTAATTAAATAGTAGGTACTAGTCATCATCATCATATAATTTTTTTCAAAAAATTCATAGCTTAGATACCAAGATTCAGTATTTATACAAAACCCTTTTTTTGTCCTGAATATAATTTAGGACTTGGATGTACTTACTTTCTATAGATTTAGGACTTTACTTGACCTATTCGACCTACATTAAATGTTTTAAGTGAAATGTAATTGATAAAATTCAACATATTTTACTTACATTCAATGTGAAGAAATTGACAGAATCTAACAGCAGAAGTACTTCGAATAATTTCAGAACTTAGAAGAAGTGAAAATGAAATTAATTACGAAAGAAATAGTACCACCAGATGAAAAATACGAAATGCCTCTTGACTGCAGAAGCATAAACAAAGTGAAACTCAGGGAGAGCAAACACTTTGACGCCTCTGTGTCTTTGGAAAAATCTAGTGTTCATATTGCTATGGAAGTTTTCGACTGTGGTAAGGAAATCATAAATAATCATATAGGTATACTAGGTGCGCCCCGCGGTTTCACCCGCGTAAGTGCCGTTCGAAGTAGCGTAAGGAACCCATTTTGTGTGTTTGTTTGTGAACAATATAATAATTATACAATGTTTGTGTCAGTATATTATGTGTCTAACATCTTCATCATCAACCTTTTCGCAGGGCCTTTAGTACAATTAATAAAATTGTTGCAGACGAACGCGTTCTTCCTCATCTACATTGGTCAGAGGGACTGCTCTCTACATTTCAAAAGAACTACGCCCAAGATTCTACGATAGATTTCCAATATTTTTGCAGCGCAGCGGGATTTATGCGGCACTACCCTGGTACAATATCAATACTTACTACAGATTTCTTGGGATACCATGATCAGTTACTTTAAAAGAACGTATTTCCTTAGAGCGCACATATAGGACGTAAAGCCTGGAGCCTTATTTTAGAATCACTCGTTGCACTTTGTGCGATTTAAAAATCGATATCTGCTGATTTTCGTTCGATGTCTGACTCCTGTGGCGGGTGGTTGATAAAACTCGGTGTGGTTGTGCGATTCACATAGAGAAATTACAAAATCAAAAGATAATAGGTAGAAATGAAGGTATTTAAATCGCTCAAAATGGCACATTTGAATCAAAAATAGAGCCCTCATAGGACTGCTGATCTAATTTCGTTGTTTATGGGTTTTAGCCGCGACATGGAGAGATATGTTTAAAGAAAACTACGATGAGGAACATGATATTTACGACTGTCGTCTCCGCTCGTGGTATGTCAGCGCCGAAGGAGCACCAAGGGATGTGCTAATACTCGTAGACGCATCGGGGTCTATGAACAATTCGACGAACAGATATATCTCGGACCAGTTTACTCTGGCTCTTCTTAATGCACTGACTGACGATGATAGAGTCAACGTGTTGAGATTCAACGTACAGTTGGAGTCTCCGATAAGCTGCTTTGCTGATAAACTTGTACCAGTAAGTTATATGATTGATTGAACCAAATTTTATAAATCGATATGTGACTTGACTTGTGTTCAAAATGGGTCAATTCAGGTTAGACTATTCAAAATTACTTGATCATAAGTAGATATACCTACTAAGTAATAACCTTCATTTTATTCCCACATTATTATACTCTTACTTTTCTTGTTTGTCGGTCCGGGCGGAATCTTGCAACTTCAATTTGAGGTCCGACTAACTAGCGGGCTGAACTCTGGAAATAGGTAATTAAGAACCAGATAACAATGCAAACGATAGCCTACTCAAGACGTGGGGGCGCATCATGACAATTTACACTCAAAACCTATGTATGCCAATGTTTTATTTTTTGTGTTATTTTTACAAAGTTAGGATATAACAATACCTACCTACATGGTAACACATGTACAATAATGGTAATAATTAGGATGAGGCAGAAAAAACTAGGAATGAGATTACTTGAGAATCATGATAAATATAAATTCCAGGCAAATTACGTTAACACAGCAGCAATGATGGCAGCCATGAAACCGTTCCCAATGAACAACGAGACATGGATGGAGGACATCTTAGTGCAAGCGGTTCGACTGCTGAGACAGCAGCGCGGCACTCCCGACCGACCGCCCTCCTGCCAGCAAGCTATCGTACTCCTAAGTGATAATTTGTACGATAACTTCACTGCTCTGATGAGGGAAATTGATCCATATGGGAAAATAAGGTAGGTACATGCATCCAATTAATCAGACAGTTGCTATACAGACAGCTCATAATTATGCGACCGACTGCTATGGAAGTATGGATATATGGGAAGCAAAGTTCAGCACGTTCGTTCACGTCCTGTGGCTGATAATGATGATGACATGGATACAATTCAAGTATTATTACTTATGCACGTGCACGAATATCGTACTAAAATAAAATACTTTTAAGCAGTACCTAAATTTGACTGCTACATTAGCCTTCGTCGTTACTTACAGCCAATCAAATCATATCGATCAAATGCATCTAACCTCTAGCATAAAAATATATAAGGTACCTAACCTTTTTGTTTAGACTGTTCACTTTATGGCTACACGACCCGTGGGGTCTAAGAGACAACAGCCGCGAGTACGGGTACTCAGTCAGTTGCGACCGCGACGGGTACTTCGCAGAATTGGTCACCCACGCTGACGTCACGGAACAAGTCCTGAGGATACTCAGGGTTATGGAGCGACCACTCGTGCACCAGAGGAAAGAACGGATTCAAGCTTTCAGCGATGTTTATGCGCATGTCGAGGTGAGAAGAAATGATGATTTCTTAAACTGAATGGCGTTTGCGGTTTGATCCAATTCACAACATTTTTAATGACGATGTCGTTTTATTCAGGGTGAGCCATCGAACTTGGGGTAGGCCTGCTCCATCTTAGCTCATTACCTGATTACAGCAGGAGTATTCACAGGTGAAGACTGAGAAAACCGAAGCTTACCCTTTTAATGTTTGCAGGATCCTCGTAGAGGTGAAGATCAATGGAAAATGAAAGAAAGCGCTGAACAAAGTTTTAGATATCGACAGCTAAGAATTAATAAAAACCAACTGCTCAGTCCAGCTCAAATGGAAAAAGATTACTTTCATCAGATGAGCCTCGTAAGATATTGTTTATCTTTTATTTAAAAATAATCAATGGATTTAATTGAAATAAAATTATCGTCAGGACAGGTGAAATGCTTAGTACTTGGCTTAGATTTAATCTTAGCTGTTAAAATCAAAAGAAAATGAAAAACCCTTGGTAAACATATTTTTTTTCAAATTGATCAATCAGTCCAGCAAGCCGTGATTGGAAGAAATATTGATTAGCTTGACTCTCAAGATTTATAAAAATAACTGAGGCATCATCCTTCCTTAATCGTCGAGTTCACAAATTATAATATGAAGGGAGTCTTAAGAGAGCACTTGGATGGATTTTGTAAATTTTGTAATCCATACTTTTATACTATATAATCTACTAGCTGCGCCCCGCGGTTTCACCCGCGCAAGTTGCGAACCCGCGTTGTTCGAAAACCTACCTACCGCAATGCAAAAATCCACACCTAAACGGTCGCCCATTGAAGTACTGTTGAAGCCAGGCGCTGCCGCGCCTGGCATCATCAGTACTTCCCTGGTCGTCCGTTTAAGTGTGGATTTTTGCACTGCAGTAGGTAGGTGAAGTAAAGTAAAGTTTGTATTTCATTAGTAAGTGACGATGACGAAGGATGACGATGACGATGATCATGATGCCACTCTACATAACTTACCCTACCCCTGTGTCGATTTTCATTTATTGAATAGTTATCACCCGCGTAAGTCCCGATCATGCGGGATTTTCGGGATCAAAAGTATCCTATGTCACTCTCTATCATTTAAACTATCGATGTGCAAATTTTCATCCAATAAATAGTTATCACTCGCGTAAGTCCCGATCCCGCGGGATTTTCGGGATCAAAAGTATTCTATGTTACTCTCCATCATTTAAACTATCCCTATGCAAATTTTCATCTATTAGATAGTTATCACCCGCGTAAGTCCCGATCCCGCGGGATTTTCGGGATCAAAAGTATCCTATGTTACTCTCCATCATTTAAACTATCCCTATGCAAATTTTCATCCAAATCGGTCGAGCCGTTTGACCGTGAAGAGGGAACAAACAAACAAACAAACAAATAAACAAACAAACAGACTTTCGGATTTATAATATTAGTAGGATATATCTAATCTATAATATATTATATAATCTATACTTTTATACTAATATAATAGAGTTGAAGAGTTTGTTTATTTGACGCGCTAATCTCAGGAACTACCTACTGGTACTAAAAAATATTTTTTTGCTTGATAGTCCAATTACCAAGAAAGATTAAAGGCTACTTTGATCCCCATATTCTCACTGGATCGGGACCTACGCTGGTGAAACCGCGGGACGTAGCTAGTTACGCCCCTATCTGGCATATCTAGCCAGAAAATAAAGGACCACACAAAACCTCAGCACTTTTGTGCATAAGATTTCACATATTGAAGGGTACACTCCGGTAGAATTTTTATACCTATTTTAAGTATTGATTAATGACTATACATTTGTAGAAAAGTTGTGTATGATTTTGTAGTAATACCGACTCGCTTAAACTAATTATATCGTTATATTTTTCAGGACAAATACGGATTTTATTACGAAGAACCTCTAGATGACATCAACTACAGATTAACAATAAGCGTTTCAATACCAGTATTCGATAACACCACTTCAGAAGTACGTATTACTGATCTAGGTTACCTAGATTCGCGGCCATAGCTTATTGTAACAGCTACCTAATTAGGCAGGTAATTCACCTAATTATTACCTAGGTAAATTGATTGCGTCACTTTTGAAACAAAATACTTTGACGTCATTTAAAAGTGATGCTGATGATAAACTATATGTATACCTACCTAAGTTCCTGCCTACGGTGATTCAATAAAACTATTAGAACCATATCGTAACATTAAATTGTTATTAATACTATTTAAATGTATAAGTAGTTTGATTAAGATCTATCAATTTTTAATATGTGTTCGAAGTAAATTATAAAATAACACAATAAATTAGTAACGTTTCCGTATCACGAGGCTAAAAAGCACGCAGTGGAAACTAACACGTAGAAGCCATTTTGCAATGTACAAACCTACTACCTACATCTACGCCTTTTTAACTTTTTATGTGGAATCCCTTTAATCTACTTTTTCTTTTTCAGAACATAACAATAGTCCTTGATGAGGTATGTTATCTACATCTCAATAAATAGGAAATAACTACGGTAGTAAAGAAAACACATAGGTAAAATATGAGTTATAAAAACTTGCCAAGTGCAGGTTGTATGAGTTGTAGCTTGCGATGTGTTATCATCAATTATTATGGTCCTGGAGCAAGGTTTCATTCTCGGACCCTTTCTCTTCTAAACAGATCTAAAAGATTTGTCTGATATTGATAATTTAAAAATTAGTATGTTGAATAATAATTTGCTTTTTGTTATTTTAGGAAAAGCAACGCAACGCAACAAGAACGGTGAATATACTTTTTTATCTCAATCGGTTTAGATCGCTAATATTTACGTTCTTGTACAAAAAGTACCTATAAGCATATGTGTTTTTATGTTTCAGTATCCTGTAAATCGACTTTTGGGTGTCGCAGGTGTCGATATTCCCGTCGATCACTTGAAATTGATTTTGCCTTATCACCAAGTATGTACTAGTTAGGTAGCCAATATCAACAATGCTTGGTAAAATATTCTTTACTATTTATTTATTTATTTCAAAAACAACTACAGCTATTTTACAGGATCCCCCAATGCAATAGAGTAGGTAAAAAGCATTATTAATTTTTAATGTTATAGCAGATTGTCCACTGTGCTACTTTACAAAATTCATTCTTCCCGAATTCTAATTATTTATTTATTTATTTATAATAACATCAATCTGTTCGGCAACTAAATTTAGTATATGTAACGCCCGTGCGAGAGGTGACCTATTCACCAAGTTAGTCCTCTTGCGAGGCACTGCGAATAGCGCTGGCTTTCTAGTGCGACGCCGTTGTAGGTACTCATTTGGAACATATAATTTCACTCGACTAATTAAAGAATGTATTTACTTTATAATTAAACCGCTAGTATATATAATAAATCTATGCCTGGAGACAGGATGTTTCCCAGATAGTTTAAAAATTGCACTTATTAAACCTATTCATAAAAAGGGGGCTAAACACGATACAAATAATTATAGACCGATTGCGCTTCTTCCAAATTTTAGTAAAATCTTTGAAAGGGTAATATTTACACGATTAAATTCATTTCTGCTTTCTAATAATCTCTTAAATAAAAATCAATTTGGTTTCCAAAAAGGTAAAAATACCTCTGTGGCTATCTTCAATATGCTAAAAGTAGTATGGGACGGAATCAATAATAAAAATAAAGGTGTAGCTTTATTTATCGACCTATCAAAAGCTTTTGACTCCGTCATACATGATCTTTTACTATCTAAATTAGAACACATCGGTATTAGAGGCATATCCTTAAAACTAATTCAATCCTATCTAAAAAATCGAATGCAGTGCGTAATACTTGATACCTATGATAAGAAATCCAAACTTGTTAAAAAAATTTACTCAAATACTAAACTTAATAATCTAGGAATACCGCAAGGTAGCATCCTTGGCCCTATCTTATTTTTGCTCTATGTAAATGAAATGCCCATAATATCTGAACACCTAACTGTAATGTTCGCTGACGACGCCACCATTTACATTCCTAAAAATAATTTAACAGATATAAATTACTCGAAAGAAATTGAAAACACCTTAAACAAAGTAAAGGACTGGCTAAATAAAGAAGGATTGCAGTTAAACCTTAGTAAAACTAAATACATCCAATTCCGCAACTATAGATCTCCTCCTCTAAATTTAAATATAACAAGCAATGGCGTAAAAATCGAAGAACAGCATGAGTCCAATTTCCTTGGTGTTATAATAGATACACACCTTAGTTGGAAATCCCACATTAAAAAAGTAAATAGCAAATTAGCCAAGTACTGTTATGCCCTATCGATTCTTACAAACATAGCATCTAGGAAAATTGCCATCAATGCATATTATGGATATGTCTATCCCCAACTATGTTATGGGGTCATTTTTTGGGGTAACTCAGTAGACGTAAAATCTGCCTTTGTTTTGCAGAAAAAATGTATTCGTTCCATCTTTCATCTCAAAAGTACTGATTCATTGCGATTCATCTTCAAAAACTACAACATTCTTACTCTCTTTAGCATATATATCCTTGAACTTTGTGTATTTGTCAAAATCAACCACAGCTACTTTTTTGCCAATAACCGTAGTTTAAGAAGTAAATATAAATTTAATATCAGCATGCCGCAGGCAAACAATGCACTATTTCATAAGAGTGCCTACTTTACTGCAATAAAAGTGTTTAATGCATTACCTACTGAATTAAAATTTTTAGAAAATGTAAACATATTTAAATCTCATTTAAAAAAATGGCTTATAGCAAATAGCTTTTATTCACTTAAAGAGTACTACGAAGAAACAGACACGATTATTCATTAAGTAATAAATTGTATCAGTTTTTAAAATTACTATAGATTATTGAACCTAATTTTAATTATATTGTATGCCTGTAGTGGGTAAGTGATTGTATCCAAAATATGCATGTTAATTTAAGATCATTATGTACATCACTTAAACAATAAAAATTCTTGATTCTTGATTCACCGACTCAAGTATAATCGGATTACATATGTTACCTCTAAAGACCCGCAATATATAGCTTACCAGTGCTAAGTCCCTTCTAGTTTCTAATTTGGTGTATCCAACCATACCCAGTACGAATAGTGTATAGTGAATATTTAATAACTATTATCAACGAAAACAGATCCATCAAAATTATTCTAGTTGTTAACGTCCTACCTAACTAACACTCACTGAAATGAAAATACCAATGGAGGTCTAATAAATATCCAACCATATTATTATAATTATTAAATGGTCAAGTTAGTAATAATATTTCAGACTCGTAACGTTGTTTACAATACAATGCATATACAAGAAGTAACCTATAAGCATACCCATATATTACGTCACAATTTCATATATACAAGATGTAACGGGCAAGCCATTTTAAGCCGAAAAGGGGTTGTTCTATACGTCTAGGCGAACAACTTTTGTTCTACGACTTTTGAAAATTCGAAGTACCTACTTTTCGAAAATTTTAAGTATGAGTTTACTTGAAGATCAGCTGTTTCTTAGAGTTCTAGGTCATTGACCTTATGTTGTCCTTTAATTTAGTGTGGTCTACTACAATCAAACCTTCAATTACCTTTATTTTCAAAAGCAGCTGTTTTTTCAGTGAAACATAACCTCAAAATTTTCAAAAAAAAAGATCGAATTTTCAAATGTCGTAGAACAAAAGTTGTTCGCCTAGACGTCTAGAACAACCACCTTTCGGCTTAAAAGGGCTTGCCCGTTACATCTTGTATAAACATTTAACTGAGCTAACCTATATATGTAATGTTTTAATTCCACAGTTGGGAGGAGGGGGAACTCTATTCATCATTGATCATCGCGGGAACATCGTGTTACATGACAACATCAAACCCACTTTTGACGGAGATATTTTGAAGCCCGGTTACAGAACTGTAGACTTCCTAGACTTGGAACAACCTGCTATTGATCATTTTCCACGACACTACCCAGGGGACTGGCTTAAAGTAAGCGCTATGTTATTTTCTCTTTAATTTGTCTGGTACAAGGTGTTTCACCATATACTTACAGAATAGGGAAATTGTCTAACAATTTGGCTATGTATCCGAGATTCTTAAATTTTGCATGGGAATCATGAATTCTTTTTTTTCATAAGTTGGAAACCAAAATAAACCTCCGTATTTTATAGTATGCGGCCGTAGATTAAATAACTTCTGCATGCCAATGCAAATAATAACAATTACTATGCCAACGATTACAAAAATAATAATTGCTGACTCAAATTAACGATAGCTTAAAACCTCAATATTAAATACCTAGTCTTAATAAGTACAATAAACAGTTCCGCAGATCAATGGTGATGGAAAAAGATAAGGGGAATATGACGATGTACGGCAAAAACATCTTCGAACATGGGTTAAGGGTTCACATGGAGATGCGAGAGTACCACTGGAAGAGAGTCATGGACCACTACACAGCAGTGGTAGTGCTTCCACCGTACAACAGACTCCATATTGTACCAGAAGCTAGCTTTACGAAGGAGTTAGCTGAAAAAGCTTTGAAGACCTTGTCGAGAACTGACTTCGTTATACATCCTGATTGGTAAGATCTATTGTCAAAAGTGCTTTGAATCAATCAAAGACCTAAATCTTTGGCCTACGATTATGCCTTTAGTTTTTGAGCCTTGATAAGCTCTTCTGGCACAGCAAAAACATTTAACAAATTCGAGAATTTACATTGTCATTGTACACCATTTCATCTCACCGACCTCGACGATTTTCATATTACATATTTTGGATGAACAGAATATAAATAAGGCAATATCAATATTTATAAGAACCGTTTTTACAGGCTATATTGCAGACACATAGAGCCCCATTTCGACACACGAGAAGCCGAAATACTGCATTTCATCAGACGACGATGTGACGAGCCAAATTTTGCTATGAAAAAGACAAAATACAACTTTTCACCGATTCCGCCGACGCTTTTAGAAAAAAACTATCATTGTTAGTAGCCATTTTGATCCTAATTGTAGGAAAAAAGCTGTTACTAACATTAATTTGGTAAAAATTGCTAATTTAAAATTTGTTGTATACAGGTGACGAAGGTTTGATGGCGAAGCTGTGTAAAGAAGCCGTCGCGACAGAAAAGTGGGCAAGAGAGCACGAGGAACATGATACGGATCGGGATTGTTCCACGTGTGAACTTGGCTCTTCCACTGCTTTCTTTGCAAGCGGTCAGTATCTACAAAAACACAACGCTGCTTGATGTTTAGTGAGCTTCTTAAAGCTCCTTATTTTAAGATACTCCTTGAAGTTTTCACATCGATTAGATAAGATTTTAAAATTTAAACCCATGCTTGCGAGTAGTACTTATTACGAGCTATAGTGGTTGTCTTCTTTATTAATACTATAAAGAGGTAACTTTGGTAACATGTAGTATATAAACTATGTATGTATGTAAACTTATCTTTACATTGGGTGTAAACTCCGAAATCACTAAATCGATTTAAAAAAATCTTTCAACAATAGAGCTATATTATTGAGGAATAACATAGACTACTTTTGATCCCGATCTCCTACGGGATCGAGACTTACGTGGGTGAAACCACGGGACGCAGCTAGTTTATATGCCCAAACTAAACGATAGAACTAAGTTCCAACAACGGCACCTAAGTAACCCTACACATACAAACTTGTCATTTTCTACTAAAAGCTAAATGAATTCCAGAGAGTGGTCTAACCAGATGGCAGCAGTACCACGCCACTAGCCAACACGCGTCTCCACCGCCCGGCGCGGTGTGGTCGTACGGCCCAACTGAGTCTTGGTACCAACGAGCAGTGGCCAGACCGGACACGTTGGTCGTACATGCTCCCGTAGCCCGCGTCAGGAAACTCAGGAACACGTTCTTGGAACCACCACCGGTAGGTGAATGTCCAGGACAGCGCTAAAAATACCGTTCATCTGTTACGATTTACGGTTAATCTTGTTTGCTAAAGATTTAAGAAGATTTATAAAGATAAAGGTAAATTCATTTATTCATTTTTATAGGTATAATACATAAAGATGTTAAGATACTCAGAAACTTATGGGGGTTCTCATTTTACTCATTTTACTTTCACTTTTTCCGAGTAAAATGAAAACCCCCATGAGTTTCTTCGTGGCTTCTTCTCATGTAAGGGCGCGTTCCGAAGCCATGGTAGTTTTTTGAGCTAGCTTGGGATAAAAATAATTATAATTTAAATTGAAAACTATTACAATACCTCTATAGTCTGCGTACACTGAAACGTTTTGTTACAAACAATTACGAGGCGGTGAACTTTTTAGAATGTTAAAATAGACAAATTACATCTCAGTTAACCTTGAAAAAGCCAACTGTAAAGTTGGCGAAAGCTCTGTTCGTTTAAAACCATAAATAAAAACGCGATTCAACCGAATAAATAAAGTGTTTTCTATGTAGTTGTTGAAATAGTTAATGTTATTTTTTACAAATTCACAGTTTGTTCACTCAAGATTGGGTGTATGGTAAATAAAGGGTCTAATAAGCTCTTTAGGCTCAAGCCAACCTCGCTTGCTAGCATGGTGCACCTGCTGAAGGACGGACGAGGTTCTGGCGCAGACTTTTCCTTAGGGGTTGGGAGGTTACACGACAGTCGCTAAATTTTGAAATTTACGGAAATGTCAAAATTTAGCCAAATCATATGAAAGATCGGATCATGATTTTTTATATTCGCTCAAGACTTAAAATTAGTGTGAATTCGTAGTGAGACCGTCACATATCGTTTTAAATTTGGCCTCTTCAAAATAAACTAATATATTAAAACTACTTAAAAAAAATGGTTATGTATGACCATTGAATTTGTTTGTTTTGATATTTACCATAATATATATACGTTCGTAATGTTTGTTTTGATATCAGTAATTCCCATACGTAGGCATATCTAGGTACGTAGGTACGTTTTGTTTATATTTTGTTTCTTGGAATTTGATATTGATCTATAACAATGCTAGATTAGATTAGGATACAGGGCTCTCAAAAATACGTAAAGTATTTAACAGAAGTTAATGAACTTACTTAAAATGTTGGTTCTCTCTTAATTGATTAAATGTGTAATTACTTATCTAGGTTAATGAAGTAGGTAGGTAAGTAATTATAATTAGTCAGAAAATTGATATGAAACGGAATTAAATGTCAAAGTGTTCATGTCCTTATAATTAAGTAAGTTTGTCCTACCACTATACTAATTACGCGAACAAATTGTACTTAGGTACAATGTTTATAACACCAAAGACAATTTAATATGGGTACGTACCTACGTTATGTTTTTTCCTCAAGACCTTTTACTATAGAAATACAATTTACAAGAAGAAATAAGAACATGCAAGCGAGGGGCACAGGATCGAATTCTGTCATGGGACAATCTTTGATAATGTATGAATGCATCCTTGTAAAATATTTATATATATGTAATATGTATAGCCAATGATAACGATCCTTGGAATTAAAGTCAAGGCATGCACCACTAGACCTAGAAATACTAAGATACCTACAAATACTTATACAAGATGTAACGGGTAAGCTCTTTTAAGCCGAAAGGGGGTTGTTCTAGACGTCTAGGCGAACAACTTTTGTTCTGTGACTTTTGGAAATTCGAAGTACTTTTCGAAAATCTTAAGTGTAAAGTTTACTTGAAGATCAGCTGTTTCTTAGAGTTCGAGGTCATTGACCTTATGTTGTCCTTTCATTTAGTTTGGTTTACTACAATCAAAACTTCAATTACCTTTATTTTCAAAAACAGCTGTGTTTTTTCAGTGAAACATAATCTCAAAATTTTCAAAAAAAAAGTTAAAATTTTCAAAATTCGTAGAACAAAAGGTGTTCGCCTAGACGTCTAGAACAACCCCCGTTTCGGATTAAAAGGACTTGCCCGTTACATCTTGTACGTTATTTTACAGCTAGGTACCAAATCGGAATGGCTGACGGCAGCAAGGGCGTTAAGCACTGCTGAGAAAGGGCTCCTCGGAGTGGCTGGGTACCATTTCTATCCGCAACATCTTATCGATAAATTGATATCCGTCACGGATTTTCCCGTAAGTAACATATATATTACATAACTAACAATAATATGTGAACTCGATCTTGTAGCGAAGCGATCTAACGCACTCGCGTTGTTTTGGACTACCAGAGGTCGCGGGTTAGAATCCCACCGAGTACGAACATTTAAAAGCATTTTTTCAGAAACAGCTACCAAAAGGAATTAGAGCGGGGACCCTACCGCGTAACCTCGTTATTGAAAGCATCGTATTCCCAAGTCGATGTCGAGTTGGACTCGACGGGACACGCGGTGGGGTGGCAGAACAGCATCCAAGAATGCAGTAAATTACTCATTTTCTCATTACACGGAAACGGGCAGTTTTACGGGGTAGATCTGAATCTACTCCGTGAAACTGCACAATTTGGATTGTACTTTGCCAGCCCATCTTCAGGTTACATATCAAATAAGTCGGTGGTACTATATATAGGTGAGGGTATTTTGACCTTTCAGAAATTAGATTTAAAACTTTGTTTCTAAAATCAAAAAGGAAATATCAGTTACACCACGAGATATCGTAGCTCATTGAAGTTATTTCCTCCCATCCCACAGTGTTATGAAGAAGACAAATCAAAGTGCAAACCTCAATGCAACGACACGTGGTCGTGCGTGTTAATCGACGAAGGAGGTTGGATCGTAGCACGCGACACGAACAACGCTACCAAGACAGATGACGTCAGAGAACATATGGCGACCTACCATCCGGCCGCGATGAGAGCCTTGCTCAATGCAAGCGTGTTTCAGTTGAACTGGGTTCATGATTATCAGGGTGTCTGCTTCGCACCGTGGGACGATAACGCTGCACCGGTAAATATGAGACTCAAAGAATTAAGACAGGTCTAAGAGACTAGAAGCTTAATGGTTACTTGACAGGGAAACGTTTCAACTCAGCTCTGACGGCCAAGCTTCGTAAGTTCCAAAGTCATTGTATTGAAGAAATTACTCACACATTTAAAAAATTGTCGAATCAAAATTCGAGCGTAGTTTTTAGAAAACCCACTATGTTATTATAAGATGAAACCAAATTAAGATATTGGGCCCTACCATGATGTCTTATAAGTCGTCGCGAATTCGTCGCGTTGTCGTTCAGCTAAAAAAAAATTTTCGGCTAATTAGACATCAAGTAGGTACCTACATACCTAATTTTTTCACGATTGAGAAGAGATCCGCTTCCCGCTTTGCATCGACATGCTTTGTGTTTTTGTAGATGTATTTTTCCTTAAGAAATATTTCTATCATATCCATAATAATAATAAAAAAATATAAATATGAATTTAATTTTTTTTAATCTTTGTAGTTTTTAAAAGTAGTCGGGGTATTTTTAGTTTAAAATTTATTTACCTACTATTTTTTTGAGCGACAAAAGGACGACAAAGCAACGAGAAACGATCATGGTATCATGGTATGGGCGGATTAGGTTTAATTTCAAAGCATTATCAGCATCGCGAAAAACAAAGAGAAAATTTCTACCACCTATAACGAAACTATTGCTTTTGTATTGGCTATCGATCAATTGCTATGCTTAAGTAATTTCAGAACCTAAGTTAATGAAATTGAATAATTTATATAATTACAGTTAATGCCATCAATAATAAAATCGTTATGGCATTCGGCGAAGTTAGTTTTGCAAATTGCACACTATTTGGTCACCGTCCTGGCATTAGTCACTTCAAGTGAGTAACGAATACCAATTCATTTATTCATACCTATATACTTATACATATACTTATCCTACCAAAATGATAAATGCGAAAGTTTAGATGCTTATTTTGTTTGAATGTCAATTGCGTAAAAACGGCTAAATAAATTTGGCTCACAGGTAACATGCTGTGGTATCATCTAATTAGCATCCACCGCTAGTAGTTGCTAAGTTGCACTACATTGCTGCTTTGACGTAACGTGGTTGTTACCGGTGATTACTTCAAACAGCAATGGAGAATGCGAAATGTGCTTTTTGACAGTAAATAGCAACTAATAGCGGTGGATGCTAATTAGATGATACCACAGCTGTACCCATATTATCTATCTGTTGACGTCTGACAACAGTGGTAAGTGACAGGCACTATGCAGTACAATGCTGCTTTGAGGTGATCACCGGTAATAACCACCTTACGTCACAGCAGCAATGTACTGCATCATAGTGCCTGTCAATTTCTACTGTTGTCAGACATCCACTGGATAGATGATATGGGTACTGGATTAACATCTTACTACTCTGGATGTTTGTTACTCAATCACGCAAAAACTACTGAACCGATTGCGATGAAACTTGGAATATACGTAGTTGGATACCGGGAATAACACATAGGCTACATTTTATCCCGATATTCTCGCGGGAACGGGACTTACGCCGGTGAAGCCGCGGGGCGCAGCTAGTAGTATATAACACATACCTACATCTATGTCTATAAAAGACTTTGTCCTGACTGCCTATGGGGACAACACACAGCCTAAACCGCTGATAATAGGGCTGGAATTTAGAGAGTCGTGTCTCCTTTATATGACGTAGGCATCCGATAACAAGAAACGATTTTTGGAAATTCTACCGGGAGCAGGACTTGTACTGGACCGCGGGATACAGCTTGTTAGGTATTAATAATTATCATCACATTATAGGTGCTTTAGTATCAGCTGAAACAGAAAAGGACAAGGAAAAACGGCGGAAACATTTGAAGAAAGCGTACGAGCGCGAGAAGTACGAACGACTGTTTGACAACCGCGTGCTCATCAATAAGACAGTGTTCGCGGCTTGCGATAGATCGAGGGCTTTCTACCAGTTGCAGGTGAGATGAGAAATAAGATTGGGCAAGTGCGTGGCTTGTCGGCAGGGCCACGCCCCCCTACCGATCCAACCCCCCTACCGATCCGGCTCATCTTCGAACTCATAAACTATTGACCTAAACTACGCACATACCAAAATTTATGAAGATCGGAGTTACGATACTCAAGTTATCCTCGAACAAAGATACAAGCGCCAGGCCCGTCTACACTGAACCTCACTCGCTTCGCTCGTTCGGTCAATAAAAGAAACCCATAACTATTTATCATTTTCAGTATACTCAAAAAGCAATGGACGCGCTATCGCGAACGCCGAAGCTGTCGCAACTGCAGGATTGCAGTTGGCCTGTAGTCGGGGCTGTCGTTCCCAAGACTAACTTATTGCTGCTTGCGCTGTACAACTGCGATACGCCGTACACAGGCCGGCCTGTGCCCAATCCGCTGGTTAATCAACAGGTATAAAATACTTATACAAGATGTAACAGGTAAGCCCTTTTAATCCGAAAGGGGGTTGTTCTAGACGTTTAGGCGAACAACTTTTGTTCTACGACTTTTGAAAATTCGAAGTACTTTTCGAAAAATTTAGGTGTAAAGTTTACTTGAAAATCAGCTGTTTCTTAGAGTTCGAGGTCATTGACCTTATGTTGTTCTTTCATTTAGTTTGGTCTACTACAATCAAACCTTCAATTACCTTTATTTTCAAAAACAGCTGTTTTTCCAGTGAAACATAATCTCAAAATTTTCAAAAAAAAAGTTCGAATTTTCAAAAGTCGTAGAACAAAAGGTGTTCGCCTAGACGTCTAGAACAACCCCCTTTCGGATTAAAAGGGCTTACCTGTTACATCTTGTATATCTATACTAATATTATAAAGCTGAAGAGTTTGTTTGTTTGAACGCGCTAATCTCAGGAACTGATGGGCCGATTTGAAAAAATCTTTTTGTGTTCGATAGTCCATTTATCGAGGAAGATTATAGGCTACTTTTTATCCCGATATTCCCGCGGGAACGGGAAAGTGACTTACGCAGGAAACACCGCGGGGCGCAGCTAGTAGGTAATAAAAACGGCATATTCCACTAATCCCCTTACTCAATCCCCTGCCCAGGGGATTTGTAGACTTTTTATCCACAAATCCCCTGAGCATCCCGCCTTGTTGCCGCCAGGGGATTTGTGGACAAAAAGTTCACAAATCCCCTTAACCTATACTTAAAATCGGTGTAGGTCTATAAATAAAACATAATATTTACAAAATTAAAATAAAATAATTAAGATGTCACAAAAATGGATTAAGTATCTCCCGAGCCTATGATTAGAGCTAACGATCCGATTATAAATCAATTATTTTGATATTCTTTTTACCGATGTTTGTATCGAAACGATCCCGTTCCCGCGAGAATATGCGGATAAAAAGCCAATGTGTTCTTTCAGGTCTCCAGCTACCTATAACTATTTCAAGTTTCATTGGAATCAATATATAATTAGTTATAATAAAAGTTATTTTAATGTAAGCAACGTAAAATATTATTTCTATATTTTTATTTATTTTTTGTAAAAAAAAATATGTGAAAAGTAGTTTCTTAACTCAAATTGGTTTTTTATTTAACTCGTCCGGCGGCGATGATGTTCTACCGGGGTGACACGCTAATAAAAACTGAAAAATGCTCTGAGTGTCGATGTACCACCGGAGGGACATCTTACCCAGACCACTTGAAACTCTAATGTATAGAAATAGAGTGGATTTTTGTTAGAGCAACTTTTGTTCATGGGCTGCTCTGATATATTTTACGTCATTTGTCATTAACAGTAATATTACCGCCAGTTGAAAAAAAAATAGGATTTGCAAATTTTTGTTTTCAGATTTTTCAGTTCCGCCATTATTTTTTTTTGCAGTTTGTGTGATCGTGATGATTATTAATTGTTCCAAATAATGATAAGTGGGTGATTTTAGTGGGAAATTAGTGTTAATTAGTTTATTTGGTTCAGTCTTTTGGTATGTATCGTATCAAAATTTCCAAGATCATTGTAGAAAAACTTTTTCACAAGTGAGAAAACCGCTCGATAAAATACGTAAAATTCGTGTTTGGTTGAGCTCTAGCGTCATGAACATAAGGGTCACAATGAAATGTAGTTTGGTCAAACTTGTAAGTTATACTTACGGCACTTTTATTTCAACTTGAATTATTAATTATTTTCCTATGATAGCTATATGTAAATGATATTTTATGGTAATATTGTGAAACAAGCTTCGTAGAGAAAGTTGGGAAAAAGTTTTTACTTCAAAGTAAATAAATAATTATTTACTGCTTACTAAATGCCAGATGCGAGGCGCGGTAGCGCCTGGCATCATCAGTACTTCCCTGGTCGTCCGTTTAAGTGTGGATATTTGCACTGTAGTAGGTAGGTGAAGTAAGGCAAAATTTGTATGTCAGTAAGTGATGATGACGATGGATGACGATCGATGACGATCAATGACAATAGATGACGATGGATGCCGATGATTCAAAAACAACGAAATTATGGATTTTTTATTCTTTATCCGGATATCCGGACTTGATATCAGGATAAAGTAGCCTATATGTTAATAGAAGTCTTATGCTATCTGCATGCCAAATTTCATTGAAATCGGTCCAGCCGTTTCCGAGATTAGCGCGCACAAAGGCACAGGCAAACAGACAAACGGACAAACAGACAAAAAGTTAACACGGAAATGGGGTCTGTTACGTTAGTACATACCTCTTAAAATAATTTTTTCAAATTATCTTTCAAAAACAGACACCGATTTTATTATAAGTATAAGTAGATTAAGGTACTTACTTATAAGAGTGTTTAGATTTAAGAAACTCAATCAACATTGATGGAAGTGATTATTCTGTGATTTTGTTCACCACTCGTATATTATGTAAATAAAACACGAAGACTGAAACTACGTAACACACTGTTTTTATTTGATTAAAAAAAAGGAAATGTAAATTTCGGTTAAGGGGATTTGTAGAATATTTGTCCACAAATCCCCTGCTAATCCCGTTGTATCGCCGCCAGGGGATTTGTGGAGAAAAAGTCCACAAATCCCCTGGGCAGGGGATTGAGTAAGGGGATTAGTGGAATATGCCATAAAAACCCGGCCAAGTAGGACTCGCGCACGAAGACTTCCGTACCAATATCACAAACAAATCACGTTTATTGTATGACAGCCCCACTTAATTATTTATTTTATACTTTACCGTTTTTTTTTGTATTTTGTGTTATAGTGACAACAGAAATACCTACATCATCTGTGAGAATTTCAACTGTCTAACTATAACAGCTTATGAAATACAGGCAGGAAATACGGAAACGCTACTAGAAATTTGTGTTCTATATTCCCATACTAATTTTGAAGACCGCGTCTTGGCAAACGGAGTGTAGAATGTCCTCATGCATGTTGAAGTGACGATTTGCGCCAAAACGGCTGGCACAAACTGGATGCGAGAAGCCGAAAATATATTTATGTGGCGTGCAATTGGTGAGGCCTATGTCCAGGAGTGGACTGCAACAGGCTGATGATGACGATGATACTAATTTTAAATTTAGAAGCTGCTCAATCAACAAATTGGTAAACGAAGTTTTGGCGGGAACGCGTTGAGGAGATGTGTTGCTAAATTTTCATTTTTGTAAAACCTAGTTCAAAAGCGTGTAAATTGTTTAATTTCTGGGGCATATTAATCAATTCAGTTTCGTGAAGGTGTACAAGTGTAAATGAAAGTGAAAATCAGAGCAAAACATGGACTTTCGCGTTGCCTCCAAAGCTCCGTGAACAAACATTGTAAAAAATGACCCCCCTTTTTACAATGATTCCGTCGACTAAATTCTAACTATGACGACTTGACTGTTTTGATTCAAATAACTTGCAAATATTAATAATACTTGACACTGGCTAATGTCCGAATGGAAAAGCTCAATTTAATAAAGAAGAAGAAGAAGAATTAACTAGGTAATTGACAGTGGCGTTTCTGTACTATTCGACTGAGACATTGGTAAGACAAATAAGTAGTATACAAGTGACTTCCTAAGTCAAATTCCATACCTACTTATTCCAGTACATAGAAGTAGATGAGCCTTACTGGCGCGGCGTGAAACAGATCGCAGCGAGCAGACTGGCTTGTTGGAGAAACCGCGTGCAGCTACCGGCGCGCTCGCCGCGCACCAAGTGCTTCCCGCACAACTACACGCAGGTCATCGTCATCATCTTGATAAACTAACTTTTTTAAACTTAAAACTACTTAGGTACTTAACAGCCGGGATTCGAACGCATGACGTTCGTAATGAAAGTGTATACCACTCTCAATGTCTTGCACTTCCATCAATGCCGCCAATTTGTTTTTCTTTAAGAAAATAAATATTTTGCCCTAAACATCGCCCTAAAGCTGGGAAGTCAAGTAAGAGGCCTTAGGGTGACCTGAAACTCAAACACTAGGTGCGCCCAAAGACGATAAAACCAGTCGACTAGTATTCCACCTCTCAGGAAAATAGTTTATCTATTTATTAGAACTCTCGTGCAAGAACGGCCAACCACAGAGTCTAAGGCTGAAATCTATATTCCGTACTTTCTCTTAGCTCAGACTTACCTAAGCTTGAGCTAAGCAAAAACTTTTGAGATCTTTGCTACTTGCTTAGCATAGTCTCAGAATATATTAACTTAAGTAGCGATATTTCACATTTCTACCACAGTTAAAATTTGTGAGCTACTTAATTATTTAAGTAGCCCTCAAGTTTTAAGTGGCCTCAAATTTTTAATCGCCACTTGAAATTTGAGAGCTTCTTAATTATTTAAGTAGCTCTTAAATTTTAAATGCCTTTAGAATTGAAGTGGCGATTTCAACCCGGGCTGTATAAAAGTTGTATTTCCAGGAGAAGGGATACAGACAGTGCGGGCCGTGGTTACCAGACCCGGAAGTGGAAGACGCACCCTCATCATCGCAGACTTCGAGACCTTTCATGTTCGTCGTGTTTATTATAGCTCTCTATGTTTTATGTCTAAAATCATGAGTTCCTTCAGCTTGAGCTGGATAGTCTACTCCTATTACACGAGATTTTTTCGTGAAAAAAATAATCGTGTCGGAAAGTTTTTTCATGACAGTCTTCCGTGAAAAAGTTTTTCGTGGGTGAATACTTTCGCGGGAATTTTCTTGTTCTACGTTGGCAGTATTGCTTTTAAAGCTATAATAGGGCAAAAGTGTCTGAATGTTGCGAACGTTTTGAAATAAAGAGACGCTACCGTGAGTCTTAATTTACGTAGACGTATGTGTTCCTGTTCTTTAGCCTGTGGTGAACAAGCTGTAGTACCGCAACTGTCCGTTAGAGCCACTGAATGGAATTTTATCAAAAAAGTTATGTTACTAGAACTCATTCTAGTTCTCACGTAGAAAAAAAGTGTTTCGATATATTGAGCTGCTGCATTGCTGCAACACTATTAGAAAAGTACAGAGTGCTACATTGACGCATGCTGTCCCTTTCAAATAGAGTTAATAGAAAGAGACAAGAAGCTCGATATAGCAAAACACTTTTTAGTTCTATGTGAGCATTCTAGATAACTTCTTTGAGTTTTTTACATTTTGATTAGGTACATAATGACTGAGGCGTCAACATTAACGTAAATTGAAACTCATGGCAAACCATATGTTCGACGTTCTGCTTTTTCTAAGGCAAATTTAAAAATTAAGCTTTAAGATTGTTGTGACAGTATTTCGAGCCAATATCGCCGTTTGCAAAGTCGATTATAACGTTAGAATTGGTACAATATAATAAAATATTAAAGCCCTAAATGTTAAGTTAGATTTTTCTTAATATTTAGAAAATAAAGTAAACACGTTTAAGTTTCCAACTGTTTTATTTAGTTAGACTGTAGTTTGAACAAAGTCGTTTGGTTCCAAGTTTACAATAATACTGATAACAGAATGTAGGTCGTACCTTACCTAGTACCTACCTTTACATTTCATTAATTAAAAGCATGGACGGACGCGCTCTACTTTTTTAAATATTTTTGCTATACACATCATCTACTTAATTTTTTTAATTAATGCAACCTATTTGTCACTTCTCTTAATAGAAAAAATGTCTACTGGTAAACACATATAACCATAGTGTTCTGGCATTGTTTTTTGTTGAGTTATATCAATGTGTATTACTGTTGGTGTGCCTAATTAAATAAATAAATAAATAAATGTCTAATAAAAGGAACTAAAATGTCAGATTATAGCCTGCAATTTAAAAAACGTAAATGCATGACGGATAGTTAAAAAAAACCCATCTTTTTCCAATATTAGACCATCGAGATAACAAGTACAAGTTATAAGACCGATTTTGAAAAAATTGAAAAATAAACTTTTTTACCCAAATACTGATTTTTGGGTAAAAAAGTTTTTTTTTTTTATATTTTCTAAGATGTGGAAAAAGACAATTCCGCCATGTGGACTACAGAATTAAATTATTAATGAAGTAAATAAGGGAATATGTTGATTGATTGTATTAGGCGTTACTTTTCGGAACTCCATATTAACTATATTAAAAATTAACATTTAGTTTTAATATTTAATATAGTTAAGGGAATATGTTTCTAAGGAGAAGCGCGCCCCCGACCATTCTCTTAAAGAGACCTTTTTTCAACACATACAAATGTTTTCGGTGGATAAATTCAATTTATATTTACGGAACACCTTATTTTATTACCCCAAAATATTATCTTACTTTTAAAAGAATGCTTATAAATTAATTGAGATTGAAGCGCAAAATACACGTACCAATCGGGAACCTGGGAGGCGAGAATTACCTAAATTTTGAAGTTTTTTCACATCATAATATTACACCGAACGATTTACACTGGACAGCGTGCGTCGCAGCGCATTATACAAAATCGAAACATCCAAAGGATTTAAGGGTATACCAAAACGCCGAATTATTGGCAAGCAAAATTAGTTATAAAACGCTCCTGAGGTATTATAGCTTGCTATTTAAGCGGCTGTCTGGCCGATCGCAGCCGCTTAGCTGCTCGAATTGCTTGCAAATAAGGAGAACAACAAATATTATTTAACAACAGGACATTTGCCATGTTTTTATTAGGCATTTAAAACTAAATAATAAAACATGGAAAATTTTATTTTAAACGAAAATAACCATGACAGTTTATTATAGAGTTAAATGATTTTAAAAATGTACTTCTACGGGCGTTTTTTTTTTTTTTTTGTGAATTTTACAAAACAGCCGCATTAGCCCCCACAGATTCCCGGTATGTGTGTTCTGAGCTTAAATTATTTCTAAAACATCACTACGAGTATTGTACAAGAACAATAACAGTTAGTATAACAATAGTAAAACATTACAAAAATAAATAAACAACAAAACAAATATATAAATAACTTATGATTTTATGATTGAGTGATATTATTTGTGCCTATTTTTGAGCATCGATGGCCACGCGCTTTTGTTCCTGTCTTGTTCGTGGATACTGACTCCAAAGCATTAAAAAAAAAGTCATGCTGTCCGCAATACGACGTAGTTACCGTATTATTATTATTTTTATTTTTATTTTGGGAAATTATATAAAAAAAACAATAAATAAATATTGCAAGACATTACACACAGCGCTATCTAGCCCCAAACTAAGCACTAGGCTTATACTATAGGTACTAGACAACGGATATACTACATATTTTATAGTTTTTTTTTGTAAATACATACATATCATACATAGAAAACACCCAATAGCTTATTATGTGTACAGAAAAACCATAATTGCTCTGGAGGCAATATTCAAGATTAACGGGAATACATTTGTGTGGCTAGCCCACCTGCCCTCTTAAGGTCTCAAACCAACTTTATTACATTTCATGCTCTCACATTTTCAATATAAATTGTAAATACTTTGAGAAGAGAAATGATTAGACACATCAATATATAGATAGGCATTATTGTCTTACGGAATAAGAATCAAACGAATTACCTACGAAATCTGGTATCAGTAAACAGTAATTTACGTTGAAATATATTTATTCTCTTTTACTGATTAATTTTCAAACCTATCTACGAAAACTAGAGCTACGAATTCGCGATATTCGACCGAAGGATGACATATTTAACTTCCTTACAAATTTTACTTCTTTTCCTTTCAATATCTATGTATGTGAATATTTTATTGACAGGAAGATTCAGTACTCCTTCCATGAGTTTATACGTAAATAAATATGTATGAATGTATTTACGTATGAACATGGAACATCCCCAAACTGTTACGGTTATGCTGGGACTCTTATTTTGAATCAAATGTGCCATTTCGAGCGATTTACATACCTTGATTTCTACCGATTTTTGTCTGATTTCTTTACTTTTTCTAAATGAATCGCACGACCGCAACGTCGGACTCTTGCGACAAGTCCGACATCAATCAAAAATCAGAATACATCGATTTTTTTAATTGCCCGAAGTGCAACGAGCGATTTAAAAATAAGGCTCCAATGCTGTAACTTTATTATTTTTGGCTTGTCCGCAACATAAAATATCGGCTCCCGCGACCGGTGCGGCTGGCACGATGTGCACAAGGTCAAACTGTTAACGTTACAGTGCACGTTGTTACGTATAAACTCATGGTAACAGATACAAGTAACAGATTGGAATGGAAAAAGATTACAGTTACGCACTGTAACTGTAACCGATGAAAATGGAAAAAGAAGTTATTTGGGTAAAGTATGTGGAGCCTAGGTCGTACCTACTCGTATATGGACCTAGGTATTAAAGAAGTAGTACCTATAACCTGGAGTCATTTATATTAGTATTTACAATGATGGTAAAAAAAAATATGACACTTAAGTATTTCATAAAAATGATACGAATAATATCTGCAACTTGTGTCAATTTAGAGAAATATAATTCAGAAAATATTAACGCTAACATTTATATAATCGCTACTTAATTTCTCATTTATAATAACCCTGAAAAAGTCAGACTATTCACTATTTTCATTCGCTTCACGAATTATGCTTATAGGTAGTCTGGTAAGAAAAGTACAGAGCCACCGTAGAACTCTTTCATTGCATCAAAGTATTGCAAAAAATTTAAGTGTTTTTGAAAAGTCTACGTTAAGAAAATAGTGAGGACATCTACGGTGGATCTACACTGTTATTGCCGACTGTACATTCGAATATACTTCAGTTTTTTTATACCTTACTCTGCGAATTCAAAAATATTTATAGAGTTGTTTCGTCTGACTTCACTTTTGCACTAACATTTAAGTACTTACCTACCTATTATTATATATACCGAAGTTATCGTTATTTTATACACATAAATACACACCTATGCATAATTTATAGAGATGCGCCCAATAGTAATTTGACCGAATATTATCCAAAAACCGAATATTATTCGGTAAGTTTGTTACCGAACCAAATATTCGGCTGAACTATTCGGTTAAATTGTTTTTAAACGTGATCTATACAGTGCACGCAGGCAGTAATGCACTTCCCCGCTACTAACAGTGCATGGGAGTGTTTCAACAAAATAAAAAATGACAAGAAAGTGAATGCATTTTTTGTGCTCGTTTATATCACCAGAATGCCTCTTCATGTGCAGCAAACATTTGAAACAAAAACAAAGTGGAATACAAAAGGTCAATAAGGTCAAAAGGTCTATAAAGTATGAATCTATGGGCCTTGTTGCCTGCAATAAACGATATATTTTATTATATTATTTATTATTTTTTTTAAAGATCCAAGTTCACAAGAAACTCATAAAAATAGTTACGAAAAGGTTGTCAGCCTGTTTCAATTCTTGAAGATAAGGGTCTAATAGGTTGTTGCATCTTTTAAAACCTAAATATAAACCACTTGGCATAATTGACATAATAATCATGTCAATGATTACCTCTGATTTACAACCACTCTACCACAATATTTATAAGGTAGCGAGTACTTTTTATAATTGACTGAGCGATAATAAAATAGTTGTACTATTTATAGGTATGCAATGTTACTCAGCTTGAAACTTAAAGCAATTAAGCCGAATAATTTGGCCGAATACCGAAAACCTAAAACTTGCCGTATATCGAATACCAAACAAAATTCGGCGCATCTCTAATAATTTGCAATAATTTTATTAACATTTAACGACTTTTTTATTTGGATTTTTCATTTATTTAACACCGATTCACGATTTTAAATACTAAAACTACTTTTTCGAAGCTTTCTCAAGTAATTGGTGATTAAATATATGTAATTTTTTTTTAACAAAATAATTTCTAGACAGAAGTTTTAGATAATTTTATAACTACTTGAGAAGGCTTGAAATCTTAAGTCTAGACAAAAATATACTTTTTGGCTACATCTAAGTTCATAAGTATAGTATGGTAATTAAACGATTTGAATATGAACAGCAATAGTTTATTTATCAATTCGTTTATATTTCATAAAACTAGAATTTATTTAAGAATATAATCTGTAACAGGTCACATTTTTCATTTAACTTTTAATATTTATTTCTATTAATTTATTTGAACGAGAATATTTATTACTAAGGGCAATTAAAACATTCTAGATGTGATAATCCAATTACCTCGAAATTTCATATGATTTTGTGTCATCTTTTTTGTAATACTGCAATTCTACTAGCCTTTCATCAATAAATCTAATGTAGATTTGGCACTTATATCAAAACTTACAATTGAGAGCAATACATAATTAACATCAATTCGCATAATATTAAAAACGTGAACGTTCGTGTGTTTGTATAATACATAGATAGTGTTTGTTCCTTATGTATTACATAGGTTTGCATTTATACAAGATGTAACAGGTAAGCCCTTTTAATCCGAAAGGGGGTTGTTCTAGACGTTTAGGCGAACAACTTTTGTTCTACGACTTTTGAAAATTCGAAGTACTTTTCGAAAAATTTAGGTGTAAAGTTTACTTGAAAATCAGCTGTTTCTTAGAGTTCGAGGTCATTGACCTTATGTTGTTCTTTCATTTAGTTTGGTCTACTACAATCAAACCTTCAATTACCTTTATTTTCAAAAACAGCTGTTTTTCCAGTGAAACATAATCTCAAAATTTTCAAAAAAAAAGTTCGAATTTTCAAAAGTCGTAGAACAAAAGGTGTTCGCCTAGACGTCTAGAACAACCCCCTTTCGGATTAAAAGGGCTTACCTGTTACATCTTGTATAGGTTGTTATTTCTTTACTACAAAACTATTTTAGGCACCCTGCCATTTTTATCTCAATGAATCTCCCACGATTTTGTGTTACACGGGTGAAACCGGGGAACGTAACTAGTTCTAACTGTAACTTACTTCTACAAAACATACATTTTATTTAATATAAGATCTTGGCAAAGTTAGTAGATGCTTGCTATTTGACACTTACGATTAAAGAAAAATCTTAAAAAATCAAGTAGAGAAACATTGCTTGTAAAAAACAATCTTTGGTGCAATTACAAAAATAAGAATCAAATAGTATTCTAATGTACCATCATGTACTTATAACAAATATATCCCATACAATACAAAATAAATGTTAATGTAGACCGAATTTAAGATCTTAGGAGCTTAGCTGAGCTGAGAAAAAAATAGTACCGGGTAATTTGGGGTTACTTTGTGACAGTATGCCTAACTTTATGACACCCCACTTATTGACAATAACATGACGTATCATAATTTTTTTTTAGTTTTGAACACAGCCAATGATCCTTTAAAAAATACCAAACGATTTATTTAAATGTAAGTTGAGAAACAAAAATTATATTTTCGAAAAACCTTGTCACAAAGTATCCCCAGTTAGTCACAAAGTATCCCCAATTTACGGTATTAATTACTTATAACATTGTGCGTAAATCTTTGGTAGCTGTGCAACAACAAATTAGTAAATAACTATAACATAAAATAAACATACATTTCATGCGAAACAACAAACAGAAATAAATAAGTAACTTGTTAAAATAGATAAACATATTGGCATATAATAGGTAGACAATTGTCATATGATAACAAAAATTGGAATGAAAAACCTTAGTTTTAAAAAACAATTTAAAAATATAAAAAATAACAAACAACCTCCCACCCTAAATACAAATATAAGTATTTGTAATAGATACAAATATTATTTCCATTGTAGGAATAGAACCAGCAACTGCATTTTGCAGTTTAAAAAAGTATAAGCTTCCTCACCAATTCCATAAACATAAGAAAACAACTATATTTTAAAGAAAAAAATACATGTAAAAACACAACGCATACCCGACACTAAGCGGGGCTCGAACTACGCATTTTTTTATAATTCATAGTGAGGAAAAAATCAAGGTGTGAGTCACCGATTTCAGTACACTAACTGGATTTCTAGTAGTTTCTCCGCGATTGAAAAAACGATACGTAGTTCGAAACCCAGCCATGCAATGTGTTTTTGTAGATATATTTTCTCTTAAAAATATTTGTATGAACAACTAGTGCAGAAGCACATAACACCAAGTTTAAGAACATAAGAATTTTAGTCAACACTAAATAGAATAAATCACAATATTCCGCCCTATTATGATCCCTTATATATAAGTCATCGCTAAGTCACCACTACTAAAAAAACTTAAAAACACATCAAATAATAATAAAAATTTGAAAACTAGCTTATTTTTTTTTTCAATTATCTGTGGGTTTTAAAAGTAGTCGGGGCTTTTTTATTTAAAATTTACTTTATTTTTGAGCGATAAAATAACGACAAAGCAACGAGAAATGATCAAGGTAGGGCGGATTATTGTACAATTTAACAGAAAATAATGCAGAAAAGTTTATATAGATACAGACAACATCTAAGAGTTAACATCACTTCCTCCACCCGTATTATCTATACAGTGGTGCAGTGCTGCCTGAAGCAGCAATGTACTATACAGTACAAGGTAATCTAATCACTGCAACTGGTAATATACACTTCCCATCAAAAAAATCAAAACACCTCAGAAGTATAAGTTTAAAAAGGTTTAACTTATTCTTATATTAAAAAAATAAAACTATAATAATGCCAGTTTGTTGCGGATATTATAAGGTAATGTTTAACGACGATTAATGTTTCAGATTAAAATTAAATTTCTTTAGCTATCGTGTTTAGTCCAACAGGTACCGTAACCTTAAAGAAAAATTTAAGAAACGTTAAAAGTAAAGACATAAAAAAAAGTTAAAATAAAGTTTATTCGATTTCTCGTATTGCCTCCCCGGGCTCTAATGACTGCTCTCATGCTATACAAGAGGAAATAAAATGACTAAAACTCAACCTTATCCAATAGTTACTGTAGTACTGTTTCGATTTTTTTGATGAGAAGTGTAATAATAACCACGTTACGTCAAAGCAGCAGCAAGTTCCTGACAATTTCCACTGTTGTGAGTCGTCCACTGGATAGACCGGGTGCTGGTTGGAAACGACATAGACAAGCTTCTTTATACTTTTGTTCTTAACTTCTCCCCACTTCGATCACGTTTACTAGTATCTATTATTTGAGTTCGGGCTATTTTTTCAATCTCTAGATAAAAATATCTGTAAATTAAAATGTAACACCACCTAATAAAAATGTATTTTTTTTAAGAAATAAACTTCAGATGGCATTTACATTTGATTGTGTTCGATTTTATTTATTTCTTATCGGTTGTGAACCGATTATGGCCATTAGGAAATTAGCCAGTGTCATGTATTCTAATATATTATGCAAGTTATTTGCATCGAAACAGTCAAGTCGTCATAGTTAAAGTCAAGTCTAGGGAATCATTTGTAAACACGGCGGCCATTTACAAACAATCTTCACGGAGCCTTGGAGACAACACTAAGTTAATGTTTTGCACCGATTTTCACTTTCATTCCACTTGTACACCTTCACGAAACTAAATTGATTAATATGCCCCCGAAATTAAACAATTTGCACGCATATGAACTAGGTTTCACAAAAATGAAAATTTAGCACCACATCTCCTCAACGAGTTCCCGCCAAGACTCTTTCGATTTCATTTGACAGATATTTTTTATCTGTGGATTTAAAAACGAAACAACCCTGATACTAATGTGCAGTGCCACAAGTATAAGTTGGCGGTGGCGATTTTAGGAACTAAACACAAGCTAAGTTTATGTATCGAAAACCAACTATTTTTTATAATAGAAAAGCTATTTTAGAAATGTTTCAAGTCATCTTTTGTCGCGCTAACTTATACTTGTGGTGTGGCATTGTAACATTTGTTTTTATTTTGTTGTTGTTTTAACCTGTCAATTGGCCTTTTTACGCACAATTTGATAAATTCTCGGCGTAAAGTTAGTTTACCTCCCGCTTAGTTCATTCGAGTTATGATAATGTTTGCATTGTTTTAGTTATGTTGTCGTAACCAGTAAACGGATTTTAACATATTAACTGTCCTTTTCCCGCACTACCTGTTGAATCCCTTTCTCGGCATGATGTTCGCTTACCTTCAGCTATTCTTCTTCGGATTCGGTGTCTGAATCCGGAATGGTGTTGAACCAATTCTCCCAGTTAGATGGCGGGCCCATTGCGTTGCGCCTGAACGACGGAAAAAAATACCGTACTGAGATTATTGAGATATTAGGTACAAGTACTAGTGATGCTGTCTCAAACAAACTCCATGTTCCTTTTACACGAAATCAATTAAAAAGCCGGATTGTTACGTCTATTGTAAGAATGATATTATACAAAGTGTAACGGGTAAGCCCTTTTAAGCCGAAAGGGGGTTGTTGCAGACGTCTAGGCGAACAACTTTTGTTTTACGACTTTTGAAAATTCGAAGTACTTTTCGAACATTTTAAGTATAAAGTTTACTTGAAAATCAGCTGTTTCTCAAAGTTCGAAGTCATTGACCTTATCTTGTCCTTTTATTTAGTTAAGTCGACAACAATCGAAACTACTATTACGTTTATTTTCAAAAGCAGCTGTTTTTTCAGTAAATTTTTTTCAATAAAAAGTCCGTATTTTCAAAAGTCGTAGAACAAAAGTTGTTCGCCTAGATGTCTAGAACAACCCCCTTTCGGCTTAAAAGGGCATGCCCGTTAGATCTTGTATCCTATCGCTGGCAGTACCTTTTCAATAATTCATTATGACAACATGGAGTAATGTGTGACGTGCCAGATAGATAGGACACTTCGATTAATCTACGAAATAATTTACCTAAACTTATAACTTTAAAAAATCGTTGGTTGTATGTAGGCTTAATTAACTATGTTAGTATAATATTAGGGGTTATTCAAGCTGAACTGGTTACTTGAGCACCATCTATACTATCCTCGCTATACAAGGTGTAACAGGTATGCCCTTTTAAGCCGAAAGGGGGTTGTTCTAGACGTCTAGGCGAACAACTTTTGTTCTATGATTTTTGGAAATACGAAGTACTTTTCGTAAAATTTAGGTGTAAAGTTTACTTGAAAATCAGCTGTTTCTGAGAGTTCGAGGTCATGGACCATATGTTGTCCTTTCATTAAGTTTGGTATACTACAATCAAAACTTCAATTACCTTTATTTTCAAAAGCAGCTGTTTTTTCAGTGAAACATAATCTCAAAATTCTTGGAAAAAAAGTTCGAATTTTCAAAACTTGTAGAACAAAAGTTGTTCGCCTAGACGTCTAGAACAACCGCCTTTCGGCTTAAAAGGGTTTACCCGTTACAAATTGTATAAGTAGATAGAGTGCGACTCACGGTTGCTTAGTAACCGGCTGGGGGAGGGTAGCAGTGTGCGGCGCGGGCGGCGCGGGCGGCGGCGCGCGGCGCTGCAGCGTCTGCGTGCCCTCCTCCGTCTCTTCGGGCCAGCCTTGTTCCAGCACCCATCTGGGGATCACAACCATCACTCTAACTACTGGGAACTCTTTCTTTTCACATCGATGGCAGTGGCATTAGTGTCGATAAAACTCACCCACTGTACAAATTATTATTGTTCTTTTCGTATAGGGTTGTGGCTTATCATCATCATCAGTGTTAAGAGTTTTCCGGGGGGTGATTGCGTAATTTGAGTTTAACAATTGAAATTCATCACATCATCATTCAGTGCCATCTTCAAATTGAATTTTCGAGGTCAATATGCAAATTTTCTCCTATCCCATGCTGTGTTTTTTTTGTTTATGTCATTCAGCCATTCATCACAGAGGTAGAATACCTCGTAGCATAGTCAATATTTGGTATCCAAATGCTTCAAATATTGTGTAAATAAAGACCTCTGTGGCATAGCTAATGTTTACTTGCTATTAAGTATTCTACCTATATTATGAATTCAAATTTTAAAGTTGCCAAATTCAAATTTTTAAGTTTGATATTTGCAACAAATTACATTACAAGTTACGAAATCATCCCGCAGCCTAAGGCTTCAATAAGTATACAAACTCTACACTCCTATTCAAGTATATAACATCAGTTTCACCAAATGTATTTCGAGAAAGGGCTGCTACACCCTTCAGCACCGTAAGGCACCTTCGGGAAGCAGTCAGTTATAGGCAGATCATGCTCTCGACCCAAATCATACAGATCACATGTTCTTACGGGGAAAGAAACCGCGCCTTAAAATCACGAAAACCTTTATTTTAGCAGCATTAGAATCGACTAACCTAAAGCTAATTCCTGAAAAGATATTCAAATATTTCGTAATTTGTTTTTATTGCTCGAGGCATATTTACTAGAAATATTTTAAAGATAGAAATTGTAGATGGCGACTCAATCGAGCCTTAGTCGAATATGGTAGAAGGGGGAAACATTCATATTCTTAAGTTCGCTACTCGAGATTGGAACTCGTGTGGCCGAGTGGTCGAGGCACTGGAGTACCGATCCAGGGACGCGAGTTCAAATCTCGCCGCGAGTGAATTTTTGAAAATGAATTTTTTCTTTAAAATATTTCAAGTAATTCAAAATTATAAGTAGGTAGCAAACAGGAAACATACATATTCACAATTGACCGAGGCGACGACGGCGAGATCGCGCGGCCGGCAAGCAGGCGGCGCGGGCGCGGGAAATGTCGAAGATGTATCTTTCCTTGTATACATATCTAACCTAGAGCTACTAGCGCTCTTGCAGTTCTCGCACTCGCTGCGGTAGTCGTCGTGCTCATCGCCAGCCGGCGCGCCCTCGCCGTACGAGCACTCGCACGACGGCTGCCGACAAACGTACACTGTAGTGTCTTACACTCTCTGCACACCCTACGTAGCTCGATTGGAACAATTTAAATTGTTGTATTCAGTAACGAACAAATTGACATTGCACTTAAATCTAGCGACATTAACTGTCAAATTGTACATCCGTTATAGCAAATATCAACAATTTCAATGGCTTCAACACAGATATACCGAATAGTTAAACTGTGGGTTTCAATCGAGACTTGTTAGCAACAGACTACATAATCAGCTAGCGGTTATTTATGGTAATATGTGTAATACCTCAATGTGCCCGCTCATAAGATCCATGAGTGAGAGAAAAAGTCAATAACTCGGGAGATAATACTTTTTGGAAATCATTAATATTGTGCAATTATTTAATGAAACTGCAGTGGCTTAGCTACCTAGGGCCTAGGTGGGGCAGGCCCCTGGGCCCGAATGGCCTGGAGTCGATGATAAAATCTAACTAGTTTAGATAGCAGTGGGCCTCATTTTTTTATTTGCCCCAGGGCCCTTGGTGACCTAGCTACGCCACTAAACTTGAGTTATTAAATTTAAAGAACCATTTATATCTTTATTAAGGGCAAAAACGATAATTATTATTATTTTATTAAATTTATAGTACCCACTTTTAGTAGGTATTAATAATATGTAAAACGAGTATTACAAATTAATCGAAATATTTAATCAGCATGTGTAAAAATTCTTAAAAGTTGACATTTAGTTTACGGCAGTGACGTCACGTCACGACATACGTCTACGATCGTCTCGGTACGAATTTAAAAATTCTTATAAACTTAATTCTTATGTATTTACATGTACTAAAAATTATTTATGTGCTGAAATATGATCGTTGTAAAGAATATACATTCCTCATCATAATAGGATAGGTTTTCATTATTAATTATTAACAGCGCCCCGCAGTTTCACTCGCGTAAGTCCCGTTACCGCGGGAATATCGGGATAAAAAGTAGCCTATGTGTTATTCCCGGTATCCAGCTACCTATATTACCTATATAAGTTTCATCGCAATCGGTTCCGTAGTTTTTGCGTGAAAGAGTAACAAAGTCACATACATATTACAACAACAAACAAACACATACAAATTATAACATACAAACTTTCATTAGCGTCAAGATGGCGGGACCAACTCTCCAATATTAATTTATTTATTTAACTAAGATTCTACAGTCATACAATACAATATAACTAAATAAAAACTTAAATAATTAATACACTACACTTAGACCAAATTAAATCTTCATTTTTTGTAGTTTGCTCAAGTACATTTAAAATCGATGCTGCCGGATTTAATTTAATTGGGTAGATTTACAAGCAGGTACATTTAGCTCACAAATTAGAAAAATTAGAAAAAAGAAAAAAGGAAAAAAAAGTATAAACAATTATATTTTGCCCAAGCATCGCGTGAATGTGTATGTATAGGGTGTGTGTGTGCGTGTATAGTTGTGTGTGTGTGTGTGTGTGTAAAATTGTGTTCGGCTTTAAATAATAAGTGAATCCTAACAGAAAAAAAAGAACAGAACAAGTTAAAACTATACAGTTGTGGTCATATGATTAAGAACGATTTGAAGTTTTAGAAGTTTTCTATATAAATCGTGTAATACACAGAGATGTGAACCCTCTGAGAAGCAACTAATTATGTTATAAAATAGCTACATTAATAGAGCAACGTGACTTAGGAATAAAAAATATAATGTCCTTATATATTTTTATAATATTTTAATTATTTTACCAAAGTAACACATTCCAATAGTACTGAAGCTGGACAAATAATTAAGAACGATTTACTAAGCTGCTCGGGAATTGCTTTTTATGACACTTACATAAAAAAAATACAATAATATGTAGCGCGGAAAATTTTAAAAGCGATTTAATACATGTTTAACTTAAATCAATAGTTAATAGCATATCCACGGCTTTTAATTACTGCTTTACACCGGCGAGGCATTGACTCTATTAATTTTTGTCATCTCGCAAGAGAAATAGAGTTCCATTCTTCTAAAAAAACGTTGTAAAGCTCTCTTAAATTTTCACATTTTGTATTTGAAACCTTTTTCTTTGGTTCGAACCACAGATTCTCTACTGGGTTTAGATCTGGACTGTTAGCTGGCCAGTCTAAGACAGAAACTGATTGCGCTGTAAAAATTCCTTTACGGTACGTGCAGTGTGCTTTAGATCATCGTCATGCTGGAATGTCCAAATAACCGGTAGAACGTCTTCAGCATAGGGTAACATTGTTTCTTCCAGCATAATTTTGTATTGGAACTGATCCATGTTATCTCCTATTAACTTTACAGGTCCTACACCATGTCCAGAAAAGCACCCCCCAAATTTTCACATTTCCACCATCGTGCTTTAATGTAACTTTCGTGTACTAAGGGTCGAATGCTGTATTTGGGGGACGTCGTACATATCGTTGTCCATCAGAACATACTCTGTTTATTTTCGTCTCTTCAGAAAAAAGTACATTTTTCCACTGTGGCACAGTCCAGTTTTCATACTTTCTCGCAAAAGCAAGCCGGGCTTGCCTGTGGCAAAGTTTCAACATGGGTACCTTTCTTGATATCCTACTGTGCAAATTTTTTACTACAAAAACGTCTTCGAATAGTGCGTGTTGAGATTGCTGAAGGGTTGTTTTCACCAAAATATTCTATTCTCAGTTCATTGGACCCTAAAAGGATTTTGTTTTGCCATACGAACCGTGTTTCGGTCATCTCGAAGACTTGTTTTTCTCTGTTTAGGTACTCGTGGAGCATTAGAAGAAGTTTTATACGTAGTAAAATGCTTTACAGCGTGGAAAACCATCGATATTAAACATTGCAGATGGTTGGCTATTTTTTTTATAAGACTAATTCTTCCGGCGAAGTTTTATTATTACTTCCTGTGTAGATTTGTCATAGTTTTGATTTTTTTCCATGGTTTTTCATAAGGAGCGATCACTTTTAATCTTAAACAGCACTAAATGGCGCCAAAATTATACAAACAGTAATAAATCGACCGAGTATTCTCTATTTAAATTCGAATAAAGATATAAACTATTTAACGTTCTTAATTACGTGACCAGCCAGTAAATAGGAATACTATGTTTAGAAGTAGTGTAAAAAGTTTGTCTATTTATTTATAGCTAATTCGTGAGTATCAATGCATGCAGTGATATTGTGGAAAAGTTTTACGATACAGAGAAAATTAAAAAAACAATCCCTTTATATCAGCGTTCTTAATTATATGACCACCACTGTATATTGTCAGATTTAGTACCAAATCGGTAAAAAAAAATAGATATTTAACAAAAACCCTGGTACCAGGTACCAGATAGTACCAATTTGGTACTAAATCTAACAATATAAAGTTTTAATATTGGAGAGTTGGTCCCGCCATCTTGACGCTAATAAACTTTCGCGTTTATAATATTAGTAAGAAGTAAGATGTGCCCTATTCGAGTTTAAGAGCGGGAAGATATAAAAGAAATGAGGCTACCTTGTCGACAGTGAGCGGTAGCGTGGCGTGTTCTGTCGGCGCGGGTGCGGGTGCGGGTGCGGGCGGCGCCACGAGCGGCGGCGACGGCTCCCCCCCGCCCACGTCGTCGGAGCTGTGCGCGCGGCCCCGCGGCCCCGCTCCCGCTCCCGTCCCGCCTGTCGCCCCGCTCCCGCCCAGCACGCAGCTGGGAACAGATTATTAATATTATTTTCTCAAACATGCTTGGAAATTTGAGCATTTTAATTATTTCTTAGGAGTTTTGGCGGGAATGCTTTAAGGAGATGTGTTGCTAAATTTTCATTTTTGTGAAACTTAGTTCAAATGCGTGTAAAATGTTTAATTTCGGGGGCATATTAATCAATTTAGTTTCGTGAAGGTGTACAAGTGTAAATAAAAGTGAAAACCGGTGCAAAACATGTACTTTAGCTTAGTGTTTTCTCCAAAGCTCCGTGAACAAGCATTGTAAAAAATGGCCCCCTTTTTACAATGATTCCCTCGACTTGACTTTAACTATGACGACTTGACTGTTTTGTTCAATGCAAATAACTTGCAAATATTGATAATACTTGACACTGGCAAATGTCCGAAAGGAAAAGCCATTTTTAAAGAAGAAGAATAAGAAGAATTATTTCTTAACGGTTGTGAACCGATTATGGCCATTAGGAAATTAGCCAGTGTCAAGTATTATTAATATATTATGCAAGTTATTTGCATCGAAACAGTCAAGTCGTCATAGTTAAAGTCAAGTCTAGGGAGTCATTTGTAAACACGGCGGCCATTTACAAACATTCAAACACGGAGCTTTGGAGACAACACTAAGTCAATGTATTGCACCGATTTTCACTTTCATTCCACTTGTACACCTTCACGAAACTAAATTGATTATTATTCCCCGAAATTAAAGAAATTGCACGCATTTAAACTAGGTTTCACAAAAATGAAAATTTAGCACCACATCTCCTCAACGAGTTGTCGCCAAAACTCAATTTGAGCATTATTTTGACAACCTTCTTCTAGATAAATCGAACTTGCTGTACTAGTCAAGCAGCGGCCGGCAATAGTCGTATCAAAATCCATATCTGTCGTGTTTAGCGGCCAAATAAATTACTATGTAAAAAATCATATTGTCGTATAATTTAAAAATGGAACGATCTTCTACTACGCAACAGAGCGACCAAAGAGGTAACTTATCAAAGGTTTAATTTAAATTTTGAACTGGCTTGCACATAGCAAGATGTTTAGTGAAAAAAAATACTTTGGCGCGTAAAAAACTATTGTTATTAGTTGTTCGTCAACTTCGTAATTGGTTTTCAAGTTCTGAATTGTACTACTTAGTTTAATTTCCGCGCACAGAGTATAGAGTAGGTACCTAATGCTTATCGTTTATAGCTACTGCATATGATTTTGGTAATGATTTAACAACCCAACTTCAACCCTCCATCGGACTTAGCAGTTTAACAGGAGCTCCAGGTTCGCTAGCGTCGCCCAAATCCATTAATCGTGTTTAATACACACACTGAAAGAGATTAGGTAGCCTTATTGTACGCCGGCCGGAGCTCTATTCATTTATTCGTGAATTCTGAACCTCGATCTACACCCCCACGACAAAAAAAACCATAAGCTCATAGAACTTGCATACCAAGTTACATCAAAATCGAATAAGAAATGCGACCTGTAGAGGAGAACCAACATTTTGAAACAAGACAAATTGGAATTTTTGTATGGAGGGTGGGAGAAATACCCCACCAATCAAAAATCACCCTCGACTAAAAAATCTATTTGCTCATAAGCCTTGTATACCAAGTTTCATGAAAATCGGTTAAGAATTACGACCTGTAGAGGAGAACCAACATACAGAAAAAAGAAAATTTGGCCAACCTGAAGCATAGACGCTTCGCTCGCTCGGTCAAAAACAAAACCGCTTGGAAAGCATGCTACAGTATAATATTACCTGTCGTCAAGATGTCCCCCCACCGAGGCGAGGTCTAGATGTCGGGGCACGCTGCGGCCCGTGTCGCGGCGCGCGGCGGTGGGCGGGCGGTGGAAGGAGCGCCGCACCTCGCCCGCGGGCAGCATGTGGCCCACCATCCCGCGCGCGGGGCCCGCGCCCGCCCCGCCCCCGCCCCCGGCCCCGCCCCCGCACTCCGCGCGCCGGAACGCGCCCTCGAGCGCCTCTACCCCGGCCGATATGCGCGGGATGGTGCGGTGACTACGCCCATTACATACCAGAACCATCAGAATTATCATTCTATGTATCATATGTACCGTATGTTATCATAATATGTTGTCTAGTACCCATAGTACAAGCCTAATGCTTAGTTTGAGGCAATATTTATTTATTTATCAGGCGTTGAGACTTAGGATAGCGGACGCCTACATCGCCTAATAGATGGCACTAATAGAACGAACCTCTGCATCGCAAAAGCGACTTTATTTCAAACTTAAAAATGTTTAAGCTCAATTACAAGGTTTTCTCGTTGGTTGCCGTAGCATAAACGGCTGAGCATGTTGTACGGTCGCTCGTCACAGCCGAGGTCACGGTCAAGGTCAATCTCGAGCCACACACAGCCAACCGATAATGTATACTAACGTTTAAAGATATGTTGGTGCCGAGTGACCTGCAGTACTAGTTTAAGAGCATGCGAAATATTTTCTTTATCGACAAAAAAGTCGTGTCGTTTGAGAATAAGAAATGATATTTTTTACTTGATCAACAAAATGTTTTTCGTGTTCTTAAACTACCACAGATAGCTATGTATACTAACAGAGCAGGATGTAAGTGATGCGGAGTGGTGTAGAACCCAGGAACGTTGTGCGGGCGCTCGTCACGATCGAGGTCACGGTCAAGGTCACGGTCAAGGTCGCGGTCACGGTCACGCGCCACACACATCCGCCCGCTGATGGCGCCGAGTGAACCCGTCAGCCGCGCGCCTCGTCCCAGTCCAGACACTGCACGGATGAATACCAGATCTATGCGTGTATATTTTAATATGTCTTTATTAGAAACAAGTGGCAACACTGCGAATATGCATTTTTACTAGTAATACAAGAGTAGTATACTAGTATTATAAACCTTAATATAAAGTACGATTGAAATGAAGTGAAACAAACATTGTTCAAACAAATTTCACTTTTGTATTGTATTATTGATGTTGTTTAAAAAAGTAACTATTTATCTTAACATGTGGGACACTTAATGAGGACTGTTTTATTTAACAGCTAATAGTCAATAGTTTAATAGTTTCATTAAGAGCTATATACAAATACATGATCGTTCTGATATGTCTACTGGTCAGTATGATTTTAGTGAGGTTTCGGCACAAGCACTCCAATGAGAAAAAACCACAAGAAACTTATGAGGGCATTCTCTTTTTAGTGGTCACGTGTTAAATGCATATTTACAGTGTTGTAAAGACAGCGAGGTAATAAATCTTACTGTTAGCTGTTAGAGCGTGGTGCGCCATCGGATTTGGTTCACGGACCTCGGCCGGGTGCACCGGCTGGAGCAGCGGAGCGTTGTAACACGCTTGGGGATTCGCAATCTATAACAAAGTGATTAACACTGATTAACTAGATATATTTTGCAAGGAAAAATTCATCATCAAAAATCATCCCCTGAATGAGGGTTCGTACCTGGTTGCTCGCTCACTTGCCGGGCAAGTGCGCTAACTATATCGATTCTTACTATAGAAAGAGAGATTATCAAAATAAGCATTTGCTTAACAGAGCCGATTGCCTTGTGTGATTTTGTATCATCTATGACATCTGACAAAAGTCTATAAACGCAGAACTAAAAAAAAAAACTACAAAAAACATGTCTACAAAAATAAATAAAAAACGAGACATGGCCGATATTGAGCGGGATTCGAACCACGTATCTTTTCTCAATCTCGGAGAAACGACTTGAAATTCAGATTTTTGTTGATGTGTCTTTTTCCTAGATACTCCGGCATCAAGTCGATGGTATTCCAGCTAGCGGCTACTACACGATTCATGCAAGTAGTAACCTTTGCCCGTCGCTGTATCGCGGTTATCCGGGTTACTACTATAAATACCTGTTGCACCGGTCTCTGTATGTTGACATAGCCGTGTCCCGCACACTGCAGGCCGTCGTCCGCCCGCGCCAGCGTCTCCACGGTCGACGGGTACGTGCGGTGGAACAGACCGTCCGCAGCCATCCTAGAACAATATTATAGGTGCTACCTGATCACACTTTACTACAGTTAAATAGAGCATAAAGAGTTACGGTCACGTCTTGCGATAGTTCCGTAGGTAACAAATGCTATGGCGCCTCCACCCGGTCGCGGCCGCGGCAGATTGGGAAGACCCAAGAAGTCCAAGAATTGTTATCGTCGTAAGGGCTGACATGCGTAGAAATGTCCTCACTACACAAGATGCTGAAGATCGTGCCGAGTACAGTCGAAAGCGCAGGAAACCGGACTCCATGCTCCCGAGAGGTATGCAGCCGGGCACATCACACGGATGATGATGACATAGAAAGAGCATAAAGTATTTTAAGCAAATTAACGTTACCTAGCATTCTCGGAGCGGCACTGCGCAATGACCTCGTCGTACGGCGGCGGCGCCTCCCCGCGTGGCAGGTAGTTGCCGGGCGGCTTCCAAGCGCCCAGCGCCGTCTCGCACTGCCCGCCCATGTAGCCCATGCTGCCGCTTATGTAGCTGGTAGATAGATTTACAAGATGTAGAATGTCAGATACGAAACAATATCTAAGAAATAATAAAACGAAAATATTTGTCACTAATTATGCCACTTGATTTATTCGGATAGTTGATATCCCTTACCCAATACTAGCCAAGCTCCTCTGGTCATCGGCATGCGTGGTCCGTCTCCGCTTTTGTTTCCTGACCCTGTACACAACCAGTGCGACGGTGACGAGAACGACGGCCGCCGCGCCGCCGGCCGCGACGCGTACATTCGCCTCCGCACCGTCAGCCGGCTTCACCACGTCGTCGAGGCAGATGAACTCGCAACAAGTTGTGCCTACTCGGAATGAACGGCAATCCTGAAATAAGTACTTTGTAGTAGTATGTTTTTATTGTTTTTTTTAGATTTGTTGTTAATTTTTCAATTCATCATTGACATAGGTAGATTCTTTAATGTGATTTTAATCACAATACAAATAAATTTGGAGGGTGCAGTATGAAAACTAGCTACAAATCGAAACGGCTCACTCATACAAACATGCGCGTCGACAAGACCCCTAAGTCCTAATTACGCTTAGTACTGACACGGGTACTGAACACCGAGTGCTGCGTCACGTGAACATGAACATACACGTTTATTTCCGATCAAAAAATGCCCCGACCCCGAAAACTGCTATCAAAATTTTAATCCAAGATTGCGGCTGCATGAAAATGTCAACTTGTTCGTCATGGATGTCGTTTTCATGGTTTTTGAGGGTGGTGAAGCCGATAGTGCTGTCAAAATGTCAATCCAAGATGGCGGCTATACGAAAATGTCAACTTTATCGTCATAGGTCTTGTTTTCGAGGTTTTTGAGGGTGGTGAAGCAATCTGTCAAAATGTCAATCCAAGATGGCGGCTGCACGGAAATATGAACTTTTCGTCATGGGTGTCGTTTTCATGGTTTACATGGGTGGTGAAGCTGATAGTGGTGTCAAAATGTTAAATCAAGATGGTGGCTGCACGAAAATGACAACTTGAATCGGGTTTAAAAAGGAAGAATACGTACAAAAAGAAATGAGATCCCATCAAAAACATATTATGTAAAAAAGCACCAAGTCTCGCAACAGTATTCTTCTATAAAAAGTAGTGAAATCGAATGAAAACCCAGTAGGTTAATTAAGTACCTAAATTAACCGACTGGACTTAAATTTCTTATCACAGGAGTGGATAGTAATCTTGTAGTCCTGTCTAGGTTGAGTGTTATTATATATACTAAAACACATAAAATTGATTTTACGTGTATTAAGAGTAAGAAGTTTGTGTTTAAGCCACCGTGCTACCACAGACATACCCTCCTCAGCAAATTTTCTTACGGTTTCCCAGGAAGACCAGACAAAAACAACAGCTGTGTCAGATGCAGAAAAACAGCAGCCATGTAAAAAATTACATGGTTTATATTCAAATTACAGAGATTGTTGATGTATACAAGAAACAGCGTAGGCCTAAAACACTTCCCTGAGGAACACCATATGACACAGCCACACTCTGACACACTCTGACAATCCTCTAGTTTGACCTGTTGTACTCATTCAAACAAATAGGTAACTTTTAAATAGCCTCAGCTGATTACCCCTAATGAAAATCCTCTCGAGCTTTTGCACAAGTAGAGGAACAGATGCAGTATCAAATACCTTTTTTAAGTCAATAAGAACAGTTAAACACTTTTGTTTTTTGTCTATCGGTTATACAATATAAGAGCTACGTGATTCTGATTACACAGAATTTTCTGTAGAAATTCCACGCCTAAAACCAAATTGATTTGCAGAAAGTATGTTATTAGCATCTAAGAAATTAAGGAGCCTACTATTCATTAATTTTTCAGTGTAAAAGCATATTAGGGTGAAGAAATACCATACTTTATGTCAAGTCTATTATTAGTGTTATTCTTTGTAAATGCCATTAGCTGCCACTAATGTAATGCCGAATATTGGGTTCAGTAATAATCATACTGAATAATATCTGGCTAGTCAGAAAAAGCATTATAATCAATCTAGTTACAGACCAACTGAGGATTTTAGCACTATGCGGCGTTTTTGTATACTTAGTTCAAAAATCTAAATATTTAGATAAACTTACCTGAGGAGGGGAACAGAGTACCGCCTTGCAGACCTTCGGCTGCCCATTGTCACAGATGCAAAGCGTACATGTATCGGGACCTGGCACATAATGTAGGCCGTGGGAGATGAGTCGCCCACGTAAATCAGTGCATTCCGCTTGAGCAGACACACCTGAAATACAGTATAACATTCAGGTCAACCTAGTCTCCCTCCGTAAATGCCATAGTTCACAACAAAATCTTAGTAAAAACTCACTGTAAAAATGTAAAGTCGACAAACACAACACTGCTTTGCCGAACATAGTGATGACTAATTTATTCAAATAACTGAAAATTTAACCCCATTTTTCGGTAATAGTGAACTTTTGTCTTATTTTATAATCGATATTCACTCGTCCTGTAAAATCTTTTGATCATGCGTCTTGGATGTCTAGTTTTTGTTGCTTGGTGGTGTTGCGACTTGCGTACTTACTTTGACGTGAAGTGCGCGAAACTAAATCAGCTGAGATTGACAGTGACATCGATTCACTATTGACGTTTAAAAGGTACACGCACAGATATAATAGGGTAAGAATTTCAACTTCAACTCAACAGAATACCAACTGTCAGTGGTTATTGCCAACTTTTACGTAGACTGTTTTTAAAGTACTGTTTATCAACTTCAACTTGAAGTGTCGGAAATACGTATTTGCCATTGGTCTACATTTGATGTGTAGCCTAATACGCTCTTGTAATTGGCTGCAATATTCTCACAAAATCATCCGATGTATTGAAAAAGCCAAGTAGAACGAATAATGGGATGAAAAAGTGGTTTTTCTGATTTACCAGGGTTTTGTACAAAGTTTATTGAAATGAATTAATTTTTTCTACTTTACACAAAATTATGCTTTAGAATGGCAGGTTTTGGTGATTACAACACGGGATATAATAGACCTTATGGTCTAGACCCGAACAGGGAAACTAATGAATTGTACGACGTAAGGTACCAGCAGATATATGGTTACCATACTCCTATTACCGAAGAGTTCCAAGGGCCTCCGCTAGTCATGGATGATGTGACAGATGAAGGTACAATGAGCATAATATTCTTACACCTAGCATTAAATGATACCTGCGAAATACGATTATTTTGGCCTTTTTGTAATTCGACGGCCTCTGGCGCGGCGGGCGAATGACTGCAATGCAGAAGGTTGCGGGTTCAATTCCCACCGGGTGCTAATATTTATGCTATAATAATTAAATACCTATAAGTAGTATATCCGTTGTCTAATCACCGTAGCACAAGCTTAGCAGCTTAACATGGGGCTAGATGGCACTGTGTGTTGTTCAGTTTTAATTATTATTTTTCATTGCTATTTGTTTCAGACAATAATACATATGTAACTACCGCAATTAGTGTTGCAAGTCTTATCACAGAAAATTTGTTAAGCCATCCGTTCATAGTGTTACGAAGACAATGTCAGGTTAGTGATATAAGCAAAATGTTCCTTAAGTTCAAGACCAATTTCAAGAAGTCCTAGGCAGAAAGATACAAAACTTTATTATTGTTTTAGGTCCATAACACTTTAAGAAACTACCACATAGTTCCTTACACTCTTCTACCAGTAGTTGCTAGACTGCATAGAAGACAAGATGTCACAACATTGTGGAAAGGCATTGGATCTACTTGCATCATTAAGGGGTTAAACATGGCTGTTGAGGATGTTGTTGCTAAAGCTACTTCATGGCCCAAGTATGTACACAACTATAATATAGTTATAATATACTGTGTATATGTATACTAAGATCTTTAAAAGTACGCAACAGACTTTGGTTGGTTTTTTTTAGTAGATGTGGTATAATGTTAAATGTATAACACATCATACTCCCGCGGGATCGGGATTAACACGGGTAAAACTGTGAAATGCACAGTAAGGTTATAATAACTTGTTTTTTTTAGGGAAATCAGCAAATGTGGTTCAGTGTTACAATTCCTTCAGCACATAACATTAAAATGGTAAGTTATATATAACTTTTAATAAAATATAATTAATTTCTTCAATAACTTACTACTTCTACCTGGAATAGGTGAGATATTAAACACTCATGTATAATATATGGCACAACAATAGAACTTGGCAAGAAATCCCACCTACAATGCGAAGACTGCAGATTAATTCCCACTGGGAACAAACTTTAATGCTACCTATGAGAGATTGTTTCTTGTTTTGATTGTACCTGTATTTAGTTTTACCTAAAAAAAAACAAGGTGCTATCTTCTATATCTATCTTTTATCTATACTTATTATAAAGAAAGAGACTACAAAAAGCCTGTACTTACTTGGAAGTAAATTAAATAAAAAGTTGTTTACGATACTTAGAAAAAGTAGTAGAACAAAATTATATAATATTTAAAATTCATGTCTGTCTGTCTGTTTGTTCCTTATACAATTAAAAACTACTAATCTGATTGAAATCTGGTTTTCAATATTGGATAGTTCTATTTTCGAGGAACCTCGTGACTCGTGGTATAACTTTAGTAAAACCCAAGTAATGAACGAAAACAGCTAGTGATATGATATTATTCTCCATAATTAATTTACTTTAGAAGACATAACACCTATCCACTTTCTTACAGTGTAAGTTTAGCAATAGTTACCCCATTCTACTCGGCTAGTCTGGTAGAAACAGTACAAAGTGACATTGCCAGTGATAAGCCGGCTTTGTTTGACGTGTTTCGAGAAGGATTTGTGCGGCTCTTGGAATGGGGGACGCCGAGCCGAGGCCGCATGCTGCCGATATGGGCCATTGTTATGCCAACAGTTGCATTGGGTGTCACTAAATATTTGGCTCAGTAAGTATTTCGTTTGTAATCTACCCTGTAACCGAGGGGCGCAGCTTTAGGAAACACTGAAACATTACCTAATTGATATTTAACTTCTTTTTTCCAGCATAACTCTGAGAAGCTTAACAGCAAAGGTGCTACGTTTCCAACAAAGACACAAGCATGAATTGAGTGATTCATACAGTACCAACTACACGAAGGCATCCCAAAACCCTCTGCTTGAAGACATCAACTTGAAAGCTAATATATTCTCATTTGTAATAATGGAGATTATGTTCTATCCGGTCGAAACAATCATTCATAGACTTCATATACAGGTAGTTAGGAAATTTTAACTAACTGATATTTAGGAGCATACTGGTTGAATGCTAAAACTCTTTAAAATTTGAGGACTACTTAAGAATAAAAATGATACCTCCTGATCCTTACTAATATTATAAATTTGTAAGTTGGTTGTAAGACAGACAGGCAGAGTGTCTGTCTGTATGTTACACTTTCATATCTAAACCACTAAACCGAATTTGATGAATTTTGGTATAGAGATAGATGGAACCTTGGAGAAGGGCGTAGTCTATTTTGATCTCGATCTTCCATCAGGAACAGAACTGATCCGTGTTACACCACAGGGCGCAGCTAGTTCTCCATACAAACATAGTTGACTGTTTTCACCCTGGATGAAAGGAAGGAATTGGAAGACATTCAATCAAATACCATATTTGCTCTAATGTCTTCCAAAAAACCTATATTCCTATGCCCCTGTTTTCTAATTAATTAGAAGAAAATTAGAATACAAAGAGTAGGTATCCTATTGAAGAGTATGCTATTAAATCATTTATTATCTACCTTCTAATATCAAAAGTTTGCGAACTTTGGTTTTAGTAGCTGCTTCATTAGTTAAGGATCCTGTCTGGTAGACTTGTCAATACTGTAGAAAATACTCTTAAATTAAATTATATTTTTCCAGGGAACAAGAACAATAATAGACAATCTGGATGCAGGAACCTCTGTGACCCCCATTCTTACAGGTTACGAAGGATTCTTTGACTGCTATAACTCAACTGTAGCTCATGAAGGCATTGGAGGCCTGTACAAAGGCTTTGGAGCCTTAGTACTCCAACTTGCTGCTCACTTAGCTATAATTAAACTAACCAGCTTTGTTGCATCTGAAGTTTCGAATCTATTGAAACCAGCTAAGTCACCTACTTCAGAAGATTCAGTTCCTTCTCAACAAAAATACTTGTTCAATTAAAGTTTGATCGGTATGTTCGTGTTTGGTTGATGCTCTGAATAAGTTTTGCAATGTGTGAAACTTCATACAAACCTAGACATCATAATTAAAGATGGTTGTAGATTTGTAATAGTTTTCAACTTTGTATCCAATTTTATCCAAAAATTTGTAATAGTAATCAGTGTTAGACTGAGGGTTCATTAAGGTGGTATTGCAACAAATAAACTCACTGTTTGCCATACCAATGTTGCAATGACATCACTCACTTGCAACAACGCAACTCAAGATATTTAATGAGGAATGTCACTAATAAATATAATAAAGTACTAAAGGTATGAAACAAACAAGGAGGCTGCATCCTCAATGTTCATGCCACTGTGTAGTAGTATTTTTTATTAAAACAAAAATACCTACCATAATAATTGTACTAGATCCAACATAAGTCCAACATAATTTTGTGAAGGGCTAAATTTAGTACCTATTTTAATAACCGTAGCGGTTACTCTGGTAGTGGGCCACAAAATGTAAGTTTAAAAGCAGTTTTTACATTTAAAAAAAGGTTTAAGTAAGCACTATTCTACCTATTATTCATTCTAAAAGCTGCAGTCATTGTATGCAGCTTTTAGAAGAAAGTTGCAGTTGTATTTCAATTATTTCCAACGGTTTCGTGCCCTGCTTTCAATTTCTACGTCAACCGGATTTTATAACTTTTATCGGCAAGCCGTATGTTGGATGGGCCTGTACTAGATGTACCTATTTATTGTCCACCATCAATGAATTGTCTTTAATTTACAAGCAAATTCAGCACAATCAATGAACTACTAAAATTACTCTTACTAGGTATTTGTTTGTATTAATTTTTTTGTTATTTTTATAAAGATTGTTGGCTAGGTGTTAAGTAAATGGCATAGCTTTGTTAGTGACATTAGTATTGCAGTCCTATGTAACAAATAGAATATCAGTTACGTTTCTAAATATACATTGGAATTTTCTCATTTGTATTATTTCGGTTTTTACAATGTACATTACCTACCTACTTCAAAAGCATAAAATTTAGGTTTCAGATGAAAGAGAACAACAATTTAACGTGGCTACATATATAATTTTAAGTAGTTGATATTCTAATGAGTCAAAACAAATCTTCCTTTCAATATTCTCCTCATAATAACTCTACGGCCATTCGGAGTTGATTTTCTTGCTTCCCATCCATGACGGCGGACCCTTCTTACTTCGTTCGGTCTGGGGAAATGGCACCGCGTTTTGTTCCTAATTGATGCTAATGATATTGATTCTGGTTGTACGAAGGCACTTGTAAATGGTATTGAAGAAATGCTGTGAAATCCATTTCGGAGCAATCTAAACAAAATAAAAATAGGTTATGCGCGAGTTTATTTTAAATTAAGTGAACTATTTGCGATCTAAGAGACTAATTAAGATACCTTAGGGGTTGGAAAACGGATGCTAATATCCCAGCCATATTATTAGCTAAATATTTGGTGATTTTCGGCCAGAATTTATAAATAATCTTACAATATTTTAGCGGATTACAATATTTTGGTCGAAATAAAACAATGTGACATCTGTCATTTTTTTTACCCACTGGCCAAAACCGTAATAAGTACCACAGACTAGTAAGAAGATGCTCTGATTGATTGATCCAGTGACGAGGCAATCCAGCGCAGCGCTCGCGCTGGAATGAAAAATTCGATCGGGAATATTGAAGTCTTAGAAGCAGCCTCAGCCTTGATTGCCTCAGATCAATTCTATTATACTATTTCAGTATCATTCTAGCACTGCATTGCCTCGTCCTAGATCTTCTTCTTCTTTAAAATGGCTTTTCCTTTCGGACATTTGCTAGTGTCAAGTATTATCAATATTTGCATCGAACGAAACAGTCAAGTCGTCATAGTTAAAGTCAAGTCAAGGGAATCATTGTAAAAAGGAGGCCATTTTTACAATGTTTGTTCACGGAGCTTTGGAGAGAACACTAAGCTAAAGTCCATGATTTGCACCAATTTTCACTTTAATTTTCACTTGTACACCTTCACGAAACTAAATTGATTAATATGCCCCCGAAATTAAACAATTTACACGCATTTGAACTATGTTTTACAAAAATGAAAATTTAGCAACACATCTCAACGCATTCCCGCCAAAACTCCGTCCTAGATCTAGTGACTTATGCTCTTATGGCCAAAACAAGTTTTCGTTTGGCCACTGTACCAAACGAATTTGACATATTCGACATAAATCATTACTGCAACAATATCTAATCTGTGGTTGTGAAAACGGAGACGATTTTAATATGGCGGACCAAAATAACAAGGGCGCTAAAAGAATTATTTCGGTAATTTGTGTATTCAAAATGATCTAGCTGTTTAAAAATCACAAGCAACGCATTTAGTACAGTTAATAGTTGTTATAAGTGAGCATTTTGATATTGAGGTAAGTCAATTTACGAAAAAATAACTCTTGAATTGAAATTGAAGCTTCATATACCATACAATAAAAAATTACACTTGTTATCTTTTCAGAAATCGAGATGTCTGCGATAAAAGTAAATTTTGAAATAGGGCACAAAGCTTCTTTACGTTCTAAAAAGACTCCTGAAGGATTTACTCATGATTGGGAAGTATTCGTGCGCGGTACGGAAGGGGCTGATATAAGTCATTTTGTTGACAAAGTTGTGTTTCACCTCCATGAAACTTTTCCGAAACCCAGGAGAGGTAAATATTCATTAATTCAAACTATATTATCCTTGTACTAACAAAATGTTAATTACTTACTGTATTAAAAATACGCAATTTATTTATATTAATTTTATTACCAAAACAAACAATGAAATGTTTGTCTTGACCTTATTAGTGTTTTAGTGACCCACTCTTTCTGCTTGCATGCAATTTTGCAGGTATAAAAATAAATCTTAGATTATCTGCCTATATTTGTTCTAATATTTACTTTTGTGAATTATTTAAAAGCATTTTTATCAATGTTCTAAATTCATGTTATTTTAATTTTTCAGTTGTGAAAGAACCTCCTTTCTCTGTCAAAGAATCTGGGTATGCTGGATTCATATTTCCCATTGAAATATATGTCAAGAATAAGGATGAACCAAAGAAAATAAAATTCACTTATGACTTCACTCTGCAACAAAGTGGCATTCTCAAAGACAGATATGTTTTTCAAAATCCAAACGAAGACTTCAGAAAGAAACTGCTTCGGGGAGGTGGTATTCTTGTCAGTAACAATGCATTTTACACGAACCCTGATCAGGAGAGCAGGAGTCGAGACTCGTTCACTGAAGAAAAACAACAACTTCTCAGCAAACCAAAGCTCTCTTCAGAAAATGTAAAAAAGCACAAAACAAAAGAGCACAAAGAAGAAATTCCTCCTCGGACAAGCAGTTTCGAAAACTTGTTTGGACCACCTATACAGAAACCTCCAAAAGTATCTCCAGATCCTAAAAAAATTGACAAAAATATTCTAGCCAAATCTGACAAAAAGGACAGGGATAGATCTAACTCTGAAAAATCAAAGTCTAAACATGAGAGTGAAGACACTAAAGAAAAGAGTAAGTCTAAAGAAGATAAGGAAAGAATTAAAGAAAAGATTAAAAATTACAATAAAGAACAAGAAAAGTCTAAGGAGAAGGCTAGCAAAAGACCAAGTGAAAGATCTGCTTCTCCTATGATAAACAAAAAACCACGGGATAGTCCCGTCAGGAGACCTCCTAGCCCTCCTCCGAGATCCAGCAGTGCATCTAGCATGAGAGATGAGTTTAAAATACAAAAACATAACCAAGAACCTGAAAGAAAACAAAAAATTGAAGAAAAACCACCAGAACCAAAACCAGAAAAAGAAATAAAAGAGAAGAAAAAAAAAGAAAAGAAAAGCCATGACAGAGATAAAGATAGGAAAGAAAAGAAAGAACACAAAAAGGATAAAGAAAGTCATAAAATTAAAGAATCACCAGTCACTAAAGAAATTCAAAAGGAAATGCCAAAGGAAATTTCGAAATCCAGAGAGACACCTAAACAAGAAAGAGAAATTGTTAAGGAAATTACACCTGTTAAAGAAAAACAGAGTAAACCTGAAAAACCTGTAAATAAATTCTCAATTGAAAATCTTCAAAAAACTCCTCCACAAGACAATGAAGACAGAACAAGTCAACATAAGAGTAAGGACAAATCTGATCCAGAACGAAAACATAAACATAAGAAAAAGGATAAAAAACGTGATGAATCTAAAGAGAAACATAAGGATTCTAGCAAAGAGAAAAAACACAAACATGAAAAAGTGAGAGAAACTGTTCCTACTGAGAAACCTGAGGTTATAGAACAACGGGAGACACCAGTTCCTAAAGAGAGACCAATACCAGAACTAGCATCACCCATTTCATTAGATACTGCATCACAATGTAGTTCAAAGAGTGGGCTTAACAAAGTATCACACAATAATGATGATGTCAACAGTAGTCATTCAGATTCCGAAAGTTCAATAGTAGCAGAGGAGGAGGAGAAACAAAAAGTTATAGAACCTTCTCCGGAGCCGAACAAGCATGAACCTTCTCCAGAACCAGACCCCGAACCGGAACCAGAACTGGAGCCTGAACCAGAAGTAGAACCTGAGGTTGAGCCTGTAGAAAACCCTCCTCCACAACCAAAAGAAAAATCAAAGAAACACAAGGATAAATCCTCAAAAAGAGAAGAGAAACGACGGAAGCGCAAAGCAGCTGAGGAAGAAGATTCGGAAAATAGAAAGGTAGCTAAGACTTCCGACACTGTTTACAATGAGCCAGAGAGAGGTGAGAGCAGTGGGTCAGTTACGACAGAGACCAAAGTGCAAGATAATGGTGTTTCGAGTAGTCTGGGCGAGGACGCAGAGCCGGGAGATTTGTCTCCCGACTACATGGTGCAGTTGAGAGATCTTCAACAGAGGATAATGAAAATCAAGAACAATGAAGATCTTGAGAGAGTTGTCAACTTAATAGCAGAAACTGGCCGGTACGAAGTCACCACGCAAACATTTGACTTTGATCTTTGTTTGTTAGATCGGGCGACAGTGCAACAACTAATACAACTTGTTGGCTGCTAGCTGTCCCTGTGTTATGATGACACAGACCTGCATTGTTGCATCTGTTATTAAGATGATTAGAATGTCTGTGCATTAATTTGTCTGGCTGTCTTATCTAGATATTCTAAACGAGCACTTGTTAATTTTGTATCGGTTGGTCTGATTGTAAGTATGTTTTTTAAGTTAAGTTATAATCTCATAAGTGTTACTAGAATAGTGTCTTCACATTACTTATTGACACTTGAGTTGTTTGTGCAATACTGTATAAGTGTGTTAATGTAAAATTATAAGACTGTTGAAAGATTGTTAAAGCATAATGTATATTTTGTACATTATTGTATTGATTATTGTGTAAGTAAACTTGAGGAGTTTTAATGTAAACCTCTGGTTTTATATAACCCGAGAGTTATATTAAAATAAAAATAGGCATAATGTGAAGTCTTATTTTATCTATACCTATTAATAAATAAGATAAAATAAACTAGGAATTTAATGAAAAAAACTTGCTCTATAATATTAAGCCTTTACTCTTGTGAATACATATGAAATAACTGCACTGCAATAATATCTGGTCAGGAATTATGTACCTACCTAGATTAAATAATATTTAAAACAGCGTCATTATGAATACATTTGTAGATAAAAGTTTTTTGAAATAATAATTTTATTCATCTGTGTTCACTTTGTAAGCTTGGTTTTAGACGCTGTACATTATATTGTTATACATAATATAACTTATTTTTTATTTATTAGTGTTTTAGAAATTAAATAGAGTGTATAAAAATTCTATTGCAATTTTTTATTTTATGGACCATTCCCTTAATATTCCATCTATGCTTGCCTTGACGACGATATTGTTATACGTACCTAATCTCTTTTTTACTTGATGAATTCGACTTCGTATTAAAAATAAATGGCTGGTGAAGTAGCTGGTCCTTATCATTGCATAGGATGATAAAATTGATTGAAGCGCAGCGTTCCTATCAACTTATCGTAATCACGTTCGTAGGAATGCCGTACGATGCCACCATAATTTTGCCTTTTTGCTACTTCTCAAAACCAAAACACTGTATTGGTCTAGTACCATGACTTCTACGATGTTCAACATTTCTATTGTAGAAGCCTTTTAGAAGTCATTTCATTTGTAGAATAATCAAAAAATAGCACGGTTGAATTTCAAAATTGGCGCTATGATATCATTAGACGTCACTTCCGTATAGCCAATACATGAAATCAACAAAATAAATGCAAATCCACACGATCAGTATTTGTCTTATTATTCTCAATGCTGCTTGGCTTAAAAAAAATCTATTGTCATTCTACAAAAAAAAAACTTCTATTTTGGATTGTCACTGTCTAAAATTGAAATCGCATGTCATCTTCGTGTTTTGTTTATATTTTTCGAAAAATAATTTAAATAACAAAAAAGGTACGAAAACATCCAATAAACTGTAATTTCTTTGTCCGAAAATATTCCCGTCACGCAGTGCTATAAATCGTTCCATTCTATACGCGTAAATTAATTGTTTGCTTCGTAAAATAGTGTTTTCACAAAGAGCATTTGTATTGGAGTGTTTCTTTGAACCACGTCGCAGATGTCGGCATCTATTTCAATAATTTTGTTTGTTTTCAATTAGGTTTCGAGACAAAATGGAAGTCCCCTGCATATTCTTGGGTGTTAAAGTGAAACCTGGCCCCATTGAGCGCTTTAAAATTGACAATTTTCCTCTGGAAAACACGGTGGAGAATCTCAAAAGCGAGGCAGAAAAGAAAATTAATATACCGTCATCATCTTTAGGTAGACGAAATTTTAGAACTATTATTTTGGTCCTTGCTTATCACATATTTCCTTGTAAACCCCCTATTATGCTTGCATTACATTTCAAATAGCCAGTTATATTGCAGTAATCTATAAATCTATATTAGAATATTTTCCCATACTTTCCTACTGTACCTACATCAAGCAAAACTTTGTGAATGCTTTTCTCCTGTTTCCAGTTTTCTTTGAACTTAGTAAGACTTAGAAATATTTTTAGCAAGGAAATATATTTATTTCTATGTTTAAAATGCCTTGAGCAATAAAAACAAAAAAGAAATATTAGTAAGACTTGTTTGAAAATATTATAATTATAATTACAATAACATTGTGTGAAAACATTTCCCTTTCCCCACAAAAAAGAGAGCTTCATAAATCCCATTAATTTAATTATAAAATATATTTTTTGTAGATGTACCCAGCTCAATTGAAAAAACAGTAATCCTACTGAGTTTTTCAACAAAAAAAATTGATTTTCAATGGAGTTGTAAAAAGAGACTTATCTACTATATAAAATTGTCTTGCTTATGTATTTCACTTAATATGTTACATTGAAAATGTATTTTTATCTTACTCCATGTAACAGAATTAATCCATCACGGAAAAATATTAAAAGAAAACACAACACTACTAGATAATGGTGTTAAAAATGGTGAAATGGTACATGTTCTGAAGAAGAAAGTGCCACAACCACCAGCTCCAAGACCTACATTATCAGACACCGAACTTCAGCAGCTGAACAGTGCTCTGAGGACTCTTGGGTGCACTCCTAATGCCCCCGGATGGACAAGGGCTATGCAGGTACATTGAACATCTAGCTTACCATTTATAGTTGCCTAACTGCATCTTGTGATTGTACCATTTAACTCCAGGTTCTGAATTTAATTAGAAAGTTAAGTTTAAAGTAGCCCATCTGTTATTTTAGGTCTGGTTTTTGTATACTAAGTTTCACTGCAATCTGCACACTGCACAGTGATTCTCCCGCTGTGAGATTTTAGTCATTTTAGAGATATGTCGAAAAAAAAACATGGCAGAAAAATCTGTTTTCTATGGACATCTATTATGTTTTTTAGACATATCTCTAATATGACATAAATCTCACACGACAAGAATCCCCGTCTTGTTCTGTATTGTTTGTTGTTAAAAGGTAACGAAGATCCATTCACATACTTCCTACCAATAGGTTTTTGTGTATGTATTTTTGTTGTTTCATCATGCAAAAACTACAGAACCGATAGAGATGAAAGTATTAGCTACTTTTGGAGACCTGGAACCACAGACGGCTACTTTTATTCTGATACTCCCACAGAATTGGGACTTATGGAGCGCCAAAACCATAGGGCGCTGCTGGTTTTTAATATTAGGTGAATTGTTTTTTTTGTTCTTACTCTGATGCCCCTTAAGTACTGAAGGCAAAATTTTAACTAAAATTATGATTTCTGTGATAGTTTCAAATGTACAATCTGTCTCTGTATGACTGCCTTGTCTGTATGTCCCATAGACTTAACATTAAAACATAATGAAAAAGGTCTATGGCTTGTTCGTGATGTCTGTTTGTTTATGTTCAATAAATAATTTTAATTTTATTAACTTACTTATCTTTTACAAATGTCAAATGAAATCTTTTAAAGCTTACTTACTGAAAAAAATCACAAAAAAGAGAAAAATTAACGGCATCGTAAATTCCAAAGTTGGACATTGGACATACAAAACAAATAATTAAATAAATAACAAAAGTGTACCAACATCGATAAAGCAAAATCCGTAAACTTGCTGCGCCCTGTGGTTTCCATCCTCGTGAAATAAAAACAGTATTTAAAACAAACAATTAAAAAATTGTAATAAAAATACAGCATAATGCAGACCTCGATGATAAGCCGTAAAAGGCGATAAGCCTACTACTACTGGTAGGTTATATCAAAACCAATCGTTTCTTAACTATGTTTCACGAAAAGTTAACTTCAGAATTACTATAAATCTTCAACGCGTTTCCGCCAAAACTGCAAGCAGCAGGCCTTCCGTCATTTACAACTTACCATCAAGGTCTGAAACATCCTTTTATAAATCAATTAAATAGTCTTAAACCAATCCATCAGCTCTTAAACGAAGAGTCAGTAATGTCAGAGATTATCGAACAAGCGCCCGCTCTGGGCGAGGATTGCGTAGCGCTCTCCATGTTGCACGAAGTGGAGCTCCTCGCGGCGCTCGGCGCCAACATACAGACCATGAGGCGCGGGGCGGAGGCCCATCCCGACTTGCCTCACGCACTGAGACACTTGACGAGGCTCGTGCGGTCGAGGGCTAGTTCCGCCGCTGCCAACGAGAATGGTATGATTTAATTTAAAAATACTGTTTATCCAAAGTTTGGTTTTACAGTTTATAATGCTATTTACACTTCCAAGAGCCTCCAATTCGAATTCAAAATATTTTATTCGTAAACTAAGTCTTCGGAACGCGACCTCCAATGAGAAGAAGACACAAGAAACTCTTGGGGCTATTTTTTTTTGTTGCAATGATCAGTGTCATTGTCGCATATTTAGGGCTAAGTGGATCCGTAAGAATACCTAGTACACTCTTTAAATTTAACCCTCGGATTGCAGGCCCCATAGCCCCATTGACTGTGCACTCAATTTAAATTGTAGTGGTCAAAAGTCTGGTTGAAATTCTATGGGTCAACAGCTTTATAAAAAGTACCTATTTAACCTAGCAGACGGCGAAATCAAGTCAAAAAAGTAATAGGAAAAGTTAAACTTAAATCATCACAAAGTAAATTTTTCTTTATATATTTAGCAAACTATTACACATTTGTAAGTAACATCTCAAATTTATTGTACTAAGTATGAAGAACTGAATAAAATCAACTTTTCAGTTGTAGTTTAAAAATTAAGTAATTTTTTATTTAAAATTTCTCAAATAAAATACTCTTTATTGTCAGTAAATCAAAAGTCATCTATAAAACACTTTATTTATTCGATTGAATCGGTTTTTATTCATTGTTTTAAACGAACCGAGTTTTCGCCAACTTTATAGTTGGCTTTTTCAAGGTTGACTGAGATGTAATTACCGGATTCAACCGGATAAATAAAGTGTTTTATTATGCAAAATCGCGAAAACCATAGAAGAAAAAAAAGTCATCTATGTCAAAAGAAAGGCTACTAATGCTAGTGGTACTAATGTAACTAATTGCACTAGTACCGACCTCCGGGTTCGCGTACTCCCTCGAGGCGCTCTCCGAGGACGAGGAGGCGGACGAGGAGGAGACCGACGACCACGACAGGAACCCCATCACGCAGGAGCAGCTGGCGGCGGCGCTGCAGGTAGGCAGCTACCTCTCGGGTTCTTCCCTCTAAAACATACAATATTCTCGAAGTTTTTCCGAGACGGCGCCCTTTTGGAAAGTCAAATATTTGACAGAGCCCAGAGCCGGAGATTTGTATTATCATAAACTTCGATTCCATTTGATCCTTACGTTATGTTATGTTCTAGAAATCAAGTCAAAAGTGTCAAGCGATTTTTACCCGACTAAACGCAGGAATTTCATACATTTTTTTCTATTGATTCCTAATTCTCGTACTTTCGCGGAGCCCTAAGATAGGCTTTGCGGATCCCCAGGTCTCCGCGGAGCACACTTAGAGTATGGCTGCTTTAATAGAATTGTCCAAAATTTATTTTCAACATCGCGATTGCAAACAATACACTCAAAATAAAACTTTAACTTGCATCTGGACTGCAATTTAAATTTTATTGACTAGAAACTATGGAAAACGGTAATCTTTAAAGAAAAGTACAACCTATTGAAAAATGAGAAATGTTATTTGACAACCGTCAGATTTGAAAGACTTTGGAATAATTTAATAACGAGAATAGCCCGATCCGTATGTGAAAAATGGGTTTTCCATCCCTAGGGTGGAAAGATTTTTTTAAAGGTGTCTGTCTAGCTCAGATGAATTGGTCACTTTCAACCCTTGACTGACAATCTACTATTGTTCGGAATGAAAAAGGCATTGATCTATCTAAACCGGTCAGCCGGGATTTGAAACCACTATCTCCGGAATAAGAGTAACACCACAGACAAACACCACTCTCCCCTACACCAATATACATTTTTATTTTATTAATTTAGCTACTATTATTTATTTTCCATTTACGTCATGGCTTTAATCTACCTCGTTTTCCCAAAGCAGGTTATACAAGGTGTAACGGGTAAGCCTTTTTAAGCCGAAGGAGTTGTTCTAGACGTCTAGGCGAACAACTTTTGTTCTACAACTTTTGGAAATTCAAAGTAGTTTTCGAAAATTTTAAGTTTAAAGTTTACTTGAAAATCAGCTGTTTCTCAGAGTTCGAGGTCATTGACCTTATCTTGTCCTTTCATTTAGTTTAGTCGACAACAATCGAAACTACAATTACGTTAATTTTCAAAAGCAGCTGTTTTTTCAGTGAACCATAATCTCGAAATTTTCAAAAAAAAAAAACGAATTTTCAAAACTCGTAGAACAAAAGTTGTTCGCTTAGATGTCAAGAACAACCCCCTTTCGGCTTAAAAGGTCATGCCCGTTACATCTTGTATAGATTAAAATTGTAAAAAAAACTGTGATTAAATTATCGTTTTACCCTTACAAGGATACATCTATCAGGGTTTCAGAATGGAGTCGATTGACTTAAGAGTTAATAATTTAATTGAAATGTTCTAGGCGGCCACAGAAGTAGTATCGTCATCAGTATCTCGCGCCGGCAGCAGCCAGGAGAGTTTGCTGCGGCTTCTCCGCGGGGAGACCAGCCGCGACACCCCGCGTGCTGCAGGTACATGTACCAGATGATGATGATACCAGGTGAACTTCTGGTGCCAAGACATCTGAGGTTCACGTCGGACACACAAGTGATGTCATAATCTAAAAAAAATAATTTAAAAACTAACAAACCGACTTCAAAAAGAAACAAAAAATAATTTAAAAAACAACCAAAAAAAAAGAATTGATAAAAATATTTTAAAAAATAAAAAACCCGACTGCACTTTTAACAGAAAAGTGAAAAACAAGATATTTCTAGTAGCTTTAGGAATGGTGGATGCAGTCGGGTGGGACTCCAAATAACATAAAGATAGTATGCCTAATTATATAACACTAAGTATTTGGTTTATTAAACTTATTCACCTTTTATTTGGAGTCCCACCCGACTGCATCCACCATTCCTAAAGCTACTAGAAATATCTTGTTTTTCACTTTTCTGTTAAAAGTGCAGTCGGGTTTTTTATTTTTTAAAATATTTTTTTTATTTATCGCTTTTTAGTTTTTAGAGATCAGATTTAATTACACCAGAAGAAATTCATTAATTCTAGATGTATTATACTCCAGTGGCGAGGACGTGCATTGTTTGTTTTTGCTTACTCAGGGTGATAAGTACAAGAGCTGGCGGTTTCCTATTCAGCGCGGGAACGCCGCCAGCATCTTGGGCGCAATGCCTCGGGTTGTTGTTGCTGACAACTTTTTTTAGCTTTCTAATTTTAGGCTATTACTTAGGTTTTTTTTCTTTGAAAAACAAAGTGGTTATTTATGTTCACAGACTAGTAAGAAGATACTAAAGTATTTTATGTCATCTCTGCCAATTCCTTCAAACTCGGCGTCAAATGCAAATCCATAGATGAGATATTTATATACGAGTGAAATCGAAAAGTTTTTTAATTAACATTTCGTTGTTCTTGCGAAAATTACCTGCGTAATCATAAATGTAGTAGCAACATAACTTTCGAAGATTAACCATTAGAATACACTATACACACGCGGATTGTTTTCGCATGCGAATATTGAATTTCTGTGCGAAAATTCAAAAATCCCAATCCAGAGGTAGTGCTAAGCCATAAATTGAAGTAAGTAAAACGAATATATGAACGTCATTAAAGACAAGACAACCGAGCTGAAGGCAAGTGACATATAAATGAAGACAACCTCTACTTAAACGACTTCCGATAATTTTATAATTAATTATTTTAAAACTTAATTGTAAAATTTTAAAAGCAATACTTTTCATATGTAAATTTACGAAAGAATAAAACATGTCGTTTGAGTGAACAATGTTACGCATTTTCTCTGTTTTATGGTTTTTACAAATCTTGGTTAATAGCGTTTTACATCATTATTTTTATGTATTTATTATTTTAATGTACCCTATGTCACTCACGCGGTCATGACGAATCTAACGACGTATCGTTTATCTAAATCGGCCCAGCCGTTTAGGCCCTACGACGGCTCAAAAATAGGTCACATACATACATACATACATACATACACTCACGGCAAAAACATAACACTTCCTTTGGCAGTCGTGTAAAAATGACCAAAATAACCTCTACATAGGTACAGTGCCACCGACTAATTAATCTGTTTTATCATCTGAAGTCGGGCAGCCAAACTAAGTACAATATGGAACCAACCAGTAAAACTGCCCGACTTCAGATGATAAAACAGATTAATTAGTCGGTGGCACTGTACCTACGTAGAGGTTATTTTGGTCATTTTTATCAATTCTTTTTTTTTTGGTTGTTTTTTAAATTAATTTTTGTTTCTTTTTGAAGTCGGTTTTTTAATTTTTATATTATTTTTTTATTTTACCCTTTTTAGTATACTTACCTACCTAAAAATCAACAATATTGTTACCGTAATTTTAATTATTGAGGAGTTTGCTGATGAAGAAGGTGGTTTCAGGTGCCCCATCAATCTGTACTTAGTTCTTTAGGGATCTATTCTTTTTGGTAGAAGTCCAAAAATGAGTAATTTATTGAATTCTCGGATGCTATCCTGTCCATTATTCCGAAGATACTCAACAGATTCTAACCAAACTTTCATGGGACCACCTCAAAGCTTCCACCTTTCCATTAAAAAAAAACTATATCAATCGGTCAAGCCATCTTCGTGTAATCGATGAACAATTGAATTGAATTCAGCGTTTTGAGGAGCATTTCCGGTCCTCACTTCGAAGATCCTCATCAAATTTTTATGGGACCATCTCGGAGCTCTCACCTTTCCATTAGAAAAAAAATCATTTCAATCGGTCAAGCCATCTTCGAGTAATCGATAAACAACTGGATTGATTAATGCGTTTTCAGGAGCATTTCCGTTCATCACTCCGAAGACCCTCATCAGATCCACATAAAATTTTTATGGGACCATCTTGGAGCTTCCACCTGTCCATTAAAAAAAGAATCATCTTAATCGGTCAAGCCGTCTTCGAGTAATCGGTGAACATACAAAAAAATAAAAATATTATACATACAGACGAATTGATAACCTCCTCCTTTTTTTTGAAGTCGGTTAAAAAAATTAACATTTTCTAAAGATATTCGGCTAGACGTCTAGAACCTCCTTGCGGCTCATATTACCTTCCTCGAGACACGCTGGATAAGTATTTTATCGGCGCAACCGTTGGGCTGGATAGCACTGTTTACAGAAGAATTAACACTTTAGTATCAAATAAATCGCCCCTAAGCGTTCCCGGTGCAAAGGAGCCAAGGATGCTGGCAGCATTTCTATTTTGTTGATTGAATCTATTCTAATGAATGTTTGCCGACAAATTGAAAGATTTAATGTTGATGATTATTATGTTTGAGTTTATATGAGAAATATTATGTATGACAGGTTGTCTTCGATTATAGCAATTGGTTTGTAACAGTTATAAAAACAAATTAAAGTTTTTACTGTGTGTTTCTACAACTGGCCCTTTTTGCGTGACTTTAAACCGTAGGTTTCGTCACGATGTTTTCCTTCACTGTAAGAGCATAATACTTTCTTTAAAAAAAAGATATCGATCGGCGCGCGGTCAGCCAGGATTCAAAAGCACGACCTTCGGAATGAAAGTCGGGGTATCTACCACTAAACCAACACTGGTCCCACGCCTGTAACGTTTATAATTAAAGTAAATAAATACTCGTGATACAGGTGCAGCGGGGGCAGCCGGTACGGGCGGCAGACAGGTGATAACCCCCGAGATGTTCAGCGAGGCGATCTCGGAGGCCATCACGCGCGCCACCGGACACCGCGCGTCGTCCGCACCCGCACCCGCCGCACCCGCACCCGCAGCACCCGCACCCGCAGCACCCGCCGCACCCGCACTAGACACGCCGATGGAACAGAGCGCCGAAGGTAACGCGCAATGTGTGTATATTCTATTTATTTATTTTTATTTTTTATTCGACGTCTAGTTGCCGGGAGATACGATTTTCAATTATTTTTATGAATACCTTATACAAGATGGTAAGCCCTTTTAAGCCGAAAGGGGTTTGTTCTAGACGTCTAGGCGAACAACTTTTGTTCTACGACTTTTGAAAATTCGAAGTACTTTCCGAAAATTTTAAGTGTAAAGTTAACTTGAAGATCAGCTGTTTCTTAGAGTTTGCGGTCATTGACCTCATGTTGTCCTTTCATTTAGTTTGGTCTACAATCAAAACTTCAATTACCTTTATTTTAAAAAGCAGCTGTTTTTTCAGTGAAACAAAAAAAAAAGTTCGAATTTTCAAAAGTCGTAGAACAAAAGTTGTTCGTCTAGACGTCTAGAACAACCGCCTTTCGGCTTAAAAGGGCTTGCCTGTTACATCTTGTATAAGTGAGAAATCGAACTAATGGGGCGCGGGCGGTAATTATTGATATCAGATTTATCACCTTTCAGCAATAGTATTATGTCCGAATGACAAAAAATTCCGGAAATTTACCATATTTTTATATAGAGTTGAACAGGTTAGTTATGTATGGTATATGATAATTTTTATTTACCACACTTTGTAAATAAATAACCTAAATGCAGCGAGATGTACTGCAGCCTATAGTCCTGGATTTATCCAACGTCAGGGAGCGCCAGCGCCGGGAAGTGTCGGTATCCTTATAGAGGCTGTATCTGAATTATATTTACGCGATTTCTGTCCATCATTATTCTTTAAATAACGGGTCTAGATCGCGTTGAAGATAAACATTGTTGAAAGTGACTCAACTTCCGAAATAAAAAATGTATAACACCTACTGGGGCAAATGGGCCACTTTCACTCGAGCTATACACTCTACATTTAATTTCGATTGTAAGAAAATTAAAATACTACACACTCCGTGCTACCATGATCGTTTGTCGTTGCTATGTCGTCTTTTTGTCGTTCAAAAAAATAAAGTAAATTGTAATTAAAAAATACTTTGACTACTTTTAAAAACCAATTAAAAAAACCTTTTTTTTAAGTTTCCTTTTTTATTTTTTATTTATATGATGTGTTTTTAATTTTATTTTTTTAGGCTGACGACTCAAAATGTGACGACTTTAAGACATCATGGTAGGATTGGTAGGGCTCAATATCTTGTTCAAACAAGAGTCGTGATCGTGAATGTTTTGCATTGTAATGTCAACTATGATTAGTTAAATGTTCAGATAACAGAGTAGTTACAAGGTGAATATTTATTACACGTGAAAGTAGGCTATCATAATGATGACGGGCCATTTCTCTACTAAAGAGATATTTGCATCTCTATATAAAACTAAAACTGAGCGGTGTCGGTCTAAGGGTAGATACCCCGGGTTCGAAACCAGCCCGACGAAAGAAAAAATGCTGAACCAATTTTGATAAATCTTGAAAACGCGGGGCGCAGCTAGTGTTAAATAAAAATCCAATAGAAAGCTAATAAGGGGGTTAATGATTAATTTAATTTTGACATGTGTTTTGTGGTGATGATGTTGCAGCGTCGTCGTCAGCGAGCCCGGTGCCGGCGGGGGCGGGGGTCGGGGCCGGGGTGGGGGCCGGGGCCGGGGCGGGGGACGAGTACAGCTCGCAGCTCGCACACATGCACGAGATGGGGCTACTCGACGACCCCGTCAACATACGCGCGCTGCTCATATGCTCAGGTGACAAACATTTGTTACTGGAAATATCTTGATTGAGGCTTACAGCCACAACCGTAAGGCTGCGGCCGCATAGGCAGGAGGCCGGCTTAGCGCCTAGATGCTAGCGAGTTACCTAACTAAAACGAACGGTCTGGAAAGTTCGCGACCTGTCGCACTCAGCGGTGTATCTAGTCAGAGCCCTTAATATGAGTTTTGATAGTTTATCGTCTCGATGAAACTGGCAGTTTACTTCATAACTACTACTAATAATACATTTTCCATCAGCACCCCTAGCGGTAACTATTATGAACTAAAATAATGTATGGAAGTAAACTGCCAGTTTCATTGAGACGATAAACAAATCTCATACTAAGGGCTCAAAATGCAAGGCGCTAGGGGCGAAGCAAGTCTGTACGATCGCAGCCTTAGGGGGCGCCCAATTCCGCCAAAATATCGGGACCTGCCTTACAAAGTAAATCTCTTCTTTTAATCTTTTTTTCCATTTAGTAATATTACCCATATGTAGTATGTAGTTGCTATAGTTCTGTATGTTTCCCTAATAAATGACTTGCTGCACCCGTGGTTTTCCCCGTGTCCCGATAAACTTTTGATATGCCGGCGGGACATATGCTTTGTCTGCCTGTTATATTTTCTGCTGAACTGATTTTGAATAATTTTGGTATAGAGATTGATGGGACCTTGGTGGACATAGGCTACTTTCGAGCCCAACATTTCCGCCGGATCGGGACCTATGCCCTAGCGGGTGAAGCTGCGGAACGCTGCTTGTCGTTTATTAGCAAAGGAATCAATGCTATAATGACTTCTACAAAATCCTCAATTAAAGAAATCCATTGGGTGGTTTAGAAGATACGTGGTAATACAAGACAGTCGCTAAAAATATAACCCTTTCCTTGCAGCCGGGTAAAAATCCCGACTAAATGGCAAATAAAAAAACCCGTAATAACCAAAAAAATCTAAGAATAGACACAACATAATGTACCTACATACGTAACGTCTTATTTTGGTTTCCAGGCGATGTCAACGCAGCTATCAACCTAGTTTTCAGTGGAGCCATCGGAGAATGGATATGAATAACTCTTGTATTGTAAATTGCCTATGTTAGATATTATGTCCTTATTTAAATAAATATTTAAATCAGTATCAAAGTAAAAGTTGTTTGATCTTGAATCTTTAATTCTTTACCACCAATAACGTACACCTATTAACGTGTGTTAACTGGAGATCGAATTCGTAATATTAGATGAGGAAAATTATAATACTTATTTGTAAAATATTTAATTTTGATCAATATAAATTTAGTATAGATTGACTTATCTATACTAAATTAATATTGAACAAATTAAAAATCTAAATATTGATCAAGATTGTTTCTCAAAATTACATAAGGCGATAAACACACACCATGCCTAACTGGGTCACTTGCATAACAGTTACTTCTGTTTTACATACTTGTGTAATTCCGCCTTTTAGCCTAGTCAATATAGGATTTTGCCTTACAAAAGGTGGTGTAACAAATTTTATGTTGTTAAGGCTAGTTAGGCGAAGTTTATTTTTTTTTTAAACTCCTCTTTTTTGGCTATCTGTCTATTGACATTTAGCTAGAGGTTAAGTATTTAGTTAGGCGAAGTTAAGTGAATATAAATCCAAGTATTCGACCTTGGGGCACGACGAGGTTGTCAAATATTTTAAGTTTAGATGCCAAAATTCAGTTTTTTATTTACATAATTCGCGCTACCATGATCGTTTGTCGTTGCTTTGTCGTCCTTTGGTCACTCAAAAAAACACCCCGACTACTTTTATTTTTTGAAGTTGGTTTTTAATTATTTTTTTTAGCTGAACGACGAGGACTTGGCTAAGATGACATGATGATGATGATGATGTAGAAGACAAAAACCCTTACAGCCTGTCAATACATGTCAATCCAGTGTTACAGGATATTTAGTATCTTCTTACTAGTCTGTGGTTACAGGTAAAAAATTACAATCAAAAGTGAATTGATCAGAACCGAATTTTTGTCGTCCACGGGAAACAGTACTTTATTTATATAATTAGAGATAAAGTACATTTACACACCTACTGCTCTACAAAGTTACTTTATTTGACCAAAAAGGCCAACGTAAAGCCAGTCTTTATCCCCTAGGTGCATATAGTGCACATTATAGACCTAGGGCATTAAGTTTTAGGCTCCGAAACTTCTGGACCGATTTCAAAATTCTTTTACTACTATAGAATGCTACATTATCGAGGAGTAACAAAATATGCTTGTTGAATACAGAGATATGTAAAAACTTCTAGATACGTAATAGGGCAAATTTCTTGGCTACACAAATGCAAGCTATCTAGCCAGAGAAGTCTTAGTTCCATCCCAGCTCACGTCACGATCACCCGCTTGTTGACATACAGTACATTTAGTTTACTTTCACAACATTATTCACAGACAACAATGCCTTCGTGCGTATTTAGGCGATGCACGAATTATAGTCCAAAAACTGGCAAAAATATTTAATTTCATACGTAAGTAAATCTGTATATATTTATTTTAGTTTATTTTTTGAAAAAGTTTTTTTTCCAAAAACTCAACGAAGTTTTTGACTTTGACGTTTTATCATTCTCTCCTAACCGCTATCAGATGTCATAATAATATTATGACATCTCTTTCTTACGTCATGCAAGTAGCATTGAGTCTTTATGTTTTAGAAAGAGATAACAATAGTTTCGTCTATTTCTTCTTTAAATTATGTGAATGAATATAAATAATGAGGTTGTATAGCATACAATTTGTGCCGCTTTTCAATAATGATTTGTTCTGCAATGGCGTCTCTATTGAATATACTGTTTGATTTCTGAATTCTACCTAATCTCTAATCAACTCTACTGACCCTTTCCATCCAAAGATTGCCTGGGAGAAATCGCTTTTAGCGATAAGGTTGCCCATTTGTACAACGTTTTACTTTTAAACTTTTAGTGTTATATTTGTCATACTTCTGATGTATACCGATTGTATTTGTTTGTTGTGCAAATAAAGTATTAATCTATCTATCTATGCTACTTTTGATCCCGATATTCCCACGAGATCGGGACGGTCGCGGGTAAACCAAGGGACGCAGCTAATTTCAAAATAAAACAGCTATTAAACTGTAATTCCATCGATTTAATCACTACTTGTTAATTTCAAAAGAATTATTATTGCATGTAAATAATCATGGGATGCAATAATGTCTAGGGCAAGATTAAAATAAGATTATATCACAAAAATAGGCGTCAGTTTTTAAATACAAGTACTTATGCAAAAGTGCATAAACAATTTAGGTACAAGGATAGCATCTATAGACTATAAAACCTAGAAATAAAGTTAGTTAATGATATAGTGAAATCCATACTATATATATACATACAGCCGAGAATCAAAGTGGTGGCTTTAAGCAACAAGATAGAGAATTACTGAGAAATTAGATGGCCCTTCAAGGCTTTTGTGTTGCTAATACCTCATTATTGAATCTTTTAGATCAATTTTGTATCAAACTTGTCAGAAATGACTTCTTAAGTAGATTATTGACAACAATATTAAATACCTTATAGTAAGCGAGAATAAACAACCATCTCAACATCTATGGTAACTTGAGATCCTACCATTAAACAGTGCAACAAGATTTAATCTCTAAAATTCTGAGTCCAACAATTCTTTGAGAGCCCTCCGAAGGTTGCATTTTCTGAAGATCATTAAAAATCAATTTCTAGTGGACTCTTAAATACTTATTACAATTCTATAAATGCATTAGCAATAACCCTAAATGCATTAACGCTTCATTTTAAAATTCAATTTTTGTTTTGAGAATTTTTTGAATGTGCTGTTGTCTTTCTGGGCGCGGCATTGCTCTCGTTTCTGCATTCGACGGAAATACCACGAGGCTGGGTTTAATGAAGTTTCTCCAAATAACTCGTGTTCCAATTTTTTTCTTGCCTCAGCCCTCAAAGTAGCTCTCTTGTCAAACCATTCGGTGTCTTTAGAGGTTTTTGGTTTTAATTTATCATTCTTATAACCTTTTTCGAGTTTGGTTCTATCGTGTTTATTATGTTTGGTGACTTGGTCGTTATTTTCGGTCTCTGTCAATTTGTTCATGTAGTTCTCAAAGTCAGGGTTTAAATACTTTTTATCTGGATTCTTTACAGCATCAACACCCAAAGATGTGGCAGAAATTTGGTCGTAATCTTTCAGATAGCCACCCTTCATTTTCCATTGTTCATATTTATTTTTTCTTTTCTGCTTTTTGTGTAGCTTTTGTCGGTCATGTTTTTTACGTTCCTGCTTTATTTTCGGTCCAGTGTATCTGTCGTCTTTTTTGAAGTCTTCTTCACTTAGTGCATTAAGACTTTGATTAATGTCGTCATTCTTCTTCTTCTTTTTATGGATATGATGGTCTTTAGAGCCTCTGATTGGCATATCAACTACCTCGACTTGTCTTATCTTTCGTACGGGTTGATTTGATTTCAAAGAATCGGCATAACTAATTTTCTTTTCATTCACTGCTAAATTAGATACATCTTTAGCCATAGCCATGTCAATCTCCTTCAAAACAGTCAAGTTTTCGTCATAAACTATAGGTCCTAGTTGTAAATTGAGATTTTTGTCTTTATGAGACTTATCTTTATCTTCATTCGTGTCTACCACTGTGTTTTTGTTATTCGAATCGTTAAACAAATCATTTACAGCTTTTTGATCAATCTTTAGCTTGTTAGCAATTGCAATATCCAACCAACTTTTATTCTGATGGTAAATAGTTTTTAACTTTGTAATATCATCTAAGAATTCTATTTCATGTTCTGGCAATTCTTCAGATTTTGTGTCTACTTTATCCACGCATTTAAATCCTTTATTCATTTTATTATGCAAAGGTTCTTCAAACATCTTTTTGCACCTTTGTTGTTTAGATGACAGCTTATCAGAGTTAACTTTTCTCTGTTGATGAAGCTGAATGTTGCCAGCCAGAGTGATTTCCTTGAGTTTGTTTCGTAAAAAGGCATTTTCTTCTTGCAACTTGTATAAGTTGGATAGTATTTTGTTGACTGATGGTGTAGTGTGTATGGAGCACTCATTGCGAGCTCCCCACATGTGTCCGATGGCAACTCCGGCAGCGGTGATGATACTACCCAACATTATAATGTTAAGCATAGTGCTGAGCCTCTTGTTTCTTCTGTGGACATAAGTCTTGTGTTTGCTGTTATTCTCACCGAGGAAATCATCTTGGTTATCCAAAGGCTCATTATTGATATTGGGTGTCAATTTTTCGGACAGTATGTATGAATTATCTTGATGTTCAATAGGACGGCTCTCTTCAGAAGTGCATTTATCACAGCTCAGGTCACATGGTGATGATTCTGGATCACTATCAGTGATGATAGAAATGCCATCAGTATCCTCATCGTGGGCTAGGTCTGCATGTTCTCTGTAATAAAAAATACAGTAAATATTTCTGTTATCAGTTTGACACAAATAGATTTGTTTACATCTTAAAATCAAACTTTCCTTGAAATTATTATGCCATTGTAATAACATTGCTGGAAAGATAAGATTATGACGTACAAGAACGTTTTGCCTACTTTCCTATTTTAGGTAAAAAAAGTAGCTACTTATCAATACAACTCATTTAATGGTTTTAAATTCGTTGTTTTTACTATCAGAATTGTTCAAATGTCAATCCAACATTTCAGAGGCTCCTTTTTCACAGTAAAATGAGTTATATTTCAATACAAATTCGCGAAAACAGAATAAAAATCTACTAATAATTAAATTAGTCCTACAAATATTATAAAATGTGACAGTTTCTGTATATTTGTTATTGTGTTTGTGATATTAGTATTGCTTCATGTGAAAACTACTAAACTGTTGGCAATGAAACTCAGTATGAAGAGATAGATTTCTTTTTTAAATAAAAAAAATAAATAAAAAAATAGCTGATGACCTGGAATACCACATAGGGTACTTTTTATCCCGATATTCCTAAGGGACAGGGACACACGCGGGTAAAACTGCGGGGCACTGCTACTACAAACATCAAAAAATAAAATGAAACATCATCAAGGTTTAGTTAGATGAATACAACATTTGTAGATCAAGAATGGTTAAACCGAATGTGATGAAACTTTAGCTAGTAACATGTTTCATTACTGGCTAGACTGCTGATTCGATAACTCGATACTCCTACATAATTGGGATTAGGAAATACGCGGAACAGATTGCTGATTGGGAAATAGCAGTCTTCATTTTAAATTATGTAACTTAGAACTCTTTCCGACTAGTCTAAAATAATTATCAATTTCGTAAATAGGGTAATTCATATTCAAAGCAAAGGTCTAGTCATGTTAATAATTTTTTAAAGGTGGGCTGGGAAGTGTAGGGTAGCTGTATAACTTTTATGACAGGTCAAGGTTAACAAAATTGCGCATTTGCGTAAATAAATGCCACGATACGTATAACATTGTCTCAATCGATATTGCCACATGTTCGAAGGCACATATATAATTTCTCAAACATACATACCTTTGGAAGGGAGGGCTATTCTCAGGAAAGTCCGGGGCGTCATCACCATATGCTGATGTATTCTCCAGCAAGGTCCAGCTTTCTCCAGAATCAGAATCGCTATGTTCTGCAGTAGAACCGTCCATACTTAGCTCAGCAGCTGAGTACAAGATATTATCAGCGTATGAAACTCAAAAATACAATCACCAAAAATATACAAATTACGTCAAAAAAATCCTTCAAAAATCCTTACAATTAAAATAATAATTGACGGCGAATTTATCAAGAAAATGAAGCCAAAATTTTAAAAGTTGTTGTAAAAAATTAAATAATTAAAATATATTCGTCAACATATCTATTTTTTTAGTATTTTTCTAGTAAAACACAAAAATAATTACTGCGTAGGTATCGCACCGTGTTTTGTTTTGCTTTTCGGTTTTTTTTTTGCTCATAATTGTCACAGGTTAAAAATAAATTCGCGTTTACATTATCCAGTAAATAATACTGGCTTGATAATTTTTCATCAGTCAGATAACCAAAAGTACCATAACAATAACACCAATTGTTAGCGGATATGAAATGAACTTCCGTATCCGTGTGAGCGCCAAATTTAACTTTTACATTACATATTATTTTAACCTATCACTATACCCACCACAAATATTATACCCATGTAATTTTCTTTATTTCAAGTAATCACCATCAATGTAATAATGCTAGCTGCACCCCGCAGTTTCACCCGCGTAAGTCCCGTTCTCGCGGGAATACCGGGATAAAAAGTAGCCTATAAGTGTTATTCCCGGTATCCAGTTACCTCTCAATCGGTTCAGTAGTTTTTGCGTGATTGAGTAACAAACACATAATACTCACAAACTTTCAGCTTTATAATATTAGTAGGAGTAGGATAACTGTAGAATTTAAAAAATTGAATAAAATAAAACTACAACATTACAAAGTAGTATCATGGAATGTTTAATCATATTTACTCAGACTAGGATCTTCAATAGCATAAGTTTTATCACACGTAAAAGATATAGTCATAGCATATCTCGCCCCTGACTTCACTTTCTCCACATAATGCAAGTTTTCTTTACCACTAGTAAACATACTGACTCTTGCCTTTTTAGGCTCCACAGTTCTGTTGAATTTATCATCTATGAAAATAAATCGGCCTCCTTCGAAATCAATGCCATAATCGCTCAAATATAGTAGTGTAGTGTAATGGAATGATTTGTAAGTTTCCTGAAATCAATACAATAAAATAATAAGTCGTTTTATTAAGTAGTGTGGAAGCTAAGGGTTTTTTTTCTAAACTCTAGCTACATCCCAAATAAAAAAGTTTTTCTTAAATTCAGGAGTGTGATATGCTGAGTTGGATAATTAATACAACAAAGACCACACAAAAAAGCTAGTGCTGTAGGTTCTAAAAGCACTAGAGGCAAAGAAGTTTATAATAAATTTAACAATTTCCATAAAGGACACAGATTATGCTTATTCCAAAGCATCTACAATAGTTCACAAATAAAACTAAGTTAGATACACAATCTAAATAACTTAAGAATGGCTGGATTGATTGTGATGAATCCTGACATGTAAGTCGCTGGAGATTGCTTCCTTATACGTATTATAACATATCACCTACCTTTAATTTCCAAATTAAATAAGGAATTGAGCTTTCAATGAGTCCTAAAACTGCAGGGCAAAGTAATTCTACCAATATTATAAAGAGGAAAGGTTTATTTGTTTGTAATGAATAGGCTCAGGAACTACATAATTTCAAATTGTCTTCCACTAATAGAAAGCTATTAGGCTACCTTCTATCCTGATATTGCCATGAAATCAGAACTTATGCTGGTGAAACAAGATAATTCTAGCTTAACAATTACAATTAAAGTATTCTTAAATTGTAATTTAAATACTTACTTTATCGACATGGGGGTGCCAGTATTCATCATGTACAGTAACAGCTTTCTTAGATGTTATTTTAGAGAAGAATGTGGGATGAGTCAGAAATATTTTCTGAGGGTTCAAACTAAAATGATGAGCTACTGCAAATTTAATTTTATCTTTTACCACCTGAAAAATAGATTAAACACATTAAAATTACAAAATTATACAGATAACAAGTTCTCTTTATCAATATTGTAATGATAAATTAAAAATAATATTAAAAGGTGATAAGATACTATGTTCCACTTTTTCAAACAGGTATTGTTTGAGTTATAGTTTAGTTTAGTTGTAAAGTTATTATTGAATTTGTGACTTCTTTCTGCAAAAGTTATTGATCTGATGTCTTATATTTCTGAAATTAATATATAGTAAAGTAACTTACCCTATAAATAATAAAATCACTTTCAGTAAATACTTCTTTGGTCTTATCAATCTTGTAGATATTGACGAAATTTTGTCCTAGCGACAGAGCCCCACTGTGGAGGTCTAATATTGAAGCTCCACCATCAGAGCCACCTAAACTAAGCCCTTTTTCAGCTATTCCCAGCAATTCTTCGACTTCAGTAGGTGTCACAACTTTGTCTGTGACAAATCTCTTGCATTCAATGGGGTAGCAACCTTCGTATTGTCTGACTTCGTTGAAGTACTCCTGGGAACACTCTACCACCAGCCCTTTGCCAGGAATAACCTCTGTTTGTCTAGCAAATGGCTTAAAATTGTTATTTTTTGTGGAAAAGTACACAATTATAAGCAGCGACACGATGATTGAAACACGAGAAAGAATCCTGAGAGATGTTACTGATGATTTTCTTGCCGGAGCACTGAAAAAAATCGGTCAATATGAGCCGTGGCATGAAGATTGTACCTAAAACGATTCATATGGTTATAAAAATGAAAATAAAAATGTGGGGTTCAGTAGGAATTGGAAAACCCGTAGTTGAGGCAATATTAGAAATATTTCTCAATTTCATGTTTACCGAGCGTTAGAAGTCACAGTCTCGTCACTTTTAGATGTTGTGGATCCGCTATCTTTACTTTTGTGCCTTTTTCTAATATCAGCCATAGTTCCGTAATTTTTATATAATTATATTTTGTTATCCGAATACGAGCTAATTCATATTTTTCAAATTAATTCTCCTAAGTTTAGGATTTTATTTTATTTTTTATTTCTTCTTCTTCTTTAAAATGGCTTTTCCTTTCGGACATTTGCCAGTGTCAAGTATTATCAATAATTGCAGGTTATTTGCATCGAACGAAACAGTCAAGTCGTCATAGTTAAAGTCAAGTCAAGGGAATCATTGTAAAAAGGAGGCCATTTTTTACAATGTTTGTTCACGGAGCTTTGAAGAGAACACTAAGCTAAAGTCCATGATTTGCACCGATTTTCACTTTAATTTTCACTTGTACACCTTCACGAAACTAAATTGATTAATATGCCCCCAAAATTAAACAATTTACACGCATTTGAACTAAGTTTCACAAAAATGAAAATTTAGCAACACATCTCCTCAGCGCATTCCCGCCAAAACTCTTTTTATTTCTTATCGGTTGTGAACCGATTATGGCCATTAGGAAATTAGCCAGTGTCATGTATTTTATTATATTATGCAAGTTATTTGCGGAGTCTTGGCGGGAACTCGTTGAGGAGATGTGGTGCTAAATTTTCATTTTTGTGAAACCTAGTTCAAATGCGTGCAAATTGTTTAATTTCGGGGGCATATTAATCAATTTAGTTTCGTGAAGGTGTACAAGTGGAATGAAAGTGAAAATCGGTGCAAAACATTGACTTAGTGTTGTCTCCAAGGCTCCGTGAAGATTGTTTGTAAATGGCCGCCGTGTTTACAAATGATTCCCTAGACTTGACTTTAACTATGACGACTTGACTGTTTCGATGCAAATAACTTGCATAATATATTGAAATACATGACACTGGCTAATTTCCTAATGGCCATTATCGGTTCACAACCGATAAGAAATAGAAGTTATTTGCATCGAAACAGTCAAGTCGTCATAGTTAAAGTCAAGTCTAGGGAATCATTTGTAAACACGGCGGCCATTTACAAACAATCTTCACGGAGCCTTGGAGACAACACTAAGTCAATGTTTTGCACCGATTTTCACTTTCATTCCACTTGTACACCTTCACGAAACTAAATTGATTAATATGCCCCCGAAATTAAACAATTTGCACGCATATGAACTAGGTTTCACAAAAATGAAAATTTAGCACCACATCTCCTCAACGAGTTCCCGCCAAGACTCCAAGTTTAGGATTGTGCCAAATAAATTGAAACTGTTTTGACATCTCTTTTTTTTTTTTTTTTATTTCTCTCACAGTGGAAGGCAAAATTGATTAAGAACCTCCTTGGAGAGAAGTTTTATAAGAACTAGAAGTAGAATGCTCACGTGGAACTAAAAGTGTTCAATCATGTTCTCAAGCCTCAATGTAAACAAGCATGTTATCGGTAGAAAGCTACATCGAAGCGGACCACTTTTTAGCTCTACGTTCTACGTCAGCATTTTAGTTCTAGTATAAAATATTATTGCCCTCTTGTCAAGCTTATGTGAAGTCCTACTAGACTAGTATATATATATAACAAATATCTCATTTATGGTTCAGACTTCTCAATCAGTCAGTTTCAAATAAATATTTCATCTATGAGAGTACCTACAGTAGTTTCTTTCTACCTCTTAAATTTTTATTACGCTAGAAAACAAAAACTTGTAATTATTTTCATGAGAACAGAATAGGCTCGATGCAAAAGCTATAAAACCCTAAAAACGTACGTAAAAAATAAAAGCACAGAAAGGTCAGCAGGATGAAGTCAGTGGAATGGAAGGAAATACGAAACGAACGATGCCCGATCAGAGACATGTCACAATCGCCGTACTATTTCTATGTGCCCGATTAAAAGAAAAAATAAATGTTACTACTTTATGCAACGCAATATCCCGAAATTAAAGCAAAAAAAAAAAAAAAACAATTGATTTTTACAACGATGCTATCTCTTATTTGACTGATTATTTTATGAATTATATACGAAAGAAAGGATTGCATCTTCTCCTCTCGTTAAGCACTAATCGCATAAAAATAGAAACGAAAAAAGCGTTTAGGGGTAATAGAATAATTATACATGCAACACTTTACCAAGAAAAGAGAAAATAAAAATACACACGGCCGTTTGGATGTTGACTTCGTTTGCAATTATCAATTTTAATTTCAGATTAGTGTTTTGTTCAGTAAATTTACAGTACGTTTTTATTTACCGTAGAAAACTTGCATAGAAAATTTAGTGGACTAGTTTTGATCGACACAGAACAATAACATTTTCGCCATGTTTTTCGAGGACGATGAAGACGATGTGTTTTTCAATAATCACAATCCAGGATTATATCACATCAGTCGTGAGTTGTGTACGTAGTATACTCAAATCTTACATAGCTTGAAGGAAATAAATCATGTGAAATAATATTGATTTATTCCAGATGCGTATCTCGGAGCCAGCCCCGATTCTATTATCACGAATCCTAGTGACTTGTATGGAAGAGTACCCACTCACACTGAAGACGGGATACCGATCAGAAAGCTTTATGTATCCAACTTACCTCCAAAAGTAAGATTCTTGATGTTCTCTAAGCATAATATACCTTCACTAGGTAATCTAGGCTAGATTTTGGTTTTTATCATCCTCTATTCATATTATTTGGTATGTAGGTAGGTATGCATGGTATTTATTTTGTGCACAAAGGCCTCTTGCCCAATGTATTGCCCTCTAGCAGTGGAACATGGAGTTCCAAACAACTTTCCTTAGAATTTTATTCAAAGTTAACATTGCATCCAGCAACATTTCCCAAACTAAGGTTTTGATACCAGACAACAGTTAAAATGTTTATAATCTTATGATTTCTAAATAAAATTGCTATGTTCCCTTTTTAATCAAGTTCAATGCAATTAGTAAAATAATTATTGATGTGCTAATTAAGAACTCTGCATTATTGACCTGAAATCAATCTTCAAACAATTTTAAACTAATATGGTTGTCTCGTGAACAAGCCAGTTGCAATTACTGGTGCAATATTAAAAAACATTAAAATATGGTTGTTAAGTTTCACTGGGCTTTTCAACACTTAACCTCACAATTGGTCCATTGTATGTTAAAAAAACATGGTAATTTCATTGAATTGGAAAAATGATATTCATGGAAATGATAATCATGGAAAAATTATATTGGTAATATCTGTCTTTTTATGTTACAGACAACAAGAACAGAGTTGTTTGGTGTGTTTGCCCCGTATGGTTTCATCAAGAGTTGCTGGTTAAGAATGGGAGACAAGGCTGGCTATGGACCTACACCGACCTATGCCTTTGTGACTTTTAGCAATCCTGCTGATGCACATAAGTAAGTTAACTACAATAAGAAGAGTACCTTTTAATTTTTTGTTGAAATGCAGCCTTATGCACTGTCCCACCTTCGAGTATGTGTAGGGCTCCCTACTGAGTGTTTGTGTACTAAAACTCCACAGGTAAAACTGCACGCCCATGGAGGTAAGATAAATAACTGGAGGAAACACTGTCAGAATAAAAACGAGCTGAGCAAGATGGTTGTAGCAAAGGACTTGTGTCATTTTCTAATAGGGTGACAATAAGATTTTTTTTATGTGACAGATGTTAGATTTAATAATGCAAGTGCAATTGTATTATTTACTAGCTGCGCCCTGCGGTTTCCCCCACGTAAGTACCGTTACCGCGAGATTATCGGGATTGCCTATGTGTTATTATAGGTTTTCAGCTACCTATATTCAAGTTTCATTGCAATTGGTTTAGTAGTTTTTGCGTGATTGAGTAACAAAGTCACAGACATACATACAAACTTTTGCGTTTATAATATTACTGAGACTTACGTTTCAGTCTCTGTTGGCAAATTGAAGATTTCCATTAGCAATAGACGTTTTAAGGATTAATGAAATAATACAAAAGGACACGGTATAAAACAGTTTTATTAATTGTTATAGTATGCTTATTAATTTTTGAACACTTTGATTAATAAGTATAAATATTTTACAAAAAGAAATGTATCATCAAAAATCACCGTATCACGACGGGTTCCCGTGAGGCAAAGATTAGCGCTCTCGCCCGTCATGCAAGAGGCACAGGTTCGAAGAAAGAAGAAGAAATTAAATTAATTTTCTTTGGTGTGAAGCAGCAGCAGAAGAAGAAGAAGGAAAATACATACACACAAAGACACATACTACATACTGACTGACGAAATCAAATTTAAACAGACATGACGGTCAATTACGTTAAATTTAATATAGTACTTCCCTCAAAATTCATCAAATGTAAAGCTAGAGGAAATTTCAAAAATAAAACTTTTTGACTAATTACTTATTATCACTTATGTTCAGCAGGTAAGTAGTAAAATATCTAACAGTATTCGTACCACCAGCGGAATTGTTGGTATTACATCGGCTTTCAATAATCGACGGGAGTAAAAGCAGGAAAGATCGAAGTGACGACTGCATACGACTGATTTTTTTGTAATTTTCTTCTTCATCCATACTGCTGAGTCATTTTTGTCGTATTTGTTAATTTTTCGGAAAGCTGAAATAATAAAATTACAGTAAAAAAAAACTTACCCGAACTCAATACAAAAATCCAAAAATCATAGTCACCATAAATTCTTGTAATAGAACAAAACATTTGTAGAATACAATAATAAACATATTTTGGCTTACCTATGAAATGATATATTGCAACCACCATATGATTCACTTGTACAAGTAAAAACACAACACGTTTTCACCATTTTATGCAATTTAACGCAGAAATTCTATAAATTAAATAATTAATATTTTACCGCCATGATGCCACCATGACACTGACGCTTGGGTTACCATTAAAATAATAAAAAGGAAATGGGAGCCAATAATGTACTTGACAACCACTTATTACACGACCCGATAATTTACGACCTGATAAATGGAAGCCAGGATATTCGTGTAAGATCCTATACAATTTGTACGGAGTGTTAAAAGGAGACCCTGGCGTCCAATTAACAGGTCGTGTATTATAGGGACATTATCGGGTCGTGCTTTATCTGGCCGTACAATAAATAACTGCAACCTCTTTTAATGTTTTTTTTTTTATATATGATAATTTTTGTAGACTGGCAAGATGAAAGAACGAGACACACTACATCGTCGATTGCTATCTCATTCGGCTCGGATTAGCCTCTGTCTATTGTAAGGCAAAATGTTCAACTAATCAGTCCAGTATAGTTCCTAAGTCCATTTGCACGCCTCAATGTCAAGAGTCAAAATGACACATTTCATCTTGCCCATTTCAAAATAAATGTACCTCCTACTATTAAACTTATTATAAAGCAAGGTTTATGCATTACAGTAACTCGAGTGTAGGTTACATTTGCGGTAACTATCGATCATACATTACTCTATTTGTACAAATTAAATATGATTATAAATATTGTACATTACTAACATTGCAATCTGCCCCAAACTAAGTACTAGGCTTGTACTATGGGTACTAGACAATCGATATATTACATATTATACCTACTTTTTTTGTATTTATAATACATAGAAAAAATCCCAAAACAGAAACAAACATTATTTTTAAGCATAAATACCTGTATCCGGCGGTAATCGTACCCGAAACCTTCGACATTGCAGTTTGGCCTTCGCCTACCGCGCCAAAAAGGCGGCAGATTAAAGCGGAGAGAAATGAGACAGCAAGATTGATTGATTGATTAACACTTTACTGTACCAAAAAACACAAATTATAACAAACTTACATATTAGATCTTAAAAACTAAAGTGGTACAATGGGCGGCCTTATCGGCTATGGGCGATCTTTTCCAGGCAACCAATGAATGGAAAAGACTTAACAAGACAAGACACAGCAACAAAACGTGCAGAGAGACTGCAAGAAATAAACTAACGTAGTATGCTTATAAAGTATAATAACTCATGTTTAATTCCCCAGGGCACTAAAAGCGCCAAGCCACGAGAAGACGCTCCGCGGACGCAACCTGCGCATCTCGCCCGCCGACAGCTGGCACCAGCCGGCGCAGGACGCGGACGGCCGCGTGCGGTGGAAGCCCACCTCGCGTCGCCACCACGACCTGCCCGACCTGCCCGACCTGCCCGACCTCGAGCCGACCGCGGACCCCGCCACCGGTACTGACCAGAGTACCACTGAAGGTAGGGTAGGGCTACATCCGCATAAGAGGCTTGCTTAGCAGCTAGGTGCTAAATCAGCTCCTTGCCTATGCAAACATAGCCTATAACTGTGATAAAAACGTGCGATAATATCCCTTGCATTTAGTGCCATCTGTGTGGATGCAGTATTGACAGGATGAGCATACGTTATTGCAACGTGTGTGGATGCAGTATTGCACCTGTGTGACATGCATGATGCGTCCTGTCAACTGTTAATACTCAACCGTTTTTTCTAAAACGCAGCTGTATGGAGTTTTTACAATGGAAAAAGTTTATTGTTACTAGAGCTGTTGTTACGCAACCGTGCATGCAGGCTTCCTTTGTCCACACATACAGCATACATTAAAAAAAATTGTGTACCTACGCATCGACATTTTCTTGTATACTGGGTAATATAACATCTGCTTGACAGAGACAGGTCTCAACGTAATTTCACTGCCGTTTTCTTGTCTTGATTAGTGTGTTATATCTTAGACCAAATTACTACTTACCACCATAGTTTTTTTTTTTTAAATACTACGCTTTTGTTTTAGCTCTTTAGAAAAATCATAAATTAATTTCAATTTATTGTTTTGTCAGGTGCCGCATGTATAGAAACTGTTCTGGAAAACATTGAGGAAGCAGCCCCATTAGATATTGAACCTGAACAAGTAAGATATCCAAAATAAATTATTAACTAGCTGCGCCCTGCGGTTTCACCCGCGTAAGTTTCACCCGCGTAAGTTTCACCGCTGGAATATCGGGTTGTGTTATACATATAAAACTTCCTATTGAATCACTCTGTCTAGTAAAAAAACCGCAACAAAATCCGTTGCGTAACTTTAAAGATCTAAGCATATTTACTAATTATATAATTTTGTTTTACTACTTTTTCTAAGCCCTCTAGACAATTTTTTTTAAATTCACTTCCAAGTACAGACTTTTTGTCCACTCTTCCTTTATTATAAATATAGATCGAACAGACAGCGAGAAGCGACTTTGATTTATACTATGTAATGAAAATGATATGCAGGCTGTTATTGTCTTACGGGCTACGCTATGGAGCCCTGGATCTTTGGAAGGCTTGTGTGAAGCCAACACTAGAGGCCCTTTTCAATAACAATTTTACTTGCAAACCATAAAGCCTGTGAATATCCCTGTCTGCACTACACTTCATTCTGTTTATTGTTATACTTTGTTTTAGATAGAAGAAGAAATTGTAGAAGAACCTAGCTATGATATCCTGGATATCTTGAACCAGGACTGCCTCACACAGGTTCTGTCCTACTTGCCCATCACAGATTTGATCCGATCGGAGCGCGTCAGTAAACGGTGGCAGAGCATGGTCGCCGAGTATTTAGAGGGTAAGTGTTGTTATGGCATGAAACATTATATAATACTTTGTGGATTTGTTAGGGCTCCTGCGGCCTGTCTGTATGTGACAAGATGCCTACACTTAGACATTATAGTATAGAAATCCTAGGTCCACAATCAAAGTGAGTTTTTTTTAAGACCAGCCCTAGTAACCGTGAGGAAACCCACAACTTAAAAGTCACGCACAAAGGCCCAATAGTAGGGCTAAATGCGGAAACACTCAGTTAAACTTTAACCCCCTTGCTTATAAACGCTAATCAATGCACTGCATAATTAATTATGCATCGTTTGTCTTTTACTGTCACATGAAGTTTCAAAGTTGACAGACAGAGACAAACGTCACATAACTTAGTCACGTGTAAATAATATTTTATAAGTAAGGGAGTAACTTTAGGGATAAATAATTGCACCCGGCTGGGATCTAACCCGCAACCTTCTGCTTCGCAGTCGGGCCTTCGTGTGATGCGACAAGCTGACTCGGTAGTTATAAGTAGTACATAATGCCCTCATCATTACCTCATAATGAAACCTCATCATTAAAGTACTCATTGAAACTTCTATAAATAGGATATTTTGTTCTACATAAAATGTAAACGCGCCTGGCATCATCAGTACTTCCCTGGTCGTCCGTTTAAGTGTGGAGTTTTGCACTGCGGTAGGGAGGTGAAGTAAGGTAAAGTTTGTTTTTCATCAGTAAGTGACGATAACGATGACGAAGGATGACGATGCCGATGGATGGCGATGACGATGGATGGCGATGACGATGATGATGATGCCACTCTACATCACTTACCCTACCCCTGTGTCGATTTTCATTCATTGAATAGTTATCACCCGCCCGATTTTCCGGGATTTTCGGGATCAAAAGTATCCTATGTTACTCTCCATCATTTAAACTATCCCTATGCAAATTTTCATCCAATAAATAGTTATCACCCGCGTAAGTCCCGATCCCGCGGGATTTTCGGGATCAAAAGTATCCTATATTACTCTCTATCATATAAACTATCCCTATGCAAATTTTCATTTAATAAATAGTTATCACCCGCGTAAGTCCCGATCCCGCAGGATTTTCGGGTTCAAATCCCGCGGGATTTACGGGATCATAAGTATCCTATGTTACTCTCCATCATTTAAACTATCCCTATGCAAATTTTCATCCAATAAATAGTTATCACCCGCGTAAGTTCCGATCCCGCGGGATTTTCGGGATCAAAAGTATCCTATATTACTCTCCATCATATAAACTATCCCTATGCAAATTTTCATTTAATAAATAGTTATCACCCGCGTAAGTCCCGATCCCGCAGGATTTTCGGGTTCAAATCCCGCGGGATTTACGGGATCATAAGTATCTTATGTTACTCTCCATCATTTAAACTATCCCTATTCAAATTTTCATCTAATAAATAGTTATCACCCGCGTAAGTCCCGATCCCGCGGGATTTTCGGGATCAAAAGTATCCTATGTTACTCTCCATCATTTAAACTATCGCTATGCAAATTTTCACCCAAATCGGTCGAGCCGTTTGACCGTGAAGAGGGAACAAACAAACAAACAAACAAACAGATTTTCGGATTTATAATATTAGTAGGATACCTAACCCAAACTTAAAATATTTCCCCCACGAATTGTCGTAACAAACTTTTTTCTGTATCTACCCACTGACATTTCTCGCTTACGAATTAATTATAACCTACCTAGCTACTCAAGATTTAAATTAGCGAACGATGAATGTTTCATAAGTACCTACATTAAGTTGTAAGTTATCGTTATCACATAAGTGACACTCGGGTCTTTGTCGATAATAAATTGTTGAAACGTAAACGTAATGGCAGGTGTGCGCACGTTCAAGACGTCGTGGTGGTCGTTCGCGCCGGCCACGCTGACGACGGCGGTGCTGCGGCGCGTGCTGCAGCGCGTGGGCGGCTCGCTGGCGCGCCTGCACATCGACCACCACTGGTCCACGCTCAACGACCGCACCGCGCACACTATCGGGAAGTTCTGTCCCAACCTTGAAGAACTTAAAGTGAGGATTTATTGTCGTTTTAGGACCCGAGCCTGCCCTCTGCAGGGCTACTTCTAATATATTTTGTTTTCCCTGGATTTTAACGACCTTCTGCACACATTGCAAGGCGATCAGAAAAATCGATTTCGATATTTTTAATTGTCCCTGACCATCTGGCGAGATAAATAAATTATTTAAAAAAATAATCGACTAAGGAGCTATCGTCTCTTTAATCGAAACACGATATTAACCGGGTTTTACTCGCGTTTTATTTAATAACGGCATTTAACGATTTCTAATTTCGCTAACTTTACAGTTAGCTTTTTCAAGGTTGACCGAGATGTAATTCGTCTATTACGGGAGTAAAACCCAGTAAATATTGTGTTCTATTATACAAAATCGCGAAATCCTTACACAAAATCATTATAATTTTCATGTCAACTGATAATTTTTATTTAATTTCAGGTCGTAGGCATGCACACTAAAAATTGGAACCCTTTAATTTATGGATGTAAGCAGCTAAAGAGCCTGGCTTTTGTATCTTGCAATAAGGTAAATTTTACATTTAACACAAATATTTTCACGTTTTATTTTGGAAAGACATATTTAATAGCAAACTCAAATGTGTTACAATTTTTATGTTTTATTTTCAGCTCACAGACTCAAGTTTAATTCACACAGTAAAGAACGACTCGATCATTGAAAGTTTAACAGTAGCTAACAATACACACGTTACTGGACTATTCCTCACTGGCTCGAGGCCTCCTCCCAAACTGCACTCCCTCTCATTCTACAACTGCTACAGTTTACAAGGAACCGTACTATGTGCCGCATTCGACAGATTACCTAACTTAACAACGTTGAAGTTAGATGTATGCCCGGTCTCCATATGGAAGATAATCCCGGCGATATTGAGCAAAGTACCGAAACTCGAAGAACTGTCTCTAAGCGAATACACCTCGATGGATGCTCTCTGTCCCCAAAACAATGCGTTCTGTGAATCTCTAGCCAACCTAACCGAATTAAAAGTGATAAATTTCAGCAGAAATATTTATATCACGAATGATGTGCTGAAACAAGTCGCTCAATCGTGCCCCAATCTGGAAGCTCTCAATATATCTAGTTGTAACGCGAGAAAGACTTATCCTGGTACGTATGATGTAGTGAAATTATCGTGTTGACCCTGATTGTTACTTATGAAAAGGGGCGTTTGAGTATTACTTAGTAGAATTAAAAAGAATGTTAATAAAATAAAAATAAAATATACAAGGTGTAACGGGTAAGCCCTTTTAAGCCGAAAGGGGGTTGTTCTAGACGTTTAGGCGAACAACTTTTGTTCTACAACTTTTGGAAACTCGAAGTAGTTTTCGAAAATTTTAAGTTTAAAGTTTACTTGAAAATCAGCTGTTTCTCAGAGTTGGAGGTCATTGACCTTATCTTGTCCTTTCATTTAGTTTAGTCGACAACAATCGAAACTACAATTACGTTTATTTTTAAAAGCAGCTGTTTATTCAGTGAACCATAACGTCAAAATTCTCAAAAAAAGTTCGAATTTTCAAAAGTCGTAGAACAAAAGTTGTTTGCCTAGATGTCTAGAACAACCGCCTTTCGGCTTAAAAGGGCATGTCCGTTACATCTTGTATTTAAAACACTTTATTTATCCGATTGATTCACGTTTTTATTCATTGTTCTAAACGAACCGAGCTTTCGCCAATTTTACAGTTGGCTTTTCAAGGTTGACTGAGATGTAATTTGTCTAATTTTAACATACTTAAAGAAATGCTTTCCAAAAATTTCGCACCCGCATTTTTGGAAAGCATTTCTTTAAGTATAGTTATCCAAGTGTAGGAAACACTTTAAAAATAAAACAAAAATGGGTAATTTTAACATTCTAAAAAGTTACAGTAAATTACCGCCTCATATTTATTAAAGTGTTTTATTATGCAAAATCGCGAAAACCATAGAAGAAATTAAAATATATTTTTTTTATGACACCAGTTCTCTACCACTACGTAATGATTACGATCGACTTCAGGTGTAGGCGACGCGGGAGTGAGCGCCGTGTGCACGGGATGCCGGCGACTGGCGCGACTGGACGCGTCCTACCTCGCGGCGCTGACCGACGCGGGGCTAGCCGCGGCGGCGCGGTTACCGCGGCTCCACACTCTCACCGCGCGCGGTAACCCCGCGCTCAGCGCCGCGCCCCTCGCTGCCGCGCTCCAAGCCTGTCCGCTGCTACAGGTATACTATACTATAGTGTAGTGGGCAGTGGGAGTGACGTCACGTCACGTCCTACCTCCACTCTGAGTTTTGGCGGGAACTCGTTGAGGAGATGGGGTGCTAAATTTTCATTTTTGTGAAACCTAGTTCAAATGCGTGCAAATTGTTTAATTTCGGGGGCATATTAATCAATTTAGTTTCGTGAAGGCGTACAAGTGGAATGAAAGTGAAAATCGGTGCAAAACATTGACTTAGTGTTGTCTCCAAAGATCCGTGAAGAATGTTCGTAAATGGCCGCCGTGTTCACAAATGATTCCCTCGACTTGACTTTAACTACGACGACTTGACTGTTTCGATGCAAATAACTTGCATAATATATTAATAATACTTAATTTCCTAATGGCCATAATCGGTTCACAAACCGATAAGAAATAAAAATACCTCGAATGTCACCGCGCTCCACCTACGTACACGACGTACAACGCAACACTCCGCAGGAGGTGGACGTGTGCGGCTGCGACGGCGTGTCGGACGAGGTGGTGGAGGCGGCGCGGCGCGCGCTGCTCGGCGCGCCGCGCGGCGTGCTGCTGCGGCTGGCGGGCACGGCGGCGGCGGCGGCCGAGCTGCCCGGCGAGCTGCCCGCCGAGCTGCCCGCGCACCGCCTGCTGACCCTCGACGTGGAGGACGACCTGAGCAACCCGCAGCTGCGCCCGGACTTCGTCGACCGGATCTACGACGACAGCTCCGAGGAGTCCTTCGACGGTCTCTACAGCCATGAGGATTTCCGCGAGTTCATGGGAGCAGGTGAGTTTCTTAATTAATTGTAAAAGTATTGATAAACGACTACGGCAAACGGAGAGATATGTTATCGAGAAACTTTTTGTGAATTCGACGAACTTCATGCTTTCACGCCGAGCGCTTAGAAATGAGACCCCACTGAGAAAAGCCAAAAATCTTGTAAGAGTTCTATTTTTTTTCGTTTAGTTCAAATATTTTATTTTAGGAAACACGTTTTATTAAACAAGAAACAAAACAATAAAAAAAGCTAAAATTAAAACTAAAATTAAATATAAAACTAAAATTTAATAATATGACCTATAAATAAAAAAGCAACGTTTCCCCTCTGAATTCCCATTTTTCGTTTTAGGTGAACTCTTGAACTCTTGAAATGGTTGTACGCTTTACCTTGTCACGGTCGCAACTTCTAAAATAAATAAATATTGTTGGATGTTGCACCTGCGCAATTTAGCCCCAAATTAAGCGACTGGCTCGTACGGGAATCCGACCCGCAACCCATTGCAACTGGATATAAGCCCGATGCGTGAATATTAAATAGCAATTCTAAATGGTTAGAAAAGTTTTAAAGAGTCAGTTCTAACTTTGGTCCAAATACCGATTTCAAAATTGACTTTCTATATATTTGTCTAGATGTCATTATGGTTTCAGACGAGGAGCTGTTCATAGACGAAGACGATTTCGAAGACTACGATGCAGTGTACGCCATCGGCCGTGACATCATCATACTATAGGAGCGGGGCGGAGCCCTGCAGCCACAACCAGCCACCACCGGGCCACACACCACCAGTCTCAGGCCAACTGTGTAACGTTACTAATATTTATCACTCTACTATTCTTAAAACATTACATTAACACGTGATTGGAAGCGAGTTTACTATTTATACGGGATGTTCCATAATTTGATGAATGTTGAACGTAGGAAAGTACTAATTAGTTCTGACAGTGTACCGAAATTTAAAAAATTGTACTTAAGTTTATACTTTTGTGATAGCTGCTAGATCTGATAAATGATAAAAACATAAACTCTTTTTCATTTCACTAACTTATTTCATTAACATTATATTTTGATCACTCTTTATTTACATAAAACGTTCATAGATACCTAAGTATTTTAATTTAGTTTTGCTCAAGTAGATTATACTAATACAATAGATAAATAAATATACTTCATGTTTGATTTACATAAAAATTAGGAAATATTCTCTGTTTAACCTTACCCTTTCTGTACTGTACTGCAGTCAGCAAAGGACTTTGGGTACTAGGTGCATATATATTTTTTAAATAATGGTTCAGTCTTTGTTGGTTTTTCTGCATAACACAACAATACTGTTAGCGTTTTGCTGACTGTACCACAGCACATTGTTTGTATTTTATAGCAGTGTCAGAAGTAATGCTTTCAGTCCTTGGCAAGTTATAATAAAGTTCTGGAATATCCTGTATAGCATTATATTGTATTACACATATTTTATCTTAGTAACGGCCGGATACAGAAATAAAACCTAAAATTTGAGGGGTACATCAATAATTAAGCAGAATTCTAAATTTAAAATTAGTATTATGGGAATATTCAAGTTTGAGAGCTGCTTAATCGTTTTATTAGCCATCAAAGGGTTTCTGTATTTGGTCACTCCCACTATAGTAACAACGAAAGCTCAAACCATCTTCGGCATGTACCTAAATATTTCAACCGGGTTACGTTTATAATTTTGGCACCTTTCAGGTGTCTGAAGAAAATACGATATTAGAGTTGCCATAGACGAACGGAAAAAACCGGTTCTTTCTGGAAACCATTTCATGTACTTGTAGCACACATTGACATACGATTCGAGTAGACATCGTATGTGCGGCTTTAGACCACCGCACTTTTGTTTTCACAAACGACACTTTGCGTGGCTTAATGCTTTGTCTTAGCTCGTTTGTCAATACGGCTATAAGTGTTTCCTGCAATAATACGGTATTGTCTTAGACACCAAGCATAATACAAGTACCTAGATGTTTCCTATAACGTAGATGTGTAAAATTTAGTGATATCGTGTACTTATTCATTGTTTATCGTAATATAGGTCGAGAGTCGAGACGTTCTGGTTCAACAATTATTAATGCATACATTTTTATTGTAACAATGTAAAAAAACACGCTTCAAGTTGTTAAGAGGCCTGCGGAGGATGAGTTTTCCTAACAAATGTAATATTTAATATTTTACAAAGTTAGGCATGTAGTCTATAATAACTAAAACGTCTTAACAATGCCTCAGCATTGTTAGTTTTGTTGCGAAGTTTCGCTTTGAAGTGTTAGCAATTTCTTTCGAAATACCACAAATTAGTGAACCGTTTTCGTCATAAATCGTAACAATATTGGAGCGTTGTTTCGGTATAACACTTGTATGGAAAATTTAACCAATTAATGCGGCCTCTTAATAAGTATGTATGTACTCGCATCTAAGAGTTCGTATAATGGATGATTGATTTCATATCCACTTTAATTAATTATCTTCCTCGAGGTTTAAATTTTATTTTAATTTGATCTTGCATGTTTTTTACAGTTCGGATGATTTAATTTGTCTTTCTCGTTGACAACAGCACCATGTGAATTTGATTAGTTGTGATATTTATGAGATATCTTATTAGTCTGTGATGTATTTTTTGGTATGTTTTATCTTCTCGTCCACTTAATAATTGTATGTAAAAAATATTATTATCATGTGTATATTATGTAACTTATTTGTTCAAGTCTGATATTGTGTGATAGAAGCAATTACTTAGTAGCTAGTATGTAATGCTATCTGTAAAGCGAGCATTCTAGGTCAGGACTTTGGGCGTTCTTGTTTCTATTATCCGTAGGCCTCTTAATACAAGTTTTGTACTCTGATCTAACAGTATGATCTTTAGTATGATAGTTAGTTTTGTACAAGTTTGAGTGTTTATAATAATTGTGCAACCCCTTTTTTAAAAGAACGTGACAAAGTCTCGGCCTACTGTGTTAGCCAATTTATTAAGAGTGTATTCTATGAATGATATTTCCATACAAAAAAATCATAATGTCATTTTATTTTAGGCTTCATTTAATCGTTATTTTTGTATTTCAATCGGCAAGTGACGTGACCAAGTAACTTCTACTTTCCATAATCTAGGAGTCATGTGTGGGATGCTAGAGCTGGATCTTAGCATTTTCACACATACCTTTCTCATTTACTCCGTTTTCAGGTTCTTGAACAGACACTTTCTAGTCAGCAATAAGTTTTTAGGGAAAATGATATAAGGGCAAGTATACAGTTAAAATATTAAAATTTAAAAAAAAAAAGATTAAATTAATTTGTATGGAAAAACCACTGGTAGAATACGCAGTTAATATTTCGCATGTGAGATCGTTTTTGCCACATTAATAGAATAAACAGAATACTTACTGTAGTACAGTCTGATATTTTTAAATTAGAAACAAACTTGTAAAATAAATAAATATTAAACATACTTAGTTTACTATTCAATACATAGTCTAAATGAAATACCTCTGTACATTACTTATCTAAATAACTTACCTATTTTTTCAGCCAATTTAGTGTCTTACGGAATCACATCATTTGTGTTGCAGAGTTGGAATATTGATATGTATACGACAAATAATATTTTCAAACATATAAAGCTAGTTACAGACCCGACTAGCGAAAGCAAGCGAATATTTGCGCGTTCGATTATCGCCGAAAACAAGTATTGAAAATAAAAACATTAGTTTCTGGTCTGGATTTTCTCTTGTATCTTCATAATATGTATGTATATATATATTTTATCCCTTGTCTGGTCACCACCGTAATACAAGCTTAGCAGCTCACCATGGGGCTAGATGGCGATGTGTGATATTTACAGAATCTATTTTATTCATTGATTTATCTTGTATGGTCTGTACCTAGCTTATCACAACTTTACCTCAAACCGCCGGTAGCCAATAGGATTTTTTATATTTATAATTATACAATAATGTTACAGGTTGCAAAATTAACTAAATATGTTTTGTCCAGCATGTTGGTATGTATGTACGATGCATCGTTTGCCTATTTAAGTTGTTTAAAATGGTATATTCATTGTTCTTGTCTTCTGAAGCTCGATATTTCGATATTGTTTCTCATGGCATGTTCTCACTGGATATTTGGACTTGGGGCCTAATCCTGTAAAAAAAACCATGCAGCTCAGCTGTATACTCCAGTCACCTTTTCTGAAACGATCTGGAAACTTGTATATAAAGCAGCTATGTCAACACTATTTTAAAACTTTTAACCTTCTGGATGTGTTCTGTAGATTCTACATGGTTTTTGTTACAGAATTAGGCCCTAGGTCAGAATATTGACCTCCCGAAACAATGTTAATAAATAATATACCATTTAAAATAACATTTAATAAAAATAATCATATTAGTTTGATACCTTGCTTAGTTACAGCGTTAGTAATATGTGATCTGTGGTTACAGATACTCAAACATATAGCCAATATTTGTATTGATTTTTAATACAATTCAACTAATCAATAAACATACTCACTGTTAGGAAGCTACTGAAATTAATGTTTCAAAGATTTTTATACCATATTTACTGCATAATATTTTATTTAAAACTGTGTCTTGGTAAAGAATTTGGAAGTTTTGTAGGTATAATTTGTATTTTTTCAACAAGCGAAATAGGTACATTTTAATTTTTTTATACAAGTTGTTAAAGTTTCATTACCGCATGAAGAAATGTTGTGCGTTTTCTGAAGGTAACAAGGTTTTTTTGCGAAGTTAGCAATTTTCAATTTCGATTTCTTTTTCTGAGGTTTATACAATTATAATTTTATTACATGTTTTTTATTTGAGCAATGTAACAATTAATCAAAGTATGTTTGTACTTGTTTTAATAAAAGTTGTTTAGTTCTGTTTTAATCACATTGTCTAAAATCAATAATTATTTATATTTTTATGATATGATTTTGATGATAGCATGTCATTGTGTATGCTCTTTCATCTACAATTACTAGGAGTGAGTGTTTTGTTGATATCAACATTTTACCCCTTATTTATAAATTTTAATAACTTAATTGATAGTTTAATAGTGCATGTTGTGTATGGTTACTATAACCGTTTGAACCCTCTGAACAGGTGTAAACAAAAAACCTTGTTATTTCATAAGCTTACTAAAATAATATAAATAAGGGGGTTATTTAGTCAATTTATTAAAGTTATTGAGGAAGTAAAATAGTTGTTACACAGATAACGTTTTTTTTGTGTGATGATTTGTTTGTGCAGATTGCTTGTATCATTGTCGATAGGAGAGTATTGATTTAAAACTTTGTAAGAAACTAAAAAATGTTTCAAAATTCACCTCTACTTAGCATAACATTTTTTTGTTACCATACTCATGTTTTTACTATATTTTTTTCATACTTCAGTGAGCAACAGAGCTATTGTAAGCTTTATCTTTTAATTTACACTGGATAGTCAGTGATTAAAAAGTTGTGATTTTTTAAATTTTCTTTTTCCATATTCATTAGAATTTGTGGCTGGTCTTAGTTTTTTTTTACATTTAAATTGTTTTATTATTAAGGAACAAAAATACAAACATTTTGTGCAATTAAATGTTTTATTTCAACAAAGCATGTCTAATTTTACATTTAAAACTACATAACAAAAAGATAATGTCCTACTGTTCAAAGTTTACATCATAGTTGGCTGTTTTTTTATATAGGTTCCACCACCGACCCATCAAGCCAATGTCAACTATTCTTAGTGGATAACTGAATAATGTGGGCTTCATATAAGAACATTGTGCTTTATACAAGTCACAAGAATCATTCAGTTCAGATGTATACATGACCGAGAACACTCCTAAGTTTCTATAATGAATGACACCTTCATTGTAACATATTTCTAGAAACCTTAGGTGGTCAACAGTTTCTTTGTTGAGACAGCTATCACCCACCAATGCAACTTCATTCTCAGTAGTTTTCAAATCGTGTTTAAAATCGATTTCATCTGGATTGTTCTTTGCTAAAAGATATGATGTTGTTAGTATTGTAGTCCATTTAATTGCTTTACCAGGGTCATCTTGAATATCAGTTCTCAAATCCTGTAGCATTTGGCGATAGTCGATAATTAGATTTTTCCAGTAGTTAGCCCATTTTTCTAGTATAGTTCCTTTGAATTTTTCTGGAAATTTAAGTTTTCCTCCGATTTTATGAGCTACAATCGAACCTTCTTTTATAATAGCTGTACTCCGAATCATAATTATTTTTTGAAAAATCACAATAATCTATAATTACTTTCTTTTCGAAGGGATGTCTTAAATCTTGGACTAGCACGAGACACGAAATCTCAGACAAAATACAGAAAAATAAATAAATTTACGGTTCATGAAGAAATTTGAGGTTATGTTTACGCGAAACTGTTTTAGTGTTGCCAACAACAGTTTTAAAATTAGTCAAAGAGAGCCTAAAAGAAAAGATCACTAACATTGCAAAATCCGTACACTTGTATTTTGTTGCCAAGCAATTTCACCATTTTCAACAAAATGAGTACTTACTGTCATTATTAAAAAACAGTTAAATTTTTACGGTTCTATCATTTTTTGTAAGGCTACCACGGCTTTTTTCGCGCGTTTTTTCCGCATTTCTGTGACACATTGAATATTAATGAAGTGTAAGCACAGCCAAAAAAACCCAAAAAAAATGTATTACAGCCTGGAATATTATCCGCGCCGGCCAAATATTAATCGCTGTGCGGACGTTTGCTTTGATTCTGTCGGATCATTGTGCAAAATTTGTTTACAAATTAAACTTTTTTTTTTGGAGTTTACTCCTTATGAATCGATTTTCATATATAAGGCGCCCGGTATGAGAAAAATCCGAGGGGTAAAACCTACTAACAAGTAACGAAAATCGTGTCACGTTTTTGGTGCGCACCTTTAGTGCGCAACTTTCTAATTTGGCTATGAGTGTATTAAGACGTACATTGGTATGCTGTATAGGCGACTATACCTATACAAGATGTAACAGGTTAGCCCTTTTAAGCCGAAAGGGGGTTGTTCTAGACGAGTTCTACGACTTTTGAAAATTCGATCTTTTTTTTATGGATACGTGGTATAATTATACAAGATGTAACGGGCAAGTCCTTTTGATCCGAAAGGGGGTTGTTCTAGACGTCTAGGCGAACACCTTTTGTTCTACGACTTTTGAAAATTCGAACTTTTTTTTTGAAAATTTTGAGATTTTGTTTCACTGAAAAAACAGCAGTTTTTGAAAATAAAGGTAATTGAAGGTTTGATTGTAGTAGACCAAACTAAATGAAAGGCCAACATAAGGTCAATGACCTCGAACTCTAAGAAACAGCTGATCTTCAAGTAAACTTTACACTTAAAATTTTCGAAAAGTACTTCGAATTTTCAAAAGTCATAGAACAAAACTTGTTCGCCTAGACGTCTAGAACAACCCCCTTTCGGCTTAAAAGGGCTAACCTGTTACATCTTGTATACTATAATTATGTTATTGGGCTTGTTTGTTTTTTTTATCAGTGTCGATGTATTTATATTGCTATTTTTGTTGTAAATATCAATAATTAATATTGTTATTGTGAAGTTATAATTTTTATTATTATACTGGCTAAAGTGAACTAAAAACTCTTTTTGCGTATGGTTAGATACCCGTACTTAAAGAGTAAACTCCAGTCGTGCGTCGGAGCTGACACACACACTTTTTTGCAAATCACATCTAGCGGATTGAGGAAAGCATTAATCCGCTGAATGTGGCGACAAATACAATAAGTTGGCTGCACTGACCTGCAGTAGAGCATGCAAGTTATGAGTGACAGTGACAGAAAGATGAATTCGATCAGTAAAAAATATGGCAGGTAGTGTGCGCGCCAGATTTTAGTCTGCGCGTGGCCAAAATCGGAACTAATCGCTGCCCTATAATACCGTACCAAATTATTACGTAACGTTAGGCAGTGGCGCCCCCATTCGCGCACAGACTTAACAGGCGCGCTTAAGGTCGGTAGATGATTTTTAAAAAGTACCCGCGAAGCTCAAGATGAAAAAAATCTTTGCCAACCACTTGAAAGTTGAACTTGTTATAAAAAGTTGTGAAAGCATATCACAGCGTATTTAATTTGAAACGACATTTCTTTAGAAAACTTTGCTTTTAAGATTCAGTACAATAAAATGGAAACATCAACACCTGTAGTAGCTGCTGCATCTGGCAAAATAAACAAGAAGAAGGCACGACTGGGTCGTGGAATCCCCGGTGTAAAAGATGCCTACATTAAGGCCAAAATGTGCTCCTGCCGCAGAGAGAAGACCATAGTTTTCTGTCGCGCTTGTGGCTATTATTGTAATGGACGGATTCGGCTTCAGTGTGAAATACATCCAAGGGTAAGTTTTTTGCCAATTCAAACACAGTTTGAAGAAACAAAGAGCGGGTGTTCTGTAGCTAAGATGTAAGTACTTAGTTGATAGTTCATAGACATACGCAGACACAATTTTATTTTTGTCTTAGTAAGTATTTAATCTACGAGCTAATCTTGGAAGGTGCTTACAATAGATTCTCTATTTTCCAGGTAACATTTTTGTTGGATATTGCTGAGTGTCCGCGTTGTCATTCACCATCATTCTTGGATGAATACTCCACCAAAGGCTAACCATTTCATTTTTAGTTCCTACTTTCTTCAAAAATATGTTTTTGTTGTAATTTTTGTGCAGTCTAAAAAAATATTTTATTCAATACTTTCAGTATTATTTGAAAATAATATGTTAAAGTATTAATCAGCTTAGAATAAGCTTTCTATTTTTTTCATATGACTGCACAATTTGTTAACACATTCTAAAACTATATTTGATCATTTTCATTGCCTAAAATTTGAAATTTTAGTGCAGGAAATGTAATGTTGAGTACCTACTGTTTTGTGTCAAGAGTTTAAAGTATTAACTTAATTTTTGTTTAATTAGTAAGAAATATGTTTTTGTTTTAAATTAAGTATAATATTTGATATTACAATATGTGATATGAGAAACGTCGTTTTTCCTGCGAGACAAATGTTTGTTTAAAGATTTTATACCTAATACTTACAAATTGTTATAAAAGTATAACATAGTATCTAATATGGCATAATAGTATGTGTTGGACCATTTCATCTTTCTCTCAGCTCAAGAATGGTATATACTACAGCTGTATGTTAATTAGTTATATTGTACTTTGTGTGAATAAACTAAATTGTACTTTGTGTGCATAGCTATAACAGACGGTAACAAATACTTGGCAGCTGAATAGGACTTGATTATCAATAGACTGATTCATAAAATAAATGTGACTCAAGTTATTTTTTGTTTGAAATGTACTTAATTTGTGTTACAGTACACAGTAGAAATAAATCTTCTAGCTGTTATAATTGCAGAATAAATCAAATGGATAGAAGCCATTCTAAGCCATTCTTGTTAACATTGCAAAAGGTAAACAATTATAACATCTATTTTACTTTAATTAAATTATTCAATAGTATAAACTAATCTAACAACTATTTACATGTTTATTATATCGAAAACCAACTGGGAACATCTGTTCTATTCTTGTTCTGGTCTAAATATTTTTTGAAAGTGTTTTTGACATCGTCAAGTGACTTGTCTTGTTTTTCATCCTCTTCATTTTTCTCAGCAAATATATCTGGGAATACAAACTTTTGATCGCGAGGCTGAAAATTGAAAAAAGTAATGAATCATAAAACAATTTTAGTAGATCTTTGCCATTAAACAGTCAGAAAAATACTTTGGGATCATCTCCACAAGTGTTAGAATCGTCGAGCCACTTATTTCTATACAATCTATGAATGTGTCTCCACACAACGATGTTAATGCAGCGGTGAGTTGTATAGAAGTCTGATAATATTGCCGCTATTCTAACACTCGTGGAGATGGTCCCTTAGGCAAATTATAAAGTTTTTTTTTCTTATAATGTTTTAGTAATTATTTATTATTCTGTTTGATATCACTTAAGTGTCTGAAGTGTTTATAATTGCAACATCAAAAATCATACAGAATAACCAACAATTACTTTACAATTACTAAGTTCTTTGATAAGGATAACAGAAATATAGTTTTTATATTTCCACCCAAATCAAGATATTATGGTTATACATTAGCTTAAATTCAATGCTTGCATAGATAGCATCCAATTGTAGGCTGATATGAGACAAAATAGTGATTGTTTAGAGTATCATATTTGTATATAGCTATAGTCCAAAAAGATAACTCATGGTCTCCCTAGGTAAGGCAGTCACCTGATCCGGGCAGGTCAGGTCGTAGTCAGCTGCATCTATCTCTGCGCCTGCACCTCGCCTCACATTTCCCATCCTTACATAAGGAATGTTACAAATTATATTGTCTAGGAATTGTGTTTATTATCTAGGCATATAGTTATACCAATACTTACCAAAGTAACATACGCATATTTCACATCATCTTCTTTTATAACATATTGTTTACCAACATCCTTCTTGAACTTTCCCAAGGCTATTCTCGTTTTAACTTCTACAACAGGGACACTGTATATCTTTTCCAAATAGTTTTTAATATCAAACTTGGTCATTTCCATGGAACATTTGAAATGAACTACATTAGTAGGTTGTCTTGGGATTGGACGAACTAATTTCATCCAAAAATTTGGTAAAAATACACGTAATTGCGGATTTCCCCTTTGGTAAATTGGATACCTGCAATATCAATAAATTTTAGATGTATCACAACAGCGCGTAAAACTTCACTGGGAATATAGAATTACCATCTTGTTGACATAATGCACAACTGCAGTAATATCTTTCTCTTCGACACAAACTATGAAGATACTGACGTATCTCTACGATTTCGTTGATTTTTACCAATTGGACGTAGTTCTGCAAACAAGAACCAAGCCACACTTCGAGTGAAATTGAGTTATATATTTAGATGGTCTCATAACAATGTTCTTTACCGACTCAGAAAAGATCCTAGTCAAAATACCAAACTACAAAAAAGATAATGACAGCTGTCTAGGGTACTAACCCTATTTAGAGTGATTTTTGAATGGATAAACAGACCCATGTAACATGGTTCCTGTAAAACTTCAGCATTTTCATTAAGCTAAATGGAACCAAGCCACATAGTTCTTAAAAATACAAATTCTGTTTGAAAAATGGGAACCATGATGTTTGGTTCTATTTAACATATCAAATAAAAAAGGTTTTTAAAGTTACCAAGATGCTTAGTTCCTTATAGGTAATAAAATTTTGAATAATCAGTACTAAAATAAAGAACTAAGAAGGTTGGGCTTATTTTGTATTTGATAAACTAAAATGATTGGTGCCAATATAAAGGTACCCATTACTTAATAATGGTTTTTTCCCTAATAATTTTGATATTTTACCGTATTCTACTATTATCTACTTAAAAAACTAAAAAAATCTACCAAAAAACTACTAAAAAATAACTAAAAAAAAAACAAATGAAAAAATATTGATATTTATCGTAATATCGTGATGAAGAAAATCATTTTCTGTCAATCGCAATTATCCTATTATTATTCAACTTGGTACCTATGTAGATAGCTTTTTTTTTACCTGGGAAAAATCTGATCAAGACCTTCAGGCCGCTCCCGGAGGAGAGAGGTCCGGTGAGTGGGGGTCCCCCCTGGTCTAGGTGTTGTGTGCCAGGGGTATACCTACTAAAAAACCCAGGGTGTCCTTCACGCCGCAAGTGTTGGAGTCAACAGGGCGCTGCTACCGCATTGCTACCATTGACCACGACAGCGAATGGTCGCGTCCGGCCTCACCACATAAATTCAAAATCCTGAAAAAAGGAAAAACCCTCACGAGAGGCGGCGTGGACACGCCGCCGCCATCTCGGTGCTCATTGGCTGGCGACGAGCTCCCCCGAACTCGCCGCCAAGAGCGGGCAGTTAAGGCGGCAACAAGTCGTTGCGCCTTGGCCTAGTGCGCCTGGGGCGCTGAGTGCCGGGAAGGATTTCTCGCGCTTTTTCGGCCTCCTCTTTGGCCTGCAAGACGATCTCGCAGAACTGGCGCAGAGCTTGCCAGGCCTCGTCGCTGCCAAGGATGGCAGCGACGACGGCTGACAGCGTCAGGTTCTGGCCAATTGCCCTCGTTAGCTCAACCCTAGGCCCAAACCAGGCAGGGCAGTCCGCCAGAGTATGTAGGGCGGTGTCACAGCTGCAAGAGCAGTGGTGACACCTCTCATAAATTTCCCTCTTGATTCGACACAAGTACTTTCCGAAGCAGCCATGTCCGGAAAGTACCTGTGTCAAACGGAACGGTAATGCTCCGTGGGCTCTATTGAGCCAATCACCCAAGACGAATAGCAAGGCAAGGACAAGGACGAATAGCATCTACTAAAGTTCGGCCGTACCCTGGCTGCTCCAGCCGAACCATCCACTCCGCCAACAGGTTTTGGCGGAGTTCCTCCCGGCGCTCTTCCACCACCCTGAGCGCCGGTCGGTCACCCCGATTACCCGCCTCCTCGCGCCGCTCATAAAGGGATGCGAGGGCTCTCGCTTCCAGGTCCCATGGCGGGGAACCAGCGAGTACCAGGGCGGCATCACCCGCTATGGTACGGTATCCCCGCGTCACCCTGATGGCCATCAGTCTCTGCACTTGCAAAAGTCTCCTGATGACGCCAACAGGGATATTCGCGGCCCATACCGGGGCACCGTACAGTGCCATTGAGTGGATGATACCCAAGTACAGCCGCCTCGTGGATGCCTTCGGGCATCCAATATTAGGCAGAAGCCAGGCAAGTGGCCCCGCCGCTCCTACCAACTTTGAGATTAACTTCCCAAAGTGGCGGCGCACGGCGACTATCCGCTCGAGGAGTTTGCATAACTCGTCGAGCAGGACAATCGGCCGGTACGCTGACGGAGAGTCCTCGGGGCGCCCCTCCTTTCTCAAGAGGACGAGATTGCCTAACCTCCACTGAGCCGGGAATTCCCCTCGCTCTAGGCACGTAGTAAACAATCTCCGAAGATGGTCCCCCAAGTGCTTCGAGGCTCGAACTACCGCGCGCCCCGGTATGCCATCGGGCCCAGGGGCGGCGTTCTTCGCACTGAGGAGACGGAGAACCATCTTCATTTCCGGGGGGGGTTGCCTCCACGGAGTTCTCTCTACCAAGATTGTCACCGGTGGCGGAGCCATATTTGGCGGGACGTGCTCCTCTCGCTGTGGGAACAGCGACGAGACGACGTTATCGAGGAGAGCTGGGTCGAGCGTCAGCGTAAGAGGAGCCCACGGTCTGAACTTGCCCCTAGCAGCACGGTAGGGGCGCCCCCATGGGTCCTCACTCAGTGACGCCAGGATCTCCTCTCGGGCACGGTCCTTCGTGGCCCTTATGGCCGCTCGGAGGGCCTTCATCGCCGTCTGCCATTCCTCGTACAGCCGGTCCTTCACCGGGTCTCCTTCGGGCTCCCGCGGTCGACCGTGTCGACGCCTCCGGTGCCTTTGGTATTGGCGGCGCGCTGCTAAGCAGGTAGCGTGGAGGGAGGCAACTTCTGCACACCACCAATCCACGAGCGAACTCGCGACTTGACATAGGGCATCGACGCGTCACAAACGCTAGTCATTGCCGTCAAAGTGGACGAAGTCGATTAGGATTACCTAATTTTAATAGGATTGTTTGTTAAAACATCAGCATATTTTGTTCATGTGATTATATATTTTAGGTAAAACTATAGTATAAGTTTAAATTTCATTAAAAAATAAATAAAACATACGTATTTTAAAATTATTTGAATTAAAGGGCCTACCTTATAATCCTAAACATATTGCTAAAAAGAACCAACCCACAAAATAGCAATTTTGTAAAAAAGAACTATCAGGGTTTTGACCTAAAATAAATACTAAATAAAAGAAAAAATCTATAAATTTAATAATTCTACATTGCCCTTAATACTATTTTTACCATTGTTATTTGTTGATCTCCTACGAGTTACATATTTGCTTCTACACACCTTTGAAACAAAAACCTAATTATCTCGAAAGTAACTTTCTGTGGCTTGGTTCTCGTCTGCATTACTATGTCCAATTATAGTGGTAATCGGAAAGATATTTATTTTTCAATTTCTAACCTAAAAACTTCCTTCATATCGAATTTGGCTGTTGTCATTGTCAATGTCATTTTTTTTACTTAGTATTTGTAAGCAGGTGACTAGCATTAGAAACACAGTCTTGTGTTAAAAAAATTACAATAGAAAAACAATAGGAAATTACACAACTACGGTGTGCAAAATTTTTATTACAGAAGAAATAAATCTTTATTTTGAAGACAGAGATAGAAATCTCTTGTCTTTCCTCTATTTATTTCTCTACATAAATATGAAAGAGCACAGACAAAACAACAAGAAAAAAGCAAGCTATACAACAAAAATGAAAAAAAAAAACATCGCAGGTAAAGTCGTCAATGTCAGAGATTCGTAAAACTCGACGCTGTCGGAGTCTTGGCGGGAACTCGTTGAGGAGATGTGGTGCTAAATTTTCATTTTTGTGAAACCTAGTTCATATGCGTGCAAATTGTTTAATTTCGGGGGCATATTAATCAATTTAGTTTCGTGAAGGTGTACAAGTGGAATGAAAGTGAAAATCGGTGCAAAACATTGACGTGTTGTCTCCAAGGCTCCGTGAAGATTGTTTGTAAATGGCCGCCGTGTTTACAAATGATTCCCTAGACTTGACTTTAACTATGACGACTTGACTGTTTCGATGCAAATAACTTGCATAATATATTAAAATACATGACACTGGCTAATTTCCTAATGGCCATAATCGGTTCACAACCGATAAGAAATAGAATAGACGCTGTCTGTCAATTTCTTCGTTTGTCACAAAAATCCAAAAAGATGGCGGTGGCACTGTCACCCGATCAAGAGTTGGTGAGTATTTTTATTATAAAATTACATTTGCTGATATTATTAGCGCAATTTTTGGTTCAATTTAAGTAACGTATTCGCTATTATTAATTTTTCATTCATTTTATAATTGGTATCTAACTGTTTATGAAGAAGAAATTGTGTTCCTTTTGCGTCGTTTACCATGTCACCACTGTTTGTTTTGATATCTGTTGAGGTGTTGATAAAACGGAGTACTTAACCGTGGTTGAGTGGTTTTAAGTTTCCGAGAACTCTGGTATATCTGCCAACGTATAGACACATGCACAGTAATTCATTGAGCGGTGTTAGCTCGTCATCGGCTTTGCCCCTCCTATTTCCGTTATTCATGTTATTTCTGCAGGCTCACTCACGCTTTGTCCGATTGAGGGACAAATTCCTGTCTGAATAACATATTTGCCAGCCAAAGAGGTTAGAGCCCTTATTCAATGTGAAAGTCCTGAAATTTTGAATTACCTACCAAAGTAATTTCTGTGTAGGCAGGCAGAAAGAAGGTAGGCACAAGCAAACAGTATGAAAGATAAATAGATGGGATTCATCATAATGATTCTAATATCCTGTGCATCCCATAGGCCAAAAATGTTTACATCCAATAAGATAGTTCGGTATTATCAACTCTAAACTGCTAGTAGATTGTCTGATATTGAAAAGCCCTAGAAGTCTCTCGGAGAGACTAATATGCTGTATTCTGTCTGCATACAAGAAAATAAATAAAAATGCTACACAACGTTGCTAGAATATGGTTATTACAATATGTTTATTTTGAATCATATTTATATGTTTAGTTCTAAGAGATTTGGGTTTTATCTTTTAGCCAATACATTGATAAAACAGTCAAGATAAGGAATATGAATGAATATCGAAAGATTCAAAAGTACTTAAATTGAATAAGATAGTGATGTTTAGATAGGGGGGGGTTAATATCAAGAAGGGGGATATTAGGGTGCCACGGCTTAACACAACAATCAACAGTACTATTAATCTTGCTGAAGTCCTCAGAAATATTCTTAACCTTCTTAACTTACCATAGCAAAACCACATAAAAAGTGATCTTGTAAGAGTTCCTTAAAACTACATTATATTTATAACATATTATTATTACAAAATTACCGTTGTGACAGTTTATGGTACATAAAAAAAACCTGTTGCGTCTATGACGATATTGCTTAATATAGTTTGCCTACAATTTTAAGTATTTTGCCTCCTTTAAAAATTGACTTGCGGCGAGGTTTGAACTCACGTCTTCAGTACTCTTGCGCCCTTACCGGAGCGAGTACAAACCTCGCCGCGTGTGAATTTATGAAGATGTATTTTTGATAGTTTATCGTTTCGATGAAACTAGCAGTTTAATTCCATACATTTTTTTAGTTCATAATAGTTACCGCTAGAGGCGCTGATGGAAAATGTATGAAGTAAACTGCTAGTTTCATCGAGACGATAAACTATCAAAACTCATACTAAGGGCTCTGTTACATCTTACTCACGAATATTAACTACCTACCTAAAGTTTATGAAAAGCCCCTTGAGAGCTTTATTTATGTTAGCACTTGATTGAACGAAACTGATTGAAGCACATTATTTTAAATTGCAAAATTGTCTTTCTGTCTGTAATTCCCAAGGGCCGTGTTTCGTGTCTTATTGATGTTTTAGTAGACCTTCACGAGCGCCGGCCGGGTCCGAGCTTCACGAAGCACGTGCTCGTGACGGTCTAATATAAATAATGCCTTATGCAAACTTACCGTATATGGGCGATGCAATAAAGGATCAAATTGGATCTTTTAGAAATTTTAATAATTTTACCATTGTTTACGACATGCAAATAAAATTTAATAATATATTTTAACCTTTGTTTACCTACATACAAATAAATGTGAATTTATTTGTAACGTTAACATAATATCATGAAGAAACCCACACTTTAAAGTCACACAGAGTCTGACATAGAGGGCTAGTTGCGAAAAATACACAGTAAAAACAAACATCACCTTTCTTCTGGCTTCGCCATAGTCAAGTAAAAACTTTAACTGCGTATCTTGAGCTCTCTATGTGTTTAATGAAATGAATGAATGATTATGAAATAACGCGCAGGCATCGCGAAATTCCGCGGCTAGAGCGAAATAGTCGGTAACATAGTAATACTAGCTGCGCACTGCTGTGCCACCCGCGAAGTCCCAATAAGATATATCGGGATGCAAAAGAAGTCTATGTGTTATACAGGTCCAAGTCTCTAGCTATTAAATTAAATATTATTATATTACATTAAAAAAAACGTTTTTTATCTCTAGCTATCTGCAGATTAAGTTTCATCGCAATCGGATCAGAAGTAACAAAGATAAACTTCTACATTTATAATATTAGTAGCATTACGCATGCCCAATTATGTTTTTCTTAACCGTAATTGCAACAGGCGACGGTGACTAAATTACTGCCCTAGTATAACTTCGTCGAACGATCAATGCGCTGTGATCGATGAATTTTTGGATGAACATCATCATTTCCAACTTGGATACGTAGACTGGTGCAGCCACCAAAAACCGGGTCGGATCTTGTTTCACTGCCGTTTTCCTTCTTCTAGCTAGGTGAATGTGTTCCATTTTAGATCAAACAAGCTGCGCCCCGTGGTTTCACCCGCGTGAGTACCGTTTCCGCGGGAATATCATTATAAAAGGCATTCTATGTGTTATTCCAGGTCTCCAGTTACTTATATTTCAAGTTTAATCGCAATCGGTTCAGCGGTTTTTACATGATTGAGTAACAAACATACATTCATACAAACTTTCGGCTTTATAATGTTAGCAGTATACCTATTCACTTTCCATCTGTTGAGATAGTGGTTAATAAGCGCTCATTTCGTGGAAAAAAAATCATCAATAACATCGCATCGATCGCGGTTACCACGTTTAATTAGGACGACACCTAAAGCTCAGGTTCAAATACGCCAAAAAAATTGATGTAGAGGTCGTTCTAAATCTCGGATCCGTAACGCGATCCAAACTCGAGAACAAACGACCCAGTACAATGACTTCAAGTTAAACCAAATAAAACGAAGTGACATATGAGATCGTACTTTTACTGGATAGGTGTTGAGTTTTCTTTCATTGTTATCTGAGTGGTTTGCGCGGTGGCTAGCGATCGGCGACAATGTGCTCATGGAACCATGTCTTTTGACCGTAACAGATTCCGCTGGGTTTTGTTGTTTATCTTTGTAGGGACCTAGGTAGATATGTACTTAAAGGATATAGGTAGTTATAAAAATCGGCTCTATAATTAAATCACAATTCATAAATAAATATTGCACAACATTAGACGCAGCGCAATTTAGTCCCAGCTAGTCCCAAACTAAGCATTAGGGTTGTACTATAGGTACGAGACAACGGATATACTACAAATTATACTTTTTTTCTAAATACATACATATTATACATAGGTAGAAACCCTGACCAGATACAAATATTTATTTTTTAAACATAAACATTTGCATTCAGCGGGAATCGAACCCACAGCAAACATGTCTTCCTATAGCGCCTTTTATAACGACACATATGACTAACTAATCCTTCTAATATTACAAAGAACTATACCTACTCGTTTATCGGCATTTTTACCACATCAGGATGATTATAAGACTATACCAGCATAATTTTTTGAGTTTTGATTCGTGCTATCAGTAATTTCTGCTGCATTCACTTCATACCATAACCCTGCTGTCAACTACTTTAAAAAACACTCGTCTGGCCCTTTTAACACGTTGAACTATGTCGTGAGCTACTTATTTATCAAACGCTGTCCTAGGTTACAAGGTCAATATTTTTTTTGTAGAAGTTTAATATTAACCCAACCAAGTAAGTGTTGGTAAAAGTACTGGCTAACTTCCAAGAACGGGACAGTCACACCGATCTAGATTTTCCTCCAGAGCTATTGGGGTCAGGCTCGTTTTCGTATTAACCTTGTTTTAAAGTCCCGGGACGGTTGGCTTACTTTGTGGAACCCAATTTCATAATCGAAGTATAAAACTACTAGTAGAATCCTTTCCTATCCGATGCCTACATCACATAAGGAACACGTAATTTCAGCTCTTTACTATCAGCAGTTTAGGTTGTGCGTTGATCAATTCGTCATTTAGGACAAGGCAGTTATAGATATTTATAATTTAGACAATAAATATATTCACTATTTAATTTGTTTTCATAAAAAATGTACGATCAAAGCACAACCGAAACCACCGGATTTAGAAGCAGGAAAATCTAAAGGTTTCCTTCTAAGAATTGAACGTAAAGCAATGTAAAAGGTTTATAGTAATATCCCGCAGGATCCGAATACGCCCCGTCGAGACTGCCAGCATCTATCGGAATAGTCCGGGTACACAACTACATCCGGAATATTTTCTTTCGTATGTAGTTTTGCTACAATTCAGTTTGTAAACTGTAATATTATTTGTCGTTCTTGGAACTTAAATTTCAAATCTAAATTAGATGGATACAAATAGGATTTCATAGATATCTTGGTCCTGTGGTTTTGAAAATGCAAAGGAAGGAATCTTCCTTTGCATTATCAAATCAAAAATCTATAAATGAAAACATACATCACTAAATTTACTCCTACACAAATTATGCTCCTCTTGTAAATATAGCGACAAGCACTGTTATTCCAATGTGAAATTGATTTCTTACATGTGGACACCCGGGAACCGTATGTTTTACGTTGTAATGCACAGTTTATATGTATAGTCTTTCTGCATTCAGGATCTATTCATCCGGGTTCAATCTGAAATACTTTTGTATAACGTCGAATTATCGTGCAACGTTCTATTCAGCCACCCGAGTAACCTTTCTTCTTCTGTACAAACAAACAACAGTCGTACTTTGGTGTTGACATAGTGCGTTCGTGCGTGCGATCGATCATTGTAATTTCCCACCTATAGTGGTTTTGACGCGGCTGTTTTATCGTTCTGATTTTACCTATTAGAAATCTAAATAAAACAAACGACGCGTTAATAAATCTATAAACAGTGATTCAAATATATCAATTAAAACGTTAAAATAAAAAATCAATTTTTAATAATTACTTCCAAAAACGATTACTTAGTGAAACTAAATAACCATTAAGTAAATCCCCATTACAATTTCCAACTGTTTATGTTTGTTTTGTAAACACATAAAACAAACTGACGGCACTTAAAGCGACAGAATAGCGCTTCAATTATGAATGCTTACTTTGCAAATAACTATCGTAAAACTGTATACATTAATGTTACATTAATATAAAACCTTTAATGGTGGACACCAATTTGTTACTTTTATTAATCTGTCTAGTAATTAAAATATCATATGTTATTCCCTGTCGAAACATTGAAATATACGTTGCATTTGGTTTGCGATTCCGCATTTCACTACATTTAGAGTGCTTTTGAATCGACCCTTGCACGAGTCTCACAAAATATGGATGCAATAAAGCGGGAGCGAGCACAAATAGATGTACTCGTACGTATTCGTAGGCCAATACATGCGATCCTGGGTACGTTCGCGCTAGTCCCTCGCCGGATACACATCCCGGAAGAATTAACCCGACGCGTCCCACCGGCTTATTTGCATCGATAAACATATGCAGGCACGAGCACGACCCCATTCTCTTAGCACACAGATTTTTGACTGACATCCTTTACACTTTGCTTCGCGTTTAACTCAAAAGTTACCCTATAAAACTAGCGTTATACATGAATGTAAATGTGCCATTTGTAGCCGTAAATTGGAACTATTGGACCATTCTGTGAGTCCTGGCCACTTTCATTAAAGTGACCCTTCATTAAGGGGTATACGAGCTTAACTGATAAATCCCTGTCGGATTCATCAATACTTGTTGATTATTATCTGACGCACTGTTTTCGTATATTTTTAAAGCTTTTGTAAATGACAATGTTTTCTACATTTTAGTGTAGTTTCAAGACAAAAACTTCTTATTGTTTCGAAGCCTTAGCACATTTTAGTCAAAACATTGCGTGTGAAAATAATCAACTATTTTCGATGAATCCCACAGGGATTTTCAGTTTTGCTCGTATATACCCCTTAATACACCTTTTCGGTTTCGCTAGTCTAGTACGATAAATAATTAAATTATGTTAATGTTGTCCTTTACCTCTAGAATGTCAGGTGCTAAAGCAGTAATCGCTCGTTAACTGTCATTTAGGATTAAATCCGTTTATCCATTATATATACCTACCGGGTAGGCGATTTACATTATGAAAGTGTGACGAAATTGTGAAATCAATTGCTACTAAACAGTGCGTAATAATCAGACTCGCTTTTATTCTGCTAATGGACAAGGAATTCGTTATGAAATTGGAGATGGCGATTTTTCGCCAGTTATTGAAACTTATACGGGTAATCGATCAATCAATTTATTTAGTAGAAGATAGAATTCTTCTTACATAAATCTCTTGTTCTCGAAACGTTGCATCTTTTGTGATCCTTAAATATCTTTTAAATGGAGCCCAAAATACTAATAGATGGGCCGTCTAAAGCGATTTGTGAGAATCTCCATGAGATTGGGGCTTAATTCGAGCATATTTGAGATAATGTAAGTTGAACACAAGTTACTTTCGAGAATCTTTAGGGTGATTTTTTTTTAACTATCGTGATTCGACATTATCCTCTTTTTTTATTTCAGTTTTTGTGCGAACTTATGTTCGGAAAATTCTAAAATCGTGGGACGCATTTGATTCCAAACCCAACTTTCATACTAGTTAATACCTAAATTAAAACACATTAGTTCTAGGAATTAAACTAATTTTACAAATTTAACCGCGTCATTTTTATTATTTTTAGCATTGTTCCAATGCTGTTCCGATGTTTTGGAGTCTGTAGAGTCTACAACGGAGTCTGTAAAGGCTCCGAAACGTCTGAACGGCATTGCAACGATCCTGAAAATAATGATGACAACACGATTAATATCGGAAAATGAGTTTTATTTCAGTAGAGCCAAAGTAGGTTTATCTTCTGTTTTGGTAACGCCAAAACAGGAGATAAAACTACTTTAGCTCTTGTTTTTGATATATTTTAAAGTGTTTCCTACACTTGGGTGACTATAATTAAAGAAATGCTTTCCATAAATTTCCGCACCCGACAGGGCTTGAACCTCCATCTCCGGGAATCCGTTCCGACGCCTTTTCTAATTAGGCGTCCAATCCTGTCGGGTGCGGAATTTTTTGAAAAGGATTTCTTTTATTATACTTTAGCTCTTTTAATAAATACCAAGATAATAGAGATACCTACACAACAACGTTATGGAACTAAGTAGGTACTCAATTTACTATCATAAATTTGCAATGAATTCTGTTTTTAAACCACACCACACACGTTACATAACTACTTAATTTATGGAATTAACTACGTGTAAAATTAATTTGTACTACCACGCGAAGTCTCATAACTATACGGTTTATGTTTTCTGTGAAAACACTTCATTATTATGTGTAAAGAAAATGGAATCAGGGTCGATACTCGATAGCTGTTTGTTACGCTTATTTGAGACTTAATTGTGTGGACGTAATTGTTATGAAATGAGGTATTAACATGCAGCGACGCCAGTTTTTACCCGCTAAATGGTATTTATTTCACGTTAAAAAAGTAATTGATGTCTTACTCCCAGAGCTTAGATGATCTATTATGTATGTGTACCAATTTTATTTATAGTAAGAAAGATTTTATGTCGTCAGAGTCATTTTCCCCACGTTTTTTACTCTCATTTTTTTGTTTATTTGTTTTACATAAGTACTAGAACTCGTGCCTCAAACGTCATTTTTTACGTAAATTAACAAAATATAAACTTTCCCTTTATTGTAATCCCATAGTAATATGGGTAAATCTCATTACAAGAATCTAAAAGCAGTGTTTTTATTTCTATTAATTATAGGAATTAGTATGATAATAGTATCTTTATTAAAAACTAGCTGCGCCCCGCAGTCCCGTTCCCGTGGGAATATCGAGGCAAAAAATAGCCTATCCAGTATCCGGTATCCAGCTACTTATATTCCAAGTTTCATCGCAATCGGTTCAGTAGTTTTTGCGTGATTGCGTAACAAACACACATACACATACTCACAAACTTTTAGCTTTATAATATTAGTAGGATAGTCAAGTGAACCGAAATGAAGTAAAATTGTGAATTTGTTTGGAAAGTTTCAATTTCGTTCTCTTTCGCCTCTTCCGGGTTCTTAACAAACAAACTAATATTCTTTCAAGTTCTTATTATTTATAAAATAATTAACCAACATTTTACAATTAACTAGCCAAGTATTTCTATGATATCTGTAACACAAGTCGTTTGAATGCGTAATGTTATTGGTTTTCTCATTAGCGTAGTTAGAGGTTAGGTTAGAAGGATTGTTACACTTTGTCTGGTGACTCATGTTAAGGTGTATCGTTGTCAATATAAAAGTATAACACCAGACCATGTGTGGGGCCCAGTCTTATCACAACTATAGGCTTAAACTATACAATGACACACCACACACGACAAAAACATACAGTATGAACACTAGATTTGTTCTGGTCTATTCTCGTAATAAAATCGTCCAAAATATCAGTTTTATTCCATTGCAGTCAATATTTAATTTCAAATTTGACGTTTGTCAAATAACATTTGACATTTTTCTGTGTAGAAAAAAACTGTTCTTTATAGATTTTTGAGTCTATAAAATTATTGTCCTCATTTTGAGTGTATTCAATTGCAATGATGTTGAAAACATATTTTGGACAATTCTTAAGACAAATAAACGCCCAGGTCTGCATTCATGCACAACAAGATGGACGGCTAACTAAACTAAATCTTTTAATTATTTTCAGGCGACAAAAGCTTTTTTGGATGCGTTAAGCGAGTCGGGGGCGACTTGCGTGTCCCGAGCGACGGCCATAAAATTCCTCCTAGCGCGCAAGTTTGACGTTGCGCGGGCGCACGCTCTCTGGCGACAACACGAGGCCACCAGGCGCCGCGAGGGACTTACCAAGTTCAACCCGTTCGAGGATCCGCTTAAGAGTGAGCTGGAGACTGGGAAATTTACCATATTGGTAAGTAAAGAAAATAATTGACCTTTTCATCTAATTTTAGATGATTTAAACAACGCAAGCAACTTTTAATGCATGCTTTTTATGGCGCTGTATTGCCCGGGACAACCTTATAGGTTTAGGAGGCTTGCCCAGCAACCATACCACCCTAGGTTTAGGAGGCTTGCCCAGCAACCATACCTCCCTACCAACTTAGTCAGCCATGCCCAGAGGAAAGAACTGGTCAATACGTCTGGAGCTAACTAAGCCGTGGGTTTTCTCACGATGTGTTATTTTCCGTAGGGGTGATGTTATTAACGCACATAACTTTTCCTCAAGGAGAAAGACATAATTAACGTGAGTAATGTAAGTATGAAACGTGATTTTTAATTCCTCTGAACTTAGAGTAACGTTGAGGGAAATTAAAAGTTACGTAACTTTGTCTCAGTGCGGAAAACCCCAGTGAAACTAAACTAAACTGAGTATTAAATGAAAATACTCCAGGATAACACACTGTAACTATGTTTGTGGTATGGTTACTAGACAAGTTTGAAGCTACTAAAATGAAAATAACGAGCCCGCCTGCCCGCCTAGTTAAAACACTTAAAATATAATTAAAACTTAAAAGATAATTGAAAAGAAAATTAAACAAGTCTAGTAGTCACGGAGCATAGGGACTTAAGCAGTCGGGCGCGGCGGGACCTATTATTGGAAAGGTTTGTAATGGTCTAGATTCTAGATATTATTTAATGGATCCCCACCACTAAGTATCTCCCACTAGAACAACTCATTTTCCTCATAAGTATATGCAAGCTGGTACAAAATTTATTGACGCAGCCTCTCGTATCTGACGCATTCTGCTAAAACTAAACGTTCTGACGTCATAAGAGTCCTAAATTAACTCGAAACAATGTAATATTGTATTGACCTTGTAAGGGCAAAACTAAATTCGGTGCGAAGTGTCGTTAGCACTCCGTAGGAGGTATTATAGAGTTTCAGATATTCCGTGTGGCGTTTTTTGCTAAAATCCGCTTGTGAGACTTTATGAATATGCTAGTTCGATTCCCGCCGTAGGTTAATTATTATTATGAATAAAAATTAAAATGTAAGAACAGGATATTTACCATATTTAATTTGTTTTATCGGAGCTCGATATTTCGAACTTGCTTCTTAAAAAAAGACGATTTGCTGGCAGCCATTTTGAACATAGTAAATACCCCGTTTTTAATTAATATTTGTAGTGAAAACAACAAAAAACAAATTTTTGTTTAGGTAAAACTATGATACGTATAAAGGATACAATGTAGAAGACAAATTTAATTTGAAAAATCAAAAACCTAATTACTCACTTTCATTTGGCCTCTGGTCGTCGGGGGAATATCCGGCTGTTACGTAAAAGGTTGCGTGTTCGATTCTTACCAGTAACAAGTATTTATTTTGTTGAATATATGTTAGGTACTTTTAATTGGGCGGTATAAAATTGACGGTCGAATACTGAAATGCTACTCAAAATTGGATTTATCAGCTTCTAAACAAAACAAAATTGAATACTAATTTTGAATTTAGAAGTTGCTCAATTATTGAAGTAGGTAGGTTAGGTATCTCTTTTGGCATTTCTGTATTAGTCCGTAAGTCTGTTATCTGTGTTCACCCTAAAACGAGATACGGAAAACTTCACAATTCTACTATAACGTGTTCAATTGTGTACACAGATGTTCATGTTTACGGTTATTGTTTCTTCGCATGTAGAGAGATAATATACCTATCGGTACTACGAGTAAAATAGAGAAAACTTCTGACCACTATGAGAATATGAATCATCAGCATCACTTACCATCGGGTGAGATAGTGGTAAAACGCTCATCTGTCATCGTCTAAAATAAAAATAACCAAAGTTATAAATAATATCTTTAGTTTGAATTACACAATTCGTCTTATAATAAAAAAATATTTTCGGTCAAAATCAACATCACACAGTGCCATCTAGCCCCATGGAAAGCTACTAAGCTTGTGTTACGGTGACTAGACAAAGGATGTAATACTTAAATTGATTTTAATGAAATTAAACTCATTTTTTGGTTTTAATCGCGTGGTGTTCTTGAAGACGAGAACTGTAAAGATCATTAAGTAGCATTAAAACAATGTTAATAGTAATAATAAATAAGAAAAGGTTATTCCAACATTCCAACAACAAGAAGTTTTGTAAAAACATAAATATTATTCATAGAAAGACACCTAGACCAGAAACAAATAATATATATTTTTAAGCATAAATACTTGGTCCCGGCAAGAAATGAACCCGCAACCTTCTACATCGCAGTAGGGTATTCGCCAAACGCGCCACGTTATAATTCTGAGTTCTATCTTTTGCACAAGCTAGATATTTTTTCTCACTGTTCGCGTGATATCGTTCATTATTTTTTGTTACGTATAACGTAAATGTACTACTAGTATTTATAATATACGCTTCGGTTGTTATATTTGCCGTCACCTTAACTAATTCGATTGTACAATAATATTGTTTGGGAAGTATTATACGTACTGTTTACTTATTAACCGACTTCAAAAAATGAGGAGGTTCTTAATTCGTCTCATTTTTTTTAAAGGAAAGGTGGTCCCATAAAAATTTGGTGAGGATCTAATGAGTATCTTCAGAATTATAGACTAAATAGTATGTAGAGGTTATTTTGTTCTTTTTGTTAAGTCGGTTTTTTAATTTTTAAATATTGTTTTACCTATTATTGTTAGACATGTCCTGTTATTTTTTTCTGCTGGATTTAATATGCCGAAAACTAGGTAGGTATTTGTTTGTTTAGGTCCAATTTTATTCGGTAAACATTACTAATAAAAAAAATAAAAAAAAAAGAATCAAAAAACCCGACTGCGTAAAAAACTCGTATAGAAACAACAAAAAAAAACTTAAAAGAAAAAACAAGCCCAGTAATTTGAAATAATGCTAAGTATAATACTGAATAATCATTCAAATAGTGCTGTAATCGATACACACAAAACACATAATAAATGAATAAAAATGACTTACAGTCGGGACCCATTGAAAAAATTAGATTGGTAAAATGAGTTACCTATATGATGTCATAGTCTATGTGTTATTATATAATAACACATAGGCTACTTTTTATCCCGATATTCCCGCGAAAACGGGACTTACGCGGGTAATTAATGCGGGGCGCATTTGAAATCAAATTAAATAATTTTGATTGTGATAGGTTAAATGTTTTTCCACGAAAAAGCATAGCATTTTTTACTTCGAATCAATTCCGTAAAGTGAATGGGAAAGTGAATTTAAAATAGGACTCATTTTAAATCGCATTGTGTTTACTATAATTATTGTATAAGCATTGTTGCAATGTCGCGAAAACAGAAGAAAAAAAATAAGTGAATATTAAATTCAGGAAAAATTACAATGCAATGTTTTGATGTTCTGTTTTCATTCTTGCTGTTACAATGTAATTGTATTTAGATCAGTAGTTATCTATTGTATTTAAAATGAGTATAACTTTGCACCTCTACATGTTTGAATGCATTGTTTGTTTACAGTCAACCAGAGATGCGACGGGAGCTGCTATAGCCGTGTTCACTGCAAACAAACACTTCCCAAGCGATACCACTCATCAGATTACGCTGCAGGTAAATATTACTCACTATTTTTCAAAGAATTTTATCATTAGTAGGTACCTCATCTATACTAATATTATAAAAAAGATTTTTTAGTTTGTAAGAAATAGACTCCGAAATTACTAGACCGATTTCAAAAATTCTTTCACCAATAGAAAGCTACAATATCGAGGAATAACATAGACTTTTTAACCCGATATTCTAGGAGGATCGTGACTTACGCGGGTAAAACCGCAGGACCCTGTTAGTTACCTATATGATGTCATATTTTTTATCTTATTGCAAAATCTTTTGGGACTTCTTTGATCTACGGAAAAACTTTTTAAGGCCGTCGGTTAATTGGTTGACCGAATTTTGTATTTCTTTTGTGAAAACTTTTGTTGTTTATTCTCTTGATCATACTTACTTACACACGAACTTTCACATTTATAATGTCTGTAAGTTCAGGATTACAATTTTGTGCTTAATAAAAGAATAAGTACGCTAATGGTTTTTTTATCTATTTTGTATGATTTATACAGCGCAAGCCACTTTTAATCCATGCTATTTTATGCGGTGTAGTGCCCGGGACATTATTAGGTGGAATAGGTTTGCCCAGCACCTATACCAAGCCTAGTCAGCCATGCCCAGAGAAAAGAATTGGTCAATACGTCTGGAGCTAACTAAGCCGTGGGTTGCCTCATAATGTTTTCCTTCACCGTATGAACGATGTTATTAACGCACATAACTTTTCCGGAAAAATACACGGTAAGCCGGGATTCGAAACCACGTCTTTCGGAATGAAAGTCGGGGTATCTGTCACTAGACCATCACCACTCCAAAACTTCTCTTAATTCGGTTTAAAGAAACAATTGTTTAGTGCAATTCAATTCAATTAAATCATTTATTCATAATAACTATCCGTTCCCCGCGACTTCGTCTGCGTAGAAGTAGTGCTTTGCCGACTTTTTCGTTCATTACTCGGGTACTACTAATTGAATTTCGTTGTAAAGTATATAACGAGGTTCCTCGAAAATAGAACTATCCAATATTGAAAATCAGATTTCAATCGGATTAGTAGCTTTTAATTGTATAAGGAACAAACAGAGATACAGACTGACAGACATGAATTTTAAAAATTAAATAATTTTCTACTACTTATTCTACTAAGTCCATTAGACAACTTTTTTTTTTAGTTTACTTCCAAGTACAGACTTTTTGTCCTCTCTTCCTTTATTATAAGTATAGATAGAAGAAGATTAGGTTTCGGTGTACAGATGGTGATATGCCGACAAATAGTCTTAAGTTCCTGTAAATTACAGTTGGGCATTTGGAATTATTATAGTAAGATATTATAGTAGATCTGAACATAGTACTCACATGTCAATTTAATTAAGTATCTAGTTTAAATGTATTAAGTACAGTAAAATTAGAAATCATTAATAGTATAAACTGTAACATTAGAAAATCTAATTAAATTACTTAAAAATATTAGTACAAATACTAATAAATTAAAAAAAAACTAACACGAACTCGAGCAATAAAAAAACCCCAACACGGTTTACAATAAATAATACTAGTTCCAACTAACCTAATTAAGTCTAAAAAACCGGCAAGGGCGAGTCGTATTCGCGCGAAGAGTTCCGTACTATTATCACTATTTGGTATCGAACCCTAGAATAAACAATGGACCAAGAGAAACCCCCGAACGCCGCTAACGCTAATTTATCACTAGATGGCGCCAGTGGTAAAAATACATTGCGGTATCGTTACGTTTATATTTGAAAAATCACGTTTGTTGTAGGGGCATATTTGTTTAGTTTTGTTGTTATAGCGGCAACAGATATATATCATGTGTGAAAATTTCAACTGTCTAGCTATTACGGTTCATGAGATACAGTCTGGTGACCGACGAACGGACGGACAGCGAAGTCTCAGTAATAGGATTCCGTTTTGGGTGTAAAACCTTAAAAAAGAAATCAAACTAAATGTAGAAACAAAATATACACCTGTATTTGTCGGTATTACATGTTTCAGAGTTTTAAATTAAATATAAACGATTTTTAAAATATGTAGTTACAGTCGTTTTCCGTTGACGTGGGTACTTGTCCATTGTCTAAAGAGAAACTTAATCCATGCGTAATACGGTTGTTGCGGTACCGTAATCTTTACTTAATCTTACTTCTTACTAATATTATAAACGCGAAAGTTTGTATGTATGTATGTGAGGTTGTTACTCTTTCACACTCTGTTACTTATACGACACCCGGTATGTTACCCCGTTTCACCCGCGTAAGTCCAAGGCCCTTCTAAAATTACGTCCAATGAGGAAAAATAACTTATAACTTGAATATTAGCTCTGTCAAAATTAAAAAAATACAAGTAAAAGAATTACTTCGATACGATTTAAACAAGTAAACGTGCGATGAGGACTCGTACTCGGGTGTGACGTCATCTCACACTTGCCCAGTCCGCTCGCGCTTTATGTGCCGATGTCACAGTACACGTCGTCTTACGTTTTGATTAGGGGAGCGTTGTAAATGACGTTACGTGACTGTTAGCGAGACTCAATATTTATCGTAAGTTTAAATGCCTGTGAAATCAAAACTAACAGGTATTTTTGACTACAACAAAGACTAGTGTATTTTTATACATACAAGCTTTACTCTTACACTTTCAACCGATTTGGCATACCTATTAACATTTTTTATTACTAAAAATCTTTTCGTAGCACTCGTCTATGCACCATACAATCAAAATGTGGTGTTAATCTTTGGATTTGCAGACTAGTGATCTGTAGAGCGTAGGTTTGATTCCATCTGAAACATGTCTCCTGGTTTGAAGTTTTTAGGTTGCCCTTAAGACCTCTAATTTGACCTAACGACTGCTATTGGAGGTAAAAACCGGACCCAACTGCTTAACGTGTCTTCCGAAGCACAAACGAGCTCGAGAAGGTAATTCCTTAGTTAGACACCCACCCAAGAAATGACTGCTCCAGGCGCTGCTTACCTTGCACGTCGGTCCAAGATCAGTGGTCGGTGATATCACTTCAATGCTCCTCAATTGTGCGCGTCCGACCAGGATTGGAAACCACGAATCCTGGTCGGACGCGAACTTTCAACGCATACTATAGAACTTTCAAATACTTTTGGAATAAAAGTCGGGGTATCTACCACTAGACCAACACCGCTCTTGGGTTAAAAATTAACTCAAACTGGATCAAGTAGAGCTTAATAATAAGAAAAGAAAGTAAAAAAAAACAATAAAATATTCGCTTTCACTTCCTTATCAAAAATACAATAAACCTTCCATTATCTCAAACCCGTCAATAGTCCACAATAGGGATAAACAGTAGACCACAGAGTTCACGCCTCGATACAAACAGTGAAAGTGTTGTAATTGCTAATTTGTTGGACCGTTTCAAGTGACAAGCGAATTCGGAAAGGTCACGACCGAAGACAATAAAACCAATTGACTACCACACCGCAAATTGTTCTACAAAGCACAACTCACCGTTGCGGGCAAGGGGTGAGGTAATACTCGTAATCAAACTTTGTAATAGGCCATTGCCTTACTATCTATACTTAGACTCTCTGTGATTGGCCAATGCGGTACCAATCCGTGTCTACGTATGGATAGACAAACGTAACACAATGGCCAATTACAAAGTGTCTACTTTGTAATTGGCCATTGTGTTACGTGTTACTAAAAAGACGTACTATTTTCGTGAGAGAGGAATACTTATGAGCAGTCAACTGGTTTTATCGTCATTGGTCACGACTCACGGACTGTGACGTTACCTCCGAATATTAAGGGGTTAATTAATTTTGTAATTATTGTTGAGCCCAGGTTAGACCACGGTACTTTGACCGTTTCAATTTGCTGACAAATTTCGTAACAGCAAAATTATTTTGTCTAGTAAGTAATTCATATTATTTGGAGTTGCGTTGGTGTCAACTGCGTGCGTGGGTAAATCCTACACCCTTTTTTTGTCTCACCCCTGGTTGGAGCTAAATGACATTTTACTTGATAATGTCCAATACCAAATATGAAACGAGTTCTTGGCAACCGCAACTTGCCTCTCATAACAATGCTACGTTGCTACATCTTGTCCAACCTTCTAAACGGATATTATCTTTAACGCCTCCACAAGGTGCCTGAGGGGTTCCTCAGGAACCTTGTGAATGCGTTCATATGTGGTCATAAAGTGATATGCTAGCTATTAGCTGGACTCAAAACGGAAGTTCTCTTGGGAAGTCTGAGTGTCAAACAGAGAAAAGTTGCTTACCTACCTGTCTTGGTTGCTTAACATCTGGGAGTCGACTATTTCGCTTTGTCAGAAATATTCTAAGAATTACATTAAGAGAGGCATGACGAAGAAGACTTGTAAGAGGGTAGGATCGCGGTTCGTTTCTTCTCGGCCAGTCTTTTCGCCAAGTGGACTTATCTTTGTGACATTTTCTTTGGAGAATAACATTTTCCACACATTTTAGAGTCGGTTGCAAAATTCTTTAAAATTTTTACAAGAAATACTCCTATTATCCTATTCTTTTCTTGATCAACCTTCTTGGTCCAACTGTAGTACCTCATTTGTTTATGGTATATGACATTTATTTATGGCACGGTAACTGAGCCTTAATGTCTGGTCTTTAATATCATCTTTTTTTCCCAGGGCGTAGTATACCAGCTAGACGTGGCCCTGCAGTCAGTGGACACACAACGCGCCGGTCTCGTCTTCATATACGACATGACAGACTCCAAGTACACCAACTTCGATTACCAACTCTCCAAGAAGATCCTCACTATGCTCAAGGTTAGTTTAGCTTTAGTCTGTATCTTAGTCAATGGTTGTTTCGAGTAACAAGCACTGAATCTTATTTATCGGAGATTAGGACATCGTCTAATGACATTTAATATTCAACGGAATTTATTTATTTATTTATCAGAAAAAACGCTATTTAACGCTATTTTACCGTTTTAACTGGATTCGTTGTACTTATAGATAATTTTACTTTATGTAAGCCTGTAGAGTATTCCTAGGTACTGTGAAAACGAGATTGTGAGAACCACAACTGGAATTGAAAGCAATGTGGTTAATAGTGTAATTGAAAAAAAAAATTGATTTCGATAAGGTATCTACTCTATGCTTATGTGCTTTGCAGCTCTTATTTTATTATCTCTATAATATTTTAACAGACTTAAAAAGGAGGTTCTTTAGAATGTTGTATACAAGATATAACGGGTAAGCCCTTTTAATCCGAAAGGGGGTTGTTCTAGACGTTTAGGCGAACAACTTTTGTTCTACGACTTTTGAAAATTCGAAGTACTTTTCGAAAAATTTAGGTGTAAAGTTTACTTGAAAATCAGCTGTTTCTTAGAGTTCGAGGTCATTGACCTTATGTTGTTCTTTCATTTAGTTTGGGCTACTACAATCAAACCTTCAATTACCTTTATTTTCAAAAACAGCTGTTTTTCCAGTAAAACATAATCTCAAAATTTTCAAAAAAAAAGTTCGAATTTTCAAAAGTCGTAGAACAAAAGGTGTTCGCCTAGACGTCTAGAACAACCCCCTTTCGGATTAAAAGGGCTTACCTGTTACATCTTGTATATGTATTCTCATGTGAAAAATGCGATTGGTTAAAAAGACGCTTCCTGCGTAGTGGCGGGTAAAGGGCTGAACAGGCGGGTGTTTAACCGTTTACCCGTTACTGCGCGGGTAAACTGGGAGAACTTCAGATTCGGTAGTCGCACCTAGACCTATTAGAGCCGTTTCCGACACCCTTCGGGTAGAGATAAAGCTATACATTCTAATATCACCTTTTACGCGGTGGCAAAGGATCTAGTCTAGTCGCAGAGCGTGTTTGATTAGGTTCAAATAAAAACATAGGAATGCGGTAAATAACGAATTGAAAACCGTTTTGTATAGGCCCTATAACTTGGCCTTTTTTGTGTGACTGGGTTTTTATTTAGATGATGTTGTTCTTCGCCGTAAGAGCGTCGTTAATAGTGCACAGTAAAAAATCTAAAAGAAATATCATTGTTTTGGAATGAATGTTGGGATATCTACCACTTGGCCAACACCGCCCTATCTCTTTCAATGTTTAGTGTCTTAATCTTGTCATTTAGGGTGGTGAACATCTCAAACTTTCCCGTAGAGGTCATTTTACAAAAGAAGTCCCCTAGACGCAGCGTGAGAGTCGCGAGGCAGAATGTTCTCAAAGTGTATTTTTTTATATTTTAATGGTAGTCTTAGCTATTTTTGAAATCAAATAGTGTAAGTCGTGTTTGAATCGAAATTATATAGGTAGCTAAAAGAAATACATAGCAAGGATACTTTGAAGACCTAACTTTAGTTCTGTTTATTACCACGGGACTTCTTTGGTGGAAAAGACTTTAACATCGATGATTGCTGTCTACAGCAACCGTCCAAGACTTGAATAATAGATCGGAACATAAAAATCGACGACATCGAATGAGAGAAGGGTCGAACGTAATCAAAATAACTTTATTATTTATGTGACGTCGCTGTCCGAATAGTGCGAAACGTGATTATCGTTTTGATGTTTTGACGTGAACTCGGTACCGCTCGCTATTTATAGATGGCTCTAGGAAATCAACGTCAATTTACTGGACGTCTGGGTTCATTTCGTTTGTATTGTACACTTGTACAGTCAGGAAGCAACAATGGATAGCCACCGTTGAGGATTTAGTTTTATTAACGTTGAATTGGTAGAAAAAAGCAAAGAGTTGTGAAATTTGAGGGTGTCAATCAATGAGTCTATTAAAGTTATAGAGACGCCATTGCAGAACAAATCATTATTGAGAAGCGGCACAAACTATGCTATACAACCTCATTATTTATATTCATTCACAAAATTTAAAGAAGAAATAGACGAAACTATTGTTATCTCTTTCTAAAACATAAGACTCAATGCTACTTGCATGACGTAAGAAAGAGATGTCATAATATTATTATTAAAGCGGTTAGAAGAGAATGATAAAACGTCAAAGTCAAAAACTTCGTTGAGTTTTTGGAAGAAGACTTTTTCAAAAAATAAACTAAAATAAATAAATACAGCTTTACTAACGTATAAAATGAAATATTTTTGCTAGTTTTTAGAGTATAATTCGTGCATCGCCTAAATACGCACGAAGGCATTGTTGTCTGTGAATAATGTTGTGAAAGTGAACTAAATGTACTGTGTACAAGGGGGTGATCGTGACGTGAGCTGGGATGGAACTAAGACTTCTTTGGCTAGCTGTCTTAGATTTGTGTTGCCAAGAAATTTTCTCTTACGTATCTAGAAGTTTTTACATATCTCTGGTGTCAATTGTAAAATTTCGGAAAAGGTAGTTCTTAAGATTGCTGTATGTATGTACTCTAATGTGAAAAATGCGATTGGTAAATTGTGTGAAATTGTAGGTACCTATGTGATTTGTTCGGTATAAGTATGGTATTATAAATTGATGTCTTTCACATAAACTTTGACTTTGTTCTTAACGGTGCGGTGCAATTATTTTTTAATTCATGAAATTGTAGATAATAGAATGATAATTTATTTATATTATAGAAAATGTTTGAGAATAAATATAATCAACTAAAACTCGACTAAATTTGTTAGTTGAAGTGGAAAGTTGCACGACTTTAACTTGTCCTTACTTAAAATGTAAGTCCGGTAAAATTTAAAATCGAGCAGGATTTTGAGGTTCTATTTTCAACATGAGTCATTTTATCGATAGCACTTTTAAAACTCCACGACAAATATTAACTTCTGTTGCTGACGATACGACATTATAGTATCCTAATCCGTCTTGAATATACCTAATCTTTACCTGTATAGATAATGACCACTTTAATCTATCTATATCTATCCATACTTATAATAAAGGAAAAGAGGACAAAAAGTCTATTCTAGGAAGTAATTAAAAAAAAAGTTGTCTAGGGTATATAGGAAAAGTAGTAGAACAAAATTATATAGGTAATTTTTAAATTCATGTCTGTCTGTTTCTCTGCTTGTTCCTTAATTCCTAATACTATTCACTACAAACTACAAATCCGATAGAAATCTAGTTTTTAATATCGGATAGTTCTAGGTATTTTTCGAGGAACGTCGTGGTATACTTTACATCGAAATCCAGTCAGTAGAACCCGAGTAATGAACGAAAAAGTCGGCTATCCACTATTTTTTACGCAGATGAATTAGCGGTAAAAGCTAGTTTTAGTATATAAAACAATACATTTTTATCTAAATTTATTGATTACTAAGTTCTATAAAATTTTATGGTTCAATCGGAACTAAACCTAATTACTAAACGTATCGATTCAGTCCCCGCTTAATTTCGTCGTTGTATTGTCGGTTCGTAACTTAATACCGCAGTAAAAGTTGTACGTCCGCACGCCGCGCCGGGTGCTTTTGTCGTGTACCTACCGGATTTGTCACTTTCACATTGAATTTCGTAGCGGGGAAAACTGGTTGCCTGTAGCATTGTGGGTGGTTGCGGGCTGTAGTCCGATCGTAGCCGGAGCGCCTCCGTAGCGCCCGCCCTGCCGAGTGCCGTGCCAAAACCTGACGTCAGTAGCTCTCGCGATCGCGACCCTAACGCACGTGCTTTCAATCGCTCCGCGTAAAAATCCGCTGTCTCGATACACCGGAATACCTTCGCGAGTACGCGTTAATATCTTTACATCTATTAAGATTACTACAGTAATTTTCCTCTCAGTATCGGAGTGTTTAGTGCTTCAGTTGTTAAATTAGGTATCCGCAAACAGGTGGTGTGGTGATCGCATATCGGCGCCTATTATTGGTTGTTGTTGGTGACGGGTGTCTAATCGGCGTCTACCCGAGTGCATCTGATTGTGCGACATCGATGTTAGTTTGCTTACTGGATCGATATTAACAGCTGAGTCGCAGGAAGTCTGCCCGCATCGCTTATCTAAGGTACGCTGCTATCACTGACCGATTGACCTATATTATACCTAGTTACAAACGCACAACGTTCATTACTCTGTGTGCGGCATTCGCTTTCTTGTCGTAAGCCCTTTGCACTCTCATCGAGCATGTCTTCATCCTTGTTTATGATTTTAAAAAGTAGTACAAGTCTCTTATCTTTATCATGTAGGTTGTTCCGATTGTTGTTCATTACCTTGTGTAGTGTTATGTTTCCCATTGCATATAACACTTTATTTAAATGTTCACATCCAGCACATACGTGTGTGTACGAATTTATCTATTTTGTATGTAAATAGCCGGAGAGACGTTTTAGTATCAACTGAGTTTCCAATACAGATAGGTTCTTCGCATTACCTTTTATGATTATTAAACTAAGCTGTATTTGCCTACTAAAATTATGCGAAATACAAAAGACAGGAGCCCCGATGGCTTCGGCTTCGGTTTGGCAAATTGAAAACTCTTTCAATATGACTTTAGCACTGGGCCTCTAATAAATAACCAATTGCGGCCACACCTGCTAAGGTGTTGATGTAGCACATGAGTAATCTATACGTATAAATTTTTAAAGTCCTGACTCATTGAATTGCATATTGACATGCAATTTTGAAGGACTGCTGTAAAGTGTGAAAGAGTTTTAGAATTTTTCTACATACCTGTGACTTACGCGGGTGAATCCTCGGCATGGAACTAGTATAGCTACATAATTTCGTTTCCTTTGTTTAAATATCTACAACAGTATTATTCTGAAAGTAATAATCATTAGTATTCATTAGACTTGTGACTGTGACTTGTGACTTTTAATCTAAAAACGAGTTTTTATTATCATCAAGTATTTGCTACAGAGTGCTAGAATTTTTTATAGGACATTAATATAATATGAAAACAGAAGGGTACTGAAAGTCTGAAAGGGTTTAACGTTTAATTTTGTTAAAACACGGTCAAGTGGGGTGTCAAATTAGTGGAATATGTCGCCTTTCGCTTAGGAATTTAATTCTCTAGCATCCTCTACGTTTTTTGGTCAGCCAGATGCAAGATACACGATATAAATAGTGTATCTAACAAGATTTGTATTTGTTCTTGTATCAGAATCAACAGAATAAGAGTAATTGAACCATAAAGCAAATAAAACACTACTGTCTCGTAGATGTAAATATTAGTTCAGTCGCGAGTTGTGTTATTGTCGTTGTATATAAAACTTCTAGATTGTTAGCTCTAGTATTTTGATTGCGTTACTTTACGGAACTCTGTGTCAAAAATAGAGTGACAAGGTTTAAATTCCGATTTTATTTAAGAAAAAAAAAACAATTTTGTTGCTGAATACTCGAGTTTCACTCAAATCAAATTCCAAACCTAAATCGATTTTTTATCCACTCACGTTCAGCATAACTATATTAACCTGAAAATACAAGTTAGATTAAAACTAAATAAATTACATTTTAGTGATATTCATTTTTTATAAGTAAATATGTCAAAATAAACTGGCCAATTGCGTGTTGGACTCGCGCAAGAAGGGTTCCGTACCGTTATACCAAAACTTAAGATTGAAAGACTTAGTAAAAGTTAGTGTAAAAAGAGATAAGTTTGATGAATGATATCACTAAAGCCTTGAATGGAACTTGCGCGGAAATATCAGTATACCTAGTAGTTGTGCGTCTCGGCGCTTTTTAAAACGTCAGATACTATTACTCTACAAAGTGTAACGGGTATGCCCTTTTAAGCCGAAAGGGGGTTGTTCTAGACATCTAGGGGAACAACTTTTGTTCTACGACTTTTGAAAGTTCGAACTTTTTTTTGAAAATTTTGTAGTTGTTTCACTGAAAAAACGGCTGCTGAAAAAAGGTAATTGAAGTTTAAATTGTAGTAGACCCAACTTAATGAAAGGACAAAATAAGGTCAATGACCTCGAACTCTGAGAAACAGCTGATTTTCAAGTAAACTTTACACTTAAAATTTTCGAAAAGTACTTCGAATTTTCAAAAGTCGTAGAACAAAAGTTGTTCGTCTAGAAGTCCAAAACAACCCCCTTTCGGCTTAAAAGGGCTTACCCGTTACATCTTGTATAAGTTGATTAGGCAAATTTGACTTGTACAAATTTGACAAGTTCTAGAGGTGACGTCACGTGTGACGTATTTTCGCAACTTGCATACAACACTTGCCCAATGGAAACTTGCATAACCACACAGCATGTAAAGAACACTATTATAAATTATAATGCTCTTGTGACAAAGTCAATAAAACTTTGTCACATCCGAACAACTAAACATAACTTTTTTATGAACCTCTTAAGGTGAAGGTGAGTGGGTAAAAAATTCGATTCGCCTGATACTGATATTTCGTCGTGTGTAATTTTCATCACAGTGATGTAATAGGTATTAAGTAGGTATGTGATGTTCTACCGATGGAATGTTGACTCGCAGTATCGATGGCGGCAATCGATGTGTTGAAGTGGCCGAATGACGGAAGCCAGGTCACGTCACCGCTTTCGACAGTTCAACCACTCGTTTTTTATAATTGGATGATCACACCGATTATTTGCGAATTCTAACCTGTCTACGTAAGGAGGTACGAACTCTCAAATATCCGTTTTGTTTGACAGGCACCTACAGTCATGTTTTACAATAGGTATTTCACACTTCATAACTTTTGAATCGCCTCGAGAATTTCCACAAGTGCCTTTTTATTGTAACGCCAAGGCCGACGAGAGGCTTATGACGTCCAGTTAGCTAAATGTTTAGCATATTATACATACACCCGCCGGATATTATAAATTATGTGGTTAATGACGTGAACTGCTATATTTATTGGGTGCTGTTTCAAACAGTGTTCCTCGATTAATAAAAACACAATAGTAGGGCTATGGTTTCTATATAGACCCTTAAATGTGCATTCTTTATAAGATTTTACATGGTTGTCTATCACTTTCTTATCCGATGATTGACAAAAGGTATTTTTAGTAAGGTCTTACCGTACTTACCTAAAACATAACTATGCATTATGTTATGAAGACACTATCCATCATCTATCCATCAAAAATCTTCATTTTATGCCTTAATCTCATCTTAAAATCACTTTCTTTACTTCAAACCATCTTAACAATCATTAATATCAATGAGAAAACGTTTATCCCAACAAAACGATCTTACTTAGTATAAGTAATACGATCAAAACATTGACTTATTAATGAGTTCTGCAAAGTTGTATGAATGTTGTGATCTCTGCAAAGAAATTTATCAATTGAGAGGGATAGAATGCGATCTGAGAAAGAATCCCTATTCCATGGCGAGGCCACACATGATGTTATTAATGTCTTTCATAAGTAAAAATATATTGTTTCCCAAGCATATTAACGCCAATCCAATACATATGTGCATTTTATATATTACATTACATATTCCAATCACTTTAAACTAGTCGGACTAGGCAGAAATACTGAAGTTCATCCTGACATAATCTTAACCAGTTCTGATGGGATCATTACCAGCGTGTACTTTCTGTCCATACAACTTTAAAATAAAATACGTACCTACCTACATAATAATTCAATGAAAAATATAAATCAGTACGAAAAATTCTTAGAAATAAGTTAAGTCATGATGCTTCTAGGAACTGTACTCAGAGACGTTACTAAGGGACGCCTTAGCTAAGAAATGCTTTGAAAGATTTTGTGGTGACGTCACTCAGAAACGTTTAGACTTTCCTATGATAGGAACGTCTACAGACCCTAAACATAATTGGCCATACTTAGCAACGACTCTAAATACAACCAAGACGTTAAACGTACCTAAACATCTTACGGACAAACTTAAATATCTACTTAGATAACTTTAATCTCGATACCGATCGGGATTAAAGTTAGAACTATAAGGTAAACATTTCTCTATTCCGCTTAAATCTCTTGATATCTATATTGGAAACAACTTAAGTACAATACTTGTTGTCGCGAATCCCGGAGGCCGTGGTGGGCGAGTTGACGACTCCTTCAAGAGCAAGGTCGTTTACTCGATATGGGCCGGTTGTCGTTTGCTGTTTGTTAATCATCGTCTTCGGCATATATACTTGTCAAGTAACTTAGTTAAAAATAAGTGTAGGTATTGTCGATTAAATTCAAATTAAATTTTGGTGGTTTCAAAAGACTTTAATAAGTATACCTGTTTTAAAATCCTATTATAAATAAATACTTACATCATGCAAGAGGTCGGAGGAAATTCGGTTTATAATAGTGGGAAATACCCAAGACATTGAAGTAGCTTGATAGCAAGAAATCTCTGAGATGAGTGAGTACAGAGATTTTTTACTCTGTACTTCATTATCTTAGGTATTTTCCAGTATAAATCCTCTAATTTTCCTCTAACCTTCAGCACTACAAGCTCTAAAGTTATTTCAGAAAAACTAACTATGAATATTTAAATTTAGAATTAGAACTATTTTCGCAAGGTGATATATTTTCAAAAAGGAAAACACATATTTACTAAAAATGTACCTAATTATCTTATCTAATGTATAATTGCTATATTATAACGTCCTTATAAAACATTTTTGTTTATTGAACGCCATTAGTCACATAATGCGCAATTTAAAAGGTGTGTCGCCATTTATGGATTAGTTAATTTACATGTAAACAATTCGCTCGTATATCGATGATTCTATGAATTGGTCTTATCACAAGGTTTTTTCATTGATGAATTTGTACCTTTACCATTGAATATTCGGTAAAATGTTGTGGAAGCTGGTCAAATTAGATTATAACATAAATGCCTTTAATTTAAGGAGGCTGCGATGGAGAAGGATGCAGTTTATTATGTGAAGCAGTTGGTTCCGGATGTTATCTCTGATAGCAATCGTTAGGTTAAGTCAGAGGTCTTATAGCGACCTAAAAACTTCAACGGTGGGCGAGCCACACCACTACACGTAAATAAAGAAAGAACAAAATTATTTGATCTACAGTTTGTTAGTTCTGATTGTTAATGTTACTGTGTGTTTGCAGAACTCGTGTGTATTGTTAGATACTCCATTAATTTTCTCGCTTCTTTATACAATTCAGTGGCTTAGTTTAGACACAAGTTTGGTGATATACTTTGTACAATATCGTTAAATGTGGAATATTTGTTTATTATCTCAGACAACTTAGATATTTATTAAGAGCGTTCTCTTTATGACTTACTAGCTGCGCCCCGCGGTTTCACCCGCGTAGATCCCGTTCCCGCAGGAATATCGGGATAAAATGTAGCCTATGTGTTATTCCCGGTATCCAACTACTTACATTCCAAGTTTTCGCGATTGAGTAGCATATATCTAAACATCCAAACACACACTTTCACATTTATAATATTAGTAGGATTTCAAAGAAAGTTTGTTTCATTCAGTTGTATTCTCTTTATAAAATTTACTACATTTCATAACATCTCTAGTTGTATGAGTGGTCTGGTCCGTTCTTCACCTTGAAGTCACGTGTGCTCGTGAGTCATTGCCGAGGCCAGCGGTGCGCAGCATCCTTGCGATCTAGTAAACACTTTTCAGTTATTGCGTCGTAGTTATCGCGTGCGCATCTATATTGAATAGATAGTTTGAATGTTGGGTTAGCCTATATTCCTACACTAGCAGAGTCCTGCGGTTTTACCCGTGTATGCACCGATCCCTCAGAATTATCTAGAAACCATCTTTTAGTGGATCCTACACACCACAAAGGACACACTCTCCAAATTCACGTCTCTAGGACCAGCGGCTTGGGCTAGGTTATGATTCTAAAGCAGTTTTATTCAGAATTCAATAGGTAAATCCTCGTAACGCAGCTAGTTTAAGATATTTGATCGGAAGCACCCTCAGCAAATGCCTTATTAAGCCGAGCAAACTAAATGAAATTCCTGAAATTCAATGACACCCTCCACTATTATTTCCACGATGAACCCCGTCTAGTCTAGTGAGCCGTTCACGGTAACCAATTACAATTTCCCTCGTTAACTACAACTTTAATCGGATGTAGACATCCAATAAATTAATTTCGATATTGATGAGCTTGTTTTGAGGGTACGAACGTGTCGATATAGTAACTTGATTTATTAAAGTTATTAAAGTTAGTCGTCCAGTTTTCAATTAGTCGGTCGGTTTAGTATGTAGGAGGCGTCGATGCTGGGTTAGGCAACGTCCGCATATTCAGGAGGCTAGCTGGCGCCTAGAGGTTAGCCAGCCACCCAAATATAAGACGAACGGTCTATGTAGTACGCTTTTTAATTTCAGACTTTAATTTGACGATTTGTTTCCTTGTGTTTGACATTTTTTCTATGAGAAAGAAGTGTGAATTCGTAGTGTTTCGTTAATAAATTAAGTTTAAAAAGTTCGCGATTGGCGCCTTGTTGTATATCTAGTCAGAATGGAAGATACTAACTAGGCCTATGCGGACGTAGCCTCAGTTCCACACCGGGATGATAAATATCCGGTGCGAGAAGGTCGCAGGCGGTGCCGGTGTGACGTCACCTCCGTTAGGATTACTTCCGCTCGTCACACGTTACGTACGTGGACTTAATTACGGGCCCGTGATGTATGATGCGCGGCGCGATGCAATCAACTATTTGGATCGCGGATTATACACGTGAAACACGGGTTTAATGCTTACACGATTTTGTAATACACTAGCAGCGCCCCGCGGTTTCGGCCGCGTAAGTTGATCCCAAGGGAATATCGGGATAAAATGCACATATGTAGGTGTTAATATATTGATTGATCGATTAACTCTTTATTGTACCAAATTACAAAACAAGAAATTACAGGATTTACAAAATTAGACAAAATCTTACTAATCTTATCTTACTAATATTATAAACGCGAAAGTTTGTATGTATGTGAGGTTGTTACTCTTTCACACAAAAACTACTGAACCGATTGCAATGATATCACGATATTTCCGCGGGAATGGGACTTACGCGGGTGAAACCGCGGGATGCAGCTAGTAACAAAATATTTTTATTCGGTTATATATTCGAAAATATTTTTATAAGATTGTTATGGAATAATCCAATAAGTCGATAAGCCAGACCTAAATAACCTGGTAGAAGGTTATTTTCTTGGTAAGTTGTTTACCTGATTGTCTTTTATCGTCAATACATTATTTTTGTCATTGCACATATGGTTTTTAATCGGACTACATCGAATTAATGAAATAAGGAATGTCTGTAATAATTTTAATAATACAAGGAGCTAAATTACAAATGAAGAACGATATTTCACCAAAGTTAATAAAAACAAAGGCTTAAATTAAATAATCTTTTTTTAGTAATATTATAAACGCGAAAGTTGCAAGTATGAACGTCTGTATGTGACTTTATTATTCTTTCTGCTGCCAAACTAATTGCGACGAAACTTGGAATATAGATAGTTGGAGACCTAGAAAAACATACAGGCTACTTTTTATCCCGATATTTCCGTGAAAACACGACTTACGGGCGTAAAACTACGGGGCGCAGCCAGTTTTAAATATAAGTCTGAAAACTACCAACGAATGGCAATATGTACCAAGAACTGAGTAAATTAAAAGTAAATATTGCGAGCTTTACCAGAAAGCTGATTAATTGCTTCCACTTTGATTGTTTGGTTTCCACAATCCTACAGCGTGAGCGTTACATTATCTAGATTATTTGCCATTTACCCACAATTTATGTTGTGTATCATTCGTATTGTGTAATGCAGTATGTGTTGCTTTAATCATTAGTATTATCAAGTATCGATTACGCTGACCTATTCGTGTAAATAGGACAAACTCACAGCTCCAACAATAAATAAGATTGGCCCATATATCGAGTGCAGTTTTGTTCCCAGTTGGCGTGCACTTTTCATCGTTCGCCCGGCATAATGAGATCAGCGTATATTCTCCCTCCGCTTATAGAACCCCGCTCATTGTAGTCGCTCTATATCACGATAACGAGCGAGAATCTAACCGAGCGATATTTACGCCACCTTAGTTCCGCAAAACTCTAAACTATCTCATCGGTTTTGCAGTTTTCTCTTCTTTGTTGTATACTCGCTTGTTATTTATCTTACGTTCACAAGAAAACTTACCCGAAGTTTCTTGTTTACTTATTCTCAAAGTTTTGCCGTGTTTGTTGGATTACAATGGAATATTATTTATCATTTGTACAAACAGTGTCAGTCGTATATTCAAATGGTGCCGAACTGGCTCGTTCTATAATAAGAACGTGCGCCAACTACCTATGCAGGGTTCGAATCGTTTATCAAAGAAAACGTTTGGAAGGATAAACCTTACAATATACTTTCCTATTGTTCTTTAAATAATTAAAAAATATATTTGCATTCAGACGGCGTTTCAAGGCTCTGTGTATTTGAGGAAGTGAAATACGGGCAAACTTCCGCTGCCTTTGAAGCGGCTTTCGCTATACACGATTAGATGTGTTGGAGGCTTAAACCTACCTCGCCGTTATATTATGATATGACGGTCTTTGTCGACGTTTATACCTGATATACCAATATTTATGGCTAACTAGCTACGCCTCGCGGTTTCACTCGCCGTGTGTCTCGTTCCTGAGGAAATATCTAAAAATAGAGGTTGGTGATAGAAGGGTGAAAATAAATTTTTACTAGCTGCGCCCCGCGGTTCCCGCGGAAATATCGGGATAAAAAGTAGCCTATGTGTTAATCCAGGTCCCCAGCTACCTAAATTCCAAGTTTCATCGCAATCGGTTCAGTAGTTTTTGTGTGAAAGAGTAACAACCTCACATACATACATACATACAAACTTTCGCGTTTATAATATTAGTAAGATTGCCACACTATAATAAAATGTTGTCCTAAAATAAAAATAAATGTTAGGGGTTGGTTGGACCACACTTATCTTATCAAGTTATCACTTAGGGGTATTAAAAATCTAATTCTTAGACCTACTGAATATGCATATAAAATTTCATCTGTCAAGCCGTTTCGAAGGAGTATGAGAACTAACACTGACACGAGAATTTTACATATAAGATAGCACAGTACCTATTGATAGTTATTTCGCCGATTTTGTTATGAAAAGGGAGATCGGTACGGGGTGTAGCACCTGGCGTCGCGTCGCGTCGTGTCTCGTCGGTTAATAATACCACATGACAGCTGCACGAGGGTAGTTAGTCGATGTACTCTATATTTCTTTCTTTTTCTGTTAGTGTAAGTATTTTGATCTTTCTTTGGGTCTTTGCCTGTCATATATAATCGTAACGCTTACCAGAATACCCGTAAAATTCGCAAAAAAATGTGATGTTAGAGTACTCTATACATTTTATTGAGCGTAACGATATCAAACGGGCTTTTAGTGAGATCCGTATCCCGTGAAATCGTTTTATAAGCATCGATGTCAACGGTACGCGGGTGGAGTCTTGGTGTTCCAGTTGGATGAACTTAGTTTGTCGTTCCGGGCTCCGAGGCTGCAAACTCTTCGCTGCATCGCTCTGCGGTATGGCCACGTAACTGACCTACATCGCGAGACGTCGCTCACGCCTCGTCTGGGACATCGCCAACTACATCCGGCGAATATTGTCTCCGCACAATAACATTCGCACATAAATAAATAACCGGTCTTGTTCTCCGTGAAAAATTGCACCATTAAGAGATGAAACTTCGCGCTCAGATCCGGGAAACTGGGTTGGAAAATACTCTATTACTATAGTCACAAAATTTAATTGCATTTAACTGTTTATTGCGTCTTTATTTACTTTTTTACTGCTTAACAATTAAGTACAAGTATGATTACTACAATATAATCAAACTAAATACTTTTCTAAGCAAGCGTTTATTAAATACAAAGTTCACAAAAATTTACTTCAAATCTGCTATAAATGATTTAGTATGTATTTCTATAAAAGTACCCATTGTTAAACATACAAATATAGTATCGTGTTTGACAACCAATGAACGATTGAACACATTGAGGTGTACCGTACCATTCTTGTTTGTTATCAAGTCGACTAAAAGTATTCGTGACAAGGCGATTTGAAATTCAAATTGTTGTATCGATAAAGTTTATTCAGTGGTTGGATGATGACGGCGCCGACGAGGTGTGCCTTCCGACAGTACATGCACCACCCATACAGAAATTCACATACACATTTTACTCAATCATTCTAATGTTTGTTTTAGAGATGTACTTGCAAAACACTTTGTACTCTCTAGCGGCTCCAACCTTGTGACTACTCAACTATTTGCTAATTTCGTTAACGTAACGTGCTTCGTTTGTTTAACCAATGAATTTAATGCTTTTACAAACATTATTTTTGCTGGAATATTATTAAAGTTAAATTCACGTCGAATAACTTTACAACTAATAAAGTATATTACAATATTCCTCGGGTAAAATATTTATGTATCAATTCTCAAATGCTATAAATCCTGTAAATAGTCCCGTTGCTAAAGTAAGAGTAAATAAATGTACCGATATTTTGCTTTTGACTGTGTTTGTTCACGCTTTGCGCCCTTGAAAATTATAATATACCTAAGAAGTATAATATAAAAGTAGGTTCAAAAAATAAGGGCATAACAAAGCTTTCAGCTAAAGAGATTAATTTCTAAGTAATTAAAAAAACATCCGTATCGTACTTAAATAGAGTGTTTCTTCAATGTTTTAAGTAAGCTTATCTATAAACAATTTTATTTGTTATAAATTATTTGAATCGAATTACTTAAAAGTTACGTTCTGGATCCTACACTCTTTTATAAACAATCTGTTTAATCAGTGCTTACATTGCGTGTCGGTATTGTAATTAATTAAGTAGGTACATAGTCTAATGGATGATAAGGGATTATTTATGCATCGGGGACAGTACAGAACGCAGCTGGCGATGCGGCACGGATGGCTGTGGGCTCAGCCTTCAATGCATCGCTGCTTCTCTCGCTACAGTCCGCTGGCTACAAGCGTGTCAACGATAATCATTCTGTATTTGTCACTACGGCATTATATCCCGTAATGTCCGACAACCAGATTATTTCTTATGTTGCTATTGTATGCTAATACAAACTTTTATTCTTTAAGATTACATCTTATCAAATAACTAGAAGCTCATTGGTTTTATCCACATAAATCCCCGAAGAAATATTGAGATAAACAGTAACATACATTGATTCTTGGGATTCAAATCTATGCCTCTACTCTTATAGAAATTGGTTCAATCAGTTAGTGACCCTTTACAAATACACATCTCTCATTCAAACGTTACGTTCTTTTTCGTATGACGAAAAATGCGCCAATGACCTTAGAATTAAAACATTTTTTTTTCTGTAAATCTAGGCTGCAATATGTCTCTATAATTAAGAGCTAAACTGAAAATCCCTGTTGGATTTATCGAAAATTGTTCATCATTTTCTGACGCAATGTTTTAAAATATTTTCGCAGACGTTTTGATGTTGATAAAAATATCGAAAGGCGATAAAAAATATTTTAGTCTAGAATGCATAGCAAGGCAAACAACAAGAAGTTTTTGTCTTGAAACTACACCAAAATTTTGCTTATTATACCCCTGAAATAACATTTCGGTCTTTGTCATATAAACGTGGATGTTATGTATTGTGTGCGAGGAATCACCTTTGATATTTAGTCGCATAGAAAAATATAATGCAATATCCCTGACATTTAAGGCAAAGGTCAAACTTTTCTCCACGTGGATAAGGGAAAAGTTTATTGCTGGAAAATTGTTGGCAGATTCCTGTAACAAAACTCAGGCGGTACAGTAAATTAATTGAATAGACTTCAAAAGGTCAATGAATGTCCGTCGCCCACGTTACATATTAGTATATTTTCCGGCGTTACCTATCAGGGTTTAATTCTACGAACGATTTAGAAGTCTCCGTTTTTAAAGCAGTTTAAATGTCAACACGACAATTCTAACATTTGTTTCGGTGAAAAAAAATCGGTATAGCTTATTTTATAATCCCCTTGAGAGTGTGGACTTATGGATATTTCGAAAAATAAATTCACGTAACAGCTGTCTCGAAAATCTATTTTCGAAAACAATAATTAAACGTGTTTCTCAACGTTTAATAATGACAATTTATTTTCAGCTATTTGTGGACTGATGTTTTGAACTACACTCAGTATATTGAGGAGTATTTCGGTTCTGTATGTTGATCGGTATTATTTCGGATTGGCATGGCGCCAAGCACCTACAAAGCGAACCTAGCTGCTTGGACCGTCTTGCGAAATCGCTCCATCAACATACGAGACCATGTTGACATAGAATACCTTCCTTTCTTGCCACTGCCAATTTCATAATGGTTCTGTTTCTGAAGGCCCCGTAATAAAATTCGCAGGTGTTCTTCCAAAACAATGATCCATTTATTGAGACTGCTTTAATTATTGTTTTATATCACTTTTTATAAATTGTAAGTGAATAATTGGTTTTTGTTTTATAATTTTTTCTTATCTTCCGTAGAAGGCCGTGTCGTTTTTCAAGAAACATTTCTCATTTAGAACATGAATGCGGTCAATTTTCTTCGTCGGAGTAGAACAGGATGGCTCCTTTGAGCCTTTTGATGCTTTCAAAGCACTCTGTAGATAGTTTGGTTCATCTAGGGCAGTCTATACCTTTGCCTGTATATATTCATTCACATTGGTCTTTACATGCTAAAAGCTCAGGAAAACCTTTTGCCCAACGTAAACTTTTTCTGATTTAATAAAGATCTATTCAAAGTGCACATTTGCGCCCATTAATGTTAACTTTTAATTTTATCAACTGTAGGTTATCAACACTTTTAAGGTTTTATATAACACTTGCTGCGCCCTGCGGTTTTCCCGTGTAAGTACCGTTCCCTCCGGAATATTATAACTTAAAGTAGCCAGTGTGTTATTCCTACCTATATTCCACGTTTCATCGCAATCGGTTTAGTAGTTTTTGTGTGAAAGTGTAACAAAGTCACATACAGACATACATATACAAACTTTCGCGTTTATAATATTAGTAAGATTGCTTCTCTTTCTTCCGGACCTTTATCACAATTATTTGAGGCGTTACTAAATGAAACAAAATTATTCTTCTTTTCTCCTCTATTGGTCATCTTCTCATCGTTTACATTCATCTCTCAAAGAAATACGGTTTGTTTCATAGGTTGTGTCTTGTCTTGTGAAATATTTTATTGATGTCCGTCCAATGAATACAAAAACTGTACGTGGAGCTGGTCGGTCATATAAGTACATCGAGGTCTAGTTCAGTAGGTTCTCAGATTGTTTGTAGTGGTCGAACAAATCTCACCAGTCTACATCGTTAAGGTATCGCATATTTTCCTAGAATCAGAACATTTATTGATGCTCGTTCTATCGAGTTTTTTGTGATTTTATTTCGAAATTGGCATCACTTTCTACTGAAAAACTGCTTTTTTGGCTTTCGGTTTCTAGTATTACGATTTAGGTATGGTATGGGATAGTTCAAATAGAGAGTTTTACCTATTTGATTACTATTATTGTTCTCTATCTATTTGTTACCTATTATTGATCTAAAAATACTTAACAATGAAATAACATTAAAAACTAACTAGAATAATAACTTTAAATTACTATCACTAGAATCTTACCCACTAATATTTGAACCGTAAAGTTTGTATGTACTTATGTGTGTTTGTTACTCAATTACGCAATAACTACTGAACTGATTGCGATGAAACTTGGCAAATAGGCAGCTGGAGACTTGAAATAACACATAGGCTACTTTTTATCCCGATATCTCTGAGGGATCGGGACTTACGCGGGTGTACCCGTGGGACGCAGCTAGTTATTTAATAAATAGCTGCTTTTTTTCCTAATGAGTAATTATTTGTAGTACCTGTTTTTTTAATTATTTGTAAGTGGTTAAATACTTCGTCTTCGCCAAGTAAATGTTGTCTATATTCTCTCTCAAAGAGGTTTATCTTGGCCAGGTCGCCACTCGCGCCCTACTTCCTTCTGAATGCCACTTCAAGTTGACAACTCATTCTTGAGCTTTAACCCGAATTCTTCTTTTCTCTAGTAAATTTCAAACGGTTCTATTAAAACGTTAATTGTGGTAGTTTGTTAAAACTTCCAGTATTTATATACTTGCTTTCGGAACAGGTTACCGTAAACTTTGCTTCAGTTTCCGAAACACCTTAGTTAATGTTTACCTGATAGAGCATACATTACGCTTTGTAAAGTTTCGTGAATCAAAGTTAATAAATGACTGTAGGCTAAAATTCCCTTTTGGGTTGTTATGTTTAATCAGGTCTAATGTTATATAATGTATTACATAGAAACCAAATCAATTATGTATTCTTTAGACAGTCTAATCAAAATAGCTGACCTTCAACTTTACCGTAGATTAAAGTTTTGTGTTCATTCAAATATACTGGTTTAAATATAGAAATAATTCCAAAGGAATTGGAATTATTTATTAGATACTAGCTTCGCCCCGCGGTTTCACCAACGGAAAAAGATTTATCGAAATCTGTTAAACTTTTTTTCTCTCATAAGAACCTTAAATAATTTAACCAATAGCAAACAATAAAAAAGAATTAGCGAAATCGGTACATCCGTTCACGCGTGATGCCGTGACCAAGGCAAAAGGGATTCGTTTTTACATATAAGAGAAGAATATAAAATACCAAAATATAATATTCCAAACAATATAGACCACAATCGTAAGTGTTTGTTATGAATAGGCGTCTGATACACGCTCGGAGAAATGAACTCGTTCTGACGTCATTCGAAACTGTCTAGACACCACGAATATAAGGAAGAATCGATGATAAACCTCTCGTCTGGACAAAATACATAGACGCTAATATACCTATTTATTACTCGGCTATTTCCCAAAGACGTTTCCCTCGGAATGTCGTCCTGCCTGCCCATTACGATTCTAACTGAGGAAGTAAAAAGTTACTGAAAAGGTAAAAAAGGAACCCTTATAGTATTGCTATTTCTCTCTACAAAACTTGTCTTATTAAACTTTAAACCAGTTACTGAAATATTCAGTTCATTTTAAACTAAAGTCCTTTATGTAAGCCCTCGTAGTTACATAATGCTTGTTCTTAGGTTAAACTAAGAATTATACGCAGCCAAGGAGAAAAAACGAGAGCACTATTGGTTCAATAGATTCGTAGTTTAACTGTCGAGAAACATCATGAAAAATTCCTTTTTAATGTTTTAAAATTGACGAATTACATCTCAGTCAACCTTGAAAAAGCTGACTGTAAAGTTAGCGAAAAATCGATCTTTAGTAATAATGCCGTTATTAAATAAAACGCGAGAAAAACCCGGTCAATATTGTGTTTTATTATGCAAAATCGCGAAGACCATAAACAAAATTAAAAATCCTTTTCTTTGAAATCATCCAACAAAACATGGCTTCATTTTCAACTTATGATAATCTTTTTTCTCTCGTTAAACTATTATTTATTAGAATTTGCGCCACGCGCTACAGCTAACGTGATGGGATAGATAAAGTGAAAGGTCCGGGTGCGCAATGTGTGCGCAAGTTCTGAATGAATCTGCGTTTTGTACTGAGGGGACTAAGGGACAGGTATAATAATTTCATGACTCGAAGGGAGCTTAATGTGGGAGCAACGACCTCTCACCCCAGCCTTTCTTAACATATCTCGGCCTGTGGAAAAGACTCCCCGACTCGCTTGCCCTTGAGATCGTTTCATTTGATCTCTGTATAAGCATCTATTAGCTGTGTGGCGTTTACTAGCTTTTAGTTAGACCATTAAATATAACTGAGCTAGTGTGAATAAAAATTAATTATCCGTCATACAATAAAAAAGCTACGATGACCGTGAGACGTGAGCTAGAAATAATTTACTAATCTAAATAAATAATAAAACCTATTAGAACACCACCTATTCTTATATTATCTGCACAATAGAACTACTTTTACGTATCTCGGAGATTAATCGGCGAATAAATCTAGAAATCTGTTAGCCATTAGTACTTACGTATTTCATTTCTCCGGTAGCCAGATTTTCTATCTAGAATAGAATCTATTTTATCCGAAGAGAGAATTTGTAATTCTTACAGCGTGTAATGGTCGTCGTAACTCTCCGAAGTACCCTGATAACTGAAAACATTGACAGTGATGTAGGGCTACTGTTAACTCCAAGATTTTCGTGTCATGCTTTCGAAAAGAAGACCTCATTTTACCCTCGAGCGCTTGTATCTAGCGTACCGTCTCCGAATATTTATTTGAACAACTCACGTACAGTTAATACGGATTTATTATCGAGTCACTCGCTTCGAGAACTAGGACAGTTGACAGGAATTCGTTGAAAATCTACGTCTGGAAGTAGCTAGAATCCAACGACATTTCGTTCATGAATAACGAGGCGGACACCGGTCTATGCCACTATAACCGTGAGGTGTCTTAGTGGTAAAGTAATAAAATTCTTAACTGAGTTTATGTCGTCCGCCACGCGATATCGGCATCATTCTTAAGGTACCTTTTGTAGGTTTTGTCGAAGTGTTCGCAGCTCAAAGGCCGTCAAATGGGCTCATTTAGTAGAGTGGCTACATAAGACCCCCAGCTGATGTCGCCCGTCGCTTATGCCCATAATCGTCCACTGGTTGCGACTGGATTTACACTGTATACTAGTATAGTGAAGTGTATACAGACATTTCTAAAGAGTTTGCTACCGACGTCTTGGCAACGAGTGAGTTCGTGTTCTATGAACACTAACGTTTTTCTCCGTTCTCAATTTATTACCTTCTCGTATGCTCGTATCGAACAAAGAGATGCTACAAATATCTTACACAAATTCACGATGGGTAACTGTTTTAGACTTCTTGGAAAATTGTTATTTGTTGTGTTCTCTTGATTTAATTTTAGTTTGGCACAAAATACCTTTACGACGTACCGTACTAATATTAGTTTTCCTTTTTTAATTTATATGTCAGTCAACTGTTGCCTGTGAAAGTATTTCAGTCATGTATTCGTAAAAGCGTTGTTCATTTTCACCACTTTATTTTTATATTACGTACATAACATATTTAGTTCAAGGTTCTATGATATTAATGTACTGTGATGTAGTGGATGTTTTGATTTGATGTCATTGTTTTTAATGTAGAATTCAGCCGCTCTAAAGACGCAACCTTTGCTTAACAAATGCTATCAAAGGTAGAAGTTGAACCAAACGCTTAATATTCCGTATTAAAGAAAGTTTAATACGGAATATTAAGACGTGCTAACGCCACCACAGCAAAAGCCTTTCTATGCGAATGTCATGGGTTTAATCCCCGCCCGCGCCGGTGGCAGAGGCTAGCAAGGCATTCTTCAAATCGGTCGGCAATAGTTTTTGGTGACAAAAAATACTGCACATTTGACACTCTCAAATACCACGTATATAGCTGTTTCATATTAAATACTTGTCATAGAACTATTTTTTCCGGTTTTAAACGCGTTGAATGTAATGAAAGCAACGCTTATAAAATGCGTATTCTTTCAAATAAACACCGTGAAAACTGCAGAAAAATCCAAATATATATTTGAACAGTGTTGTTTTGTTTATAGGGCGGGTACCCAGCTAAACTAAAGAAGGTGTTGATAGTGACTGCGCCGCTGTGGTTCAACGCGCCCTTCCAGATCCTCCGCCTGTTCGTGCGGGAGAAACTGCGAGAACGCGTCCACACAGTGAACGCGCCGCAACTCAGTCTGCACGTGCCACAGGCTAGCCTACCCAAACAGCTGGGCGGGCAGCTTCAATTGGACCACGCGGCTTGGTAAGATACTATGTTCTATTACAGATATTGATTGTTCACCTATATACATTACTGTGTCCATACAACTTACACTTTCCGTGCCCATCCAAAGGTTGCCAGGAAGAGATCGCTATGAGCGATGAGGCCGCCATGTGTTTCACCTAGGTTTAAGATATTCATGTTGTTGTTTTTTGTATTTTTTGCGGTGTGTACAATAAAGAACTTATCAATCAATCAACACTGCGGGAAAATAGGGATAAAATGTAGCTTATAGGACATTCCATATAAAAGAAATCCATGAGTTTCTTGTGTCTTCTTCTCATTGGAGGTCGCGATCTGAAGACACGGTAGTTCGCTGACGTTTTGAAACGATTTTGAATAAATAAATTTTGAATTTTGTAAGAATCGTGTTAGAGACAACAAAAAGCTAATGCCTCCCGGTCAAGTCGCGTAAATTTCGATGTAGGAATATCCCGAAAGAAACCAGCGGGCGCAGCTGGTAATTTCAATAAAGGATCGATGACAGCGCGCCTATTGGCTGGTTCGCTGTAGTTCTGTATTACAAGTACGAATTAGGTATCGAGTCACGTTCGTCGTCGACTCTACACGTTCCATCTTATTTGTTTCATTGAAGAACTGTCATGTTCTACGCGAATCTGCGATTTTAATGTACCCTATTCAAAATCTAACTAATATCATAAAATAAAACTCTATTTCCGGTTTTAATCGCTATATTTTTACATCTGTTTACTCTGAGAAAGGTGTCTGTAAAGGCACTGAAACGTAGAAACGGTATTGCAACAATACCATTAATAAAAACAACGCAATTAAAACCGGAAAATGATTTTTATTTCAATACAAAGTTGGGAAAACAGAATAAAATTTTGATATTATAAATATGAAATTTTGTAAATGCGTAGGTATAATATGTGTATAATCCGTCTTCACACAAAAACTGATTAGTCTATAGGATGTTTGGATCAGTACTAACATGGATGAAACCGCGGAGCGACGATTCTAGTACACAATAATAAAATGGAAGGTTGTCGTGTAAATTGGGAATTTTAGAGCTTAAATTATTATTCGCCGTATCTTAGTTGGTATGGTCAGAGTATTCTTAAGGTACAAGGAAAGTAGTGAGTTCAAATCCCCCGATAATATAGATTTTTGAAAGTATTTCATTAAAAAAAAATGTTTTCTTTCAGGCTGGATTCCTGCAAGAATTGTTACACGAACAATCTTCAGAATTCAAAGTTAGATGGAGTGATCGACGAATATGTGATCACCAATCACATACCGCCAGCGAAACCGCAAAATGGTACGACTAATTATACTATACGAACTGATAACTATTGTCTATTGATTAAAAACTCATTCATCGCATAACTACTGAAAATATAGTTTTCGAAAATACCGCCCAGCCTAGTCAGCCATGTCCAAAGGAAAAATCGGGTTAATACGTCTGTAGCGAACTAAGCCGTGGGTGTCTTTCACTGTTTGAGTGATATTAAAATAGTGCACATAAGTTTTTCATAAGAAATACGCAAAGCGTACCAAAGTCGGCCGGAATTCAAACGCATTACCTTCGGAATGAAAATCAAGGTATCTACCACTAGACCAACATCGCTTACTGCCCGTCTACCGTAGATGTAAATGTGTTTGTTACTCAAATTTAAAAAGGTCTATTTACCGACCCTTAGGAACCGTATGTTGTTAAAAACTGCTTGATTATGTAAATTTTCTGGGATGTTATCTGTATGTACAGTCAGGGTATACATATTTGTTTAATAAAATTTATTGTCGTTATTGGTTGACATAGATTGTGCCACCAGTAAAGGGAACCTCAAGCTAAATAAGCTTTTCTCACGCAATCGCTACGCCAGTCAATGGATTCCGTCTCTAACAAATATTCATCCATCTATATACCCAACTTTTACCTCTTTATAATATTAGTACCTACCTATAGACTAGCGAGCGCGTAACTTGTAACCTCCCACTGTGGAAAATTCCTCACTTAAGCGGTAACCCATTGAAGCACTGACCGTGCAAGGCGCTGCATGTTCATTTCAAATCGCCGTGTTTTAAACGGAATCAATTGAAAATCAGTGTCAACCATATTATACTTTTCTTGAAGATCTTTTTTATGCATGACTAAGGCCCCGCGCCACCTTCACCCGTGTATGTATTTTACATATGAACCTTTCGTCAACGTCAAATATGACAGACGGACGATTGTGAAAACAGACTTGGGATCCAGGATGTATAGGGCAACACTGACGATGGATAATGTTCCAGGTATGATACCGGGGTCGGGTGAATGTGACATGAGCAGCTCGCGCGGCGACAGCGCGACCGACATGCATATCAGCGGTGATACCGCGCCCTACACCTGCGACCCCAGTCCGCTACGGTAAGTGGAGACCATAGGTCCTGGCAGGCTGCGAGATATGTTCCTTTCAACCTATAAAACCACTCCGTTTACCTAGCTCCGCTCAGTGCTGATCCTGTAAAAGGCTTAGTGAAGCTATTTGTTCTAAGAAGCGTATCCATTGCTAAGTATCCTCGAATATCTCTTGTGGAAACGCAGCTGTAAGTATGCTGGTCGATTCGAAAGCAGGAAATAAGTAATGCTAGGGACCTTGCAGCATGCTGCAGCGAGCGGATATGACCTGGTCCAATATTATTGTGACGAGTGAAACGACGGGGAGGTTAGAATTTTAGAAGCAATACATTATCTTGTCCATCTGCCAGATGGATTGACTGATTGAAAGGCAAGCAAGGCAGATGCGGCAAGTGGAAATTTCAAGTGGACAAATCGCTCTGCGCTCATTTTAGAGGTGTTTCTGCAGTAGCAGAAAGTAGGTTATGATGTTGTGACGTCAATATTATTGCTTATAATGAACATGGCAGGAGAATTTGGCGACAATGTGGAAACGGAATGTGATGCTGTAGTTTTTAGCTTAGCTTAGCTTAGCTTTCGCCTCACTTGCAGCCCATAAGGGTAATTAAGGATGGCTAATAGCATATTTCATAAATTTTTGACCCTATTATGTGAAGTCTTACAATAAGAAGTTAACGCTGACCGTGCAAAGGTCACTTACTGAATCAAAAACAGGAAAGTTTCATGAGGAATACAAACTACTATATTTAACCGTCTAGAGAACCTTGTAACAGGATCTGAAGCGCCTTTTATCTCGATTTCCCACGAAATTTGAACATACATTTGTGAATCCGCCGCTCGCTTCGGTTATTATGAATAAAAGAAATCGCAAGGCCGTTAACATTTTTCTATACTAATATTATAAGAGGAAATATTTATTTGTTTGTTTGCAATGGATAGGCTCCAAAACTAGTCCGATTTTAAAAACTCTTACGCCAAAAGAAACCTACGTAACCGAGAAGTAACATAGGTCACTTTTGATTCCGATATTCCCACGGGATATGGACTTACGGGGGTGAAACCGTGGGTTGGAGCCAGTCAATATAATTTCTAAGTTAAATTGAATTCAAGTCTTGAAGAATCCTTACAGCATCACTTGACATATTTACGATATTAGATGACTAGTAACAGAAAGCTTTTTATTTAAATGCCTCTATTAAGAATATCTTTTTTCAGATTGTATAAATTACAATATCATTTAGGTTTTTATCGAGGCTTCTGTGAAAATTGGAGTAAAAAGGGCGTTTTTGATGTTACAATTTAATAATCGTCTGTTCTGAACATCAATTTGACGAACAGCAGTATTTTTCCAAGTAATATCCAAGTTAAATTTTTGTTCTGCGGTAATGAGACGATAATACGACAAAGTTTTCTGTTCAGTTTTTTTTATTCATCGATAATAGTGAGTGTCGCTCTAAGCTGTAGCACGAACTACTGTAATATTCACGAACACGTTAAACTACAAAGACAGCAGTAGATCGAGAACCTACCCGTTTTTATAGTGACTGCTCCGACCCACATATCTGAACTCGAACGAGTCTGCTTGCAAAACAACTTCGGCCTAAATCACTGGTCCTAGGAACATGAAATTAGGAGTGTTTTATGGCGATGTCATCGACACTTACGCGGGTGAAACCGCGGGACGCTGCTAGTCATAAGTAGTAGTATATTAAATTACTTCCAAATTGTTTGCAGAAATTCTCACGGATATAATGGCGACGCAAAGAGTAGACACCTGAACTCTGGGGACGAAGATGATTTAGATTTAAGCAGTAAGTACCTACTTCTGATTCTTTTGTAAATCTTCGTTTTAGGATTTGATACATGCACTGTAACGTTAACAGTTTGACCTTTTGCACAGCACAGCCTCACCTACTTTGTTCCCTGCCGCACCGAGCACAACATATCGCCCGAGTCAGCCGATATTTTGCGTTGCGGAAATGCCTAAACTGTTAACGTTACAATGAACATAGTTAATTACGTATCAACTGATAGTAGGGATATTGTGTTGGAACCCGGAACCTATGTATATCGAATATCTTGTAGTTTAACCCCCTGATGATTAACAAATGACCAAGTTATGTGACGTTTCTCTGTCTGTCAACTTTAAAACGTCATGTCACAGTAAAAGAGAAACGATACATATTATGTAGATATGTAGCTATTAACCAGCGTTTATAAATGAGAGGGTTATTTTACAAAAGTCAGAACAATAATTGATCGTCTACACGTCATAGTACACGTCCAAACCAACCCCCTTTTTGATTACGTCACCCTCCCTCTAACAGATAACTAGCAAAGTGCTTAATTTCAATTTTAAATCATTTCATGCAATAAGGTGCATAGGATCTTAGGGCTAATACAAATTTTGGTCAGCTATGTTCTGCCATTTCGTAGGCCTTACATAGGTACTATATTGTAGGTTAGATATAGAGAATGATTTCTATTACGTTTGCTTCATATTAAATCGCAATGGCCCACGTGTTTTTCTATCTCACCGATACATCTAATATTGATAAAATAATCGTAGGGAGATAAGCGTCACACGATATTCTAGCCAGTCCAGTCTAGGCAAGTAACCCGTTAGATTAGATCGGGTTTCAAATTAAATAAATACTTTTCATAGCATTTCGAATAAAACTCTTTTGTTATTTTGACAGTTGAAAAATGTCTCCTTTGACAAATCGTTTTGTTTACAATTTACGTTGGTGCAAAATGATGTTATTTTTTTGATTCGTTTTTTGTTGTAAGTTATTATGTCTCGTGTTGAAAATAACTGCCTTTTGTGACTGATGTGGTTGATGGGTCAATGTGGGAATGTACGAAACAGAGATATTGAGGGTATGTAGCAGATGCCTTATCTAATAAGATGATGATTTGTGTGTGTTACGTTACTTGTAAGTAAACGAGTATGTATGTTACTCATTCTACTTAACCGATTGCGATCAAACTTGGTAGCAGATAGCTGGAGTTTTGTGGCTAAACAGTAGCCGATCTCGCTGTCCTGATATTCTCCGTTATTACGCTCCGTTATTAAAACCACGCAGCGCTGCTAGTGTTGAAGATTATTATTGTTTTGATTTTATTTCATCCAACTAAAAATGTGCCAGAAATGCCTTGTCTAACACTTGCAATATTAATAAACACTAAAGAACCATGGAGTAGAGTCTATTCTCAGTCTAATATTGCTATCTGCAACAAGTTAATAGTAGATTAGTATTTAATGACAAACTTTGAAAGTTAAAGTTCGTTTCTGCAACTGAGTGATACTTATCAGTTATTTTGATAACAACTCCTAAAGCAGGATGAAAACGCATGGATCGATGCATGATAGAACCACCGAACCAACGTCGTTCGAACAATACTCCCATTCATTCATCGCAGTGAGTTGTACCACAGACTAAATAATAGTACATTATACAAACCCACACAATCACACAATCGAGCGATGCCGATGCGATAGCCCATTTACGACTCTGAAACAAACTGTGCGCGATATAATACGCGAAAATGATAAACAGAAATTATTTTGTATTTTTTACGTTGTTTTTGTTCGCATTTTTATTAAGATTGACGTGTAAGTAATATAATTTCACAGTTTATTGTGATTTTATGCTGATTAAAGTTACTTAACATCTTATCTTTTTAGCGGGTATTAATACACAATTTGGTATATATTTTATTACTTCGACGTTTTGACTATGCTACAATAATCTTAGTCGCAAGGAGACGTATTAAGGATTTTACTAAATTGTTGACATAAACCACGTGTAACCAAATTAGCTTATTAGAAATATTTTTAAAGGAAAAATTCATCTTCAACGAGGGAACTTGCGTGGCCGAGCGGTATAGGCACTGGAATATTGATCCAGGGACGCGAGTTCAAATCTCGCCGCAAGTGAATTTTTGAAGATGAATTTTTCCTTTAAAAATATTTCTAGTAAATATGCCTTGAGCAATAAAAACAAATTTACGAAAAATAAGCTTATATTTATATAAAGAAATAAATGATTGAATTTTAGTACGTAACTTAGTAATGCGCGACAAGTTCACGTGAATACAGTGCTGGCTCCTTAATTATTGTGAAATAGATCGAAAAGAACGCTTTCGCGGTTATATTGATGAGTACATGTAAGTAAAAAAAGTGCGAAATCCTGGACCAGGGCAGCTAGGTGTTCTACAATTAAATTGGCTCAAGAATATCTCTTCATTTTTTTTAAACGGTTCAACAACTATTGATGATTTTGCTAAAAATCACTACCAAAAACTTTATTCAAATCGTGCAAAATTACCAACAAACATTATTGAAAAAAAAAAACTGAAGTGAGACTTCAGACATTTGAATTGTTGAAAAGAATTAACATATTTATATAATAGCAATTTAATATTCTTAAATGTAAAAAACGGATTACTAAAATGGAAATTAGTTTTCTCTACATTATTTCTATAAGTCTTCAAAGTTTATTTTAAAAGATACTTTACATCTTTCTTTTATCGAGTAGGTTAGGCAATTCGATGTAAGCTTACGTCCTTATTTTATGAGACATTTTGTGTTTTATCACGAGGCGAAGGAGGATAAAGTCAGATAAGACGCTATTTTATAACGGCCTACGTTAAAGAGGTGTCTATTTACGTTACGTGTTTCTTATTATTAATCGAAGAACCTCCTTGGTTCTGAGTGGGTGGAAAGTAATTGTGTGAGTAATTGAGTGGGTGAATATTTCTTATTAGGTATATTGTAATATTTTATGAAAAAAATATAATTGAAAAATTTGTTGCTATGGAGTTCATTAGCTTAATTAGCGTATCTTGGGCACGGGTTGATCAGGGTTGACTTTTTATATCTATTTTGTGATAGATAGTGATAGATTTCGTTATTTATTTTACTAGTCTTCACTTGGTGCGTCCTGAGCGTTCATCAGGACAAGTCTGGTTCCCGGGGGAATATCGGGTTAAAAATAGCCTATGTGTTATGTTCGGAACTCAAGGTGTCCATATTCCAAGTTTCGTTGTAATCGGTTCAGAGGGTTTTGCATAAAAGAGTCGCAAACATTCACACAAAATAGTGATTATTATGATAACTTTATTTGTAAACACGGTAATTATCCATAATTCATTTTTCCGTTTTAACTGCATGAAATAAATGAAACCGCCATGAGTTTATTGTGGCTTCTCCTCCTCATGATAGGGTGAGTTCCAAAGCCACATATAAAATATATCATTTTTTCCAAACATCGAGCTTTTGCCAACTTTACAAGGCTTTTTAGCTTTTTCATAGTTGATAATCTTGAAAAACCTAACTGTAAAGTTGGCGAAAGCTTGGTGTTTAGAAATAATACCGTTATTAAATATAAACGCGAGTTAAATATTGTGTTTTATTAAGCAAAATTGCGTTTTTTTTTAATTTTAGACAAAATTTGTAATTTTGTCTAAAATTAAAAAAAACTTTAGACAAAATTACAAATTGTACTTACAAACAAAGCGAGTTTAAAAAAATAATAACGTCTTTTAAACAATGAGTATGACAAATTACATCTCAAGTCTACCACCCGTGAACAGGTCTAGAAACATCTAATTATTATTTCTTAGGAAAGTGTATTCAAGTGTAAAGCTAGAGTTGTTTGATAAATGTGTAAGCATTTAAAGCACTTCGCTGCCTTTTAAGCATGTTCGAATATGTACTTGTCGTGCTTGTGTAAATCCTAATGAGATTTTAATTTGACATACATATATCTGAATTACAGATTCAAGAGGCTTTTATACGTTAATATCTCTTTGTATCGTACTAGCAGTATCACGCGGTTTCCCCGCGTAAGTTCTGATTCCGAGGGATTCTTCAATAACATTTCCTCAGTGGATAACTACACATCCCAAAGAACACATCCTCTAAATTTCATGACCCGTTGTCGTTTTGATATATGTTTCAGTCATTAGATCAATCAGTCACGACTCTGATATTTTATATGCATAGATTTAACAGGGTGAATTAAAATATTATTAATTTTGTTACGCGGTTTGGGGATGAATATAATTTTCAGAATGTTAATTAGATATTTGAATTATACTTTAAATACTTAGGACTATCGAACTTAAGAAAATAGGTGGTTAATTAAAATATTAATATCTTAAAAGGATACTTATTCGTTCTCCAAACAAACGTAATCGACTGTTTCCTTCCTGGATAATATAATATAATAGAGTAAATTATGTTATTGCTATAAAAACTGTAATAAGAGAGAAAGAGAAGAGAGAGTAAGAGTTTTCTTATCTTATCCTAATATCTTCTGTGACCCGTGATAGAACGGTGTTGGTCTAGTGGTAGATACCCCGACTTTCATTCTGAAGGTCGTGGTTTCGAATCTATTAACTATTAATATCTTAAACATAATTAGCTATCAACATCGCTCTCGTAAAAAGATCATGAGGAGGAAACCCACGGCTCAAAATCACGCACAAAGGGCCCAGTTGAAGTTGCGGAAACACACAGTTAAAACTTTAACTTCTTATCTGTCATGACTATGACCCTATGTTTTGTTATTTTAATTTTAATTAAAACTTTATCATGCCCCTACCTACCCCTATATATGTATATATATATATTTTATATAGGCCAACGATGACCCCTCCGTGTTATAGAGCTGATAGACATATTATACTTAACCTGAAAATATGCCAAAACCATGTCCAAGTCTTATAACTTAAATTGCTTGCTTACATTTATTATATTTCAAAGAATCTACCCATACAGGGTATCACACGTGTTACATGTAGATAACATTAGCTGAGGGTCATAAATGTTTGAAACCGCGTCTTCACTCCGAACATTTCCTGAGGAAAAGTATTTTAAACGCACCGAGTTCTTATACTTTTCTGAGAACCTGCAATGACGTCTGAACAACTTCGTTTCGTAAAAGTTATTTTAAAAATAACTAATTAATTGGCCAGGTACAAAACATTTATAATACTTATTTCTTTAATTAAAGTATCTATTTATATTTTTATTCGAAACATTTTACCTAACTCCGTCTATTTCAATGTTCTATAATTGGCCAGATAAACTAATTTCAAGTGTAATTATGATAAGGAAATGAATTTCTAAGAAGATTAGGGATTGAAAATCTCAGTCGAAACCGTCTCGTTGTGTAGGTAGGTAATATGGCTGAGAGCACGGGTCGGTCGCCGCAAGATGCTCAATATTTGTGAGCTAGAGTGACGCAACAGGCTACGTCATACGGACTATACCAACCTAGTATTACTCTTTAGCTTTTGCCCGCAATTTAGAAGTACAGTTCATAATATTTTATGGAAAGTTGTGCTTTAATCAAATGTTTCTTAGCTTTAGCATAATATATTGTTTTATTCTTTAAAAACACAACAATTACAATACAATTAAAATACATAACATTAGTACATTTGAAATGAGAAGAAGTCATCGTCGACGCCCTCACGAGACATCGTCCCCAAGATGTTGGCAGCATTCCCTCTCTGTATAGCGATACTAATTCGCTGAGATAGGAACCCGCCAGCTCTGGGATCACTCGTCGGTTGTCTCCATCAGACGTACTGACAACTCCTGCAAAAACATTCTTAGCTTTTGAATTGTAAATTCGATTCATATTTTATGTCCTAATACAAACTGCTACATAGTTTTTTTGTATTATCTGTAGAATTTTTGACCGTACTAGGCTTTAATTAACTCTTGCGATCATTTTGCCACGGTACGTTTGACCAAACTAGAATAAGCTATGAATAACAATACTCCGCATAAATCGTTAATTTTTCGATTGAACAGGCCGAGAGTCTCTCGAACAAAAGATGATTCATGCGTACGAGTAGAATTGCTATTCGTTGCTTATTTCAGTTTGTTCGAATCGAACTCGGCCTATTTTCCTATGCAACTTAACTATTACTGTTCAAAATATCATGTTAGTCGATTTAAAAAACGTTTGACCATGAGTGCTATACAAACATTCAAATGAGTAGATTTACATTTATATTAGGTACCTGATATTAGTATGAATCTGCGAGGATGCTGTGATTAAATCTGCCTAACGACCTCTGTGTCGCGTTAATCGCATCAAACCAACCGTGCAGGCCACTGTTTTATAATAAAACGTAACGTGTGTTATGTCGTTACAGTTTTATTATTCGGATATGGTATCTAAATGTTATGAATCGTAAAGTATAAACCTGGGAGAGGGGTGGTCATTTTCTCACTCGACCTAATAAACTGGATACTAGGGAATAGTTTAGTGATAGCAGTTTCACACGTGAAACCCGGTCTCCAGCGAATAAAACTAAATAATAATTAGCCCTCTTCTTGAGGGGTTAGTCAGTAAGATGCCACGGAAGCCTTCTCCGGATTGGCGAATGTCCCATGTCTTCGGACCGTGGTGAGTTTTAGGACGTCTCGGTTAGGAAAATTGCTCCTGCGAATATCAGAATAAAAAGTATCTAATTCCTCACATTTTCGGTCAACGGAACCGTATCGGTAGATTTTGTATAGAATAATAAGTAACATCCTCTCAAATATACTATTATCTTGTACATACCTATATTAAATGTATATTATTGTATTTCTTGTATAGCACGTGGTACATGGTCGTCCGGAGAAGTGTCCCCCGGGCTGTCGGACGAGGAGTGCGGCGCGGGGGGCGGCGGCGGCGGCGGGGAGAGTGCGCAGGCGTTGTTGGCGCGCGTGCGGGCGCTGGGCCGGCGCGGGCTCAGGCACGAGTACGACGAGATACGAGCCCGACCGCCCAACGGGACCTTCCATCACTCACAGTTAGTATACTGCACACGTACATATACAGGGTTATGGGTTTCGAATCCAAAACCGTTCAGGGGGTGATTTTCCACATCAAAACGAATAACTTTTGTTCTACGATTTTTGGAAATTCGTTTTTTTTTTGAAAATTTTAAGGTTATATCTCACTGAAAAAAGACGACTGTTTTTGAAAATAAATTCAATTTAAGTTTTTATTGTAGTAGACCAAACTAAAAGAAAGGACATCTTAAGGTCAATGACCTCTAACTCTATGAACCAGCTGATTTTCAAGTACACTTTACACTTAAAATTTTCGAAAACTACTTTGAATTTCAAAAAGTCGTAGAACTAAACTTATTCGTTTTGATGTGAAGAATCACCCCCTGAACGGTTTTGGATTCGAAACCCATAACCATACAGGGTTATGGGTTTCGAATCTGTGACAACATATACGCGTACTGCAACAACATAAACCGTGATAACATTTACTTGTATTGCAACAACATATTATACTGTACACATAATACTATGACAACATATGCTGTGACAACATATACTGTAACAACATTTAGTCGTACTGTAACAACTGTTGGTCACAGGATTTATTTATTATTTATTTATTTATTATTATACTGTGACAACATCTATTGTGACAAGCGCTGCTGCTCTCTTCATGTGTTCCGATCTCTAGCTATGGCTGACCACTTTACATTTACGGATATGACGAAACTATAAGGGTTTCGCCCCAAAAACTTTTTCAACAAAAGTGTAAAAAGCAAGTAATAATACATATTCGCACTTTTGTAATGTAAGCCGACGATACATCAATCTTCCGTTTTCCTAAAACATTACGGAAATAAATAACTCCCATGTGAGACACTCCAGGAAAATCCTCTTAAAGTTTCTTACACTTCTATCTCTGTACACAACTACTTCTATAAAATAGTTACATTTTGCGTATCCCGCGATCAAGACCATTGTAATTTCGTTAAAACGTCGAGATAAGATAATAAATTATAATACACGAATAAGTCCCGGTAAAAATGCATGAATCTGTAATATAAAACGTGTGAATTTAAAAAGTTTACATCAGTAATATTATAGTCATGTCTTACCTGGAACTATACCTATTATTTTTTTAATATTATAAAGGTGAAGAACATTTGAGGAACACACAAGAGGGCTCTTTGTAAAAAAAAACTAGCATTGCATCGCCCTGTGGTTTTACCGGCCGAAGTCCCGATCCCGTTTAAATATAGGGATCAAAATTGTCATGTTACTCCCAACGATTCAATGTAACAACGTATCAAGTTTCTACGTCGGTTGATTAGTTCCGGAGATTGCCTGCTACAGACATGCATCCGAACATTTCCTCTTTATAATATCAGTTTAGATATAGACACATAGCGTGGTAGATAAAACGTTTGGATCTAGGTCTATTGAAGATAAACTCTGGAACTAATGAATACATTTGAAAATGTTTTTGCAAACGGTAATTGTTTAGAAATTACTTTAATTTTGACCAATATTCTATTTCAATATCATTCTTATCTATGAACATAAAATATGAAAATTACAGAGTCTAAAGCATAAAGGAATGAGACAAACCAAAATAATAGAAAATCTCCGGCCAAGAGCGAGCCGGAATCGTTTTATGTGAGCCCTAATATAAATATTTTTTTAACAAAAATACATCATTTGTGAAGATTTAAGTGCCTAGCTACCACGGCTTATGAGATACAGCTTAGTGACATACAGACGGACTGATCGTTGTATAAAAAGGTATTTTTACCCGGCAGAAAGCGAAAGGATTATGTTTTTGCGCCTATCTTGTATGTTTGTAACATTCTTAATTCCCTCGTATTTTCTAAATCACTCGATGGATTTTTACCCTTTGAGTAAAAATCGGTGGAGGGTTTCCTACCCTAAAGAAAAGAATTGACAAATTGACCTGTTTTGACGACCCCTGTGGTGCGTCGGGCGAACGCTCGGTTGCAATGCAGAAGGCTGCGGGTTCGATTCCCGTCGGGTGCAAATATTAATGCTTAAAAATAAAAAATAAATATTTGTATCTGGTCTGGGTGTCTTTCTATGTATAATATGTATGTATTTACAACAGTAAAATATGTAGTAAGTATATCCGTTGTCTAGTACCCATAGTACAAGCCTAGTGCTTAGTTTGGGGCTAGATTACAAGCTGCGATACAAGCTTGTGCTTAGTGTAGAATCGATGTCTGATATATGTAATTTGAGAAATGTCTAATAAGTGTCATAGTTAATATTTTTTTTGTTTTTGAGATTGCGTTGTGTGGAATGTCGTGAAATATTTTTTTTTTTAAATTTATTGTTGATAGGTGAACGCTTGACCACTATCTCACCTGATGGAAAGCGACGATGTGGTCTAAGATGTAGCACGAGTTAAGGGTGACCGACCTACTCGATTCACCCTGACTAAGCACTAACTACACGCGGCGAATATATTTCGCAATAGTTTATAGTCAGCACTAGTATTTAATATAAATATAAGTACTTTAGGTTAATTAGAGGATATTCATTATACTTTTGTAACTCGCAAATAAAGTTTTTTTTTAGAAGACTTTCAGTTAGTTTCCTTAACTCACGCTTACCTAAAAGAAACCTATTCACTCGCGACTTAAAGATTTTTTATTTATTTATTTATTTTCCAATACTGTTGTTTCCAGACTGGCAAGTAACGTAGCAAAGAACCGTTACAAGGACGTGCTATGCCTCGACCACTCGCGCGTCCGACTCTCACAGACCGACCCCGACGACCCCTCCACAGACTATATCAACGCCAACTATGTCGACGGGTACAAACAGAAGAATGCCTATATTTGCACGCAGGGTAAGTTTAACTATAAAGTTATAAAGTATATATGTGTATATATATGTGTGTATAAGTATATATATGTGTATATAAAGTTTTAACTTGTGTGTTTCCGCAATTAGCCCTACTATTGGCCCTTTGTCCGTCATTTTAAGCTGTGGGTTTTCTCACGATGTTTTCCTTCATCGTAAGAGCGATGTTAATAGCGCACATACATTTTTTTTTTTAAAGAAAAACACATTGGTGCGCAGCCGGGATTTAAAACTACTACCTTCGGAATTAAAGTCGGGGTATCTACCACTAGACCAACACCGCTCTTTAAGTTTAACTATAACTATCTGCGGTTGCGGTCAAATTAGATGTCGTCGTTGAGAAAGTGAGATTTGACTGTTTTACCTTTCAGGCTTACGAATTTAAATATCAGGATATTAAATAACCTGTGAATTTATCCAGCTGGTTTGCATACCAAGCTTCGTTACAATTGGTTCAATAGTTTTTGCGTGAAGACATAACAAACATATTCACTCACGTTAATGCTTTCACATTTTTATTATTAGAATCGTAAAGAGCTATAGCCGACGGCGGGTTTTATCAATTTAAAATATATAGGATCGCTTTATACCTTTAGTTTACTGGAAATAAGCAAATCAGTAAATGAAATCAAGCCGGTCAGTATTTATTTCTGGTGAGACAAATCCAATTGAATTGCTTCAAACTCGTGTGTATTTGAACGACTTGAAACCTAGACCTATACATACACGATTCGATTTCAAATACGTCAATAAATGTATACGAAAAAATAAAAGACGTTTTAAAAATACATAACACGTGGACTTTTACGTCGAAAGAGCTTTATTTTAAAAGCATAATGACCGGTTTTGGTCAAATCGGTCGTAAAATCAATGGATGAAATTTACCAGTTACAATTTAATTTATTGTTGGCTGGATTTACGTTTTATACAGAAGTGTTTTCATGACGCCAACGATTTCCACGAATACGGGTATTATCGTAATTGCAACTAGCGGGTCGATACGATTCTAGGTATGCTACGTACGTACACTGATGGAGGGCAGTGTGTCGTTATTAGAAACAGTGCCGAATCTTGAATTTATATTTTTAGTAACGATTTAGGAAATTGTTTTGTTTTGGTTCAAGCTTTATTAGTGACTCAAATTTAACCAGAAAGTATGTGATAATGTAGGGATAGCAACGAATTGACCCGTTTGACCCGTTTTCACTTAGTTACTGCATCAGTCTATGAACCGGAACACCTTTGTGGTGAAATTCTCAGTAAAAGTTACAACTACTTTTTGACTCTTTAATTAACACGGTAAAAGCTCCCATATAAAAGTTTAATTCTCCATTTGTGCCATAAAAATTGGCCCTCTCCGTATGTCCCGAAATAACAAACAAACCAATATGGTAATTTCAGGAGACTAGAGCCCTTCAAGTTTGCTTTTTTTTATATCAAAATATCTTTATCAATTAATAAACATGACAACTTTAATTTAAAGTTTGTTAATGGTTGTGTGCCGCTTGGGTACACGGAACTCATCGGTACCGCTTGACGTGTGCCCCATGGGTACACTGGACTGTTATCGTTTTAAATGTTCTTTAGTATGTACCTAAAATCTGGAATCTTGGCAAAGTCAATAAATAGGTAGATTCTGGGTATCGTTGAGCAATCATCGTGAGGAACACTTTAACTGTAATGCCACCTAACCCGCACTATATATAATTTCTTATTTACAACGTTTACTCAGGTCCTCTTTTAAAAAATTGGCAAATTCTGGGGTAGTTGAGAAATCATCGGAAAGAACACTTAACCGTAGTGTTTGATTGATCGTTATCGATCGAAATTAAATAATTACAATTAAAAAGTTAATTTGGATTACTGTCATGTCTTTAGTCACACTCGCCAGATTAAGACGAATAGATTGACGTAAGAATCATCAAAATCGGTCCACGCGTTTGGCCTCTAGAACGCCACATAGAAACATCCATACATATATACATAGACCGTTAAACACATTACCCTCCTTTGCGTCGCGCAGTCGGGTAAAAAGAAATATAAACAACTTAAAATCAGGTGGTACAATGGGCGGCCTTATCGCTTAAAGCGATCTCTTCCAGGCAACCCTTGGATGGACAAGAAGTAAAGAAAGAGGAAGGGTAGGGTGATTAAATAATATTATTAGTAGTATATAAATATTGCACGACATTACCCACAGCGCAATCTAACCCTAAACTAAGCACTAAGCACATGACGGATATACTACATAATATACTATTTTTTTGTAAAAACATACATATTATACATAGAAAGACTAAGTGCCGTCTATCCCTCGCTTCATTTCTTATCTCCAACCGACTTTCGTCAGGTCCGTTACCAAAGACGTACGGCGACTTCTGGCGCATGGTGTGGGAGCAGGGCACGCTGGTGGTGGTGATGACGACGCGCACGGTGGAGCGCGGGCACGTGAAGTGCGGCCAGTACTGGCCCGCCGCGCCCGGCGCGAGGGACCTCCACGCGGGGCTCGCGCTGCACTGCGACGCGGTCGAACACGACGAGGACTACACCGTCACGCATCTGCTGATGACCGACTTGAGGGTGAGCGAGCGCGGACTATGTGTCACTTGTCGGTACTCTCTGAAATATGGGCTCCTCAGGCTTCCGTTGTTATCTCAGATAGCAGTCATTAGGTCAAGTTAGAGACCTCAAAGGCTGTATCCGTTGCCAAGTTTTGGGGAAATACATTTAAAATTAAATCTTTGATACGAATAAGAAGAACAAACCTCAGGTGATTTGAAAACTCTCAATGGGTGAGCCACAACACTACCCTTTAAGGTAGTCTTAAATTACCTATGGCGGCTTTTGATGCTTGGTGGCGCAAGGGACCCCTTATTGTTACGGATTTGAAGACGAGTCTTTTTTTTTTCGTATAGTGATGTGGCTCACCTAATTTAAGTTTGACCTAACGACTACTTTCAAAGATAACAACCGCGACCGACTGGTTAACGTGCTTTCCGGAGCACGGATGAGCCCGTGAATTTTTTTTTTCTAAATACTATCGGTCACCTATCCAAGTAACGATGTCACGACTACTGGATATGAACTCATCATATCGCTGCGGCTGGCAGTATATGAGTGACCGAGACGCGGTGTATGTGTGTGTCGCAGACGGAGCAGACGCGTCGCATCTGGCACGGGCAGTACAAGCGCTGGCCGGACTACGGCGTGCCGGGCGGCGGCCGCGCCGCGCCGCTGCTGCGGTTCCACGCGAGGGTCAGGCGTGCGCAGCATCAGGCCAGGCTCGAGTCAGTACATTCTCTCATTTATTCATTAATACTTTATTGCACCAGACACATAAGTTTTACAAATATATTTCTATCTGGTCTGGGTGTCCAACTATGTATAATATGTATGTATTTACAAACAAAAAAGGTATAATATGTATTATATCCGTTGTCTAGTACCCATATTACAAGCCTAGAGCTTAATTTGGGGCTAGATTGCGGTGTGTGTAATGTCGTGCAATATTTATTTATTTTAAATATGTATTACAACGGCATAAACTTAAAACTAGTGTGGTACGATGGGCGGTCTTATCGCCTAAGGGCTATGTCTTCCAGGCAACCATTGTAAGCTAATTAATGAATAAATACTTTATTACACCAGAAACATAAATTATACAAATAGGTATTACAACGACAAAAACTTAAAACTAGTGTGGTACGATGAGCGGCCTTATCGCCAAGGGTAAAGTCTTCCAGGCAACCGATGTAAGCTTCTTCATATTCATATACTACTACTATTCTTATTCTTCCTGTTCATTTCACTCTTCTCTCTCTTCATATTGACAGTTTGAAGAGTTATAGTGTGAAGAGTGATAATACTGACTAGCGACTGATGTGCTAACAGCCGAATATATAAACGGCTTTTAAACTTTGAGGGGTAGTTAAATAATTAAGCAGCTTCATAAATCAATATCAATATTTATTAAGTTTAAATTTTAAAGTATAACTTAAATTTTAAGTAGCGTTTACAACTGTAAGACTGATTTACGCTAGACCCGCGGCTCAGTAGGTAGATACGTGCCTTTACTCTCTTATCTGTGGGTATTCCACCACGTTTCATGGCACGCGCGACCAGTACCTACAATGAATAGTGTAGTAGTCCCGTTTACACTGCAATTGCTGTGAGTTTGATGCGCGTAATTAGGCAGACCCGTGCTTATTTCAAGAATATTGGCTTTAACCAATACAGAATATTGAAAAACAATAATCTTTTGTTGTTTGTTAGATATTAACTTACGCTCACATCCAATTTTTTACGTTAATCCAATTTTTACACGTGAGATCCTATACGGTTTTCTATTCTAAGTTAATCTGTTATAATTGCTGTTGAATCTCCGAATAAATAAATAAATGGAATGCCTTTGAGGTATGGCAAATTGAAACTGTGACATACTTAAATATACCTAAAACGTATATAATGAGCATGTAACATGTGTTTCGTTCCAGTGTGGGCGACGCGTGGGCGGGCCACAGTAGAGGGCCGCCGATAGTCGTACATTGTTCCGCTGGGATTGGACGGACGGGTAAGATTCACTCACACAGTATTTATTACATCTACATTTGTTACCCCGCTCTGCCTATATGTTACCTGACCTGATCAGAACCACGATGTAACATGCTTCCCTAAACGATACCTTATTTTTACTCTTAAGTTGAAGACACTAAGTAGTAATTTTGATTCTTTAGTATCTAGCTAAAATATCTGCTTTTTAAGATTTCATTGAGTCCAAATACAAGTCTAGATAATGAGTTTCTATAGCTTCCTAGGGTGACCTTGGATATCAGCTGGTCCTTCAGTATTTAAATATCTGCTCATCAAGATAATTTCATTGAGTTCAAATGTCATGTGACTGTTTTGTTGAGATAATGGGTTGCTGTAACCTGCTACTGGCACTTTACAATCACCTGATACTTCAATATTTAAAATATCTGCTCATCCAGATGATTTCATTAAGTCCAAATGCCTTACGACATTCTTGTTTTGATCTTCCTCCTAACGTCTATTCAATATAGACTGGGCCTCACTACTGGGGCTCGTGACCCATAAGAAAATTAACTTCTCACGCAAAATGTTGCGCCATCTGTTCCGGCTTTCAGTAATATGAACTGCTTCGGCAACATACATGTTGAGAGTGGTGCGAATTTGTTCCGTCCAGCGCATCGGATCTTGCCTCCCTCTAGATCTCTTGCCGTCCATTTTCTTGGTAACTACTAGTTTTTGGAGGTTGTCACTTGGTTTTCAGGCAAAAAACTCAAAAATCCTTTTCAGGCATTTGTTGGATAATAGCCTCTGCTTTTCGTCTAGTTTGACTTCTTCGTGGATCGATCGATCGGTCCTAGACACAGTCCAACAGATACGAATAATTTTCCTCTAGCACCACATATCAAATGCGTTACTCTGTTCCAGCTTTTAATGCCCACGTCTCCGCCACATTTTTGTTCTGTTTTGATAACGACACACTATTACATACACACACGGAGTCTTATAGCACCCCTCTTTTTTCGTCCGGAGCAGGGGAAACATCTTTGGATTGTCACATAACTTAATGTGTATAATGTATACGTATCGTATGTGTATGTGTAGGTACGTTCCTAACGCTGGACATCTGCGCGTCGCGCCTGGCGGCGGAGCGCGCCGTGGACGTGCGCGGCACCGTGGAGCGCATCCGGGCGCAGCGCGCCTTCTCCATACAGATGCCGGACCAGTACGTGTTCTGTCACCACGCCGTGCTCGAGTACGCGGTCAGTACTCTACTCTACTCTACTCTACTCTACTCGACTAGCCTACTGCTCCACTACTTACTCACCTACTCCGCTTGCTCAGTAACCCAAAGTGGAACTAGACCTCCGAAACGAGAGTCTTCTATCGCTGTCCTGTGCCATCACCGTTGGAGCCATCGACACTAGGTGCTTTGTGATTTTTCTATCAAAAGATCGCTCTTGGGCTCGACATTCTTGTCGCTCTCCGATCCCCTTCACACAAATTATCGGTCACCCATCCCAGTAATGACCGCGCGAAGCGTTGCTAAATCTGCACGATCGTTCGAGATCCGCAGATGCAGCCGACCGACGAGCTCCTCATATCATATCTGAGTGTTCAACATGTAATATTGTATCGTTCCAGGCGATGCACGGGTACCTGGAGCCGGCCGACCTGACAGGGTTCGACGATGAAAACGACGAGGAATCGGAATGAAGGGTGTCTCGTTCCCTCGTGCGGCGTGCCGTCTGCAGTCTGGTGTGAGCGGCCGTCGCGGGCGGACGTGCGCTCGCTCGCACCACTCTCGTGTTCAGAGTGGAAACTTATATTCGACTGTGCCGTGTTTTTATAAGGCTGCGCTTTTGCGACCCAAAATTGGTATGCGTTTTTTTAATTTATAATTATTGAATCGAAATATTGTCGAAGTTGTGAATACGTACGGACGTTTTAACGCATGTGTTGTTGGAAATGTTGGTGTAAATGGTATACTCTATGTGACGTTGTTCGATAAGTTGATGATTATACAGTAAGGTCGCATAGCGCTGCTGCTGGTTAGGAGATCTACTGACGTTGAGTTGTATACAAACATAGATATATTTAGACAATACGTATGTTTGTATGGGTAATTCAATCTTGTGGCCTCTAAGAGATCACCTCGCACTTAATCAAACTACTCTGTTAACGGCTTTACTCTCAAATGTTACTAAAAGAAAAAATGTCCTAAAACGACTGTTACTTTTGACAGCCATAGCCCGTATTCTCGTATTTAATGAACAACAATACAGGAATACGGGCTCGGAACACGCTAAATACCACATATCAGAGCGAATTTTTTATTTACTAAAGGAAATTGGAAGTTATAAAGCCGAATTCGTTTGTACTCCGCGATTGAATGCAAATAAAAAAACCCTACTTTGTTTGAATTTCCTGTGGCAAATGAATAATTAAGCGGGTTTCAGTGTGAATCGTACATTAGCGAAGGTTTCTTTTAGGAACTATTTGTGGCCTTTAGCGGAGCATTGCATGAGCGTCGCCGTCGTTCCTTCTACGGAAATTGTCGTAAAATAACGTCAACTAAGTCCTTTTACGTAAAGTAAAATATGCTGTAAACAGAACCTCAAACGTAACTATTTATTTGCATTACGAAAATCAATGTAGCCAAAAAATTATGTTTCATTTGTAATTTTAATTATTTATTAGGTAATTCTTTATTTATTTATATTTTAAGGAGTATGGCTGTGTGAAGTTTTTGTCTTGTAGTTTATGTAGTTGTATTTTTATTTCGATTTGTCAGTCATTTCGCGTCTGGATCGTTCTTTTTTACTGTTTTTTAACTAAATTAATGAGAAATGTTTGGATACTATTATAATATGTTGTGGTGCTGGTAGGCTAACATGTCATTCGTCACGTTCACATCGGGGTACAGGCTCATAGTGTAAACCTCGCCACTGTACTTCATACTTTTTATAAATCATATTTGAGTTTTAACCCTAAAAGAAAAGGTACAAAGCGCCACTGCCCCAAACCGTTGTACCGTGTGTATACTATTATTATGAATTACCTGTCGTATAATAGCGAATAAGTCTTGTTTATTTTTACCGTTTCTCAACTGTCCAATGATACGATACGCTGTTGGAATAAGTTCAGGGATCACAGATGACTAATTGTTTGATACAATTTTATGACACATTTTTGTTGTGAGTGTGTCATAACATAAATGAATTATTAACAAATACGTGAACGTATAGCTAAAATATTGAAATTGTTTAGGCTTACTGCAAAGAATGTCGCGGATATGGCCACGCACGCGAGTTTACCCTATAAATTGCTCATGAATCCGCATGACACTAAAACCGCCCTAAATGATGTAAATGCGGTAGTTCATTTTTTTATTGTATCGGGACTGTTAAGTTGTAAGTGGCAGGGGTTTGCACATTTGAGCCAAAGACCCAGTATATCACAATGTTAACTCAGTGTGTATAATAAAAAATAACATGTAACTGTCGAAGCCCATCTCGATTAATCATTAATAAAATAAATCTAGGCGTCGTTATAACGAATTATAATTATAAAATTAATATTTTACATAAATAGACTGAATAATATATGCTCCAAAATCTTAGGTACGAATTGTACGAGTATTGCTCGTGTGTTCAGATGAGGATCATATTTTGATTTGTAAACTTAAGGGTGCGTTATACGGGGTCAGTTTTACTAGCTCGTTCACTGGGTTCGTGAGGTCACTCCAGTGGCCACTTTACCTCTGAAACTAGTGTCAAAGTTATTGTTACTGATGCCATATATTATTTTAAACTAACATGGTTTGTACTGACATATTTCACGGTGGAAACGTCGAGGATAGAGAATTTAAAAATTACAATTACGCGGATAAGACCCGAAAAAATGTTAATATCAGTACAAATCGTGTAAGTTTAAAAAGTTAACATTTCGTGTCATAGCTAAAGTTATTGAAAAGCGGGATATGTGCTTTTATTTTTGTGGACCTCGTTTTTAAATAATTTTTAACTTACTGACCCCACGGAACGCGGCAAGTTGAGAAAATATGAAATAATGGAATTCAGATATAAAATATTTTAATGTGACAATAGAAATTTATTATTATTTATTTTTAGATATGTACGCACACATATCTAGAAGTTCAAACAGATTCATCCGTTCAGGTGGCAACACCGTACTGCGGTTTGACCAATATTAAAGACGCATTATCACGCCAATGAGCTTGCACCGTTGCTGCTAGTGGTATAAAGTACGAGTCAGTGATGGGTCTCATAAAAGCAGTTGTTTAACATGTACCTTCTTTTATTTATCATGGCTCAAAAAAACGAAGATTTAGTTTAAAGTGAGAGCGAGATATATATAAGAGAGAAAGAACAAATTTGGACACCATTTAGTTAGAACAAAGTGCTGTTATGGTTAGGTTATTTTTATCTGTTGTAAGCACAAAAACTCCAACTATTCACTTACTAACATAACACAACTTCATGCGACATCTGCGTAAACTCGTTTGCGTGATAATGCGCCTTAAACAGAGGAATATTGTATTTAGAATCGCCGTCCTTCACGTAACTGACATATCGCTATAGACGTCTTCTCTATATTTATTTCTTTATAAAATTGTCTGTCTGTATGGTCGAGAATCTCTTAAATCCACCTCTGCTTTACTAGTGATGTTACTCTAGAGAAATACTTCCGTAACCACTTTCAAATTGATATTTATATAGTCAACTGAAATATCAGAAGGAAATAATCGATGGGATCGCGAATGGTTAAGAGTGAAATCCTGGAGTTTTCGTGTTTCTCTGTTGGGAAGTTTAAAACCGAGTTTGTGATGTTTTAAAGTCGGTTTCGAATATAGGCACTGTACGAAGCGTGCCATAGTAGAGGACACGTTTCTGTTCAAGGCGAAGCGTCTGGGTGTGGCCTTTGACTGTTCCCATAAACAATATTGTTAAGTTCACTAATAAATAAAACAATGCCAATGGAAAACTCGAGGATTACCCTCTTAAGAAGTTGCTGTATCGATGTAGTCCACTTTGTTAAAGTATGACAATAGTCAAGTCCACTTTCTCATACTATTTGCAGAATATCTTAATCGTACCTACATTAAAATGGACTAAACGTCAATAATTAATGAAGGAATTAATGAAGCTTTTGAAGTTCTAATTTGTTTCTACTTTTTAAGAAAAGAATGACGATCGAAACAGCAGACAATCGAAATAAAAACAAAAGACGATCATTTGGGATAAACATCTTAACGAAGAATGTAAAAATAACTTGGAGTATTTTAAAGAAATCTACTACGAATTATTATATTCATATCAATTTGAATGAAGATATCTTTAACATAATAGCAAATTAACTAGTTTTCCTACAATTTAAATATAAATTAATTATTGTTAATCCGGAGCATCTGTTGGTTCTTATATCTGTAAATATTCTAATTATTTTCTGTTTTAAAATCTAAATTAAAAACCCATGTGACATATGTGTGAAATAAAATAAAACTTGTAATATATTTACGACTCTTTTATTTATACTATACAAAATAAGTAGACACATACGGAATACAGATAGAAACAGAAAAGAAAAATGATCATATATTATACGTCAGTCGGCTATTACTTAGTAATTAATAATTAATTATATTTTTATTTTTTAAGTGCTTAAGCCCGCACTGGGCGTTCATAGAACTATTTTTAATGAAAAGATATATTCACAAAAACACAGCGCACGGTCTACGTCAGGCAGGATTCGAACCTGCATCCAATCCGGGGAATGAGACTTAAACCTTTAGTCCACCGACGCGGTGACTCATACGCCGAATTATCGCTTCAATATCTTTTCAATTAACTACAACTTAGGCATGCCTTCTCATTAAAAATAGTTCTAATTAATAGATACTAAAATATAATCATCTATTTTAGTATCTATTTAGATCATGTGGGAATTTTCATCCTAATCCAATCCAGCCTACAACCACACATTCCGAATTACAGCTGTCTACCATATGCAGTTTAGGTGTGCATTGATCTATCAGTCAGTCAGGCATTTCATAGATATCTTCTTATACCTATATAAAAATTAATGCCTATTTTGCGTTGTCACGGCATCACGCCTAAACGGCTGGACCGATTTCGATAATTCTTTTTGCGTTGTGTTTGTTACGATCAGGAGGATCTTTTGCCAATTTTTTTTTAATTCTGTAAAAATACTTACGCCGGTGAAACCGCGGAGCGCAGCTAGTAGATAATAAATAAGGCGCTTTAGCACCTCCGACTAGTATCCTTAGAACCTTGGATCTTTTGCCTCGTAGGCGTTAGGCAAGTACGATTCAAGACGTAAATAGCCGAGCACCTCACATTATCTGTCTACACAATACATAGCAAGTTCATGCGGCCAGCACTGGCACCGCTAGGAGTAATAGCTTATGCATGAGACCGTTCGATTTACTAGGTGACCCGCTAGCCTTCCAAGCCTATGTGGTCGTAGTCTAACTGTTCAGAGGTATGAAAGGCAAAAAATAATACACATCACTTTATTTATCTAACTAGATGTTATTGCAAAATATTGATCAAAATAAATACTATAAGGTACATTAAAATTAAAAAATTAGTAAAGTAGTATAAATTAGGTTAGAAATTAGAAATATCTCAGTTCTCAACGGTACCTTCCTTGGTATGGTAGCATACCAAGGAAGGTACGGTGGCGGTATTGTGGCATTTTATTACTTTTACAATAATGGTTAGACCTATACAAACTTACCTAGTGATAAATTCTATAAGTACTTTATTCAACCTAAATAAAACCTTATGTACTGTACTGTAATTAGGAAGATAAGTTATTACTTATCTTCCTAATTACAGTACAGTATCCGTGCTACCATGATCGTTTCTCTTTGTTTTGTCGTCTTTTGTCGCTCAAAAAAATAAAGTAAATTTAAATAAAAAAACTGACTACTTACTTAAAAACCACAGATATTTTTTTTTAGTTTTTTTTTTTATAATTTCTTGTTTTTTATTATACTATTATTTTTTTAGTTGAACGATTTAGCGGCGACTTAGCGCCGACTTATAAAAGAGATCATGGTAGGGCGGAATGTTACGTGACGGATTCTATAAAGTCACTCCATTGAAACTTAGTCTTAACAAAATAAGGATTTATTTTAATTATTATAACTTACTTAATAAACCTATAAAATATCACAATAAATTAACAAGAAAATGGTATAATTATTTTTAAATCAACCTATTTATTAAATGTCAATTTATAAAAACAGTGTATGATTCTATTGACTACTTAATTACGCTTATTAATTCATATCTTTATTACAGGAATATTACAAGCAAAAATATACTAGTGTTGTCCAGCTAGGCTAGCATGACAGCACGAGAAACATTTTGTCGAATCGACATAGGTGAAGATTTCGTCTCTCTCGTAGTTTGAGAAACATAAAGATTCCGTCTTCCTTTCTCGTCGACGTGTGACGAATAATTCTCGTACTGCCATGCTAGCTTGGCAGGGGCATTCTAGCTTATACACATTCCGACAGAAACGAAAAAAGTTGCGGTGCGAAGATCGCAAGTTGAGTTCTCACCGAGTGAGAGGACCTCAAAGTATATTCCTTTCTCAGGGTAGAGATACAACACGATTTAAACCAAACAATGACTTTCATGTTTCTATTTTTTTAATGCTCAAGGCATATTCAACTTAAAAATATTTTTCGCAAGAATATATATTTTCAAAAAATCCCCATGACACGATTCGAACCTATGCCCCCTCACTAACTAGGCGAGTGTTTTAACGACTGAGCTACATATGATTCCTGTGCACTATCATTTCAATTCAACATCGCAAAAACAGAAGTTATTTTTTTATTATTTATAAGTACAAGAAGAGTTAAATCTTACGGTTAAGTTTCTTGTAGTTTTGGCCCTTAAGTATTGATTATCCACATTTATCAAAATTGTAATAATCTACAAATTATAATATTAGCAATATCGTTCTACATCTTTGGAATTGTGATTGTTTAGCTTAGGCATATCTTAATATCTTGCTTCAACTAATATTATAAATGGTACGAGTTTTGCCTTATCTACTATAACTTTCGTGGGTGTACCGCTGTACCCGCAAGGTAGGTTAAACTTTGAATTAGTTATCTCTATACCATGGTCTCTTATAAGTCGGACGCTAATTCGCCGCTATATCGTTCAACTAAAAAAAATAATCCAAGAAATATCATATTAAATAATACCAACCAAAAAAAATGAAAAAAAAATTAAGTATAATATTAGATTAGATTAGATAAAACTTATTGTACCAAAAAAATACAAAACAAATTACCTACAGCTAATTATAATAAAGGTACAATGGGCGGTACAAAGGACGATATAACGAAGAGAAACGCTCACGGTAGGGCGGTAGGTCCACCTATTTTATTTTATTTCTTATCGGTTGTAAACCGATTATGGCCATTTGGAAATTAGCCAGTGTCAAGTAGTAATATAATGCAAGTTATAATTTGCATCGAAAAAGTCAAGTCGTCATAGTTAAAGTCTAATCTAGGGAATCATTTGTAAACACGGCGGCCATTTACAAATATTGTACTTGAAGTTTTGGAGATAACGCTAAAGTCCATGTTTTGCACCGATAATCACTTTCATTCCACTTGTACACCTTCACGAAACAAATTAATATGCCCCCGATATTAAACAATTTTTACGCCTTTGAACTGGGTTTCACAAAAATGGAAATGTAGCAACACATCTCCTCGACGCGTTCCCGCCAAAACTCCAGGTAAACCTAGGCAGTTAGACCTCTAGCTCCCCTGTGAGCATGTGATTAGGAGTAGAAGGTGAGTACGGAGGTGTGGTTCCCGCGTACGAACAGCATCGGCGGCAGGTCGCGGGACATCACCTCCAGCCACGCCATGTACAGCGGGGCCGACACCGAGCCCTGCGACAGAACACGACGTGTTACCGTGTGCAAACAACTTTGTATTACCAGAACTACAATGCACACGAATAAATTAAAAAGGGTTCCGCTACATCGAGTTTACTGTCCCTTTCTAACAGTGTTATTAGAAAGGAACAGCATGCTTTAATGTAGCGGAACACTTTTTAGTTCTACGTAAGCATGCAGCCCCTTTCTAATAGTGTTATTAGAAAGGAACAGCATGCTTTAATGTAGCGGAACACTTTTTAGTTCTACGTAAGCATGCAGCCCCTTTCTAATAGTGTTATTAGAAAGGAACAGCATGCTTTAATGTAGCGGAACACTTTTTAGTTCTACGTAAGCATGCAGCCCCTTTCTAATAGTGTTATTAGAAAGGGACAGCATGCTTTAATGTAGCGGAACACTTTTTAGTTCTACGTGAGCATTTTAGTTTTAGTAATATAACTTTTATGGGCTCTAGTCTCTATATCGCCACATCATTACCGGCGAAGAAATACATCCTCGAGACGAGAAGATGCGGGAAGCGGGGCGGTACGAAGATACGCATTAAGTAAAATTCAGTGCCTTCGGTGGTTGTGAACCTTCGTTTTAGTTGTTTTTGTGAAATGGCACATAAAATACTAGCTGCGCCCCGCGGTTTCACCCGCGAAGATCCCAATCCCGCGGGAATATCGGTATAAAAACTAGCTTATCTGTTATTCCAAGTCCTAAGCTACCTACATTTCAAGATTCATCGCAAGCGGTTCGGTTGTTTTGTTCAATAACCGAACCGTTTTTTTTTTTAAATAAAATTTATGGTCCAGGTATCTCAAGTCGTATTTAGGCTGTGCATCATCCCCCGGCGTCATACAGCAAGTGGGGTAGGTCGTCGATCAGCGATAGTTACCTTCCTCGGCATAGGGAGCGACATGACGACGAGGCTCGCGTCTCTGGAGTTGTGCAGCAGCAGCTCGCGGAGCCGCAGCTGCCGGTTCGTCTTCTCGCTAAGCGTCAGCAGCTCCGTCTCGCTGATGCAGCATTCTGGGGGGACGGCGGATGAGCAGATGTTAGCGGAAGACCAGATGAGGGCACATCAATCAGTGTTATGTCAACGGAAGGCGATCGGAATGGTGCCGTGGGCGTAGGGCTGTTGTTCCTTCACAGAACGAAGGTCATGGTTTTACCAATAAACTAAACACATTCTGCTGCGTCTCGCAAAGGTAATGTAGGACGTCCTCAGGCACGTTGGAGTGACGATTTGCGCAAGACGGCTGGCACAAACTGGATGCGAGAAGCCGAAAATAGATCTAAGTGGCGTGCAATTGGAGAGGGGTATGTCCAGCAGTGGACTGCAACAGGCTGATGATGATGATAATAAAACACATAATAATAGGGGTTAAAGTATGAAATTGCCGTTTTATTGCAATAGGTTCTTTGAATTGACATAGAATCTTAATGGTTTGAGGTTTTCGAATGAAACTTTTTTCAAATGGTTTCTGTGATGTTCTTTTTTTAAAAAATGTGAAACATTTGAATATCGACTTTCAATTGTTTTTGTTATTCAATTTAGACAAGAAAGATGGATACTGCGAAAATTCGAGTGATTTTTGAATACGAGTTCCGACGCGGAACTAACGCGGCAGAAACAGCCCGCAATATCAATGCTGCGTTTGGAGAGGGGTCTACTAATGAACGCACCGTGCGATTTTGGTTTAAACGCTTTCGTGATGGAAATTTCGACTTAAAGAACGAGCCACGAGGAAGACCGCCCACACAGGTGAATAACGATGAATTAAGAGAGATAGTGGAAGCCGATCCTAGTCAAACTACCCAGGAATTAGCGGCATGGTTTAACGTTACCTTACCCACTTTATTGACTCACTTGCGGCAAATCAATAAAATAAAAAAATACGAAAAATGGGTGCCTCATGATTTGACTGATCTGCAGAAAGAAACGCGTGTTGAAACTTGTGTTGCCTTGTTGAACCGGTACAGAAATGAAGGAATATTGGATCGAATTGTAACATGTGATGAAAAGTGGATTCTTTATGATAACCGGAAAAGAAAAATGCAATGGCTGACCCCAGGTCAAATGCCACAACAGTGTCCTAAAGCAAAACTTACCAATAAAAAGGTAATGGTAACTGTTTGGTGGTCTCAGCATGGTGTTATTCACTATAGTTTTCTTCGATCTGGTCAAGCAATTACGGCAGATGTCTATTGTGCCGAACTCCGAACCATGTTGACAAAACTAGCAGTAAAACAGCCCCGACTCATGAACCGATCTTCACCATTATTGCTCCACGACAACGCGAGACCTCACACAGCACGAGAAACCATTTTGACCCTTCAGGAACTGCACTTAGAAACCATTCGTCATCCTCCGTATTCACCAGACCTTGCTCCAACGGACTACCATTTTTTTCGTGATTTGGACAATTATCTACGTGACAAGAAGTTTTCTTCCCAGGAGGCAGTACAAAATGCTTTCACACAGTTTGTGCAGTCTAGATCGTCGGAGTTCTATCGCAAAGGCATTAATAACCTTCCCATTAGATGGCAGCAATGTATAGATAATAATGGCAACTATTTTGATTAAATAAATTTGTTAAAAATTTAAAAAATAAACAATTAAGATTTTTAGTACAAATCGGCAATTTCATACTTTAACCCCTAATATTATTGAAATTCAACTTTTTTTCAGTTTTAACCGCACGGTGTTTATTATTATATAGCAATATTTCACCGCTTCAAGTTTCGAAACCTTACCAAGTCACTTCTTCAGAATAGTACCCTAAGGAGAGAGCTATTTATTGCTCTCTTTCTGAACTTCAGTGAACTGTTCTGTTCCAGAATACAGATGAGAAATCTACATCATATTATTTTTAATTAGGTACCGACCTACTGAAAAAAAAAACAACAATATGCTTCACTATACTTAAAGATCATCAGAAAAAAGTAGCCCAAGTAATACTGCTGGTTACAGCTGGAATAAATTCAAAAGCCACTCACCAGGATCGGCGGAGCTATCAGTGAATTTCCTAGTGATATCTTCGAACATCTTCCTTGTCTCCGGCTGCGGGGCTTCCGTGATGTCCTGCACCATCGTCAGCGACGAGTAGTCTATTCGAAACTTAGATAGGAGGTTCGCCATACTAGAAAATACATATTAATCAAGTAAATACACAAGTAAGTGCATTGCATAATATGTCTTTTTCAAATAGAAACAGAAGTTTGACAAATAGTTGAACTGCGATAATCCGAAAATGGTTTTGCAAGGCGGTGTCGTATATTTGAATTTTTGCGGATTATGAGATAGGCAGTTATGGAAAATATGTTAGTATGGTCGTTTGTTTCACTCAATTATCTAAGTCTTAGATTGGAGTAAAGAGTAGTCACCTATTATGGGCTCCAGCTACAAACCAATTTTCTTTGCAAGCAGCTTAATGAGCTTAGCAAAGTGTTAGCGTGAAGGAGCAACAAATATACAAACCAATACACCACACTTTCTGTTCCTCTACCCCTAGAAATTGCTTCTTGATTGACGCAATGTTAGCCAATCGCAATACCAAAGCCCAAGAAAGATACAGGAGTAGCGACTCATAACTAAATCTGTACACGAATAATGTGGCCTATGTGATCACGGCAGCAGAATGGTCAGACAATACTCACTTCCTCTCCTCAAGTTCCATCTCATGGTGTCTGTTAGCCAGCGCGAAGATCCTCAGCTTGCAGTTGGCCCACGTGGAGCGTTGTGAGATGATGTACGGTAGCAGGATGGTCAGACCGCCATCGTCGTACAGCCACCACACGTCTAACGTGCCTGAGGTCTGAACCAAATCACACCATAAATATGGGAGACAGTACATTCTGAACGCGCAAGGAGTATATTGCATAGAAAGCTCTTAAATGGTGTTTAGAAACAAAATTTTTCCACTCATATTGTAATTGTTCACTGCGTGCTTTCCGAATAAAATAAAATAAAAATAAATAAATAAAATAATAATGGAGTCTTATGTGTACCACGACATGGAGTACGTAAGTAGGTAGGTATTTCCCGCCAGTAGGTATTTATTTTTAGAATAAAGGCGGCGTAGCCTACCTACTAAAGTATTTTTGTACTATGACCAAGTAACGCGATTAAAAGGTCATATATCCATCAGTGATCGATCATCAGACACAGAAGCGGTTATAACCGCCTTTAACCCGCTTTCTGTTCTAAGTAATCTCTAGTAATCTCTAATTGACGCCAAAATGGGACATGTTTAAACTCCTAAGTGCTTATTTTGTAACAAATAAACGTGACTTTGACCTGCCCAAAAGTTTATGCAGCTTCTTAAAATGGACTTGCTAATAGGAAATCGAACGTCAGTGTACTACACCGATGTTTCTTTTGGACTTGTTACTTTTAACAAAAAAACCAGTACAATAAACATATATAGGTACCTGATGGAATATTTTTGGAAGGACAAATATTCTACCATAACAATAATACCTACATATTTGGAATTGTCAATAGATATGTGTGTTCAAGTGGTGGTTTCTCAATTCATTGTAACTGTTATGTATGACCTATTATATTAACTAATTGTCTGTTATTCAAAATGTAATATCCAAAAAAAAACATTGACTACTCGTCAATAACTTTTTATTCAACCAACATCCAAAAAAGGACTTCAGGTTTCGAATTTTCCGAAAATATGTAGGATGTTTTTATTTTGTACATGTTACCGGATTTCATCGCCACCGTCCGAGGTCTGCTGTGGCATCCACCGCTACTAGTTGCTATTTACTGTCAAAAACATATTTCGTATTCTACATTGCTGCTTTGAAGTGATCACCGGTAACAACCACGTTACGTCAAAGCAGCAATGTACTGCAACTTTGCAACTACTAGCGGTGGATGCAAATTATATGATCGAGTTGATTCTTTTGGCAATACAAATGTATAAAAATTCTACAGACACATTCTGCGCTACCATTATCGTTTGTCGTTGCTTTGTCGTCCTTTTGTCGCTCAAAAAAATAAAGAAAATTTTAAATAAAAAATACCCCGACTACTTTTAAAAACCACAGATGATTAGTTTTATTTTATCATATTATGTGTTTTTTTTAGCTGATCGATAACACGGCGACTTCGCTACGACTTATAAGACATCATTGTAGGGCGGATTATTATAAGTCTAACATCAGTATTGATCTAGACTCTAGATTATAGAATGACAAATGTTAAATGTCTATGTATTGATATTTTTTACTTACTTGTTTTCTTTGGAATATAGACATCTGAGTGAGCTGATCCTTCGATATCTCGATGCCGTTCGAAGTGTTGTAGATGATCTGTCGATGCATGTCGTTCTTTCTGTTTCTCTTCCTCTCTTTGGTGCTGTCCTTGCCTTCCGATATCGTGAACGAACGTGATGTTGTGAGGGTTAGAATATCTGGAGAAACAGTATAAATTCCAGCGGGGCAATCTCGACTAAGAGAAATTTCGACTATTCTTAATAACTTGGGTAGAAATTTATGAAATCGCTTTTGCGCTATCCGATCCTAGATGGCACTTTTTGAAATAAAGTAAAATGCAGAAGTTATTAAGAATAGTCGAAATTTCCCGAAGGTGAGATTACCTCTGTAAATAATAAACCCAATTTAGCTTTTCAGAATTTAAGAATTTAGGTCATTATAGTCAAAGCAGACCTAGCGTCTATTAGAAGGAACTTTAATTTTCTCGTAGTTGAAGTCAAAAATGATCCTGACTCAAGACTTCGATTTTCGATATTATTTTATTTCGTTGAGACAAAGCAGAACGATTATGTTGTGCCGGACTCACGTTACTTGGTAAGGAGAACTTGGCGGAGTTTGAAACTTGTTTCATTGCCGTTTGCAATCATTTAGCGTACGCTACATCCCAGATCATTTTTTTTCGTGGAGTATGTTGAAATATAGTGGTGATATCAAAAGGATCTATCTATACTGACTAAGCAAAGGTTTCCCTAACATCCTTCTCAGCAGCCAGCAGTCCTGGACTAGATTTGGCCAATCTCCGTGAAATGCATCAAGATCGTCGTGTGGGATGGAACAGGTGAACAAAACAAAATATACTGACTGGTCAAGTTATGTCTGGTGGAAAGATTCTGATCAATTAGCGTGTGCTACATTTCATGCCACTTGTCACTTACCATCCGATGCGATAAAATGTGATATGTACGGGGTACTGACTGGTGAAGTTATGTCTGCTGGAAAGCTTCCGATCATTTAGCGTGTGCTACATTTCATACTACTGATCACTTACTATCTGATGCGATAAAATGTGATATGAACGGGATACTGACTGGTGAAGTTATGTCTGCTGGAAAGCTTCCGATCATTTAGAGTGTGCTACATTTTATACCACTGATCACTTACCATCTGATGCGATAAAATGTGATATGAACGGGATACTGACTGGTGAAGTTATGTCTGCTGGAAAGCTTCCGATCATTTAGCGTGTGCTACATTTCATACCACTGATCACTTACCATCTGATGCGATAAAATGTTATATGAACGGGATACTGACTGGTGAAGTTATGTCTGCTGGAAAGCTTCCGATCATTTAGCGTGTGCTACATTTCATACCACTGATCACTTACCATCTGATGCGATAAAATGTTATATGAACGGGATACTGACTGGTGAAGTTATGTCTGCTGGAAAGCTACCGATCATTTAGAGTGTGCTACATTTTATACCACTTACCATCTGATGCGATAAAATGTGATATGAATAGGATACTGACTGGTCAAGTTATGCCTGCTGTTTGGCTGCGAGTCCTGCGGCGAGGAAGCTGGCGCGGACGCGGGCGCGGGCTTGGGCGTGCGGATGTCGAGGTCGGAGTCTGCGTGCAGGATGTGAGCGCGGCGCACGCGCAGCGACCCCGACCCCGACGACGTGGCGGTGAGCGAGACGGCGCTCGCCGCCACCTCGCCCTCTCCCTCGCACACCGCCCCGTAGTCCAACCCGCCGGCCACGCGCAGCATGCCCACTGCCAGCCGGCTCTCGAACGCCGCACTGGACGAAACAAATCTATCTTAAGGAAGAACTTTCAACACCGATGTGAAGATTTAGCAATTCTCTTAAAAGTTTCCTCTTTCAACGCCTTTAAGCGACTTTTGGCCGACAGGATAATGCCTCAGGCTTTGAAATAACCCATTTTTTTACCCCCAATAGATGAGCGTTTGACCACTAACTTACCCGATGGTAAGTGATGCTGATGATATGGTCTAGTATGTGAAACACTTATCCAGAAAAAGGAAGACAGCAATACATTATCGATAGATTTGGTACCTTGCAATTGCCCAGACGAATCTTTACTAATACAGAACAATAAGATCCAAGTGGCCGAGTGGTCGAGGCACTATATAGGGTATTGATCCACTGACGCGAGTTCAAATCTCAAATCGAATTTTTGAAGATGAAATATTTTCAGTAAATAAAAAACAAATTACGATATAAAAAGATCCAATTTCAATATTTTTGTGTTTGTCATCATAATCCATATCCAACCATATACCCAGTTTATTCGATACGTTATATTGCTTTGATTTAAGGAAAACGTGAACAAACCGGAATGTTTTGTAAACAAGCGATTCATAAATAAACCTACCTATGGCACAGCATAGCAATTCTAATCTTGACGTACCCCAGAGAACCGAGAGAAGTTTATTCAACCTTGGTTTTTAGTAAAAACATAGATATGTAGATTGAAAAGGATTCCAGATACAAGGTCTAATGGAAATTGTGGTTCTAAGTATATCCCAGATGTATTGAGCGTTCACAATAGAAAGGATCGTTTGACAAAGCGGACCTGCAGTGGAACCTGAACCATGGACCTGGGCATTGCTTTGGAAGCAGGTGGCCTGCACAATTCTGCCGAGGTAACTGAGATCAACATCTTGCCGGATAAACCTAGTGCCGGTAAGTTTCGAACGGTTCCAATGAGAACCCAGTAGACCAGTACCCATATTATCTATCCAGTGGATGTCGGGCAACAGTGGTAATTGACAGGAACTATGCAGCACATTGCTGCTGTAACGTTAACGTGGTTATTACCGGTAATTACCTCAAAGCAGCAATGTACTGTATTCGTTTCGTCATTTTCCACGGTTGTCAGACGTCCACTAGATAGATAATCATGGGGCAGACCAGGGTCTCTATTTTTGAATCGCTCGCGCCACTTCGAGTGATTTTAAAACCTGTATTTCTGCTCATTTTCATTAGTTTTCTGTAATTTTTCAAGGTGAATCGCACGACCGCCAAGTGGTATCGACCACTCGCCGCAGGAGTTAGAGATCGAACGATAATCAGTAGATATCGAATTATTTAAATCGCCTGACGAGCAACGAGCGTTTCAAAAATAAGGCTCCAGACAATGGAGTTTCCACCAAATTCCACCGAAGACTGCGGGCTATCGTACAGCATTGTAATCTGGACTTACTGTAGGACGTTGAAGTAAGCCGTGAGGTCGGCAGGCGAGGCAGTAGCCCAGTCCGTCTTGTACCCCATGAGCAGCACGTTGGGCACGAGACGGCCGACGCCCGCGGCCTGCATGAGCGCGCGCGCGCCCTGCTCGAACCCGAACCCGTGCACGCGCGAGCAGAACGCGCGCACCTTGCGCCCGCGCAGCCACTCGTCGTCTGCGCGGCCACGCACCGACCGCTCGCGGTAGCTTACTTTCTCCTACAACATTTAATAATCACTATTTGACTGGGATAAGTTGACTGGGATGCACTAGTTAGTTTTGTTAACTCTAAGTTAGACTGGGATGCGCTAGTTAGTTTTGTTAACTCTAAGTTAGACTGGGATGCACTAGTTAGTTTTGTTAACTCTAAGTTAGACTGGGATGCGCTAGTTCGTTTTGTTAACTCTAAGTTAGACTGGGATGCACTAGTTAGTTTTGTTAACTCTAAGTTAGACTGGGATGCACTAGTTAGTTTTGTTAACTCTAAGTTAGACTGGGATGCGCTAGTTAGTTTTGTTAACTCTAAGTTAGACTGGGATGCACTAGTTAGTTTTGTTAACTCTAAGTTAGACTGGGATGCACTAGTTAGTTTTGTTAACTCTAAGTTAGACTGGGATGCACTAGTTAGTTTTGTTAACTCTAAGTTAGACTGGGATGCGCTAGTTAGTTTTGTTAACTCTAAGTTAGACTGGGATGCACTAGTTAGTTTTGTTAACTCTAAGTTAGACTGGGATGCACTAGTTAGTTTTGTTAACTCTAAGTTAGACTGGGATGCACTAGTTAGTTTTGTTAACTCTAAGTTAGACTGGGATGCACTAGTTAGTTTTGTTAACTCTAAGTTAGACTGGGATGCACTAGTTAGTTTTGTTAACTCTAAGTTAGACTGGGATGCACTAGTTAGTTTTGTTAACTCTAGGTTAGACTGGGATGCACTAGTTAGTTTTCTTAACTTTAATGTGATGATGATATTGAATGTAGTAATAAGGAACACCCAAGACAAACCAATAAGGTTTTGTGGGTGTTTTGTGTTTTTTAAGACTTTCATTCAAAATAATAAATAAAACAAAAAACAAAAAAAGTACGATAGGGTAAATCTTCTTCTTTTATATGGCTATATTCCATTTGGACATTAGCCAGTGTCGAGTATCTGTATCTATACTTATCTACACTTATAATAAAGTAAGAGAGGACTTTTTCCTCAGTCTGTACTTGGAAGTAAATTAAAAAAAGTTGATTTTTAAAATTCATGTCTGTCTGTGTGTTTCTCTGTTTATCTGTCGGTTCTTTATACAATTAAAAACTACTTATCCGATTGAAATCTGGTTTTCAATATTGAATAGTTCTATTTTCGAGGAAGGTCGTGGTATAATTAGCATCGAAATCCAATTACTAGAACCCGAGTAATGAACGAAAAAGTGTAACCGCTCAAAAACCGCTCTGCCGCCCGCGTCCGTGAAATCACTTCTGCGGGTGAAACCACTAAAGGAGGACACTAAATAGAGGACATAGACTAAAGTGATGCTTAAAAAACTTGGTCAGCAGCTAGTCAGTCTGTCCATGTCTGTAGTCAGCCCAGTTTGATGTTTGCATACTAAAACTAAAACTTAGAATCTTGGCAGCCAGCTTAGAAATTTCTATGTTACCAGGAAAAACGAAATAATATGCTCCGATATAATAACAATATTTGCATTTTGCAAGGATGATTGGGTCAATATGGTTTATCTAACGGTTTTTTTTTCAAGGTATATTTAGTTATTTACCACTTTTTTCCTTTAGTTTAATTTTTTACTGTTATTTGTAACTTTTTTATTAACAGTTAGATACATAAATTTGTTTTGACATTGAGGTCATCATAGTAAATGAGCACATAATAAATTGTAGTATATTAAACTTTTTGAATTCATAATTTCATATTTTCCCTGGTCTTAAACGTGATTTTTACTTTTAATTTTTTTTACCTTGACGTTTCGATCATGTTACAATGATCTTGATCATCGAGGTAAGATCGTCGAGGTAAGAAAATTAAAAAGTAAAAATTACGACCCGGGAAATGAAACCATGGATTAAGGCTATTAATAAATCGCAATATGGTCTCACTAGCTGAACCGAGTTTCGGCAGTCACGCTATAAAGACGTTAGTCATGCAAAGTTACCCGATTTATCTAATAATTGTGCCATGTCTTATTTCAGAACTCCAGCTATCTTCATTCTAAGTCATAACCATCAGGTTCACTAGTTCTTGCTAGAAGAAGTAACAATACAACATTTGCATGTCAAGTTAAGTGCTGGTGAAATATGTTGAACCTTAAATTCTTCTATGGTTTTTGTGATTTTGCATAATAAGACACTTTATCTCACCTTATCTTATTTCACTTTATCAGTCAACCTTGAAAAAGCCAATTGTAAAGTTGGCGAAAGCTCGGTTCGTTTAAAACCATGAATAAAACGCGATTCAACCCGATAAATAAAGTGTTTTATTATGTTGAACCTTATTCTTTAATAACAACTGTTGTGACCATATGTCAAATAAATGACATTCATTAGAAAGAAAGAAAGAAAATAAGTTTATTCAGACAAGCACACGACTAAACAAAAGGATCATCATCATCATTCATTCATTCATCCTCACACGGCATGCATACATCTTCGACAAACTTCCGCATTAGGTACTTATATCTACCTGCAGAATATCACCGACGAGCATCAAGGATCCAGCCTTGGTGATGAGGTTCCCCAAGTCGACTAGAGCCGGCCTCGCTTGCGGCCGCCCCGACAGAACCAGGACTTGAGGCCAGTAGTTCTTGACGTGTTCACCAGTTCGGGCCAGGTTGTGGGCGCTCGACAGAGCCGTCTTGTAGATTTGGGCCTGGGTACTGCTTCCCCAGTTTACATCTAAATAAAGAAAAGGATAGCTTTTCCTCCTGTTTTCGTGATTTTGCATAGGTAGTAATAAAACACAACACTTAAAGACCCTGAAGAAACCGTCTGTAAAGATGGTGGAACGTCGGTACCGCATTGCAACAATGCTGTTTTAATAAATAACACGCGGAAAATATTGTGTTTTAAAAAAACAAAAGGATAGTTTTATCTTCTGTTTTCGCGATTTTGCATTGTAATAAATAAAACACATTACTTACCCTATCCTACCCTGAAGAAACCATTTGTAAAGACAGTGGAACGACGACGGTACGGCATTGCAACAATGTTATTTATAAATAAAACGCGGGTTAAACCCGGAAAATATTGTGGTTTATTACAAGCAAATGAATGTCAAAATAAAATTCATTTTCGGGTTTTAATCGCGTTGTTGAAAAGTCTCCAAACACTTCGAAACGTCGGAGCGGCATTGCGTTGCAACAATGCTGATAATAAAAAAGCGATTGAATCCGGAAAATAAGTTTTAAGTTGATTCCTGTGTAACTCAGTGGTTACAGCACTCGCCAGGTTAGCGAGGGGGCGCAGGTTCGAATCCTCTCATGGGGATTTTTTTAAATTTTGAATACTTTTTATTTCTTTGCAACTCATATTTTTAGTTTAATATGCCTTGCGCAATAAAAACAAAGAAATATTAAATGAGTTTTATTTCAATTCGAAATCCCTAGTAAAGCTAGTAGCTGTAGTTTAAGTATTTATTTACTCTACAAAATAAAAATGTTATTGGAATTGCAAAAGAATTCATACACATCGTACGTATGAATCATCGTCCTGCTTTGATCGAGCCAACGTTTCTACAATAACGAGAATTGAGTACTTTAGGAAGCGGGAACACAAATACCGAACAGTTTCAAGAATATGAATCAAATTAATATGAAATTGATATTAACTGGCTTCAAAACTACTTATATTGATCAGTAAAGGCCAAAAACAACATGCTCTTGAACTTTGATGATTCACATTAGATACACGAGCATTTTCATAATGAGACTATTACGGCCAGGTATCGTTATAAATAAGGAAAATAATAAGGAATCTCTTGTTCATATATCCCGAAAGTCAAAGACCTACTATACGTACATACTAACATACTTATATAATTAACCAAAAGAACCCCATGGTTCACCAGTATAAATCCAGATGCCACGTGAATTTTGGAATGAAAAGCAGCTGTCTGCATACTAAATTTTAGCGCAATCGGTTCAGGAGTAACAAACATAGGTACCTACTTATTTACTTACTAACTTTCACATTTATAATATTACTAGCTGCGCCCAGCGATTTCACCCGCGTCTTTATCCAAAGTTAAGAAAAGGCATAAGATCCTTCTCCTGATCATAACAAACACAACGCAAAAAGAATTATCGAAATCCGTCCAGCCGTTCAGGCGTGATGCCGTGACCACGCAAAATAGGGATTCAATTTTATATATAAGACTAGCTGCGCCCCGCGGTTTCACCCGCGTATGGCCCGTTCCAGCGGGAATATTAGGATAAAAAGTAGCTTACCTATGTGTTATTTTCGGTGTTCAGCTACCTATATTCCAAGTTTCATCGGCAATCGGTTAAGAAGTTTTTGCGTGAATGAGTAACAAAGTCACACACATACATGCAAACTTTCGCGTTTATAATATTAGTAGGATGACTAGGATATATTTGTAATTTTTTCCAAAAGTTACCTGGAGCCCGGTAATGGACGATGAGGTACAGCGTGAAGAAAACAGCGAAGGTAATTAGTGACATCATCCAACTTATGAGCAGCATGATGGCGACGCACATCAGGAAACCCATCAACGATAGCCACACGTTATAGTACTGGAACAAGAGAACGGACAAACTAATTACTTTTAATATTAGATACTCAATAATAATAATAAAAATTGCACTACATTACACACAGCGCTATCTAGCCCTAAACTTAGCACTAGGCTTGTACTATAGGTACTAGACAACGGATATACTATACAAGATGTAACGGGCAATTCCTTTTAATTCGAACGGGGGTTGTTCTAGACGTCTAGGCGAACACCTTTTGTTTTACAACTTTTGAAAATTCGAACTTTTTTTTGAAAATTTTGAGATTATGTTTCACTGAAAAAACAGCTGTTTTTGAAAATAAAGGTAATTAAAGGTTTGATTGTAGTAGACCAAGCTAAATGAAAGGACAACATAAAGTCAATGATCTCGAACTCTAAGAAACAGCTGATCTTCAAGTAAACTTTACACTTAAAATTTTCGAAAAGTACTTCGAATTTCCAAAAGTCATAGAACAAAAGTTGTTCGCCTAGACGTCTAGAACAACCCCCTTTCGGCTTAAAAGGGCTTACCCGTTACATCTTGTATAATATACTTTTTATTTTTTGTAAATACATACATAATATTATACATAGAAAGACTTATAATAATAAAACAATATTTACCGGGTTTTACTCGCGTTGACATCTTAGTCAACCTTGAAAAAGCCAACTGTGAAGTTGGCGAAAGTTCGGTCGTTGATAAAATGACGTTATTGAATAAAACGCGAGTAAAACCCAGTAAATATTGTGTATTATTATGCAAAATCGCGAAAACCTTAGGCAAAATTAAGACTAATATAATGAAAAGATCGTTAAATATAAAACTATACAAACATAATAATCCCATTTCCATCCATTTAATTTTCCCGTAGTTTTCTGGTTCATTGAAAAAAGAAATGCATTGAGCGATTGTTTATGGAAAACTATGGCAAGTTGTCTTTAGTGGTCGTGGATGTTGTGGTTTGCCTTTATCTATTGGTATATGCCCAATCTTTTCAATGGATAATCTTTTGTCTTCTTTCTAATATACAGTCTTAATTTCATGGACCTTACTAATCTGTCCAGCTGAGAATCTGTCCAATTGCTCCAGAACGTATAAATATCTATGATATTGGATGTAGAAACACACATTGCATAGCAGCCCAATATATTTCGTAACCTATTTGTAAACCACTTGATGATTGTCGGCTGATAAAGTACCTATTTATACTTACATTTTGAAGTTGACCAGAAATAGACGCGGTCCTAAAGCAGGACCTATGTTATGTATGTAGTATACTGCTCAAAACGAATACCTTTAAGAGGAAAGGGTACCTACTCGATCTCCATACAAAGGTATTGTTGACCGATTCCCCCCTGGATAAAGACGTTAGAGCAAATATGTTAATGCTATAAAACCTGCTGTGACCATGCCCTTACGTTTTTGGCTTAGTTTGTTAAACAATAAGCACAATAACATGATCAAATATTCCACCATGTCACACCGTGTGGTGCAGTGGATAGCGCGCTCGCCTGGATAGTGACAGGCACAGATTCGAATCCTGTCTTGAGAAATTTTTAATAATGTATCGCCTTGCCAAAATATTTCTAAGTTTAAATATGCCTTGAGCAATAAAAACGTAAGAAAGTTTAAAAATAAAATATAATATAAAAAAAAACGTAGGTGCATGGGCATGGTCAAGGCTGATGGCATAAACAACATTTTTTTTTCTTTAATGTCTAACTACGCGAACCAAGCGTACAGGTGATGTTAAGCAGGTGGTCTCGGTTGTTATCTCTGATAGCAGTCGTTAGGTCAAGTTAGAGGCCTTAGGGCGATCTGAAAACTCTTTCACTAGGTGAGCCACACCATTACACGTAGAGAAGAAGGTATTGGGTGGTACCTGGTACCTGGTTGGTAGCTGGTGGTAAGATTGTTGACTATTATAAGTGACTAACTCACCCTAAATGTAGGTCTCCATCCGAGAGGACGTACCAGCGCCGCGTGGAATGTACAGAAGTTGATGAGTGCATACGATGCCAAGTAGAAGTTCGATATCAGAGGGGCTATTGTGTTCAGATCCGCTGTGGACGAAACGTGTTATTTTTCATTATTACATTATGTACTTTGTCATAGTAGTAATATGATGATTGCACACGTGTTACGAGTTACGTCTCTAAGAATCGTTGATGGAGACATAGTAACATTATGTTTCCCGTAGATAGATAGATAACATACACATACACTACTTAATTTTGTCTTAGGTTTTCGCGATTTTGCATTTAAAAAAAACACTATATTTACCGGGTTAACGCGAGTAAAACCCGGTAAATATTGTGTTTTATGATACACAACTTATCTAACGGCCTTTAGATGTACTAAAAGAGCAACAATTCGGCGAAAAATACTTTACGGTTTTCATGTATTTATAGTATCTACTTATAATTTGGAATATAGGTTCTATACCTAATAACCGTCAGTATATGTATCTTAATTAGATTTTTACAAACAATATTGACGAGGCTTGCTTACCTCAAACTCGTCAATAATGAAATTATAAGGTAGTCTTTAAAATAATTCAAAACTATTTTAACTACAATACATATGCAAATTTTGTAACAAGCATTAAATATCACTGTAAGATGATAATGTTTGCGTAGAAAAATCAATACGGACGGAATATTTTGGTATGAACTTACAATAAACCATACAAATAATACAAATTTTATTTCCCAAAAAGGTACATTACGTAGTATAAACAAACAATAACAATCGGGCTCGCGGTAGGTCTAGCCTGAGACGCGAGTCCCCTTCTTCCAGAATAACAAAATATAATTTACAAAATAAGTTCGGATAGCATAAAGTGTACGAGGCAATGCGTTTTAAGGGCAATTAAATATAAATCGTGAAACCAATTTTGTCTCCGTGTACTGTAACTGTGTTCTTACATGGGATAGGTCCATGAGGCGAAGGCAAACCGACAGTGAGAGGAATTAAGAATAGTTGGTGAGAGTGAAGTGCTTAGTTTGGGGCTAGAAAGCGCTGTGTGTAATGTATGTCGTGCAATATTTATATTTATTGGAGGAGGCCATGATAAGGGCTAAGATGATGATGAGAGAGTAAAATATGGGTCCTTGTGGAACTCCGGATATAATTTGAAAAAAGTTCAAAACTTACCAATAAGCAAGAAGAGTAGAGACACGAAGAACGTAAGAACATATCCCCTGTAAGGTTCACCATGTCTCCCATAAGGCTTCGAGAAGAATATGAGTCCGGGATAGATGCGGTCGACACCGAGCGCCTGGATCAACCGTGGTACTGACAGCAGGTTCGTCAGCGCTGTCGAGAGCGTCGCCGCCCAACAGCCGCCGTAGATGAACGGACCCCATGCCGACATCAGTTGCATCACCTAAGCCAAATGAAACTTATAGATGAACAACTAGCTGCGCTTGCGGTAAAAACCGCGTAAGTCCCGATCCCGCGGAAATATCAGAATCAAAAGTACCTTATCTCTTTCTCCAATGAGCTATTTCTATCCTTTTATCAATATCGGTTCAGGGGTTTATTCGTGAACATTTTCGCATAAAGTTACTTTCGCAATTATAATACTTAGGTATTTAGGAAGGTTAAGGATAAATTGGTATAGTTTTTATAAATAGTATTTAATACAAATAATTTATCTGTCTCTGACTATTTCTCTGCTAACGTCTTCTAAATAACGTTACGGATTTTAATACTGTCTTTATTATCATGTAGTGTAGAGTTTCTTCCCAAATGTTTTATGTACAGTCCTATCCTGATTTAATCAAGACTCAGATTGCACTAAATAAAGTATGCATATGACTATTTGTGTCCCCGATTTCGTGGGAATTTCGAAAACACCCTTATCGGATGCGTACATCATTTATTTCCAAGCTTCAGCTCTCTACTATCAGCGGTTTAGGCTGTGCTTTGATCCATCAATCCGGCCAAAGCATTTTATATATATAAATAGATTAGGGTTCAAAAATAGATCACTGCGGAACCTGAAAAGTCAAAAAACACATTACTTACGGAATAACTATTATGAAGTCCATACACACAAGGGTCGGTGGCGTTCAAAGCGCAGTAAGACACCCTGCTGAAGTCAGTGACGGTTCCGTTGCTATCGATGATGAGGTCTGTAAGATTCCCGCTTGAGTCGCGCAGTGCGCCGCCTCCAGCGAACAGTACCATCGCTGCGTAACTCACCATTGAGATTAGTAGTGCTAATAATGTGCCTTTTGGTATGGCCGATGCTGGGTCCTGAAAAACATTCAAAATTAGTTTGGAAAAAATGCTGTTCTTAAATATTACACACAGCGCAACCTAGCTCCAAACTAAGCACTAGGCTTGTACTATGGGTACTAGTCAACGGATATACTACATTTTATACGTTTTTTTTGTAAATACATAGGTACATATTATACATATATACATAACCAGACCAGACACAAATATTTATTTTTAAACATAAATATTTGCACCTGAATCGAACCCGCAGCCTTCTGCATTGCAGTCAGGCGTACGCCCGACGCGCCTCTGTGGCGCGTCTGCACCAGACTGCACGAGACAGGATTAGAACCTGTGTGTTTTATTTTGGGGATTTGATTTTGGATTTATATTTTAATCTCGATGAAATACCTTTTGTGGCGCAAGCGGAAAGATGCATTAGGACAGATTTGTAGGGTTGCAAGTTCAAATCCTGTCGTTAACAAACAATTGGAAAGCATATTTTTAACAACAGGTCCAGAGAAACAGTTTAAAATAAAATCTAAAACATCAAAGGCTTAACAAACGACATTATAATTGTTGAATTTCCACAGTGTGTTTAGTATGATAACCTTGAAACTTCCTGTTACGGTTAAACATTATTACAAGACCTATATAACTGTCTGTGGTCCTTATTTTAGGAGTAAAGTGATAAGTCGCGTCGTAGGCGTGACGCGATTCCCCTGTGTGGGATTATGTCAAACAACACAGCGCCATTTCACCGAGACTTATCAAAGTGCGTTGGGCTTTCTCTAAAATTACTCGATCTTCTAATAGAATAATATAATCGCGGATATAACAGTGGGGCGCGGGCGCAATAACCTTACAAAAACCGGTTAAAACAAGACAGATTTATGTATTCATAGAAATTGAAATACTTGTATAAAAATCAACATTACTTCGTTTTATTTATAGAAACGTTTTATAGTGAATCAAACTGCTGCTGTGCCGATAGCAATGGTAGGTATGGATGTAGGTACTTGATTGACCGAAATATTTTATTGAACAAGCATGACCTACATGAATATAAGTACCATAATCAAATAAAGACCTTTCTTCAAGGGTTTTCCGAGAACGATATATGGCACCTTGACTTAGTATAATATGCACTATGCACGGTCAGCATCAAAAGTCATTTAGATTTTCAAAAACACTATGCTTCATATCTCATGATATCTTAGTTGTAGGGTATCAAAACAGGACAGACATTCTCAGCCCAAAATGGCGGCGGAGTGTGCACGCCGCCATTCGGGAGGGTAAACTCTGTTAAAGGGCTGTGAAGAGGTCGGACGCAACCAACCGCTCTGTCGGGACCTTCGACCGTCCTGCGGCAGCAATATCCCGCAGTCCCCGACACTCGCGGACAGGCGAACACCACTGGAACACACCATCTTGACCAGAGGGCCCGGTGAATGGAGGTTCCATTTACCGGGCCGCTCTCGCCCGAGAATGGCCTGATGGGCTTAATTAGATTTTTCCACGAAAAGAAAAAGACAGACATTCTGAAACTGGCTAAATATATTATGCTACTGTTTTGCTAATCTCAGTATGCTAATGTATTTATCGAGGGAGGAAACAGTCGACTACTTTTGTATGGAGAACAGCCTCTCCCCTTAAGTGCGCTTCGTTTCAGTTTTGTAAATAATTTACGAGCGAGATGCGAATAGCAGTGACTCACTCGTACCTACAACTCAATTGGTCTTAATCGATTGGTGTCCGTTTCTGGAAAACCTACGACCCGAATTCGAGGGTTAAATAAATTGACATTCTGTATCGACTTTATGATTCGATTCATTTTCCAACAAAACAACGTTTTATGGCCCTTCAACAACACAATTGAATTTTACAGTCCACTCAATTGAAGAGATTGATATGATTAGTTATGATATACTTGGGCCTATATGAGTGGCAAAATAGATGGAAAACAATATGGCACATTGTTTATAATAATTAAGCATATTTATAGGTATGCCAAATCGGTTGAAAGTTTGTTACAGTAAAGCTTGTATATACCTATACATACAAATGCATCAGTTTTTGTTGAAGTCAAAAATACTTATTAGTTTTGATTTTACAGGCATTTAAACTTCCGATAAATTTTGAGTCCCACGCTAACAGTCACGTGACCGCATGTGACGTCAATTTACAACGCTCCGCTTAGTAGCAATAGCAAGTCGCCAGCGCGAGCGGTGACAGTAGGTCCGAGCGAGTGTGGTGAGATGACGTCACACACGAGTACAAGTACGCATCGCACATTTACTTCTATAAATCGGAAACGAATTAACGTATCGAAGTTCTTTCACTTCGTTGTTTATTTTTGAAAGAGAAAATGGGGAGCTAATATTCATAACTAGTTATTACTTAAGTACTCTTAATTTGATGTTACTTATGCTTTGCCTACACGTGTCACAAGAAAACTTAGAAAACAGTATGATACAAATGAAATCAATAAATGATCAGCCCATTAATTTGCCTCGATGTAAGGCAAGGGTCTTCTCTGAGTGGTTAAGCAGTAAGACGCTACTTCGGATTGCCGAATATAACTACCATGCTTTCAGAACTTATTATTTTAAAATATATCTAGAAAATATATTAGATTTAAAAAAATATGCTACTGTGTTGCTACATGGTTGCTACATACTTAAATGTTTTTTTTTTAATTGAGTCAGCTTAGGTAAATACTTTAAAAGGCTATTATTTTTCAATTACAATATTCCGACATTAAGATTTCAACTTGTTATTTAATTTTTTTAATCCGCATTTAATCATAATTTTTGGTACCAACAGTTTTTTTAATTATGACTGCAAAAAAACAATTATTATTTTGAGGCAGATGCACTTGATGACGTCATCGTACTAACCAACTATGTCACCGAGTCAACAATCGTCAGCTGTTTATATGACCCTTCTCAAGTCCACCACACATAAACAAGACATATCGATTGCAATGCCACGTGTAGGTACAACAACTCTCTATATACGGATACTAATATTGTATAATTATCGTAAGTGTTTGTATAATTTGTATATTGTATTATTATCGTATGTTTATTATTACTCTAATTCATGATTTACTAATTGGAATAGAACACTCATTTACCTACATACTTCTACACAATGCGAAAGTTGAATTTTAATAGCCATTATAGGCATTTGACGTTTCATCTCCGCTGTACCTACATAATGCGGCACCTACTACAACTACAATGTGTCTGTGCCTCAGCTCATTTTTTTTTATAACGACAACATACAGGAAATATTTCAAATTTCAATCAAATTTTCGCTAAAGCTTTTGACGTGTTAGTTCAATCCTACACATCAGACCGTTAATTTGCTCCCACTGCATGGCGCGGCGGGCCTCCTCTTCTCTTAGAGGGGTAGGCACGCCACGGGAGCCTACTTCGGATTGGCGAATGTACCACGTCTTTGGACCGAGGTGAGTCCTAGGACATATCGGTTTCCTTACGATGTTTTTCTTTCACCGCAATAGCGATGTTATTAGCGCAATAACTTTTTCTTAAAGAAAAAGACATTGGTGCGCGGTCGGCCTGGTTTCGAACCCACGACCCTCGGAATGAAAGTCGGGGAATCTACCACTAAACCAACACCTCACCGGTCAAAAAACATAATCATTTTGCCGTAGTCAGCTAAAAATTTAACAGAGCTGAGACATAGTTGTAAACAATTCAGTTGTAAAATTTCTCTCCTAAGGAAAACCGTGGCAAATTTGAGAGAAGCAGAATGGCGCTTCGCTCCAAACAAAACGTATTCCCCTGTTTTCTGGATGGATATTGCTTCCAGAGCAATTATAGTTTGTACCTTTGTCGACATGACTTGTGTCACATCGGTGCCCACCTATATTTTATGTAAGTACCTTTATTGTTAAATATCAGTAATATTTAAGGTAGACTGTTCCTCATTGATTCGTCCTTCATTTTAATTTAGTTCTAAGAAAGCGTTGCAGTGTAGTCTTTGTAGACACAACACATTAGCTGCTATAGATCGAAGTTCTAGCAAATAGATGACGTTTCGTGCGCCCACATCCTATATAGGTAGGGAGCAGTGGGTATGTTTCCTGTTTTCTAATGGCCTTCCACTTGATTAATAACATGATGTCAGAACGTCAGATACCTCCCCACGTTTCACTGAATTATCAGTACATGGGTACGGCGTGTTACTATGTTTCTGTTAGGTATTGAACTTAAATGAAACTTAGTTACATTTTCCGGGATATTGAAACGCCACTTAAAATTTAAGTAGTAAGTACTTACATAGATACATAAGCAGCTTCTAAATTCAAAATTAGTGTGGGATGTTTTTAATTTGAGAGCTGTGTTTAAGTAGAACTCAGTAGAGTTTCTGTTTTCGGTCGTTAATCGTGAATTTATTTCATACCACGACGTTTCGTTTCGGTCGCAGCTAATAAACTTCTATTGTAGGTAAAATGACATAGCGAAACTTCGAGGTAAAAAATAAAATATGATAGAATATAACCATGTTATCAAACTGTGGAAATTTAAAAAGTAATAAAATAGTTAATGATTGACACACCAACATTATTTTCACCGGATTTATATTTACTAACCTTAAGATCGCCAGAGATATTTGCTCCAGCTTGTATTCCAGTAACAGATGGGAAGAATATTGCAAATACACTGAAGAAATCTTGATTCACCTTTTCACTAAATCGGAAGTCAGGGTAGAAATTCTGTGCTAGAGTTGCACCTGCAACAAAATCCTATTGTTTAGTAATTACGTAAACTCAAATTAAAAAATGTAATATACTAATTTGTTGGCCGGATAATTAGCCTGCCCGCCACTGCAGGACAAAAGGATCTTAGAGATAACGAAAACCTACTCCGGATTGGCATTGCCATTGCCTTCGAATCGTGGTGAGTCCCAGAACATGTTGGTTTCCTCACGATGTTTTCCTTCACCGTAAGAGCGATGTATAACTCAAAGCTCAAACAGTTTGTTTACTAATAGTTTAAGCACCGAGGCACCACCGAGGTACTAAAACCCTGTCTTATATAGCCGGCGGGCGTCATTTGAATCCAAATTAAGCGTACGAAGGACTCTTAGAGTTAAATCCCGAGCGCAGCGAGAGGGTGTTAAAAACTTAACTCCAATAAAAAGGCTACAAAATTAAGTATAGATTAACAATAAATTAATACTATTAAATAATTACAGCTCTTTATTAATTAAATTTATCAATCTTACATTAAAAAAAAAGAAAACGAAACATCGGCCTTAGCCGATGAAAAAAAAAAGTTAGGGCATAATATTAATTAAAACTTGTTGCCTTACCCTTCCGTCGAAATAAAAATAGAAGAAAAAAAGACTAGATTTTATTTTTTTATGTTATGTATGTCTAGGTGGCCAGTTCGAAATGGCCGTATGCTGCCAGAACCTTAGTTCCAAATTTAAATAAAAATTAATAGGTATATCCTTAGAAATATTTTTAGCAAGGAAATATATTTCCAAAAAATCCCCATGACAGGATTCGAACCTGCGTCCTTTCGCTAACCAGGCGAATGCTCTAACCACTGAGCTACACAGGAATCACGTGACATGGTATAATTTTTCGGCCATATCTTTCCTCGCTAATTGTTTTACCAACTAAGGCTTGGTTTCTGCGCCATCTACCGGTCAAGCTTTGCAGCTTTTATTGACTGGTTCAGGTGGTAAAAATATTTCTATGTTTAAAATGCCTTGAGCAATAAAAACAAAAAATAAATATTAGGTATATCCTTTTTCCGAATATTCATTTCAAAACCAAATTTTATGAGAGTAATAAAACTTTGATTGCGCGCGCGCGGTTGTCTGAAATATAGGAATGCGGAGCTACAAAATAAAATACAATAAAAAGCTTAATTTTAATGCATTTTAACTTAAACTAATCTATATTTATAACCTCTATTAATTAAAATAAAGGACGAGTGTTCTTGGATGAGAATAAAATCATTTTAATCTCCACGATTTGACTCATAATTATTTTTCCCGGGTCTTATTCGCGTTACAATGATCGTGTCGCCTTGCGACTAATATCATTGTACATGATCGAAACGTCGAGGTAAGAGATTTTAAAAATAATATTACGCGAATAAGACCCGGGAAAAATAATTATGAGAATAAAAACAGACGGACAGTAATAAAATAAGTAATCATTAAATGTTTGTTTTCACCACACGGAACCCTAAAAAACGAGTAATTCTCTTAGAAAAGCCTAGGGGAGCATGAATTTATAGTTTTTAAAATTCATGGCTGTCTCTTTGTCTGTAACTTTGCTTTCAAAAACTGCTTACTTACTGCTTAAACCAACGAATCCTTGTGCGATTTCAGTCGCGTCTCGAGGTCCCATGATGGTGCCGACCACGAAATCCACCATTGCACCAACAATGATCGCGATCAGGAAGTTCTGTCGACAAACATTAAGTTACACACCTAGAGAAGACACCAAAGACCTGCTTAATTATTAAGTAGAACTTAAATTTTGAGTAGCGGTTCAGTATATTTGGGCGCAAACCAGCTATTCTATAATGGTTGAAGTTTTTTTGCAAGAAATTACTTTAACCACTTTCATTACGGAACTAGTGTCGCGAAAGTTATGGTCATCTTTGCAAAAAAAAACGCATAGCACCAGCGATTTTTTGATAAAACTAGTGTCGAGCAAACTTTTTTGTGAAGTTGACAATAACTTTCGCGACACTACTTTCGTAGTGAAAACACGGCCTTTGAAAGCTGTAAAGAAAATAGGAATACAAAAATATTGCTAACTTTTCATATTATAGATGGAATGTTTTATGGAAATAAGTATTGCTTGTATTACTAAAGTCACAAAAAACTACTAAACCGATTCCGATGAAACTTGCAATGCAGATAGTGGAGACTCGATATTCCATAGGGATCGACAAAGTTAAACAACTGCTAGCGAAAAAAAAATCTTTCCTCAGACTATTATATACCACGAATACCTAATCAGATAAAAATATAACAGTAGATCAGTTAACCTTCACAGTAGGTAAATTATATGCGATGTGTGTTGCTACCTAACTGTCAATTGCAAACACGTTTATTATAATAAATACGAAAGGCATCGGAATTATGAACTCCCTCGAGCGCAAAATACCGCAGGAAAATATGTCCACTGAAACACCATTGACACACGTGATGATTATGTATATATTACCTTATTTATATACACGAGCTAGCGTAAATAAATGTTAAAATGTTTTCACAAGTGATTTAAATCTATCTACTCTCAAGTGGAAAGATTAATTTGTTTGTTTGTTTGTAATGACCAATGAATGAATAGGCTCCGAAACTACTGGATCGATTTGCATAATTCTTGCACCATTAGAAAGATACATTATTCAGAAGTAACATAGGCTACTTTCATCTCGATATTCCCGCGGGATCTAGATTTACGCGTGTGAAACCGCAGCTATTATATAATACATATAAAAAAATTGAAAGTCCTGAACTGACTGAATGACCTATACAGGGTGAACCATTTCGATGGGCTTTCAGGGGGATATCCTAAACTATAAGAGATAGTGAAAAATGCTGAAAGGAGTTTTCCCGATTATTGACAAAAACTAAAATAAAACACTTTATTTATCCGGGTTTATCGCGTTTTTATTCATTATTTGACCAGAGCTTTGTCTATTTTTAAAAATAGACAAATTAGTTATTTTTAAAAATAGACAAATTACATCTCAGTCAACCTTGAAAAAGCCAACTGTAAAGTTGGCGAAAGCTAGGGTCAAATAATGAATAAAAACGCGATAAAACCGGATAAATAAAGTGTTTTATTATGCAAAATCGCGAAAACCATATAAGAAATTAAAAACTAAAATGACATAATTAGATATTTTTTAATTTTATGGCCCTAGTTAGGAATCGAACCTTGCCTTATTTTGCAAATAGTAGTTTATGCACAGAGGTACTAAAGTCCTGTCTTATATAGCGGGCGTCATATTGAATCCAAAGCGTACGAAGGACTTTAGAGGGTTAACTCCCGAGCGCAGCGAGGGTGTTAAAAACTTAAGTTATGTACCTAGAGTCCTGAGTGAAGCGTGGGATTCAAGCGCCCAAGATAAAGACAGACTTTAGTACCGAGGTGAATACTCTACTTTACACATCTACTGCGAGACAATAAAAGGGCTACAAAAATAAGTATTTAACTAACAACAAAAAATAGAATAATGCAACGTATATGAAATATATTGACAGCTTTATATTAATTAAATTTAACAATGTTACATCAAAATGACGAAACCACACATCGGCCTTAGCTGATGAAAAAAAAAAGTTGGGGCTTTATACTAACCAAAACTTTTTGCTTTACCCTTCCGTCCATGAAAATAGAAAAAATTTGCCCAGTTTTAATTTTTTTTATGTGATATGTCTAGGTGGCCAGTTCGAAATGGCCGTATGCTACCAGAACCTTAGTTCCAAATTTAAATTACTTTATGCCCTAGGTGCATAATGTGCACTTTATGCACCTAGGGAATAAAGAGTCGCTTTACGTTGACCTTTTTGGTCAAATAAAGTAACTTTGTAGAGCAGTAGGTGTGTAAAAAATGTTTACATTTCAACGCAGAGCCCACACCACTGATTCTAGAGACATGGATAGGTAGACCTAGACACCAAAAGGACACTCCCTCCAAATTCCATGTCTTTAGTTGAATTCGGAGAGTGTCCCTATTAGCAGCGTATGTATTATATTAGGAAAGTACTTACTTATTATAAAGAATAAAGGACAGCACGCAAATTTTAGAAAAATGGGTCTTGGTCATAAGCCTACTCTAAAATCCTACTAATATTATAAATCCGAAAGTTTATTTTGTTAACGCGAAAGTTTATACTTTTGTTTGTTTGGATGCTTGTGTTTCAATTACGCAAAAACTACAGAACTGATTGCTCTGAAACTTGGTATGCAGATAGTTGAAGATTTGGATTAAAACATAGGCCACTTTTTACCCCGATACTCCAGCGGGATCGGGACTTACGCGGGTCAAACCGCTGGGCGCAGCTAGTTAAGAATAAACAAAAATTTATAGTGTTGAAAATTCTTGTCTGACTGTTTCTCTTTATTTCTCTGTTACTTAGGCGTTCAAACACTACTGATTCTAATTTGGTCTAATCGGTCACCCTCTTGTGAAAACTTCTTAGTTTTCAACTGAATCGAGATTCGGGCTTACACCCTTTCCCCTAACACACGGACTACGATCCAACGCGTTGCGTTTTAGTTAATTTAGTTAGTAGGACTAGCATGCCAGGAAAACATCGTGAGAAAACCCACGGCTTAAAACCACGCACAAAGGCCCAATAGTAGGGCTAATTGCGGAAACACACAGTTAAAACTTTAACTTTTCAGAATACAATCATCGATCGGTTCTTTTAAATGAAAGGTACCTATAGTTTTAAGTACAAGCAAAACAAAGGCGCAAAATACCTTTCGACAATTTTCCAACAACTTATTTCTGAGGAACATTAATAATTGTGTCGTGGGTTGACCATCAGTATCCATTAACAACGTTTACTTTCTAATGGACACTCACAAAGAGTAATTGAACAAAACCAATACCGACGCCTTACAAATAACTAGATATGACCATAAACCTACACACTTTGAAATTAACACAATTTTTGTCCATTAAATATTATAAATTACTAGCCGCGACTCTCGGTTTCACCCGCGTAAGTCCCGTTTCCACGGGATGAAAAGTAGCCTATGTGGTATTCCAGGTCCCCAGTTATCTATGTATATATATTCCAATAAGTGTCAACGCTATCCGTTTAGTTGTTTTTGCGTGAAAGAGTAACAAAGTCACATACATACATTTATACAAACTTGCTCGTTTATAATAATTATTAGTAAGTAAAAATTATTAGGTGACCTTGAGGTTTCGCCCGCGTCAGTACCGATACTGATAGATAAATAAATAAATAAAAAAATAAATAAATATTGCACGACATTACACACAGCGCAATCTAGCCCCAAACTAAGCCCTAGGCTTGTACAACGGATATACTACTACTAGATAGATATATGAATTCTACATTGCAACACACCACAACAAATAAATAAATTAAAATTTCGAAAATCTCTTTCTCATCGAATGCCTAAATCATATAAAGTACGCCCTAACTTTAGTCAGGACAATATTTGCTAAGTTTTTACCTACTTTGTGCCTACGAAGAATTCCGGACGAAGCTTTCACTGTGAAAATTAAGTCAATTAACTTAATTTAGCAATGGCGTCGCGACGCAAGCCCACATCAATCTTGTACTACCTACCTAGTTTACGTCTAAACACAGTTTTGATGACCTTTCCTTTATATCGAGTTACTAGCTCTGTCCCGCGGTTTCACCTGCGTAAGTCCTAATCCCGCTGGAATTTCGAAAAATTCTTTCTTATCGAATACATAGGTATTTAGGTACATCATATAAATAAAGAACACTCACTTTATTTATCCGGTTTTATCGCGTTTTTATTCATTATTTGAACCGAGCTTTCGATGAGATGAGATGAGATGTGAGATCTCAGTCAACCTTGAAAAAGCCAAAAATAATGAATAAAAACGCGATAAAACCGGATAAATAAAGTGTTTTATTATGCAAAATCGCGAAAACCATAGAAGAAATTATAAAGAACACTCTCCAAATTTTAGCTCATCAAAAACTAGGCTGTGTGTCACGAGTCAGTCACGACAAACCATACAGCATGTTTCGACGATGACCATTTAAGCCGACGGTGCGTTTTTCTAGACGTCCAAGCGAACAACTTTTGTTCTACAACTTTTAAAAATTCATCGAAAATTTTAAGTTTAAAGTTGACTTGAAAATCAGCTGTTTCTTAGTTATTTTGTTCTTTCATTCGGTTTTGATAACTACGAGTACAATCAAAACTCTAATTACCTTTATTTTCAATAACAGCTATTTTTCAGTGAAATATTAGTTAAAAAAAAAATAAAAGAAATAAATTTTGTTTTTTTTTAAGTTGTAGATCGAAAGTTGTTCGACTGGACGTCTAAAACAAGCCCCTTTCGGCTTAAATGGTCATCGTCGGAACAGGCTGTATATATAGATAGGTACTCGTAGAAGGATAGTTGTCTTTACTTAATTAATAACTACTAAAAACTAATTAGTTCGCGATGATGAAGAAAAATGGGTCACTTAGGCACTTGGTGACCCACTCGCATGACGTCATAGCGATAAATTTGTTACTTTGTGGCATGTTTGAAACCGGAATCAAATTAAATGGTTTGCAACTGGTTTTGGAATAAGATGAATACCTACAGTTACATTTATTGTCCATATATTTCTACAGAATTTGCATTCGGAATCTTATTTCTTACTAATATTTTAAACGCGAAAGTTCGCATGTATGTATGTATATAAGTATGTGACTTTTTTACTCAATCACGCAAAAACTACTGAACCGATTGCGATGAAACTTGGAATATAGGTAGCTGGAGACCTGGAAGAACGCATAGGCTATTCCAATATTATCGCGGGAACAGGACCTACGCGGGTGAAACCGTGAGATGCTGTATGTAGTCTGGCAACTAGGTACTTCTTCATTCAAGAATAATCACCTGTTGCCCGAGACTTAGAATTGGTTAGTAGTTTTTATTACGAAATCGCATTGGTATCCGATGTTCATTGTAGCTTTATAATTACACCTAACATATTATTCGGAGTGTATTGTATTTAAGCAAAATATGATAAGGTATACGATTTCTATTAGAATAATCTAGCAAGCTACAGATATCTAAAACCTTTTTCTTCTTCTAGGTCTTGAATCGTTTAGGTATGGCATCCATTAAAGAAGTATTTTCCAAGCAGTATCATTTTTTTTTAATAATACGTATTTGGAAGTTATTTGCAGATTAAAAAAACAGTCCAGTCGTCGTAGGTAAAGGCAAGTCAAAAGAGTCTATGTAAAATAGTGGCTAACAATTTAACAACAACTCTTTAATGGAATTTTAAGCAACGGAAAAGTCTAAGAAGAGCGTGTTTCGGGTTCAAGAATATTATAAACTAGCTGCGCCCGCGGTTTCACCCGCGCAAGTTGCGATCCCGCGTTGTTCTTACACCAACCTATCGCAATGCAAAAATCCACACTTAAACGGTCGCCCATTGAAGTACTGATGGAGCCAGGCGCTACCGCGCCTGGCATCATCAGTACTTCCCTGGTCGTCCGTTTAAGTGTGGATTTTTGCATTGCGGTAGGTAGGTGAAGTAAGGCAAAATTTGTTCATGACGATGGATGACGATCGATGACGATGGATGATGATCAATGACGATAGATGACGATGGTTAAAAAATAACAAAATTACGCAATTTCTATTTTTTATCCGGATATCCAGACTTGATATCCGGAAAAAAGTAGCCTATATGTCAATCGAAATCTTAAGCTATCTGCATACTTAATTTCATTCAAATCGGTCTTTTAAAAAATTAGCGCGCACAAACGCACAGACAAACAGACAAAAAGTTAAACACGGAAATGGTCTGTTACGTTAGTACATACCCCTATAAATAGTTTTTTCAAAATATCTTTTAAAAATAGACACCGCTAAGTTACGATTTTATTATAAGTATAGAAGATATAGATTGATTAATTGATTGATTGTGAGTCAACCATAAAAGATAGACATGCTGACGCAGGATATTTTTAACCGACTTCAAAAAAAAGGAGGAGGTTATCAATTCGTCTGTATGTATAATTTTTTTTTTTGTATGTTCACCGATTACTCGAAGACGGCTTGACCGATTAAGATGATTCTTTTTTTAATGGATAGGTGGAAGCTCCAAGATGGTCCCATAAAAATTTGATGTGGATCTGATGAGGGTCTTCGGAGTGATGAACGGAAATGCTCCTCAAAACGCATTAATCAATCCAGTTGTTTATCGATTACTCAAAGATGGCTTGACCGATTGAGATGATTCTTTTTTAATGGAAAGGTGGAAGCTGCGAGGTGGTCCCATGAAAGTTTGTTAAGAATCTGATGAGTATCTTCGGAATGTTGGACAGGATAGCATCCCAGAATTCAATAAATTACTCATTTTTGGACTTTTACCAAAAAGAATTGACCCCTAAAGAACTAAGTACAGATTGATGGGGCACCTGAAACCACCTTCTCATCAGCAAACTCCTCAATAATTAAAATTACGGTAACAATATTGTTGATTTTTAGGTAGGTAGGTATACTAAAAAGGGTAAAATAAAAAAATAATTTAAAAATTAAAAAACCGACTTCAAAAAGAAACAAAAAATAATTTAAAAACAACCAAAAAAAAAAGAATTGATAAAAATGACCAAAATAACCTCTACATAGGTACAGTGCCACCGACTAATTAATCTGTTTTATCATCTGAAGTCGGGCAGTTTTATTGATTGGTTCCATATTGTACTTAGTTTGGCTGCCCGACTTCAGATGATAAAACAGATTAATTAGTCGGTGGCACTGTACCTATGTAGAGGTTATTTTGGTCATTTTTATCAATTCTTTTTTTTTTTGTTTGTTTTTAAATTATTTTTTGTTTCTTTTTGAAGTCGGTTTTTTAATTTTTAATTTTTTTATTTACATATTTATTATTTTATGGCATGTTTAGCGGAACAAATCCGTCATACATGATTTCTGTGTAACTTAAACCATTCAGGCTGCACACGCGCGACGGAAGCTTAAAAAATGGAGTAAATTTTCCCGTTTTTGAAACTTTTCTCTTTACTGCTCCGTTCCTATCTATCGTAGCATGATGAAAAGTATTCTATAACCTGCCCAGGAGTATAAAGTATTATTGTACCAAGTTTTGTTAAAATCCGTTCAGTAGTTTTTGTTTCTATAACGAATATACAGACAGACAGACAGACAGACAGACAGACAGACAGACAGAAAAAAAAATTACTGATTGCATTTTTGACATCAGTATCGATAACTAAACACCCCCCGATAGTTATTTTGAAAATATATTCCATGTACAGAATTGACCTCTCTACAGATTTATTATAAGTATAGATTACCATGCCAACTCAAGACCGGCCGGACTTTTTCCCAAGGTGTATCATGAATGATACCGCTCCATTCGCGATAGGAACCAATTGATTTGCTAGGTACGTGTCTAATCATAATATTATTAACGTCCCTTAGGAACAAGAGACAAAATAACCTATGTCAGTAGTTGGAGGCGGAGGACACGCGCCCCGCATGAGGTCAATTGAGATGCCTCCCTCTCTATTATTTACCTCGTCTCAGGCATCGGGTTTCACATAAATTAGTTAGGTATTTCTACTAACTACACATTTATGCTTCTCTCCGGCCCCAGCGAGGTTGTCGTTAGCTCCTCATTGAGGTGCGGGTAGTGAGCGGCCTTATTGCTCCGGTACCTGTCTGGATAACCAGGTAGTGTCCTGGGGCACAAGGCTATTCTCCTTTATGAGAACCAGTCTAGCATTGGGGACTAGATCCGTCTTAAACTCGATCCCCGACGTCGCCCTTAGGGGTGTTCGCTTTGGTATAGCGACCCCTGCTGATATACCGAAAGTTGGGACGGTGGGGACGCTAAAACATATATAAATAGATTCGACAAGGACGGGTAACTACACATTTATAGGTGAAGTTTCTTATTTACTAGAAAATTCTTCTCATAAACTCACTTTTACAATACTTTTGTTTGTCTTCTCAGTAAAATCGTTCACAGTACAGTTTTTCGATGTAACGTAACATCGCAGTAACAATACGTCGAATTAATAAAGCGTCGCAGTACAGAGATTTCGACGTAAAGTTCTCGAATAAACAAAATTCGATTGTACGCAGTTTGTCGCAGGGAAATAGGTATCCCCTTTTAAACTATTTATGGAGCCAGTGTCGAGTATTTTATAATAACTATTTGGAAGTTATTTGCAGCAGATACTAAAGCAAAGAAGTCGTAGTCAAGCCGAGGAAGTCATAATCAACTCTTTATACAAGATTTGGAATCAACGGGGATACTTCATGCATGAAACTGTTTTTCATTTTCACTACACTCGTTCACGCAATCAATCAATGAATATGCCACTGAAATTAAACAATTTACACGGACACAAACCGCTCGAAAATGAAAATCAGCACCTAATTTCCTCTACGCTCCCGATATAACTCCAAAATACTGCGTTAAAAAACTATTAAAGTAGCTAAACGAGCTAGCAACAATTTTTAGTGTAAGTTATAAACAGCTTAGATAAGTCACTTTTATATCGTCCGAACTACATATTTTGTTACAAAAATAGAAATGACTAGTAGTATGCAGTATAGCAGTGAACATTTCCGTTGGCAGTTCGTAAATCATTTCCAGTAATCTCGGATTCTATTGCGGGTTGCTTACACAAGGCATCCGAACTAGACGAACTACTCTATCGAAATTCTGCGTAAAGACGTTACAATTCTACGCAAACACAATTGATAAGCTTAGTTTATAACTGAAATGAAATCATGCAAACAGTTTCAGAGTACAAAATACATAGTAAGTAAGTAATATAACTGGGCAATAACTTGCTACAATGTTTGGTCGTATTCTCCTCGTCAGTCATTCCCTGAGTTGAGAATCGTGAACCTTGGCAATGATATCTGATGCTAGGTAACCTATGATGTGCTTTGCTCTGCAGTTATACGTGGCCTTTTTATCTATATGGCAGCTCTTTGCACCTTTTTCCCACCAAAACCGGGTCTGAACTTTAGGTAGGTTAATGTAATCCAAGGCAATTACTGGGAAGGGAGGGAAAGATCCAAGGCAAGAGGGTCCAGAGCAGGCAGAGGCGGATGTGATTCGACGATTTAAAACTAGACTGGACCCAACTACCAACAACTCAAAACTAAAGATCGTAAATACTTTCACCATTTGACCGCCGACTTTCCTTAGAAGATGGGACCAGATGATGATGATGATAGGTAAATGTAAAAGCTTACCTGAGCCTTGCTCTCCCAATCCATGCCGACAGCACAAATAATGCACATGACGAGCAGCGCCACGGCTCCCACAATCCTGACGTCATTCAGACCACCATCCACTATCATCAACTTGTGTTGTTTGAGCAAATCGTTTAAGGAGTCGCAAAAACCGATCGTGTTCATACTCGCTGCTACGGCATTTGCAAAGGCAAATATTATCCCGACTGATGCACCGAATTCCGGCCCAAGTGATCGAGAAATTATGTAATATATTCCACCTGCAACCAAACATAATTATAATTAGTATACAAACTGACACATACGAGTAGGTATAATATTCTTAAGAATTCATACCTCCTTTGACTTCCCCATTCGTGCAAATAGCGCTCATAGAGAGCGTAGTTATAACGCACACTATAGCAGATATAGCGATGATGACAAGAGTCATCCCAATACCAGCTTGAGACACCACCCAAGATATCCGCAAGAAAAGCATTACACCCCAGATGTTTAGCAGACATGGTATCAGCACACCCTGAACAAAAATAAATTGAGTAATTATAAGCAAACGTAACATCCCACTTCTGATGTTAGAGTAAAAACTTTACGTCGACATCAAAAATCAATTAAATTTATTTCGCATGTTTTATTTTATTTATAAATATCTATTAGTAATTACTAATAACTACCTGAATCCATCCTAATTTGATTCCAGTAGCAGGTGTCGGTGATTTAGTATCTCTTTGTCTTTGATCTTTCTCGTCCTAAAACAATTAACACATAACATCCATATAAATAAGGATTACTTAGATAACTAGATCTAAAAACTAAATATACAACAACACTTGTGCATAGAAATACAAATAGATCACAGACAAACAATGCATTGTTATCTTGTTAGATACCTACCTATAACTTCGCTTTATAGTGGGTAAACTTACATGGTGGGTAATCATTGTCAACTTTACACAATTACAATATGACTGACAGATGACCACATGATGGATAAAGTTTATGATATAATAGCAATGTTAATGTGTTTCAGACTTGCTCTATTTGTACAGGTATTACAACCGCATGTGACCATGCTGACCACGTGGTAGCACAGGTAGGGTAAAACAATTAACAACCAAGTTTTCCATAGAGTTTCAAATGTAAATAACAGATGAGTATTTTGATCGTCGTCAAATTTACCTAAAGCTAAATTAGGTACTTAAGGTTCTTAAATGTTATACACGTCCATTAGTTATACACGTATAATACTGCAAAATATTCGTAAAAAAAATTTAAATAAATATGCCTACCTATATATATTTTTTGTTTAACTTCCATACCTTTTTATTCGTTATATCTACCTTAATATTTCGACGCTTTGTTAGTGTGTACCATAATAACAGACTATCATAATAACAGTCAAAATTGTCTTGATCACGAGAATGTTTTAACTTGGTACCTATTAACAGTTTTTACACGACTGCCAAGGTAGGGTTATGTTTTTGCCTTGAGTATATGAATGAGACCTATTTTTGTGACGTCGTAGGACCTAAACGGTTGGACCGATTTAGATAAACGATAAGTCGTTCGATTCGTCATGACCGCGCGAGTATCATAGGGTACGGTAAAAAGCTAAAATATAAAACACCAATTAGGGTTTGTGTTGTTTTATCCACATCATTGGTTGTTAAAAAAATATTAATTAATATTAAGTAAGTATATTAAACTTTATGTTATTTAGAGTCCCACCCGACAGCGTCCACCAAAGGCTCCTAGATGCGTCAAATTACCATTATCATTAGGTATTCTTAGGCTACGAGATCAGAGGAATAGCCAAATTAAACCAGCTTGACTACGACTGATTCATCCCGAGGCGAGTGTTGTTAAGCTTGTTTTTTTACATTTCAGCTACAACCGCAGTCGGTTTTTTTTATATATTTATTATACGAAATGACAAAAGGTTTAAGAAACCAATATAAACAGACAGACGGACGGGCAGACGGAAAATGAGTAGGTAAGTACACCTAACTAACAAGGTTTTAATGTTTTTATCAAAGCGAATTCATAAATTTTACATAATACGAGAACAAAAAAAATTAATAAGTACAAAGTTTGGTCCATTTTCATCACAAAAGTTAAACGTAGGTAGGTACGTACTAATACATCTTTTATCTACATAAAAATATTAATAAACCTTGTATATTACAGCAATGCACAATGCAAACTATGTGTTATTATTATATCACCAACACTATTTGTTATTTTTAATTTTCCACAGTAACATTGCCTGGGCAAAATAATAATTACAGTTTTATCCGGTGAAAAGTGGACTTTTTTACGTAAGTAGGTAGAATCATTGTCAGTGCCGGAAATGAGGCATGCATTAATTAAAATTCTTGATGTTTTACGTTACCTATTGCTACATCTGGAATTCTATGTTTACTTTAAAAACACAAGGTTTCATTTATAATGATCTGATTTCTATTTTTGTTCTCTTTGATACCTACCTGCCTTATTTATATTAGCTACCGTAATAAAGCAGGTATTCCAAAACATATTATAGAACTGGTAAAACTTGTATACTTAAGCCCTGGAGTGTAATTTTAGCCAAAATTAGCGAGATACATCCGACCTGCCTAAATCGTTTTTAATTGGTATTTCGCAATGAGAGATTGTTTGAAAAGCTTCAATCACTTATCTTTGTTAAATGTGACTTTAATTTCATAAAACCGGGTTCCATTTGCCCTCAGTGCTTGTACTAGGAGTGGAGTTAAAGAAAATTGTTAAACTACGAGATAAGCCCTAGTATTCGCAAACAATTAAATGAAATACATTTATGTGCTTATTAATGTTACCACTTTTTTTTTCAATTGACTAAGTTAGATTGTAAAATTAAGTTTAGTACCTACTTTTAGGAAGAGCAAAACATACAAAAGAAGAAAATGTGGATATTAAAAATGGTTCTGTTTTGTGATAGGTATGAAATGAAAAAAATGAGACGAATCTAACGGTAACTTAATTAAAGAGAGAAAAAAATGGTTTGGAAGATACGAGTCGATAAAGAATATTACAAACATACAAGATTGGCGCAAAAAACATAACCGTTTCCTTGCAGCCGGGTAATAATAAGTAAGGATTTACAGGAAAAACCATAATCAAAACATAATAATCACCACCCGTATTGTAAGTTAGAATAATGACAAAATAATTGTAGAAAATAACTGAGTACCCAAATCCATACCTAGCGATGATGGTCATGCAAATCATTTTTTAGCAATTTAAATAAGTTTGTCATTAGTTCGATATACGTAGATAGCAATGTTGAAATTGCTACGTCCCCTTTTAGATTAAAGCTTCGATGCGCTTCGACTCTCTGCTGAAATTAACCCTATAAAGACCACATTAAATTACGGTCTAATGTTTTTTTGTTTTGATTTTATTTATTTGTATTTTTTGTTTTAATTTTATGTGTAAATAGATTTAATTCGTTTGTATTTTAATTTATTTTGTTTGTATTTTTCATTTGATGTGTATTATTATTGTAGCCTACGATTCATTTTTTTTATATTATATTACGGTTTTTATTTTTATTTATTGGTTTCGGAACTGTGACATATACCGTACATAGCGAGGTACACAGGTAGACAGACAGACAGGTAGATGGATATATCATTTATGTTTGTGCTATTATAGAAGACGAAAAAAAGAAGAAAAATGTCTGTACTTAAAATTGATAGTCTACGCTATAGCGTAAACAAAATTTTTTTCATAGCCTTACTACTCTATTGCGCTATCAAATCAATCGTTATATCTAATAAATTGATGACCTCGCTTCGTCCGCGGTGGAAACCCGGCTTTAGTACTTTAAACGAATTTAAAAAAAACTATAAAAAATGCATAAAAAGTCAGGAGCATGTGGGTTTTTTGTTTGAATAGCTAAGTTTCGAAGCGAAGAATATTTTCGTTCTAAATTTACTGTTTCATTAAGCCTGTAGGTATTTATGGTTACTATGGAAATACTAACCTCCTCAGTAATTAGATGGTCCCCATGCAGCTCACCAAGGCTGGGTCGTTTCAGGGCCCGTTTCGAGTTCCTATAGTTTTCCATCCTTGGTAACGCTTCTCTAGTGAGCTGGGCCAAGGACCGCTTTCTCCTCCAACCTGCATCGTGCAGCCAGGTGTCGGGCTGTGGTGTGGGGCTGATCCCTCGCTCCGCAGTCTCGGTTGAAGACCGGAGCGGCCGGGAAATGATGCTGGCTCCCATAAGGATGCCATTCTTCTTTTCATTATCTACACACGTAGATACTGTGAACCTAGAATAAGCAGTGATGTCAAACACAATCAAAATGGGAACATTTGTTATGTGATGGGTCCTTCGCGGCAGGAGTGACCCGGAGAGGGTTATTTGATTAATTTGTAAATTAGCATTATAGTTTAATGCCATTTTAATTGCATGAGCACTAGGCTTGGACTATGGATACTAGATAACGGATATATTATACTACATATTTTCGCTTTTTTGTAAATACATAGAATACACCCAGATCCAGAAACAAACATTTATGGTCAGCAGAAATATTTGTTACCAGCGGGAATCGAAACCGCAACCTTCTTCGTTGCAGTCCGGGCGTCGCTCGCCGCGCCACGTATTATACCATTCTGCCAGAGGCATTTTATAACTGGATGACTAATTTGGAAATGTGTTTATGAATGGATGAATGAATGAATTTATTTATTAATATGAATCTTACCACACATTTATCAAATTACATTAGAAATCGGCTCTACACTAAGCACAAGCTAAACTTATGGTAGGTAATATTTAATTATAAGAAAGAACATCTTTAAAAAAGAGTTATTGTTCTTGTTATTTAGAAGTTATTTAGTACTATAGATATTCAAGATAGATTATTTAAGGCCATAATACTTCATTCAATGTAACGGACCGAACTGGTTTTAAGTGTAGGTGCAAACTCGCCTATTGGAAGATACGCAGAAAATTTATGTACCTCAGATTGGTTTATTGGAGGTGCTAAAATTATAATCATTAAATTCGATAACACTTTATTCTATCGTAATATTTATTAATGTAGTTTGTATTGTAACCCGTTTTAATGGCAAAAATAAATCGACTAAAATGTCACAAAAAACTCGATTTATCAAATTTATTAATAGCATGATCTTTTTGATCTAATAGCCTTTCTATTTGGCTTTTTTAAAACAACCTGTTTTATCTAAGCATTATTTGGATTAATTCCATTTCCATCTACATGTACCTATGCACTCTAATGTATAATTTGAAATGTTTTTTTAATTATCATTTTAATTATTACCTATTATCTTCCATCGTAGAATCCGGAAGACTACCGAAAACTCGTTTTATAAGAAATTACACCGCGAAGTTTTGTAGAAGAGCAATGATTTCTTGTTGTTGTTCGCAACCACATAGTTTTGTCACGATCTGAAACAAATGTATGCATACATTACATTTACAACTTATTAATTAACGTCCAGTCCATACTTCATTCCTAACAGAAAAACGGTTCTAGTTAATGATACGTTTTCTTTTTGAGCCTCGTAGCCCGGGTCTACAATAATAAGCTACGATATCCACGTCGTCGTTGTAAAAGGAGATCAATATTTTAATACACAAAGTGTACATACAAAAAAAATCAGTTGTATTTTTTTTAAATTACATTAAATTTCATTCGAATAATATCACTTAAGTTCGTTTTTATAGGTTAGTAATGATGTGAGGTTAACTGACAATTATGGAGTTTTAGTAGGTGAGTCCTAAGTAGCTCACGTAGCATGTACCGTGCCAACTTTGGCCCAAGTAGCTTAGTTGGAGGCCGGATACGGGGTAAGTGATCTGTCGGTTGTTGTTAAAAAACTTAGTTTCCTTATTTATATTTCGTAATTTGTTTTTATTGCTCAAAGCATATTCACTAAAAATATTTTAAAGGAAAAATTCACTCGCAACGATATTTGAACTCAACGCAGAGTCGCGAGTTCAAATCTCGTCGCGAGTGAATTTTTGGAAATGAATTTTTCTTTTAAACTATTTTCTTATTTGTTTTTCAAATTCGGACGGCTTATAATGTTTAGATCTACTTTGTTAAACATCCTTTCAAGAAAGTTGTATCTTGCATCCATCACACAAGTGCTTGTTCGATGTTAATGAATAGTATAGTATGTAGGTAATTAATCATTTAAATGTATGACTATGTATGTATCTGCGAGCAATAAAATAAACTGAAATGTCACCTACACTTTACTATTTTTTACGTGTTATCTATGTAGAAGTTGTCGATCATTCTAGAGCTCTATAGTGCCTACCTAATACCAACTTCCTACGTAAGTGGTAAAATGAGAAAATGGTACGCGTACGTACGGTATGAGAATATATTTCGTTTATCCTGTCTTAATCAGATCTTAATAGGATAAACTAACATAGGTATATCATCTCGTCAAATGGTTTGTATCAACTGTCTAACAACGCCAGAGAAATGTTACCTAGAAACGCTTTGATCTAAACAAAATAGTGAACTTTGACATTATAAATTCGACATCTGTCTTTTCGCTCTCATTTAAAATGGGAATTCGCTCTTGCTTCAAACTCAATGGCTTCACTTTTTGTAGCCATGAAAGGTCAAAAAAAGTGCATCTTAAGGGTGTAGCTATCTTCAGATGTGTACAAGAAGGACGTGAGATGCGACTCTGCGAAATTTTAAAGCAAAAAATCAATTATTTATTTATTACAAGTTAACTAGACAGTTAATAAAAAAACTATGCTGAGCATATTTAAGAAAAAGTTGATACTTACAAAATTAAAAATAAATAAACAATATGAAATAATGGCCTATTTCAAACACATTTCTGAAACACGTATTTTTCAAAACTAAAGGTGAATAGTTATGAATAGTTATGTGACATGGTGTAATTAATGAACATCTTCTCCCTGCTTATTGTTTTAACCAACTGAGGCATGGTAGCTGTCAAATTATTCTGAGGCAGAATAATTTAGCAGCTATTGACTAGCTCGAGTGGTCAACTGTACAGTTGACACTTCCGACAAGAGATGTCGCTTTCACTCCAATTGAATATTTCAAAAATATTCCAAAGTTGCAAAAATATTTCCAAGTTTAAATATGCCATAAAAAAATATGTGCTGTGGTATTTATGTACTCCTTTATGTTCAAAATGCCATGTACAACTACATTTTCACATCCTTTAAGTAGCCACAGAGCTATAGAAGTCGCGACATAAAGCTTACTTTTTAGAATATCGTAGGTCTCTGTATGCTAACCATTGAGTACGAAAGTGCCAAGTACCCAACAACGCTGAACCAAGGCTTTGAGCGGCATGCACCAGTTATAGGCAGTTCACACCGCCTAGGTGAGTCCGTCAAGCAAGATCTTAGTCACGCTTGCCTGACATCGATCGCTTCGCCGGTTTTTCTATAGGTAGGTACTTACTGTTTTTGTCTCTAGGTATATTGTATAAAATACCTACCTATCGACATTTTAATCTCAATCGGAATAAGTTAAACTTTATACAATTTTGAAATATTTGATAAATTAACTTAGTTACAGCTATTGTGAGGTTAATTGGATCTGAGGACATAAGCTAATAATAATAAATAATTTAGGGTTGTATTGTAACATAAATATTAAGGTAGCCTTCAAATTTAAGGGCTACTTAATTATTTAAATACCTCCCCTTGTCCCTCAGCCAATCAGTATTAAGGAAGTTATAGAATATAGCTTTTATTTTTACTCATGCAACAAATAGACTTCTGCAATGCTCCTGCATCCCGCTTGCTTGTCGCATGCTATGTTTTTACAGAATCGGGGGACTAGACCTTCCTATACGTAGTACCTGTACGTACGTACGGTTTCCTGGACCTCTACGAGAAGCTTGTAGCCACCGCTACGTCACCCTGTCTGTAGACCCTCTACGGTGAATTAACCCATTTCGTCCTGCAAACGGAGTTCTCTACCTCCTACCCCCTCACCGGTAATCCCCCGCGGTACAGGGTTTATTAACGGAGCGTCTTGTAGATTAAATAAGCTATAAGAAACCAAACGCTACATATTTGATCGGGAATGACAGAATACACCGTGGAGATTTTATTGCTAATATTCGGATTATTCTGAGAAACAGGCATTAGGTACGTAATACAGAAAACAATATATAAAATACAAGGTGGAACAAGGATACCCTTTTAAGCCGATAGGGGGTTGTTCTAGACATCCAGGCGAACAACTTTTGTTCTAACTATTGAAAAAAATTCGAAAATTTTAAGTTTAAAGTTTAAGTACCTACTTGAAATTCAGCTGTTTCTTTGAATTAGAGGTGGAGGTCATTGATCATACATCTCTCGTTACACCTTGTATGAGACAATATAAAATAAAAAATGCTTAATGTTTTGTATCTAAAGGTTTACGGCGTATTGATAAGTCGCCGTTCGTTCCGCGTAATCCATTTGTAACTATTGCTATTCCATAGCGTAGTCTTGCCAAAGGAATTCGCAACGCGACGACGACGCGTCTCAGCCGCGACTTATCAGGGCGTATCAAAGCTTACGATTCTAAAACAGAGTAGACAGATAGGTAATACGCATCAAAATAGGTAGGTATACAGTTAATTAATACAAAAACGAAAGTCTCCCGAAGTGCATAAATCAATTGTTTTCCTACTTTATGTAGGTCAAGCAACAGCACAATGGTAACCAATATGGGACGGAAAATATTCATGAATTACCTATTTCCTTAACGGGATTCCCAATTAAGTCCCAATCCCGTGCAAATATGAGCATAAAACGTTGACTATGTGTTCTTTCATTTCAGCTATTACTACACAGAGTTTCATCGATATCAGCTCAGCGGCAAAAACGGCATCAATAAAGGTTAAATTGCTAAAGGAAAGGTGCAAGGTAAACACTTGTTATTATTGAAGGAAAAGGTAAATTACCTAATATTACAAAAAAAAACCATTTTTATTGCAAGTTTCCTCAAAGTGTTTTGATTTCCTTAAATATGGTACGCAATCGACTAAATGACCTCTCGATGTCGGCTGTTGATACTGTTTTTGTGGGCCTACCTTAAAAAATCAGAACAACAGCATTTAGGGTTTTCCCTATAATCAAACCAGGTAGGTAGGTGTGTAACTAAGTCAAAACTTGTCTCATACATAACTTGTTCACAAGCACCACCTGTTTGGGTACCTACTTGTTGAACGCGGTGCGTTCGGTCGAAATACTTTAAGATGTGTTAGGGGTGCCTTAAATACTCCCGTCACATTTTTTCGTTCAATATCGAAAGGGCAAGCAAAATATTTTGTTATTTGTAAAGTCAAAGTAAAAAAACAAAATTAAACATTAGGTACTTTAACTTGAAAGACGAAAAGACTTTTTTATGACGGAGAAAACTTGAGAAACTATAATAATATTTTACTAATATTATAAACGCAAAAGTTTGTATGTACCTATGTGACTTTGTTACTCTTTCTCGCAAAAACTACCGAACCAATTGCGATGCAACTTAGAATATAGGTACCGGGAACAACGTGACTTACGCGGGTGAAACCGCGGGGTGCAGCTATAGTTATCCATATAAACTCAAAATTAAATATTCATGAAAAAAGAAACCAACAAAACCTTTCTACTTATATTAAACCTTATAGAAGGTCGATACTGCGCATGAGTGTATTATATAGCGGCGACTTAGCGACGACTTAAGAGATCATGGTAGGGCGGAATATTAAGGGATGGAATAGAGAGTTCTATTTCTTTTTAAATGGAGAACCGAATGATGGCCTTGAAACAGGGCGGCAAATTAAAAAAAAATACGTATAGCAACATTAAAATTACGGTGAAATAATTGTAATAACCTGTTTTGATACTTGATAATTCATTAACTAATATTTATAGGTATATTTATGTGGTAATCAACATTAAAAATGCGAGAGTTCGTTTTTTATTTTAATTAGGTGTTATACGAATGAATAATATTCTGAATAAAAATAACATAATTTTAGGTTACAAAAATTAAGCACGTAGGACCTGGAATAAAGTATCAAAACTATTGTCGTACTAACCCATTACTAACCTAAGAAATTCGTCATCATGACTGACGTAAAAAGTTTGCAAATAATTCCAGAGCCAAGAATCGGTAGCCAGACTATAGTCCGCTATCTATCCCGCTAACTAGGTAACTAACTTCATCATAGTCGCCATGCGCCCTGCAACGATCAACCTACTTAATTAATTTGATATTTAATGTATGTATTAATGTAATAAATACATGTAATGTAATGTAATAATGTGCCTACATCATTACATTACCTACCTAAGTACAAAATACTTCAAGGCAATCATAGAAATAGTTCAAATAAACGTAGGTCTGTACATCGCAGAGTGGATTTGAAGGTGTGTCCCTTATCTACGACTAATAACACAATACCTACCTAGACTACCTACTCAGTGATGAAGCCCCACCCCCACACCACGCGTATCGGCAGGGATGGGGGTGGAAACAAACAACCTTGCACTGTGGAATATTCCTAACAATTTGCTTTTCACCACGCAGTTAGCTTTTATAATTAAAATCGCCTTTTAAAAGCTGTTGTAGTTCTAAAATTCACGTGTTTGCAAATATAGCACTTAACTAATGAAATCTAAATTATTGGTTACCGTGTGGGGTATGGTTAGCTCACTCGCCCGGCAAGCAAGGGGCACAGGTTCAAAACCTCTCAAAGAAGATTTTTTGTTGATAGCTTAATATTAAGAAAAAAACAATACCTAGAAAAAATTACAAAAACCAGGCATTATTTCATGATGATTTCTTATATTGTGTAGGTACTTATTAACTGTTTCATGAATATGTTTACATTTTTTTTTCCTAAACTATCTAGTTCACTTGTAATTAATTAGCAAATATTTGAGTTGTTGCTCTAAAATTTAGCATGGTCGTATCTTACGTATTTCTTGTAAACATCAGAAAATCGCTGGCGCTACCCTGTCACAATTTAATCTAATTTGACGTTATGGTACGCCCTTAAGTCGTAGTCGTACGCCCATAAGCCCGAACGTACGTCCCGACGACGTAGTCGTAGCCCGACGTGCGTACCTTGAGCTTTTGTCTGTCTGAATTTTGATGAAATGAATGTATGTATGATAAAATTCGTCCAAAATTTCATTTTAGCATCATGAAAATCGCAAAAATCTACACTCGAAATCTTTCTAGGAGTATAAACGCGACAGTTTGCAAGTACCTATGTATGTATGTGACTTTGTTACTCCTTTACGCAAAAACTACTAAACCGATTGCTATGAAACTTGGAATATGGGTAGCTGGAGACCTGGAATAACACACCTTTTATCCCGATATTCTTCCAGGAACGGGACTTATGCGGGTAAAGTACAGTACAGTAGGGCATAGCTAGTAAAGTTACTTAAAGCTTACTTATATGTTTGTATTGAGTTCCACTTCGTAGCACTACGTACGAGACTGCTACGAAGTGGAACTCTTAAAGCAAGACATTTTTGTTTACATGAAGAACATAATTTTACATACATTTTTATTCTAACAAAGTTTTAATTGCAGTCCATCAATTACAAGTCATACATTTTGAGTGTTTTTTTTACAATTTTAATAGTGTGGAAATGCAGTTTTTGACAATTATAATACAGGACCCCTTGAAAGGGTGACAATTTGTCGTAGATAAATAAATAAAGAAATCAAATAAATAGTGTGATGTGTGACCTATAGGTAAATATCACAATAGTGTAAGTAATCCTTAGGAAATTATAACCAAATAGTTATGGTATTTATAACTACCTATCAATCTACTTACCTACAACGCATATTTTACCGCAAATTGTTGAAGCTCAATGAATCATTGGTAAATTTATAATTTAACGTCAATATTGATGCTGATTTATTTTAACGTCACTATTATTAGTTACATTTGGCTACTGGAATTAGTAAAGTGCAGTAGAGGTAAGGAAAAATGACAGTACCTATCTTTGGATTTATAGGCATTTTTAGAAAGTAACTCTTAACATTTAATGTGTTTTAGGGATGATTTATACTAGACGACCCGGCGGTGCCGGGTCCAAGCTTCGCTGTCTGTTGCTCGGCCGCAATGCAACTTATGCAACAGACCGACTGCTCGCCGAGCAATAAACAACGAATCTCGGCCGGGTAACGGTCTAATATAAATCATCCCTTACTCTGTATTAGTCAAAGATAACAACGTATATTTTACTTATAGTTAAAAGTTATCGCAATTAGGTCAAGTTAGAGGCCTTAGGGCGAATAATCAAAACTAAAAAACTAGGTGAAACACTTCACAAAAAGACGCCAAAATTTTGTTAAAATGTTTAAATTCGTAAAACTATACCAACCTACCTATCAATTACAGTTCTAAATGGATATCATTTTATTTCCGAAGGATCACTAACTTTCTTCTGCCTGACAGTAATCCACGGGACCAAGTAGTTTACCCGCCATCGTGTGGGGAGAACTTAAGGTTTGCTAGCCTCGCGGGGATCTGGTGGAGACCCACTAGATACCTCGGTCGCTTTTTACGACACCTAGGTACTGAAAGGATGGGGTACCTTAACCCTATTTGCCGAAGGTGTTATATAAAATATGTAAGTAATGCCCCGTCATAGAAATTGTCAAATCACATCAGATCATAACATCACCTATCAAATAAATAAAATATAAATCTATGTACTGTATAAAATTCAATGTCTGTCTGTATAAAATAAACAACAGTTAAGTCAAGTAGGTAATAAATAACAGAGCTGCAATAAACAATGATTATTAAATTATACATTAAAGGTGGATTATTTTTGAGTTATCTTAAGAAGATAACCTAGCTTATATTATACATATTGAATGTTTTAAAAATCTTAAGTACTGACGGATTATTTACTTAAATTATAAATGTTAGATAACTAATCTATGGTTGTTAAAAAGAGTTAGGTGTTAAAGAGAAAGAGTAAAACAAGAGTAGGTTGGAATAGAGCACATATTCTACTAATTAAAACGTATCAAACATGCCTCAGCCCTGGTCCATTTTGTTACAAAAAGGTTCAGTTGGTAACTTCGCAATTAATCACCAAAAAATAAGTACAAAAGTTTTTGTAAACAAACTTGTACTCGTAGGTACCTAGGTATATGTACAAAATACAAAATATTTTGTTTAGTACAAACATTCTTCCGTGACAGAATTGATGATGTATTTCTTGTGAAATGTGAAATATTTGTAATAAAATGATTTTAGCAATAATCACAACAATATTTTGAAAGCTTTAGCGACAATTTGGAATCAGCGCTACCATAATCGTTTGCCGTTGCTTTGTCGTCCTTTTGTCGCTCAATTTTTTTTGGACCCAGCACGGTCAAGTAACGGTCCTATATAAATTATTATTATCCCTAAAGCGTTTAAAAAAAAGTTGCCGTAAGAATTCTCGTATTGAAAATACTCAAAATTTCGTTTCAACATCATTGTGAGATAACAATATTGAAAATGGACTCCAACGGGAGTCAATTTTCATTATAAATTTGACGTTTGTCAATAAAATTTTCGTTGGAGAATACCGTTTTCCACAAGTTTTCCATGCATTTTTAAGTCAATAATGTTTCGATTACAGTTCAGTTGTAAGGTACAGTTTCGTTTCGAGAGTATTGTTTGCAATTGCAATGTTGAAATGAAAATTTGTTTAATTACATACGGGAATCACGGCTAGAGCTGAAATATCGAAAATAATTGAACAAGGCTGATGGATGTTTGAGACGTTTAACTGTAGAACAGGAGCCCAAAATAAAAAAAACCTTTAATTTAATCTTTGAAAAAAAAAAAACATTAGTTTTATGCCCCTTATATTTTTTTATCAAACTGATGAAAAGCAAATAATTCTCAGACAAATTCAGATAAACATAATCTAACAATATAACACTTACCTGTAAAAATATTTATTAACACACTGATAAAAACACTAGTCCAAATTAAACAGGTGGGTACTTTTTAAATCACAGAACATCATTTCCTCCTTGATTATTTAATTCATTATTGCCCGACCACGGAAGGGAATGTCCACAGATTTCGCGTCCGTGCGTATTCGCGAGAGTGAAGCTGCGATTGGCATTAGACCGTCGCGTCCGTTCGCACAGCCATCCGGTCATAGCCTGCAGAGCCCTTGCCGATCTCACGATGTTATAAATACTAAGCTGCCCTCACTGAAACACTGCCTCAATCATACTACAATTACGATTCTAGTTGAGACGAGATTTCTGCCAGTTTCAGTATGACTTCATGTTTTACTGAACTTGTGCGTGCTTTATTTATTAGTCGTATTTTTAGTCGATACGCGTATGTTAGAGCAGGAGCCTGCTGAAGTGAATCTATAATTATGCTTAAAATGCTTTGTCCTGACTGACTGCTGGATCAACGCACAGTTCAAGCCGTTGATAGTAGAAGTTTAAATTTAGAGGATGTGTTCTTTATAATATCATGTAAGGAACCGATAAAAAATATTTTTGGTAATTCATCGGAATAGGAATTTACGCGGTAACTGCAAGATAACAAATACTTACAAAAGTTTATAGTTTATTACGATTTACCAATACATTGGTGTTGAAAACGTTCATAGTTACCTAAATGTTGTAGCGTTATCACTTTTAGCGATAAGACCGCATCAATTTGTGCAACGATTTTAATTTCTAAGGTTTATTTCTGTGTTGTGTCAACATTATGTAGGTAGGTACTTATTGCAGGTAGGTAGGACCGATATTCATAATCTGTATTATATTGTGTGTTGTGCAAATAAAGCGCAATATTTATCTATTTAAGTACCTATTGTGGAATTGTGTTATTTGAAATAATTCTGCTTGAAAGCGAAATTATTTGTATAGATTACTGGCTAGTATTGCCTTACTATCCAATAATGAACATCAACTTCTCTAATTGACCACTACAAGAGAGAGGGCGAGAGATCAAGATGCATGGAGGATGACCCCAGAGGATAACCATGGCTGAGGGTAATACTGCTCATGACTTGAAGTGATGAAGCCTCTCGCCCAGTTAGCGGACAAAGCGGGCTAAGCGCCTCAAACCCGCAAACCATGTATAAAATATCCCAGGGATCTTTGATTTTAAATACTGGGGTCGCCGCTCTCACTCTCAAATAGGTATAATGCCTGTTTAGCCACGAACAGAAGTGTAAAATACATTGAACTGACGCCACCAAAATCATTTGTAATGGATGCACATCCCAATGATGATCCAGCATCCAGACCAGCGCTGCTGCTATGTAAGTGGGTACCTACTTAGGTATTCGTACACTAGCAGCAGCTTTTCGCTGAGATTGTGCCTATTCGGGCAGCGCACGACTTCTTTCTGACCTGATTGTATAACATTTGTCTGTTTTTTTTATTTTTTTTATTTATTTATTTTGATTGTATTGTTTGTATTTTCATTATATATGTATTTTTTTTCCATCTTCTCTGATACCTGTATACCTTTTTGTTTAGTTGTGTGCTTGTCTGAATAAACTTATTTTCTTTCTTTCTTTATATATATACAGGATGAACCATTTCAATGGGCTTTCAGGGGAATATCCTAAACTATAAGAGATAACGAGAAATGCTGAAAGGAGTCGCGTCCCCGATTTTGACAATAAGTAGCATTTTTGAAATAATTATTTGGACCTTGTTTTTCTTCCATATTATTATTTTTTAAAGTTTTTTGTTTTGTTTTATATGTCATCTATGTAAAAATTGTGTCCTATTGTTTGTATGTACTTATGTGTGTGTCAATAAATGTTTTTCTTTTCTTTCTTCTATTCTGTATACAAAAAGCTCCGAACTTTACTAGAAAGTAAAAAAAGCACTTAAGGCGGCGATAGATGATAATTATCGGTCCTTGTCCGATTGCATATAAATGAGCGAGATGGAATTGCGTGAAAAATCTACAATATCTCGTAAAATCAATAATTAACGAAGATTAAAATAATATTTTTATAAAATGCGATGAAGAGGTTCTAGGTATTGTATTTTATAATATTATGATAAGCCTATAAGAAAATATAGCGGTTAAGGATTTAGAAGAAAAATTGATTATTTTTGTAAAACAGGGGTAACTTTGCCTGTATAATAGTGGTATTTAAAGTTATTTTTTATTGTTTTTGAAATGAAGAGGACACTTATTGTATCATGTACGATAACATTAAACATTGTTTAAAGATCTATTTGATACCGGTTATGAAGAAAACTATTCAATCGGAAGGGATTTCACATGAGTCGCGTCCTTAAGGGTAATAAACTTTTTTCAAATAAACAGTAGGTACGTATTAAAAACAAAATTCCCAATTTTGTTATAAGTAGGTACCAGTTAATTTTGAAACACTGGAGTTAACGAAAATGGCCTACCTATCAGTGTTATTTAGCAAGTTGGCGAAATAACCCCTTGGACGTTCAGACGTGTGAACAGCTTAGTCCCGGAACCCTATCAATTAAGTTAGAACCTAAGCCTGTACCCTGTAACCTTGAACCCACTCTCTAGTATAATAGTAATTATAGTCTATGCTTTGACTAAAGGTACTCCTACTACTGATACTTAACTATTATATGAATTGATTCATTTATAAATATATAAGATGATCAATGACGATAGATGACGATGGATGACGATGGATGCCGATGGTTCAAAAACAACGAAATCACGCAATTTTTATTTTTTATTCGAACATCCGGACTTGATATCCGGATAAAAGTAGCCTATATGTTAATCGAAGTCTTAAGATATCTGCATACCAAATTTCATTGAAATCGGTCCAGCCTTTTCCGAGATTAGCGCGCACAAACGCACAGACAAAAAGTTAAACACGGAAATGGGGTCTGTTACGTTAGTACATACCCCTAAAAATAGTTTTTTCAAAATATCTTTCAAAAACAGACACCGCTAAGTTACGATTTTATTATAAGTATAGATATAGATGAATCCCTATTCCCCTTGGTCACGGCATCACGCATAACGGCTGGGACCGATTTTACTAATTCTTTTTTTGTTGATTTTGTTATGATCAGGAGGTTCTTATGAAAAAAATAGGAACTTACGCGGGTAAAACCGCGGGTCGCAGCTAGTAGTAGTACTATAGATATAAATAAACCGATCGTCCACCATCGTAAACTAAGTTAATTCAGCTTAGCTCGCTAGTTTGTCAAACAAGTACTAAGCATAGCTGGCATATTATAGTTTGCGGTAGAAGTAAAGCTAAACAAAGTTAGTTTAGTTCGTGGTAGAATCGACTTTCGACTATAGAGGGAAGAGGGCCAGACAAGTCTGAATCATTAATTAATTACGATATTTCCCTTAATTATGTTTAACTAGCTGCGCCCCGCGGTTTCACCCGCGTAAGTCCCGATCCCGCGGGAATATCAGGATAAAAAGTAGCCTATGTGTTATTCCAGGTCTCCAGCTATCTACATACTGAATGTCATGGTAATCGGTTCAGCAGTTTTTACGTGATTGAGTAACAAACACACATACATACATACATACACACATACAAACTTTCAGCTTTATAATTTAGTAGGATAAGTAGGATTAGTGATAAAACGAACTTACCTGTTCGTGAAGTTCAAGCATAATTAATAAATGCGGCATTTATCCGAAGATATTAGATTCTCCCACCTACTCGTGGTTATTGTTTAAAAAACAATAGCATTCCTGTAGGAAATATCAACATATTGGGCTAAAGATCTTAACTTAATGAAGACTTGGCGCGAAAGATGGCCGACGTGAACGAACTGAAAGTGTCAAATCAAAAACTAAACACTACACGATTTATAATATTGTCTATATAGATCTAGAAGGCTTGATGAAGTTTGCGAAAGAACTGAGGTAACTACAGAAGAACCTGCGCGAGCTTTTGTTACATTTTTCGATAGAAAAAGACTGCCAATAAATATATTACCGTCGCGGTATTCAAATAAAAAAATACACTGTTTACAATACCGAGACTCTGTCGAGACGAATGGCTTCCACCAGTTCACGCTGGTTACAATCAGTTACAACCGTTCTGAACCTACTGCCGATGTGTAAGACTAAGTAGAAACGTTAAACGCACTCCTATTAACCTCGGCGCGACGTTTTAATTGGCCTGCAAAAGTATCTAATCAGATTTAGAGAATCTGGAGTGCACTTGAGGAGATAAATTTATGAATATCCTTTTATTTTGTTATACCTAAGAGATTAAGTACTCCTACTACCTGACTACTTAACGGTCGTCTGTAATCGACAACTTACGCTGTTGATTGTGTCCATTCACTATTTATTTTAAGTCCGAAGAGAAGCGTCGTCATCGTCTTAAAATTAGGTGAAAATATCCCATCAACGATTTGCTATGGAATGCTTAAAGGCCTCAGTTAGAGCAGACGGGGCTATCGCTATCGCGTCTAGAATAACAAAAGGTTTAAAATGACTTCGATCTGTATAAGTTACACGGCGGCGGCATCTACCCTGTTTTATTGGAGAATAGCTTTTCTGGACAGACTTCTTTTATCCCGATATTCCCGAGGAATAAGGACTTACGCGGGTAAAACCACGTGGCGCTGTTAGTAATATTATAACTGTGAAAGTGTGTGATGTAAAGAATAAAGGAAACGATTATGTTTGTACTACTTCCCGCAAAAACGACTAAACTGATTGCAATGATAGTATGCAGTTAGCTGGAGATCTAAAATCTAAATACATAAAAGCTACCTGGGCCTTATCACGTATCTTAGTTGCAAATGTCAGTTCAATGAAATTGGTGATGGATGAACCCGAACAAGCCGACATTCGGTCGACAATTTTACTGGACTATATAGTAAGTTATTCATCACTCAACTTACTTTCATGTGAGTACTCTAAGTTTTTTTTTTTTTTTTTATTTATTTATTTAGCAACTTTGGCATTTTTCTGCGCTTTGACATTGAAATGCGATTTGTAGCTGATACAGTTCTGACTCTCCAATGACCACGCTTCTATAACTTAATTATCTCAACATTGCCGAAGCATCATTAGTGTTCCCGAAATCGGTTTCATATTTTTTTAAATTTTCCGTTTCGGTAATGTTCAACATTTTGGAAATTTTGCAGTTTTGTAATTTCTTGCCCAAATCTAACTATGTTGAGACGATTTAGTCATAGAATTTGTGCTCTGCCTGGTATTAATTGAAGCTTTTGAAATGAACCGTTCCCATGGCGCCGATTTTCATTCCATTCCACTAAGCCAGGCCAGTAAGAAAGTATTCTCTCTACACAATGATTTTTAGGGTTCCGTGAAACTGGACCCCTTTACTAAGGGTCAGCAGGCTGCATCTCATGAACTGTGATAGCTAGACAGTTGAAATTTACAAAAATGGTTTTGAAGATCAAAACCATTTGTATGCGAGTCCTAACACTTGGCCGGTTTTAACACCATCTTACTGGATAGACTTAGCTGAATTTCCCAGAAAAAGAAAAAATAACCAAAAGCTTTCAACACAAGATACTTTATTGTAAGCTCATGTTGTTTTTTACACTTAACCCTAGATAAGCCAGCCTACTTCAGAGGAATGAACCGAGAGCTGTGTGTGGCACCGATACCAGGTCGGCCGTGCTTTACTGGCTTGTATGTGACTGAGAACTCGCCGAGGTAGTGCCCAATCATCTCTGGCTTGATTTCAACCTGGAATGTAAATTATTACTGATAAAGGTACATTTGGTTTTTTTATTCATATCTCGGGCTCTATGGTTGGTTGGTCTAACTGTATTCAAACTTCTGCAGTAAGCAAGTAGTTGAAAATTGAATGTAGTCTGCCTAGAACTAAAAACTTTTATTACACAAGACAGGCTACGTAAACAAATTGACTTCTTATTACTTACTAACTCCGCCTCGCGGTTTCAACCGCGTTAGTGCCGTTCCCACTGAAATATCAGGATAAAAAGTAGCCTATGTGTTAATCCAGGCCTCCAGCTACCTTCATAGTTTTATCGCAATTGGTTCAGTAGTTTTTGTGCGATTGAGTAACAATCATACATACACACATATATAGAAACTTTCAGCTTTATAATATTAGTAGGATTTAACTACTTGACTCTGGAGTTTTGCAATAAGGCATAGACTACTTTTTCATTCAAATATTCCAGCAAAATCAGAAGTTATGAGGGTCAACTTTAAACAAACCACATGATGCAGCTAGTAACAATCCTACTAAAATTATAAAGCTTAAAGTTTGTGAGTATGTGTTTGTTTTCGCGTAAAAACCGCTAAGTCGGTTGCCGTAAAACTCGGTATGTAGATAGCCGGAGATCTGGAATAACACTAGGCTACTTTTTATCCCAATATTCCCGCGGATCGGGACTTACGCGGGTGAAACCGCGGGGCGCAGCTAGTAAACTATAATATAAAGAAATTTTTTATCAAGAAACATCCACATTGTTAAAGCACCTAGCTGTTTTCATCTGCTTCTCTTCTAAATTCTAAATGACAGCATGGAGTAATATTTTAGTATTACATCACATATTAACTTTTCCACTGATTTGTTTACGAAAGAAAATGGAGGATTATTATACCTCATAAATAAACGCAATCTGTACTCATTTTTGAATGACCAACACTTTTACAAATATAGTCTAAATGTGGGGTCAAGTTTTTTTTTAGTTTCATTATTATTTTACAGTAAACTTCCAAATTGTAATAAACTGTGTACACCTGTGAGTGCAAATATGAGGTGACTAGTAGTAATTCAAAAAACTCTACAACATAAATATCTTCATAAGTTTAGAGTCTAACTCTTTGTAAATAAAAACTACTTCCTACTATTAATAGGTGAATGTTTGTTGAGTTTGTTGCTTCTTTAACCGCTCCTCAACCGAAGGACGGATCCGTCCTGTGATTTTTTTATTTTTGTTTATTTGATTTTATTTTTTATATAAGGGGGGTATTTTGTTGTGAATATGGTTTCACTGCCGGCAGGTTGAAAAACTTTACGAAAATAAATCAATTCTGAAAAAAAAAGTTGTCCGTATCATCAATATTGCCCGTCAAAAATTCACGATTTGAAAAGTCATTTTCCCGCCATTTTATTTTTTATTATTTTTGTTTACTGAAATTGGATCCTATTTTGATGTAAATATGTTTTTATCCTGTTGACAAGTACTATTTACAAAATACAAAATAACGTACGGGTGGAGTTGTGATAATTAATGGTCAATAAAATAAAAACCATACCATATTTATTCTACAAATTACTGTAAATTAGGTTCGTTAGTTATCAATCTTTCCGAAAAATCTTAGTTCCTTGTATGATGGATAGACAAACGCAGTATTTCAACCGAAACGCGGGGAAGGCGCACGCGACCTTGAAACTGCTGGTAGACAAGGGATACACTTTGTTGGTTGACACGGTTGATGAAAGGTTAAACCAAAACCGATGAACGGATTGTGATAAAATTCAAGTCTGTAGATAGCTGCTGTGGTATTATGTAATTAGCATCCACCGTTACTAGTGGCTAAGTTGAGTACATTGCTGCTTTGACGTAACGTGGTTGTTACTGGTGAATACTTCAAACAGTAATGTACAATACAAAATATGTTTTTTGACAGCAAATAGCAACTGACAGCGGTGGATGCTAATTACATGATAGAACAGCTGGAGGCCTGGATACCACGGGCTAGTTTTTATCCTGATATTCCTGTGAGATCGGGACTTACCTGGGTGACACTGCAAAACGCAGCTAGTTGTAAATAAAGTTGATAAGTTTACAGGAAATTGAGAGCAGCAAGTAATTTTATAGCTCTTATTTGCCAAAGTAATCAGTAGGTAATATTACTAACCTGGTTGAAAGTCTTTCCGTTGTAAATACCGACAATGGAGCCAACCATCTCGGGGACAATGATCATGTTTCTGAGGTGAGTCTTCACGATCTCCGGCTTCTCATTCGGAGGGGCTTCCTTCTTGGCGCGGCGCAGTTTCTTCACAAGAGCCATCGGCTTCCGCTTCAGACCGCGAGCGAATCGCCGGCGGGCACGGGCATGCATCAATTCCATGAGTTGCTCACTGAAATTAACACGAAAAGATACTTTGTAGCTAAGAAAATAACAGAGGAACTATTAAAATACCATACATAGCTAAAATTGAGAATAAAACATAAAAAACTAGGTAATTCATTGACTTTTTGAGGTTAAAAGTTTGTGTGGTGATATTGTTTATTTTGAAGGATAAGGGGTTGTTAAACTTACTTGGGCATGTCCAATAGCTGATCTAAGTCAACTCCTCGGAAGGTAAACTTCCTGAAGGTACGTTTCTTCTTGATTTCTTCGACCTGCAAAACGTAAACATTGTTCGTCACTTGAAAAATAACACTAGGGGTAGGTTCTTCGAAATCACTTATCAACAACACTGTGCCACTGAATCCTGTATTTTGCTGGATTGGACAAGTAACGATCGATTGAAATTCTTTAAATTATTTTACAAACCTCAGCCATGTTTCCGATTTGTTTGACAGACAAACGAAAAAGAGAAGGAGGCAAGAGAGCAATTTGACAGCAATGTGACACTTTTCAGTTTGACATTGACAGTTTATTCATTAATGACAACGACAACTCCAAAAAGGGTAGGCACTTCGATTGAAAAAAAAACTATTGGCCATTTTGTACAGCATGCTTTGTACCTTTTTTTTAACTTGGGCGTAAGGCCGAACCCGCGGGGATTTTAAATCAAGAATCATACTTTGCAATAATCTAGATCTCCAGCCCTCTGCATACCAAGTTTATAGCAATAGTTTTAACAGTTACCAGGTGTACCTATTCATAAACTTTCACATTTATTTATTTTATGTTCACAACACAAAGTACATAATACTACAAGTTTAGTAGTTGCAGTCGGTTTATGAAGAACTGTGATGAAGAATTATTAGACATAGCACCTATATTTCTTAAGATTTTATATCGTATCTACCCATTGTTAATCATCCTGAGCTCATCTCTTTTGTAGGAAGAATTTATAATATGTACTGGGTACTTTAGAAACGTTTGCAGTCTACAGTGATACCTATCTCTACCCACACATCTTTTTCAGTTTAGTCAAACTTTATAAAGGGACTTGAGACTTTGCATGTATGGCGGTTTTTTTATTGTAAAAAAATAAATAACTAAGAGTATATTTTATAATATGGTTTTATTATTACTTTTATTATAAATCCTATTACAATAGGTAACTAGGTACATCAAATTCAACAATTTATTAAATTTAATTAAACACTTGCAGCACCCTGCAATTCACTTATAATTTTTAGGATTCCATACCCAAAGGGTAGAAACGGGATAATTTTACTGAGACGTTGAGAGTTCAAATGTTTACAGATGTTTTATTTCCGTTGTTGCTATAACAAAACTAAACACAGAAATAAATAAATATTTAAGTAAGACTCCCATACAACAAACATGATTTTTTGTAGCAACATAAATAAACCCTCCGTTGGCAAGTTTGACTCTTACTTGACTGTGTTTTTCATAATACTATCATCAGTAAACATTTTCATCATTTTCATGTAATATGTTCTCATCAGTAGACCTTAGTAATCTAGATAACCTTTTACCTATTAATTTAGGGTACATTTTAGATCTTATCAAAAATTCCTTAGATTGATGAGTAACTGCACCATTTTGTAACTGATATTGACACAGTATATGAAGAGGCTGAACCAATTGTTCCCGGTAGATTGACTCATTCTCAAGTTGAGATAATGCTTCTGCTGCTGTTTCTAATGTGCTGAGACAACCTTCTGTGGGTTGTGTTCTAATAATGTAACTACTAGTGGCATTTGTTAGTAGCTTAACTTGTCTTAAATTATGTAATATTGGGCTGGATGCATAAATAGCTTTAGCCTGTGGCCATGTCCCATCTAACAATACAAGATTATAACTATTGCTATCATTTTGCAAGTCTTTTATATCTATGGCTTTTTTACTAGGATACAGCAAAACAGTGTTAGGTTGTGTGAGGATATGTTCGAGATTTTCATGTTTTGGTTGTGGGAATTTCTTCCCTTTGTAAATAAGGCACTTGTTGTCTTCTAGACCTAGTTGGAGCATGGGAACGGTTCGGAGGCATCTTTTCTCTTCAGCAGGATGTTGGAGTATGAGGATAGTGCTGCGGGGATTTAGTTTTTTTGGTGGTAAAGCTGAGCACCAACAAACACCACATGGTCTCCTGAAACATTTCAATAATATTGCATTATATTACAATATTCTCATTTGAACAATGTTCCCAGTTGCCTCCCTTTTGGGTGGGATCCCAGGGTTCACTAACACTAAAGACCATCCAATAATTTATCTATGCTAACACTTAAAATCGTTTGGGGTTGGTAAATAGTAAGTAGGTAAGTAAACAATAACCGACTATACCCAATGCAAATGGATTTAGTACCTACTATTTTACCACCCAATGGGAAAAATGGATGGTGAGGTCTATTCTATGACTACACAGCTTTCAATGTATGATAGAAGTATTGTAACCTATAGAGCAATAGAAACTTACTCGCAATTTTTACACAATTCTCTCATAACAGGAGGATCAGCTGGTATATTAGCTAAATCTTCCCAAACCTCTAATTCATCCATGTTTTGAACTTGTTTCTCCGTTCCAGAAAGAGCACATTAGTGAATAATCCTAATCGTTATGAATGAACCGTAATTATAAATGTATGATATCCCAATTTGGCTCTAAGGTATTTCTAATTTCTTAAATAAATACATTCATGCATGAATGATACAAAAAAAATAGTACAATAGGCCCGCGCACAAGACTGCTGACAGAGACAGACAGATCTATATCAATAGCTCAGTTAGTATAAAAAGTACACTATCGAGATACAGTAATATTTTCGATTGTATCATTTAACTTCAATATCGAATGCAAAATTGATTTTCTCGATAGTATTAATTTTTATTTTTGGCGAACATTACAAGACCCCCGATACAATCGATAGTTTGTTTTGTAATCTATAGAGAACGTAAACAGTAAATAGTATCGATTGTTATTACGATATTCATATCCGAAAGTTTTGATACAATCGATAGTAATTTAGATATTCAGCGTCAATACTATTATTGTATTGCAGTACATTGATATTATTTTACCAAACTGAGGCAACCGATAGCATTTAGATAATTTTCAACATCGACTGTCGATAGTCAAACCATCGATAGTTCTGCAACACTAGTCCTAGAGTCGACCTTCGGATTTTTGACACTATTATTTAGACATCCTTTTTAACAAATTCGGCTTTTTGGGGAAAGAGCGTCAAATCATCACTAATTTATTGCATTATGAAGCCATCTAGGTCCACGTTTCACAAACTTTTCTTAAATTTTACCTAATAAACCGACAGATGGCAGTGGCAGGATCAAATTGAATCAATCCACAATAATTATTTATGTAATTATTTCAGTTGTCGCAGGTCTAAATTACCAATATATGTCTTAATTTATTTATTTAAATGATGAATGTGTTAAAAATTAGCCTCAAAAGCTAAGAAATAGCAATGAAACGAAAGAAAAATGAAATGTGATTAGGTGAGGACGCCATTTTGCATAGTGTTTGATATATTTATTTATTTTTGTATATGACATTGCATCTCGTTCATTCATGCGGGAATGCCTCATGATAAAAAGAGTAGTCCGCAAATATGTCGACTTTCTCTTGTTTGAGTACGCATGTAGGTACATACAATTTTTAACAAAATGATTTGTAAACATGGAGGCTAAATGTTATGTGTGAACTTATTTTGTCATTTCTCTGCTCTAAAATAGTATTTTTTAATATAAATTGGTGAGTTTCCCGTCAGTGAAAGATACTAGTTACTAATTATAGTGTGTGAAGCGGTGAAATTCTCGTATTTAGTCTCAAATTACTGTAAACGTATGCACTTATTTGGCGCCAATGTCAAAGACCGTTATACCTCTCCTAAATTAATTGCGTGAAATTAGTGAGACTTTGTAGTCATGGGAATGAATTTTGCTATAGTCTAAGATGCTATAAACACGGGACGAAAAATAGCGACGGAGTGAATAAACTGGTCTTGCAGGTTTATTCAGAACTGTCACTCCATTGAAATGTTGTAGAAACACTAAATAATATTGCGTAAATGAACCCTATTCTGGAATGTTGACGAAGAATTCGTGTTTATATTGTAGATATTTACCGGAACTTTGACTACTTATGGTTGAAATGACGATAACAAACCACTGCCACAAGGAAACATCTTGACAACCTTGAAGTGAGTACAATATTTTGTAAGAATAGTGTTTTTTTTACTCGTATACCGACATCATAATAGATCTAAGTGAAAATACTTGCTTCGAAATGATTCAAGGCATTGAACTGGTGCAAATTCAAACTAGGAACCTTAGTTCTGGACATGAATCTTGAAAGTATTGTAATCAAAGATTATAAGGATCTAAGCTAGGTTATGTCTGATTCTTTTCATAAGAGTATGTTGTTCTTAACCATTTGTAGGATCAATACCAATTACATACCTACTCTTTTATACAAATTACAAAATATGAGGTAAAATAAAATATAAAATATCAGTATGAGGTCAAAAACTCAAGTTTTAGATAGTTAACTGGTACATCTTAGTACCTATATGAATAAAATGACATTCATTTAGACCTAATTAGTTTTAAATGCCATCATAATAGTCAAAATTGGACATGAATTAGGAAGGCATGGAATACTCGGCAGTTCAGAGGTGGCCCAAATGACGTTTTACTTCCCAACGCCTCTAAAAGGTGGCCCTTGCCCTACAATAGGATTAATTACTGTTATAATAATGCTGTTAGCCCCATTTATCACATGAACCAACCAAGGAAAATAGTAAAATGTATTATTAATGTATTGTATTGTTTTGTGCCACAAATATTATTGTGTTAATTGTTTTTTAAATGTTATGTTGTGTTTAATTCCAGAAATGGGCACAGAGTTGCCAAAAACTCAAGAGTCAAGTGGTGATACAGATTCTAACAGTGATTCGGAGGTAAATATTTTAAAACTATACTAAACAATATTTTAATACTAGCAGCACCCTGGAGTGCCCCAGGGTTCTGTCTTGGGACCTGTTCTCTATACAATATTTACTGCTGACCTCCCTGCACGCCAGGATATAACAATAGCGACATACGCTGATGACACAGCTATTTTAGCAACAAACAAAGACCAAGACAGAGCCTCTGAGATTCTACAAGCTAGCTTAAACGAAGTCCATGATTGGCTAAGACAATGGCGTATAAGGGCCAGTGCCTAGAAATCAGTGCAGGTGACATTTACTCTTAAAAAAGGCGACTGTCCAACTGTTAAACTGGGTGACCACCCACTGCCTCATAGTGAGTCTGTTAAGTATCTAGGCATGCATTTGGATCGCGGATTGACATGGTGAAAGCATCTCGAAGCTAAAAGAGATCAGTTAAATATAAAATTCAGAGGGCTCTACTGGCTGCTAGATAGAAATTCTAAATTATCAATAGATAACAAACTGCTTGTTTACAAGAGTATGCTGAAACCGATTTGGACCTATGGTATTGAACTGTGGGGATCTGCTTGCACATCAAATATAAACATTATACAATGCTGCCAGAGCGGTATTTTAAAAACTATCAGCAATGCCCCATGGTTTATACGAAACACAGAACTGTACAATATTCTCAAAATCCACACTGTGCAAGAAGAAATAAAAAAGTGTGCTAAACTATATACAAGATGTAACAGGCAAGCCCTTTTAAGCCGAAAGGGGGTTGTTCTAGACGTCTAGGCAAACACCTTTTGTTCTACGACTTTTGAAAATTCGAACTTTTTTTTTGAAAATTTTGAGATTATGTTTCACTGAAAAAACAGCTGTTTTTGAAAATAAAGGTAATTGAAGGTTTGATTGTAGTAGACCAAGCTAAATGAAAGGACGCCATAAGGTCAATGACCTCGAACTGTAAGAAACAGCTGATCTTCAAGTAAACTTTAAACTTAAAATTTTCGAAAAGTACTTCGAATTTCCAAAAGTCATAGAACAAAAGTTGTTCGCCTAGACGTCTAGAACAACCCCCTTTCGGCTTAAAAGGGCTTGCCTGTTACATCTTGTAGAGAGAGACTAAATTGTCACCCAAATTCTCTGGCAAGCCAACTTGTTGACCCGAAAATTAAAAAAAGGCTTCGGAGAAAGCACATCATGCAATTGGCTGATATTTAATGAAGAGGATCTTCTTTGGTGAAGGGAGACCACTCTACCCGTCATTCCCTACACAACATCTGATCATAGTTCAAAGACTGATAGCAGATTAAAGGAGAAAAAAAAAAAAAAAAAATACTAGCAGCACCCTTAAACCCACCCAACCCTTAATCAACCAGGAATATGGGGGATATAAAGTAGCCTATATTTTAATCAAATTTAATCACATTCATTTCAGTATTTTTTGTGTGAAAGAGTAACAAATATAGTTGTTACACACAAACACACAAACTTTCACATTTATAATATTAGAACAGGGTCTATTTCTCACATAATATAATGTAAGTAGCGACTCAGTCAAAGATGTTGCTCACTCACCTAGAAGAAGATTATCGCAGATGTGATGCATATATGCACTGGTGATGATACGTGAAACATGTTCTATCTGTCCTATCTTAATTGGCGGCATCAGTTATATATAGCAAAATGGATGAACCTCTTGAAGATCTAACACCATTAGGTCACTGTCAATGCCTCCCAAAAACATTTTGAGAATTCAAATGTATCTTGCTTTATTATCCTAGCCGTATTGCATCCCTCAGTCAGTCTTTGCAAAACATATTTATTGTAACTGTTATTGTGCAGTGCATGTTGAATACTAATTGTTACGTAAACTATTGTATTGAAGTTAAAATTTGTCATTGATTCTCTTCCAGAATTCTACTACCAGTGGATCGTCTGCTTCTGAGTGGGAGTGCTCCGGTGCTAAACCGAGTACAGCCCGCAAACCACACTTCTCTGTGACTTCCAGTGAAACAGGCCTAAAGCTCAAGATAGCGGCCATTCCCAGGAAAGTCACTACAAAGAAAACACCCAAGCCAACGGTCAAAAAGAAACCGGAAAGAAATCTGAAGTCCTTAAAGGAGCAAGTTCTAAAGAAAAAGCAGGCTCAATTGTCAGACAGTAGCACTAGTTCTGAATGTAGTAAATGTTCTTCAGATTCTTCGAGCGATGACGATATACCACTCAAGGCTGTCTCTAAAACTTTACCACCTAAATGTTCTCCACAAAAAACTGCTAAACCAACAAAGAATTCTACAAAGAGCGACAGTGAGGATGACAAAAGTAGCGAAGATGTTAAAGATTCGAAAATTTGTAAGGACAAGGTGTGTTCGACAAGAAGTAATGCAGGCGTGAAAAAGAACAAAACTGAAGAGAGTCAAGAGATGGTGAAAAGGGGGCGTGGTCGGCCTCGCACTAAGGTAAGTGATACATTAACTCGTCCGGCGTCGATGTCCCACCGGGGTGACACGCTCATAAAAACTCAAAACCGCACTCGAGCGTCGATGTCCCCCCGGTGGCACATCCTACCCAGACCACTTGAAACTCTAACATATCGAAATAGAGTGGATTTTTGTTAGAACAAGTTTTGTTCATTGGCAACTCTGATATATTTTACGTCATTTGGCATTGACAGTAAAATAACCGCCAGTTGAAAAAAAAAAAATAATTGGATTTGCAAATTTTTGCTGTCAGATTTTTTCAGTTTCGCCATTTTTTTATGCCGTGCGGGTGAAAGTGATAATTAATTGTTTCAAATAGTGATAAGTGGGTGATTTTAGTGGACAACTAGTGTTAATAAGTTTATTTGGTTCAGTCTTTTGGTATGTATTGTATCAATATATCGATTTTCTTTGTAGAAACACTTTTTTACGAGTCAGAAAACCGCTCGATAAAATACGTAAAATTCGTGTTTGGTTGAGCTCTAGCGTCATGAACATAAGGGTCACAATGGAATGTAGTTTGGTAGGAATACCGGAAGTATACTTCCGGTACTTTTATTTCAACTTGAATTATTTATTATTTTCCTATGGTAGCTATATGTAAAAGTTATTTTATGGTGATCGGTAGACTGTAATGGACACTTTTTACAATAATTGACCTAGGACTAGATTACAGTCATTGTGAAACAAGCTTCGTAAAGAAAGTCGGAAGTAGAGAAAGTCGGAAGTTGGGAGAAATTTTTTACTTCAAAGTAAATAAATAATTATTTACTGCTTACTAAATCTCAAATATATTACCAAGTAACAGAAAAAACATTCATAATTACGATATTTTTTACAAAAAGAAGGTAGGTGGTCTAGTTTAGTTTTTATACGTATTTATGTAAAATACGTCGTAATTATCTATTACCATTTCATATCTTATCAATCACATGACGTATCTAGAAGTATGCTATAATTTTACCTAAAATTTATTGATTCTCCAAAGGTTAAGAGTAGACTAAAATACAGAAAACTAAAATCATTATCGTCCAATTGATGTGCCCGATTGCATTTCATGTATTTCTCAGAAACCCTGCACTGAATTTTAGAAAAATAAATAGTTTGAATTATCAAATAGTTTAATACTGTTTTACCAGAGTGATGATGCGTGGCCTAAGAAGTGCATGATCATTTAGAAGAACATTTTTTATTTTCTTGAAGATGAATAGACTATACAACCCGCGTCTAAAACGCAAAAATATACTGGAGTTGAGAAACAACTGACTCCTACACTATGAGCCATGAGCGGTGAGCCTCGATGGAGATCTCGCTCGCACGACATCAACGCATAGAACGCACCTGCTTGCTTATAGTCCAAGGACCTATTGCACAGAATCACAGAAAAAAAAGAAAAAGAAAATTGAAGAAAGAATGACCACAGTAGCACAAGTTCTAACCCAGTATTCCTAGTAAAAGATACATTACTTAAAAAAAAAAAATTAAATCGCTTGGCAGTGATAGAATACTAGTTTATGCACAAGGTACTAAAGCCCTGTCTTATATAGCGGGCGTCATCCAAAGCGTACGAAGGACTCTAGAGTTAACTTCCAAGCGCAGCGAGGGTGTTAACAACTTGTACCTGCGCGGGATTAAAGCGCCCAAGATATATCTTTTTCTTGGGCGCTTGAATCCTAAAAAATAAGAAAATGATACAAAAATAAGCAATTAAATTACAACAAAACAATAGTCTAATGCTGTATATGAAATATATTTACAGCTCTTTATTAATTAAATTTATCAATGTTACATCAAAATGACGAAACCAAACATAGGCCTAAGCCGATAAAAAAAGTTGGGGCTTTATATTAACTAAAACTTCTGGGGAAATAAAAAAAAATATTTTTATTTTTTATGTATGATGTCTGGTGGCAAGATCGAAATGGCCGTATGCTCCCACCAGAACCTTAGTTCCGAATTTGCCCTTAGTCTATAATGAGCACTTTATGCACCTAGCTAGAGAATAAATACTCGCTTTACGTTGACCTTTCTGGTTAAATAAAGTAACTTTGTAGAGCCGTAGATGTGTAATAGTATATTGTTAGACAAGGGCTGTATCACCAGAGATATTTTTGGCGCTCGAACGAAGTGAAAGCGCCAACGGACAATAAAATACTTCTCATACATTTAAATCAGGTATATTGAGAATCAGTTGAAGACCAGTTTGAAAAACGCAAATTAAAATATTTTTATTAGAGTAAAAAAAGTTGAAATAAACACTTACTGCCAACAATAGAAAATTAAAAACTTAGGTATCTATTGGCCACCATATAATCGAGTTGCTCACGCCGTGCACCTTAGCGGCCATGCCAGCACCCGAAAAAAAAGTCTGAAGCAATCAAGGCATTATAGCAAGTGGCAGAATAGAAGAGTAATTCAATTATCGTAGCAACACGGAAAAATTTTTTTTGTATGATTTTTAATTTCAGACTATAATCTGACGATTTGGTTCCTTGTATTTGACAAATTTTCTATAGAAAGAAGTGTCGAATTGTTGTATTAATTAAAAAATGAACTGTACTTTCCACCCTAGGGATAAATGCCCATGAAAATTAAATTTTTCGAACTGGAGAGATGAAAATCACTTTAAATTCTTAATCAAAAAGAGCCAAACGCCTAGAGATTGATCAGGTATGTCTTGTATGATGAATCAAGCAGACCGGGAATAAATAGATTGTTTCTACATAAACTTACATTTTTTATTAAAACGTATTATAAATATTTTGTTTCGAGTAGTCTAATTTGAATTGATCATCAATTATTGATAGTGCTACATTATTTTGAATTCAAGATAATTTCTACATAATAAATGTTTAATTAATTTAGTTATTATTTTTCTACATGTAACATTTTCATTTCTAACTGGACCTCTATTCTATTTTATTTTTTACCGGTCTTCCGGGTCGACAACCGACATACCCTTAACGCATAGCAACCTCATTTCAAACTAAAACATTATTGCCTATTCAAATGGGTTACACCGATTTCCGCTCTATATAGAACACGTGTTCAATATTCGAGTATTGCTTGGCTAGTACTGGCACTCGAGTTGAGCGAAAGAGGTTCGTTATCGGGTGCGTCTCGGCCCCCTGTGGCGACATTGACGACACCGCTGAGTCGCTGACGCATACCCAGGTTACTTAGATGAAGGGTTCCGAACGAAGCAAGTCAAATTGCGAATTTAACTTGCTTATTACGTAGATTTTTTTCTGTTATATTATTGTTTTTATCAGCATTGTTGCAACGCCGATCCGACGTTTTGGAGCTTTTCAGACTCCTTTTTCAAGTTAGACGAAGGAAGGAATGTTGTATATTAAAAAAAAATACGTTGTGATGTGGAAACGGCGTTAATCTAGATATCTGTGATTACGTCCCTTTTGGTACTCATCACGCTCGAATTTTGTCCTATTCATATATTATGTTTGTTCTGTAATAAAGTCGTTCCATTTGCTGTTAGTCCCGTTTAAATATCTATCCATCCATCAATTACAGCTCTTAAATGTCCAATCTTGGACCTAAGCTTCCTCCGTCCTTTTCTAACACTGACGATCTTGAGCTTTCGACATCCATTCCATTCTCGTCCTCCGTGTCTTTTGATGTCGTTGTTCCTTATTCATTGGTGGTCTACCCCACGGCCTAATATGTGCTCGCAGGCGCCATTCCCTTCTTTTTTCAGCCCTTCCGTATTTTTTTTAAATCGCTCGTTTGCCGCGCTAATTTGCGGAAGAAAAAATCCAAATCCTCAGGAAAATCGAGATGAAAATTAGCGTTTGCGCTATTATTTATTTCAGAACTGCATCTATCTCTATTTTCATTACAATTGTTTCAGTACTTTTAAGGTTGAGGAGTACTACCTAACATCCTTGCATTACATAATCCGCTATACCATGATCGTTTCTCGTTGTTTTGTCATAATATTGTCGCTTAAAAAAATTAAATTTTTAATTAAAAAACCCCGACTACTTTAAAAACCACAGACAATAAAAAGCAACTTAGGTCCGAGTTTCGTTGTCCATTGCTCGGCGAGCAGTCGATCGGTCTGTTGCAACTTTCAACCAAGTGGCGGCCGAACCAACGGAGCTCGGCACGGCCGGGTGACCGTCTAGTATAATCATCCCTAATAAATAAATAAGAGATCATGGTAGAGCGAAATATTAGTAGGATGTGCGTGTATTTAAATAATTTGAGATTAAATTCCGCTGGACTGAGTACTTACAATGACTGACCTTGATTAGTGGTACATCTGGTCTCCCAAGTGACCTTGCACTTGAATCGAGGGGAGACTGCCGAATCGAACCAAAAACATTTCATAAACTAATTTTTAATCGTAAATCCGATGGTGATGAATCCTAATATTAATCACTCAAATAAACAGTATTTGTGTTTTTTTTACACGATAGATAAAGGTGAGACCAAGTATCTCACTTGATTGGATGTGATGGATGATTGGTCTAAAATGATAGACAGGAGTGGAACAAGATCTAACCCGTCATCATTATGGAAGCCATTAAGGCGCCTATACGAGCTAAACTGAAAATCCCTGTCGAATTCATCGAAAATTGTTGATTATTTTCTGACGCAATGTTTTAGAATATTTTCGTTTGTAGCATTTGTATAGACATTGTTTCTTACATTTTGGTGTAATTTCAAGACAAAAACTTCTTATTGTTTTAAAGCCTTTTATTATTGATATTGTTCAACACTCTTCTTCATATTTGTCTGGACACTGCACTAAAATGTAGGAAACAATGTCACCTACAATCCATATACAAAGAAATATTCAACAACATTCCGTAATGAAACAATCAACAATTTTCGATGATCGCGACAAGGATTTTGAATTTAGCTCGAGGTGTGCCCTTAAAGCGCTGGACCAATGTTTGATGGTAGAATTAATCTGCTATGTTTAATAAATCTGAATTCAAGATTTACACTAATAAAACCACGGGTTTCAGCTAGCTGTTATTGACTAAAATGTCTTCTATAGAAATACTCTGCAAGGTTTCTGCTTTTTTTGTGATTGATTGATTTGAAAACTTGTGATTTAATATCAAAGCGCCTATTACTCAGACGCCTCAGACTCAGCGTCTTAAAATAGCAAGGATTAAAAAGTTGCTTGCGCTGTATAAATCATCTAAAATTAGATGAAAAGGCCAATTATTATTATTATTATTACTCAGACACAATCCTTTGCTAAATAGTCGTTATAGGCATGCTAAAGACGCATAATAAACTGTTGTATAATACACCTAGTACAGTTTTTTTTACTGTGCACTCAACTCCGCTTTTTGCCCTGACCCAATTATATTGTGTTTATCTAGTCTCACCTTATGAGGTTGGCCGGTACAACTTCATATTTGTTGAGATTTAAAATAAATCCTGCATATTTAAAGAATTAAAAAACATACCTAACATTTACAAGTATTACCATTATTGGCGTAGCTTGTCGCCCTAAAAAATATATTGAATAGAACTATAGAATTAGCAATTCTAAGCGTATTTAGCACCGATGCTCTTATTTAAACTACAGGCACCTACGCCTGCACCTGTGTCGTGCGTGCATCATTATTTCAAGACTGTATTAGGACTAAATACATTTTTATTTAAAACAGAACTGTATAATATCAAACGACGGCGCATAGATGTTTAGAATTACCTTAACAACCGACCGATTCTATGGTGTTACCAATTCCAAAGTCCTTTTTTCGTGTAGTGGTGCCCTAAATCTCCTAACTTGACGTAACGACTGCTATCAGAGATAATAAATGAGACGGGCTGTTGAATCCAAGTAATTACTATACCAGGCGTTGCTTACCCCGCTCGATTATACGAAATCGGCGACCGCAGCTAGGCCAATAAGCTCCTCAAACACCAGAATGCATAGAATATTTCTTTGCCATGAGAGAGGCCGGATTGAATGAAAATCAAATTTCAATGAGAACATTCATCATTTTGTGCTGGGTACAAACGCAAACTATTCCAAATCTGTGGATCGAGAGCAGCACGTGTTTTCTTTGCCGGCTCACGTATCTATTTTATTTATCATGTATACTAGCTATTCCTCGCAGTTTCATTCGCATAGGTCCCGATCCCGCGGGAATATCGGAATCAAAAGCACTCTGATTCCTTCTCCAAAGTCACATCTGACTCTTTACCAAAATTCATCAAAATCGGTTTAGCGGTTTAGGCGTGAAAACGTAACAGACTGACATACAGAGTTACTTTCGCATTTATTTATTATTAGTAAGAATTAACTATAGTCTAAATAATGATGTAATATCTACATAATCGTTATGTTTTGTGATCCACAATAATTGTTTGGGTGTAACGTAACGAAACCAACACATTTATGTTATGCACATATTATTTCAATATGAATCTTTTAAAATATTCTCTAGTCTGTGTCCATGTGCAAGACAAGTACAAACGCAACAATTTTAGGGGAACCGTAATAAAATAACTACAAAGGATACCCAGAGTATATTTCTACTTAATCTGATCCAGTTTCTTGCTAAACAAAGGTGCTTTTTTATTCATGTTTACCGCACACCCCTCGTCTGTAAGAAGCCCTTCGGTTCTGAATAGTAATGCGTCGTAATTTATTAATTGTGTCAATGACAGCAGATGTATCGTATGAGGTTTAACTTTGTGCTTTTAACAGCTAGATCGTCGACACTTTAAATATAGTATGGGAACTTTGTTCATATCTTCATAATGTTACATAACATAATAATGCAACGAGTACATGAATAAGAAAAGGGCATTAACCAGTAACGCTTATTTAAGAAGAATCTTTGTAATATTCATATTTTGTGCTAGAAGCGTACCGTGGTTTCGAAATTCGTGGGAATTATGAAAAATCCTTTTATAGTAGACTAGATGCGCCTCGCGGTTTATTTATTTATTTAAGGAACATTCACATTTACCCGCGTAAGTCCCATCCCAGGAATATCAGTACAAAAAGTAGCCTATGTGTTATTCTCGGTATCCAGCTAAGCTACCTATATTCCATCGCAATAGGTTCAGTAGTTTTTGCGTGAAAGAGTAACAAAGTCACATACAACAATCAATTTCAATTGTTTCAATTGAGATTTGTTAGCAACTGACTTACATAATCAGCTAACACGTTTCCTACCTTTCTTATATTTGCTTATTTTTCTCGCAGTAATATAATGACACGACAAAACTTAAAGTGCCAGGAAATTATAAAAATAGAATCAATCAGAGAACCAATCAACTGAGTTATATCTGAATTATTTTTGTATGTATTTGAAATACAATGGGTTGTCGTTGATTTGTTTGCCAATATCGATTAGTTCAGGTTCCGCCGAGTGGCCGTGAAAAATAAGGTGTCGTAATAAGGAAAATATGTCTTTCAATCGTGCTTTGAATAGAACGGTTGACATGCATAGATAGTACCCAGGTTGTCTTCTGCCGTTTTAAATATTGTACAGCAAAAAAGGTTAACAAACATACATTCACTGCAAAAACATAACACTTCCTTGGGCAGTCGTGTAAAAAGCAAAATAAGTATTATACTGTGGTATGTTGTCATATAAACAGCAATAGACAATTCATAATATTTTAAATACAATACTTCAATGGGTTATTTATCTCGAGCTCCTTCGTGTTTCAGAAGGCACGTTAAGCAGTTGGTCCCTGTTGTTATCTGCTTTATAGCAGATAACAACGGGTATACTGAAGTAGTTAGGTCAATAATAAAAACACTTTATTTTTCGGGTTTAATCGCGTTTTATTCATGATTTTAAACGAACCGAGCTTTCGCCAACTTTACAGTTGGCTTTTTCAAAGTGATTTTATTATGCAAAATTGCGAAAACCATAGAAGAAATTAGTTAGGTCAAGTTCGTCAAAACTGTAGGCTGGCCTGAAAACTTTAAACACTAAAAGAGCCACACCACTAGTTACACCAAAAGTTAATAAGAGCTATGTATATTTAAAACTTTAAACTCTTGATTACATAACGAGATGACAGATGAGCCAACACGGATAGAATCGCGGGCCACGGATAGTATATAGTTAATTGTTTTTTTCTTTACGTAGGTAAAGTAATTAATTAGGTAGTTGTTTTCCTTGTCATTGTTTTATCCCACGCCTAGATTTAATTGAATTATTATTAGGTATGTATATATTTCTTAACACTTGAATTTTATAACTAGATTTCAAGCTGTAATTTATAGCTAGATTTTTAAATCGAAAATAACTTTTCCATCAGTTAATCGGTGTTCAAACTATTTTACAACGTTAAAATAATATTTTTAGCCCCCGACGGAAAAAGAGGTGTGTTATTTAGTAAATTGTTAGACAAGGGCTGAATGTCAAGCATTTCACCAGAGATATTTCTGGCGCTCGCTGGAACTAAGTGAGAGCGCCAATAGTTCGAGGGTGAAATGCTTGATATTTACCCCAGCTAAACACTCTACTTTTCATTTCGACTGTAAGGAAATCAAAATACTACTCGAACATTTAATAAAACAGGTAAATATTGAGAATCAGTTATTTTACAAAAAAATGACATCAGAATTTGACTTTTACTTTCTCAAGTCCTTAATTTCCATAAAGCTTTGCTTTTAACCAATAGGTTATCTAAACTATTATAAAGCTGAAGAGTTGGTTTGTTTGGTTGAATGCGATAATTTTAGGAACGACTGATCTGTATAAAAAAATATTTTTGTGTTTGATAGTACTTTTTATTCCCATATTCCCAAGGGATCGGGACTTACGTGGTGAAGGCATACAAAAGTTAGAGATAAAGTTTAATATAAGCTAAAATGTCAATTTGAAAACACTAGCTTTTTGAATCTAAAGAAATTAAATAAATAAAATGAAATATATGCTACATCAATTAAATCCAACTAGCGAGGCATTGTTTTTGGAACAAAAAGAATAATAATACCTGTTTGGTATGAGTAAAAGGTGCGAAGGTGGTAGGTAGGGGTTGATGGAGAGGGGTAGTTAAAGGGGTAGGTAACGGCGACGGTGCGGTGGTGCAGCGTGCAACATTTAATTAAGGGTGGTGTGTGCGCTTGGCTCGCGTGCCGTCCGCGGTGCACTTCCGGCACGCCCTCGGGGGCGCTGCGCTTTTTCCTAACACTCGGGGGAGGCACGATATGTGAGGAAAGCGCGACCGGTCGTCACCCGCGCCTTAGGAATTAAAATTTTTCACGTAAACTGGTTTGATAGCGTTATGTTTGTGGAGTGGGGATCGCGAATACGCGCCATGCCGGTCATTAGCTAGCTCGCGTCGAGACGCGCGCGCGTTCCCATGCACGCTGCGTACACGCGGTGCTCTAACGTGCCCGCACACTTGCGTACTCGATACGTACGCTACGCGCCCTTACGCGCACCTTACGATTGATTGACGCGATACAGACACACATCATTAGTGCCAATTATAACATGACAGTTTATTATAATTAGAGAAACAGTGATTTGAATTTGTAAAAAATAATACTCGTGATTAAGTGCTGTGATTTGGATTCCCAATTGTTTACGAAAAGTTTGTGAAGTTTGGTAGTTACTCGGAACATACCTATGTGTTATATCGGGATTTAGTTTGGATTAGCTGAAAAGTATATTAATCCAACAGCTTGTCGGTTAGCCGTTATCTAGTTAGTTCAGTTCATTAATTCGTGATCATGTCACCGCATTAGTTCCATGCAAAACAAACATAGCGATAAGCATTCGAGAGAGGTGCCGATGTTGAAACCGACGAGGAAAGGGGGAAGGGAGACGCCGAAATTCTCTTATCAGACGCTTAGCGCAGCTCAAGGTCGCGCCTTATCACGATCGCGGTCGCCTCTAACTAAACTCGATATCTACCGTATGCAATGCATTTAGATCATTTTTTTGTTGGCTCGATAATTTTCCCCACTGTAAGGCCTCCTCTTAGCGGGTTAGGCAGTAAGACCCCACGGGAGCAGTGAATTCACTGTTTCCACGGGTTCAGTGAATGTCCCATGCCTTTATCCTAGGACCTGTGAGTCCTAAGACATGTCGGTTTCCTTACGATGTTTTCGTTCATTGTAATAGCGGATGTTAATAGCTCACATTTTATTTTCTTAAGATAACCGAATATTGCCGAAATTCGAACGTACGACCCTCGGAATGAAAGTCACGGTACTTATCGTTCTACCACTAAACCATCAACACTCTCTTCGGTTTTTGTTTATTTACGAAAAAAATAATACAACTCGTTTAATTTATACCAATGCATTGTATACCAAATACTATCACTAATATTAACATGCGAAAGTATGAATACATGTTACTCTTCTTAAAAAAAAAATGCTGAACCGAACTTGTTATGAAGATTGGTGTACATTCCTAAAATAATTGATCACGAAATTCTCACGGGATCGTCATTTACCTAAGTAAAACCGAGGGGCGGTGTTAGTAATTAATAATAAAGAGCAATTAACTAATTGGATTTCTTGATTTAAAATATAACATTAAGTAGGTGTTTGATTATATTTAGGTACAAAAGTAGATAGGTGTTATCGACCGTTGCTTATCTTATCATCTTTAATGATTGTTATACCGTATACGTAGAGAAAATCATAATAATTTTGAAAAAATACTATCTATACCTATTGACGTGATGCTGAAATTTACGTAAATGATTTACGGAGGGTAATTTTTTCATCGATAATGATGTCAATAAAATTGATAATTTCCAAGATTATTTTACATTAAAATACTCATTACATACTTACTCAGTAATTTATTAGGATATAAATATTTTTTTTATTGGATTGATAGGTACCTAGATCGAGTACACTTTATTAAGAAAGACACAAATAACAGCAAAATACAAAGAAAAACTTAAACCACTCTTTGTGGACTTATCGACTATCCTATGGGCTTCTTCCAGGCAGCCAATATTAGTGTTTAGCGTTTGTGAACTATCTCAACTAATGACAACGACTTTACTTAGTTTGAGATTTTTATCATTTAGGTACTAGAGCATAAATTTCGCCAAAACAACGAGGTGCACAAAACAATAATCAGAGGTATCCAATTAGTTAGCCGTTTTAAATGAAAATAAATAATTACAAAATCTTACATTCATTAGAAATTTAAAATATTTAAGAACCAAATAGCGTAAGTAGTAACAAACTGAATCCCGATCTTAACACATTTGTTTACATTGAGTTAGGAGCAAACATTAAATTCTGGCGCAAATCTGTATTAGCGTGTATGTGATGTGGATCACGACCTAGTTGCGAGTGATTAAGGATAGAACAATATAAATAGCTCGTCAACGCGAGGCTAAGTAGAGCGAAGAGAACGAATAGAATCCTAGCTACGTATAGACTAGCTAGTTGGTTCAGTATTGTGATGTTGGCATGATGCGGCACGCGGCAAATGCGGCACCCACTTGGACGGCGCCCGGCGAAGTCTGGGAGTACGTCAGCCAACTCGTCAGCTCGTACCACGATCAACACGATTGCCAGGTGCATATGTTACTCTATTATATTGTAAGACGCTGCGACTCTCCCTTCTAACAACTAATCTATTGTTAACTGTGCCAGCCATATTGAATATAGGTAGGTATATTCAAGATTGGTTTTTTTATGACGACCTCTGTGGCATTTAGGGTGATGTGATGATACTCGAGTGTAATTCAGAAGGTTGCGGATTGGATCCCCGCTGGAAGCAAATGTTTATGCTTAAAAGTAAAAATTTGTTTTTTGTCTAGGTGTCTCTATGTATAAAATGTATTGTAAATATAACTTTTGAATCTGTTGTCTAGTCATCCTAACTGAAGCTTAGTAGCTTCACACGGGGCTAGATGGCGCTGTGTGATGTTTACAGTGCTGTGGAAAAGTGCGAAACTATCCTTAGTTGCTGCACCGGCTTAAATAAAAATAAACGTTAGAAGTTGGGGAAAGACACCTCTACTACAGTCAATAAAAACCGAACAAATATTTTCCTGATATCAATCATGATGATCAAGATGAAAAACATAAATCTAATTTTCTGTATATTCAATTAAAACATCAAAATGAAGAAAAACTAATTAAAACTAGGGCACTCAAAAATCAATAGAAAGAGATATCTCTACGCTTCTGTTACCATTACCACGAATGACTTATTGATGTATGGTTACCACCTTGCAACCCCTTGTGTACAAACAAAGGGTGCATTTTAACTGTTGTAAGGTTTGCATAATATGAACCATTCTTTTCCCTAACCCTGACAAGGACAATTATTAGACGAACTACTGGAGTTATTACACAATTCGACAATTTAAAACGCTTCGACTCCTGTTAAAATTATTATGTTAATCGATAGAGAGACATCCTAATACTATACTAGTCCTATCCTATCCTGAAGAAACCGCGGAAAGAAGCTAGCTCACATTTGCTGATAATACATTTTGGAGCTACCAAAAACCTCCATACATATTTAGTCAAATCAGATTATTTAATAACACGAAATCAGATTATTTAATAAAACGAAACATCTAACCAGTTAAATAGTCATATTAATTAATTCAACGTCTTTTATAAGACAAATAAACGTGATCATTATTATTCAAATAAAGTATTCAAAAACGGATGTAGCCGCTAGAAATAAAATAGAGTTTTTGTCAGACATTTAGAGAAATACGTTATGATATAATTTATAATACCTGTTATAAAATAATTAAATTTAGGTATATAAAAACTTGTTTTGGCTCTTCTTAATTAGATGATTTCTATATATCTTATGTCTGGTTTATTCGCTTATTTATTGTTTTAGGTGACTATACTATACACTATGTTAAAAATTAATATTTAGTTTTTAGTCCCGACATCTATTTTCGCCCACACGGTTTGGTTGGGGGTCTACGTTCCTGATGATGGCGTTTTGAAACCAAAACGCGTCGATGCACGGTTAATGAATGGTGTCACTAATACAAACATATTTTATCTATATTTCTGCCGCATGCAAAGAGCGGTGGGAGGGTGGTGCTCCTTTCACGCTGCACCCAGCACGATACGTAGTGATACTAGTCAGGTGTCGGGGATAAAAACTAAATATTATTTTTCAACATGTTGTTATGGAGTTCCGAATAGTAACGCCTAATTTAATCAATTATACTATACACTGCCAATTTTTTGCCGTGTAGCCTCGGCATAGAATATGGTTACCCAATCTCTTTCCATGGGTATTTCCGAGGATCTAGGAAAGACGAACTAACCTCGAGTTCTCCCGCGCGGTGGCGGATAAACTTCTTGGTCCCAAGGAGAGGTTGATTAAAACGCAGGCGGCAGACGGCCTATCGTAAAAATATTGCCAAATCTTTTTGCAGTAGGTATAGTCAATAATGCTTATCTACTGTGCCAACCCCAAATGATTATAGGGTTTTAGCGAAACCCAGGCTCCCGAAAGGGATGCAACAGGAAACTTCGCTCACTTTTACAGCCTTACTATTCTAATTGCAACTTTTAGCTTATAATTGTAAACATATTATTATGTTCCTACAGGTAACCATGCCACCATTAAAACACCGGCGCTTTACTAAAACTTAACTGTCTGTCTGTCCGTTTTTATTACCCTTTGGGTACTGAAAGTAACTCCCCCATAGTCTTTTTCTTTAATGCATATAAATGTCTGAACTAAATCACAGTTTTACTTGAGCCAATTATGTGCCATTCTTGACAATGATATGCTTAGAATAGAAGTATATCAAATACTCCATGGGCAGGCATCCAAGCGCATCGATAATAACACAGCTCACGTGTGACTCACAGACCTTATTAACGCCTCTTGTAATTCACATATTAACATTATTCATGCGCGAGACCTAGTTAAAGTCGTGAGTGATAGATAATTTGTTACATGCCTTACCTCAAATGGGGAAAGACGAATGGAATTATGGTAAAACGTCGTCTCACGAAGCGTTTTTGCATGGCGATTGAGTATGCGCATGAATGCATTTAAAAGGTGTATTAGCACTTTCTAGTTTATCGGAGTTGGTAGTACCAAAACATCTCTAGCTCGATTTTTTAACATAGTTACATTCTACTGGGTCTTAGTCGCGTACTTATTTTATTTATTTTCTTAACTCGACGTTTCAACCATGTTGAAATGGTATTGGTCGTGAGGGGGCCAATACTAAATAATAATACGCGATTACGACCCGATAATATGTGACTATCTTTAGGTCAAGTTTAAACTAAACATGAGCGATCAATTTTAGATGATGAGTGCCTTATGTGTGTGAAAAAATCTGCTACTCGAGCTCTTCCGTGCTTCGGAAAGCCTGTTAAGCAGATGGTCGCATTTGTTATCTATGATAGCAGTCGTTAGGTCAAATTAGAGGCTTTAGTGCGACCTGAAAACTCTAACACTTATGAGCCACTAGACGTAAATAAGAAGCGTCTTATTTATAACCCTGAAACCATCGTTACACTATCCGATTTGTCAGACCCACTGCAGCACACATCATCAGATTGGGTAGTGTAACAATCGCTTTAAAGCTTCTACTCAATTACTTTGTATCCCATCATTATTTAAAAGTAACCGTGTCAAACACCATTTCTTTGTCGTTTCGGCTGTGTTCATTGAACTCATTTGTTTAAATAACAAGCAATAAGTGCCATGTAATAGACAGATCAAACTTGGTTTGTTTGACCGTGAAATTGTGGCCGATCGAGCGAGACCGCTGTGCGTGTGCGTGCCACCGTTCACGGAATGCGTTTACATCGTCGCGAATCAAATGATACATCAACCACTGATTGATTGATTGTTGCGTTCACTATTTCTACATTTTTCTATGAGGAATTCTTAACAATCTCTATAAAGAATTTAGACAGGTTTCTTTTAAGAGGCAAACAAGACCTAAACTGAAAATCTATGTCGGATGCATCGAAAATTATTCCTTATTGCAATTTTGACTTTTTTGCCTGAATTGTGCTAAGGCAAAAACTTCTTCTTGTTTGGAAAACAAGAACAAGTTTTTGTCTTATACACCTAAATGTAGGAAACAATGTCAACTGCAAACGCTTTGAATAGAATAGAATATGACGTATTTATTACTACAAGCTCACAGCAACAAATACAAAATAGTAAGACACTAACGTAAATAAAAATAAAAAAATAACAATTTCACAATATTATATTAAAAAACTTTAACGTCAGAAAAGTCTTCTTCGTCCGTAAGTTTCGAGTAAAAAATTCATATTTTTCCTCTCTTATCAGAACATTCGAAAGACACATTTAGTGTTATAAAATCTAAAACCTCAAAGCCCAAAACCTATGTTTCATGTAAGCATAATCAATTAATGACGACAATTCCAATAAGTGTTAGATTTTAAGTCATACATATGACAAAAGTTAAATTGCCTAGAACAGCCTCTTATTACCCGACTTGGCAACGCAAAGGGGGGTTAGATAGATAGACTGATTCTTTATTGTAACACACCAACATTCATTGTTCATAGAGTTTATTACCCCGAAATACATTATAATTTTAACGCATTTTAGATAGTATAATTTGATTAGAGGATTTATAATTTAATTGCTTAATAAAGTAGTTCTATATAAAATCAAAACAATCTCACGTATCAAATAAAAATCTTGTATCAATAAACTCTTTATAAAACCATGAGATCGAATTTTTATTTGGTGATCGTTTCGACTAGTTTTTTGTTGTTAAAATAAGTTTAAAGTCGTTGAACGGTTCAAGGGCGTTTAGATAAAAGAATCGACCAGTTGTAATAATAATAAAAATTGGAAGTTGATACGATAGAAAGTCGAAAGTCAATTATGAATTTATTATGTTTCCCACTGGTATAGAGGTGGTTCTTAGTAATCGTATGATATTAAATTAATCTTATTATGGGACAGGAAGCTTAAAGTGTAAAAAAGTGGAGATCTTGATTGATGTGCCACTCCGTTAGAGTATTTTATTAGACCGATCTTATAGTTTCTAGAATAACGAGATTACGGTACCCTCTAGGGATTTGCATCTATCGGGTTAGATAGGTACGTCTGGCCCTTAACCACCTATAATGTCAAACCCTTCCGTCTAAACGACTAGTAAATATTAATGTCATGCGTTACGGTACTTAATTAAGAGCGTAACTGAATTACCTATTTTGCCTTTGATTGGAGAAAATATAGGAGATAAAAAATTGATAATTTTTTAGAAAGACACGATTTTTTCATCTACAATTTTATCTATTCAATTCAAGCTATTCGAATTTTTTATTAACTTTTCTAAATGAAATTGATTTTCTTAAAACCGAAAAGAAATGACAGGAACACGTGTAAAATCATAGTAATCAAATCGTGTGTTTTTATTAGAATTATGATTGAAAGAAAATAAATGCGGTAACTAAAATGTAAAGAGGAATCCTATTCAGAAAGAAAATTTATGTATTTAGTCTTACGGAAACTGGCATTCATGCTTTTAATATTTATTGCCCTGTCGAATCTTATCCTTAATCTCTGACGTCATTAAGGTAATTAATTAATTAATCTTCGATGCGTATTCTTACTTTTGATGTCTGCGCTTGCGCCGATTATACATTCTACCTAGGACGTCGACGCCGCCGCGCCCCGTTATAATTTGTATGAGCGCGGGTGTGAAAATAAAACTAGATATTATATGAAATAACGCGTCAAAAATTAGATTTAAATATATTTCTTGTACACACTTACCAAAGTAAGTACCAATTGAGCGCTCATACATAAACAAAAACTTAACATGACTAGACTAAGATTCAATGAATGCCCTTATCGCGTAAAGCGATCTTTTCCAGGCTTCCCTTGGGCAAAGAAGAATCAGAACTCTATCTAAACTGAGAATTGCTATGAACGATTATCGTATTTTTTTTTTCAATTCGGCTATTAGGTTTCCGGTCTCTCTAATAGTCTAATTAATTTATTTACATAATATGGTCGCTTAATGAGTAAATATCACGATGTCTCACATGTAACCTATCGTGTCATAAGTAATACATATATTCTAATTAAAATGGAATGAAATATATCTACTTAGATGTTTGTTTGTAGGTACATTACACAATGAAAGTGATAATATAAGATTTCAAGTTGATCGGTCATAGTAGAATTATATTCCACATTAGAATGTTTTAGACTATTTCAAACTTCAAGTCATCGGAGAAAAAAGAATTGAAATTGCGTGATTTGATTGTACATACATACATACGGACAAATGAAGTAATAATAACTTGTCAAGAGGTTTCATAAACAATCGTTCGTTGTGGGATCTCGAAGATCTAGTAATAGTTGTAGGTAATAATAACAATCAACTTTAATGAGTGGCGATTACGCAACGTCTTCGGTTTCATCTAATGTCGGCGATGATTCAATGCACTTCATTTATGTACGGACACTTGTTTGTTTGAATATTATTACTTAACTGTCAGAGAAATGTAACCGTCGAAGCGCCTTGTTCGTTGGAACAAAACACTATTTTCTTAAATGGTGTCCAAATTTTGACATTCACATTCGACAAGTCTTTTTCTCTCTCATTTAAAATGGCATTAAGTACATCTTGCTTCATACTCAAGTTATGGACTACGCATCCTACTATGATATAATCTGGGTCGCCGTCATCGAAATCGATAAGGAGGTCTATATAATATTTACCCTCACTAAAACGCATCTAAAACGGACACAGACTGTTTAATATAACACATCACTGTTAACAGTACGTTTAATTAAGAATATTGCCAACACCATAAACAGACACGTTTCAATATTAAAAGAAACATGCCAATCGAGCCGTCTCATTGGCAATTTACAGTAATACATAAAATACAGTCGACGCGGACGATTCTCAAGTTTAATCTCATCGTCATGTAATTTCTTGCAATTGCAGCCATCAATTACAATAATACGACCATAAATATGATGGTACGGGTAGGTGACGCGACATTTCGTCGACGACCGCTACGTGTGTATTAACAGGCATACAGGGTGCTCCGAAGATGGTCATTTAAGCCGAAATGGGGTTGTTTTAGACGTCTAGGCGAACAACTTTTGTTGTACGACTATTAAAACATTCGTTTTCTTTTTCAAAAACTCGGAACGCCTGCGTGTTTGAGCTGCATAGATTGTGGGTGACATTGTTTCCGAACATTTTAGTGCAGTTTCTAGGCAAGCATATCGAATTGAGTATTTGCTTGACTTTTCTATAACTTTTCCACATTTTTGTGTATAAATGTAGATAAAAAAGAAGTTTGTGTCTGGAAATTACATCAAAATGTAGGGAATAATGTCATCTACAATTTATACACAAAGAGATATTCAATAACATTCCGTCATGAAATAATCAACAACTTTCGATGTACTCGAGGGGTTTTGAGTTTAGCTTGCTTGCATATTAGCCTTAATAGTGAACCGGGATAGCGGTTGTAGGTAGGTACTTAAGGTACTTGCACATACGTATTGCATTTTGCGGTATTTGACGAGTGCTGAATTTGCAGACGCGCTTATGACGAGGAAAGAGGGAGGTGGTGTAACTAAACCGGTCGGACGCCTTTGTCGCTATGCAACCGCCGGCTTTTGGTGATATCCGCAAAAACTGCGCAATGGCATGTGAACGTGAGTTCGGACTATCGGTCCATCGGGGCGCATCTTACTTGATATGTGTAAAGTTAAAAGTTAAAGTTTTAACTGTGCGTTTCCGCAATTAGCCCTACAACTGGGTCTTTGTGCGTGACTTTAAGCCGTGGGTTTCCTCACGATGTTTTCCTTCACCGTAAGAGCGACGTTAATAGCGCACATAAAATTTTCTTAAAGAATAAGACATTGGTGCGCGGCCGGGATTCGAAACCACGACCTCCGGAATGAAAGTCGGGGTATCTACCACTAAACCACTTGATATATTGTGTAGTATAGATACCAAAGTTAACGAGCAACAGTCGCTTGCTAAACCCGATCTCATTATACGAGGCATTGATTTGCTGGAATTGCTATTTGAACCGGTTGCGCCTGTCTATTCCTTCTACGTAGATAACTTGTATCTTCGATTCCCACTTTCCATCATGCTCCATACATCACACCACCATACAGAGTTTGGTCTTCAACATTTATAGCCTTATGAATAAAAGGGGAATAATGTCTGAGTAGTGAGATCATGCTTTGTCTTTTTCCAAGAACTTTTAAGTTGTCAGACAGAAACTAAAAGTGAAATAACTACTCCGACCTTATTCCCTTTTTATTAACAAGGGTATTAGGCTCATTTGTCTTTAACAGTTTAAATGTCGGAAAAATTCATCGCCAAGATTCATAAGTAGATACGAACACCTACATCATAAATATTGGCGGCAATTAATTAACTCGCTTCTTAAATTGCTGCTAATAAATGTGGAATGGAAACAACTTGTTTTTTTACCCAATTTCCAAAGCGCTATTTATAAAAATAGTTTATGATGACACGCTGTTTGCACATACATGCTTTAATCACTCAGTTGTAATATTATATTTGTTAATTTAATAAACTATTTATTTAATTTGAGTAAGTACACGTAATACTTGTATATTTCCAGTCATCCATCAAATTTCACGTTTCGAAACCTGTCCAATCAAACAGGAATACACTTTCGTTCTTCTTCAAATACCAGCCTTACATAAATAATAATTCTGAATGTTGAAAACATTATATTTTTATAGTGTTTCCTACACATGGATGAATACAATGGTCATGTCCGGTGCAATTTTTGCTAAGTATTTCTTCAAAAATTTCACTTCTAAATACTCCCAATATTACTATACATATGTACATTGTACATACATGTTACCATTATAAAAGCTAACCTCTTTATAATTTTAGTATAGATTTCTTCAGTTAATAATAAATAGCCAAAGGGTATGGTTTAATACGAAAAATCGTCACCATTTGTTACGAAAAAACCACACGCGGAAAGTTAACCACAGAATAAATCATTATTTATTGACGTTGTGCAAGGATAATCCAACCAGTCCCACTAGAACGTTGCTTGAACGTCGTCGTTTAATAAAGCCTCCGAGACAACACTACTGCAAGACAGGGTTGCCGGCTCATTTCCAAAGAACATTATTAAAATTAAAGGTTCATATTACGTATCCTTGATTCATTATTAATCTTATAATTTATAACAATAATCACAATTCATCGTTGGAAGCAAAAACGTACATTATCATTTAACTGATTAAATATATTTTCTTAAAACGATATTAACACTGAAACTAGTATATCAGGTTTGCGGGAACCAACCCTGGCTTCCGATCGGTTAATGCAAAACGAGACTCTGGAATAAATCGTTTACATGGTTGTCGGCGTAAACTGGTCTCGCTGGATACGATGCGCCGCATTACATCCAAGTAGGAAAACTGCACTCAAATGTAATCGTCACTAAGATAATATCTCCTTTAGATTGATCCGAAGGATGGAAGAATAGGCGCCTAATGAGGATAAGGAAACCTTCGAAAATGATATGTCACGCATCATCGTTGATAAAGAAGACTTTAGATTAATTTTCGACGATTTATACCGCATCTATAGTTTTATAATCTCAGACTGTAATCTGACGTTTTTGTTACCTTGTATTTGTCATTTTTTCTATAGAAAGTAGTGTCAAATCGTGGTCTACAATTAAAAACGAAGTATAAGTGTGATTCGCGCCATACAATGCTGTTGTCGTGTAGTTGTGCGCTCGAGTCGGTTGCGCCGCGCCAGGCCGGCTCATGGCTCAGTATCCGCCGCGGTGGCTGTCTTATCTCGCCATTAGAGTTATTACGGGCCTGTATCTCGCTCATCGCACCGCTTCGATTGTTTCTGAACGCACCACAAAGCCGGGCGCTACCTACCGTAATTGACCACTGTTTACTTCTCAGACGAGCTCTTATTTATGCATTATTATGCGGTTTTTCATGCGTTTAAAATTGACCACAGCCTAAAAGGAAGTATTGTTGTTTACGATATGCCATTTTATTTTTCAATATCTTATAAGCATTTCTTCACGTACGATTTTGAGTTCATTTGTTCATAATGCGACTCGTTTTAAAAGGCTTAAGCTTGAACTTTACGAGCTATTTATTGCACGTTAATAAGCGAGCGATTCGGTATTTATAGTTTATATGTGTGTAGCTTCAGGTATATTATGCACATGCGCCGCTTATGTAGTACGTATTGCTTTCATCGCTTATTAAACGTTTTCTTGGAGAGGTAAATAAACAAAGAGCATGCCTTGTTTGTAATCAAATGAGGTCTCTTTGTTTACACACAAGCTAAACTGTGACGTTTCTCCGTTCGGAGAGTACCTATCTGCGATGCAACGTCGACTCAGCTTAGGGCATTCTCTAGATAACATCGGATAATCGACGCCCACGCCTCGTCGTTTTGCCGATTGCTGCTGTCTCGTTATTTATTATTACAGGAACTTATTTTGTTAACACATCCTCTGGTTGCAGATGTTTACAATACGTCTTATACATTCCCATTTCATTCTTACACCATTAAAATTAAATTATTTAGAGAATAAACTATTATTTTCTAACAATATCAATATTATGCATTCGATTTGTTTGGGAGATATAAATATACATATTCTTAATAATTATGTAAGTTACTTCCCTAATTCTGAACCATAAAAATAATTAATAAACATTAAGTGCATAAAGATAGTGATCAGTAAAAGCAGATGGGCATAGGACGGTGGTGTGCATCGTTCGTCATAGCTAGCAGTGTGCCGGTGCCGACATACTGCGACCGGTGTGGTGTGGTATGTCCTTGGTCTCGCCTCGCGCATACCATCGTCTCCTCACTGTATTCAATTAGCGCGGGCGGTGATCGGAACCATCGTATCCGACTGACGGCTCCATGCGTGGGAATACTCCACTGTTCCACTCGTTACCCGACCTATCTTAAATCCCCTAAATCCTTGGAAAACAATCACCGACTGTATTCTGCTGTCAGATTTTTGAGCTATCCATTAAATCAATATCTGCATGCGTGCATCGCTGTTACTTTTGTGTTAAATTCCTCGGAATTTGGGATACTTGCCAAATATTTTTTCAGGGGAACGTTTCTATTTTAAATCGTGTATGTCTTGTCAATTTGTGTTAAATTGATGTATTTTTTGCCCCAATAAAATCTAAAATGTTTCACTATCGTCACTTGTAATTTATCTTTGATTATTATTGTCTCAAGTTGTTAATTGACCTGCGTTCTATTTGTCACGTTTCGCCTCCAGTTTATTGAACAAATCTGCGGTGAAAGCCTACAGTACGTGTTGTGGTCATTGTCGGCACGCTAAGTTGAGGCAGGTCGGCCATTCGTACGGCTTCTCGTTTATTGTAGGTGTAACTTTATGATCGTACGCTTCTGCAGATTGTTTTGCCATTATTGTTCTAATATCCCATGAACTTCGATCGTGCCTTTCATATAATAATAAGTTTGGATTTGGTATTACATTCCTGCATTCTCATGCGTGAACTTGATCTATAAAACTAAACATGGCTTATTTCCAATCGCTATCCACATTTTCAGTACGGCTTCAAGAACATAATGTTGATAGATACTTTTTCTTCTATTCGCGTAGTAATTTAACTAAATATTGCCTGTGTAGTTTGCTGCCACAATCGTGCACGAATTATCTGAGTCAATTAATCTTGGTTTTCTGTGACTTTTGACGTACCGTCCTGATTCTGTATTGCAGTGACGAGACTTGGCAATATTTTACACGTGATTAGAGCAGCGGCGCGGCGGCGCTCGCCGGCAAGCACTATATGGGTAGGCAAATTGCGCCGACGCGACGCGCAGTCACGATTTGAACCTTGCAAGAACCCGGGGAGGTTTCTACAGAATTCCTTAGTAAATGTTACACAGATTAATGTCTGCATCTAACTTGATACAGCATTTCTCGTACATGATTATCCTTTTAGAGTCGAAGTTTTTATAAAGACAATAAAAATTTGATATAATATTTACATTTTCGCTCTGATTTGCTATCATTCAGTTGATCGCTTGTTACATAGGCAGTTATTTTTTTAAAGACATTCAAGTCGGTAGTTATTCAAATGAGACATCGCTTACAGATATTATCTTTTAACGGATAAGGAAGTCTCGGTACTCGCTTGTCGTATGTTAGTCTTGGGAATTCTGTCTTGCTTGACTCTCTGCACCTTTTATTAGAAGACATATTGTAATGTCGTTTTGAGATTTGTTTATTAATGTGTTAGTTATATTGCTGAAGTTAAGATTAAGATAACATTATTCCTTAAGTAGAAAATAAATCTATTAGTCAATATAAAGCTCAAATGTAAACATGACAATTAACTTTTTCATAAAAAATCTATTAGCCATCTATCAGCAGGATCTTTTCTCTGAATTCCTCTATAAGTTGTCTCTAATTCATCATTTATTTGATTCACTTGTAAAAGTAAATTTAAATTGCCATGGTGGAGGCATGAGATCGTTATCCTTTCGGAAGCAGTAGCAGTAGAACTTTAGGGTTACAACGTCAGCCGTCCAGAACAGACCTGTCGGCGTTTATTCAAACGATGCTTGTTAATTATATTTCACGCCACGAAAAGACGTATCTTTATGATGGATCTAATAAAATATAATAAAAACATTGTGTTTTAACCGCGATGTATGCGCGGTTAATACACAACACTCCTTGTGCCGTCATCATCATCATCTCAACCCTTATCCGTCCACTGCTAAACATAGATCTCCCCAATACGACGCCACAAATAGCGATCGCGAGCTACCTCCATCCAACGACTCCCCACGACCGCTACAACGTCGTCAGTTTACCGAGTAGGTAAGGTGGTCTTCCAATACTCCGTCACGCATTGCTTTGTGGTCGCCACTCGAGGACTTTCCTTGTGCCATAGTCGCATAAAAAGAAGAATAAAATATTTTTCAAAGAGAGATGCATCATCAAACATTCTTCCATGACAGGATTCGAACCTGTGCGTCTGCGCAGTAGTTAGCGCTTTCGCCTGGCAATTGAGGGGCCCAGTTCTAATCTTGTGACGAGAGAATTTTTGATGATGCATTTCTCCTTAAAAATATTTCTAGTAAAAATGCCTTGAGCATTAAGCATAAGACATTAAGATAAATATAGAATGTATTGTCTTATTTTATTATATTTTCGATAACATTATTATTAACATCAGATTCTATACTATTTGGCAAAACACATAAACAAAATCCTGCATTTATTTATCGAAGGGTCTTAGACATTGGTAGGTATTGAGATCTACCTAACCATTCTGAACCGAAATAACACAACAAAGCATTTGAAATAAATGACATCACGTCTTATAAACGTGTCAGACATATTTGTGAATGACAGAATTTTGCTTTGGAAACTGGTGCTCTGTAATTCTTTATCGAGTGTTACTTTGTATTAGCAGCATCTGTTAGATGACAATGCTGCTTTGACATGTTACCAGTTAATACCTCAAACCTCAAGTGTACTGAATAATGCTTATGCAACTAAATAGATAATACAGGTACTGGTTAGAGTATCTATAGGATTTGTGTTTTTCGACGCAACGCATTCGTAGGAATAAAACAAATTCGACATAAGATCGACAATAATATCTAGATTGGGTGCATTAGTTACCACAATATATTTTGATTGGTTCAATTGCTTAATTCCCTAACGAGCAGTGGAGTCGCTACCCACTCGTCTGTAACAATTTTTAACCGTTTCACTGGAACTAAACTACGAAATATTCCAGAAGTAAATGCTTCAACGTTCGGATGCGATACAAGTGAATGAGAACATGATGTATTTCTGGTCACGAGTAATACCGCACACTTCGTTTTACATCAATCTTGCGGTTTTATCAACTAACACCTGAAGTGTACTGTTTGTATTGTCTATGACCAAAAAAATACCACCTAAGCTATGTAGTCCTAGCATAGAACAGAACTAGTCCCTGTGTTCTCCCCGAGTGAGTAAACTGCTTGCATCCCAATGAGATTCGGGCTGTCTATCGCCGCCGCCAGCCGGCCGTAAAAATATTGCCAAATCTTATTGCAGTGGGTTTGGTAGTTTTTAGTGTCATGCGTGTTTGCTCACGCACGCGGAGGTATTTGTACAGAAATCCCGCATGCGTGACCAAACACGCATCGCACTAAAAACGCCCTCAGACTTACCTACTACTTTTAAGGCTGCTGATAAGGATGCAACCGTGCTTTCATATGAGGGCACACGTTCTGAAACCACACATCAAATCAAATCTTTAAGACGTTTCAAAATGATTACGTATTTTTAAGCAATTTCTTACTGAATAAAAGAAAATGACTTATGAACATTGAACATTGCTCGAATAAGGAGAGAAATAATACTTTAATTATTCAAGTGTTCGCTGAAAACTTATGATGTCATAATTATTCGTCGCGTCTCGTCTCAGCTCCAGTGAGTCGTGTAAATAACCTTCACACAATGCCACATGTGGTGTGCTGCTCGGATATTGTGCTATTTAACATATATCGATGATCTTAATCAGATCTCTTGTTGTTTGTTGTCAATATTTTCCTTTTCATGTTTCAAAATGAAGAAACCCACGGCTATGTTAACTCCAGACGTATTGACCCGTTCTTTCTTATGGATTCTAACTAGGCTGGGAGAGTGGTAAATGTGCTGGACAAATCTACTCCACCTAACAATGTCATGTCCAGGGTACTATAGCGCCCTACAAAGCATGGATTAAAAGTTGCATGCGCTAAATAAAACATCTAAAAATTAAAGATGAAAAAGCCAATTATTATTATTCTAAAATACTCTAGTACTATATACGTACGTATGCATTAAGTACTTAATGCGTAATTAACTGACGTACATTGAAGTAAAAAACACTGTCCAGTCCATAAAACACATGCCTTGTATGTTTACTAAACTCTTGTTTACTTTCCTATATCCTTGAAGATATATTTTCATGTCGACGGCCAGGAAATTAGTATTTAGTAGAGCAGTTGCTGCTATAAAACTCCTACGTATCGTGTACACGAGTTTAAATATCCCGAAGTTTGCGTTGAAATATCACGTTTTTACGGCAGATGGACGCCGATAAATGATGACCACCTTATAAACGCAGTGATCATTACACCGAAAGCTATAAACGTTTCATTTATCTTTTCGCATGTATGAGAAACCTTGGTTTTACAATATTTTCATATAGGTTACGCACAATAAGAAATTGTCATCACGATAAGACAATTTGTTTAATTTTTTACTTGATTGAGAAATTTTAAATCTATAAAAAAAATATCATTTATTTTGTATTTGTTTGTATAACATACCCAATGTAATTAATGTCCTAATTCTATGCATATTATTTCTATTATATCATTTAGCTTGCTTCTAATTATAAAATGTTCTAGATGAATCATCTAACGCAAAGCTTCAGTACCATTTTCAAATAACTCCAAAGCGCATTTCCTTCTTGCATATGAAACGGTTGAAATTTAAATATGTTTGTTTTATCAGGTCATATTGCGTTAAATTTCGTTAAAACATCTTATCCCGATGCATTTATGCAGTTGGAACATAATACATCTGGAAGTCCATTTGACCTTGCGATTGTATAAGTAAACCGTTTTATATTTTTTGGTTTGTTCGTTTTATTGACGTGATGTATATTTGCATACATCCTTGAGTCAGTGAATACCTTGTAAGATCTGCATTGTTTGTGTTTTGTGCAACTTGTCACTTATTTACTACTAGCTGCGGTCCGCGGTTTCACTCGAGCAATGCCCGTTTCCGTACGAACTTCAGAGTAAAGTAGCTTAAGTGTTATTTCAGGTTTCCAGCTGTGTACTTTCCAAGTGTCATCTAAATCGGTTATGTAGTTTTTGCGTAAAAGAGTAACAAAGTCCCCGCACATAATGTACATACTTGTATTAGCTGTGTCCTACGGTTTCACCCGTGTAAGTCACGATCCCGCGGGAGTTCCTATAAGCTGAGAATATCCATTTGTTACAGCAATAGATGCTTTGACGATTACCTAAACAATTTCCATTAGTCATCTACTCAAAGTAGGTTGAATGTACTATCGTCTAAAATTTGCCGTAAACTATCCATATGCCACAAAAAATAGTAGCAGACAATGAGGTTCTCAGTGGTTCGCACATTCGAAAATATCGGGTGAGTGAACCTTGCCACTTGCCAGTACATGGTCTATAGTTTTTTTTTCTAAATTAGCTCTACAAAAACAATTTTAAATAAATAGCCCACAGTACTAAGATGAAGCTCGTTCGCTCGTCTGTAAGCGCTGTTTCACAATAGCTAGTATCTTTAATACCTACCTATAGAATATCGTTATTTATATTGCTCTATTGATATCATCTAAGTGCAGCAGACCGTTAAAATTATGTTTTTTTGACAGAGTGTCTTGTACGTGATGTATTTTGATAGTGACTATTATTTTGATATTATGGATACTCGTATAGGTTTATTTGATTATTCATTTAGTAATTTTATTATTAAACGTAGATTTGTTATTTTATTTTTGGCAGTAAAGATAATACTATTAATGTAATTATTAAACTCCATTTTCGGTTTAAAAAGCGTTGCTTTTTCATTTCAAGCATTTCAAAACTATAAAGAAGAATCGAATACTATTCAGTTTGATTTATTTATATTTGTAACTAACTGTTCGAATTAATGAAACAAGAAGGCTTTGTTTAATTTACATATTATCCTTATCAGTATAACATGATGATGAGTGACTTCATTAACATGCCTAAACGTCTAGTTTTTGGGTGTTAAATGAATAATGTTTAGTTTGTATATTAAACGGTTCGATCGATCGATGATGAAATTGATGAAGCTTCCAGCGACGTTATTAATAAAGATATGACGTAGATCGTGAGAGATCTCAACGGACAAATAATTTAGCTCGATGTTTAGAAATCCATCACATGCGAATGGAAATATTTTAATTTATCGAGATAACCGACGATACGTATCATGAATATAAATGAGTAGAGACAAAAACAAGATATGTCTGCGCTGAGGGGAAATAATAAGAGGCGTTCGACAGCCACGATCGTCTAGCCGCTAGTGGCCATCGTCCTTGAGTGTAGAAATCCTTGATGAGTACAATCAACCGCCACCGGATAGTTGTCTTTCGTTCAGGGCTGCCAATTAATATTTTATCTACATGTAGTAGGTACATACCGACGTCGTCTGTCGGATGCATGTCTCCGTCTTTACCGACCTGTTTTATACCCTTCTGTCGCACAATTCGTTATTTCATTATTACTTCACTATTTATAAAGAGTTAAAGATATTATGATGATCGCTCGATCATGAATTTGCGTGTTAATCATTACGTAATACTGTTAAAAATAGCGAATATCCATTTTCGAAGTTACTGAGGTGTATCGTTAATGCACAATACGTGTAATTTGAGTAGATTACAAATGAAAAACCACTCGAAATACTTAGTGCAACCCTATGATGATGTTGCGTAGGTGCCAGTAAGAGCCATGATAAATAATATCGACAAAAAACTAAAACTGAAAATAAATGGTCGAAGAACGCATATTAGCACGGGTGTCTCACGATGTATTTGCTCTGATGTAGTCTAGCAGCGCACCATATTTGTAAACAGGTGATTATAGACACCAACGACAATGTATCGAAATTAAATCTAATTTATTCGATACAATGCAATTCTTATTCCTTATCTCCTGGCAATTAATAGCTATTTATTCTATTCAATTCGCCCGTTGCGTTGATTATACAAGATCTATCTAAACAAAACTAATCATCTACAGTTTTTTATTTAGGTACTATGTTAGTTTTATTTGAAAAACTTCAATTTGCAGTAACTACTTCTTACACTTACAATATTTACATATTATTAATATCAAATATTAACTGGTAACTGCCAAGTAATCGAACATTCGTATTATTTTTAACCAATTACGTGATAGTCCGGTCTCTATCAATATTTGTAGGAACACAGCGCAGTTGCGAAGGATTAAGATCTGTTTGCGGTGCTTGTAAAGAAGAGAATGAATTGTGACTAGAACTCTCATTGGTCGTTATATAATCGTCTATACTATTATTATAAAGAGGAAAGATTTATTTGTGGTTTGTAATGAATAGGCTCTGAAACTATTAGATTTCAAAAATTCTTTGACCAAAAGAAAGCTACATTATCGAGAAGTAAGATAGGCTACTTTTCATCCCAAAATTCCTACGAATCGAGGCTTCGCCAGTGAATCTGAGGGACCAAGCTTGTCTAATATAAGACATGCGGTTAGAAGTTTCTGGCCACCGGTTAGCCACAATCGTTACTATAAAATGGATAAATATTAAGAAATCCTAGTTAGGTAGTCTGACAGAGACAAGAAAGGGAGAACGGCTACGGCTTTGTGGGTAATTCAATGTGCCAATTGTTTCCGCATATCTTGAATATTTCATGTGCTATTGATTTCTTGATTAAGTCTTAATATTGGAAAAGCGTGGGATGACGAACACGGTAGACTAATTACGGAAACTTGTATTTTTTATTAGTGTGGAAATTAAAATGTCAATACACAAAATTATATTATACATATACCTATATTATCGTGTGGCTTCTAGGTCCGCGTGCTTCAGCTTAGACTGCATCTACTCTTACCATCAGGTGTGATTTACCCGTTTTAATCTCGTTACTTCTATTATCGCTCGATTTAACCCAGTCTCATTGGGACTCGAATTCACAACCTCCTAATTACTAGGCGGGATCATTGAGCTTTAAGCACTAGATGCAATAAATATACGTGTGAACTGTGTAGGTACTCGCATTGGGTAGACATGTAGACAGCTAGTTACAGTATAGCAATGCAGCCTTGCTACATAGTCATGGTTGCTACTCTCGCCGGTCTGTCACAGCCAAGTTCACGGCCTCCCCGGGCATCGTTCCGCAACATTTCCTCGTTCTATCTCGACCCTCATTACTTATCTATCGATTATACTTTCTTTCGATGACTTTAAACATTCTATTAATGTGTTTTTTGTAACAAACTCATTTTATGCTCGTTTATACCACTATCATAAGGCTTCGAAACTGTCCTAAACTCAAATGAACAATATTTCACGTTTTATTCTATGAGTATATGCCACGACTATTTCAAATTACAGTATTTTCCAAGGTTACCAATCTGGTTAAAGGTTATCGTATTTGGGTGATGCTGATCATTATCTGGGGATTGCTGTATTACAATTGTCCAAAATTTCATTTCAACTTCAGTACAATTTCTAACCATACCCCAAAGTTTGCAGGTATATATGTATGTGACTGTTACTCTTTCACGCAAAAATTACTAAACCGATTGCGATGAAACTTGGAATACAGGTAGCTGGATACTGGAAATAACAAAGGCTACTTTTTATCCCGATATTCCCACGGAAACGGGACTAATAATATTATAAATGCGAAAGTTTAGATATTTGTTTGTGTAACAATCACGCCAAAACTACTGAACCGATTGCGATGATATACAGATAGCTGGAGATCTCGATTAAAACATAGGCTATTTTTTATCCCGATATTCCCGCGGGATCGGGACTTCCGCGGGTAAAACAGCGAGGCGCAGCTAGTCTTAATAAAAGTTGATATTTTTGGTCTAGATTCGATTAGCCGATTTTAACATAATATTGTTGCATTTCGATTTGGACATTTAGCACGACACTACTTGCACATGCATTTGATGTCTATTCTTATTTGCTCATCGCATTCTAACCAGCGTATAATAACGATGTTTAAATTGGCTTTATAAAATAAATAACAATGTTCAATAATATCTGCAGCGAACCTGAAGCAATTAGGAATCTCGTCTACGCAATGTTATTCCGAGATACTACCTACAGTTAATATCTGTACGGTTTACCGAGTATTGTTCTCGACATTTAGTGCTAGGTCGATGACCGGCTCCATCAACTGTTTATCGACATCAAATAACTACTTTTTTGTGACGAACTGTACATTCAATTATTTGTTTCACAAATGTTTTACTTATCAATTTATTTGCCACATTGCATTTTTATTCATGTCGGTTCTGTCTGATCCTGATTCCTGTGGCTAAATTGGATAAATGCTTTTAAAATTTGTTGTAATGCAAGGGAAAGTTAAGAAGGTAGGCAAGAGTAGTAACTCTATAACGAAAACTAATAAAACTTACCAAGAATTCTTTGTTGTATATGGTTTATTCGATGTATATGATTTAAAAAAAACGTCGATTAAACCATTTTAAATATTGAATTATGACATCAAATGTATGAACATTGAATATCATATCCTACAGCAGACCTTAAGTATCTGACTTTGGGCGGAAAATAGTTCTATCCGTAGAATGATCCTCTGTACAAAACGATCGTTTATTATGTAGTCGTAAATAATGTGCGAAGAAAACGTGCCGACTACAAACACCTAGTGCGATATAAGACAAGAAAAGACGTAGATACGTATGTATGAAATAAACTTTCATGTGAATTTCCAATCGTGTCTGTTATCCTTATAGATTCCCTATTTGTTTTGTGTGTTGCTGTCAGATATAAATCTCAACAGATCACGAGGTCGTTAATGTGATATTCGTGTCGACGTTGACTGCGGTACTGTTAACCTATTGTCGATTCGAGCTTTCATATTTGTCGATTCATATTATGTGTATTGTACGTTTTACATCTGTGCTCTACATCGACTGTACTCTCTAACTAAACTGGTCGTATGTGGGGTAGACAGACATTCGTTTCAATGACTCACGCTATTGTTTGGCTTAACTTTAATAAGTTTTGTATCAAATTGCTTCTGAATAGACTAGAAGAAACCGAAATCTTGTACCTTTTAAGAGGACGAATCGAAAAAATTGTAAATTTTGATTGTCAATATAATATCTCAGTAATTAATTACATTTACATTGCCTTCATTTTGGTAGTTTTGTTTACATGATTAGTAACTTTACAACACAAATAAAAATTAAAACAAAACCCTTTGAAACATAGTTTTCCATTTTACATCGAAACGGAAAATATTAGCATTTTGGTTTTTTCCTGTATTGAGTGCTCCAAATTGGTAATACAATTTTAACTAATTAGCAACCTAATCAATATAAAATAAGAAATATTGTTTTGGCGCTTACGTTACGTCTCGTCGCAACTTTAGCTAGCTACCCATAGCAAACAAGTATGAGCTTTTAGTTTATCAATCCTTCGCCTTAATCATAGAATTATTGTTTATCAAGTCTCATATATTCAGTTAGAATGATTTAATTATAGTTTTAAATTCAGAACTGAGTAATAAAAAAGTGTAGGTTGCAGTCGGCAAGTATATTTACCTCAGTTAATGGGACTTGGGGCCCTGGCCGGTAGTTTCCGATGCATTTGATATGCCCGCTTTGATAAGAGCGGTGGCCACGCGACACTTGCCTAACCCCTTAGACCAGAGGGTTGTTCGCCCTTCCGCCTTATTGATTAGCACCCTTTGGAAATTAACTTGATGGTGAAAACAACACACGCCTGTCACTAATCATTTTATATTTAATACTTTATTTATTTATTATATTCGGTTCTTGTTTCTGTAGAAATCATGATGGCCATAATGATATCAATGAAATATTTTTCTTTCTCTGTTTAAGGCTCAAAGTTTACCAATACTATTTGATTAACATACTTATTGGATAACATACACACTTGATAACGAAATCTTACTACTTACATACTTATTTAACAACTTAAGGCGTTATGTTATGAGACTTGGATGCTGGAACGCAAAGGCCCCAAATATACAAAAAAAATTGTAAGATCTATAATTATTGTATCTGATGTTTTATCGAGCGAGTTTAACTAACACTGGAACTGTAACAGGGTTCCAGTAGGTTCTCAAAAATAATGGAAAGTTAACAAACCTAGAATTCTATAAACTTAATATTTCAGGGTTTCTTAGTGTTTGATTTGCTAAACTTCTTAAATGCTATATCTTACTGTGCTATTGTCATTATTAATTACAAAAAATATTTTTTCATCTCCTGTTCGTAAAGTTTAATTTTTATGGGTAGTTAGGCAGGTTCAAAGTGGCTCATTTTATCCCTTCTTGTAATTAAAATATTCTTTTTCTTATTCTTCTATTAAAATATGAAAGTATACTGCATTGCATATTTCAATTAATGCAACTATTTGACACTTCTTTCTATACAGAAATTGTCAAATGCATGGAACCAAAACGTCAGATTATAGTTTGAAATTAAAAAACGTACTATACTTTATGCTCGCTCGGGTGAATAACAAGCATTTCACCCTCGAACTATTGGCGCTCTCACTTGGTTCGAGCGAGCGCCAGTTATATCTCTGGTGAAATGCTTGACATTCGGCCATTATCTAACAATCTACTATTTGATACTGTTATTGCAAAAGATTATACGTAAAAGTTAAAGAGATCGATCGAACCGTGTTAGTTGAGGCGAATAATGCGGGCTCGTTGTAAGTTCCATGTGTATTTGTACTATTGAGAGTCGTGAGCAAAACATTCGTTCTTAAAAGGTAGACTGAGAACTGGACAAGACAATTACGTACACAAATACTTGGACAGTGCCGATATTGTAGCAGTATAAACGTCTTAAAAACAGGAATTGATACCGTCTCTCACGTTAAACAGACTTATTCAAGGAATTGAATTAATTTTAGACTTATAGGTTCTTGTAAGTGATCTTGTATCTAGGTCTGTATATAAACTAATATGAGGCCGTGTCGTGAAGTTATAAAATTGAACAGATACTTGGGATTGTGAAGGTGTGTATTGCGGTCAACAAGCAGCGAGTCGCAATGTTGCGACACTCAACTGCCGGTGCTGGTTGCGGCAAATCAATCTCGGGACCTAATAGCACCTCTCGCGCCGTACACGTCAAATTCTCTTTCAAATAAATAGTAACCGCTATGCAATTGCTGATTCGACGTTAACGCAATAATCTGTCGTTTTGTACAATCTAATGATCTGGAATTATGTGCACGTGCAATTGAGGTGCTTTGAGATATGTAACAGTAGCAATGATTTAGCGATTTATCGTCACATCACCTATGCGTGTAGACTTTTATAGCAATTAGTATTTATAGCCCACTTGCGTCCGCCAGAGTTAGTTTTATTAGTAGATAGGTAGAGATGGGATGTAATTTTTGAAACAACGCTTTGAAAAATAAATTCAAATGCCACCAGATTACGCGCCAGTTGGAGACATTTTTTACCCAACTTGGCCCAAGCTCGCTTTGGTTTAAGGAGCCACTTTGACAACGAGGATATATTGTTTCAGTTTCCGTCGCCTACGGTGGAAAGTGCGGCGTGTGGCAGCAGCTCCTCGTCGTCTTCCTCGTCCTCTTCATCGTCTTCATCTTCGTCTTCCTCGTCGTCATCGGATTCGGACACGGCTGACGCCGCCGGAGGCTCAGTCCATGCCTCTGCCGATGATTCGAGCGCCGCACTTGCTGCTGCTTGTCAGTTACAAGTAAGTTCCTATTGCCAAATCATCAGTTTGCCCTGTTGCTTTGTAAGTTCTGTTTTGCGCTGTACGCCTACCCACTATTTCAATTAATTAATTAAAACTTTAAAGAATTTCATTTATTCTTATTTGGATTGACAAACACACAATTAACCAAATATCCAACGAAATATGAAACTAAACTCTACATAAGTTATTTGTCGAAAAAATACATAATTGGGTATGTAAAGTAAAAAAAAAAGTTTCTACTGTTGTCTGACGTCCACTGGATAGATAATATGGGAGACAGATAATGTACGACCTGAAATAACATTCAGTAAAATTTGGGGTCGTGCAATATCTGGTTGTATATTAATGGTCGCTGCAACAATCTGAGGTCACATCCTCGTCCTTGTTTTTTTTTAGATATTTTTTTTGTAATATTTTACTATTTCGAGCTCAAAATAAGAAAATACTGCATCTTACCAAAATATCTCCAAATAGTTTTTTTTATTTTCACACCTTTCAAAAAATCTTACATACCCAATTAACCCGAATATTTTCTTAAAGGTTAACAAATTAAGCCATAAAGTATTTTCGATCAGTCTAATTGCCCTAACTCTGTGGTAGACAGATCGATTTTAATTCTTGGCTTTGACCTTACCATTTATTTATAAAACTGTGAAATTATGCCAAAAATACATGGAGACGAAATTCACCAGGTCATCGACGATGCGGACCTCGCGGAACTATTTCCAGAGCAAACATCGAGCGCGCCGGCGCCACAGCCTAATTTCACCAACTTCGCAGTTCACAACGCCTCGGCGGATAACGATGACAAGTCCATTGCTGATAACGGCAAGTATAATTTGGTACTCAACTGAAAATGAAACATGATTTGTTTTGATAATTTTAACAATTAATATTTTTACAGGGGATGGATCGAGCAGTGAAATGGAGCTCACTCCTCAATTGGTGACGGCAGCTATTCAGAGAGCTACGGCTGAATCGTCGGGATCTGAGAACGAATGTTCAAACTCTGACATCAGGCATCAGAACACGACTCATTACGCGTCGAGTTTACTGCAACAGTTCGTTGCTCAGACGCAGCTACTGAGCAGTACTGCGCCGATAACTCCGATCTCTGCTGCAACCGCTCCATCTCTCGGCTTAAATCCACCTATCGATGGTGTCGGATCCATCAGTGATTGTGTTCTCGGCCAAATAAACAACATACCAGAAATACCACCTATCACATCAAACTATTTATCCACTAGTCAGCACCTAAACCCGCAGCAAACAGAAGAACTCACTCAAATCAACAAAGATCTCGAGGAAATAACATCAGTATCGGATTCTGTAGGCATGTCCCTACCGAATCCACCGACTTTAGATGATTGCGTAGATAATAATGTTTTTATGAATCTGGGCATAACACAAGAGGGAACTGAGTTGGGCAGCGCTAGTGATTTACTCAAAACTTCACCATTAACCGTAACCACCGATATGAGTTGTTTGAACTCAGTAGATCCTCAGAAACTTGACACTATTAGTACTAACTCTATAGAATCTCAGGAAGATGTTAAAAATGTAATTGTAGAGTCGAGAAGAAAGCGTGGGCGACCCCGTAAAGTTAGGAAACCTGACGAGTTGGAATCTCAGAAAGAAGATAAATCAGGTGTCGACGTTATAAACTTTCACAATAACAACGACCCGCCTAATGTTTCACCAGATTCAGGAATTCTATCTAACCATAACTCTCCTACTCATTCTCCTTTGAGAAGACACGAGGTAGACGAGGTCCACAGTCGATTGTCACGGAAATCTACTCAAAAAGAAAATACACGAAGAAACATGAGATCTAAATCAAAAAGTAGGGGAAGGGCACAGATTAGATCAGATTCGAGCGACTGTGATTACCAGAAGAAAAGAATGGAAAATGAAATCAAACAAATCAAAACTGAAGCACCATCTCCAGTCCCGTTGAAACAAGAGCAGAACAGAACGGAAAAGAACAAGAAACCCGATCATAAACTGGATATAGCTGCTTTAGATAGGATGTTGTACGCCACTGATAGAGTTTTATACCCACCGAGAAAGAAAGTTGGCCGAAAACCACAGTCGAAAGCGAAACCAACAAAAAGTACTCCAAAAACTTTAAGAGATAAAAATCAGTACGATTCTGGTGACAGCGATGATGACTCGATCTCTACTAACAGGTCTGTACTATCTGGCGTGTATGCGAAAAGAAAGGAATTGAATAGTAAGCTAGCGAATATGCCCAAAAAGACTACGAAACCATTTGGGAACACGTGGAGGGATCACCAAAGCGAAAACGAAGCAGGAGCTGACGATCCTCTCGATCCTACTTGGAAACAGATCGATCTGAATCCTAAATACAAAGACATCCTATCAGGGTATAAGAGCGATCATGAAATCAAACCCTATAAAAGCTGTAGCCGACTCATAGAGTCGGGCTATAAAAGCGACTTTGGATGCAGATCTGGATACAAAAGCGATTATAATCGCTGCGGATATAAAAGTGATCATAAATCCGGCTACAAAAGCGATAAGTCCGGATATAAAACTGATTATAGTGTAAGAAGTATGCGCAGGCGCATGAAAAAATTAAAGAAAACTAGATCGGTACGAGACAGGTCATATTATAAAAACCAAAAGCATTTTGTGTCGGAGCAGGAAATATTATTACTGACGAATAAAACGTTCAGTAGTTTGACAATTGGTCACAGTTCTAGCGATTCTGAATGCGAAAGCTATCTGCGACAACCAAAAGCTAGTCCCAAGTATATCAGCGTTTGCACAAAGTATCCGATGCCGGCAAAGTATTCTTTCGGCTTTTCTAAAATTAAATCAGTTTTGAGGCCCAACACGTCAGACCCCTTTGCTCCAGGGCCTGTTTTTAGCGGCTTCCAGAAACCAGTGACAACTTATAATATTTTCAAAGTGACCAACAACAATAACAACACGCTACTGAAATCTCCCACTAAAACCAACAACTCGGGAAATATACTACCAACGTTAAAACCTGCATTTACCCATAAGTTTGGTGCTTCGCCGATATTTTCGGGGACGAAAACACCATCTAAGAAAGAAAGTGAGCCCTTCAAGAGTTTCCCAAGAACGTTGTCACCAAAGACTAAAAAACTACCGAAAAACAGTAATTCATTATTTTCTAACACTTCAAAAAAGGAAGTCGGCCCAAAACCGATGCCAACAATATTTGAGAAAGCAAAAAATAGTTATGTTCCTAACAAATCACTGTCCAGAAATGTTTTTCTGAACTTTAAAAGGCCACATTTGAAACCGTCTTACCACGTGAAGAAACATAGGAGAACGGTAGTTTTAGCTCCACCTAAAATAAATCTAAAACCAATTGAGAGGCCATCGCGCATCACGGTGAAAACTGAAACTAAGCATCACAGACACAGAAGTAAAAGAAGACATCGCTCACGATCCGTTTCACGATGTAGAGAATCTTGTAGCAAAACTGTCGACTCAGTAGACCAAAAGTTCGGACAAGAAATGGATAGCCTGGTTTCAAACTTCATTAAATTATGTCAAGTTGCACCAAAAATCATCACAAATGCTACCCAAAGTTCATTGAAAACTACAGAAAAGCCTGCCCCAGAACCAGTACCTACAAAAGTCGCTAAAAGAGGTTCTAAAAAGCGTAAAACGTCTGATAACTTAGAAGTGGTGACTCCTACTTCTAAACGGCGACATAAAAAACAACAAACAGAATCTCAAAACAAAGGCAAGGAAACGAACGAACATAAATTACCGCTTAAAAAACGGCATTATCACATCAACTCATCGACCAGTAATTCATTAAGCCTCAGTTTAGTTACTACTGAGTTTGATGATATATCTAAAAATGGTTCCAGTCCTGAAAAGTTTTTGTGCACAGAAACGGATTGTATGGGAGAAGTGCAAAATACCGAAAAGTCTGGAGAATCACCGAGAACTAAACATGCTCATGATAAAGTGAAAAAGTCTAATGAAATAACTAAAAACACTTCACAGGACTCAAAAAATTCCATTACGGATATCAAAGCAACTAAGCCCGATGATGTCGGAGAAAGCTTAGAAATTAAAATTGATGAAAATAATTCCACTCCCACAAAAAATCATTCACCTAATTCGTTGAATGCCACTGATGATGAACTCTTTGTAAAGAAACCTGACGCCGAACAGTCAGAATTTTCTAAGAAGATTTACGAAACTTCCGAAAAACTCAAAGCTGTTCATAAAATGGTACATGATTTGGAAAAATCCTTGCCTAAAACTAAAGATTCAGACGTAAAAACCGATACTACAAAACAAGATGCAACTAAAATATCTTCTCCGCGAACTGAAACTAAAGCATCACCCGCTAGACAATCTACACCTATAGTTACTCCCAAAAAACGACATCGGCTTGAAGCCGAAAAAGTTGCTAATTCAAATTTAGACAACGTCGTTCAATCATTTTCGAAAAAACTTACAGAAGATAAATCTGCTTCTTTATCTAGTAATAAAGAGATTAAAGAAGTGAATCAAAATAATAGTAAAGAAGAAAAAGATATCAAGAAGTCTGATGACGATCAACTAAAAGCAAATGAGACCGCTACAAGCGAAGCTTCAATACCCGACCCCCTTAAGAGTATGTCTGCTAGATCTCTGTATAAAAGTTCAATACCACCTGCTCAAAAGTCTGAAATCATGACCAGGAAGAAAAATAGATTAGAAGGACTAACTAGTAATCTTGTGTCAAAAATAAATCCCAGCGCTGCAACTAAAGTTTTAGATACACTTTTGAATAATAATATCCGGAAATCAATTGAATCTAGAATATTAGAAAAAGAGAAAAACACTGGAGAGTCTCCAAAACATGGGGAAGAAAAATCAAAAAAAGAAATCTCACAAATTAACACTAGAGCAACTGTAATCAAGTCCCCAGTATCAAAAGGAAAGGGCTCTGAAAATAAGAAAACTAAAACACCGGATAGCCCACTTACGATTGATAACTCAGTAGTTGTTAACGTTGACAAACCAACAGGAATTTTTGAACCATCAGTTGATTTAGAAGAACATATTCCTAAATCGTCAATTATAAACAATACTTTGATTGATAGTAAGAAATCGAAAGAAAAAGGAGATAACAAAACTAATCCAATACTCGCCCCTATTGATACTGAGTCAGATATTCCTCTCGCCCTAATTTCTGAAACACCAGAGCCTATCATCAGGCCTAAAAGGGGTGAATCGATAGCTTCAGTGATATCAGACAAAATTCAAGAAACGACTAGCGGTCACAATCTACGTCAATCCAAAAGAAATATAAATGAAAGTGACGAAACCAACGATGGTAAAAAAAAGAAAAAGTCAAATATTCTCCGTGAAAGTAAGTTGGTTCTACCATCCAAAGCACTAATTCCAAAAGTACAAGCTGAAAAGATACCAATGGCCGAACTTTCTAAAAAGATGAACGAAAAGGCAGCCCAAGAAAAGAAGAACGAAATAAGTGACACTAATGACAAAGCAAAGAAAACAAGGAGGCGAAAAGCAATCAATAGAACAGGTTTTCCAAGTATCAAAAAGAAGAAGAAGAAAGTGGAATCCAACAATAGTAATATTACATCTGATGGTCACCTTACATCGGAAGATACTGACAACAATTCTGCATTTGAAAGAGTGCCTAAAGATGGAGAAGCAACAAGCAGTTTCTTGGAAAGAACGACAAACAAGAAACCTGAACTTAAAGTCGTTCTGAATAAAGATGAATGTCCTAAACAGGGTAGACTTACTGTTGTAGCTTTGGAAAAGTTACAAGGGAAAGATTTGCCTGAAAGCAACAAAAATAACCAGACAACTGTTGTTCAAGAAAAGAAAAACGCAAATTCTTCTATCTTAAGAGCACCTGCCTTGCAGTTAAAACCAAACAGACCTGAAAAAGACCTCAAGAACCATGTTAATAAGTGGGAGGTTCTTAGTGAATCTGATAGTATTCCTTCTCTGGCTAGTTCACTGAGCAACGACCCTGAAGACAGCATACCACTCAGTTTACTTAATTTGAAGTCGGCCAAGTCTCCCTCTCGCTTGGACAATTTGGAAAGACTGAAACGCAGAACTAGAGCGATGTCGCCCTCGCAAGAGATAGAAGAAATTCTATCAAAGCGAAAAGTTGTGGAGAAAAACAACAAAGTTGCTCTCAGACCTAAATCGAGTCTTGCTGTATTGTGTCCCAGTGAGAGAAAGTTGAGGAGTGCCGATAACGCCAACGAAGACGCAAAAACTAAAAATAAGAATAGCAAAAATCTTGTTGTTGAGATTGAGAAGCCTAAACCTTTGGGACTGATAGCTAGAAGAAAATCACGGTCTTGCCAAGCTGCGAAGCGTCCTCGGGAAGTTCAATCTAGTTCTAGAGATAGCTCGTTAGATACAATCGTAAGTCGAAAAAGAGCATCGAAATCTCGAGAGCCTTCACTTGACACTCTTCGTGACAACGACGAGAACGATCCTCTACCACTCCACGAGAAGGAGATAGACTTCGAAAAGAGCATAGATGTGCTATCCAAGAGCATTATTTGCAAGAAACGAGTCGCGTCGTCGCGCGATATGAGTCCAGCCAGTAGTGTAGATATCAGAGAAAAGCCGGTAGTGTCTAAGCGGAATCCTCGGTTGCGGAAGAAGTTTTTAGTCGCTGGATTGTTCTCGGACTATTACAAAGACGAGTAAGTATAAAAACACTTAAGCTACCATGTAGCCAATAGGCTTTTTCTGTTCAGCTTCATATTCTTTTAAAGAAAAGAAGTGTATCTATTTAAAATTCTGTGTTTATGTGTTTCAGCCCCAAACCAGAGGGTAAAGGCAAGAACTTGGTAACTCAGACGGAATTTCCTCCTGGGTTACTGGGTCCGCCGCCATATTGCGAGCGATGGGTGCGAAGGAGACAGCAACACTTCTCGTTGCCCTACGATATCTGGTGGCAACAACATTACAACCAGCCCGTGCCTTCTTGGAACTATAAGAAGATCAGGACCAGTAAGTTCTTCATGTATTTATTGTATTAAAAAATATATAGCCATAACCGAATTGAGAACCTCCTCTTTGTTTGGAGTCTGTTAAAAAATGACAAAATTCAAGTAACCACAATGAGCAAAGAGGTCTGGAAAGACCTCGAAACATAAAGGCGTTGACAAAATGCTTAATAATATAATAAAAGCAACCTGGTTACATATAACCGAAAACAAAATTAATTTAAGAGAACAATGATTTATGATGTAACAATTAACTAGAAGGTCTAGATACCGACTTACTATCAGAGCAATACAATTATTTTATGGAATCCATAATTTTTGATTGTTTCTCTCCAGACGTGTATTACGACGTGAAACCGAACGACGTAGAATGCGAAAGCGTTGCGTGCAACTGTGCGGCGTCGTCCGGTTGTAACGAGGATTGCATCAATCGACTCGTATACTCCGAGTGTTCGCCGCAGCTGTGTCCTTGCGGGTATGTGCTTTATTTTAATATTAGTAGGGTGGTTAGCCCACGAATAACCATAGACATTTACGGTGGTTTGCACCTTTAGATTGGACAATTTTCTGCTATTATAATTGGTATATTTTCCAGTGACAAATGCAAAAACCAGCGCATACAACGTCACGAATGGGCGTCGGGTCTCGAGAAGTTTATGACCGAGAATAAAGGTTGGGGAGTCAAGACCAAACACAAGATAGCTTCCGGAGATTTCATATTAGAATACGTCGGTGAAGTTGTATCCGATAAAGAATTTAAGGTATGTTCTATATCCTCGTCTTGCTTTCCTTCTAACTAACTTATCTGGTCACAAGATTATGATTATTTTGCTCTATTGTCGCGAAGTATGCCACGCCATTTACAGGCCGGCAACACGGTAACTTAGGTTCTGCACACCCAAGCAATTGGAAACGCCACAACAGTTGAGTGTTGTGGAGTTGCCAAGTATGTATGTCCGGTATGCAACCTAGCACTCTTGGATTGCGTGAGCAAAGGTGCTTCAGGTGAATAGAGCGGACTGGTCGGTTATATCTAATTTATTAAATGAGTAGACGTTACAATATACTCATGTTGTATGTTGTAGGAGCGCATGGCGACGCGCTACGCTCGCGACACGCACCACTACTGCCTGCACCTGGACGGCGGGCTCGTCATCGACGGACATCGCATGGGCGGCGAGGGACGGTTCGTCAACCACTCGTGTCGACCCAACACCGAGATGCAGAAGTGGTCCTCCAACGGTGAGTGACCTGACGTGTGTACTACCTAGTGTGTGACATGGGCGGCGAGGGACGGCGAGGGAACCACTCGTGTGTCGGGTTTTTTTTAGGTGTAGTAGATTTGCCCAGCATCTATACCATCTCCCCAACCTAGTCAGCCATGCCCAGAACCGAACCGGTCAATACGTCTGAAACTATCTAAACCGTAGGTCTCCTAACCATGTATTCCTTCACCGTAAAAGCGATGTTACTAACGCACAACCCTGGTTGCTTCGCTCCTAACTAAATGACCAATAATACGAATGAGTGTTTCTACTCAAACTATAATCAGATACCTGCATACCGTACAAATATTTCTCATACCTTCATCGAGCAAATTCTAACTTGAAATATAACGCAAAATTCTTATTTCTAGGCACCTACAGAATGGCACTGTTTGCCCTCCGAGATATCGACCCGGGTGAGGAGCTCACCTATGATTACAACTTCTCCCTGTTCAATCCTGCTGTTGGTCAGGTAATATTTTAAATAACTAAAAATTATACTAATACGACTTACGACTTTTAGCTGATTAATCTCTCTGACCTCATAGTACCTGTAGATACAATGTATATACATTTTACAGACGCTTGAGTATAAATGACAAAACTTTCTTCAATACTAAAAAAACACGAAATCATTTTCTTAATGAAAGCAAGAAAAACATTTATTGACAACAAACACACACATAAGTAGGTACACATGAACAATGGGACACAATTTTTACATAGAAAATACCCAACTAACAAATCAACCTCAAATGTAGCTATATATCGAGAACAGAGCAGTCGCATATCCGTGGTAGACACGTTTCTGCAATGCGAAAATGGCCCCACTTTTAGCACTTTTAAGTAATACAATGTATCTACAGTAGCTCCACTTAGGACTAATCGGATACATGTTGGTGATAGATCTGTGTTATTTTTATCTTGTTGGTGTTATATCAGTGGCCTTAAATCAGTTGTAACACAATAAAGAAGCAATAGGGTCACAGCGACACCGATGTATCAAGTTATTTGATGATATATTGGTGATTGTGATTCTATAATAACTATACATTGTTGGCTAGTATTTTGGCAGAAAAATATCAATAATAACTTTGGTTAAGGTTTTTATATAATGTTAGAAGTTACATTTGAATGTCCATTTTGTTTTAAAATTTGTGCGTGTAATTAAAAAATCATAAATAGTGTAAAATCACATGCGCTTGGAATTCTGTTGATAAATTGATGGTACAATATTAGTGTTTTTTCAGTGGGCCTCTCTAATTTATACTTTTTAATAAAATAAAGATGATTTAAATTATGAATTGATTTTGTAAGCAGCATTATACAATTCATTAGTGTTATCATTGCTACTAAACAAACGATTTACAACATCTTGCAGCCATTACAATATTTAGGGTTATCTTAAAGCAACAAGATAACTAAGTCCGTCCTAATAAAACTTATAAATTCCTCAGTCTTCTTAATCTGCACTCAATCAGGAAAAAATGGTACCCGAGAAAATGGAAAAAGCGATTAAAAACACAAAACTTAATATAAAGTAGTTGTCTGATTAATATTTTGTTAATTTGGCGACAAAAACTATGCAATAACGCAGAAAGGTCCAGTAAATGAATTTCTGTGAATATATATGTGTCTATTTAGGTTTAAATTAGAAATAAAAACGTTTTTATGTCAATAAAGATATATGAGCGCACACAGATCTTATTTGTAACTTATTAACGTTATTAAAGATCCCTTATCAAATATTTAGCACTAGTGTTAATAGATGCTTATATAAATCATATCTGAGATATAAGCGCTACAATGACATCCATTATATCACGTGTTAGCTACAGTGGTGATCAATATAGAATTAGCTCGATTTTAGTGATCTTAAAGCCATTTTAGTTTACTATTGCGTTTTAATGGCATCATAGAACCCATTGTGCAACATAATTGTTCTTTATTCAAGTTAAAAGTTTCAGTTTACTGCTGTGTTATATAAGTTGTATAAAGTAGCTGACAAAACGTTTATGTCGTTAAGTATAAAGGCAATTGAGCTGTTTAACCTTATACAGCTTTTAAGCGTTTTATAACACAGATATACAAAAACCAGTTATAGAGTTACGTATATACAAGTTAAATATCATTACTTAGTAATAAAAAATTGCCTGTTAACTCAATTTTGCTAGTTGGGTAATATCAGACAAAACAAAGATCGTTGAAAAGGAAAGAAAAATAACATAAATGAAAAATAAGGTCCAATTAATTATTATAATGTTATTTTTGCAGCCATGCAAATGCGATTCAGAAGATTGTCGCGGCGTTATCGGCGGTAAATCCCAACGTATAACCAAGCTCCCTCTGAAGACTCAATCCCGCACTCCATCCAACGCGTCCAACCAATCGCAAGGGTCAAGCGGGAACCAGCCGCGGGTGGGCCGACCGCGAAAAGCTGTCAAATGCAACAAGAAATCCGAACAACAGACAGTCAGCACTTGCGATATGAAGAACATGACCATCTTGAAGTACCAGCAGCATCTGAATAAGTTGTGGCAAGAACCGCAGATGAAGCCTTTGACGGCTAAAGAGAGGAATTTGGTAAAGGAACGACATTGTTTCTTGTTGAGGAACCTTGAACATGTGAGTATTTATAATAAATAGTATAAAATTACGTATCTGGTTACTTCCGTCTGTTTATCTGTAAAACTTCCTGTAAATTAATCAACAGGTTAAAATTAATACATTTAAAAAAAAAAATGTCGCCCTCTTAACCTATGGCAAATCAGTATAGTTCGTCTGCCGACACGACTATAGGAAGACGCATAATATTGTATTATGATTGTAATTATCGTCAACTGTTTTATTGTAGTTTAAATATTGACTAGATATTGAATTTATAATCTGACTAAGAAAGCATATACTATTTTAATTACCGGACTACCGTTTCAAATCTCGTATGCGAACAAGGTAAAGCATGACGTATCTTTCTTCATTTATGTACCCATGTTTATGAGCAATAAACGACATGACAAAATCTCATCTATACCATTTGTTCTCAGGTACGTAACATCCGCGACCGTATATCGATCGCTCTTCCGCCATCCCCCCCGACTCCCCCTGCGACGGCTCCTCCCCCAGCTCCTCCCGCGCCCGTGCCCTCCCCCTCCCCCTCCCCCGCGCTCATGGTGAACCCCCTCACCCTCCCCGACACGATGAACGCGTCAGTGTTCCTCTCTCGCCTCCAAACGCTGCGGTCGTCCAAAGATGATAACTTGAAGAAGAGTCTCCAAGACGACCCGCTTCTGCCGAAGAAGGAGCGCTTGAATAATGTGTACAAAGCGCTGTTTACGGCTATTGTTGGGGTTAAAGGTTAGTTCTTTTTAAATATATATCATAGATAGCTGCTTCCTGTACCTGTGGCTTCCCATAAGTCCTGATCTCGTGGGAATATTAAGATAAAAAGTAGCCTATTGTAAACGAGTGTCAATCGACGGGCAACACTAACCGCGACGGGTATGCCGAGCGGAGCCGATGCCGCCTGACACCGACCGATGCCGCAGCGCGAGTCTGACAAGGACGGACATAATAAGTTCCATTCGTCGGAAGGAGAAGGAAAGAGACGCGCGCGCCCGTGCGAGCCGACGCTCGCGCCATATTATTATAGACTTATCTTGTAACAACGAATTAAAACGGTGTGCTTCTAAGTTTTCTTTTAATTATTAACACCTATGTCACTCCTTGAAAATGTAAGTAATGTAAGCAGTAGTTTCGGAGTAATTTCAAACAAACGAATAAGGGCTGATTATTTAAATCCCTAGATAGAGATATCTGACAGATAAAATGTAACACTACCGAATAAAAAACGTCACTAAACGAAAAAAATTGAAGGCTTTTAAATTTGGTTGGGTTCGAACTTATTCTATATATTATAATATGTGGAATGAAAAATCAGCCCTAAATCTTTCCTCTTTATAATATTAGTGTAGACTATAGATAGCGTTTCAGGCCTGTAGCCCTAAAAAAATATAGATATGGTATTTCTGACAATGCAAGGGTTTCTCGATGGAGGCTTTGACCGCCGGCTTGTCACCACACACTGGCCAAGTCGTAGCGCTAGGCGGACTCGCCCGTCTTCCGATAAGTAGACCGCTGCAGTCATATGGAAAATGGATCGGATCTTGTTTCGCTGCCGTCTTCCTATCTTCTAGTTGAGCGTGTTGTATGAGCATATTATTATACTGTGAGGTGAGATAGTGGTCAAACGCCCATCAATCTTATTTAAAAATCGAATGTAACAACTGACAATTTAATTACTCAAGTAATTTCATAGTATTCTATTTATTTATTCAAACTTTCAGATGACAAAGATAAGCCCCTATGCGGTCCGCTACTCAAAATCAAAGCTCCCAAACCAGAGTCAGCTGACATCGCGGCCGCGCCCACCTTGTCGTCCATAGAGGCCAAGATATCGTCGTGTCAGTACGAGTCGGTGGCGCAGTTCGACGGCGACGTGGCCGCCGCCTTCGCCAGCGTCACCAGGGAACATGGCCGAGCCTCTACACTTGGGAATATTGCGGTGCAGTTAAAAAAGGTATGCTTACGTCATCGATCTCAAACTTAGCAGTAGATATCGCATCAGAAGGAAGACGAGACAGTGATACTTTCGACGTCGTAAACGACTACGATATTTCCCACCCGTTGTAAAAGGCGACCAATAGGGTTTTTTATTAACTTGATTGCAAAAGGCGACCAATAGGGTTTTAATTCCAACTTAATTGTAAAAGGCGACCAATAGGGTTTTTTATTAACTTTATTGCAAAAGGCGACCAATAGGGTTTTTTTACTAACTTGATTGCAAAAGGCGACCAATAGGGTTTTAATTCTAACTTAATTGTAAAAGGCGACCAATAGCGTTTTTTTACTAACTTAATTGTAAAAGGCGACTGATAGGGGTTTTTTGGGGGAGGCTTCGGCCGTGGCTCGTTACCATCCACCGGCCTGAATTGTTGCGTCAAGTGAATTATTCTGTGTTGTGATATATAGCTACTAATGAAGGCGAGTCGGATCATGTTCCACTTGCGTCTTCTAGATGAACGTGTTACATCTAGACCGATACTTACAACCAGGTGAAGTAGTGGTCAAACGCCCATTTATAATGTTAAAAACAAATTTATAGCTGTTTTTTGAAGCATTACAATGTAAAATTTGTAAAGAGCTGTATGTAGTGTGTTTATTACCAATTCACGTAAAATCTTTTGAACCCAAATTCACTTTCTATTTGCTCGGTCGTATATATAGGTTTGGCTAAGAGGAAGCGTTAAACTATGTTAATTACCAATAGTATATAAATGATCATGTATGTATTGAAGACGCTGATTTAGTCTATTGAAAATGCTTATAAAAATGAATAAAATTTTCTTCTTAGGTTTACAATCAAGCTAAGTCAGACGTCGTCGAACATCTAAACAAGATCTTGGGCCCTGAAGACACAGTACCTGTCGGCTTCTTGCAGAAAACTAAAACCGGTAAGTGGATAACAAAGGGTTATTTCCCAACCAACTAGCTTAATAAGGCATTTAGTTAAACGCTAAAATTTTATACTGAAACTATAAAGTTATTTATCACGAAATAAAAGAAAGAAAGAAGAAAATATGTTTATTAGGACAAGCATACCTCAGCTAAGTAAACTTTTTAAGATTACACGATTTATACTCATGTTTCCATTGGTCCCGGGACCTTTTTGCGTATTGTTATTGAATTCACCAAAAATGTATAAATTAACAAGATAGGTTAAAATAAAACATTTTCACAATACATTTTAACAGACCAGGAACCTAAATAGACCGACCTCAGCAAATAGTTTATAATGAGTTCTTGCAAAAAGCAAGGGATTAAGGGATCTACTAGGAGAGACTCACAAACCTTAAGGTCATCCCGCGCGCGGTGGCACACCGCCACGGTGATATTCCACTGCAAAACTATTGTCAAATCTATTTGCAGTAGGGATGGTCAAGACTTACCTACTGAGCCGACTCCAAGTAATTTGGTGTTTTAGCGATCCCTAGGATAGCTAGGGCTGCAATCGGAAATATCGCTCAGATGATGGGCAGAAGAAAGCGAATTTCTCTTATTTCGTCGGTATGCAACGAGTGTAGTGTAGGAGTGTGTAACCGGTTTTGTTCCGTCGTCCACAGAGGAGGTGATCCTGTGCATCTGCGGTCTGCACGTGGAGGAGGGTCTGATGGTGCAGTGCGGCGGCGCGCGCTGCGGCGTGTGGCAACACGCGCGCTGCATGCGGGTGCGGGACACCAGCGCGCCGCACGCCTGCCACTACTGCAGCCCGAGACCGGTGCGTGTTCTTACTTGCACTCATACCTGATAGTTCATACCTCACACCTGATAGTTCATACCTAATACCCGAGTCCTAGTACCCCATACCTGATACCTGACACGACATACCTGGTACCCTATACCTAATAAAATAACTCATACCTGATACCTGATTACCTGATACCTCATGCCTAATATCAGAGACCTAATATCCCAACATACCTGGTACCCCATACCTGTGACCTTATACCTGACACCCCATTTTATCTTACTAATATTATAAACGCAAAATGTTGTTGTATATCTGTATGTGAAATTTGAAATAGAGACACCCGGAGAACTGCAATAACACATAGGCTACTTCTTATCCCGATATTCAAGCGGAAACCGCTCGTATAGCACCTAATACGTCATACCGATACACTATACCTTATATCCCATATCTAATACCTCATACCTGATACCTCCAGATGACCAAATGGCGCCATATATTTTATGATGCAAACTCACAATATATTTTATGAGACTTAAAAACCCGACAGGTGGACCGTGAGATACCCCTCGACGACTACACAGAAGAAGGCCATCAGTTCTATCTCTCTCTGATGCGCGGTGACCTGCAAGTGCGACAGGGAGACACGGTGTACGTGCTGCGCGACATACCCATTGACGAGAAACATCCGGATGTCAGTCAGAAGAACGGGGAGAAGGGGGAGTCGCCGAAGACGAAGCGTGTGGATAGGAAGAAGGTGAAGAATATTAAGGGGAAGGACAAGGAGGAGGCTACTTCTAGCAAGGTAAGTTCAAGTTTTTCTTTAGTTTTCGGGATGTTGGATTGAAATTAAACTCATCTTTACAGCTTTTATACCGTGAGATAAGATAGTTAATTTAACTATGGGTCGGTTATAACTAGACGAGGCGTTATCTTACTAATATTATAAACGCGAAAGTTTGTATGTATGTAAGTATGTATGTATGCATGTGAGTTTGTTACTCTTTCACGCAAAAACTACTGAATGGATTGTGATGAAACTTGGAATTTATGTAGCTGGATACCGGGAATAGCACATAGACTACTTTTTAACGGGATATTCCCGCGGGAACGGGACTTACGCGGGTGAAACCGCGGGGCGCAGCTGGTAATTCATATAATTGTGATTGAAGTTCACTTACAGGGAAGTGATTTGATTATCTTACTAATAATATAAACGTATAAACGAAAGTTTGTATGGATGTGACTTTATTACTCAATCACACAAAAACCATTGAACCAAAATATAGGCTACTTTTAATCTCGATATTTCTGCGGTATTGGGACCTACGCGGGTGCGAGACCGTGGGGCAAAGCTAATCTACTTATATATTATTATAACTTCTCGTCTAAGTTACCAACTAAAAATAATAAAAGTAACGCAATCAAACCCGGAAAAATATCCCAATCAATACATCTGCGAGAATTGAAACCGAGATGCTCACGATGTCTTAGCTACAAGATAGTATAGGTATGGAATAACTGAACCGGAACCGGTGTGTGTACTTGTGTATTCCAGGAGACATCTGTCCGCAAGCACACATACCAGACGATCGGGTCCACGCCGGTGTCGGAGCTGGACATCTTCCGCGTTGAGCGACTGTGGAAGCATAAGGACACTCAGGAACGTTACGTCTACGGACACCACTACCTGCGGCCGCACGAGACCTTCCACGAGCCCACCAGGAAGTTAGTACTGTCTCTTATTACTCGTCACCCAGCCTTTGCTAACTTATGAACGTGTTAAATAAGATGACATAACTTGCTCAAGTTTTTGACATTTTCGACACATCTTTGCTCTTGAAATTTAAATCATTTTCTCGATTCAAGTCGCGTTGTTTTTATTAGGTATATTAAGCATTTTTCAAACGCCGCTTCCAATGGCGGCGCTTGCTTCTGGCGTTTTGCACCGGTTGTAATGCCGAGTGTTGTATCGACATCAAGGCGATTAAAACAAAAAATAAATAAATTGTAATCAACATCGCAAAAATCAAAGTAATGTTCATCTTTGGTCTTGATTTTTTAATTAATACCTTTAGTTAGCTCATACGATGCTTTGGTATTTCTCTTGATAATAGTTTATCGTGTAACGTTACAGATTCTTCCCGAACGAAGTGATGCGAGTGCCGCTGTATGAAGCCGTGCCCATCGAGCTGGTAATGTCTCAGTGCTGGGTCATGGACCTCAATACCTTCTGCAAGGTGAGTACTACACTACATTATGCTATAAGTATGCTATGCTAGGGTTTCAAATTCGTCAAAAATTTAGGCAATACCAGGCAAAATCAGTGTTACAGACTTATTTTAAAAAAGTGAAAATGTTATGAAATATTAGTATCGTTGCCTTTTGTAGCTTTTAGGAGATTCGATCATCTGTATATTATTCTTTCAAATGCCTCAGTCTAATTTTTTCTGAGAAACTAAAATGTGACCCTCTAAAACTTGTTACAAATTAACTAAAAATATCTCTGTGCAACTGTGCTAGCATATGAGCACGAGAATTTGTCGATCGAGTCAAAAATGTTCCCTTATTCTACCACTTCTGGTGTTATTCAAGAAGAGAATAGAAATATACTTTTGATAAAGAATTAGGCATAACTACGATTCGGTGTTAATGCCCTGTGTCGTTGTCGTCAGGGTCGTCCCATGGGCGCGGCGGCGGAGCACGTGTACATCTGCGAGCTGCGCGTGGACCGCACGGCGCATCTGTTCGCGCGCATCTCGCGCCCCAAGTACCCCATCTGTACCAAGGCGTACGCCTTCCACCACCACGACCAGCGGCTCAAGCTGTGCCGGACCTATGCCGTGAGTTACTGCACCTCTCCTACATCACCCTCTAGACTCTAGGGAAAGGCAAACATCGCGATCGTCGGTACACCGACATGAGATCTTAGAACCACTATAATTGACGATATTCAAAAATCCGAAGTACCCTGCGCCGTGGCGTTTTACTGTTTATGTCTAATCCCTGGAAAAGGAAACCCCCCTCCCCTACAGTGGGTTACACTAGGGACCAAAAAAAACATTACATACGAGTGTAAATAATGTTCCAAATGATTACAGCCTCACGAAGTATCGCCCGAATATCTGAAAGGAAGAGCGGCAAAGAACGCAGCGCCCGCTGACAAGCCGCCCGCTAAATCTTCGAACAACAAAGAAGCTAAGAAAAAACCACCATCTCTCACTATTCTCGAGGGGTCTAAGGTTAGTTTGACTGTTACTAAAGGTTTTTCTTAATCACTCTAAGACGTAACACCAAGCGGACTTGTCTGTGTGCTGATACGTTAGTCGGTCCAGCTACTAAAGAAAATGGGCCGGAACTCGTTCCACTGAAAATTTTCCCTACATTTAGATAAATATTGCAAATAAATAAATATCAAGTCAGGTTACATTCTATATTAATGTTAAACTACGAGTAAGGGATAATTTATATTAGACCATCACCTATTAGCACCGTCCGAGCTTCGTTGCCTATTGCTTGGTCACCACGCGGTTGCAACAGACTGATCGGCTTCTCACAATGCAGCTCGGGCACGGCACGGCCCAGTGACGGTCTAATATAAATCACCCTAATGCATCGCTTTTACTCGTTGGTTAGGTTAGGTTGTGTTCAATATTACTGTCGACACTGTTGGTATTACCATTGTAGATGAATATAATCGATATTTTTTTGGAATCTCAAAAGTGTCTATTTACGTGGTCCGATGTCCACAATTCATCGAAGCGTTCAGACTACAGAGACGGACAAACGAAAATTAGATAAACATAATTGTGAAAATGCGCGTGAATTCCAGAAAGCTACGAGCTGCCGGTCCCGACGAGCGGACGAGCGCCGCGAGCGGCAGAAGGAGCGCGTCAACAACATCGCGCGGCGGCTGCTGGGGGCGGTGGGGGCGGGGGGGGCGGGGGGCGCGCCGGCCGCGCTCGACGCCTCCTACCTGCTGGCGGGGGCCCGCCGCCCGCGCGCGCGCCTCTCGTGACCGCCGCGCCCGTGCCGCTGCTGTCCCGGGCCCGGGGACTGAACGACCCAGCTGCACTCTCTCTCCTCATACAGCGGCGGGAGTGACGACGACGTCACATACGTAGGGGGTACACGTACGATTAAAAAACGAAACGGAACGTTTTCTTCCACAACTTTTGCTAGTGACAGTGGACGCTTCAAACTTAGGTTAGGGAGCGTTCCTTCACCCGCCGTCGCGTCGACGCTCGACCTCGCCGCCGCTGGTCTGTGGGAGTGAAAGGTGTACTCAGATATTAATGTACTCTTCGATGTGTTTCGATGAATAAACTATTAAGAATGACACCATAAATTCCGTATCATCGATTCAAACGACTACCGATATAAAGTTGACTTTGGCCGTGGCTTTAACGATGCCTGGGGTCTACTCTCTTTGACCGAAAATCACCTTCTTCGGTTTTAAAAACAAATTTCAAAACAAAGATATTGTCGTCGGCATATTGACCGAAAATCACCTTCTTCGGTCTTAAAAACAAATTTCAAAACAAAGATATTGTCGTCGGCATAAAGCGAGTGACCCCCTGATTTATGTTTTTGCGATGAATAATAAACGAGACACATCTGAGTAAACTTTGGAGTGATAAACAAGGATTGGAGTGGAGTGGTGATATTTGTGACTGCTTGAAACGAATTGAAATGAATTTTGAAGATTTAACTCCTTAACACGATCTTCATAGTTCGAAGTGGACGTAAGTCTGTTGTTGGTGCAATTAGCCTCTACAGGCTAAGGTATGTTATAAAAAATCAGTTTAGGAATGTTGTAAATAATGGATAAGGTATTGGATAAGCGACAGCGGCAGCAAAACTATTTTTATCGGGAAATGAAAATAAAATATTTAATGTTCTGCTTTGTAACTTCGCTGTTTAGGACTTAAAATGTAGTAAAATATAAATCAGTGTACATACAATCGTATTATACTATTTAATTTCGTATTAGATATCCCAAACAACACTCATACCTTTAATAATTTCAAGTTAAGATTTTACATTCCCCATTTTGCTAAAGTAGTTAATAATAAGTGCTTTTTTAATCTGTTACTGCGTTACGTATAAAAAGTTAGCGGCAAAGAATCTCTTTGTATTAGATTACATTAAAACTCGATGTCAAATATATTTTTTATAATCATTAAGATAGACACTTAAGTTTTATTAAAATCGTATATAATATTTATAAAATAGATAGTTAGATAGATGTTATAAGTTTGAATCAACTCTAAATGTAGTAATAGAGTCTTCAATCAATTTCGTGTAATCTCAAAATGTTTAGTTAAATAATATACTTCTTAAAATGAAGTTTACATAATAATCATGTAATTATTTAAGGCTAAATATAATACCTATATATTTTTACATAATTTCGTTGTTAAAACGTATGCGTATTTTAGTATATTTTAAATAGGTATAGCGCGTAACTTAGTGTTATCTTTGGATTTTGCGATTTCATTGTAATATACTAGAAATCAGTTGTTGAAGAATTTCGTAAGCTTTCGCGCGGGAACGCGATTTACTGTTATTTACAGTATTTTTGAACAAAATTCTTGTCTATTACAGTTATTTCTAAGGGTCTGATCCGAATCCAAGAATTTAAGGAGTCTAGCTTACCCGACTTGCAATGCCCCCCTTCTATGATAGCGCATTGTTATTTTCCGTCAAATTTATTAAAATGTATACATATAATGTAAGTGCGTTAAATTGTTTTAACACTTTGGCTGCAAGGCCCGAAACAACAAATAGTCTTGTGTACGGTACAAATTACGCGCGTCTTGGGGAAAACACAATTGGCGTGTACCCACCGCACTGGCGAACATTGTAGATAAAAACAACTCTTGTGTTTTTAGCACTCAGGAAGTTAAGAAAAACCACTCAGTTATACGCTATTCCTATGTAGTTGTAATAGTAAACGACCACTGGTGCGAACTGATGTTGAATCATGAAGAGTTTTAATAGAGGTTTAGGAACAAATGAATTGTTTGGGAGGTTGTTATTTTAGTATTAATATTTATGGTAATAACTAATAAGACCTTTTTTATTATAACTTTTTTTTTGTGAAAATGACCTTTCTGATTGATTTACTTTTTATCTGGTCATTATGTTTAGACGTAGCGGGCGAGCTATGCGTTCTCTCTACATTTTTTTTTACCTTTGTATTTAGTTGGATAGGTTGTAAATATGTAGCGGTGAGGGTTTTGTTTCTTTTACAGTCGTATTTGTAGATGTTTCTAAAGGTAACGTTAGGTAATGCTTTTGCCACGTTTTCGCTAACGTTAATTTTCAGGAAGTTTTTTTTTTAAAACAATTAATATTATCTTGACTTGTTAAAAAAAAAACATACACATCAAACGTCATACTTATTTGTAAGGGAAACATATATTTTCAACAAAACGTGTCAAAAATGAACCCTAAAATGTCACTCCCAAGAGTGAGACAAAACATCCGTTAGTTAACGTCGCCCTTAGAACCGTTCCTAATACGCCCGTTAGAGTATTTAATTAATAATATATTGCTTTTATGAGCGTTAGTTTTAAGAATGTTTCTCTGCTTCTTTATACTGTCGATTTGATACGGCTTTTACTTCGGCTACTTGCAAGAGATTTAAATTAAAAAAGCTCCTAATTCATAAACATTTATGGATTCTATCTTTATCGTTAAAAAAATTCGTTCTTTTCGCACCTTTGCAAATGTACATGCAAATGACAGGCGTGCAGTTTTCGAATATCTTAACTATAGATATTTATGAATGAGGGGTTGAGCGGTTTATAGAGAAAGAACAAATAACAGATAGCTTAAATAATTCAAGTAAAATAATTATTTATGAAGTGAAGTAAGTAATGAAGTAATTAATAATTTTCTCGAAAGAAAAACCATATTATGGTCACGCGGCAAAAACATAAACCAACCCTATCGCAGCCGTGTACAACTAAAAATATTGACTTTGTCTCAAAAACACTAGATCCAGCGGGCAATCTCGGGAAATCTCGACTATTCTTAATAACTTGTGCAAACATTTATGAAACAGTGCCACCTATGTAGAAATTAATGAAATTACTTTTAAGCTATCCGGTCATAGATGACTCTTTTTAAAATAAAGTAAAATGCTGAAGTTATTAAGAATAGTCGAAATTTCCATAAGTCGAGATTGCCCCGCTGGACCAGCCCGATTTCTTGACGTAAAAGTCGTGCGAACACATTGATACAAAAAACTTACAAGATTTCTGATGTTTTCTCATTTAAACTGCACAACGTTTAAATCTCTTTAATTAATACAGAGAACAAAGTTGTTTTTGTTTCTAATTTATTTGTATGATACTGTTAGTTATATTTATATATTTCTAAGTGACTTATTTACGTGATTTTTGCTGCTTTATGTCTAACATTAAGTGACATTTTTTCCTTCTTGTCTATGCTTTTGCACCTTTATATTTGTTTGAGTGATATGAATGGAAAGGACGTCTGCAGTTTATTATTAATGTATTAAATCTCCATCAGATCTATTTCATTGAAACCAATTCGTTATTGCCCATCTACACAGGGCCGATTGCCGAGCTCGTCAGTAAAAAACTACGACAAGTCTGTATCCATGATACTCGATGTTTATTTACTTTTTACTTGGTATGATTCGAAAATCGGCATTATGTAGGTGACTAATAATGGGCCAAGGGATTAAAAAGTTAGTTTTTTTTACACAAAATTAAAAAATGTAATAAAAATGCATATTATCCGCCTAACCTACTCACTGTATCATACATGCAGACGTTCTTTATTTATTATTATATTTGTTAGTCAATTTGATCCCAAACTCTAGTACAAATATAATATACTCCATTAAAAGGGCTTTAGTACATGCCTATCCGATATTTATATGTCTAGTTAACATAGCTACTAATAAATGGAAAACAGAGTCTCGACGGTTACTGACTGGTTGGTTGGTCATCCATCACATAAATAATTCTTTCAGTAAATGAAACTGTAATGATTGCGACAAATTGGTTCTGTGCTTTAGAAAGTTATCTTTCATAGTCAAAACTGCAACTTACGGCCGCATACTGAAATGCTACTCATAATTTGAGGGCTCCTTAAACAACTAACAGCTCCTAAACTTAAACTATTCACATACTAATTTCGAATTTAGAAGCTGCTCAATTATTAAAGTAGCTTTCAAATATTAAATGGCCTTTCAGTCTCGACTGTTTGACCTACAATTTTTAGCATTATATATAGATTTACAACTTACATTGATTTCGATCAGTCACTAGTCGCGGGACCCCTAGAAATGGTTATACAAAATGTTTAACTAATCCCTAGAACGCACGTTATATTTAGATAGTTGTTGGTAATAATAAGTAATAACACCAGATTTTAAAAACATTAACGTACCTACAAAATATTTATCTTTTCACATCTGCACTGAAAATAGATATTTCGCCTTGTAGATAACTAGGATGCAAATATACAAGTTGACGTTATTATATTGTGTTATGGGTAAAGTCCGAAATATGGTCACACTTAGGTTTTACCGGTTACACCTAGGAAGTTTATCTATACACCCTAGCTTTTTTCTGGGTTTATTTATAACTAGCAGTGCTCGCGGTTTAATCGGCGGCTTTCCCGATCCCGCGGGAAAATCGGGATCATAAAAATATTTTTTCAATTCGGACCCTACGCAACGTTTTTAACCACTCGACCACCTAAGACTTTGTCGTTTTAAACCACTCTACAACAAAGACTCAAATGGTGTAGTGGTTTAAAACGTTAAGACAAAAGTACGCGAGTTCGAGCCTCACCGCGACATTTTTTTTTAATATTAGAACTACAGGTCTGGATCGCGTTGTAAATAAACATGGTAGCCAACTGTAAAGTTGGCGAAAGCTCGGTTCAAATAATGAATAAAAACGCGATAAAACCGGATAAATAAAGTGTTTTATTATGCAAAATCGCGAAAACTATAGAAGAAATTTAATAAACATGGTTTTTAATTACCTCGATGGCGTTTCTGTAAACGAGTTACACCGACCGTGATCGCGAGAAGGTAAACAATATTATTAAGGGAACGAAATCGTGTAAGTTTAAAAAGTGTGATCTTTTTTTTTAATAATTTAGCATGATAACAACAATGTGAAATAATTCGTTTAATGTATAAAAATGTTATACCTGCTTAAGTGTAACCGTGAAAAATGTAGACACACTCGTGATTCAGGCTTTGACCGTGACACAGACATGAATTTTATCTGTACTCAAACTCGTAATAATAACGTGGTCGTAACTATCATTATGTACTTAACTTAGTAACAAATACAGTTTTCAATAGTCAATAATTTTAATAGTATTTAAGAATTTGTCTTTACGCGTTTCTGAGTGGGTTTCTGAGGAGCTCATTGGCCTAGCTGCACCAGCCGATCTTGAATGGTCGTGTGGGTTAAGCAACGTTTGGCGCGGTCCTTACTTGGATGGGTGACCGAAAATTTGTGTGACATAAAATCATATTCTCGAGCTCCTCCGTGCTTCGGAAGGCACGTTAAGCAGTTGGTCCCGGTTGTCTCTGATAGCAGTCGTTAGGTCAAGTTAGAGGCCCTAGGGCGACCTGAAAACTCTAACACTAGGTGTGTCACACCACTACACGAAAAGAAGAAGAAGAGAGTGGGAAAATTAAATAGATTAAATCAAATATACACTTTGACACTGTTTCGGTATATTTGATGTGTATTTAAGTGCTTCATAAAAGTTATATTTGGGATCAAAATTGAACTTATTTTTGTCATTTGATCGTCAAAATTTAATGTGTTTTAAATGCATTTTTAATACCATTTGATTCTTTTTGTTTAGCGATATCATGAAATATCAATGAAATTAATAAGAAATAAAGAATCAAGAGGTATAAATGAGTTAATTCTCTTTTTATTTATTATAGGAAGCAGCTTTATTCGTTTAAGATGCCATTTGTTGTAACTCATGTTTCAATAATACATTTTTTGAATCATATATCTTTGTTCGTTTTTTTTTTCAAATCTGCATGCATCCACTCCATATTTGTAAGTGCAAACATTAATAGCAAGATGTTAATGGTTGTGATGGTTATATAAAAATAGTAGATATTTTTTTCGTTGACAAACAAATTACTGAAAATTATCAGTTAAATCTAGTTAGGAAGGTTCCCTTTAAACACTTTGGGTCTAAATCTAGAGTAACAAGCGGTTCAGACGAAGTTGCGACGATTTAGTTATAGAATCCGTGCCCTAACCTATTTCAACTAGTTGTTACCCACGACTTCGTCTGCGTAGAAATACTTAGTGCATTGCCGACTTTTTTGTTCATCACTCGGGTTCTACTAATTGGATTTCGATGTAAAGTACCACGAGGTTCCTCGAAAATAGAACTATCCAATATACAATATCCAAAACCAGATTTCAATCGGATAAGTAGTTTTTAATTATTTAAGGAAAACAGACATGAATTTTAAAAATATATAATTTTGTTCTACTTTTTCTAAGTCCCCTAGACAACTTTTTTTTTAATTTACTTCCAAGTACAGACTATTTGTCCTCTCTTCTTTTATTATAAGGATAGAGTATGAAAGATAATAAATAACATTTCAGACAGTGACCTCCACTTTCTACTTCAGCTGCCTTCATTTGACGTAACATTCATGGCCAAGTCCCGTATAACACAGGTTATCATTGACCTTTTTATAAGAATGATCGTGAGTATCGGTGGCTCAGGGCTGCCTCGTCGGTTGGTCGGTCGGGCGTCGCTCGCGCTGGGGTCACCATCCATGTAACTCGTTCGTCGCAATGAGAAGATTGGGCCCTACGTCCGCCCGCATCGATGTTCGTTGACACACCGTCCTTTGTTCTCTTACTGACATATACTGACACACAGGAACAGTAAGTTCTAGGTTTTATGGAACGTAGTCAGCGACTTGCTGGGGATTTAATTGATCGGAAAGTTAAAGAAACCTTGCGTTTTTATTTTATTTTATTTTACAAATTTTAGGAAAGCTTACAACTAGATTAATGAATTGAATCTTTTCTAATAAATACAAGCCAGGCCATAGGCCAATTACAATCTTTCATAACATGATTTTAGTGCCCTAATAGGAGCTTTGCATCTGTTAGGTGAACGTTTGACCCGTCATCCACTTAGTGATTTATGAATAACGTATTTAAGTCCCTATGAGATAATATCGGAACCGGATCGGTCTATATGTTAATCCACTATCCACATACCTAGTTTCATCGCAATCGGTTCAGTAGCATGAATGTGTAACAAACGTAGGTACTCGTTTACTTACGGATCAACTTTCATGTTTATTATATTAGTAGAAATCAGGTCATATTTAAAGCAACCATTAAAACTAAAATTTTACAACTTGCAACAAAAATAAATTCTCTGAAACAAAAAGGACTAGCCTAACTGACCTGCTTAAATGTACGTAAAATTTTAACAGGAAGCTTACGATGAGGGAATGCAAAATAAGCGACACATTTTACACACTAGTTGAAAGTTAAATAATACAGTTTTTCACAGAACCATAATATCACGTCAAACGAAATGTATAAATGCATACATAAAGTGAATCATAACGGGTAGGTACCTACAGATGTCTGTGGTAGGTACCCACTGGCACGTATATACGGTAGGTACTAAGTATCTTTACAAATCTAAGTAAAATCATACCTATCTATACTATCGCCTGTCAAACTCTTCACCCTAACGCCAGCTTCCCATTCTCATAATTAGAGTAAAATTCCACGTACAATGTGGGATGTATCGTATAAACAACAGCATGATCAAGTATTTATCAAAATAATAGCGATGTTCTAAGAAACATTGGCTTGTGTAAACGGCATTTTTTGGATGGGCACATGGGTGACAGGAAATTAGGTAGCATAGTTGATTCCGTCCTATATAATAGATAAGTAGAACGTTTTTATAGAAAGTCCTTACGGGAGTGTTTTACACTATCTTACGCAAGATGGTAATAATGTGGTCTGAGATGCAGCCCCCTCATTCGAGTAATTGTTCCCGGTTGCATCCGTCTCGGGAGCCAGAAGTCCGCTTAAACTGTAGGTAAATCTTATGACCTACTGAAATTAGATTTGTTATTGTTTTTACGGCCGGTTGCCTGTCTCTGTACTCGAGGTTTGCTAGTCTTCTCCAGTTCCCTTAGTCGATTTACGACACCCATGGGAAGAAATTGAGTAGATATATTTTATGCGGGACCTACACGACATGTAAGATTTTGTTATGTTACAATAATTATTAGTACTTTTCATTATTTTTTTTATCAAAGACAATAACCCTTTGTCTTGTTCCAGAATTAGGTACCTAGGTACCTAAACAAACGAAAATGATTTTAGTAAAACCAAACAAGCCTGCGTTACGTACATAGTTAGGTAGATAATTGGGTGTTACCTACGTAATACTTTACTTAGTGATCATATTTTATTACGTCTTTGTTAGTAGGAACATTACTAAAAATTACCGACTTGCTTAATTTGTTTTAAGTGATGGATGTCGTAAAATATACCTTGATATTAATGTTTTACGACTTAAGCTACTAATACCATAATTCGGGGACTTTACATTCTATGGTCACTGGTAGACTGCAGTAAAATAAAAGTAGTACAAAATATTTGAAATAATACCTAAAAACTAGAGAAATGTTTTATAAAATTAAATCAAAACATGTTCTTTATAGGTCTATTTACGCATAATTTGACGACTGTGTTATTCATCGTAATATCTTTAAATATTTTGAGTCTTTATGCTAGCACTGTCTCAAACTGGTTTCTATTTCCAACTTTTTTTTTTCTAATACCAAATAAACGCTTCGATTTGCATCTGTTTATAGTTTTAGTATACTAGCTTGTACTATTTAGGGAGGTACCTAGGTACTATATGGTCACCAATCAAGTAACGGTCGGTCATTATTCGTAGTCGAGCAACAATCGCAAATTGTTTGTTGAATTATTTCATAAAGGGAAAGACTAGGGTCGTAGTTAGTTAGTCAGCAGGACGTGCAATCCCGACTGTTCGCTCTATTACACGGTCGACGTGCGCCCGCGCATACCGCCACATAACTCTCTAATCCACCGTGTTTTCGATACGTGAACTTGAACAAAATAAATATCGATATTGAGAAAAAAACACGTAATAAGAACATCTCCTTTAGAGTTGACTAGAAAATCTGTGAGTGGAAAACCGAAGGCAGCAAAGAAGGCATGCAAGCAATTTTCTACCTAGAACAAAGAAGATCTCTACCATACAGTTTTCAAGAATTATGTTCGTAAGTATTTTTTCATATTGAAATACTTAGTGAGATAAAAACGTACATATATCTTTTAGAACGTGGTCCAACCGTTTCCAACTCATGAGTAACCTAACGGAGTAATTCGTGATATTTACTGCTTTTAGGCAGCACAGGTGCATGATATCTGTTAATTTTAGGTACATCTACCTACATACTTATTTATTTCATTGTTAAGTTTTTAACTAAACTTACAGTACCTAAATAACAAATACTTAAGACAAAGATTTGATTGGCCTAGGAAACCACTGATATAGATATTAGTTTACCAAACAACTTTTATTTTTTCTTCAACATTTTACTTTATCATCCTGTCAGTCAAAATTAAGTTCCGAATCAAAAGATTAAATAAATAACATTGTCGTTTCATTTGATATAGCTTCGACAATGACGTTCATACGTAGTACCTAGTATTTATTTATATAAATAAATGTATTAAGCTCCAAATCGTCATTAAACAGTACCTTATCAATGTTTTGAATTATAAACAAACGGTTCAAAATTATCATTACTGATGCTTAGCTACTTGTTAATGATAACGAGTAGGAACATTTAACAACAGCCTTTGAAATACCTACATACCTACTTCATTTAAACCTACTATACAAGTACGTAAAAATGTTTCTTTGATAATTAAATTCTTTACAAACATACGAGATGGAAATCGACCTTTCTCAGTGTTGTGCATATGCACTGAGGGCCATGAATGACAGGTATTTGCCGGCACAAATTGAAACTAAAAAATTACCGGTATAAAATTTTCTACGGGAAATGTGGAAAAATTATTTAGGTAATGTGAGATACAGAAGGCTACGTATTTGATTCCGTCGTATTTGTTCATGATATATATAAAACAAATATTTCCGGTTCTGGGTTTTATGTGGGTATAATTGAATATGAATATGACATATCTACGTATTCCATCCTTTGCCTTTTTACAAGCCTTGTATGGTAGGTAGATGGCGCTGTGTGCAATGACGCACGATATATAAATCGAACAAACAATAGACGATGACAAAACGTGTTCAAAGCAACAAAACAAAGTAATTTGCCAATTGACGCCTTCTTCGCCTAGACTCTTCTACTCTTTCCGTTTACCTGTTCAATAGGTTATTTTAACCGTAATTGAAATTCAGTCGTAAGAGGTCGGATCACGCATGGTCAGCGTAGTATACCTACTGATTAGAAGATGAGTTATTCAAGCACGAATAGCGTGATGCGAGGCGGACGGACGCCGCTGATGATCGCCGAAATCGTCGCAGCCGACTCAACCGGAACACTTATATAGTGTCGTTATTGATAAATTGCCACTACAATTTTCTGCTTACGCGCAGCTGCAGCGTGTTTAGGGAACACCCAACACCACCTTGTTACGAATGTCACATTGTCACTAAAGATAGATGGGTATGTTTGTCTTGTTCAGCTCTCTTAAGGTTCCATCTGGTTTTAGGTACGATATTGAAGACTCAATTTTAAACTAATTAGATATTCAAAGGCGAAACTTGTGTCATCTTTATTTTCATGTCTAAACCACTAATCTGATTTGGATTCATAGTTGTTTATGTTAGTTTGTTATGTATAGTTAATTCCTGCCTGAAGCGGTAGCAGCCAGTAGAGAAAAACTGGCTATAACTAAACCACTACTGCTAGTTCATGGTATGTAGCTCAATTAAGCCGAACTGCGTATTACGAGAAATATAGGTATTCTAATTATGTTTCTATATGCTCCGGAAATACCCAAATGAGAACATGCCTACCATTTCAGGTTAATTTCGTAGAAATAAGGACTATTACGTTTTAAAGTTACACAAACACTTACTTGACTATTATAGTTTCAGAGGTTCTGATTCTAAAGTATTGTCGTAATAAGTAACATAATAAGTTAATTGATTATGTCATCATCCATTTATCTAGCAAGCTCATCCAGCCCCATGGTAAGCTACTAGTTGGTTTTACGAATATAGTACAATTTATTTTTCTTTTCTAAATATATACATATGTAAACGTGCAAACGCTTTTGTAGTTTCGTATGGGGACTATGGATGACTAAGCAAACATTTTCCGTAGTTACGTGTAAGTCCATGGTGGCTATGGCTGGACATGACAATGTTGTCGTAGCGTTGTGTAGGGGCTACTATTAAATGTTCAAACGGTCCCGTAGCATTGTGTTGGGTGTACAGATGAATGTGCAAGCACTCTCGTAGCATTGTGTTGTGTAGGGGCTATAGTTAAATGTGCGAGCACTGTTGTAGCATCGTGTAAGGGCTACAGATGAATTTGCAAACACTCTCGTAGCATTGTGTAGGGGCTACATATAATTGTGCAAACTCTCTGTAGCATTAGGTAAGGGCTACAGATGAATGTGCAAACTCTCTCCTTGTAGCATTTTGTGGGGGCTACAGATGACTGTGCAAACACTCTCGTAGCATTATGTAAGGGCTACAGATGAATGTGCTAACACTCTCGTAGCATTGCGTAGGGGCTACAGATGAATGTACAAACGCGTTTGTAGCATTATCTAGGGGCTACAGATGAATGTAAAAGCATTTCTGTAGCACTATATAGGTACTACAGATTGTATTAAAAACCGTTACCAGTTTGTAGTAGAAAGCGAAGCCCGACGCCGAGGATCGCTCAGGGTATCAATCCGGTACTGGCTACAGATAAATGCAAAAACAGTTCCGAAGACTAATGAAAACATGAAATTAAATATAAATATTGCACAACATTACACCCAGCACCATCTAGCCCCAAACTAACCACTATTAGGCTTGTACTATGGGTACTAGACAACGGATATAATACATTTTATATATATTTTTTGTAAATACAGACCAGAAACAAATATTTATTTATAAACACAAATACTTGCACCCGGCGGGAATCAAACCCCCTTCTACAGCCTTCTGCATTGCAGTCGGACCTTCGCCCGCCGTTACACAGAGGCGGTGATAAATGCTATTGGTGATATAAAGGTTCCATATTTTCCCCGTAGAGCCGTGTTTAGCTACGGTCGTGAAACAAAAGTTCTCGGTGCTACGCGACGGCTGATGTTGAGGTATTTGGTCAAACCGAGTGGTGTAAATGCACATTGTAAATGACAATTTAATGCGCTCTTAAGTGCTAACAAGTCCAAGGAAACTAAAAACTACGTCAACTAAGAAAAGACGTCAATGCGAGTCACTTCACGAAGTAATTTCCTCGGTGATCCACTAGTAAACTAGGATAAACTTTTAAAGTGTTCTGTTATATTATATTATAATGTCAAAACACAAGTAGTTTTACTAATTTTACATAACACGTTTTAGTACTTATTGTCATTGGCTTTTAAACTAAATGTTTGTTTTGGAAACTTTATAGGTACCTAGCTCTAGTTAACTTAAACAGTAGGTAATCATCAATTTAAGTCTATATCTATAATAACAATATATTAATCTTTATTTAGCCTAATACATATTAAAAATATACTATTCATATACTTAAAATAAACATTGAAACATATATGTTCGCGCCGTTCCGTTCGTCGTACGTCCGTCGCTGTGTCTATGGTGTGTGACGTCACATTCATACCACACCTTTACTTGGAACTTCCACAAACAATATAATTTAAATATTTATTATTAAAGCTTTATGTTAATAATCAAATTTTCTAAATAGCTAATTCATAATTTAAAAAATATAAGAGAAGATAGAATTAAATTGTGATGTTGACTGTACCTGGGTATGTACAGTCACTTACTACCTACCTACTTACTGTAGTAAAAAATATCATTTTTTATAAACGATAATTGAGCGTTTAGAAATATAGGAAAAATAAAAGCATTGTTTTCTTTTTAACAGCCGAATACAGAAACGTCATTTAACATTTGAGAGGTACTTAAATTATTGAGCAGCTTCTAAATTCAAAATAAGTATGGCAATTTTTGAGTTTGAGAGCTGCTTCTTTGTTTAAGTAGTTCTCAAGTGTTGAGTAGCGTTTCTGTATTCGGCCGTAAGTGTCCTAAATATGTACTTTAAAAATAAAATCTTAAGTAATCCTTACCTACTAATATTAAGCAAAAGTAACTCTGTGGGTCTGTTTGTTACCTTTTCATGCCTAGGCCGTTGAACCGCTTTTTGATACATTTTATTTTATAGATAGATGGGATCTTGAAGAAGGACATAGGCTACTTATGATCTCGCATGATTATATTCCAGCGGGATCGGACTTACGCGGGCGAAAACGCCTGGCGTAGTTAGTAGAGAATAAAGTTAGAAAGATCGCCGAGCTCAGAGTGAGATGCGATTTTAGACGCATTCGATCGTTTTAATTTTAGAAAGCGTAATACTTCAACTGATGATGATCAGCATGATCCGGCATTGTGGGAATTTGGAGGCTGAATCAAAGAAGTTTGGCCTTCAGATCAATGCCTCTAAAACGAAGTACCTAATGACTAGCAGGAAGCCAACCCCGCCGGGAGATGTACTTGTTGGAGACCTATCGATTGAGGGAGTGAACAGCTTTAAATACTTAGGAGTTAACATCAACGCCCTGAACGCGATGGAAGCGGAAATAAAGACCAGGCTTGCAGCAGGAAATAGATGCTTTTTTGCCTGTAGGAAGATGCTCAGCTCTAAGCTACTGTCCACCCAGTCTAAACTTTCCATATATAAAAGCATAATCCGACCTGTGGTGACTTACGCATGCGAAACCTGGACGCTGACTAGTAAGGATGAGCTGAAGCTGGCAGTTTTCGAACGGACCATACTGCGTAGGATCTTCGGACCGATGAGAGACGATGATGGCTTCTATCGACCTAGAATGAACCATGAACTGGATGCTCTCATCGGCGCCGAAACCATTATCAGATACTGCAGGTCACAGCGGATGAGATGGGCAGGGCACTTGGAGAGAATGGATGAAGGCAGAGCGGTGAAAACTATCTCTAGCTGGACTCCTCAACAAAAACGTCCAAGAGGCCGACCTAGGAAGCGCTGGAGAGACTGTGTAGAGGAAGACCTCAGGCAAATGGGGAAGCTAACATCCTGGAGGAAGACGGCGAGTGATCGGGCGAAATGGAGAAGGATTGTGGAGGAGGCCAAGACCCACAAAGGGTTGTAGCGCCACAGGAATGAAATGAATGAATGAATACTTCAACTGAATATTCAAATAGAAAAAAACTAACATCAAGTAAGTAACCCACTCGTTATAAATCATGTCTAGCTTAACCGACTAGGTTCTACATAAATTGACAAACAAACTAAACATTTTACATTAAACTGTGCTAGGAACGTGGCTTTCTCGTTCTGTGACGTTCGAATCCTAAATCAAATAGTATTTAGGTGTTCTGCGTAATACCTATTTACTGTAGGATCGACGGTGTTGTCTCTTACCGAGGCCCTCTGGCGATATAAAGACTGGTTGAACGTATGCACCCGCTCACACTCCACCGAGAGTGTTCTGTGAAACGACTTCTGTAGTGTTAAGTTCATCATTTCATCAAGACTTGTTCATAGCCACATCAGTGGCTGAACACCCCACCCTTCACCCGAGCCACATACATACACCGACCGGTAAGTCCACGATAATTGATCCGCCACGATCTTAAGATTCAATGACACCTCTACCGACGCCGATTAGCACCGGCTATTCACATATTTTACACAATCCTATGATATCGAATGAGACTGCCTTCTAATTTGTCCCATTAAATAGTTTGCCGTAGACATGTTAACTTGTGTCCGAAGTGTAGACAGCGTGCATTCAACGGTGCCCTATTTCTACAACGATTCAGTTTTATTATGCGTCATTATTTCATTTGTGAGTTGAATGTGGAAAGAAATCGACTTGCTCGAGTCATTTAAACTTTGAAGTGAACCTGTAAACATTTACCAACGTTCTTAATAAAACCCACACGACTAGTCGCACAAGTTAAAAGCAACGCGACTTTTTTGAATGATACAAAGAAAGAAAATCGTTTTACTTCCATAAAAACTAGCCTAGTACATTCTCTAATTACAGATTAGTCTTGTCTTGTAGGTAGGTACTTACAACAATCTTTTAAATAGACAATTTCTAGTTAAAAACGACAATATTAGTAATTACTTACAGTAAAACACTTAAGATCTATTAAGAACTTTACGCAAGAAAAGATAATCGAAGAGATGACAAATAGCAAAATACCTACCTCATCATAATTTACAATGTCAAGTTATTTATTACCTATAGTTCTCATGGAATCTGTAATCTGTAACGATTACAACATAAATAAGAATTGTGTGCAAATAGAAATGGCCGTGATAATAGAATTAAGTGATGTACTAACCAGTAGCAGTAGTAGGGCCAAAACCTCGTCGAGGGATCATCATCATCATCATCATCGGAGCGATGTTCTCGGTCGCATCCCACTTGGGATCCAGTTGTCCACTTTTCAGCTGTACGTCTCTACTTTGCAAGGTCTTCGGCATCTCATATAGTGCGGCCACTTGTAAACCTAACACCCCCTACGACGTCAAGCCAGCACATCTTGAGCTTTCCAATCTGCTATAGACAGTATTTATTCCCCACGTAACAATATACTAACTACATGTTAATAGAAATATGCCGCTTTACTCGGTTAACACGATCAATGAATACCTGCTGCCATCAAAATAATCATTAATTATTCAAGGCACAGGACTCAAACTATTGTTAGTTATGCAAGGATATTGCAATAAATAAGTAGGTAATGGACAAGAAATAAAAATAAGAAGAAAAGTATTCCATTTTTGTTTTATGATTGCCTCAAGGTGGAGGTTTTCGATACTTTTTTTATGAAACATTTCAATAAGGTGATATAAATAGTTGCTTTAGAATATATGTAGATGATGCTCTAAAATATTATGCAATGTTGAATATCTTTGTAGGTATGGCACACCAACTATTAAGTAAACTGTGGTATCAGTATCCACCTACTAGTTATTATTTTACAACCGTTTTTGAGTAGCCCGGGGCGCGCCTCTACCATATCTTATGTTGACAGTAGCATACAGTAGCTGACAGCATCCTTCACATAATATCTTTGTTCATCAACTGGCAAACAACAACTAAAGCAAACAATCATAAATCACGTCAACTTATCAACTTTGAGTCAATGTTTAGTGACGTAGAAAAAACACAATTCTCGGAGGAAAATAGTAAATTTAACACGTTTTTATCTGCAACAATTTTAGTAATCGTTAAGTTTAGTACAGTAAAAAGGTACAGTGTATGTATTAAGATTAAGTAGAAGTCCTCGATGTATCGGGGCTCTTTTGATTGGGGATGAACAAAGTGCCTCAAATATGGGGGGGAGGGGTTGGAATTGAAACAACATTTTATCCGAAAACACTTATTTATTCACTACCTAATTCCCAGCACAGGTACGTACGTAATTCCCCCACAGGTCCGTCATGTGAAATAAAAATGCAACGTGCAACTTGGAACTAATACGAAAATAACAGCAATGTGTCACGTTATAGGTACGTAGGTAAAATAAAAAAGTTAATAAAAAATAAGAGTCGGTATAAAAATTAATTCAGTTGGTAACCTTCCTGTAATTAATTTTAAAAGTACTTAGTCAAAGTCAAAAGTCAAAGTCAATTTTATAAATACCTAAATGATTGAAAAAAAAAGGTAAATGATTAGACTGATTGCAATGAAAAGTTTAGTTCTCAGTTTTCATAGCACTTCCTCATTTATATGGTCACTACAAACCACAAAGGCAAAACAACTCTGTAAATATACTAGTAGTTCGCCCCGAACTGAGACCTCACGTCACGAGAATCCATTTACAAAGATTTTGTTTTTTGTAGGATATTAACACCAACAGCTTTATTTTTTTACAAAATAAGAATTATTATTTAACGAATGATATAACGAAAGACAAGTAAAAAAATATTTAAAAAAATAAAAAACCCGACTGCAGTTTTAACAGAAAAGTGAAAAACAAGATGCTTATAGTAGCTTTAGGAATGGTGGATGCAGTCGGGCGGGACACGATAATTTTATAATTAATAAATTTTAAAACTTAATTGTAAAACTTTACAAGCAATACTTTTCAAATGTAAATTTAGGAAAGAATAAAACATATTGTTTGAGTGAACAATGTTAAGCGTTTTCTGTTTTTTATGGTCTTTACAAATATTGGTTAATAGCGTTTTACATCATTATTTTTATTTATTTATTATTTTAATGTACCCTATGTCACTCACGCGGTCATGACGAATCTAACCACGTATCGTTTATCTAAATCGGCCTAGCCGTTTAGGCCCTACGACGGCACAAAAATAGGTCACATACAAACATACATACATACACTTACGGCAAAAACAAAACACTTCCTTTGGCAGTCGTGTAAAAAAGGGTAAAACAAAAAGAATTATTCCTTACTAGCTGTGACCCGCGGTTTCACCCGCATAAATTCCTATCCCGTAACGTATGTGGCGCATCACGTATGTCATACCAAGCGTTGCTCAGCCCTTAGGATTATTCAAAGTAGGTACCCTATATCTTATTTTAACCACTAAACTATCCCTGTACCAAATTTCGTTCAAATCGGTTTAACCGTCATTTTTGCCCATCACGTATGTCATACCAAGCGTTGCTTTACCCGTACGATCATTTAAAGTATCGTATTTATACCCTTAAAGTAATACCAAATTTCATTCTAATTGGTGTGATCGTTCCTGTTGACCCATCACGTATGTGTCACGCTAAGCGTTGCTTAACCCGTACGATCATTTAAAGTACCCTATATCGTATCTATACCCTTAAAATAACCCTGTACCAAATTTCATTCTAATTGGTGCGATCGTTCCTGTTGACCCATCACGTATGTGTCACGCCAAGCGTTGCTTAACCCGTACGATCATTTAAAGTACCCTATATTTTATTTAAACCCCTATACTAACCCTGTACCAAATTTCGGTTCCGCCGTTTTTGAGATATAAATAGTGTAACTAACACGACTTTCGTTTTTATAGCTGCGTCCCGCGGGATTTACCCTCGTAAGTCCCGACCCCGTAAGAATATCGGGACCAAAAGCCTATAACCTTCCTCGATAAATGGACTATCAAACACAAAAAGAATTTTTCAAATCGGACCAGCAGTTCCTGAGATTAGCGCGTTCAAACAAACAAACAATCAAACAAACTCTTCAACTTTATAATATTAGTCTAGATAGTATAGATTTACGACAATCGACCACAATTTGTAACATAAACATGAATTATTTACTTTGATCACTAATAGACGTTAATATTCCCTACAAAAATGTCAGATCTTGGAGTATATTTCGCAAGCAAACGCAACGATACCGCGATCTAGGAAGTATGTTGAGCGCCATCTATTGACACATTTTTAGAACTTGATTATTTTCTCTTTTTGCACCCCCTATCTCCCCAACCCCCCTACCGATCCGGCTCATCTTCGAACTCATAAATTCTATGGACCTAAACTACGCGCATACCAAAATTCATGAAGATCGAAGCAACGATACTCAAGTTATCGTCGAACAAACATACAAAGATACAAAGATACAAGCGCCAGGCCCGTCTACACTGGACCTCACTCGCTTCGCTCGTTCGGTCAATTAAAGGACGTTATATTTCTTCTTAGTTGCTGTTAATCTTTAGGTATTATGTTTCCTTAATCTTTTTAAAATGTTCTATTTTATCTATTTTATACATTTTTTTTTAAATTATGTAACTTTATGTATCAGATAACCTGTGCGTTTAGAATAACAAGTTTTAAATGTACGCCTTAAACTACGAAAATAAGGAAGTCGAAAATATACTTTGTGTCATTCTCGGGGTAGGTTAAGTAGGTATCGTATTTTGTTTCTGAATTAAATATGTACCTACTATAGCAATCTTGTTTATATCAGGTTCCACAGCTGTTTAAACTAAAGTCATCAAAACAAAGGGTAAAATATTGTAAGTTGGTAATTATTCGCAAGTAGGTAAACACATTTTAGGGTTTCGTAGTCGACAAGAAACCGTTATAGTTTCGTCATGTCCGTCTGTCTGTCTGTCCGCGGCTCAGCTCAGAGACGCTTAGTACTAAGACGCTGTAATTTTGCATGAGTATACATATTGATCACGGCAAGAAAACAGTAGGTAGGTACAATTAAAAAAACGTTTTTAGTCTACATGTAAAATCCTCTATTTTACATGTAGCCTAAAAACTACATGAATCCTCTATTTTACTCTGAAATCCTCTATTTTACATGTAGCCTAAAAACTACATGAATCCTCTATTTTACTCTAAAATCCTCTATTTTACATGTAGCCTAAAAACGTTTTTTTTTCCTGGTTTACCCATAGACCAATTGATTAGGTACCTTATTGTGTGGGGTATCGGTATAGGTCTTTTAAAATCATTTAAGTTTTAAAAACCATTTCTCTATTTAGGGTTCCGTTTTTGAAATATTGAGTTAAGTGTACCGCCCTCTAACATTCAAATGGCTATACTTGGATAGGTACGTCATATGTATTCACGATAGAAGAACATATAAAGAATTTTAAAGAAAAATTATCACAGCTGGTCTGTCTTTTGAAATTCACGAATAACTGAAAGGAATAAAAAAATCGAACAAATTCTGTTGAATATTAAATAGTAGGTGTAAGTTGTAAAGATCCCAGCTATTAAAAACTATGACACCCTATACTGCCCGTGGCACAACAAGGCACGCACTTGCTTTTTTTTTAAATTTCACGTGACGGCCCTAACAATTGAGTTTACTCATAATAGTTTTCTGTACCTATAGGTATAAGGGATGATGCTTTATAACTGTTTCAAGATTGCTTGATTGGGCGCACCCAGCAAGTTAGGATTTGTCAACATCTAACTAAGCGATGAACTAGAAGTTTCTTTTGATGTTCCACAAGGGAGCGTGTTAAGGCCAACCATATTTCTGGTATACATAAACGATCTCTGTAGACTAGTACTACCAATTGCGAAAATTATGTGTTATCCGGATGACACTGCTGATACGTTTTCTGAATCGTCGTGATGTGCATCAGAAATCCGAAAAGGGCCTTTATATAATTGCTAATTGGGAACTGAACTAAACCTTCTCACAATAAATGCACATAAAACTAATGATATTTGCTTTAATATATACTATGATAAAAACAAACTGAGCTGTGTAAATGACCTACGTAATTCATGACCATATTTTAGATGAGAATGAGAACTGTGATTGTCCTGCAATAAATAAAGTTAAATCGGCTAAATACTTGGATATCATAATTGATAATTGTCTTTCCTGGCACCCACAAATTGATCTTATGAGTCAGCGTATCAGAAAACTTAATTGGATATTCAAAACCCTGAGACACATCGCAACTAAAGACCTATAACATTAAATATTTAAACTCTATGTCACGCTTGGGCAGTCCATCCAAAAGTATTGCATCCCAATATGGGGGGAAGCGACGAAAACAAAATTTATTGAAATTGAAAGAGTGCGAGCACTAATTAAAGTTGTGTTATTTAAACCACGTAGATTGTCCACAGAAGATTTACTCAAATAATCAAATTCAACATTTTTATACAAAAAAAATTATTGCTCCAAATCATACGTAGGAACACAAGACAATAAAATTTAAGCCAAATCTTCAATTAGAAGCTAGACGAGTTACAAACGTCCTTAGTTAGTAAAAGTTAGAACGGTTTTTGCTAAGCGTCAATTTTTACACAGATGTTTAATATTATTTTGCATATTATTTTACATTTTAATTTAAAATTAAAATGTAAAATAATAGCTTATCATAATGATCTTCATTTAAATATAGTTTGTAATATTTATAATATTTGTAGGTACATTTTGCGCGTGCATTGAGTTCGTGTTGGTCTAGTAGTAGATACCCCGACTTTCATTCCGAAGGTCGTGGTTTCGAATCCCGGCCGCGCACCAATGTCTTTTTCCTTGCGGAAAAGTTATGTGCGTTAATAACATCGCTCATACGGTGAAGGGAAACATCGTGAGGAAACCCACGGCTTAGTTAGCTCCAGTTCTTTCCTCTGGGCATGGCTGACTAGGCTGGGAGGGTGGTATAGGTGCTGGGCAAGCCTACTCCATCTAACAATGTCCCGAGCAAACAGCGCCATAAAATAACATGGGATAAAAGTTGCTTGCGCTGTATAAATCATCTAAAAATTAGATGAAAAAGGCCAATTATTAGGTACATTTTGTGTTCTATAATATTTATACTTACAACATTATAAACAGCCTACTTTGTATATTCCCTTTCAATCTATATGAAAGTAAAAATAAACTAAAAAAAAACTGGTAATTTACCTTAAATTATGAGGAGACGGAGAATATCTTGTTTTTTTTATTGTTATGATTTGTGACAAAATTTAATTACTGTATTCTATTTTTTTTACTGCAAAATTTCACGCTAATTTATAAGTCTAAAAATAATTACTAGAAAGTTCCAACCCTATTTTTCTGTTAAGTATTTGTAAAATTTAAGAATTATAATATTTTACATTTTTATTTTTCAGGTAGAAAACACTTATCTACCTACTTAAATAAGTTTTATGTTTCAAAATGTATCACTGACGTATTTATTACTGTATAGCTATTAACAAAATGTTGGAAATTATGTGGAAATTGTGAAGTCGTGCAATATAGGTACAATCGCGTCACGCGACGTACCTACCTACATATATATACATACTTTATTCTTACATTACAATAGGTACTATTTAAAAATATATAGTAAAAAATAGTTTATGTAAAACGTGTAAAACATCACAGTGCCATCTAGCCACATGGTAAGCTATTAAGCTTGTGTTGTGGTGACTAGACGACAGATATGATAAATGCTTATTTTTTCTATTGTATATACATAGGTAAATTCATACTTAGAGACACGCCAGGCTAGAAAACATTTTTTTTCTTTTGCGTTTATAAATACCTACTTGTACCCGGCAGAAATTGAACCTGGTAGCATCTTCATTGCAGTCAGGTATTTGTACGACGCGCCACAGAGGCTATCAAAATATAATAATACTTAAATGTAAATATTTTTATAAAAATCCTTTTTGTTAATGGACTCCAACCTCCAAGCCATACCTACATCCCACAATAAAACTTAATGTTCCAAAATACAAGTAAACCTAGTTAACATTATTAGTGCGCTTCACCTACACTACTCCGTTAGCACTGAAGACAACTTAGTACCAAAGAATACATAGTTATTACGTAAAATAGATAGGTACATACAATAGGAATATCTTCAACATTTTTTATCTAATTACTAACGACTTACCTATGTCATTCATTAATGTGAAAAATATTTAACAAGCTAAATTTAGAAATTCCCGATATCGTTTTCCAATGTATGCTAAAAATATTGTGGTGTTTGTTTTAACGATAAATTCGCGGTTTTATTCGCATATTTGACTTGTGGCCGGGGATTAACTTCTACCAGTCTCAGGCAACGTGTGACACGTTGTTTTTTATTGACATAAGTTTTTTTTCATCTACTGGGTAGTAATGTACGGACTACTTAAGTAGGTATCTGGAAATCATAAAGTTCTACAATATAAGCTAAAATTGCTTACATTTCAAATCTTTTTTAACCACAGTTTTCTAACTACGTTGTCTATCTTTATCTAGGTATATTATTTATTTAATCGTATGACGTAGGTGAATTACATAATTGAATTGATTATTATACAGATGTCATTAGCAAAAAATACAAATGTCAAGTGATACAAATAACAAAATAAAATAAAATATATAATTAGAATTATTTGTCAATGTACAGATAAGAAAGCCAAGAAATTAAATACTAAGTAGTATTACTATACTGATACTACTATCTAGGTGGATGAGAGCCCGTTTTTCATTTATTTATGCTGTAAATATACAGTTGGTCGAAACCACTGTCTCGCTGTGTTTTAAGTCTAGCAAAATGTAATAGATCCGATTAACAATATACTTACTAAAGCTAAGCTAAGCTAAGGCTCTTAGCCACTTTATAGTTAGGGATTTTTATTGATTTTTTTGACTTTAAATATTATCAATATTTACATAACTTTATAGCGGTTAACGATAGTTAGCTTCCTTTTAGTCAAGTAAGTGTTGTACTTAAAACCTCTCTCAGTTAAGAAATTTTAACCGCCTTATAGTCATGCACTAAACGTATAACTGCTTTTTTATTATATATATGATATTCCATATCAAAGAAACCAAGTTAAATAACTGCTAAAGTACATTAGCCGCCTTTTAGTACAGTGTAAAATGATAACCGTTTTAACTCAGCATTTACCTATCCTAAAAATGTCAAAAAAAAACAAATGTTAAAGTTTTATGATAGCCTTTATTCTAAAATTATTCTAATAAAAAGGGTGAAAGATAGAGAAACTGTTCCTAGACAGATCGATGGACATATTTTTTTAAAGTAAAATGGTTAAAAACAAAAAACCCGACTGCGTAAAAAACTCGATTTACAAATACGTAAAGAAACAACAAAAAAAACTAAAAAGAATAAAAACAAGCCCAGTAATTTGAAATTATGCTAAGTAATACTGAATAATTATTCAAATAGTTTTGTAATCGATACACACAGATCACATAATAAATGAGTAAAAAATTACTCATAGTCGGGACCCATTCATTTTACCGATCTAATTTTTTTTTAATTTTTTGTTGTTTCTTTACGTATGACGTATTTTCTTTACGTATTTACGTTGACAATATGGCATCTGGTTGTGACAAAAGTTGATTTGGATTACTGTCATGTCTTTAGCACACTCGCCAGATTAAGACGAATCGATTGACGTAAGAATCATCAAAATCGGTCCACGCGTTTGGCCTCTAGAACGCCACATAGAAACATCCATACATACATACTTACATACATACATAGACCGATAAACACATTACCCTCCTTTGCGTCGCGCAGTCGGGTAAAAAAGCTCATTTGCGGGTAAGGGCACTTAGCCGCCTTTTAGATATCGCATGGCAGATTACAATCAATACCTTTAAGTAAGACAAATACACAGAAGCTTAAAAGTAAAACGTAAAGGCGTCCTTTCCATCCAAAGGTCGCCGATTTATTCCAGACAACCTTTGGATGGAAAGGGTCAGTAAATTGGCTTGTTTTCCCGAGCTAGTTCAAGAAACAATCAACAGAATCGACCTCGTCGGCTCCCGGCCCTGGCTCTAGCGGGTAGAGAGAACCGGTCGATCAAGGTGAAGGTTGTTCTCAAATACATACAGATTATAGGTAATATACGGGAGTTTTATCTGCAGTTTGTCTGGTCACTGACTTGAGAAATGGTATTGTATTATTTTCTAAAACTAGCTGCGCCCCGCGGTTTCAACCGCATTAATTCCGATCCTGTAGGAATATAGGGATCAAAAGTAGCCTATGTTACCTACTGCTCGATAATGTAGAAAGAAATTGGTGAAAGAATTTTGGAAATTGGTCCAGTTGTTTCTAAATAAATAAATCTTTCCTCTTTATAATATTACGAGTAGATTACGTAAATCCTCCTGATTGCGAATAAATCAGTGTAATTATCATAGAATCAGATCAAGCGATGTGAAATAATATTCTTAAGGTCGTTGTCGATGCGACAAATCGCCCTGTTTTGCAATGTTATAAATCACGCTAATCGATTGAATGTAGATCTGTGATGAAAAATAAGAGACTTTGTATCAACTGAATAGGTAGGTACCTAAGTCGATTGTATCAAAGGGCGGCTCTGGAAATTGGCGGAAAAAAAAACTAGATTATTGAAATAAATAATAGGGGTTAAAGTATGAAATTGCCGTTTTATTGCAATAGGTTCTTTGAATTGACATAGAATCTTCATGGTTTGAGGTTTTCGAATGAAACTTTTTTCAAATGGTTTCGGTGATGTTCTTTTTTTAAAAAATGTAAAACATTTGAATATCGACTTTCAATTGTTTTTGTTATTCAATTTAGACAAGAAAGATGGATACTGCGAAAATTCGAGTGATTTTTGAATACGAGTTCCGACGCGGAACTAACGCGGCAGAAACAGCCCGCAATATCAATGCTGCGTTTGGAGAGGGGTCTACTAATGAACGCACCGTGCGATTTTGGTTTAAACGCTTTCGTGATGGAAATTTCGACTTAAAGAACGAGCCACGAGGAAGACCGCCCACACAGGTGAATAACGATGAATTAAGAGAGATAGTGGAAGCCGATCCTAGTCAAACTACCCAGGAATTAGCGGCATGATTTAACGTTACCTTACCCACTTTATTGACTCACTTGCGTCAAATCAATAAAATAAAAAAATACGAAAAATGGGTGCCTCATGATTTGACTGATCTGCAGAAAGAAACGCGTGTTGAAACTTGTGTTGCCTTGTTGAACCGGTACAGAAATGAAGGAATATTGGATCGAATTGTAACATGTGATGAAAAGTGGATTCTTTATGATAACCGGAAAAGAAAAATGCAATGGCTGACCCCAGGTCAAATGCCACAACAGTGTCCTAAAGCAAAACTTACCAATAAAAAGGTAATGGTAACTGTTTGGTGGTCTCAGCATGGTGTTATTCACTATAGTTTTCTTCGATCTGGTCAAGCAATTACGGCAGATGTCTATTGTGCCGAACTCCGAACCATGTTGACAAAACTAGCAGTAAAACAGCCCCGACTCATGAATCGATCTTCACCATTATTGCTCCACGACAACGCGAGACCTCACACAGCACGAGAAACCATTTTGACCCTTCAGGAACTGCACTTAGAAACCATTCGTCATCCTCCGTATTCACCAGACCTTGCTCCAACGGACTACCATTTTTTTCGTGATTTGGACAATTATCTACGTGACAAGAAGTTTTCTTCCCAGGAGGCAGTACAAAATGATTTCACACAGTTTGTGCAGTCTAGATCGTCGGAGTTCTATCGCAAAGGCATTAATAACCTTCCCATTAGATGGCAGCAATGTATAGATAATAATGGCAACTATTTTGATTAAATAAATTTGTTAAAAATTTAAAAAATAAACAATTAAGATTTTCAGTACAAATCGGCAATTTCATACTTTAACCCCTAATATAATGGGCCCTACCATGATGTCTCATAAGTCGTCGCGTTGTCGTTCACCTAAAAAAAAAAATTAAAAATACATCATATAATTAGAAAAAAAAGAAAAACAAGCTTAAAAAAGTAGATATTTTTAATTGTCTGTGGTTTTTAAAAGTAGATGGGGTATTATTTATTTATTTATTATTTATTTAATATCTTTATTTGCACAACATATACATAGAGAACAACACACACATATACAACAGTAAATACTAAAATATTATATATTATATTTATACCTAAATAAAATATATTATTATATTTAAAATTTACTTTATTTTTTTGAACGACAAAAGGACGACATATCAACGACAAACGATCATGGTAGCGCGGAATATAATGTAGATGAAAATAATAATACTTAAATGCAAAAGCATCTTATTTTACTTCTACTATTATACATGCCAAATTTCAAAGCAAAAACACGCCTCGCGTGTGCCTATCCCACTCGCGAAGAAGGTAGAAAAAACACAACATTTGTGTTTTCAGCGTTTCAGGTTTGATCGAGTACAAAGACGCCACTTAATTAAAGAGGTAAATAAGTAAATTAATTTAGCAAATACTAAATTCAAAAGTTGGAACGAAATTTTCGAGTTTAACAGCTGTATAAATTGTTGTAATCTTCAAATTTTAAGTAGGGTTTCAGTATTCAGACTCATAGATCGGTATTCAGTTTTTTATTAACATTATTATTATTTCTTATTGGTTGTGAACCGATTATGGCCATAAGGAAATTAGCTAGTGTCAAGTATAATTAATATATTAAATCCATATTATTAGCATCGAAACAGTCAAGTCTTCATAATTAAAGTCAAGTCTAGGGAATCATTTTTAAACCCAGCGGCCATTTACAAAGATTGTTCACGGAGCTTTGGAGACAACACTAAGTCCATGTTTGCACCGATTTTCACTTTCACTCCACTTGTAGGTACACCTTCACGAAACTAAATTGATTAATATGCCCCCGAAATTAAACAAATTGCACGCATTTGAACTAGGTTTTACAAAAATGAACCTTTAGCGCCACATCTCCTCAACGCGTTCCCGCCAAAACTCCTTATTAACATAAGTATTAGTAATAGAATATGACTTTCAATCATTTCGCTTTTTTTCATTCCTGCCTAATAAAAGGAGGTATCGTAGCTTCTACTTAATTAAGTAATTAAAAAGATTCTGCAAAACGACAGTTAAGTACAACTAATTAAGGGGAAGATTAACCATTTAATGATGTTTTATAATACTTACCTGTAAATTAAATAAATAAACATAGATTATTTTCCTTACTCTTACGAAACATGGTAGTGACTTGGTAATAGACTAGGCAGGTAATTTTTTAAACTTATAAAATGAACTTAAGAAGGTATCAAAATGTTCTAAGGAGATGAAAATAATAATACTTAAATGCAAAAGCATCTTATTTTACTTCTACTATTATACATGCCAAATTTCAAAGCAAAAACACGCCTCGCGTGTGCCTATCCCACTCGCGAAGAAGGTAGAAAAAACACAACATTTGTGTTTTCAGCGTTTCAGGTTTGATCGAGTACAAAGACGCCACTTAATTAAAGAGGTAAATAAGTAAATTAATTTAGCAAATACTAAATTCAAAAGTTGGAACGAAATTTTCGAGTTTAACAGCTGTATAAATTGTTGTAATCTTCAAATTTTAAGTAGGGTTTCAGTATTCAGACTCATAGATCGGTATTCAGTTTTTTATTAACATTATTATTATTTCTTATTGGTTGTGAACCGATTATGGCCATAAGGAAATTAGCTAGTGTCAAGTATAATTAATATATTAAATCCATATTATTAGCATCGAAACAGTCAAGTCTTCATAATTAAAGTCAAGTCTAGGGAATCATTTTTAAACCCGGCGGCCATTTACAAAGATTGTTCACGGAGCTTTGGAGACAACACTAAGTCCATGTTTGCACCGATTTTCACTTTCACTCCACTTGTAGGTACACCTTCACGAAACTAAATTGATTAATATGCCCCCGAAATTAAACAAATTGCACGCATTTGAACTAGGTTTTACAAAAATGAACCTTTAGCGCCACATCTCCTCAACGCGTTCCCGCCAAAACTCCTTATTAACATAAGTATTAGTAATAGAATATGACTTTCAATCATTTCGCTTTTTTTCATTCCTGCCTAATAAAAGGAGGTATCGTAGCTTCTACTTAATTAAGTAATTAAAAAGATTCTGCAAAACGACAGTTAAGTACAACTAATTAAGGGGAAGATTAACCATTTAATGATGTTTTATAATACTTACCTGTAAATTAAATAAATAAACATAGATTATTTTCCTTACTCTTACGAAACATGGTAGTGACTTGGTAATAGACTAGGCAGGTAATTTTTTAAACTTATAAAATGAACTTAAGAAGGTATCAAAATGTTCTAAGGAGTTGGTACTTCTAGCAGCTGAATAGGTACTTACTTCATATTTAAGCAATATTAGGTAATTTGATTGTAACAAAAATTGAGCGAAACTACTGGACTAAACAATTTTTTTTTCTAAAAATCAATGTTATTCACTGATTTTGAAGAAACTAGTAAAGATAATTAACATGAACTAAAGTAAAGATTATTTATTGCATATTACATAACTTTATTGGTCAATACAATGAGTCTATTAAAGTTATAGAGACGCCATTGCAGAACAAATCATTATTGAAAGGCGGCACAAAGTATGCTATACAACCTTATTATTTATATTAATTCACATAATTTAAAGAAGAAATAGACGAAACTATTGTTATCTCTTTCTAAAAACATAAGACTCAATGCTACTTGCATGACGTAAGAAAGAGATGTCATAACATTATTATGACATCTCATAATATTATTATGACATCTCATAGTGGTTAGAAGAGAATGATAAAACGTCAAAGTCAAAAACTTCGTTGAGTTTTTGGAAAAAAAAACTTTTTCAATAAATAAACTAAAATAAATAAATACAGCTTTACTAACGTATAAAATGACATATTTTTGCCAGTTTTTGGAGTATAATTCGTGCATCGCCTAAATACGCACGAAGGCATTGTTGTCTGTGAATAATGTTGTGAAAGTAACTAAATGTACTGTGTGTTAACAAGCGGGTGATCGTGACGTGAGCTGGGATGGAACTAAGACTTCTCTGGCTAGATAGCTTGCATTTGTGTAGCCAAGAAATTTGCCCTATTACGTATCTAGAAGTTTTTACATATCTCTGGGTCAATAACATAATAATTGCAATGACTACCATTTGTGTTAAGCTTGATAATCTTACAGCACAAGTAACGGAAATATTTTCGATTAGCTTATTTGGTTTGATGTAAATTTTTTCTAGTTGTTCTTGTAGATTTAATTTAACTTTTGTATGGGGACTTTTAACATGTTAATTCATTGACATGTATCTAAAAATTATTTACCTATAAATGTGGATTTTCCGAAAATTTTCCTTTTACATGTGTTGAGCACAGTTAAAAATTAAAGTATTTGTACATTTCGAAGACATAAAACCATTATCTTTTAACATTAAGCCTTTTTTTTATACACCTAAAAGAGACCATAGATTTAATTTCAGGTATCGAGAATAAATTTGCCCCTTTCTGAGAAATACGGTGGTGGTGACAGGCAGAATACGTGTACAAGCGAGTACACGTATGTCTGCCTGCCACCCACTTTACACTTAATAAAGCAAAATTAATCCCTATTTTTCGTGGTCACTGCATGAACGGCTGGATCGATTTCAATAATTCTTTTTGTGCTGTGTTTGTTATGATCAGGAGTTCTTATAGAAAAAATATTATTATTGAATATCGAGACTTACTCGGGTGAAACCACGGGGCACAGCTAGTCTAGAGCAAATTTCAAATTTGCCCCTTTCTGAGAAATACGGTGGTGACAGGCAGAATACGTGTACAGGCGAGTACACGTGTGTCTGCCTGTCACCCATTTTACATTTAATAAGGCAAATTAACACTTAATTAACAATATTTGCGTCAATCAATAAATTATTTATTAAATACTTAGAAAAATAAACCGTATTATGTAAATTTCATTGAACTGTATTAAATGCTGAATGACGCAACCTATAATCGCAACAAATAAACCAAAGATGGCGGTTAATCGCAATTTTTTTAAAAGGTAGAGTTCTAGTTTTGTGTACTTACTTATACATAATCATTGTATTTACCTAGGTACTTATGGTGTACCTAACTAAATTATGGAAATTTGCGATTTCCATAATTTAGTTACACCCTACGCACCGCGATGGTATCTTATCTTAATATTAATAAAAAAAATAAACTCAGACTTAAAAAAAAGAACAAAAATAACCTCTAAATACATCTATTTGTGTTCGTTTTTTTTAAGTTCTAAATTAATTTTTATTTCGCCCTTTTAGGGTAGTACCTATCTACTTACCTACTTTTGCCACTATAAATAATCAAAATTGTAACCATAATTTTAGTTATTGAGGAGTTTGCTAATGAGAAGGTGGTTTCAAGTGCTCCATCAATTTGTATCTGGTTCTTTAGGGGCCGATTATTTTTGGTAGAAGTCCAAAAATGAATTATTTACAGTATTCTGTGATGCTATCCTGTCCATCTTTCCGAAGATACTCATCAGATACTCACCAATTTTTTATGGGACCATATCGTACCTTTCGATTTAAAAAAGAACCATCTCAATCGGTCAAGCCATCTCCGAGAAATCGGTCAACAACCCTAAAAAAATGTATACGCGCCGAATTCAGAACCTTCTCCATTTTTGTAGACGGTTAAAAAATCAGGGTAGGTAAGTACCTATTCTTAAAACCTAGGAAATAAATGTCGCAGCTGAATCACACCTCTTCATTTTGTTGACTCTGTTCATTTTGAACCACACCTGTTCATTTTATTGACTCTGTTTATTTAGTTTCGAAAACGTAAGTCCAATATTTTTTTTAAATCCAACTCATTTTCCGAGTTTAATGGCGATGCTTAATTTTGTTTAGCATTTTACTAATTGCATTGAACTTGATTAAAAAGGGCTATAGTATTATTTGGAATCAGATTATAAGCATTTGAACTGTTGTCTGGTATCAAAAGCTTAGTTTGGGAAATGTTGCTGGATGCAATGTTAAATACGTTACGTCAATCCAACATGGTGAAATAGAAAAAAAAAACCGTATATATTTTTTGAAATTCTATTAGTTCTGAATAAATATAATACCTAATAAATAGGTACGTAACAACAAACTAATAAACCTAACAAAACAAAAAAAAACTGCCAAATCAACTTCAACAAATGTTGACATTCAACCTTAGTCAAAATTAATAATGTGTATCAGTGTTAAAAACAAACTCGGAACTAAGAATGCAACCTTAAATGATCAATTAACAGGAACAATATAGAGGAGACAGGTGGGGCGGAGCCCTGGGTGGCGCAAAACCGAGGTAGCGCGCGATCCTTCATCATAATACAGCGGAGCGCCACGCATTGCACTTGTCTCCACCGCGAATTTATAAAATATACGTAAAATATTCCCCGAAATACTGTGAAGTGCGAAAACCACCCTTTTAAAACTACCCTCGAATGCCAAGGACCGGAAGTGACGTGAAATGCTTTGTAATAGTGTTATTTGACGCGGGTTTTATCTTGTTTGTGACATTCAATTGTTCATGATTGAATTTATTTTAAACATGTTCGTTTGTTGGTCTGGAACTATTTGTTTGTAGGATAAATCGTTTTTTTTAAGTGCTGTACTTTCTTCGGCTTAGTTTCGGTGAGTAAATTCGTACTAATTTCTCATAGTGAAATTTTAAAGAGTCAGTGTCGTTAGGTATATACTTATTTAACAGTTGTTTTCCTAAATATTTAACACAAGTATTAAACGAAATAATATTTTCTATATATTTTATACTACGAACTATTATTTCCAAAATAATTATTGGATTATACTATATAGTTATTTATTATCATTTATCAGCAACTAGGATATGGACGGCAACTATGTACCTATTTCACTTTTTTTTATTTATTAACTAGATACTACATAACATAGGTATCTTAAAATAAACCACTTACTCCGAATAGATACCTATATAGGTATTTGAAACATATAATATTTTCATGGATTATTACAGTAACGATATCTATTTACTACGATATAGTACCTTACCTATACAAGCGGACTAAATCGTTAATAATTGAACTAAAATTACAGCGATTACAAAATATTTTAAAAGAGTGCTGATATTTTTCAATTTGGGCAATTGTACATTCATACGTTCGGCAACAATGATCATTTGTTTACATTGTAATGTTCTCGTTGGATGGGCAGTCGAATGGATGGGCGACCGCGGCGTTTGTTGTTGCGAATTTTTCCATCATTTACCTATAAAAAAGAAAAATTCAAGTCATGGAGAGCTTGCGCCAGGTTAATAATTTTAGCGGAAGTAATATCCTATTCTTCTTCGTATTTTTGCTAATGGCACTTGTTCTTAATTCTTTATTTTCGTGACTTCCTAATGACTAGAGGAATACTTCTTCTGCCTGTCCTTACCTCAAATTGTGGGGTCAGCATATTGTGTCTTTCTCCTAAATTCCAATCTGTTCACTGCTAATGTGTCGCTCATCCCCTTTCCATTTCCTCCTTAACGCTGTTCCTTCACCTCTTTCATTTTAATGGCACTTGTTTTAAATTATCGTGGACCAAGCATAAGGGTTTGCTAGAAATGTTGTGATTAACGTGTCATTAACTGATCTCCCAAAAACTGAAGTAAGAGGTTCTCAATTTTTGTCTATTTTTTTAAATGTATGTCCTTTGATTACTCAAAGACGGATGTAGCGATTGAGATGACTATTTTTAAGCATATAGGTACTATGTAGTCAAAGTTCTGTCTTATTTTTGGGTTTAAAAACGAAACTAAGTTTGAAGGGAATTCCGGATACCTAACTTGAAAAAGTATAGAGTTTTCAATGCATAACATAATCAATGAATAACTTTAATAAAAATAATTAGTAAAATATAGGCGACTCCCGAGGCGGAGATGACAAGGGGGAGCATTTTTCACTAGTAGGTAAAAAGGTAGTTTCAAAACAGAAAACAATGTCACAAATGGTTAAACATTGTTGTTTGCTGTTTATAGCTCTACTTTGTGGTATCACCTTTATCTTGCTCTTGTGTGCTACATTTGACGATTCTTTGTGAAGAGAAAATGTCAAATACAAGGAACTAAAACGTCAGATCATAGTATGAAATTAAGTAAAAAAACTATTTAACGATTCCCCACACGATAAAGTAAACAAGAAAAAATCATCCCCCTTTTTACATGTACCCTAAAAATATTTTTTTGTTTTTTAATATAGCACTTTCGTGACGTGAACAATAATGATGTATATTCGTGCAAAGTTACCGCTTCTTAGTACCAAGCGTCTCTGAGCCAAGCCGCGAACAGACGGATGGAGAGACAGAGCTCTTAGTATGAGTTTTGATAGTTTATCGTCTCGATGAAACTGGCAGTTTACTTCCATACATTATTTTATTTCATAGTAGTTACCGCTAGGGGCGCTGATGGAAAATGTATGAAGTAAACTGCCAGTTTCATCGAGACGATAAACTATCAAAACTCATACTAAGGGCTCAGATAGACAGACATGACGAATCTTTAAGGATTTCTTGTTGACCACGAAACCCTAAAAACGTACCTAGGTACTTTAAGTTACCTAAAACGACGAAAACAAAGTTATAAACACTCTACAAATGTTAATAATTGAGTTAAACGGGTACATACCCGTACTTAATTATGACTTAAACTTATTTCGAATAAATTATAACGTTGTCTGATTAAATACGTTCTTACAATAGCACTAACATTAATTGCTTTTTTTTTTAAATAAAGATAATGTAAATTACGGAGTCGAGTCTCCCCATGTGCCTCATAAACATAAAAACATATTTTTTGTGGTTTAAAAACATCATTTTAATTTAAGATGATGAAGAATGTTTAGAGGTATGCCAAATCGGTTGAAAGTTTGTTACAGTAAAGCTTGTATGTATGTATACAAATAGACAAATTTTTGTTGTAGTCAAAAATATCTATTAGTTTTGATTTCACAGGCATTTAAACTTACGATAAATATTGAGACCTGTTAACAATAACGTAACGTCATTAACAAAGCTCCGCTAAAAAAACGAAGACGACACCGTGCTAACAGCGCGAGCGGACTAAGCATGTGCTGTTTGATGACGTCACACCCGAGTACGATTCCGCATCGCACGTTTACTTGAAATATAAATCGAAAACTAATTAACGTATCTACGTTCACTTGTATTTTTTTTACTTTTATTAGAGAATATGGAGAGCTAATATTCAAAATTAGTTACTTTTCCTCATGGCAAAGTGATCAATATGTTGGTAGAAAAACTGGAAGAGGAAGCTTCGGCTACGGCTTGTCACAAAGATGCGATTGCGATAAAATTCTGTATGTAGACAGCTGAAGATCTAAAATACCACATATTATGCTCCTTTTATCCCGATATTCCCACGGAATCAGGACTTACGCGGGCGCTCCTAGTTTCTTATTAAAGACTTCAACGCGAGTTTTTTTTAATTACCAAAAGTACTAACGCGTTGAAGTCTTTTGTACATTAATATTTATTTATAGTACCTATTTAAATATAAATTATGATTTGATCACAGAGTTTATTTATTTATTTCGAATTATAATAGTAAATTGTTTTTTTTTTGGTATAACGCTTCCTCAGGCGTTTCGATATGTAATCATTAGCCGCTGGAGACCCAATTAAAAAAAAACAGTAAAAGCACTTCTTGGTCATAGGTGCCATTTGAAGCGCTTAAATACAATTTGAGATACTCTCACAGATACTGCATTAGGTCCATAAACATCACAAAAAAAATCGTGGCTTGTGTTGCATTTTTTTCACCTTTTTGTAGTAAAATTAAAAATGTAAGTTATCGAATTTCTTCGTAAGATTTACTTATTTTAACAATAAGAAAAACAAATGAAAATCACATATTTTCCTAATTTAAATTTGGAATTGTCTTCTTTAATATTTAAACTTTTTAATGATACCAAAACCAGCCAGATACATATAGTATAGCTAAAGATATTTTATTACAAGTTCATTCATATTAAATGCAAAAAGACTTTTTAGCCGACCTAACACATCCTGATATTCCCGCGTGATCGATACATGGACCGTCTCGTTAGAATCGCGGCGATGTTATCGTCGAGCCACTTATTTCAATACAATCTTTAAATGAACGTGTCTCCACACGGCGATGTTTACACGGCGGTGCGTTGTATACAAATCAGATAATAGAGTCTCGTGGAGACGGTCCCTTACGTGGACAAAACCACGGTGCGCAGCTAATTGACCATAAGTGCGATACCAGACGAGCGTGAGTAAATATTGCAAAAATGCATACATTTAAAATTGTTTAATTATCATGATTTATACCCAGCTGTGAGTTGCGTAGGTAGGTATAAAGTCAAGATCATCGTCACAAGTAGGTAGCTGTATTGATTTATGTTCAACTTGTTTGTTGTCAACTTGTCATGTTCAACTTTCGGAAGTAACATTTTTCAAGGAATTTCCCATACATTTATTAAGACAAATTTAGCAATAAGAAAATTCCTTTTTTTTCGTACACACGATCGTTTTGGTTGCTTCTTTTCTTTAGTATCATTGCGTGTTGGATTCTTATAAATTTGTAGGGCTCCGTACCCAAAGCGTAAAATGGGACCCATTTACTAAGACTACACTGTCCGTCTGTCTATCACCAGCTAGATAGTTAACATCATTAGTGATGATGTATTTCTGTTGCCGCTATAACAACTTAAACTAAAAATAAAATGAAATAAATATTGAAGTGGAGCTCCCATACAACAAACGTTTTTTTTTCTAATAGTTGTATTTTTTTTTTAATTTATTACCAAATATAAAATAACTTATAAAACATTGATTCACTTAGCATAATTAAACCACTAAGGTTTGTAGAAATACGCTAAGAATTAAGTCTACGCCGATCAACATAAAAAAGGTAGGTAGGTAAGTATTAATCCAGTAGTTTTAACAAAATTTTCTTGTAAAATAAATCATTGCTACGTTTGTTCAAATATTCTTGTGTCAAGTCAAGTGTGTAAACATTTTATAAAATCGTGAAAAAAGAAATCGTTAAAACAAACATTCCACATTTAATTACTTGTAACAATTGTTATAATATGAGGTACCTACCTAGGTTAGATAATTGGTTCTTGGTTCTTGTAGGTACTGTATTGTTAAACATCAATTTCATTTCGGAATTCGCAGATTCGAATCCCGGCCGGCCGTCAATTAATATTACGAATAGATACAATAAATGTGAAAGTGTGTACTAGTTTGTTTATTTGGTACCCAGTCCTTTACGCACAAACTATCAAACCGATGGCGCTGAAACTTAGTATATAAATAACATAACACTTCCTTTGGCAATCGTGTAATAACTGGAGATCTGGTTTACCAAAGGCTACTTTTATTCCGATATTGCTTCCCGATTAAACCGCGGGAACGAGAATAACGCACGGGAAATCAGTTAGAGGTTATTGACCAGAAGGTTTTTAATACATACGCATGCGAAGCCAGGACGGGTTCCTAGTTATAATATTAAGTAAGATTTAGAATATACTTAGGTGAATACATATATAAGGAAATTGCACATACCAGCAAATGAAGCGATTGTTGCTGTTGTCGGTCTAGTTTCGATTCCATCAACCTTGCTTTTCAAATTATAATAAACCCAATATTACTTAAGGTACCTGTACTAATTATGCTGTGCCTCGCAGTTCTACATTCTCAGTTCCTATGATGTCATTACACCAGAAACATAGTAAGAGAAAAACACCTAATTTTTAATAACTCATGTACTATTTCGTAATTTGTTTTGATTGCTCAAGGCATATTTACTGGAAATATTTTAACCCGTGTGAACACGTGTGGTGAGTGGTTGAGGCACTGGAGTATTAATCAGGGACGCGAGTTCAAATCTCGCCGCGAGTGAATTTATGACGATGATTTTTTCTTTTAAAATATTTCTAATTTATGTTCTTTTATGTAGTTCATTTTATTCTACTAAAGAAACTAAAGACGATTGAAACGAAAACTAATCATTATAGTAACAGAAACAATCCTAGCACATAAGTATTTATGAGATTCAAAATCAGACAAAGTTATCCGCTCTCCTCGTTTAGGCAAATTCAAAACCACGAATTTGTACAAACTCTACCTTTATTTTGTTTTTTAACGCAACCCAGTCTTTCGCGATAAAAAGCCAGAGCTATTAACGACATAGAGTTTATTTTCATGTCTATGGTTTTAATTAAATAAGACCAGTGTAAAAACTTTAATGAAACAATCTAAAAAGGTACCTATTCAAACTAAACTTTGGTGGTTAGGTTAGATATCAACTCTCAAAATGCAAACCAGGAAACTAAAATGTAGTAGTATCTGCACGCCATTGTCATTTATGAACGGTCAATGATTTTATTAGGTAGATATAGTTTATTTACTTATACCTATATGCTCTAAGGTCAGTGTGGGAGCGGGTATGTACTACCTAACTATTTACTTACACTATATTTGGACATGAAATGTTGCGTTGTCTGAGGCGTGGTTTTACACAGATTTGCATATTTCATGACAATTAGGGGTGTGGATTCGCGATTTTGAAAACAAAGTCACGTGTAGTTTAATTTATCCTATTTAGTAAATTCTTTTCGTTTTTAATTGACACGCTAACTTGGGGTTAAAAGTAATAATCGTGCAAAACACACTGATAAACCTTTAGGTGATTAAAAGCCCCTAGAAAGATAAGCGTGTTATATCTTAGACCACGTATAATCACTTATCATCCGGTGAGGTAGCGGTCAAACGCTCATCTAAAAGGTAGAAATGTCATCCATCATCCTACTATGCAACTAAAACTAAAAAGTTAAATGTGAAAGTTTCCATATTTGGATACCAGGCAAAAACGGCTGAACGGCTTTGGCTGAAATTTGACACCCATATCGTTTTTAATCCGGATTAACATAGGATGCATTCTACCTCGATATTCCCGCGGGAACGGGATCTTAGCAGGTGAAAGCGAGGGCCACTGCTGGTAATGCACAACTCTTAGCAGTTTATAGCTCGGTAACAGTTTGAGCTAATAACTATATTACCAATACGAATCAGACTGAACCTGCTCTGCACTAACTCAGTTTCGATATAAGTACGGTGCCCGTAATTCGTATAATGTGCGTGCGAGTGCTATGTAGACAGTTTACGCTAGCCGAGCTACTGTGAGTGGCGTGCGTGTAGCTGTCTACTGACTAGACAGCCGCTCGCACTGTATAAACGAACTGGAAGGTAATCTCAATGCCCGGTTTCTGAAGTCTGTTTGTCGGTGGTTTGTTCATTGGAAATCGCTATTGGTTCGATAACTAGCGTCAATGCGTTTCCGACCGGCGAAGTGACAGTGAACGGAAAACGGAGACAGATAACTGGAGTTTATCTCAAGGATATCTTTATTGAATCAATAGGTAGTGAGAGTTTATGTCAGATGTTCAGAAACCGGGCATTAATGAGGCTTCAAAATATTTGTGGTGGGTACCGTTTCTAAGTTACCTCTATTTGCTGGTCTATCGTTTGCTAATGACATTCATTCTTATGAAATGTTTCTAGTGACCTCAGAAAGCCGTGAGGACGAACTCTAATTTGAATTCACAAGTCATATCGTTGATCTGGTTTTTTTTGTCTAATTCAATACCTAATAGGAATATTATTAGATAGGTATAATGAAATTAGATAAATAAATAAATAAAATAAACAAATATTGCTTTTTGGCTTTTTCAAGGTTGACAACCTTGAAAAAGGTAAATAATGTGTTTTATCAAACTCTTCAGCTTTATAATATTAGTATAGACTAGCTTCGCGCCGCGGTTTCACCCGCATAGGTCCCAATCCTGCGGGAATATCGGGATAAAATGCTACCTATATTCCAAGTTTCATCGTTGTTCATTCGTTTTTGTGTGAAAGAGTAACAAACTCACATACATACATACAAACTTTCGCGTTTATAATATTAGTAAGAAGAAGTAAAATGAATCCCTATTTCGCGTGGTCACGGCATCACGGGCTGGACCAATTTCGCTAATTCTTTTTGCGTTGAGTTTGCTTATATCACGAGAAGGTTCTTTTGAAAGAAAAAATGCTGAACCGATTTTTATAAATCTTACGCGGGTGAACCTGCTGGACACAGCTAGTTTCCAGTAATCTTTAGTGTTTTAGAGAAAAATCTGTCAATGCTGATGCATTGTTAAGACATTTTAGTTATAGAATACCTGTCCTAGAACAATTAGCAAGCAAATTGATTATAAGTTAGACGTATCGTCTTGTCGGCGAAATAGGTAGGTACCTATCCATAACCCGCTAACAAACGACGTAACTTTCTTAAAATACTTTGGAAATTTATTTTTTTGTCATAGGTACGTTTCATATTCCAAACCTTCCTTAAATTATTGATATATTTTTTAAAAGTGTTTCCTACACTTGGATGACTATACTTAAAGAAATGCTTTCCCAAAAATTTCGCACCCGACAGGAGTTGAACCTGCATCTCTGGGGAACCGTCCCAACGCCTTTTCCAATTTGGCCCTACAATACCTTACCTATTTGGCTTCCTTAAATTGGTTAAATTTACAACTATACAGATATATTATTATAATTATAACTAGGTAAATACTAATGAACTAGGTACATTGCGCCATTGAACTTGAGTCTACACAAAGAGCGGTGGACCGATCTCTGACAGCGACTTCCCGCGTATTGTTGGCATTTCAACCTTAGCCGATATTTTACCATTATTACATATGACAAGATATATTTTCAAGGAAAAATACGTCTTCGACAATCGGAGTATGCGACGAAGTTCGAACTCGCCCTCGAATCCTTAGTCTATACTGGCTCACGCTCCATCACCTTAAGGTGAATATAAGAATTATGTTATGTTTATAATATGTTATGTCCACTTACCTCCTATTTTTTAGACATTTATTTAGACATTTAGGAAACACGTATTATACTTTAAAAATACTCTACAATCTAGGAATTTACTAGCTTGAGAGCATCTGTAATGAATATCTGTTGAGACGCTGAGAAAGAAATTATGTCTGTTGAAAATTCAAAGACTTAAATCTTACTATTTCGTAAAGTCCCTTTTCAAACTTGCTAAACAGTACTATACCTCTTTTATAATATGATTACTAGCAAAATACTGCCTAAGTCCTGTGGGACTACTAGAAGTTATTCCAGGTTATCCCAGCCATCTACATACCAAATTTCATCGGAACACGTCCAGCGGTTTCGCGTAAAGTATATACGAGGGCAACACTGATAGTTTTTAGAATGAGCCACTTGTAAACAATGTAATAAAAACTTATATATATTATATTTTGAAAATATAACTCTTTGCCTGTATTATTGAGAATGTCCTTCATTAATTTCTCATTTGTTTTCGAGGCGTATGATAGAGACTGACAAAATAGTGGCCTATCAACTGATTCTGAAATGATTAGGCATAGAGTCAAGTTTGTTTTGTTTTTAAAATATCTTTATTAACAATGAACTTAAGAAAACATTTATAATAATAATAATCATTTATTTGTAAGTTAATCCTATTAAATCAACATAATATAATTAAAGAAAACGTCCTATAGCTTCCTAAATATTTAAAACATTTTGCAGGAGGGAAATATTAATTATAACATGAATCAAGACAATACAAATACATACTACAAGAAGTAATCGTTAAATCGCTTAATTACGTATAACTTTAGCATGAGTAGGTATATGAGTCAAATGCACAAAATCTTATAAAAATATTTAGCCCTTAGAAAGCTTTTTGTCTGAATCATACCTCCAAATTTAACCGAGGCCCAAAAACTCCAAAGTGCTTTTCTCAGTGGTTCCAAATAATAACTCGTCAGTTTTCTCATTTTTGATTTTCTTAAAACTTCCAGTGTCACCCTCATAACAGAAAACACACCTAAAATGTTTCCTAAACCTACCTACTCACAATGTTAAGTAATTCGACATTGCTTATCGAACACATATAGGTTAAACCTACCTACACCTAAAACCAGTAATCAACATGCAATATAAAGTAGAATTAAACCACGTTTTGAGGACAAAGGAAACTAAGGCTACTATAATCTTTTTAGAACACCTCTTGTCTTTATGTTAAAACAATTAAGTTAATAACAACATCGCGAACCTGTTGGTTCGGTATCAACCTTGTTTATATTTGTGATATATCCAATTAAAACACGTGTTTGATGTCCTAATTATCAATTCAATTTTTAGTTATGTAAAGACGATAATACCAGTTGTCTGCTCATAAGTATTTCTCCCACACGAAAACAGTACGTCTTTTTACACGACTGCTAAAGGAAGTGTTATGTTTTTACAGAATCACTCTCGTGTAAGAACGCCCAATTTCAGATTCTAGTTAAGTCGAGTCTAATTAAAGAGTCTAGGTAGATATAGATAGGTAGCGTATCGGCCAATCACAAAGTTTGATCATTACCTCACCCCCTGCCCGCAACTGTGAGTTTTGGAGAGAAATCGCGGTATGAGCAGTCAATTGACTTCATTGTCTGTATAAAACGTATAACAATTCTGTCAATGACACATCCTACTTATCATAAAGGTGAAAGTTTGTGTGTAAGTAAGTTAACGAGTGTGTTTGTTGGTCCTTTACGTAAAAACTGCAGACCCGATTGCGATAAAACTTGGTACGCAGATAGCTGGAGATCTGGATTAACACATAGAGTTTTGGCGGGAACGCGTCGAGGAGATGTGTTGCTAAATTTTCATTTTTGTGGAACCTAGTTCAAATGCGTGTAAATTGTTTAATTTTGGGGGGCAAATTAATCAATTTAGTTTCGTGATGGTGTACAAGTGTAATGTAAGTAAAAATCGGTGCAAAACATGGACTTTAGCGTTGTCTCCAAAGCTCCGTGAACAATCATTTTAATGGTCGCCGTGTTTACAATGATTTCCTCGACTTGACTTTAACTATGACGACTTTTTTTATAATGCAAATAACTTGCAACTATTAATAATACTTGACACTGGCCAATTTCCAAATGGCCATAATCGGTTCACAACCGATAAGAAATAAAAACACATAGGCTATTTTTTATGGTCATTTTCCTGCGGTATCAGGACTTACGCGGGTGAAGTCGCAGGTAGTTTAATATTCATGTCCTAATTATAATGCCAACAACTCTTACGTAATTTAAGAAACCAAGTTACATTTATTAGTCAATTTAAGCGATCTGTGACGAAATATGCGATGTTAAGAATATGCGACGCTAAAACTAATTTTGCAACATTTGATACGCTATATCACATGGCTTTGAAATTTACATTTACCTAAATGGTAAATGTAAACTTCGAACCTCATAGTCTATTATTAAAATAATTAGGTAACTTGTAGGAACACTAATTACCTATAGTTATTCTATGCGGAAAAGGGAAGATTTTCCACCAGTCTGGTTGTATGAGAAAACTGGTCTAAGTCGTTTTCTCATACAATCTAAATACTAACTGGTAGTTCTACTAGAACTCTTCCGTGTTCCGGCACGGTGGCCGCTGCAGCCATCAAGAAAGACAAAGTATGAAGACAGAATCTGTTTCGCTAGTGTCTTTATTTATACCTACTTATTACCTATTCAAAGAGCTTGGTCCAAATAAGTAAAAACATAATAATAAATACTGCACGACATTACACACAGCGCAATCTAGCCCCAAACTAAGCACTAGGCTTGTACTATATGAGTACTAGAACTAGGCAACGGATATACCTACTACATGATATTCTATTTTTTTGTAAATACATACATATCATACATAAGTATCTTCTAGAGAAGTATGCTACATTTTTAAAGGTCTTATATTTTTATATAAGGGTTTTATATTTTAAAAAAATAAAAATAAATATTTGTATCTGGTCTAGGTGTCTTTTTATGTATTATAATTATGTAAACAAGTATGTACTTTAAAAAAAGTATAATATGTAAGCATATCCATTGTCTATAGTACTCATAGTACAAGCCTAGTGCTAAGTTTGGGGCTAGATTGCGATGGGTGTAATGTCGTGTAATATTTATTATTTATTTTAGACCACATCGATCATCATATCAGTTATAATGTAGTGAAATCACAATGTCAAACTTAAAACTAACTTATAGGAAGCCGCTTAAGCAGCCAAAAGTGAAATTGAAATTGAGTGTAGTGAAATTATATTCTAAAAACCTCAATCTTTCAATCACAATAAATATGAATATAGGTACGGTTAGCATCAAAAGTCTATGCTTATTTATTTGAGAATGTCTGTCCTATCAATAACTATCAATAATCTTACAATAATTATGATTGATTTTCAAAATCTGAATTTGGTAAGCGACTTTCGAAGCTGTCTGTACATAGGTAGTTCTAGGTACTTAGCTACTTATGTTTAAAGAAGACTGGAATTTGGAAATAACCAAACCATTCCGCTCCATTTACTCGATACATAAACGTTTTTTATACTATTTTCAATGCAAACGCCATAAATTTCGAGTGATGTTTGATAAGTACATTTTACTGTCTGCAAACAGGTCCATTATTACTTCTGACTGGTAGATCATGTCTATTTTTTCTCTTCATAACATTTTCGTTTCGATGTACATCTGTTTTGTAGTTTACAAGCACTCAAGGTATTTTTTGGACGTCAATGAAGACCTTTGAAAAATACAAAAGGCATTTGTTTTTAAGTTACAGACAACCTTCCCCTAAGAGTATCTAATATGTTTTTTATACTTATATTTACACAATTACACATTAAAAATAATAATACCGAATAAAATTAAAATCCCAAATTCAATCAAATTAAACTCCTCGACTCCTTGATGGGTATGCCCATCAAATAAAAGTGCTGCCGCAAAGGACACCAGCGCTCTACCCCGCACTAGCATTAGACCCCACTACACCGCGAGGGCAAGCCTGGAAATGACCACGGTAATCTAACCCCCTTTTCTAGATTAGCAGCCAATTTCCCTAAAGAAGACCAGAGCTTCCACATATCAAAAAACTGTAACCATATACGGTTTATGCGATCAAAAAATATACTGCCGCCGCGCGCCGTTCCATTGCGGCTTACTTTGCTCTTTTACTCGCAACTGCATGCAACCGCAGCATCAGCTGTAGCTCGATATTTATATTTGTATTCGATACTTATATATATATATATATAATATAATCTGTTACTATCTTACTTATATCTACATAAATATTGTTACAGACGAGCAGCACGCCGTTGGAAGCTACAACCGATCCAGAGAGATTGTATTGAGTCCGTGCGACCGCCGACATTATAAGAAACTCGCCCGCATAGGATGGTAGAAACTGACCCCGGGCCCAAGAAACCTCACAGTAAGTTTACTGCACAATTTATATACTTACAATGTTCCGTTTATATTTAGTGACCAAAAACACTACTTTATACACCTCACGACACTCGTTTCTGTTTGATCTGGGGCACGGACTTTTCCCGAACCAACTCGCGGCACTTTTATGCCCTAGGTACCTTTATTGTGGATAAACCGTAAGAGTACTCTTAACCATACTCCAAAATTATATAACTGTGTGCATGTACATTTTATTATATTATTCTCTTTCACCACTAAGCTTCAGTTAAATACCTACCAGTTGGTCACTATATTAAGTGCTTGATGGATGTCAGTGGAACAGCCAACCTTAACAAAATGTGTTAGACTCTGCGACACAGGTCAAATGACCTAGTGCGGATCTAAGATATACATATTGGCTCAATGATGTTTTCTTATTTTATTTTTTGTTTTTACTTGTTTAGCGTCTAAGATCCGTATGTATACTTTATATTTGTTCTTATATTAGTTTTGTCAAAATAAAGTTATTATTATTATTATTATTATTATTATTAACTGTCATCGAAAATCGAAGATGACTTCCCCAACCGCGAAGCTAACTGACAACCTTGCAGTATTACCAAAAAATGTTGAACGGTTTTAAGAGAAAAATATAACAGAGGCTTAGTTGAGGCATTTTAGTTACAGAATAGGAGGTTAAGGTGTTCTGATTCAGTATATACCTACCTTATCAAATAGGCTGGATAATCCTTTGATTACGCATTGGAATCAGGTGCACATGAAATCTAATGCAAGTAAAAATAATTTGTTTAATAATAAATATAAATGTAATTAATGGACGATAATCTAATTAACTAACATAGCTTAAGATATAATTAACATGAATGGATTGTATTTTTATCTGAATAATAATAAATTGAATTGAATTGAATTGAAATAGGGTCAAGCAAGAACTATCATTCTCTGAAAAGTAACGCCCGCCTGTATTTCGTTAGTTTCATAATATGAACCTATATTATAGGTGCCAGTGCCGATGTGCATTTGATAGGTGAGGTATTCTCTGTGTTTCTGAATCAGAATACCTTATCAAATAGCCTTTTAAAAACTTTTTATACTGTGAAAAGAGTCGCCCGCCTGTAACTAAATCAATTTTTTTTCAATTTTCTATACGAGAAAAATAAGTGAATCACACGACGTCGATTTCATATATGGTATCAGAGTTAAATCTGTAAACATTAGTCATACAAACATATAAAAGTTTGTTTTTCAACAGTTAAGATACCTATCCGGGTACTAACCTTATACAATATTACTTACATGATTATCGAAGTAGCAAAAATATGAGAATAAGTTAAGTGGCGGCAGTCTCAGTTCTGCTACAAATCAATTACCTACCTACGATTTCGTGACACTAAATTCACACAAACACGATAAGTAGGTAGGTATAGCCAGAGTTGGTGTGAATTTAAGTGTAGGGTATCACGCAATCGTCTATTTTCAATATTTTTTGTCCCCGTTCAAGACCACGTCCTTACACGCTAATTTATCACATTTTCTACTTATGCACTGAGGAAAAATCAACGAGATCCGTTCCGGTCACTAAGGCTGAAATCCATAGTCCGTACTTTAACTTCGCTAAGCAAAAACTTTGACTTAAGACAATTTATGGTATTTATAAAGCGATCTTCGCAACTATCCAAGTTTTTGCTTAGTAATGTCGAAGTTTTTCAAATTTAAAATGAAAACTAATCACAAACCTTTACTTTGCTTCTATGTAATGACTATAAAATTAAATTTATTTTTTTCGTATATTACAAATTTAATTACGACTATAAATTCCAATTTAAAATTAATGGTAAGGTTTTGCTAAACTCAGTCGGAGCTAAGTCAAAGTACGCACTAGAAGTAGATTTCAGCTGATTTTGAGCTAGACTGCGTAGGTACTATCAGCGAAGGGTTCAAATCACGAATGGTCAAATGTCGTGTAAATAACCCAGGGGCTCTTTTTTTGAATCAAATGTGCCATTTTGAGTGATTTATATACCTCGATTTCTTACGATTTCCGTTCGATATCTGTATTTTATCTATATGAATCGAACGACCGCAACGAGTGGTATCAACCACTTGCCGCAGAAGTCCGACATCGAACGAAGATCAGCAGTTATCTATTTGTTTAAATCGATTGAAGTGCAACGAGCGATTCAAAAATAAGGGTCCAGTATACTTGCCATTAATGACAATATTGTGGGGCGTATCATGCGAATGCCCGTCTCTTGTCTTTTCTTGTCTTTCTAACACGGGGCTTTAACATGGGGCTAGATGACGTTGTGTGTTGTTCAAAGAATTAATGTATTATTATTTATTTAATATAGGTACAATTTAACATGATACATAGACACGTTAAACTCGATTTCAGAAATCGAGTTTCCAAAAGCATTAGCAATATTTTGAGCAATACCTACTACCTTCTTTATAAAGTGTCGCTGTTTCTCCACAATCCAGTTTAAATAAATTTAAAGTTTTAGGTGATTTCGCGGTAAATCTAATTTGAAATAAGTAAAAATGTAATAAACAGCTAATTCAATTAAACGTAGGTAAATGCCTAAATTGATAACGTAAAGTAAAAATAATCCATTTATTATGTAAATACCAAATACTCGAAATTACCATAGTTAATACTACTTATACCTCTTGTATTTATTGTTTCAGATTGTGATGTAAAAAGAGACTGCCAGCTAAACGGCGCAGGGACCAAAGCTGCCGAGCTTGGTAAGTTTGTAGAATTTTAATCTATTGACAAACCGACAGTTGATTACATATTATCGGAAATTAGAAACCTTCAACATGGAATTTCCTTTAAGAAACTAACTGCCCAGTGTTTTATTTAAGTCTATATCAACCTAAATATACCCAAACACACATGCACAAACTCTCTTTGTAATACTAGTAGGCTTAAGAGCGCTCTATATCCAATTTTGCTCCGATAAACTTACAAATAATTCGGCATTCGTGATACCTATTTACCTAATAAAAAATTTGAAAATTTAAAATTAGAAGATAATTTCTATTATCTTCTCAGCGAGAAAACACGATTATTACAAAAAAAAACGGTAGAAAATAATAATAAAAAAACACGTGTTTAAAAAAATGTTCTGTTAAATATCTTTGAAACCGACTATTGTTTCACAATGTTTTATTCAATATTATGTAGATTAACTATTTCTTATATAAGCTTAACATATTTTTTTGATAAATTGTCTATTTAACTTGTGATTAGCAAATAATTTATTTTTTGCTCTAAAACTCTTAATTTCATTTTATTATTTATTTATTTATTCTTGTACCTACACATCTATAAATCGCTGGCGATATCTCTGTCACAATTTAATTTGACGTTTGGTACGCCCTTAAATAGTTATTTGCTGTCGTTATTTGTTATGCAAGGCTGCACTTGGATTGAAACCTGAGCAAACGAAGGATTCTGAGATTCCTGCGATCCGGATTAAATCCTGAGTGAAGCGAAGGTTTCAAAGGTACGATATAGTAAAAAACCTTTGTTGCCTCACCTCACCTCACTACAGCGAGGAAAATCCTTTTATTGAATCCAGTGATGCGCCAGTGCAATTATTCAAAGAAATGTAAATTCAAAGAAAACAAATGAGGACACTGACATAAAAGTAAATTTTTAAAGCATTTTAGTCAAGTTACTTTACTTACATAGGAGTTTTGGCAGAACGCGTTAAAGAAATGTGTTGCTAAATTTGCATTTTTATGAACCTAGTTCACATGCGTGTATAATAAAATAAAAGTAAAAACCGGTACAAAACATGAACTTAAGCGTTGTCTCCAATTAAAGCTCGCATTAACCGTCATTGTAAGTAATACATAAATTAATATTTTTTAATGCAAATAACTTGCAAAAAATATTAGATAATATTTGGCACTATATGAAATAGCTATATTTGGATCATATAAACGATAAGAAATAAAAAAAATAAGCAGGCTAGCGTCATAGAAAAGTATGGAATTAAAAAGTTTAATATTTGAAAACTCTTTTCGCGCCAGCGTGGAAAATCCACTTTTGATAAAAAGAGAATCTTTCCGAGGTTGTGAGGTGAAAACATAATTTTACGCCAACAAATTGACCAAATAGAAGTCAAGTTACATTACAAGTTGATATTTCATAACAATGAATCAATGTTGTGTTTATGTTTCATTTTTGTTAGATATACTTATGCAAATGTATCTTCATTGTTTTGCCTCAAGATGAGCGCAGACAACAGTGTGAGACGAAATTTTCACACCAACCTATTAAATACTATACTATAGCTCCTTTGTGTAGCAGAATGTCCTGAAGTCGTGCCTTTTATGATACTCGAATCTACACTTGAGGGGTTTAATTATTTGCTAATTCAAAACCTTATGATAACTAAACGAATTTCCTGTACCTTTACGGATGATTCACATTAAAGCTGGCTGTGGATGGACCGAGTTGGCATCTGTTCGGATTAAGTACAAAAGTGTCGCATAATATTCTTTCGAACAAATGTAAATCGGAGTCTGATATCGGACTCGGTTACGGGCTACTTTTGTAAACAGACAGCTTTTGTTTCGCATATCGTCCGTGCCTCGTCCGAGTTGTTTTCATAAACAATAGTCCGTCCCTGATCCGACCCAGACACGGCCCGTTCTAATGAGATTCATCCCAACAACAACAACATTCTTTCCCTTCTTCAAAATCTATCTATCTTCTTCCATCTATACTTAAAATAAAGGAAGAGAGGACAAAAAGTCTGTACTTGGAAATAAATTAAAAAAAAGTTGTCTAGAGGGCTTAGAAAAAGTAGTAGAACAAAATTATGTAATTGATAAAATTCATGTCTGTCTGTCTGTTTCTCTGTCGGTTCCTTATACAATTAAAAACTACTTATCCGATTGAAATCTAGTTTTCAATATTGGATAGTCGAGGAAGGTCGTGGTATACTTTGCATCGAAATCCAATTAGTAGAACCCGAGTAATTAACGAAAAAGTGCAACCGGTCGAGAACCGCTCGGCCGCCCGCGCCCGTGATAAGGCGATTTCACTTCTGCGGGTGAAATCGCGGGGCGCAGCTAGTTTTAAATAAACTTCGCACATTTGTTTAGGCATTCTTGCATCATTTATATTTCGTTCCACGCAAAGCCATAAAAAAAATATAAAAGAAACACTGAATGAGTAAAACATGTTTAGAATAGCGATCCATCAGATAGCCGGTACACACTGATATTGTGACCGGCATTGCATCATAAGAAGGCTACCTGCATACCGCATACATATACTTCCTTCCAGCACTTCCTATATGTACAAACCTGTTGTGGACGTGAGATTGTATCTACTTCATTAAACAGCATTGTTGATACTATTCTTAGTGCCTACTGGTGTTATGTACCTACGGCTCGTTAATAATACAACAATTATGTCTGCCTGACTGTCTGTGAGTAAGGTTTTTAAGGCTGTGAAACAATTTATGACGTTGTATAAATTTTCCAGCATTTACAATAGTAAAATTTTTTGGAAAGAAAAATGAGGATGTTTCGAATCCTTCGCAATTTATTTTTAATCTAGCCCAAAGGGCCTCTTCACACAAGTCGGTGTGGTATGTGTGAATAGTCCTATTCATTTTCAATACAAAATATACGCCCGGCCACGTGGTGTGGTTGTGGTCGTGGTGTGGTACGTGTGAAGAAGCCCTTAACTAAGCAACTAGGCTTGTACCACGAGTACTAGTCAATAGACCTACTTATGCTACATAATATAATTATTACGTACGATGCATTTAGAAAACAGCCACAACTAAAAACAAGATAATTTACGGTCAGCATAAACCTTAGTACTTAGCGTGAATCGAAACCGCAACCTTCTACGTCGTAGTCGGTTCGTCCGACGCTTTATAGGCTGCTATGTTCTGAAGCCATGTGACATTAGCCAATCCGGACAAGAATCCCGGGGCGTCTTAGCTACTAACCCCTCTAAGAGGAGGCCCTTGCCATACAGTGGAAACAACGGGCATCTTATTCTTTTGGTTTAGTGGTTTACCTCACCAAGGCTACGTCCGCATAGGCAGGCGCCTAGAGGCTAGTTTAAAAGGAAACTTATATGGTATTACTTATTAAAAATTGTTTATTCACTTTAACATTCACTTTGATTTTTAAGACTAAATAACACTACATTAACATTCAATTTTAGAATCAAACTCTTATTGCGTCTTTTCACTTACATCCAGTAAAAAGTATCAACAGGATATCTCTAGTTTTTATTTTATTGCCACTACAATAAATTGGGTTCAGCATGATTTATCAAAAAAATTGACACTAGCACCTAACCAAAACGAACGGTCTCGCAACGAGCGGTTTGCGCCTAGCTAGTCGCTTCGAAGTAAACAAACAGGTTGGTTTTGTTATCACCAAGCGCGAAGCAAAGCCACTAGGCGCTAAAGAAGCCACGGGTCTATGCGGACGTAGCGTATAGGTAGCCTTAGTTTTCAGGTCACGCTAAGGCCTTTAACTTGACGGGCTAACATTATTATTTATTATAAGTGAAAATGGTATTGTTTCAGGTGTGGTACCGTCGCTAAAGACACAAGTCAAGGGCGACGCGGAGAAGGGCTCAAACTCGGAAAAGGCTGACTTCGAAAGGGCTATCGAACTAACCGGTAAGTTTGTATATGGATGATAAATAATCATAAACTTCAAATCATAAAATTCGGTTCTGACCATAGAAATAGTACAGTAATTACTAGAAAGCTTACCTCGTCAAAAACACGGCCCCACTTGATGTTAGAGAGACCCTAGTATGTCCTTTTTTCACTTTAGTGTTCGAAGGTTAGATAAGGACAGACTGGATCTAACTGGGTTAAACAGAACCGTTTTGATATATCAAAGCAAAAACTACCTTAACCTTAGAGAATTCGCATGATTGAAATTGATATTTATAAAATTGTCAAGTGCACAATCTTCTAGGAGCGAAGACGACGATGTAACTTGTGAATTGACTCACACACCTAAAAGTCGGAATAAAATTCGAACGTTATTGTTAGAATATAAAATTGGTCAAAATTGAAAAAAATCTCGCACTTTGCATACAGATAGAACTATAATAATATTACATAACCCTATAGGTAACTATTTAGCTGAGTATATTGAAACTGAATTTAATTAAGAACAACGTATGTCCTAATTTTACTAAGAAAGTTGTAATCTTGCTTTGATTGATTGACATTATCAGCACCTAAACTCTACATCATGTGACAGAAATTGTTGTTTTTCTAAAGAGATTAGAACTTTATACATAAATATCTACTTAATGATGTATAATGCTCCAAAATTCGTCGCGAACTGAATTTGCAAAATGATTTTAGTTTGTAGACATTAACCGAGCGAAGGTAGTTTTCACGGTCATTCATCTCTTCTTTGCAAAGTCTTTTATTTATATCTTTTCTCAACACTATTTCATATTATCGAGTCGACTTGCATTTAAGTAGTACTAATTTTGTACTGTTTCCAATAAGACAAAGATGAATTTAGAGAGGGTCTCAGAGAAGGATGCATTGTTTGTGATCCATCTGACGCAGTGCCAGTTCCTCATATCATAGAATAGGTGGAGAGTCGCATTTGAACTGAGACGTTAGAGGACTGACTATGTCCCCGAGCCATAAGCAAACATATTTACTTATTTTTATATTGAGTATGTTCATTTGTCTTATGTAAATACATACATATTATACATAGAAGGGTGTCTTTCTATGTATGATATGTATGTTTTTATGTCCGGATACAAATATATATTTTTGAGCATAAATCTTTGCATCCGACGGGAATCGAACCCGCAGCCTTCTGCATTGCAGTCAGGCGTTCGCCCGACGCGCCACAGAGAAATCAGAAATCAGAAATACGGCCTCTGACCATAATATAATATATTCACAGCGTGAGAGCAAGCGTCACATGTAGGTACGTCCCCGTCTGTATGTATTATACGTGGCCAGTCCAAAAAATCATCTTCAAAAATTTAATTGCGACGAGATTTTAAAACATTCTAGTATATGCCTTAAGCAATAAAAACGTATTACGAAATAATAAAAAAAACTTTACAACTTAGCCATTTATCAAGTCCTAAACCTATAAAAACTAGGTCATATTACATTATTGATTTAAACGGTAGAGCGTTAAAAATTCTGATCGGCATGGATTACCTAACTTAACGCATATAAAATCATACATATATTTTCATTAAGAACTTAGGTGTTGCGTACAAAAATATGTCAACAACACGCAACTAAGCATATAATAGCACATACTTACGTTTTAATTAAACCATCGTATAGCGAACATTCGATTCGTAATTTGATACCTTTACATTTCTTAAGAGGAAAGGATACTAACTCTTTCTCCACACAAACGTAGTTGGCTGTTTCTTCCCTTGATAAAATTTTTGATTGATAACCGCTTTATTGTACCAAAAAACAAATTATAACAAATTTCAGTTAAACTTAATATTATGTTTATGCCATAAACCTATATCTGCCATGGCCAGTCAAGTTTTTTTCTTTTTTGTTTTTCATTTTGTAATTAGAGTAGAAATAAAATAAAAAAATAATAGAGCCTGCCATAAGCAATAGAAAACAAATTACGAAAAAAAATAGTATATGAAAAAAATCCAAACGTAGGGGCATAACACGGCCATGATCATGGCTAATATAGGTTGTATGGTATAAACGTATTTTCTCTAATATCTCTAACTAGGAAGGAAACAGTCGAACTACGATTGTAAAGCGCTTGTATGGCGAAAAAAGGTATCGTTTCCCCTTAACCGAACTCGATACGCGGTAGCTTGTACTAAAGTAATTCGTAAATAAATGGCTAACACTCGCATAATAGTACTCTTCTATCACCATGAATGAGCCATGTTATTGTTGCATTCCACCGGGCGAGGTGTAAACAAGGTGATTCTGAGAACATCGCCTCGTGTCACGCCAGTTGTGAGACCTGAGAAGTGACGCGTGATATCTTCCCTTCCAATGCAATACGATGCTTGAGGAAGTAGGTACCTACTTGCGTTGTTAGTAAACAAGAAGTTGTTTACAAGGAAGACTATTTCAAGACTTACGTTTGGCGATGATGCCCTTTGTAAATGTCGGTATGTAACGAAATTCCCAAAAAGAGATTACAAAAGAAAGCCGAAGATTTGACTAAAGTCAACCTTTTTCTTTTTTTAAAGGAAGGATATTTCCTTTTTCTTTTTTAAACTTATATATATATATAGGTAGGTACTTAAAAATATATTAAGAGGACAGATACAAAACAAACATGGTCTTACCTACTTATTTGTTATTGTGTGCTGAATTAACGGAACTTTTGATGTGAAACATCTGTTAGGCCTCATTGTTGGCGTGGCGATACAGGACGTGGCGACGCATCGCCACGCTATACGAAAAATTTGTTTTGTTTTAATTAATTCTGACTAAACTATTATCTTTCATTCTTTCTTTATTAGGTAGGTACTGCTGACTATAATGGTTTTGCAATTACCTGACCTCTCCACTGTTTAAACCTTAAACTTCATAATTGAAATTAATTATTAATAAGTATTACGCAATTATATTAATTAGTATTAATCAGAACTACGCAGGTACTTTGGGATAGTGTCATAATAATGTGTTATTTATGCTTGAAAAGCAAAAAAGTTTACTATTCTATTGTAGGAGGTCATTGCAGGTTATTGAGATTTAAAAATTTACATAATTTGTAGTCAATTTCACAAAAAAGTTATTAAATTAATTAGGTAGGTAGCTTTTGTATACACACGATACACGAGCATTAGACCACTATCCCACCTGATGGTATTTTTTCAGCTGCAGTCTTATAAATGAAATAATCTCTGCTACCTATACTAGAAAAACCTATAAAAAAACATTATTCATAAATTCCTTAACTAAACTGTTACTTTAGTACATTAGGTATGTAAGAATGCAATGTTTATAAGACGTAACACGCTCATTTATGAAGTTTGTTTTCCCCTGAGCCGATAAACCCTGCAAATGTAATATCACCTATGTGTTCCAGGATATGGAAGGTTCCACTACCTTCTACTGGCCGTGTGCGGACTGGTTAGCACCTCGGAGGAGATGGACGTCATCTCGATGTCCTTCATCCTTCCGTCGGCGCAGTGCGACTTAGATCTCACCACACAAACCAAAGTAAGTTCTTTAGGAGCATTAGATCTAGGAAGTGAAAGTTTCTACTACCTGCTCCTGCCGTGTGCGGACTCGTCAGCACCTCAGAGGCCAGACCAAAGTAAGTTATTTTGGGGCTAAAAAGACGTAAGTACCAGATGAACGAACTAGCCCATCGTCATGTGGTTTCGGAACCACATGACGACGGGATGACCACAAAGACCCCGAGGTCTTTCTACTATTCCGTTTTTTATAGTACCTACTTATCAAGTTATCTTGATCTTTGAAAAACAATAAACAGCGACTGAATCTTTGATGGGCGCATGATAAGGTTTGAGGAAAAGGGGGGTCATCGTCTTAGGTTAGGTATATAAAACTAGTTTGGATTTTCCATGTTCATAATCATATAAAAATATGATTTACAATGGGAGCTCTATGCTCCCATATTATGGGAGAATTATTATGTATTTTAAGGTAAATAAGAATTTTTGTATGTTCAATCTACAACCATAAAAAGGCTTTGTCCTGAATTTCTTGACTGACTGACTCAGGGATCAAAGCACAGCTTAAACCGCTGATAGTAGAGAGCTGGAAATTAAAGAATGTGTACTTTATATTATAATGTACAGGCATCTGATAAAAATAGGAAAATTCCTACGGAATCGGTTGAAACCACAGGAGCCAGCTAGTTAATTATTGTTATAGTGTGGAAACTAATGATACCTAATTTGTCTGAAGGCACCTGTTTATATTTTTATAATTTATATGAGATATTCTCTTGATAACTTCGTATCTACAATTAATAACCCAATTTGCTATTAAATCCGAATAAATACAGACCAGCAGGTAACCATTAAATTCGGCCGCACAGTTAGTACTCATTATAAAAAATACTCTAAAACTGAATTAAGTGGTACAAAAACGGGAAAATATCCAAATATTATACAGGTACTTACCCAAATTAGTCATAGAACGATTTCGAGTTAAATCAGCGCGCATGCGTGAGAAGATAACAATATAATTGCTTATAATTAACCATAGCTTGCCGAAATATTAAATAACCCTATACAGGATGAGATTTTCCGCTAAGCTTTCTGAGCTGAAATTGTAGAGATATTCTCTCACCACTCCGCAAATACCATATTCGTAGGTAACTGTGGCCCGATTCTGTAAAAACATAGCATGCGACAAGCAGGCGGGATGCATGAGCATTGCAGAAGTCGATTTGTTGCAGGAGTTACAATAAAAGCTATTCTATAATTTCCTTTAATACTGATTGGCTAAGAAACAAGGGGAGCTATTTAAATAATTATGTAGCCCTTAAAGTTGAAGGCTACTTAAGTAATCAAGATGTAATAAAATAAAATAACATTTACAGAATACGAAATAACGTACATCTCTTGCACGTCGCCTGAATTCCGCCGGCATTCCGCATGCCTTGTCCTTACCGAATCGAGCCCCTGATCTGTCACTTTATTTTATAAGTAAAACGTCTTCTGAAATACCTTAATAATAATTGTTAGGTAAAAACTTTGAAAACTATATTAACTATTTTAAAAAGTTATTAAATAGTCGCAGCTGCAGTTTGGCTAAAGCTTAAGATAAAACGTAGATATGTTACTCCTCGATAATGTATTTTAAAATGAAAACTGAAATCGCTCCAGTACTTTCGTAACTTTCTCTTTATAAACAAACAAACATATCTTTCCTGTTTCTAAGATTAGTACAGATTTATAAGGAACATTATGAAAAATTAACTTACGCATGAAGCGTTAGTATTTGGTAAACAGCAAAAAAAAACTCAACCTGTATAAGTACGAATACTGGGTAACTTTTAAAAACAATGGATAATAATATTTTTACGATTCCACACCTTGACTTGCCGTCTCTCCTCACGTGTCGCAAAGGCACGTTGAGCTGATGGTCCCGATTGTTATTTGTTATCTCTGATAGCAGTCGATAGGTCAAGTTGGGGGCCTTACGTCGACCTGAAAACTCTAACACTAGGTGAGACAAACCATTATACGAAACGAACAAAAAGGTCAAATGTCTCTAGCCTTAGGCACCATAATCTTTCTAAACACACTTCTACAACTGTTTTGGGGTCCGAATTAAAGTCTGTAATCTGTTTTATGTATTGTTGGAAAGCACAGCCTTCTTCAAACGTTTGAGCTAAATTTCGCAATGTTAATACATTACTAGTAATATTATAGAAAGAAAAGAAAAGATTTATTTGTTTGTTTGTAACGAATATACTCCGCAACTACTGAACCGATTAAAAAGAAATATTCACCAGTAGAAAGCTACATTATCAGATACATAAACTAATAAATAAGCTTAGCATAAAGTTATCCCGATATTTTCAAGTGACTTAGGGATGATTTATATTAGACCGTCACTAGCACGAGCTTCGTTGTCCATTGCTCGGTGAGCAGTCGATCGGTCTGTTGCAACCGAGTGGCGGCCGGGCAATGTACGACGAAACTCGGACCCGGCCGACGCTCGTGACGGTCTAATATAAATCATCGCTTACGCTAGTGAAACGGGTGCCTATCTGTATATTTTCTTTCTTTGAATCTAAATCTATGAATGTTTCCCTACAGGGATGGCTGAACAGTATAATCTTCATCGGCATGATGGTCGGCGCGTACGCCTGGGGCTCGGTCGCGGACTCTGTGGGTCGTAAGCGCGTGCTCATCGCTATCTCTATCATCAACGGCATCGCCATCGTCGCATCCTCCTTCAGTCAGAACTACGAGCTCTTCATGTTGTTCCGGTTTATTAATGGCGCGGCGTGAGTACCTACTTATATTATAGTACGTATTTTTACGAAATATTAAGTCGTATAGTACGTATCTTTACGAAATATTAAGGAAATATTAAGTCCTAACAACTGATTCCCTGACTGACTAATCTATTTATCGACGCACAGCCTTAACCGCTGGTCCTAAAACATCACATTTGGAGTGTATGTTCTTTGGGATTCATAGGTATATACTAAGAAAGGGTTTCTCAAAATTCCCACGACATCCGGAAATAAGCGGGTGAAACCGCGGGAAGAGTCCGGCTGTTTCACCTGCTTATCCTGCTTATTTCCTTAAACTAGCAACTAAGTTAGTTACATATAAAATCCAAAAAACCTGATTAAAATATACGCATAGTCAACGCATAGCCTAAACGTCATTGGTCTAAGAGACATGAAATCTGGATGGTGTGACTAACATAGCATAGCAATGAAATATGAAACCCTCAAAATTGGTCATAAAAATAATCAGCAATCGGCGGTTTTATGAAAAGTGAACTTATAAGAAACAATGGCAAAAATAAAAACTAAAGTAAACTGTGATTTACGTCATAGTAAGCGGTTGGTCATAATAGGCGGAGTTATAATTAAGTAACTCACCACCTTATCATCTGGTTGTAGGTTGGGAGGATCGGGTCCGGTGATATGGTCTTACTTCGCGGAGTTCCAGCCCAAGAAGAAGCGAGGCGCCATGTTGAGCTTCATGGCCGCCTTCTGGACCCTCGGGAACCTGTTCGTGGCCGGACTCGCCTGGATCATTATACCTGCTGGCAAGTTCCTATTATATACTTCTTTATGGTTGGTGAAAAAGGCGCTTTTAACGTGTGTCAGTCAGTCTGTCTGTCTTTTTAATAGGTTAACTCAGTCTAAAGCACGTATCAACGGTGTTTAATGCCGTATTTCTATATTTGCTAATAAACTAACTCAATCTATATCTATAAAATACATTGACCCAATTGTCTGACTGAAGGATCAAGGCACTGATAAGAAAGGCTTTTTTAAGAAAGTCCCTCGGGATCGAGACTTACGCTGGCAAAACCGCGAGACACAAAAAATATAAAAGAATAACTAGCACAGATGATTTTAAAAATGGTACTTTGTTACCTTGCATCACAAAAAAAAAAATTATCCAATAATTCTACTTACTTATATTTGGAAAACGGTTTGAAATCTAATAGGTCGTCACAGGTATTACATAGTGGTGTGAACTTTACATCAAAATCTAACAAACATTTTCAGAGTACGTATGTAGATCAGTGATCACTGATCTCAATGAAAGACAAGCACCGGGTAACCTACCTACTTTATTAAAATTTGTAATTACTAATTTGAAATGCAAGGTCTTAACATAATATAATACAAAATTCCAGAGATCGGAGTAACAACAGCCGGTTTCGTTTACAACTCCTGGCGTATTTTCCTGCTGGTGATGTCTCTACCATCGTTCGTGGTTGCCGGCCTGTTGTTCCTACTGCCCGAGTCGCCCAAGTTCCTCATCTCAACAGGCCGCCATGAAGAGGCCATCGAAGTCTTCCGAAGCATCTACCTGATGAACACTGGTCGCAGTAAAGAGGAATATCCCGTCAAACAGATCTTGGTTGATGAACCGGTCTATAGGTAGGTTACGGTTGAGATTCGACATGAAACCAGCCTTTATCCGCCCACTGCTGAACATAGGCTTTCAAAATATAGGTTTCATACATATATAGGCTTTTAGGTGTCTATACGACGCGACGCCATAAACATCGATCCCCAGCCACCTCCATTCAGTCAAAAGTCATTGTGATGTCGCTCACTACCATTGATCGTGGTGGCCGACCTATTGTTCCTTTTACTCGAAGCGCAAAAGTTCCTCATCTTTTCAGACCAAGAAGAGGCCATAACTTAAACGATAGCTAAATACTAAAAATTAGCCAGATTTAAAATAAATTTATTTAATAAGATTTCACATGATCGCTTTGAACCTTCAATGTGAAGAGAGGACACCAGAAACTCGTGTGGTTTTTTTTTCAAGTGATCTTGTGATGTTACTTAATGCAGCTTACATCTGTAATCCCTATTTAGCATAACTTAGCAATAAATATCATTAATACCTCAACAGTAAACCAGAGAAGCAGTTAGCAAAGATGGAAGCGAGAGAATCTAAGTCAAAACTCGGTCGTATGTTGAGTGACATCGTGGAGCACAGCAAGGAGCTGTTCGTGCCGCCGATACTCAAGTTCACCACGATCTCTATCACCATCAACTTCACCTTCCACATCGGCTACTACGGGCTGATGATGTGGTTCCCTGAGATGTTCAATAGGTATGTAATACTAATAATTGACCTTTTCATCAAATTTTATAAGATTTTGGACAGCGATAACAACTTTTAATTTATGATTTATTTTTATGGCGCTGTAGTGCCAGGGACATGGTTTTGCAGTGCCTGGGCTATAGGTACTTAAGTATACTTTTACTGAAAAAGTTTAACTAACTTAGAGTTTGTTCCATTAATTTGGTCGTGGGTTCGATTACCATCAGAATTGTTTTGTTTTAGAAATCTCTCCTAATCTGGATCTGCGAATCTAACTTGCAACGGAATGTTACACAATATTCTATAAGTGAGGAATTTCCTCTTTAGGTGTAAAGCTTTAGCGTAAGCAATGAGGGCAAACCTTACAAAGAGATTTAACATCTGGTACCCTTAGGCGGCTAAGATGCAATGATCACTATCCCATAAGCCTGTTCGTACAAGGATATAGTCAAAAGAGATTTGTTCAAATTCATTCAAGTTGTTTTTTTCACATTGGTCAGGTTCGACGAATGGTCCCGGACACATGACAACGCGGAGGCGGACATCTGCCAAGTGACGGCGTTCGTGACACAACACGGCACACACAGCGCGGCCGCGCAGTGCGACTCGCACATCAACTCCGACGTCTTCATGGAGTCGCTCATCACGGTCGCCGCGGCGATACCCTCCAATATCTTTGCCGTGTTGGGCATGGACCGACTCGGCAGGAAGTTCTTCTTGGGTGAGTTATTACTGTACGTTCACGGTACGGAACCGATAGATTAATTTTACAACAAATAGACAATCAATTTGTTTTCTAATGACCATCACCACCATGACCAAATGATCTTATTGTCCATTCATTGTTTGCCTGGAAGAGTCACCCTTAGGCGGTAAGACCGTCCATTGTACCACACTAGTTTTCGCCTTTGTAATATTTGTTTAATTTATGTTTTTGGTGCAATAAAGTATTTATACATTCATTCTTATTGTAAGAGTTAAAAAGTAGATCGTATCACGGAAGTTGGCATTTTAGCTCTGCTGATCTTTTCTGGCGTTAATATAAAATACCATTATAATTATTCGAATTCATTTTATCTTCTGTTTGTTTTAATTGTACCGTACGTAAATAGATAGAATAATACTATATTTGCTCAACCAATAATCACAGCTCATAAACATCATTTTTGTACAAATGGGCGACCTTACCGCTAAAAGCGATTTCTTCCTGGCAACCTTTGGATGGAAAGAGTCAGTAAAGTTTGTGTACCTACGTAGGTAAGTAGTTTACAAATTACGGGGGAACAGCAAGAAGAAGAACGTAGAGAAGAGTATAGTATATACACTTACCTAATATTATATCCATGAATTATTGTCAGTGTTCGCAACATTCTCGGCGGGTCTATGTTCGGCGGCGATGTACTTCGTGTACAACAAGACCAACAACCTCATCGTGAGCGCCATCTTCAGCTCCGTCATCTCGTGCGGCAACGCTTCCCTCGACTGTCTCATCACTGAAGTATTCCCGACCAATCTACGGTAAATATGTTATTTCTTTCATTCGTTTTTTTAAACCGAAGTATTTTACCATCTTGGTCAAACACTCACCGGGTATTGCAAATAGTCCGTACCCAATGAAAATACATAGAACTTGGTATCAGAATAGTCTTCAGATTCCTAAACTAATAAGAGAAAGCTGATAGATTCTGAAATGTAGCTTTTGAAACTATCTAATAGTTCACGATTTTGTAAAAAAATAAATATCAATTTAAGATTTTTAAAAAGTTCAGGACCTGTCTAGTCGGACCTAGCCTAGGTTTTTTGACTCCACCTAGGTTTCGAAGCTGTTAATTGAAAATAGTATATGATTTAATCATACATTAGTGTTGCTGATACTTTGATATGTAGCTCATTGATATGAAGTTCCGAATATAACTTAACTCTAAACTCAATCACAAAATTTATACAGTGCCACCGGAGTAGCAGTATCAATGGTGGCGGCCCGTCTGGGTGGCATCATAGGCAACGTGGTGATTGCTGCACTATTGGACACTTACTGTCCGGCGCCAACCTTTATCGTGGCCGTGCTGCTCATGAGCGGTGGTCTTATGTGCCTCTTCCTGCCCAACACTACGAGACAAGCCTTGAAATAATACCACACATGAATAATATATTCTCAACGGCTCCAATACATTCTGTAATCTGTCTGTTTAATTTTCAATTAAATTTAGCATAATTACGATTACTAAAATAAACACTGAACACACTGAGCGCCCGGATCGATAATCCGCAACGTGCCGTGCGTGCGTTTGCCGGTACGAACCAATGAACGTTCACCTTCTTAAAAATTATTCAATGTAGGTGTTCTAGGAAACCCCAGACGGATTATAATTTGATGGTCGAATGTTTTGGCAGTAAATGAGAATAATTCATGTGATGTTTACTTATAGACTCAATGCCATCGATGTTAGTTTAATTTTAGCATTTAATCGCGGGCTGTCCCATCATGTGATATCATAACATAGGCATGCTTTGTAGTTTAAAGCTAGAACTACATTTGATATAAAAAATCACATTACGGATGTATATTATGTCACCTTAATTTCGCTGATTTGTAGGGGTCGAAATCGTTAGTATGTCAAATTAGGTTCTAGCTTTGATCTCTTACGATCCACAGGTGTATCTAGCTATTGCACATTTGTACAATATTTTATATTTAAAACATATTTTTTTACTATGAAATAAATGAAGTAATAAATTGACTGTTGTAGGTTGTTTTAACTTATTTGTTTTGAAACAAAATGTGAAATCGCATCGGAAACGTAGTTTCGCGTAATTTTATTCGATTTAGTATTATAGTTTTAAGTATCATTCATTCAAAGATCTATAAATTACTTGGTAAGGTCATGGTTTTAGCAAACTGAGATGCTATAAAGTAAAAAGTGCGGAATGCACCTCTTTAATAACTTTCGACTCACTTGCTAAATGCCAGTTCTGACCGACTAATTTATAGATCTTTGGTTCATACATTGTTCGAATACAATATAACGAATTTATAAAAAAATCATTGTTACCGTAGTTTGTAGTGAAATAAACGTAGACTAGTTATAATTGTGAAACTGTCAGAGTTGTGATACGATAAGAAACGTTCATTTCTTGTGCACTGTAAGTAAATAAAACATAGCAATTGGACTTTCAGTTCATTATAAAGATCATCATTGTAATAAATGTCACAAGGAATGGAAATAAATGAGTAAACCATTATTGACTTGACACCGTGTATATTTTCATTACAACCGAACCTTTACCTATAGTCCCATGGAATAAGTTACCAATATTAGTTAGATTGACTTGCGCTGTGATACATAGTGATTATATTCTCTTTGCTACTATATTAGCCAGGTCTAACTAAATTAATAGCTAGCTAACTCTTGTTATTGGTTGTGCACTGACATTTGTGTTAGTGCAAGACCAATCCTAAGAGTTAGCACGTTAGTTATTTAGTTAGCCTGGTTAAGACGGCGATAGATGATAATTATCGGTCCTTGTCCGATTGCATATAAATGAGCGAGATGGAATTGCATGAAAAAATCTACAATTTCTCGTAAAATCAATCATTAACGAAAGTTAAAATAATCTATATATACTTATAAAAGAAAGTCGTGTTAGTTACACCATTTATAACTCAAGAACGGCTAAATCGATTTGTCTGAAAATTGGTGGGGAGGTAGCTTAGAACCAGGAGAAGGACATAGAATACTTTTAATCCCGCGGGAACTGAAACGGGAACGGGACTTACGCGGGTGAAACCGCGAGGCGCAGCTAGTAAGTATATAAAATTTAATGTTCTGACTGATTAACTGAATGAACTATACAGAGAGAACCATTCCAATGGGCTTTCAGGGGGATTTTATGCTAAACTATTAGGGATAGCGAAAAATGCTTCTATATATCTTCTATAAATATAAAAGAAAGTCGTGATAGTTACACCATTTATAACTCAATAACGATTAGGCTGAAAATTGGTGCAGAGGTAGCTTAGAACCAGGAGAAGGACATAGGATACTTTTAATCCCGCGGGAACTGAAACGGGAACGGGACTTACGCGGGTGAAACCGCGGGGCGCAGCTAGTATTTATATAAAATGCGATGAAGAGGTTCTAGGTATTGTATTTTATAATATTATGATGCCTATAAGAAAATAATAATATAGCGGTTAAGGATTTAAAAGAAAAATTGATTTATTTTGTAAAAACAGGGGTAACTTTGCCTGTGTAATAGTGGTATTTAAAGTCATTTTTTATTGTTTTTGAAATGAAGGGGACACTTCTTGTATCATGTACAATAAAATAATACATTGTTTAAAGATCTATTTGATACCGGTTATGAAGAAAAATATTCAATCGGAAGGGATTTCATATCAGTCGCGTCCTTAAGTATATCAGCGCAAGTTAATTTTAGGAGTCCAAAATTTAACTTTGTATTCAGGTAAGCAAAGCAGGAGTTTAAGAACTCTGAATACATACCTCTAAAACTATCCTTCAACTAAGGGACCGTCTCCACGAGCATTAGAATCGCGGCGATATTATCGTCGAGCCACTTATTTCTATGCAATTTCTACGAACTTGTCTCCACACGGCGATGTTAACGCGGCGGTGCGTTGTATAGAAATAAGCTAATAGCGATGTGATTCTAACGTTCGTGGAGGCGGCCCCTAAGGGTCAACCTTACAACTTACAATAGAGTATCTAACTGCCCTTTGGAAAGCACGTTATGCAGTTGGTACCGGTTGTTATCTCACGTTAGAGTCCCGACCTGGCCCCGGATCATCTATCCAGTGGATGTCTGACAACAGTGGAAGAAAACAGGCACTTTGCAGTACATTGCTGCTTTGACGTAACGTAGTTATTACCGGTAATTACCTCAAAGCAGCAATGTACTGCATAGTACCGTCAATTTCCACGGTTGTCAGACGTCCACTAGATATATAATTTGGGGCTGAACACTCTAACACTAGATGACCCACCCACACCACTACACGAAAAGGAGTATGAGAGCCAGATAAGGTAAAGGTTTTTATACCATTTCTTTTAAGACTTACCTATCATCTATTATAAATAATTAACGAAGTATGGCAAGTAAGCAGGTAAATAAATAAGAAAATGATTGATTTAATATATATTTTATTAAAACTACACTGAAGTTTATACTAGACTTCACTTTCATAGACTATAGACCGATCTAAGTATTAATTAACATACATCACACAAACTAACCAATTTTTGCATAATTAAAAAAAGAATTACCTCAACAATATTGTACTTAACATTAGACGCTAAAATTATGATATACAAGTGAAAACGCGCCTTCCGTACCACCACAGCCCTCCCACGCGACTGACTTTATAAAAATATTATATCATCTATGTATTCCATATATTACACGTACGATTCAACAATATCATAATTAATTATAAATCGCTTAAAACTAAACATTTCGCGTAGATACCTAAATACATAAAAACATTATTCTCGAATATCAGTTAAATCTAACGACAGACCGATTGAGACTTAGCAGTTTGACTGTGCAATTACATTAAAATTTACATTTAGGGTGATCTCGTACCGTATGCCCGCTAAATATTATAAACAAAATAGATTTCATATAGAAAGAGCAGTTAAGAATAGAAAAGTTTAGTTTTAAACTTTTTAACTCTACACTTACTTCATTTAATAGGCTTTCAAACTATCCTAATTTCACAAGAATGACATTAAAAATAATTGACTGTTAAATAAAACAAACGATACATTTCTAATTGGGATAGTATGAAGGCATAAATCAAAAATTTACATTTGGAATTACGTTTTAGAATCTCGAGAGGTTACAAAAAAATCCCCGCAGTCGAGAAGTTCAATTCATTTCCGATTTAAAAAAGGGCCATTTTATATGAAAATACTTATTTTCTAATTTGGCGGGCATCCGGTTCGACATACCCTTAACTGAACCTATCAGTACGTTTCAAACGTATCTCTTCAGGTCCAGCCGATTTCATCCGAAACGGGCACCGTCTCATCCCCTAAACGGTTAAACACACGTAAGTATAAAAGCAGTTTTAAAACAACGCAACTTCGACACAATCCAGGAGGCGATACGAACTCCAGTAATCTATTGCACTCTCTTAAAAACTGATAAAACTAAAATAAATAGTTGAGTGAGACGTGGAGCGTGGGGAGTTTATGTGTGCGTGGTGAGATCGTCGACCGCCATTTGTAGCTGTAACTGTGGTTGTAGTGGGATCTCGGCGGATGTATCCGACGTATCTGACGCAGGAGTCAATAACCGACGAGGGTGCGGCCATTGCACCGCGTCCTCAGGCGACGCTGGCGACCCTACTGATTCGACAGACGACGGCGCCGCTTCCAAGATCGGCATCGATCGACCATTCTCAACAGATTCCTCTTCAGTCAACAAAGGCATCGATATAACTGAGTCAGCAGCAGTCGCACTAACTGCCGGCTCTGTTCCGACCGAGACGAGCGAGTATCCGCTCGCAGCGCCTGCGAGTGGATCCGAAACGCGCGGCGCGATTCTCGGATCCGTCACCGTGATTGGAAGCTCGAGTGACGTCGGCACCGTGGTCGGAGTGACCCCTAAAGCGGCCAGTCCTGCGTCGAGGCCGGGAGGAACCGCGGCCGGGGCTTCACCTGCGCTCGGCACCTCCACCGGCGTCATTATAGGCTGGTTTAACGTCGTACTAGTCTCTGAGACGCGGCAGTGAACTGATACGTTCGCGTTCAGATCGCGGAAGTCCGGCGCATCATCGCGGCCATCGTGGAAAACGTCGCTGTTCGCTAACGCCGCTTCGAGGATATCGCGTCGTTCGGGCTGGGCTGGTACTGGAACGGTCTCCACCGTCATTGGAACTAGTTGGTTGTTCTCCAGAACAAGGGGCCGGTTGTCTATCGGTGTGAAAGTGCCACCGTCTTCGACGCACAGGTAGAAAGTTCCAGCGGGACCGCCGAAGTGTTCGCCCGGTACTGCTAGTAGCTGTCCGTCGGAGAGGGATGCGGTAAGCTCGGCGGGAGGGGGCGGGGGAGGGGGGGCAGGCGGGGAGGGTAACTGCCGAGCTATCGCCGTGGAGGGAAGTAACTCTTCGAAATTCTCGAACTCGGAGTAGTCGGTCGAGATGGAGACAGTGTTGGAGGCGCTCGGTACGGGCGGCGGGATGGGTGCGACGGGAGCGGGAGCGGGAGCGACACTGACTGGGGATAGTGCGGGCACGAGCGCGGGTAGTGCGGGCACGAGTGCGGGCACGGGCAGTGGAGCGGGCGCAGGTGCCGGCGCTATCGCCACTTCCTGCTGCTTCACTTTCTTCAACGGCGTCGGAGCCTCGCTTGCCGCCTTTCTCACTCTAGCTTTAGCTGCACCACTTGCTTCCATTACGGTTTTACTCTTCTGAATGATTACTTTTTCTTGAGGAATGGTAGTCTTTTGTACGATCTGACCGGTCCTCTGTAGATGTTCGAACTGAGCCGCCGTGAGTTGCATGACTGCGCCAGATTTTTGTTGCAGAAATATGATCGGTTCCGTGTTGGTCTTTGGGACAGTTTGGACAATCTTCTTGGGTTCAGCCGCGCGTGGTTTTGTTACCGGTCGGATTTCGGGCATCGGAGCTATGTTCGGAGCGGTGGGAGCGACTCGACCGCCGACGATCAACTGCCCTTTGGACGTTATTATAGCGCTCTTCTGTTTCGGAACTATTCTAGCGGGAGGCTTCGGAGGTGCTGTGGTCGCTCTAATCGAGCCCATAGTAGTTATGATTTTCTTAGGTGTAGGGGAATTCGTAGTTATTCTATGCGTGATCGTCTTTAATTGTGATACGTTCGGTTGTTGTTTGTTGGGGAATAGAATTTTCTCGTGTTCGGGTGTAAGCACTATTCTAGATTGTGTTCCTTGAGCGTTCGTTATGATCATGACAGTATTTCCAGGAGCGCTGGCATCCGAGTTCGAAGGTACTAATTTAGCCGAGACAGGTTTGTTTTCAGCAGGCGTCATCGGAGTTTCGTTACTCTTTGCCACGATCACGTGAGCTTTCCCAGTCTGCGGATCTATGACGATTTTCTGAGTGCGAGTAGGTCGGGGTTGATTCTGTGTCGGTAAAATTATAAACTTCTCAGACTTGGTAGCTTGCGGAACTTGTTTAATGATATGAGTTTGTTTTGTGACCTGAGGAGCCGCCTGTATTAGAGTCGGAGCTGGTTTTATCTCCTTCGGTATTGTTTCCTTTCCCATTACTATTTTTTGTTTACCCGTCGTTCTATCTATAATAAGTAAAGGTTTGGAGCCGCGTAATTTTGACGATTTTGAGAGAATATTGGGAGACGAAGTTTTACTACTATCTCCTATAGGATTTAGCAGTAGCCTCTTCAATTCTGGTTTAGGTGCCGAACTGGTGACCGATATCTTTTCAGTTTCGACGTTGGTCGTTGGTTTCGATTTGATGAGTTTAGGTGTTTGAGTATGCGTAATAATGTTAGCGTCTGGCATCACAACTGGCATTTTTTCTATGCTTTCGGGAGTGAGCAGATCGTCGGACAAGACGATCGGCATTGAATTGATGTCGAACATAGCTTCGTCCGTAGTTATTGTTTCTGTCACAGGTTTTATAACTTCCGTCACCGGTTTTAGAACTTCAGTCACCGGTGTGACTAGTGACGTCTGCTGTTTTGCCTTCTGCAGTTTAGGAGGGGGCTTTGGAGTTGTAATTTTTCTTATTTTTTGTTGTATTATAATAGTATTAGCGTCCGACGGCGGATCCGGTGTAGTCTGTATTGTATACGTCTTTACAGAAGGACTTTCCTGTGATGAATTCCCACTTCGAGACAAAATAATTTTCTCCTGTGCCATTTTCTCATTCATGTTATTGATGACATTTTTACTCGGTGCGGTACGTCGAATTATAATTTTTTGTTTAGGCGATTGAGGTTTACTTTTAAAAGAAGACTTTGCAACATCAAAATTAAGAATTTTCTCTTTCCCTTGCAATATTATTTGTTTAGGATTTACTTTGCTGGGAACATTTCTAGGTTTGGGAGGCTCTTCTAATATTTTCAATAATTTTGACGGAGTACTATCAAAAAGGCTGGGTTTAATTTCTGGTTCTATGGTCTTCTCATTAAGCACCTTAGCTAAAGTTTGTTCAACGGAATTGGTTTTAGAATCTATTCCATTGTTGTTTGTAACATGAAATGCATCAGAATCTATAAGTTCCTCATTATTGATTGTATCCATTGCGCCAATTTTATGCTCGATCGACTCAGACATCTGAACAAGTGACTGGGCAGCATTGAGGTTTTCACTTTTTTCTTTTTCAGATTCAAAACGGTTACTTACAGCATCATTGTTTGAAGCGTAATCCATTTGCGGTTCCTCGATATTAGTTTCGACTTCATTAGGTTGTGTTTTTTCTTCAATAACAGTCTCCTCAGCACACTCGCTCATTGTAACTACTTCTTCCTGACTGCTAAATGGTATAATTTCTTCCTGGTTACTCAAAGTTACTATTTCTTCTTCGCTGTTGAATGGTATTATTTCTTCTTGATTATTTAACGGTACTATTTCATCTTGGTTATTTAAAGTTACTTCTTCTTGAATACATTCTGCAGCTTCGAAAGCCATTGGAGTTTGGTTCTGGCTTAGTTCGTTAGTTTTATTGAGCATAGCCGAGGCTGGCAGATTTATTAAAGCCTCTGCTATTTGAAGATCTGATTCCGATGGCAAATTATCTATAGGGGTGTCATTTTCTTCGAGAACTGGTTTGCTGTTGTCTACGTTTAGCGAAACATCTTTCATCACTATGTCGTCACTTGTTTGAGATCCATCTAACACAACTTCTTCAGATTCTATATTCTCAGAGTTCATAGTTTTGATATTATTTTGCTTTTCCGGTTGCGCGGTTTCATGCTCTATGAATTTGTTAGGTAATTCTGCGTTTTCATTAGATTGTCCATTCTCTACAAATTCGTTAGTTATTTCGGCGATTTCAGATTGTCCATTTGTATGCAATGTCAATTCTTCTTGTTCTCCAGGAGCGTTATCGTCTTCGAATAAATCTTCGGGCAGATCATTGCTTATCGTCTTAGTGACTCTATCTGCTTCTCTGGATACACTCAACAAAGCATCTACGGCTGACGCAGTCGATTCGTTCATGTAAGGGTTGGACATAGTATCGGGTGATTTAGCTGTTTTCTTCTTTGGAGACTCTAAAATAGACTCGATTTCAGGCACCTTTTCAATTGCGATTTGAGCTTCATTTTGTGGATTCTCTTCGTTATTTGCTTTGTGGTCCAATTCAACAGTAAGTTCTTCTTTATCTCTAAATGCGTTATAAACTACCTCGGTTTCAACTACCGCAGCGTCAATTTTCTCAGGTTCTTGCGTTAGACGTGTTAAATTATCCATTTCTTTTGGTAATGCGTCTTCATTCTCTTTATTTTTATTGTCATCAACTATGGGCGACTCAGGTATTGCACTAGAATCGGCAATAGCTACATCCGGCACGTAGCCCATGTCATATAAATCAGTAGATATATCATAGTTATTTTTCTCCTTTTCTCGTAATTGTGCTGCTTCAGCTTTCATTTTCTTAAGTTGTATCTTAGGAGCGAGTCGAGTTATTTTGACAGGTTCTATTGGGGGCGACTCACGAGCTTCCGGGGACGAGACAGCGTCGGATCCATTTATATCACAATCGTTGATATCCATTCGTTCACGTTCTACTGCGTTTAACTGTTCGGCGACGTATTTTCCAATGGCATCCTGACTCCTCGAATGCCGACTACGAAAAAACGTTTTGGTCTTGAAAATTGCTTTTGTGGGCTGCTGCTCTGTTGGTTTATCCACGACTTTATCAGGTGTTTTATCGCGTTTTTTGTCCGGAGATTTTACGATAGAAGGCTCAGGAAAATTTTCCTCCACTTTTAGGGGTTCCGGTACGGAAGGTAATTCCGGTACCGATGTCTTATTCAGAAGTTCCGCAACCTCTCTGGCGACTTCGTCCTCATCTAAACTTAAGCTTTTGGTCTCATCTGTTCGTATAGGATTCTTGACGCGCGGGATTTTTCTACCCGCATCAGCTTCCACGGGCCAATCTTCGTCTTCACAGAATTCATATTTGGAGTCACTCGAAGATTCCGGTTTTTCAGTTGATGAGGAACTATCGGTCTTTTTCTTGGGAACAGATAAAAGTTCGTCTGGCATTTGCGCAGTAGGGAGTTCTGCCGGTGTGGGAGCAGCTGGCGATTCTGCACCTATGGCCACTTCGGGCGACCGACTTGATGCCATAGTAGAGGACTCGTCATTCGACTCTTCGTCGCCATCATCCCAGTCAGCCAACAGACTACTCTTTATTTCTTCGTCGGTTTTCGGTTTCTTTACTTCAATACTAACTGCTTTATCGTCCGAAGCTCGTTTTTTAGTTTGCTGCTTTTTAGGTTTATCAGATTTCTCAGTTCGCGGTTTACGTTTAGTAGGTGATTTAGAGGATGTTGGAGTTGTTTTCGTTTGAGGTTTTGGTACCGGTTTCTTTCGGACCGGGGAAGGAGTGTAGGGGACAAACGAGACACTATGTGTTTTGTTATGCAGAATGAGAACATTAAGGCGAGTAGTGGAAAACGAACACGCGTGACATGCATATTGACCTGCCCCTGACGGTGTCGAAGGTGTTCCCGGTGTAGCCACTAAAGAAACAGGTTTGTTGTCATTCTGTGTAACTTCTGGTGACTTAGTTTCTACAAAACTAGGTTCAGTTGCACTAGTCGAAGAGGCGAGTTTAGTTTCTGAAGTTTCCAATGCTTCGTTACTAGTAGAAGGCGTTTTAGATCCCTGTACAAGTATATGTACTTTATAGTCTGTCTTTTCCTTCATCTGAAATGTTGAAAAATGACCCTTTTAGACAATTGCATGTTCCAATCAACTACAGTGACACAACACAACATACAATAGAATAACTGTTTTGCTAGACTGAATATTATTGTCCAATCTTCAATACTCTTTCTTTCAATTCTAGCAATCTTGAAATCTTTTAATACAATCCTAGCTGGAGTGTACTTTTGATACAATTTAACAATTACAGGAAAAACTCTAGGACTTGGTAAAACTTCACATCAGTGAATAAATAAAATAAAACTTATGTGCATCCAAAACATTCCATGACTATGGAGCACTTAGTTAATACGTCACCCTATTACTATAACAGAGAGACAAATCACATCACATCACTACGTCTAAAGTTACTACTAAAATTTGAGATAATAGAATATTTTTTGCTCCTTGCTACTTTTTAGTACCACAAATAGGATCCATGAAATACTGACAATACTCAGAAACTGCTTAAGTAAGACCGTAGCTAAACAATGCTTTTTCAAGTCTCAGATGTTGAATGTCACTTAGATGGAAAGGAAATAAACGTAGAACAATGCTATAGAGAATTGACAAAGTTCCAATGGTGGAAAATTATTGTAATGATAGTTTGTATGTACAGTGTTACATAGACCAGCCCCCATATTATCTATCAAGTGGACGTTGACAACATTGGAAAATGACAGGCACTATACAGTACATTGCTGCTTTGACGTAACATGGTTCTTACCGGTGATTACCTAGATAGATAATATGAGGGCTGCTCTGATACTCTTTACGAGTTCACTTCCAGATTGCTTTCTGATATGAGGATGAGTGGTAACTTAAGTTTTAATTAACGTTATCTTTGGCAGTACCAAAAGATCATTAAAATACATTACCTTTCTTATAGGACGAAATACTTGAGGAGATTCAATCAGTGGTCTACCTCTGCCTTTTCCTGTTGACCAAGAAATCAAATGTTTCATTTTTCAGAGTCTTTGTATATTACAAAGGTAAGTTGTTTTAAAATAATGTCTTTACTAAAAATATTTTAATTAATTGGTAAAAGTAACAGAAAATCTTAATAGCGGAAACTAATAATTTTGCATAAAGCCTTGGTCCAGGCTCTAACTAAAGGAATGAACAAAATGTAATTGTTATATTAGATTAAAGAGGGACAAACAGGAGCATAGCAATGATCATATGGTTGGAATAATTAGGTTAAAGGGTGAAAATGTCACATACTCTAATTAGGGTTGTTGTATTAATTCTGTGAACAACACACAGCACTATCCAGCCCCATGGTAAGCAACTAAGCTTGTGTTATATGGTGACTGGACAATGAATATACTACTTTTATTTCTTTCGTAAATACATACATATAATACATAGAAAGACACCCAGAACAGATACACATATAAATATTGAAGCATAAATGTTTGCAACCTGCGGAAATCGATCCTGCAACCTTCGCATTACAATCAGGCATTTGCTCGACGCGCCACAGAGGCCGACAAACCTAATACACCATACTGGGCATCTTAATATGGTTCTGTCTCATTTAGACTGCATCAAATACCTAGGTTATTTATTGTGGTAAGCCCAAAATAATAAGATTCATGAGTATCTAACCATGTCAACAATTTAAAAGATTAGCTGATGCAAAGCCTTGCATGCCAGGCAACTTGCAAATCACCTCAAACCACCTGCCGTTGAGCTACAAAGATACACTAATCAAGTAAGACGAGGCAGTGGTCAGATCCTTGAAGATAAAACTTTATTATCACACATCAGCATTTAGTCCAAAGAATATATCAGCTAGTTATACCTTTTTTATTAGAAGCTGGAGTCTTCTTAGGGTCTCCAAAAATGCCTGCATAACTTTCTTTTTTTGTTTCTTGGAATTCATCTCTGGTTAATATCTCAATATCACCACCAACTGCTGTCTCCGCTCTGATCACATCTTCGGGAAATTTTTCCATGTGACCATGTTTTGTTCTGTACATATCTAGAACATAATATATTTGATAGTTTAATTTCAATTTATATATTTATATCAATCACCATGTTGTCTTGTGAGCCACGTAGTGTTCAAAATACTTAAAGCTTTATGACTGAAACTGTTTCACAAGTAGTTTTCTTTAATTATGTATACTTTATGGCTGATTTTCATTCTACGGATAAAAGATATTTATCGAATAAGTTCGAACACATCCACATTTAACAGCCAACACATTTAACCCATCCAAATTTTGATTCTTTTGACGTTCTTTATTCGGGGGTGTTACATTTTATATGTCAGACTTCTCTATCTAGCTAGGGATTTGAAATATCAGCCCAATGGGATTAAAATTTACATTTGATGCTTAGAATTACACTTTGTAACCAAATTTAAGACAAGCACAATGTTTTGCATCACTCAAAAAACAACCTAATTATATGAAGTTATGGTCCCGTTAATAACAGTGGTCTTACTACTTTGCCAACCCTGAGAGACATTAAACGGGAATATTGCGCATATGGGAAGAAGATGATTCATTCACTGACCACAAATAAAATTATTACCTAATCTCAGGTATGACCTAAGACTTTATATTACAAAATTAATAACTTTACAAAAGATACTCACAAAGCCCTTTATTAATAAATTCATTTTTCCGACTGCAGTTATATTTGTAGATAGAATTTATATTCTTCACATATTCACTGAAAAATAAACAAAATATTTATATTTATTTTAACTACTACACCACAAACAATTCAAACAAAATGGTTACCGATGTCCGATAAACAATTACAAATTCATTTGAACTCGACAGAAATTACATAAGCAGTAGATGAAACAAAGAAAACAAAACTCGAGAGACTTGAATATCAATAATTCAGTATGCATCTGATTATGTGTTTCTTTTAGAGTTGTGATGAAGTTTTGTAACGCAAGGAGCCCTACACAGCTGGATGATAATCAGATCACTGTCAATAGATTTATTTATCATTGATGAAAACATTGTGTACATGAGGCCTAAGTTTTCAAGTTATATCAGGGGTACAATCAGTTTTAGAGGTAGGGTTGTTAAGTACTCAGCAATAACACCTGAAACATCATGAGGACCTTCAATGGAAGCTAAATGTACATGAGTTAGGAATGGCAAGCAGAGAAATGCTACATTTTGTGAACTTACTATGTATCCTCCTGAAAGAACTTGACAACGGCTATCGGGGGCTTCTTGAATGACGGCAGGACATCTGGTGGAAGCTTGTCCGGAGCCACCACCTCGCCGGGCCACCAGCATGACCCCAGCTTGACCCACACCACATCCCCGTCCAAATAATTTATTTCAGTCTGCTCACACATCACCACTATCTATTCAGACAAAATGCACGACCATATTTTGCCCAGAAGTCACAGTGCGAATGCCGAGTCCACAAGCTAACGTGACATTTTCACTGTCACAACTAATGCATTTAGTTTTTCTATACTTTCATATCTTCCACAGTTTTGTTAGACGATTTATAAAGGTAATTTGTCCAAATAATTGTCAAAACAATAGCAAAATAATAGTTGTAAATATCACCGACTGCGTACAATCTATCAGTATAACTTTTTTGGTGGCAGCATTGAATTCTGTGAATCCAAAACTAAGGACCGTAATACCTAAAATAGACGTTGTAAATTACAAAAACTTATTTACATTTGTAAATCAAATATTTAGTTGAATTAATTTAACTTATTTTCAAAGTTAGGAATAATAAAAACCGCACTTGACTGCACGAAAAGAACTAAAATGGTCGGCGTCAGCAACTACCAACTTGAAGAAATCAATTTTAGTGTTACCATACTTAAAATATACCTATCATAGACATTTTTCTTTGGCCGGCCAAAACTTTTATCCGAAATACTTACCGGAAATGCGTATCCTCTTCGCCAAAAGGCGCGAAATGAAAAGCTTTTTCACTCTTGATGGAAAATGAGGGGTGGTTAATTATAATCTCTTCTATGAAAAATATTTGCACTGGAAAGCTAGGTAGCCACATTACAGTTAAGTACAAAATAAATGAAATTCTAAAAAATTCGTCACTAACTAAACTACAGACAAATAAATGGTTTTTAATCGACTTCAAAAAAAGAATAGTTTCACTGACAAACATGTTACATCGTCGTCTTCGTAAAAAATTACTGTACTATTTCTATGGGTTCACCATTCGGTTTTGGTCAATGAGTCTATTAAAGTTATAGAGACGCCATTGCAGAACAAATCATTATTGAAAAGCGGCACAAATTGTATGCTATACAACCTCATTATTTATATTCATTCACATAATTTAAAGAAGAAATAGACGAAACTATTGTTATCTCTTTTTAAAACATAAAGACTCAATGCTACTTGCATGACGTAAGAAAGAGATGTCATAATATTATTATGACATCTCATAGCGGTTAGGAGAGAATGATAAAACGTCAAAGTCAAAATCTTCGTTGAGTTTTTGGAAAAAAAACTTTTTCAAAAAATAAACTAAAATAAATAAATACAGCTTTACTTACGTATGAAATTAAATATTTTTGCCAGTTTTTGGAGTATAATTCGTGCATCGCCTAAATACGCACGAAGGCATTGTTGTCTGTGAATAATGTTGTGAAAGTGAACTAAATGTACTGTGTGTCAACAAGCGGGTGATCGTGACGTGAGCTGGGATGGAACTAAGACTTCTCTGGCTAGATAGCTTGCATTTGTGTAGCCAAGAAATTTGCCCTATTACGTATCTAGAAGTTTTTACATATCTCTGGTTTTGGTAATGATTTTTTTTAATCAACCTATTTAATCCTATACTGCAGTGCACAGGCATAAGTAGTTTGCTTTCAAGCTTTTCGGGTTTGTCAATCAAAAGTCATAAGGAGCTCATTGGCCTAGCTCTGCACCTGCGAATCAGTGATCACGAATGGTCGTGTGGGTCACAGAGTACATTATATGTGGGTAAGCAAGGCTTGGCGCGGTCATTACTTGGATGGGTGACCGAAAATTTGTGTGACCAAAAATCATTTTCTCGAGCTCCTCCGTGCTTCGGAAGGCACGTTAAGCAGTTGGTCCCGGTTGTTATCTCTGACAGCAGGCGTACACGAGAAGAAGAAGCGAAGAAGAATTAAAAGGTAAATAATATAATTATAAAAACCTGGTGGTTATATTAAAAAACATATAATGTATGACTGTGCCCCGCGGTTTCACTCGAGGAAAATCCTTTCCCGTGAGAATATCGGGTTAAATAAGTATGTGCTGTCTTGCCCTAAAGCTCCTCGTTTAATACGTAGGTACCTAAATAACACACAATAGTACGTACCTACCTAGGTATTCATTAAAGTTTACCTTATCATTATCACCCTATCACCCTCATCATTTACCCTACCAATTAGCCTATCTTACCTTAACCCGAAATAATTACTAATTTAAAGAATAGGATGGACAGGGCTACCTTCACAGAGAAGGATAGGTACGAGTACGTCTGTACCTGCAAGAAAGGTGCCTATATTCAGAGATATGTAAAAACTTCCTATATTCATGCTTTTTGTATCTCTGAGTACAATATCAACAATATATTATTATTATAGTATGCTTTTAAATTAAGTAAGTATGTAGGTACCTACATGTCAAAAATCAAAAAGTCACAAAAGAAAAAGTAAAACTTAAAACTAAAACATAATATTATTTGAGTTTTGATACGAGTAGGTATAATATGATATTATTATTTTGTAAGTAATTACTAATACTTAATTTTAGTAAACATGATAAACCGTAAAAACAAAGAAAGATATATTAGATAGGTATATATTGGTGTATAGGTAGGTACCTTGTTAGGTGATTACAAATTATGTTCTATACTCAGTCGGGCGGGGCATTGCCACGCGACTGTGGGAAACACTCAACAAAATTTCCTATTAAGTCCTTTAAGGAGCCCTCTTATTCATTAAATCACTTCACAAAGAGGGGAGATATGACATTCCTTCCTATCCCGCTAACACAATGATTGTGGTTCGTCACCGGTCAGTCGCTCCCTAATCGCTGAACGGACCTAACCCGAATTTTAAAACTTAATAGTGCTCTTTGGAACCATGTGGGTATGTAACTTTAACATTTTATTTATTTGTTGAATACTCCGTGATAGAATTAAGATTTTCAGGTGAACGTGAACGTGAATTATTGACTTATAGAAAGGGTCGCGTGATTAAGTGCTCCAGTTCGATCAGTCCAGTTTAAATATACAGAAAGTTCAAGTGTTTATCTCCACCACAGATGTTTAAAATTGCTAATATAAAGTTACTAGCTGCGCCCCGCGGTTTCACCCGCGTAAGTGCCGTTCCCGCGGGAATATCGGGATAAAAAGTAGCCTATGTGTTAATCCAGGTCCCCAGCTACCTATATTCCAAGTTTCATCGCAATCGGTTCAGTAGTTTTTGTGTGAAAGAGTAACAACCTCACATACATACATACTTACATACAAACTTTCGCGTTTATAATATTAGTAAGACTAGTAAGATGTTTTGTATTTAAGAATGGAATGTGATGTCTGGGAGTTGCAGAATTATAAACCTACCCTAATATTTTAAGTTCTGCTTTAATTGAAAACAATCTCGTTTATTGACTTCTTTTAATCTCCGACTCTCGGAATCGACTTTTGAACCTGGGAATGTAAAATCTCGTGTTAAAGAAATATTCTTTACCTACTTACGTACAAATATCTAATTTCAAGGATTCTTATTGCTCAACATATTTTATTTTTAATAACTACTACTATTGAACCTTATTTTTTTGAATGAAAACTGTTTTTAATCTAACTCTAAAATCTAAAATTCCGCCACCGCCATCGATAGCGGGCTGATTTAAAGTTTAAATTTGATTGTTCCATAATAAATCCTAATTATTTCGTAGACGATCCTGTTTATAACAGTCGCGTGCGCATACCTAACATGTCCAACGGAATCTGCGCCACCTATGACGGATGCCCAGCTAGAGCAGACCCTCACTGACAGGAACACAATGCAGAGACATTTGAGATGTGCTTTGGCAGAAGGACCCTGTGATCCTGTGGGCAGAAGGCTTAGAAGTAAGTTACACAATTCTATAGTGTCTATATAACTATAGTGTCTTTTTTAACGTAAGAAAATGAAGCTGAGAACTTTATTAATCGGAGATAAGGTATATAATGTCCATTTATGTCGTCCGTCACCGTGAGGCGTGGTCGGAAGTAAGGGTTTGATATCCATATTATGAAAAGTTTTTTTAAAACATGGTAAAATTATTTTCTGCATCTAACTAAATTATCGATTGTTAACATCGAAAATGTGATAAGACAAAATATCGATATTTTGAGGTAAACTTTTGTTTTCACAAAATGTGACTCATTCAAGTATAACTGGAATATTTTAAAATCACATAAATGGATATTTATAGCAATCTTTAAGAAATTATTTTGATTAATGGTTATTTCCTATTCTGTGACTATACCATAGTATCTTTGCCTTGTGTTCCCTTTGGTCTCTGTATATATCTCTTATTATCACTCAAACGATGATCCCAGTTGCACATCTTTCGGAAACCCGAGGTTGCTTTCCTGCTCTTACGTCTCCATTTCTCCAGTATCTCGTGAATCCCATCCAGGCACGAGCTTCTGCATTCCGTATACCTACAATAAACGCGGGGTTGATATGTGTTTAAATACCCAATTACACGCATATCACCCTTTACAACGTCAAGCTAGCACTTCTTGGATTTTCCCAATTTGCCCTGGCCGGGCGGAAGCATCATTGGGGCTTCCGCAGGGCGCGACCTGCATTTTGGGGTCACAGTTGACACCAGTTACCTCACGCTACTTGGCCCAAGTCACCGAAATGCGAGACTTGATGTCGAAATCGATCTCAATCTCTCTCTAACAAGGATCCTATTCAATGTCCGTTCTTGATATAGGTACATTGTATTGTTTACCAACTTATTATGTTTCTTTTCAGCGCTAGCACCATTAGTGCTTCGTGGAGCTTGTCCTCAATGTTCACCACAAGAAGCTCGACACATTAGACGAACCCTGGCATACGTTCAGCGAAACTACCCTTGGGAGTGGGCCAAAATTGTTCGCCAATACGGTTGATCAAATTAAGTTAAATTAATATTTAATTACACAATGATAGAATTAGTAGGGCCCTATTTATTTTTTGTTAAACTACGCTCAAACTAGGTTGTTTACATAAAGTTGTTGACATTCTGACTAACTATCCTAATTAACCCTAATGGACAAAGTTAACTAAATTCGCTGGTCTATCTAATTAATGTATAACTTAACTGACTTAATTATTGTTAATTTACAGTTGTTTGCAAATATTATGCTTATTGTCCTTATCAGGCTTATCACAAAATATTCAATTAGCTAACACCTATCCTATCAAGTAAAAACTAAATAATGCTTGTCTAGTGCATATTGTTTATTATTTATTTAAACCTAATTTACTGATACTATTTTTTTACGAATTTAAAAATATAACTCGATGTTAATCATAAGGTTTGTTAAAAAAAGGGAACTTAATAAAACTGCCAAATACATACAAAATGTTTTTATTGTATCTAATTAAGAAATCCTAACATTGCGGTTATGCGACTTCATTAAGACTGACACATTTTATCAACACCTTTATGCATGGTTATTGAAAGTGAAAATAATAGAAAAAGGATATAGTTAATAATAATATTATTACGATAATGAACAATGTCAGATTAATTAATATTTTAATTCTCATGTACTAGTCGTTCACGTAACTGTCTTTAAGAGTACCTAGGTACATACGATGATGGCGGCACATAAAAAGGGGGGGCTGTGTGTTAAGTAAGAGGTTACGGCAACTTAACTTGTTTCAAGCACTCTCAACTGAGACGCACGCTGCAACGCTTCACTGGCGTTGAAATAAAAAACACAGCATTGTAACACTTCGAATTCGTTAACAAAACTCAGTTCGGATTGACTGAGACATTGTGAAAGTAAAACTGAACATCGACCTTATTAAAATGCAGGTGAGTGTATAATATTTTTATATTCCTCGTTAAACGATTTGACTTCTAAAGCTTTCAATAGTTTTAAAACGTAGACTGTTGAACTCACGAAGGACAGTTGGTTTCTTGTTTTCGCACACTTTTACATTACGAGGAAAACGTTTATTTTAACATTTAATGTTAATATTTAACTGCAGTCAATACTTGTATGAACCTAAATGATTGGTGATCAAATCAGGTATTTACGTAAGTTGTAAAATGTAAAAAACAGTATTATAAAAACATAACAACTGTAGCAAATTTTGAAGTTATTTCTATAAAGTGCTCATATTCGCATTAAAGACATCATTAGAAAGACACGTTATATTTCGCAAGATCTAGATCTCATTACCACACCACGAGTTGTCACCAGAACCACCGACCTAGATTTCACTATATTTTCCTTAAATACTGAACGAAACATAAATCCCAAATATTTTACGAAATAAATAAAATGTTACGTGTTAGTTTTACGGTCTTATGCAATTGACGTCGTTAGTAAAGGCTTCTGAAACAACTTTACATTTAAATCTAAAGCACTTCCGATTTGCGTAACAAGTTTAGCTTGAATTCGGAACGATATCTTACCTAAACGTGCCTAAACATAATAATATCATTTGTTACAGAATAATAGTTACTGAAGTAATGTTTACGTTAAATTAAAAAAAGAATCTACTTGACGAATTACCGACCGAGAATTCTTGGCAAAGGAAATTTAAAAAGACAGTGTTCTGCGTATTTTTTTTTAACTTAAAATACATACAGTCCCTCCATACATAGTATGTAAGTATGTTTAACATACAAGTATGCATTTCATTTGCTGACAAAAAAAATTAACGCAAAAATAACTCAATGAACAGATTAAATAAGATGAATTTAACCATAAAAATAATAAAAAAACATTGCACTGGAACTACCCTTAAGGTGCAAATATATTAACTCATACATCTAACTTTGTCGGTATTTGCTAAGCATCTAATTTTGCCAACCAAAGCACTTCCTTCCTAAAATAAACAAACACGAACATTTTATTATCGTTTATTTATCTACTTCTACTTATCAAACCAGTTTTGAATTAAAATTAGTAGGTATGTAGGTATATAGAATGTTAAAGTTGTATGATTAAAACAACCTTTAAGTTTTATTGCTAAAAATAATTTAAAACGGGATAAATATAGTATTAGGACTGTGATTTAAACATTTACTACTTACATCACTTTGTAATGATTAATGTTTTTGGTTTGTTTATTTAATAATAATGGCTTGTTTCAAAAGGTTACAAATCTCCAATCCAAAAAAAAATTAAAAAGCTACTATAATTATAATTAGGGGCAGTCATGGTATGGTATAAGTACTTCCTAATGTCCTAAATGTGGTTTGCAATCAGACCTACTGCAAATACATATACATTATCAAAACTCATAGCATAAAATCAATGAGGAACATATTAGAAAATAATATCGTAATGCAGTCTCTGCCTTCGTTAACTGACACATGGTCATAGTGTTTTATATTTTATTCGGTAAACCATTGACGATTACGCACGCATTTAATTTCTAAGCACGTTTAACAGCTATTGTGGGATGTCGTTGTTTGTATTCGGTACATTGAGGTTCAATAGCATAAAAAGTGATTATTCATACTTTACAATGTCTTTGGATATCCTTGCCAAATAACCTTTATCTATAATCCAGAGCATGTGTTGTACATATTTCTAATAATGTTTATATTTTTCACATAGGTCAGTCATTCAAATAATGAACGACCGAACCATGCTTTGCATAACCTGCACGATTATACAAAATCAGCGGGCGCAGCTATATCGATGAGCTCCTTGATTTGGTAATTTGGAATAATCAGATATTTTTAAATCGGGATTCAATTAAATCCACCTATGTCCATGACTGTACGAAGGTATGACCTATTGTGTGTCACCGCATGCGTGAGCCTAGTCTTCTCGTTGATAATTCAATGCTGATGCTATGAGTACTTGCATAATATCAGTACAATCCTTATGCAATAATACTATTTGGCCGCAGAATGTGAGATTTTCACAACCTTGACTTGCTTTGACTTTTGTATTATCATTTCTGCTATCTATACCATTGTTTTATGTAAATGAATTTAAATATCGTTACATTTTTTAACTGTTAGTATGAAATATAGCTGGCATAAGATTCCAAGTATGCTATCTTTTGTTCAAATAAATCAGATACCATAAATATGAAGGTAAAAACGTGTGGGTACGTTATTATTTTGACACTAGTCATGGTTCCTAGTTTACAAGCTTCCTTATAAGCCTATAGTGTTGAAGCGTAATAATAACGCTGTTGCATCATTATAATAGCTAGGTAGAATAAAAAGACAGTAGCATCAACTGTAATAATACGGTGTCGTAGGTCTTCAAGGACTTTGTTTCAATGATTATTATGTCATATTAGTAACTCGATACTTCAGTAGGTAAAGTAAACCTTTAGGTTTCTTTAGTCCATGGGTTACAATGATTAAAAAACCTACACGTTTCTCTTTGATTTTAAAATAAATAATTAAGGTATTAACGTAAGTTAAATTAAAAAAACGACGTTTTCGAAATTCCAAGAACCTGATATTTACCCCGAAAAATGAATTGGAGCCCAGTTCTAAGAATCAATTTAAACAACAGAACAAACGCATTTTGCAATTTCAACCGATATTTGTACTCATTGTTTTCCTCGTCTCATTTGGATAATGCTTATAATGATAGATAATACGTGTAGAAAACTAAAACTTTTAGGTACCTACATTTTTTAAATTATTTAATAGGTACACGAAAATCACCATCCGATTAAGTACAATTTAAAATTACAAAAGTTTTAATAAAATAAATTTTAAATAATATCGATATTTGACTCCTTTCAGATCAGCTTCGCGTTGTTGGTTTGTGGGCTAGTAGCCATCTATGCTGCAGAAATACAACGACCGCAAGTCACAGATACAGCCCTGGAGGATGCCCTCAACGATAAACGTTTCATACAAAGACAAATCAAATGTGCCCTTGGTGAGGCGCCTTGTGACCCGATTGGGAAACGGTTAAAAAGTACGTGAAAATTAAAATTTCTTTTTTCCCTCGTCTTTCCCACTTTTGGCTTCCCTCCCTTGTGTCCACTCTTTCCAGTCTATTGCTAGAAGAGTAGTCTCTATTGTGCCAGTCCAATACATCCCGTCATGTAGGTACTCTAGGTACTTCGAGACGAGAAATTAAAGTTCATATTTCTACGTAGAGGAATAAATTTTATCTTACACAAATGCTGACAAAAATATTTTTTTGTTTGCTTCACGGATTCACGAATGTACGGTGAATACCGCCGTTACCGCCGTTGTACTTCCTACATGATTTTTAAACAAACTTGTTCCGTTTGGTTTTATCGTTAAGTTTATCGCAAATAATTTCATAACATTCAGTGAACGAGGCTGGGTGACTTTTGTGTTGAAGAAAAAGCATTTAGGAAATTACATTTAGCTCGTTACAAATATGCGTCGCTGTATTTTATTTTTTTACTTACAGCCTTAGCCCCCTTAGTACTACGAGGTGCCTGCCCGCAATGCTCATCGCAAGAAACCAAACAGATCCAGAAAACTTTGTCTTATGTGCAAAGAAACTACCCACAACAGTGGGCTAAAATTGTGCGTCAATACTCTGGGTAAACTAGTAGCTATTAAATTAATTTTAAGTATGAAAATAATTAAGTTTACTCGTTACTGAACTTATACTCAACTTCAGCTACAAAATGGGGAGCTAAAGAACCAAAAGAATAAATTATTTATTTCTGTATAGATCGTAGTAAGTGTGTGATTCAATAAACCTACTTTATTAAAAGAATTCTATCAGAATTATTGTTTTCGTTTTTACCTTGTTACTAATTAGCAGTATACAACATGATGACCGCTACATTACCTATGTAGCGTTTCAATAGTTTTACCTTCATAGTAAAAGAGTCAAAGATTATGAACTTACATTTTGACCTTCTGAAAAATCAAATTTTTGAGATAAACCATTTTACACAAGAGGTACCGATAAAAGGACGCGGGACAAGAAATAAAAATATGATTTAACAAAAAAGGATATCATATTTTGAAACCACCTTTCTTCAGATAGTCGATGGCACTCTATCTAAGTTATGCTAATTTGTCCTTTTAGAAGTCAGTTTTTTTTTTATCATGCTTATTTCATGTTTGATTGCCACTTAGAGCAATGTAACACTATTAAGTATAAACTTTTTAAATTCACACGATTTGTTAACATAGTTACATTTTACCGAGTTTTACTAGCGTATTATTATTTATTTTCTTACCTCGACGTTTCGATCATATTAGAACTTACAATGTTACAAGTTACAATGATCTTGGTCGCGAGGGGACAATTATTTTTGTTTGTCGATCTTGTTATTGCTAACCGACTTAAAAAATAAGGAGATTCTCAATTCGTCGCGTATATTTTTTTATGTTTTATTTTTAACATGATCGAAACGTCGGAGATAAGAAAATGAATAATACGCGATTAAGACTCGGTAAAATGTAACTTTAATACTCGTAGTAGGTATATAAATGATACAAAATTATCAAAATTGTAACCGTAAGTAACTTTAATCATTGAGAAGTTTTCTGATGATAAGGTGGCGGCTGAAATTTCTATTAGACCAACATTTACAAAAAAATATACAATCGCGATGGGATGGCGGGCGTGGCGGGCGGAGAAATCTATCATGAAGCAAAAAAAACAACTTCAGTCAGTCACTTAAAATAGAAGGTAGGTACTTACCTACCTAAGTAAGTATTTGGAACTATACGTTCCATGTAGTAGGAATACCCGCTCACTAACGCTATAGGTAGATAACATTTGTTTTCAATTCCATTACGTCCACAGCTTAGCTGTACTTTTAAAAATAATAGAAAACTAATTTTGCAGATTCGACAAACCATTGTTTTTTTTTTCGTGATTTCTAAAATTCCCGCTAACATTCATTTTTTGAAATAAAAAGGAAAGATGGTAATTTCTCTACCGGAACCATAGACCATGTTTGGGTTAATAGACAATGTTACCTGGAATTGAAAAAATTGGAATCGGCCAATGCATTGGCCAATTCCAATTTTTTGCTGTGGCAAGTGTCATTCAAGTAGTCTGAGAAGAAATAATGCATTACAGCACTAGATGGCAGCACCGATGTAGTGACTGGAAGGGAGTAGAAGGGTGCGGAATAAGGAAGCGGGGTGGAGGGCCAAAAAGAAAAAGTTCCTCATTGGTGCCATTGTTTCCATTTTTGAGACATCTTGATAAAAGTTACATATTTTTCTTTTAATGACTTATATTATCTACAAAGTACCGCAAACTTAAATACTAAATTCCTACCGACTTATTGTGTCTAATTTGCCTGGCTGTTCATAGAAGAAATCAACATTTTTTAATTAGGATACTTGACAGCTGTTAATCAAGTAATTAGTGATGTCAGTGTTTGTTTACTAAAATTGATGTTATCTTCGGAGCTGTTTATGAACTGTAGTTTGTGTTATAAACGGTGATTATCATGGAATCGAAAGGACAGTCATCGTGTAGAGGACAAGAAGATGGCGACGGATCCGAGCGCCCACTGAAAAAGGCCCGATTTGCTTGGCAAGTCAAAGGAAAACACCATCCTAAAAGTGTAACAACCCCGGCGATTAGGAGTTCATCTGGAGAAGTAAAGGACACTGCTTCCACCTCTATTGTGAGGGAACATAAAGGCACCAAAACTAACAGCTGTCACAGTAGAAATAGTGTCTCTCAGGGTTATGTAAAGAATGACGACAACAACACTAATATGGCACAAGAGAATTCATCAATCATTATTTCCAGTATCTCCAGAAGTCAGAACTACTCATACGATAGAAGCTTAGACGTCAGAAATACCTGTACAATAAATCCATTTAGAATTGCCTCACGAAGTTTATCATATATTGAGAATTCTTTAGAAGACCAGTACTTATTGCAATGGCAAACACAACAGGTAATTGTGGAGCTTGATTACTTTTCTTTTAAAATTTCTTACTTATTTATTACTCTTCTACCCTTATTTACAAAGCTATGTCATGACTGGCTGTCTAAACCACTGGTCACACAGCTAAAAACCACAACTGATTAACTAGTTTATGAGTAAAGGTATAACAAAGTAACTATTTAGTAAATTTAAAATAGAATACTTAGACAAACTTTTATTAGCTTAAAACACAAGACAATAAAAGACAGAGAAATAAAAACAGTAAGAGTAAAGTTTGCTAAGTACTAAGAGGAAATTAGCCATAAAGTTGCTATGTGTACAGGACATACACACTTAAGTGTGAGCTGACCGTACCTGTAATGGGACGTGTAGTGAGTTCTGTATCATAATACTACCACTACAAGATAAAACTCACTGGACCCTGGAGTCTTCAAGTCTCAAAGGTTGTAGGTTAATAGTTTCTTATAGGTTTCTTCTAGGCAAGCTACATTCGCAAGGTAAATTACAGGTAATATTAGTAAAAACTGTATCATTTTCAGATGGTAGCATGCTGCATAGACAACACAATAAACCATATGACAGACAGACGGATACAAGCACCTTCAAGCACAGGGGCGAGTCTCCGAGCCTTGAACATGGCACAATTCTTAAACCATTTACCAGGTGACAATACTATCGAAAACGAAGGTATATTAATGGCAATATCTGCCCATGGGTTACGAAATAACACAAGCATAAGCAACTGTGATGACAGTGATGATTCTGATGAAATCGAAGACATTCCAATATTTCCATCTGTCTATCAAGAACCTGTGACAAACCAAGTACCAACAACAAACCCAGAGCCGCCCACTGAAGATAATGATGATGTAGGTTTCTTCGATGATATGTCAGGAAGTCCCGAAGATGACAGCCATTTCCAATTCATGAATGCAGCTGTACAATTTGCTATCAGTAGCAAAGGTTTGACTGCGTCAGGGACTTAGATTCTTTATAGAAAACTTGGATTTAAATATCAAAGTGGTTGGTACACCATCGGATTTAAATTATGTTGTGCACAAATATTTTCCACTGTGAGTGTTGATAGAAAAAGGAAGCCTGCAAAACAGATGGTGTAACTACCACTTTAAGTATAAGCACAAAGTTAGAGTAAACCCTTACAATAAACCATGGTTAAGGGCTAAATAGTTAAAAAAATTAAGCAGGATTTACATTATGAAACTGGTAGAATGCAATTTATAGCCATTTCACAAAAAAATAGCATAGACACAGTAACTGCTGCAAGACTGCTTTTTGAAATTGACTCTAGTACATGCCACTACGACGAACAAATAAGCTTGCCACTAGTTTTTAATAGTGTAAATTGGGCTTTATTGTTGTCATCAATGACTTAACATAAATCGATTCTTATCCCTTAATCATTTTTTATAAGTTATGAAGCAGTAACGTTTAGAAATTTATGTCTCATCAAAAAAAATCAAAACACTTCCAGATAGGTATATGTACTTTTTTGTGTACTGTTGAACAGATATTATTTTTTCTTGTAAAGGGTTTTTTTCAGTTTCAATTCCTTATTTACAATTTAATTTATAGCTAAATAGGTACTTATCTGATTCATTTTGTTTTGTAAGAATGTCTTTGCAATACCTACAAGCAATTTTTTTACTATAATACTTAATTTTAAGTTGAAAAAACAATTAAGAAATATGTAAAATATCTTATAAATGTTGAATTTATACATAAATGTAAATTAAAAATATGTATTGCATCAGTTACATGAAAGTTTAACTAAAATGTAAACCTATTTTAGTTAAACTTTTCTGTCACTGACGTTTACTAAACCGGGAATAAATATACATATAAGCAGGTATGAGGGTATGTGTTATATAAAAAAATATCCATAGGTAACCGTTTTGAGATCCACCTTTTTTGAAGTCAGTTAAAAAAAAAAGTCCAAAAGAGCCACAACCACAACACACTAATATTTCAGGAAATGTTGAATTAAATCTGCATTGGAAAGAACATTCAATTTGCTCAATATGCTTGCCATAAGCATACCACAATACCATACCAAAATCGCAAATAAATGCTAACCACATTACTATATGCCTGCTGTGAAAAATTACTGCCTCTGAACATGGTACAAACGTTTCAAAGTATTGAAACATATCCAGGTTTTTATAAACAGCATTTAAAATGGGAAATTGAAAATTGTTTTTTTTGTATAGAGGTGGTGGAGTAGATAGGTATAGAGGTTAGCTGTTGGAAAAAAAATACGGCGATGCGATTCCTATTAGCGCTCAATGCGATTTCATTTTAACATCATTACAATAGCGTTGTCGTCGATTGCGATTCAATTTCAACAACTGATCTGCAATCAAAACTTTATTTTTGGTTTTCCATACCTTTTAGAGTCAATGAAGTTTTCATTTCAGTTCAGTTGCAAGTTAGGTGCAATTGTAATGATATTGAAATCAAATTTAGGCATATCTAATACGGGAATTGGGGCTTTGTTAGGTCAGCGCCTAATGGTTCGCTGGCAGATATTGGTTCAGCAGCCGTATTATCTATTTCGTTGATAACTGAGTGTGGTAAGCTATGCCGGAATACATCGCTGCTTTGACGTAAGGTGGTTATCACCAGTGATTACCTTAAAGCACTAATGTACTGTATAATGACTACCAAAACTAAATTAACAACGAGATAGGTAATACTGGGCCTGTACCCTAACCAATAGTTTGTAATGCGAGTGTACTTTTTACGTTACGATATCAGCCCCCCGTTACCGCGTAACTCCCGTAGAGTTCAACTCCAGACGTATATTTGGGAATACGATACTTTCGTTGGAAAAAGCTGGAACCGCGCTAGGAGCGAGCAGAAATTATCTATGGCTTTAACGTAGATAATTTCTGCTTGCGCGGTAGGTTTTTCTAACCCCGTTATCGAAAGTATCGTATTCCCAAATCGACGTCGCGAGATGAACTCGACGGAAGTTACGCGCGGTACCGATGCGTACTTTTCTATACAACGAGCAAAACTTCTATGCACCCCTTAATATTATCCCCTTTTTTTGTATAATTCCTTAATTCCCGCATAGAAAATCAAGCCTTAGCGTTATCCTTTTATATTTTAGTAAAGAAAAACGTGTTTTGTTTTTTGAAATTACATTTAAAAAAAAAAACAGAATCAGATGATGTTAAGGGGTGGAAGGACTTTTTCTTTTTGTATGCAGTCACGTGACCAACTAAAACGTTACGTTGCCTATATTAATTACTACTTACCTATCAACTCATGGTAGGGATACCCAAACATTAGTTTATACTTCTGATTGTTTGATTATTTATGACATCAGTTACTATAAGATACCATAAAACTACCTATGTATACTTACTAATCAATATATAGTTATTATATCTACCTATACATATTGAGTGTATGCCATAAGTATATAAATAAAGTCATTTAATACTCATTTTGTTTAATATTTCACCTAAATAGACGTGGTGAGTCCTAGGTCATGTCGGTTTTCTCACGATGTTTTCCTTCACCGTAAGTAAGAGCGATGTTATTAGTGAACATCACTTTTTCTTAAAGAATTAATTTTGACAATATGGCGTCTGGTTGTGACAAAAGTTAATTTGGATTACTGTCATGTCTTTAACCACACTCGCCAGATTAAGACGAATCGATTGACGTAAGAATCATCAAAATCGGTCCACGCGTTTGGCCTCTAGAACGCCACATAGAAACATCCATACATAGACCGATAAACATATTACCCTCCTTTGCGTCGCGCAGTCGGGTAAAAATACATTGGTGCGCGGTCTGGATTCGAAGCCACGACCCTGGGGATGAAAGTCGGGGTATATCTACCACTTGACTTACACTGCTCCGCGCAACTAGCGTACCGCGCTCGTTTCTACTACACTGAACTCAAATAATAATATATACCAATGGAAATGGGATTCTTTGTAAAATGACCTTTTATTGTTGTGCCGATTTGATTTGGGCCATCGTGGCGCTCTGTTGTCTATGGACTTATAAATTATCAATATTGGTTCCGTGGACGGTAACTATCACCTTTCAACACACCAAGATGCGCAACAGCGCCAAGATGGTGCAAATCAAATCGGCACAAGAATCAGTGATGTAAAACCTATTTATACAAGATGTAACGGGTAAGTTCTTTTAATCCGAAAGGGGGTTGTTCTAGACGTCTAGGCGAACACCTTTTGTTCTACGACTTTCGGACGTTGTTTTTTGAAAATTTTAAGTTTATGTTTCACTGAAAAAACAGCTGTTTTTGATAATAAAGGTAATTGAAGGTTTGATTGTAGTAGACCAAACTAAATGAATGGACAACATAAGGTCAATAACCTCGAACTCTAAGAAACAGCTGATCTTCAAGTAAACTTTACACTTAAAATTTTCGAAAAGTACTTCGAATTTCCAAAAGTCATAGAACAAAAGTTGTTCGCCTAGACGTCTAGAACAACCCCCTTTCGGATTAAAAGAACTTACCCGTTACATCTTGTATAATATTCATATCTATGTTCGACTATGACTATTGTAACACAGCCAAACCCAGTACCTAGCTATTACAGTCACAGTAGCGAGAGTTTACGCAAACTACTGGTACGTCTCAGTGGTACACACGTCTATACGTAAACGTGAATTTGTTTTTTTTTCAACGGAGTCAAAAGTTGAAGTACCGCATTACGTCCGCTGGGCGCTCTGGGTATATTCTGTGTATCATCATTGGCAAGTAACATCTACGTGAGATGATTTAGGTAGCGTCCGTTGGTGATCTAGGTAGAGATAAGCACCTACGTCTGTGTATAATATGTATGTATTTACAAATGAACCACGAGGTAATAAATAAGACCACGAGGGGTATGGTTGGTCGCCATCCTCATCTGGTAAACGTTCCAATTTCGCGTACAAAGCGTCACGCCTCCACCTTTCTTGTACGCACTGCCAATAAGTGGAATTCTCTGCCAGCTTCACTGTTTCCCCAAACCTATAACCTTGGGGTCTTCAAATCCAGAGTGAATAGGTACCTTCTAGGTAAGCATGCTTCATCGTCGACCTCATCCTCGCTTCCCATCAGGTGAGATGAGGTCAAATGCTGGCTTATTACGTATAAAAAAAATAAAAAATAATATCATTAGTTTATCCGTTGTCTAGTCACCGTAACACAAGCTTAGTAGCAGCTTACCATGGGGTTAGATGCCGCTGTGCGTTGGTCACAGAATTTATTTATTTATTTAAAATGAAAAATCTTGCAATTAACTACTACTAAGTAAGGGGTGGTAATAGTTTTTAATAGATGTATGTTAATATTAAAATAAAAATTCTCAATAACAATTTTATTTATTGCTTGTTATTATTCACATAATACAAAATAAACTATGCACAAGTTAAGACCACTGATACAATAATCAAGTTTCCATAAGATTTGAGAATGATCAACTTTTTATCGGAAATGTCGCAGCAAATTGTAGAATCCGCCAAATTACATATTACCTAGTCACATACGAATACCATTTTAATTTTAGATGCAACTATAAACTAATAGAATTTCCGTTTTAGTTGTCCTCAAACATTGAGTAGCGTTTTTGTATTCACCCATGTCTGTGAAAGAACAAATGCCTAAAATGAACCGTATGTTTTGTTTTATCTCGGCATCATACAATTTGTAACGGGTAAGTCCTTTTAATCCGAAAGGAGGTTGTTCTAGACATCTAGGCGAACAACTTTTGTTCTACGACTTTTGAAAATTCATACTTTTTTTTAATATTTTGAGATAATGTTTCACTGAAAAAACAGCTGATTTTGAAAATAAAAATAATTGCAGTTTTGATTGTAAACCATCAAACTAAATAAAAGGACAACATAAGGTCAATGACCTCGAACTCTTAGAAACAGCTGATTTTCAAGTAAACTTTACACCTTAATTTTTCGAAAACTCCCTTTCGGATTAAAAGAACTTACCCGTTACACCTTGTATAGTATGGCGGATTCTACGATTAGTCTATAACTTTAAGATCAAATTACTTTAATCGAAGCAGTCTGTTTACAGATAAAATTAATATTAAAAATCATGGCCGATTACTCTAGACATAGTTCTAACTGTACTGTACACTCAATATTTCGGCATTAAATAATTATTTATAAGTAGATTTATATTTACACAAAATTATTCTATCATTTTTTTCTCATCTGCTAATTTAATTTATATCTAATTAAAATATTTAGGCTTCATATTTTTTGTATGTCCAATTAATTTGAACACATCTATCAAATTACAAGGCAAAATTAGACAGACTGAAGATAAATATATTTAGGAAAAATAGATTTAATTAGATAAAATAATAAGAATATATATAATTAGGGCAGCTCGCATGATGCTTAATACGTTTAAGGTCTTGGAAATTATTAACCAGCTGCTGTGAAAGTGAAACCTTATATTTGAATTAGAGTTCAATTTTCGCTAAACACATTTAAGCACAATTTCAGTTAAATTACTTTTAAAAATTAACTAAGTCATACAATAAAACACGATAAAAATGATGTAGGTATAATGTATAAATATATTTACAAATTTTAATTCAAAATTTTGTCATGGTTGTAAAAATATAAGTAAGCCCAATTACCTAATACGAAAAACGACTTGTAATTTGGATCATTCTGATTTTAACTTACATTTAAATCTGCTGCATTATGTCTTAATAAGTAGGGTTGCAGGCTCATAAATGCAAAATCTTGCGACTGGTGTTTCGAGTCATGATTCTAAGTTTTAGATGATCCACACCACTACACGAGAAGAAGAACTATAATTTATTTAATTATTTTAGTTTTTTTTCTCTAACCACTGATTTTTAGGTCCCATCTGCACAAACCAAAATACTAGAACAAATAATTTATAGTAACTCAAATTTTTCGACTTCCCATACCGTGAAGATTTGGGAAGTCGAAGTGGCGTAATTTAAAGGCAAGTTTATTTCCAATTTCTTCAAGCATTAAACATGTGATTATGATTATAAATCATAATAATTATATGCAAAACATTTTCGATGTTTATTACACAACTTTTCTACGTCCACTAGTTTAAACACATTTGCATCTATCAGCCTATGACCCAGTATAAGTTAAATATTATACTATAATAATCTAATACATAAAGATACATAATATTTCTATGCAAAACAACGCGTTTTTGGCTTACTAATATTATTTATACATAGTTTATATTATTGAAAAATTTATAAACGCTCCAAAACTAGGACCTCAAATTATTTTTTTAAACTATTTTAATGTAAAAATAATACAATATATTTGGATTGCCAAGCGGCATTTCAAAAGAAGCATGGCAGATTATCATATTCATTTCTGTTCTATTTATATTATTTTGATTTTTAATGGAACGTCGACGGTTTCACCCGCATAAGTATCGAATCCTCGGGAATTTCAAATAAAATGTAGGTACTTAGTTATTATGTATGGAAGGAAAGTGGCAAAGACGCAACTTTTCATACTTATTTCGCGTCTATGCGAGACATGATAATTAGGATATTGTATGGATGGTATAGTTATGAATTCCATTGAAACTATGCCTCATACAATTACAGTACCTTTATAATACAAATAGTTATATTAAATTAAGTAGAACATATTAAAATTTAAATAAATAATATAATATTAAAGAAGTATGTGTGTAGGTATTGCATACTTTTAAACACAACCAAAATTCAGTGCGGTAGCATCAGTAAACTAAACTGTATTTTTTTTATATTTCACTGGTAAATCGAGGCATGACTTGCATAAATACTTTATTACGGTTTTTTAGTGATTTCACAGGCTATTGTCAAAAACATCTTTAAGAAATCAAGAAATATCTTGATTATTTAATTCACAATATGAATTTTGTACCAATTTCATATTCATATTTCATTTAGATATCGTATTAAGGTCTTAATGATTTTTGCATTTTTATACAGGATAAAAAAACCATATTATTTTAAAAGAAAATGTCCCATTGTGGTTTTATGCACGTTTAATTCTTAACATTTATTTTAAATTTAAAAGCTTGTTATTACCTTTTCACGATAAACAATTTGGGCGTGAATCAGGACCTAGGCTTTTGCGCGGGTGAAAACGGGAAGCGCCACTTAGTGTATTTTTAATTAAGTATTTTTACATATTAAGTAACTATTAAGACTGGTTTAAGATAATTCGACTTAACTATACTTAATTATGTAACACGCTGTTGCGAGAACATTATATGACGCGCATGAGTATTTCGGAAAATCGGCGTAGTCCAATAATCTCATTAATATTGCTCTGTCAACATTTATACTGCTCTGAACGTTCACCTGAGTGCAATAATTTTTATACCAACTTCATATCGAGTCATTTAGTACAATTTATGTAATATTCTGTAATATCAAAATAATGTTCGCCTATTTCATGTTATCAATATCATACGATTAAATAAAATTAGTACAAAAGAATAGGCTGTTAAGTAAATGACTGATTAAGCGACTTGACTGCAACATAATTATAGCTTGACGGTACGTAAAATTCGTTTTTATTGCAGGTTTTACGCATAATGAATGGGATTGCATTTGACCTTACCTCCCGTGAAAGGAAGCGTGGATGAGATGAGATCACCGACGAAAATATTTTTGTGATAGTTAAGCATTTGAAAATAAATACATAAAATGAAAAAACCCGTTTGCTGAAACGTGAAGGTAAATTAAATTTGAAAAATAAGCCCCAAAGGCGAAAAATGTGGTGTTCGTTAGAAATTAATAAATTATTGAAACAAGCCGACCTCCCAAGTAACACACGCAACTTACTAACTAGACGTCAGCGCACGAAAACCACGCAAACTCACAACCGCACAACCACAAGGAGACAAGTGACAAAATTTATAAGTAATCTCAAATTCTCCTTAAACTATGCACTTAATTTACTTATTTATTTACAACTGTAAACTTATATTACAAATCTAGATTTTTATTATAATTTAAAAAATCTCCAAAAGTTAAAAAAATTGACAAACACATTATCCTTATTCTTAACAAAGCGTATGGATTCATTTATATGTACAAGTACGCAGAAATAACGCGTATGTAATATTACATTAAGCAAAATAGGGCACCAAAATAATAAGTACAACATTTAAATACTAGGGATTTGGGAATTGGTGCGGCCAAAAACTTCAAGGCATTTACTTATTTTTATTTTTAAAACTTTGTTTTAGTCCATCTGTGTTGGTTGTAGTTTCGAATTACGTCCGCTAGAGGCGCCTTTCAACTTTCTATACAAATCTTCGTTTACGCAAACGTTTGCCTATGAAAATCAAAAGGTAAAAAAAACTCGTTTGAAATTGTAGTTTGTTTGATTTAGATGAGAATTATAGTAACTAAAATGTACTTAAGAATATAATGTCAGGTTGTGACATCCCACATATTATAACGTAGAATGCGTGCAAATGGCCTCACTACAAATGATGCCGAAGATCGTATGAAGTAGACCGTAAAAGTTGCTTCCGAAGCTGTTCTGTTTGTGTTCATCGAATTTTAAAGCAAATATAGTAGTAAGTTAGCTAGTAGAAGCAACTTGGAGCACAGTACACAAAATTTTTCACAGAAATAGTCAATCCATCTATACAAATATAATGAAAAGGAAACATTTATTTGTTTAATTTCTTCTATGGTTTTCGCGATTTTGCATAATAAAACACTTTATTTATCCGGTTTTATCGCGTTTTTATTCATTATTTGACCCGAGCTTTCGCCAACTTTACAGTTGGATTTTTCAAGGTTGACTGAGATGTAATTTGTCTATTTTTAACATTCTAAAAAGTTACAGTAAACATAATTATTTGCAATAAAAACGTTCCAGTGTATTCAGACTATAGAGTTATTGTAATAGTTTTCAATTTAAATTAGAATTATTTTTATACCTACCATGGCTTCGGAACGCGCCCTCACATGAGAAGAAGCCACGAAGAAACTCATGGGGGTTCTCTTTTGCTCAGAAAATTAAAAACAATTGATTGTGGTTTGATGTAAAAATTGTTTTTAAATTTCTGAGCAAAAGAGAACCCCCATGAGTTTCTTCGTGGCTTCTTCTCATGTGAGGGCGCGTTCCGAAGCCATGGTAGTTTTTTGAGCAAGTTAGGGATAAAAATAATTACAATTTAAATTGAAAACTATTACAATAACACTATAGTCTGCGTACACTGGAACGTTTTTATTGCAAATAATTATGAGGCGGTAGTTTACTGTAACTTTTTAGAATGTTAAAAATAGACAAATTACATCTCAGTCAACCTTGAAAAATCCAACTGTAAAGTTGGCGAAAGCTCGGGTCAAATAATGAATAAAAACGCGATAAAACCGGATAAATAAAGTGTTTTATTATTTATTTGTTTGTTTGTAACGAATAGGCTTCGAAACTACTGGACCGATTTCAAACATTCTTTTATCAATAGAAAGCTTCATTTTCCAGGAGTAACATAGGCTACTTTTGATATCCCAAAATTCTATGGGAGTCGGGATTTACGGTTGTAATCGCGGGACGCAGCTAGTTTAATACATTTAAGCAAGTTTACTTAATTAATAGGTCACCATTCGAAGGCGGAATTAGACTTAGCAATTATTTACAATATTAACAAGTAAAGCAAAACACAGGCATCAAAAAATCCTTGGACATACTTTTTGTTTTCATCACAAGCTTTTGTGATACCAGGCCATCTTAAGAAATTCAATCAAAATAATCAATTAAATTTAAAATTTAAGTGAAGTAACTACCAACGTAAACCCGTTTACGACGAAGCGAAGGGTAATAATGATTTTGGTAGTCTATGTATGTATTTATATTCTACCGTAGCATTTAGTTACTTTTGGAATTTATTTCATTATTTTCTTTCCTGAATCAGGAAAGAAAATAATGAAGGCCAGAGGTTTTTTTTTATTCATTTGCTGTCCATATTTTCGTATTATTTAATTGTTTTAGATTAATTACTGAAAAAATCCTTCTAAAATTCTAATAAAAAGAAAACTAAACGACAAGGTCAGAATTGCACAGTACAAATATTATGAAGGAAAAAATATCCGATTCGAGTAGTTAACCTTTTTCTTTTTTGTAATTCAGAGTAAAAATGTGTGCTCTACTACATTTTATATGATCCATAGGCGGAATTTTATTCAAAAACGGTTATGGTAGGATACACTCTTAAATTTTATTACTACTTTACGCCAATATAGTAAAAAAGGCGTTATTATTATATCGCTTTGCTCTTTCAAAAAACCATCGTAGAATATTAATAAATAAAATGACAATAATAACAGACTAGACTTTAGGACCGTCTGCAATTTCATCCACAGAGTGAAAGGGGTTTATGGGGTATGTGATAATTTAACCGTATTTGGATAAAAATGTTTTACATTATTCCATGACAGATAAACTTTTTAAATTTACACGATTTGTCATTTTACCGGGACCTAATCGCGTATTATTATTTATTTTCTTACCTCGACGTTTTAACCATGGTCTTGGTTGCGAGGGAATTGAAATAATTTGTAATATGAAATAATGGGCGATTAAGACCCGGTAAAATGTAATTATCCATGATAGAATTTTAAAGATATTACGTTAGTTGAATTAGGTACAGTAATTTATTAATATTTGCTTTATAGTTTTCAAATTAATAATGAGTAGGTATGGCAAGTATTTACGCTTTAATAGAAAAAAAAGTTTCAGTCTGATTAGTTGTAACTCCAAATGGACAATTTGAATGCATTTTTTAGTTTGAGGTTGACTTTAGTTTATTTCATAATCAATGCAGCCGTTTGTAAAATAGCTAGCTATCACCTGATTTTGCTGGTTTTTACTAAAAAACATTTGTTAAACATTTGAAAAACACAAGTTTTACAAATCACATCATTTGTTAGGTTTTTCTTTATAGCTATAGATTGTAATATGGTAACCTTGAACTACACTTTAGTTAAAAATTCAATTAAAATTAAAAGAAAATGGAATTGCAATTGAATCGAATGTGACTCTCAAATTGTACATCCATAATCGTAAAAATGACGTGAAAACAATAATTTTATTAATTTTAATCGAGATTTGTTCGCAACAATTAAAATTTGGTTGAGCCAATATTTTAGAACGAAACATGGGAACAGGTGAGTATGGAGAAGCAAGCGCCCATCCATGCTTTTAAGTTCGAAATATTTGTTGGCCGATCTATAGTATATTTCAAAATAATCATCCAAATCCATAGCTGTAAAGACACACTATACTTAGTAAGTATGTAGGTAATGGAAATTAAATAATAATTGTGATGTTACTAAAAGGGTAATAGTTAAACATTTGATATAATAGGGGCTATAGAGAAGCGCTATGGCTTGAATTTTACAAGGGGTATGTTTTTAGATTGGAGGCACTTGTCACAAACCCATTCTGCGTACACTTCCGCTGTTAATAGCTGGAAAGCTGGCTCCGAAAGACCAGTACATCCTCTGGAAACAAAAATATAAGTACCTTTTTTCATAGTGCTCAACAGAAGCGGCTTAGTAAATAGAGTTGTTCTAAGTTCATACAGATTTCTTTTGTATCATTCTGAATATGCCATATGTAAACAAAATTTGATTGTTTTGACATGTCCACTCAAAGCTACATCTTATATTATAATCATTAGGTACTTTATAATCAATTCTACTGTTTATTTCTATGTAAGTAATTAATAATAAGTATTCCAAGACAATACACGCAGCACTATATATTCTTCAACTAAGCACTAGGCTTGTTACTATGGGAACTAGACAACAGATATACTACAATTATACTTTTTTTGTGAATACATACATATGACACACAGAAATCACCCAGAACCAGAAAAAAAATTAATGTCAGCAGAAATATTTGTCCCCGGCGGGAATCGAACCCGCAACCTTTTGTGTCGCAGTCCGGGCATCGCCCGCCGTGTCAGAGGCCATTGGTTCTTCTTAAGGATAAATTTGCTTATTTAGCAGTTTTGGTTGTAAGCGGTCTGTTGGTCAGTCACAAGGTTATTTTTTAATAAATAGTTTTTCTTACCTGTGGAACCAGAAATTGCATCCCGACTCACATAAGATGGCCTGGTCATTATCATGTACTTCTTTGTGACAAACTCCGCATGGGTATATAGGTGGCGCATTTGGGTTCTGTGGGTTAAAGACCATCGGTTGGTCTGGGGGGTAAACCTTCCCTGCGCTGACAGGCATTGGTTTAGGGCCAAACATGCCCATGCCTTGGCCCATAGGCCCCACCCCTTGGCCTCCTGGCCCACCCATAGCCATGCCACTCATACCCGCCAGTGGGCCACAGTTTCCCATATTGCCTGGGCCGGGACCCATTCCCATTGAGCCACTTCCGCCCATAGGCCCCATAGGGCCACCATGTCCCATATGGTTGCCAGAATAAGGTGGCCCTGGACCCATAGACGTCATTGGCCCATTTCCTCCCATTGGACCACTTCCCATAGGACCTAAAATGTAAGATTTTAATTAGCTATTATCAATTATGTTAAGTAATTTTTAGTAGAATTATGTTATTTTATTTCTAATACTAACCTGCTGACGACATTGGACTTCCATGTCTCATTGGCCCACAATGTCCAGGTCCCATCCCACCACTTTGCATCGGATTAGATGACATAATAGAACTACTAGGTCCCATCGAACCATTAGAACAACTGGGCCCCATCGGTCCGTTCATTCTGGGTACATTCATGCCTGGACCACCTCCACCCATTGGGCCATTCATAGGTCCATTCATAGACCCTCCTCCCAAAGGACTATGCATCGGTGGACCCATTGGACTATTGCTCATATGACTACCTGCCATTGAACCCATGTTCATAGGACTTCCCATAGGCCCTGAAGACATAGGTGACCCCATAGGCATTGAATTCATAGGGCTCATAGGGCTGCCCATAGATCTTGATGAAGGACCCATTCCTGGCCCCATACTGTGGTTACTCATCCCCATGCTAGGTCCACCCATAGGTGACATACCACCCATATGTCCCATTGGACTCATATTCCCCATAGGACTGATTCCTCCCCTCGGAGGCATTTGTTGCGACATCGGGCTCATGCTGTGAGGTAAAGGACTCATGTGTCTCATAGGTGGTCCGCCCATTCCATGCATAGGTCCCATCATTCCCATAGGACCATTCTGGCCCATCATCGGTCCATTCTGACTCATCATTGGGCCGTTATGTGAAACAGTGGAAGGAGAATCGTCAAAAGGGTTTGATGCAACAATAGTATCTCCATAGCCTGTTAAAGGGGGAGGAAGAAGGTCCTGTGCAGTAGGCGGGGGTTGTGGAGTTAGTGTGTTGTTAGCATTTGATGTTTTCCTTCTCTTTTTGGGGTTGCTCGGTGCTGGAGCCGGCGGCGTCGGCGTGTCCATTGGAGGCTTGAAGTCCGGCGGGCCTAGACCCGGTCCAGGGAGCCTGTACGGCGGCATTCCAGCCAGATTATGACTCATCTTGCTACTGATCACTTTCAATTCTCTTGACCATTATCTTTGTATTGATCACAGTATTTCAGCTTTATGTTTACAGTTCTGAGCCCTCGCATTTTTACGAGAGAGCTCAATGTTATGCCGAACGACAGGTTGTGTCTATTTCTGTAACATATTTATTAAAATTTGAGAATTCATTTGTCATCGTAATTATGACTGTATCGACGTGAAATGAAAAAGTTTAATATAATTCAGATAGCGATTGCTACGATGATGATACCAGGGAACACATCCTACCAAACCAAATCCCGCGATCGTAACCTGAAGATCGACTATTTTTATATAAAACAGCTAAGATTTTACAAATTATAACAGCAAGTCTTTGTAAAACGGGAATAAAATGTCCTAAAGATGAACAATATACTTACAGCATTATCAATTTAGCATCGGAATTGCTGATTATTTTTTGTCTTCTTTGAGGTCTCAAGGCAGGCGTGCAATATATGATAAAATACCAGACGTAACCACCGCTTTTGTGATATATTTCACCCTTCTGATGAAAGCTCCTGAAAGCTTTGAAGCTTTAATGTGCACAAAGTCCACGTTTATCGATATTTAATACAATTTTTTGACCATTTTTTATTTACGACTCACAATATTCCAAACAACACACGCCACATTCACGACGTTTATAAAAGTAACAAGATTTCCGCCAGAGGACGCCACATTTTTATTGCTTTTCTTTTTCTGTGGTCAGACGAAAATAGCTTGGAATGATTGATAATGCTCAAAAATGATCGTGCTTGAACGTTTAGACGCAACCAAGTTAGATAGTCTGTGCCATCCAAAGAGCTGTCACTCACTGTGAGTTAAACAGTCACTGTCAAAAATTTTATATTACCTTTTGAGGTTATGTTTTATGGTTTGGTTAGTACCTAGTTGGTCGCGGGACTTCTTTTTCTATTGAGCTTCAACAATTATTATGGCTCTAAACAGATTATTTGCTAGTCTAACAATAACTACTAGTTCAATAAGCAGGCGAACGGTACACGTTACTGCTTCTCAGTTAGCCAGTAAGCCTAACATCGAAAAACCTAAACCTGGGTTAGGCAAAAGTTATCGAAGAATAGTCCATTTCCCAGAGGAATATACAGTAAAACCTTTGGATGTGACGAATCTAGCTGGCAGAGATCCCGTCACAGGTATGGTAGTTTAACGTATATTACCTACAATGGTTACCTACTTATAAAGTTCCCAAAACGATTTTTATTTACTTCGTTACGATTTCTGTAGGTCGAATGATTGCCAAAGGCATTGGTGGCGGTATCAAACACAAATACCATTGGATCCAGTGGCTGAGAGATGGCCCGACTGAAGGACCTCCTCAAGAAGAAAAAGTTATCCAGGCAAGACAGTTTTTAATAGCTTCATGCACAATTTTAAAATAAGTGCAAAGGCTGTAATAAAAATTAATCCATACTCATCTTCAAATTCACGATTATTTATACCACAGACATAAAAAGTCAATGTTTTCCCTACCAATACTCAAATCATTTATGGTCTTAAAAACTAAATGATATATGGTTTCTGAACGTCCAATTAGAACCTCAAGTAATTTTTGTATTCTTTCCTTTTACAACATTTAGATAATAGAAGACGGGTGCAGAACAGCACATGTGGCCTTGGTTGCTGTCGGGGACAAGTTAAAATACATACTAGCAACAGAGAATATGAAGGCAGGAGATATTATCAAAACTTCGAGGGAACTTCCTAGAATACCAGGTAAAACAAAAAGTTATCCTGTTTTATTATATGTATAGACTATCAGTGTTCCGCAGTTTTACCCACATTAGCCTATGGGAATATCAGGATTAAAATTAAAAGAAAAAGATTTTTTGCAATTAGCCCCATAGTTCTTCTTTACAATAGTATTTCTTACAATAAAGCAAACCTTTTGCTTTATAATATAAGTAAAGATTTAATTTATGCCATTTTTTTAAGTTATATACACTTACCATTCTAAATGAATTCAATAAAATGTCCTATACACATACTTAATTTAAACAACAACATAATAGAAGACACCTAGATTAAAATCTGGTATTTTTGATCTAATTACAGTTCGAGCTAACGAAGGCGATGCTTATTTACTTGGAGCATTGCCACTTGGAACCATTGTACATAACATTGAAAAGCAACCAGGTAAAACACATGTATGAATTGACAACAACATCCATTTTCCATATCTCCTAATTGACAAATTGACAACAACATGCTTTTTCATACAACCAGGGTAAAAATGGGACCCTTTTACTAAGTCTCTACTGCTGGATTTTACCAGAATGTATCTCATCAACCGTAATATCTAGACAGTTGAAATTTTCACAAATGATATATACCTGTTGCTGTTCTATAAGAACAAATATTAAAAACAGGATAAATTTAAGTGGGGCTCCTATGCAATAAACATGTTTTTTTTATAATGATTTTATACATTTTTCCACACATTGTACCTTCTTATAACCTTGTTTTTGAGTTGACCCAGCATGCAAATTTACAAGATATTTCGATGTTGAGTATTTTTCTGTGCTAGAATGCTAAGACTGCTGGTTGCGTAATAAAACAAATCTCTGGTTATTAGGAGATGGTGCCCTCTATATCCACGCCGCAGGGACATTCGGTACTATCCTGAGAAAGCAGGATGATCGTATCATTGTACAAATGCCATCAAAAAGATTGTTCAGCTTCGATCCGAGATGCATGGCTGTTGTAGGTGAGTTATAGAAAAATACTCTTAAAATCAAAAAATAATTCTGAAATGCAGCCACTTGTTTGTCTTCACACTGGCGGTTTGCGAGCGGGTTCAGGGCGGGACGGGTACAAAACTTCGCATCTGGTGTTATAGTGGTCAAATGCTTCATACTAAATATTTCGCAGTGTTATTAAGGATGGATGTATCGGCGGTAGGTACGCCGTCACACAAACACTACTGAACCGATTGCAATTATAATCAGTCGCTTTGCAACTAACTGCGGTTTTGTGACACAAGGAACTGCACTGGAATTAAATAGAAAATTCTAGGTATTCAATACATGAAGAAGTTTAAATTTCAAAATGAGTGGCCATGTATCTTGAAGACAATTAAAAAGCTAGCAATTAGAACAACATTTTTTATTCGTTAAATGAGCAAGAAACACCTATCAATAACAGATAGTGAGACGTTAAAGACAGCATTTATTCAATGTGAAAGCTAGCGTGTCAGCTAGACGCAGTTTCATTGTCTCACTTGTGACTAGGTACCGCATCTACCCTTTTTTTATTATAATCTAAGCCTATATTAGGTACCGCATACATCCACAGCAGCGCCTGACAGTATAAGTACTTCGATCGGCGATGTCCAATTCATATTTGTAAATACATTGACACATTTTGTAAATTAGATAAGTGAGCGATGAAGACAGAGATGCTTTTTATATCGTTGTCCATTGCTCGGCAAGCAGTCGATCGGTCTGTTGCAACTACGTGGCGGCACAACCGAGTAGCGGCCGACCAATGTACAACGAAACTCGGACTCGAACGGCGTTCATGATGGTCTAATATAAATCATCCTTAAAACAACACGTTACTAACGAAACGTGTGCGTCAGCGCGATCTAATTCCACCAGTAGCGCCATCTACGAGCGATAATAAAACTAAAAAATGCCAGCTTGTTCTTATAAAATTATATCCCCCCATATCACTCTCTTATATGGGGGATGCAAAAAGAACTAAACGATGCATGCAATGATACTTGGTATGCCCATAGAGATCCGGATTAAAACTGTAGACTCTGCACGGTTTTTCTTACACACGTCTGTCGGTTTACACAACATCCGAACTCCAACTACGGGACCGATTTCGAAAATTCCTTCACCAATAGAAAGCTTTGTTATCTCGCTATTCCCGCAAGATCGGGATTTACGCGGGTAAAACCAGCTAGTGACTAATAAACTTCATAGTAATAAATATAAATTTGTCTTTTTATTCTCTCAGGTCGCCTATCCAACATATTACACGGCTCCACGCCCATCGGGTCCCCGCAACGTAACCGCTGGCTCGGCAACCGGCCGCGCTCCGGCTTGTGGCAACGGAAGTCTGGTAGACACGGTCGGAAGATCAAACCACCGAAACCGGTCAAGGAAATATACGGGGCCGCTAAGAAAGCTGCTCCGTCGATAGTACTGACTATGCGCCCTTAGTTTGTTATGTATGATGTTGGTATATAGTAAATTTCAGTAGATTTTGTAAGTTCATTTTTGTTTTTATTTTTAATTTAATTAATTGAACTGAAGTTGATATGAAAAGAAACGGTGTACCAACTAGCTCAGCCCCGCAGCTTCACTTGCGTAGGTCCCGTGGTAAAATCGGGATAAAAAGTAGCGTGTGTTAATCCAGATCTCCGGCTATCTGTACCTACCTACCAAGTATTCCCGCAATCAGGTACCCTACCGCGCAATGAGCAAGCAGAAATTGTCGACGTTAAAACCATAGACAATTACTGCGCGCTCCTTGCGCGGTACCATTTTTCGACCCGTTATCGACAGCATCGTAATTCCAAAACGATGTCAGGTTGAACTCGACGGGAGTTACGCGGTAAGGTCCCAGTTCACTTACACACCCGTACCCGTAGTGTGAGTTTATCGTCAAAAAAAACGCGAACGTGATTGTTAAGTTGACGCGTAAATTGTATGGAAACTCAAAAAGCGCCCCCAGCGGACGATATCGAAGTTACCAGTTTTCATACAAAATACGCGTTAACTTAACCACCACGTTCGCGTTTTTTTACGAAAAAACTCACACTACGGGTACTGTAGGATATTAGTAGGATCTACGTCGATTGTATGTAATCTGTTCTTCTACTCGTATTATAAAGAGGAAAGATTTAATATATAATAATAGGTAATGAATATTGCACGATATTTCAAACAGTGCAGCACAATCTAGCCCCAAACTACGCACTAGGCTTGTACTACCCATAGTACAAGCCTAGTGCTTAGTTTGGGTACTAGACAACAGTATACTAATACAATAATATACTACTTTTTTGTTTGTTTGTAACGAACTAATGAACTTCACCACTAAAAAGCTACTTAGGATATAATGCGGTGAAACCGCAGGACACAGGTAGTAATTAATAAAACACCAACGTTTGATCATTGCATATAAATAATGTATTTATAAATATAATAATTAATCACAATACATTTACTATAAAGTTAAGTTACACTTAACATAACAAATGCAACATCGACTCGAGGCATGCTAAGTTGAACCAAGCTGTATTGCATAGAAGCGTAACGTCAAAATAGTGAAATACTAGATTTTTATTCCGTTATCCGGATGCCGATATGAAATTAAACTCACTTTTTTCGCGCTTTTATTATTTTTCATAGCCCTGCAAGATTATTCTCGCCCGTGAGATATGAGAAAAAAAATGGCGTTTTCTATGGAATTCCGCCATGTTTTTTCGACATATCTCTATATGACATAATATATTATCTCACGGCGCGAGAATCCAGGCCCAGATATTACAAAGTATAGACAGCAGCAGTCTGACTATGCACTTTACATTTCTATTCTAGTTTATGATATAGCGTAAACTTTTCGACGAAATGAGTTTAATTTCATGTGAAATACTAGGTGCGCTCCCTGGGCCTCGATTCGGTAAGCACATAGCATGCGGAATGCCGGCGAACTGCAGGCGACGACGTGCAGATGATGTGCGTTAATTCGTATTCTGTAAATGTTATTTTACTTAATTACTACTTAATTAGTTAAGTAGCCTTCAAAATTAAGGGCTACTTAATTAATTTAAAGAGCTTTTCTTGTTAATCAGCCAATCAGTATTTAAAGAAGTTATAGAATGGCTATTATTTTTACTCCTGCAACAAATCGACTTCTGCAATGCTCATGCATACCGCCTGTTTGTCGCATGCTATGTTTTAACAGAATCGAGCCACTGGTTTGTCTTGGTCCTTCTCTAATGAATATACCATTAATTAGGCGCGACAATTAAAGATACGCAGTTATGATACGCATTAATACAAATAAGTCTGGCTGGTTTTATTCACTGACATCTTCATCATCGGATAGTGTTAAAATCTGGAAAAAAACGAAATAAATGAATTTGATGGGTTGTTGGGTGCTTGTTTACTTTGTACCAAATAATCTGCAGCAACTATTATCCATACCTTGAATAAAATTGCGCGAATAGACTTTTCAGTTACGCGGATTATTCGCGGTCATCGCTTGGATGAGTGACCTATCATTTGTGTGGCAAAAAATCACTGTACGAGTTTCTTCGTGCTTCGGAAGACACGTTATAAGTTGATCTTGAATTTTATCTCTGACAACAGTCGTTAGGTCAAGTTAGAGGCCTTGTTGTGAGCTGAAAACTTTAACACTAGGTGAGCCACACCACGAAATACCACAAAACACCACGAATAGAAAAGAAGCTATGATGATTGATGAATCATTGTAGCATAACATTAGTGACGTCACATTAATGGTTGCACCGGCCTACTACTGGGGGGAAGGGGGGGGGACGTTGCGATTAAAACAAAAAATGTGGGGGACGCTGGGAATAATCCCCTAATATTATAAACGCAAAGTTTGTACTTGTGTATGTGACTTTGTTACTCTTTCACGCAAAACTACAGAACCGATTGTAATGAAATTTGGAATATAGGTGACTGGAGACGTATAATAACACATAAGTATGTTACTTTTCATCCCGGTATTCCCGCGGGAACGGGACTTACGCAGGTGAAACCGCGGGAGCTAGTAAAATATAAGAACTCACATCAGTCATCTCAGCAGTTAAATGCAACTCAGCAAGTCCGGTCACCTCCTCCAAAAACTTCCCGCTCTCGAACACTTTGAACAGAAACTCCATTCCTTCCTCTCTGTACTTATTCACAACCACATCGGAGCACGCGATACACTGCGAGAACTTAGCACATGTGGGGACGACAGACTGGTACGAGTGGAGGAAACCGCGGATCGAGTGGGGTATAGCACCTAGCACGCCTTGGAGCTCCGGAGGGAGTTCTGAGTCAGTTAGGTTGTAGACTGCTGGGGCTTGTACTCTGAAAAATTAGAGAGAAATCCGCGTCAATATTCCTCCTTAATCAAGCTGCAAACTTTTTCTCCTGTCTTAACACCCTACCTTTCATCTTTCTTTCGCTTCTGGTCCATCCAAAGGTTGCCTGGAAGAGATCGCTTTAAGCGATAATGCCGCCCATTGTGCCACCTAATTTTAAAGTTGTTTAAGTATTTTCCTCTTATTGTAATTATTTCTTTCTATGTACGATATGTATTTATTTACAAAAAAAAGAGTATATTATGTAGTATATCTGTTAAGTACCCATAGTATAAGCCTAGTGCTTAGTTTGGGGCTAGATTGCGCTGTGTGTAATGTCGTGCAGTATTTATTTATTATTAAAATTTCATTGTGGTGTGTTGCAATGAAGAATTAATCAATCAAACCATTAGATTTAACTGCGCCGTAGAAACTCCATTATTTCCTCCTTATTTTTGTTGACAACCACATCAGAGTACGCAATGATGCATTGCGAGAACTTAAAAAGTCAATAAAGTTTCTATTGCAGTCTAGTTGCAGATTGTAGTTTCATTTTGAGTGAAATGTAATTGTACGATCCCTAGGCCGGTTTATGTTTTAAGTGTAAATAGTGATAAAATGATTTATTGGAGAAAATATAGATTAAATGCAAAGTGCTTATTTTGAGTGCTTATATAATGAGTACCCGACACGGCGCGGCGGTGAATTACGAACTAAAATTATTAATTAAACTTGTGCAGAGGTGCAAATATGATGACTTAAACATCTAAATCGAGGTGAATGAGGTCAGTGTACGATGCATAGCTCGTACAGTAATTTTAGGCAATTATTTTATAGGAATAATCCCTGATTGTCCCGACAGGCGCCGGAGCAATGAAGTCGCTTACAACGCCTAAAGGAAGCTAACGATACCTTCCCTTAGACTAGTGGAGATATATCAATCAATAGTATATTGCTCCGGTTCCACTATAGCCCTAAATATGCAACAATGTGAATCATTTAACGATAATTGTAAAAAAATGTAAAAAATATATATTTTGACCATTGTAAATATAAACATGATCACAAAAAAAAACCTCATGAGTTTCTTGTGGCTTCTTCTCATCGGAGGACGCGTTCCGAAGCCACACTAGAGTCATAGTTGTAAGAACACTCGACGTATTTAAAGTGATCAATACATCCAATTAAATAAAGACATTTTTGACATTGACTTTAGCAGCGTAGTAGAATAGAATAGAATAGAAATATATTTATTAGGACAAGCATACAGCAAAAAATACAAAACAGAACAAAATCAAATGAAGTAGGTACTTAAATAAATAAAAAATAATGTAAACATAATACAATCAACTAAGTTAGAAAGCCATGTGTGAACCCTAAATGGGCCGGCCTCAGCAAAAAAGCTGTAGCCGGTAAACATACTCAGCCACAGCACTGTAGTACATAAGATATACCTCATAGGATGCTGTAACAATGCCACCGCCACTTCGACCGCCAACGCCCCAGCAATGGCTGCCACTCCGGGCCGCGTCACCGTACATTGCTGGTCTAATGTGCGGTCCTTTACTGACTGGAACATAACGTTACACAAAAATTACAATGGATAGAAGAACTTTCTGAACTAACTAACTAACTTTCTTTCTTTCTTTTTGACGACCTCTGTGGCGCGTCGGGAGAACGCTTGGCTGCATACAGAAGGTTGCGGGTTCAATTCCCGCTGGGTGCAAATATTTATGCTTAAAAATAAATATTTGGATCTGGTCTGGGTGTATATCTATGTATATATTTACAAAAGAAAAATAAATATAAGTAGTAAACCCGTTGTCTAGTCACCGTAACACAAGCTTAGCAGCTTACCATAGGGCTAGATGGCGCTGTGTTTCTGTCACAGGATTTATTTATTTATAACTAAAACATTTCTTGGAAATATTTTGCTTATAAAATTTTAGCATAGATTTCTTATAAAATTTTCCCATGACAGGATTCGAACCTGTACCCTATCGCTATCCAGGCAATTGCTATAACCACTGAGCTAGCTTGACCTGACCTGACACTGACCAATCTCGTGACACGTGATTAATGAACATATTCTCCCTGCTGATTGTTTACCAACTGAGGTATGATTTCAGCGCCATCTACCAGAAATAGTTCACAACTATTGACAGGTTCGGGTTATCAAGTTTACAGTTGACACTCCCAGCGTGAGATGTCGCTTTCAATCCAATTTAATATTTCTTGTTTTTTAGTTTAGTTTCACTAGACATTTCCACACTTACGGCCGAATACTGAAACGCTACTCAATATTTGAGAACTAATTAAACAAAGAAGCAGCTCTCAAACTCAAAAATTGCCATACTAATTTTAAATTTAGAAACTGCTCAATAATTTAAGAACCTCTCAAATTTTAAATGACGTTTCTGTATTCGGCTGTTAGCCTCACAATTGAGCTATTGTACGTGACCTTTAATTTCCCTAAACTTTACTCCAACTCAATTGAATTCAATTCAATCATTTATTCATACATATAGGTGTACAGGTGGTGAGTTTACAGTAACATGAGTTTCTCTATATTGGCCAGTTCGGCATATGAAGTCATACGATAACTGTCCCAGAAAGCCGTCAATCAGCAAGAAAACATGATAAACCGATTGTTATGAAACTTGAAATAGCGGTGCTTAGCTGAATTTATGGAATAATACAGGCTTCTCTATCGTGATTTCAGCAGGATCGGTAAATAATATATGAGGGTTAAACTTAGTAATCCTTATTAAATACAAAAAAAAAAACAAGATAGGAGAACCTCCTCTTGTTATTTGAAGTCTATTAAAAATGTACTTACGTTCCCGGGGGCAGTAACGTCATTACAGAAGTAACAGCCCAACTGGCCGCCCGACAAGAACTCTTTGTTTATAGCCCCTTCTTGTGTTGACAGTCCGACGCCATGACGCATTACCAAGTAACTGTCGAAACCTAAAGCCGCGTTTATAACTATCTGAAAATTAAATAAAAACATTTGAAAAACCTACCGTGACTTACAACGCATCATTAACCATTTTGAAGATGCTTATTTCTTGTAGAATCTTACTTCTGGTACGAGGAATAAATAGAATGGAGTTTTAAATTCCCTATTAAATTCGTTAAAACAATGTTCCACGGTCACACAGCAGCAGATGCACATAATGACATGTTCCGTACAGTATTACGAATGATCGACCCTTGGATCGACCGATGGCGGACGATCTATAGTGATAGACTGGCGGTCGAATCATCGTTCTAAGCCCCGCAACCACCGTTTGCGTGGAACATTTTTTCAAAGGATTGCTACTTCCATATATATTCGAAATAGCTGCGCCCCGCGGTTTCACCCGCTAAGTCCCGTTCCCGCGGGAATATCGGGATAAAAAGTAGCCTAATGTGTTAATCCAGGTCCCCAGCTACCTATATTCCAAGTTTCATCGCAATCGGTTCGGTAGTTTATGCGTGAAAGAGTCACAAAGTCACATACATACATACAAACTTTCGCGTTATAATATTAGTAAGATTTGTTGCTTCTGGCTAATATTATAAACGTGAAAGTTTGTATTTATGTATGTATGTGACTTTGTGACTCTTTTACGCTAAAACTACTGAACCGATTGCGATGAAACTGTAGAATACAGGTAGCTGGATACCGGAATAACATGAGTTATTCGTCGAGATAAATCGAACTTGCTGTACTAGTAGACCAGCCGGCAATAGTTGTATGAAAATCCATAATAATATCTGTCGTGTTTAGCGGCTAAATAAACTACTATGTAAAATTATAATTATTTGTCGTGTAATTATTTAATTAAAAATGGAACGATCTTCTACTCCGCAAAATGGCGACCAAAGAGGTAACTTATCAATAATTTAATTTAAATTTCGAACTGCCTTGCACATAGAAAGCTGTTTAGTGAAAAAAAAACCTGAAATTTTAAGAATTTTGTACACTCAATAATTCTATTTTCAAATAAAAGTTCTGAATTGTACTACTTAGTTTAATTTCCGCGCATTATTTGAGAAAAGTACTATACAAGCCTTGGCCGCAACTAGGCATTGATGACGGCCGTTGCAGTAATGTACTATATTTTACCTTTCCATAATGCGCCGCAATGAGCGTCGGCAGCCACCTCGCTTCCCGCGTGTCCAGCAACAAGAATATAATATCGTGGGTCTCTATAGCTTCGGTCAACATGTTGATGTTGTTCACAGTCTCCTCCTTCAAGGAATCCCCGACCGGGTGACCCGGCATTGGAATGTGGGCCACTATGCCAAGCGATTTCTGAAATAGAGTAATAAGGTTTTTTTCCTCCGTATTTATTTATAGAGGGTTTTGATCACACAGTACATTGATTGGCATAGACACAGCAACGGACGTATGGAACGGCGTAAACAGTACTTAACAGTAAACTTACAACAGAAGGTAGTATATTCTTCAAACTATCGGCCGCCGCTTCGGCCTTCTTCCGGCCTCCATTCAGACAGTCGTGGAACGTGAACAACACTTGCCGCGTCGGGTTGGAGAATGACACTTTCCCGTTGTCTATGAACGTTATGTCTCTGAAGCCCCATGCCTGGGAATTTTGTCAAAATTCGAGTTATAAATAAAATTATATTGCAGGACATAAAACAATTCACAATCTAGTCCCAACTTTGACGGCCCCTGTGGCGCGTCGGACGAACGCTCGGCTGCAATGCAGAAGGCTGCGGGTTGGATTCCTGTCGGGTGCCAATATTTATGCTTAAAATAAATATTTGTATCTGGTCTGAGTGTCTTTCTATGTATAATATATATGTATTTATATAAAAAAAAGTATATTTACAATCACAAAACTAAATGAAAACAGAATGTAGGCAAATGTAATTGTGTAAGTAGGCTATCGAATGTTTAGGTACCGCGTGGCTGTAGGCATTTAATTCAAAAATACGGCCGAGTTACACTACTGGTAGATAACATTACCGTGCCAATAGCCAATGGAAACGCAGCTGAAGAATAAACTTACCAATAAGTCTCTAGCGACGTGACAGCCAAGCGTTCCCGCGCCGAGTAACAGACATTTAGTTCTCTTCATAACATCGATATCTAATTCAGGTACTAGACGCCATTTCATCAGCTTTATGTTTAGATCTGAAGATGTATCCGCTAGTCTAGAAAAAATATAACATTTCAGGAATGTACACAAAGGGTAAAGACGGGACCAGACTCTACTAGTCCATCTGTTTGTCATCGTCAATCATGATCATGAACCGTTATAGCTAGATAGTTGAAATTTTTCTAAAGCTCTTTAGTGCTTCGGAAGGCACGTTAAGCTGTTCCCGGTTGTTATCTCTGATAGCAGTCGTTAGGTCAAGTTAGAGGCCTTAGGGCGACCTGACAACTTTAATACTAGGTGAGCCACACCACTACACGAAAAGAAAAAAAAGTAGTTGAAATTTTCAAAGATGGTGAGTTTTTGTGGCAACAGAAACTCACCATCTGTGAAAATTTCATATAACAAAGCCTAAAAACAGAATGAAATTAACATTTAAGCATAGATTTAAGCATTTAAACATTTAAGCATACCTATATGTATAAATAATGGTATGGAAGGGTTCGATTATGGAACTCATTTTGCATGAGTACCTACTTCAATAAAAACATCAATTTTGAAATTACAACTGTTTCTCCCAGCAATTGAAAGACTGTTCCCTAAAAATGTGTAGAAGGAAAAGCGACGCGAGGTGCACCAACTATTAGGTTATTAAATATAATAAGTTCTTACTTCACGGGGTCCATAGAAGCCGCCATATTTGCGAGTCGAGGTCCAAAGTTGCCTTTTTCATTTCTTTCCCATCCTACCCAATTTAATAAATTTGTTGATTCAAACTGAAAAAAAAACATAAATATTTTTTTACCTCAGAGCACTTGTATTGCAAACGCTGCAAGTAAAGAATTTCTGCAACTAAATTTCTAAAGTAAGCTACTGCTTGGGGCTTCACCTTTTCAGCACTAATCTAATCTTGTTGATGTATCAGAATAAAATGTAGGCTATATGTATCAGGGTATGTATCAGATACTATATCTATAATTAAAATGTCTTAACTATGTCCCATCTCTGTTTATTGCTGCCAAAACTCTGACAGTGAAACTCGGTATGTAGATAGCTGGAGGTGTGGAATAATACATAGGTTACTTTTTATCCCGATATTGTCACAGTTTTAAATAATTTCCAACTCACCCGAGGCAGTGTCACATCAAAAACGAGACTACCCTCAAACCCTCCATTGATTTTACATCTCAATCCGATAACTTTAACATCAGCTTCAGCCAGACACGGGCAATGTTCTAGTAAAGCTGTTAAGAAAACTCTTAAAGGCCAACCAGGATTATTGCCATTACTCGGGTCCATAAATACAAAGAAAGAGTTATTATAATCTATATCAATTTTATCCTGTTTAACAGAATTTGTTTTAAAAATATCTGATAATATCTTCAGTTGAATATTATCATTGTCCTTTGTGAGGATGAAGAAAGATTTCTGTGTGGCAGGTAAAGTTTTGTAGAGTGATGATAGTTGGTCTAACTGCTTGTTGGATAAGTGTTCAGTGATGGCTGTGCTCGGGCCTTTTATGTGGACAATTGGTTGACTCGGTGCAGGGAAAGCGAACCAGTAGTAGTAGTGAAACTTTTTTAAATCCTGAAATAAAAAAAATATTGCATTTTTAACAATAATACTTAGGCCACACTTAGGGTTGTCTAATTAAACTTTCTTATTCTGGATATAGGTATAATATTATCTTAAAGAGTTGAAATTGTGTCTGCATTTTACCCATCTTGTTACAATTATATAGTGCATGTTAAGTTGAAAATAATGCATTTGCGATTGTCTTGAGTTGCATTTTAGTAGCAGTATTTTTCTTAACAATAGTACTATGATTAATAGTTACTTCATACATATGTTCTGGTGCAACTAGGCAAGTGTCAATAAAAATTGTCTAAGAATCCACATTGAAAACTTTGAGTTTTAATTCCAAGTCTGAATTGAATTAATAATAGTAGAAAACAACTTACAGCAAAAGACAGAATAAAAAAGTTAATTAACTTATTAGGTTTTTCAATCCACTCTTTTGATTTGATGGTCGCCCAAATCATTTCACCAATAGAATTTAATAAGCTAGCTTTGTCTATGTCTTTAAAATCTTCTATTGTGTTTTTGTTCATGATTGTACCAGTTACATCAATGTAGCTGAAATCTGTTGTTGGGTTTCTGTAAGAAAACATTAGTTTAAACTGTAATCTATGCATATTAAATTCAAAGACTGACTAATTAATTGACTGACTGAACTATGAACTAACTATAAAACTTGTATATCAATGCAGAGTCCAAACCACTAGTCCAATAGACATGAAATTTGGAATGGGGTGTGTTTGATGTGGTGTCTAGGTATCTAGGTACTAAAAATGAGTTTTTGGCAAATCCCATGAGATTCTGCTAGTTTTCCAGATTAATTATTCTCATAAAGAGTTAAGTTTAGAGTGTGTATACTTTAGGAAGGTTTCTGAGTACGGACGCAGTACCGACGTCCACAGAATTCTCAAGTTTCTAGAACCGGTTTGCAGTCTACCTTCATAAGAACATTGAATGTTAGACCTTTACAAAACACAGTAGTTACATAAAAAGTAAAAGAATCTGATACTAACTTATTAAAAGATGTGCTATCTACTTCAAAAACCGATCCAATATCGTCTCTGTAAGTGAATCTTCCAAATATTTGTTTTGTTGTATCGTTGAGTTTATCAACGTTTAATTTAATCTCTGTAAGTGCATGCCAGAAAGAGGGATTAACAAATGATATAAATGGCACATATTGAATTATTTCTCGTCCTTCTGAAGACATTTTTGGTTATTTTCCTATTCAAATAATTACAAAAACAGTAAAGTAAAATCTAAATAACCACTTTTGTTGACATGACATTGACAATTCAACTTTTTCTTTTATACGGCTATTTATCATTTAGATATTAGCCAGTGTCAAGTATTATTACAGTCAAGTCGAAGTTTTGGCGGGAACGCGTTGAGGAGATGTGTTGCTAAATTTTCATTTTTGTGAAACCTGGTTCAAATACTTTAGCGTTGTTTTCAAAACTCCGTGAACAATCTTTGTAAAACATGGCCTTTTTGCAATGATGCCTCGACTTGACTTTTACTATGACGACTTGACTATTTCGATGCAAATAACCTGCAAATAATTACAACTTACTTATAAGTTACTTACTTTATACTCAAATAATTACTAATTACTTGACACTGGCAAATGTCCAAATGGAAAAGCCATATTAAAGAAGAGTAGAAGAACAGTCAAGTCGTCATAGTCAAAGTTATGTCGAGGGAATCATTGTAAAACGGCGGTCATTTACAATGATTGTTCACGGAGCTTTGGAGACAACGCCAAAGTACAAATTGGCGACGCCGAGCGGCGGCGCGCCTCGTCGTTCCTGCGTTCCTATTATGCTCTGTGCGTTGCGTGAATTGAACGTATTTTAGCGGGGTTTTCGTTTTCGGGTTATTTCATGGGCCATACAAAACAGTGGGCCTTCTCACCCCGCAGTACCTTACCACAGACCTTACTTTGTAGTTTTATTTCCGTGTTTCTATAGGATATGACTACGAAATGGATTTGCTTAAGACTAGATAAAGGTGTAGCGGATTATTTAGGTAGGTACCTATTTCATTTTATGGTAACAAAAAAAAATAATAAGATAACTTTTTATTGATATTATCACGAAGTTTTTCTGGGATCTACAACATGATCTAAATCATTCAACTCCTTCGCATATAAATCTAACCGCGACGTCATATTAAATCCCCAATGATCCTTAACTTGACGGCAAAGATTCAAATCAAATTCCGCGATGAGGAGACCATCCATATTTCTCGAAAGACCTGGAGTTCTGCACCCGTTTGGCGCTGTGACATAGCTGGAACCGTAGTAAGACCTGGAAACTTTCTTTTCTCTAGTAATAAACTCTTCACTGCCTACCCTGTTGATACTACAAGTGAAATAGTTGTTGGCAACTGCAGCATTTCTGGCTTCGATTCCCCAGAACGATTCACCAAATTCAGAAATCGTAGCACTTGGATTGAACACTATCTCAGCGCCGTTCAATCCAAACATTAGCCAGTTTAAAGCGTGGTGACGTCCATAGCAAATATTAATGCCAATTTTCGCGTGTTTAGTCTCGAAAACAGGATGTCCAAGGTTACCTGGCGAATAATAAGATATCTCACTAAAACTTCCAACGCTTGGTAAATGATTTTTACGATGTTTTCCAACGTATAATCCATTATCATCGATAACTACGGCTGTGTTCCACCAGCTACCGTCATCGTCTTCTAGAATCGGGGATATAATTGTTATTTTGTACTTCTTGGCTAATTTCTTTAGGAATACCGTGCTTGGTCCTTCCGATGCCGACTCAGCGAACTGCTTCCATTGCTCCTTCTCCTTAGTGCACAAAAAAAATGGCATATACCAAGTCTCTTGTAAACACAGTATTTGTACGCCCTCTTCCGCTGCAGCATCTATTATCTTCGTTATTTTATCAAACACTGCCTTCCTTTGTTCAACAATTGGCTTATCAGTGGGTAACACAATCGAGTGTTGGATGAGACCAACTTTGACGACTCTGGGTGTTCTAACTTCCTCTGATGCATCGAATTTATAACCGTGTACTTCAAAATTGTTCTTCTTGCTTGATTCTCTAGTTGTTTGCTTCAAATCCAAGGCACAATGATTCTCTCTTCCATAATGAATTCTATTAAAATGTTTCCACTGATCACTTGTGAGTTTTTTCTCCATTGCAATGAATATATTATTTTGTGAGTCCTCCATTTGCAATAAAAACTTGTTCTAATGTATAAATTTATTTTAATTAATTCTGAATGGTGTCGGGGTGTACTTAGTTACGTAAGATCGAATGAACGATGTAAATTGTAAATACTCTGCTATACTCGTACGAGCGTGGCGTGTTTACGTAATTTAATGTTGACAAACCATTATCTGAATAGGTATACCTAGACACTTTATTCATTTGCTCGCAAGATTTACTCAGTCAGATTCGTTTTTATATTTTTTTTGTGTCAATCAGAAACGTACAAGTATATGGGGCTACCGTCGCTAAGTTACCTCCGTAGTCCGTATCAACCGTAAGGGGTCCGCAGGTTACACGGACCGGATGAATACGGATGAACTATTTGAGGGTTTTGCTATGGAATGCTATGGGACCGGGTATTATACCCACTGCTTAACTGTGGGGACTACAACAGCTACCGTAACGATGTACAATAAACACGTAAAATGGCAAACCACCATAACCATAGCAGAACAAATCACAGCATGCAGGCAGAAATATCGCTGATTTGTTAATTAGGTACCTTCAGTAGGATGCCAGTTGAAATGGTCAACTCATTAACTCATTACTGACGTCAAGTGTCCATCCTTGAAGCATTCTCCTGCTCTCATGAAGGGCAGGGGAAGGAAAGCCAGAGATGGTGACAGCTTCGTGGAATATGTAGGTAAGTATTGAATGGGTAGGTATACTGTAAGCAAAGTACCTACTACAAATATTTACATTATACATAGTTATAGATAGAGTTATGTACATATACATATTACATACGCACCTCAGCTAATGTAACCTTAAGTAGGAATCTTTGATTAGTTACATCGGTATTAACAGGTATTAATATGTATCTAACCAATGCCTCTAATATTCTTAACCATAGATGTTCAAACCTTGCGGATTTTCAGTGCGGTATCCATAGAGGAAGGAGATAATACCTACTTAATAATCTGTGACGGTATCTTACCTTACGTATACCTATTATCATAGATTAATAATTACTGGTTATAGATTGCTAACGTTCATATAAACCAGCGTCCGGCCGTAAACGGTGCCAAAAGATGGCGTTAGCTGTATTCCATCACGTAATAACGCAAAACTTCTACTGTCGAAAAGCGCCATCTCTTTGATAATTACGATTTGTATATAGATGGCGACTTTATCGAATTAACCCAACTCTAATTAGTTCCACTTTCTTGCGTAGATGTCAGCACAGTAGATAGGTAGGCAAAGAAACAAACAAAATAAGTTCAATCATGTTCCGTAGGTACATTTAAGGTAGCCCGCGTGGCGGTCGGCGTTGAGCCACAGTGTAAAGGAAATATCGCAGTAAGGCTACTAATCAACTAACAGTAAAAAATATCTCGCAGTACTACTAAAACATAAAACTTGTAGTATACCTACAGTTTCATGCTCGCATTTGAGATTGTTGTAGGTCTGTACAAAATAAGAAATATAAAAAGTAGGTAGTAATTTCAACAAAGCACTCAAAATTAGTTATTTTACGAACCAACTTTGAGTAATTCATCGACTTAGAAATTATTACTTGGTGGGTACCTACTTTTTTCTTCACGTTTTTAAAAGTAACCTTTCTTATTTGTTGTTCTGTCCGGGCCCCGGGCGATCTTCATTTATTTCTGTGCCGATCGTAAATTTTTTCAAGGTTTGTGTTTACCTTAAACGTAGTTGTTGGTCCTTTGACAATTTACTATTTTGACATTTTGTGTTCTTGACAAAATACCTTTTTGCCCCGAGGTACTAAAACCTTATCTTATATAGCGGGCGTCATATTGAATCCAAAGCGTACGAAAGACTCTCGAGAGGTAACTCCCGAGCGCAACGAGGGTGTTAAAAACTTAACTCCTGAGCGAAGCGAAGGAGCTTAGATACATAGCCAAGATAAAGACAGGCTTTAGTACCGAGGTGAATACTCTACTTTACACATCTACTGCGAGACAATAAAAGGGCTACAAAAATAAGCATTTAACTAACAACAGAACAATAGATTAATGCAATGTATATAGAATAGAATAGAAAAGAATAGAAAACATTTATTGGCAGCAAACACACAGAAGAACACCAATTACTCAAAAAAAATAAAAAAACAATTCCCATAAAAAAAAAACAAGAGATAACAACATAAACATAGTCCAATTAATAACGTCCAAGGAGCCGCGTGTCTGCTGCCAACAAGGATCTGTATGGGGCATGGTGAATACTATTTTTTTTTTTCTTTTTTTTTCTTTTTTCCTTTTCGTTTGTTGTTTTGTTATTATAAAAATTCTTTCAGAAATAATACATTCGAATACTTACATGGACAGACACATACCTACACAGCATAAATAACCAAACCGTGATTAAGATAAATAAGAGGATAAATACAATAAATCAGTTTTTATTTTACTTTATTACTTTTTAGTAATGTCAAAAATAAGCTTATAAAAGCTTATTTTTGACATTTAATAAAAAAAAAAAAAAACTAAACTATTTAAAACTAAATTATTTACAGTTTATATATATATTTCATACTATACAAAGTGTAACGGGTAAACCCTTTTAAGCCGAAAGAGGGTTGTTCTAGACATCTAGGACAACAACTATTGTTCTACGACTTTTGAAAATTAATAATATTTCACTGAAAAAACAGTTGCTTTTGAGAATAAAGTTAATTTAAGTTAATTTCTTCTATGGTTTTCGCGATTCTGCATAATAAAACACTTTATTAATTAAAGTTTTGATTGTACTAGATCAAACTAAATAAAAGGACAAAATAAAGTCAATGAACTTGAATTATGAGAAACAGCTGATTTTCAAGTAAACTTCATACTCAAAATTTTCGAAAAGTAGGTACTTCGAATTTTCAAAAGCCGCAGAAAAAAAGTTGTTCGCCTAGAAGTCCAGAACAACACCCTTTCGGCTTAAAAAGGCATACCCGTTACATCGTGTATAGTATACATATATAGTTATATTAATTAAATGTAACAATGTTACATCAAAATGACGAAACCACACATCGGCCTTAGCTGATGAAAAAAAAAGTTGGAGCTTTATATTAAATAAAACTTTTTGCCGTACCCTTCCGTCGAAATAAAATAAAACAAAAATAGCCCAGTTTTTTTTATGCGTTTTGTCTAGGTGGCCAGTTCGAAATAGCCGTATGCTACCAGAACCTTAGTTCCAAATTTAAATTACTTAATGCCCTAGGTGTATAATGAGCACTTTATGCACCTAGGGAATAAGTAGTCGCTTTACGTTGAACTTTTTGGTCAATTAATGTAACTTTGTAGAGAAGTAAGTATGTAATAGTACTTTATGCACCTAGGTACTAAAGCCCTGTCTTATATAGCGGGCGTCATATTGAATCCAAAGCGTACGCAGGACTCTAAGAGAGTTAACTCCCGAGCGCAGCGAGGTTGTTAATAACTTTTTTACTTAGACTTCTGACTCCTTTAACTTATTTACCTAGAGTCCTGAGTGAAGCGTGGGATTCAAGCGCCCAAGATAAATACCGGCTTTGGTACCGAGGTGAATACTCTACTTTACAAATCTACTGCGAGTCAATAAAGAGGCTACAAAATAAGCATTTAATTAACAACATAACAATAGATTAATGCAACGTGTATGAAATATATTTTCAGCTCCATATTAATTAAATTTAACAATGTTACATACAAATGACAAAACCTAACACCGATCTTATCCGATGAAAAAAAAATTGGGACTTTATGCTAACTAAAACTCTTTGCTTTACCCTGCTGTCGAAATAAAAATAAAAGAAAAATAGCCTAGTTTTTTATTTTTTTAATGTGTTATTTCTAGGTGGCCAGTTCAAAATAGACGTATGCTAACAGAACCTTAGTTCCAAATTTAAATTACTTTATGCCCTAGGTGTATAATGAGCACTTTATGCACCTAGGGAATAAAGACTCGCTTTACGTTGACCTTTTTGGTCAATTAATGTAACTTTGTAGAGCAGTAGGTATGTTAACTACTATTACATACTTACTGCTCTACAAAGTTACTTTGTTACTTTGTAAAGTTACTTTCGGATTAAAAGGGCTTACCCGTTACACCTTAATAGGTAAGTAAATAAAAACTGGGATTTGTTTAGGTACCTAATGGTTTTTTTATAAGGTACTACTTTTCTTACATTCTTACTGGTAGTATTAGTAGCTACCTAATTAATTAAGGAAATTTGTACGCATTCAATCAACAGAATATTGGCTCGGAATAAACCGAGTCGGGTGTAATTATGTATGTGTGTTGTTCACGCATGTTCACGCCAGGAGGAAGGCATGAGCGGCATGAAACAGATAGCATTTTTGAAAATACCTACTCGCGCCGCATATCGGAAGTTGATGATCCTTTTAAATGCAATATTTTTCTTCGGGTTTAATAGCTACTTACGTCTAGCTTACGTCTAATCTAACAAAGCTATAAGCGCAATTATTCAAGGCAGAAATGAGTTTAAAAATTTTAAAAAAATATTATTTAAAAAACAGAAATCTGGTCAAACCAGTAAGCAATTAACACGTCCCCCATGTTTTGATGGAATCTTGCAAACATGTGCTGCTGTTCTACAAATATTTAATGAGGAATCAACTGAAAAATCCACCCCATTTTTAATGACAAAAAAACTGAATCAAGACGTTTTAGAAAATCTGTTTTCAAGATTTCGTCAAAATGGGGGTTGCAATAGAAACCCTTCAGCCCGACAACTTAGAACTATGTTCAGAAGTTATTTAATAAATTCCTTAATAAAATTACCATCAACAAAAAATTGTCCAGATGACGATGAAGAATTTTTACAATTATGTGAAATTAATACGGAAAAAATACCTGACATTGATGTTCAAAATACTTCAAAAAATGATAAATTAATTACTTCTGTTGTAGTTCCAGAGGGGCATTCTTCCAAAGTTGTTGAACAAGGTAATTCAACAACTGTTACTAGTGTACTAACAAAAGATTCGACAACTTTGGAAGAATGTTCCGTTATGTATTTTGCCGGTTATCTGGCAAAACACCAAGTTGATCGTCGACCATGTAAAACATGTCTGAATAATTTAATAAAGCCAGTAGATTTGTTAGATGACAAACAAAAATTCATTTTGAAAAAGTCATACTCTGCGAAAACAACTTCTTTGAAAGTACCAAATGATCAGTTTTTATTTCTTATAAATTTGGCTCTTGACTGTTACAATGAACATTTCAAATCTGTAATGCACAAAATTGGACTTAAAAAAATATTACTAACAACAATTAGAAATCATATTAAATGTGAGTCTCCAAAACTATTAGAGATTAGTTGCTATAATCATATTATAGAAATAATAGACCATTTGATTTTAGTCAAAATAAATTATTTTTGTAAAATTTCTAAACTGACAAGTCCATTCAAAGTAAATCAAAAACTAAAAATTCTAAAGAATAAATAAAAAGTAGAAATCTTTCTGTACCGACCTATGAGTGTTTTATTTATTTCTTACAAACTAGAAGTAAATTTCGATGACGTCGGCATATCGATTATCCTATGTTTTTCTCTATCACATAAACTAAGTACCTCTAGATGCAATTTTCATCCAAGTTGGTAGAGCAGTTTGATAGTGAGGAAATCACAAACAAACGTGAACACATATATTTCGTGGAAGGGCTGAATATGTATGAGATGAACACCTTATTTAAGAGACATTTTGTATTAGATAAAAATAAGTTTCGAGAATCCGTCAGCAGAATAAAAAATACTTAATTTCTTCTATGGTTTTCGCGATTTTGCATAACCAACCTTGAAAAAGCCAACTGTAAAGTTGGCGAAAGCTCGGGTCAAATAATGAATAAAAACGCGATAAAACCGGATAAATAAAGTGTTTTATTAAAAAATACTTACTTATAAAAAGTGCGCGCAAGCTAATTATATAAGATAAATTGCGGAGATCTAGTTCTGATCATCACCACGCGCAGACTTATCTTGCTTGCTTTTAATATTTATTTATTACCAGCTGCGCGCCGCGGTTTCACCCGCGTAAGTCCCGTTGGCCGTTCCCGAAGCTATTTCGGGATAAAATGTATTTATGTGTTATTCCCGGTATCCAACTATTTATATTGCAAGTTTCATCGCAATCGGTTCAGTAGTTTTTCAAACACACACTTTCCCCTTTTTATAATTATATTACGAGCTGCGCCCGCGGTCTCACACGCGTGAGTCCCGTTCCCGCGGGAATATCAGGATAAAAAGTAGCCTATGTGCTAATCCAGGTCCCTAGCTACCTATATTCCAACATTTATCGCAATTGGTTCAGTAGTTTTTGTGTGAATGAGTAACAACCTCACATACATACATACAAACTTTCGCGGTTATAATATTAGTAAGAGTAAAATCTAGAAAGGACCAACAAAGTTGGGAGACCGAGACACAGAATACACTCGCAAAAACATACAACACTTCCTTTGGCAGTCGTGTAAATAGGGGCCTTTGGCCAGCAGTGGGACATTCTATTTCTTATCGGTTGTGAAGCGATTATTGCCATTAGGAAATTAGCCAGTGTCAAGTACTATTAATATATTATGCAAGTTATTTGCATCGAAACAGTCAAGTTGTCATAGTTAAAGTTTAGGGAATCATTTGTAAACACGGCGGCTATTTACAAACATTTTTCACAGAGCTTTGGAGACAACACTAAGTCAATGTTTTGCACCGATTTTCACTTTTATTTAACTTATACACCTTTACGAAACTAAATTGATTAATATCCCCCCGAAATTAAACAATTTGCACGCATTTGAACTAGGTTTCACAAAAATGAAAATTTAGCACCACATCTCCTCAACGAGTTCCCGCCAAAACTCCCAGTGGGACATTGACATGAGATGATGGATAAAAACGTAAACCAAAAAAAATAACAATAACTAATTAAAGCGCCATCTTGTATAAGGTTGTTAAACCGATATTTTTCGATTAACAACTTTTGAAAATTCATCACATAGATGGTGTTGTAATAAAATAAAAATAAATGTTTTTAGAGTATTTTTTTTGTTGAATTAACAAGTTTTTCTTCAATTAAAAAATATTATTTTCCTTTTTTAGTTTTTGAGACGTGATCTGAATATTATTTATTGCCTTAACAATAAAATACAACTGATTATTTATATGAGGTGTAGCGACAGGTAGCGCCATCTAGCCACGAGGTGTATTTTTAGCATTTATTTGACGGACGAAAATTTGTTCGCGTTTGACAGTCTTTACTTATTAATTGTCTTTGCTATTATCTTACTGGGAATCTATTTTGCTACTGTTGCGGTGAAAACTTGATCTGGATCTGGATTGTATTATATTATTGTGGTTAAATATTACACCTTTGATCTAGTTAAAATAATTTTGCTAGACAGGATGCGAAAAACTTCAGAATTATTAAGCGGTTTAAATAAGTAGGTAACTACCCACTTTAAATATTCGTCCTACGCGTTAGCCAGTGCAGCCATTATAGAATACAAGAGTTAGATAGTACCTATACTATTTTCATTCTTTTTATTTTACGTGCGTGACGAAAGTTATTTTCCTCAAATAGGTATCCCCTAGAAAACAGTCACTTATTATCATGAAATAAAAGACCCGTAATATATTCTAATAATATGTAGGTATGATAAATACCTGCTTCACACACTAAAATATGTATGTAGACCTACATAGGTACATATTTTAGTGTGTGAATACCAAATACCAATCTACTATGTAAAAAAATATTATTTTACACGTGTTCAAACAAAAGTGAACAATCCTTCCTACTAATATTATAAAGCTGAAAGCGAGTATGTTTGTGACTCAATTATGTAAAAACTGTTAAACCGATGACCATGAAACTCGGTATGTAGATAGCTGGAGATCTGGAATAACACGTAGAATACTTTTTATCCCGATATCCCCGCGGGAACAGGACTTACGCTGGTGAAACCGGGGCGCAGCTAGTCTTCTAGGTATTTATTATTTCATGCTATGTGTGGGTACTTAAGACTAGACTTATTTCAAGTACCTATGTACACATATTACACCTACATTTACAGTTCTAAGGATGGTAACAAAAAGAGGTTGTTTTGTTCTAGACGTTTCTATCGGCTTATTAGTCCGTTCCCAAACTTTGTCTATCTATTTAATAATGAGTGTTGTGACTATAAATTTCTAGGTTAAATGTTATGGATTAGTAAACTCTCACCAAACAAGATAGGAAAAGATTATGTCGAATCTCTAAACCCTAGTGTGATGAGACAGATTTCTTAGGTACTATAAAACTAAATTAAAGTAGTAAAGTAGGCAGGTAGAGGTACAGACAAAAAACAATTTTTTTTGGATATTTTGTTTAGGTAAATATTTATCACTTTGTTGGTAGGTAGTTCGTGATAACAATATTGTTTGAAAAGCATTTTAGATCATTGTACCGAAAATTAGTCCACTTGCGCAAGGCAGAGTTAGTTTTTATCCGCAAAGTAAAACAAAATATCTATTTAGGTAGTGTCAAAAATGTTTGTATGATAAAAAAACTGTGTTTTTACAACCACTGAGAGTCAATTTTTTAACTAAGTTCGGTGCAAGTCCACCTATCAGAATCATAATTATCAAGTCAACTTGTGTTAAATATAGCAATTGTTTTTCACTCCTCCCCAACCGGTCAGGTCACGTCGACAAATATTGATAAGCCTAATATTTTTCTCATTATAACATTATCGCTATATCGTGGAGGGTCGAAGGCCACAGCTAATAAAGCTGGACCACACAGATAAAATCAACATCTCTCGTTGTAGTTGCATAGGATGTATGCAGTACGGTATTTAAAGAGACGGCGTCCGGCAGACAGGACAGTCGATCGTAATCCGCCCTGACAACCACACGCATCAATCATGGAGAACGAAACCCAGAGCCTCGAAGCTATCATTAACAACAACCTCACCGGGCGAGATCTCGATGAGTTCAACAGAATTTACTACGGGAGGAAGGACAGCAATGAAGTCAAACTGAAGGAATCCTCCCTGACTGCTGCCAAAGCGGCCGATTTTGAGATTGCTGCCTATGCTTTTCCGGCCAAGAAAGAACAGACCAGACCCCCAAGAATAGTGAAAGTTGGAGTAATCCAGCATTCCATCGCTGCACCAACTGATCTCCCAATAAACGACCAGAAAAAAGCAATTTTCGAAAAGGTCAAGAAGATCATCGACGTTGCTGGCCAAGAAGGAGTCAACATCATCTGCTTCCAAGAACTATGGAACATGCCGTTCGCTTTCTGCACAAGAGAGAAGCAGCCATGGTGTGAGTTCGCTGAGTCTGCTGAAAATGGTCAGACTACCAGATTTTTGAGGGAGCTCGCTATCAAATACGCGATGGTTATTGTCTCTTCTATCCTGGAACGCGACGAGAACCATGCTGAGATTCTATGGAATACCGCTGTCGTGATCAGTGACACCGGCAACGTTATTGGCAAGCACAGGAAGAACCACATCCCGCGAGTTGGTGACTTTAACGAATCCAACTACTACATGGAGGGGAACACGGGTCACCCAGTGTTCCAGACTCGGTACGGTAAGATCGCTGTCAACATTTGCTTCGGCCGTCACCACGTTCTGAATTGGATGATGTTCGGCCAGAATGGAGCAGAGATAGTCTTTAACCCATCAGCTACAATCGCAGCTGATGCTGGAAGCGAGTACATGTGGAATATTGAGGCTAGAAATGCTGCTATAACCAACTGCTACTTCACCGCTGCGATCAATCGAGTTGGCTACGAACAGTTCCCTAATGAGTTTACGTCGGCTGATGGTAAGCCAGCGCACAAGGACCTTGGATTATTCTACGGATCTAGCTACTTCACTGGACCGGACGGAGTGAGGTGCCCCGGTTTGTCTCGTACCAGGGATGGACTGCTCATTGGCGTGTTGGATCTTAACCAGAACAGACAGATTAAGGACCGTCGTTGTTACTACATGACCCAACGCCTCGACATGTACGTGAACAGCCTGAGTAGGGTCCTGGAATTGGAATTCAAGCCCCAAGTCGTCAATGAAAATGACAAACAGAACTAAATCTACAACAGGTTGACTCGCTTTTCAATATTAACATCTGCTTACAGCTTTCGATATTGTGTATTCAGATGCAAACCACCCTGTGATGTACCTACTTGTAGAAGATGACGAAAGATATTATATTTATGTAATACCATATTTTTATTATTAAATGTTCCTTAACAAATGCTTTTAATTATGTCTTATTTTTTTATACATTAAAGTACACTTATCCGTTCTTTATCCGATTAGCAAACTTATCAGAAAGATTTCTAGTCACTCATACGTGATTTGTAGGTGATAGGTACGTACAAGTATCAGCAGGAAGACGACAGCAGTACGAGTGTCCGCCCCCGAGTGGCTTAACCGACCTACGTTTCGGAACAGTCAAAGTCGGGTTGGCGGGTAATTCCGTATTCAACCTCTGACGTCTCATACTATACACCTACGTGGTGACAAGCGAACGGCCTCCCAGAGGGTAAGTATTTTTTTTACTAGACTAGCTGTATCCCAAGCTTTTACCTACGCAAGTCCCGATCCGATCAACGACACCTTTTATTCCGATATCCGTAAGTATATGAGGATAAAAAGTGTTACTTCAAAAGTTGTTATGTATTTACCTACTTATTATAAAAATATAATTAAAATCGGTTCACTGGTTTCAGAGGTTACCCCAACATATGTCATACATACGACATGTTACCAACTTCACCTCTTTATAATAATCTAGCGGTATCCCGCAGTTTCACACGTGTATGTCTCGATTCCGCGGGGATATCAAGATCAAAAGTAGCCTACTATATTTCTCCTCGAAATTGTAGTTTTCTTGTGGTAGAAGAACTTTTCATCGGTCTAGTACTCGGTTGTTTGTTTAGCTATTCGTTACAAACAAACAAGTAGGTAAATCTTTTCTCTTCACAATATTGGAATAGAAAAGTATGGATCATCTGAGGTCATTTCATTAGAAAATATTTATCCGTTTTGGTTAATCAATTAACATTCTGGATGATTACCATTTTGTTACATGCATGGTCATTGTACGCGGTTACCATGATCGATTTGTCGCTCAAAAAAATGAAGTAAATTTTAAATAAAAAATACCCCGACTACTTTTAAAAACCACTGATAGGTAATTAAAAAAAACTTTTTAAGATGTTTTTTTTTATTAATTGATGTGTTTTAAATTTTTTTTTAGCTGAACGACAACGGCGCGATTTTGCGGCGACTTATAAGTTATAATAAGACATCATGATAGAGCGGAATATGTCGCTAATAAAGTCGTAAAACATTAATCAGTAAACAAACAATAAAGATCAATTATTATTCTCGAAGAGATTAATTACCTTGATCATAAAACTTAGAGTAAACACATACGTAGAGCTACTGCTAGCTAGCAATAACCTGCTCGTAGGTAGGTACTAAGTTGTCTAGAATCGATGAATATGGAACTAAATACCTAACTACTGCCAGTTAGTAGGCAGTTTCCATATTTATCAGATACCTGCTAATTTCAACTGCTTTTGATGGTAAATAATGGAACAAGGTTTTTTCCTACGCATAAGGAATCTTAGATAAAACTTGTTTTCGAAAATCTAGATTTTCGATCTGAGAAACTGTGACACTAGCTATCCGTCTATGATAATCTGTAAAAAAAAGTATTATCACCTTTTTTCTAAGTAGTTAATTGAGAATCGAATTCGCAATCTTGGTACCTGCCTTACCTTCTGTGTCACACTTGAATATTTGTAGTTATGTAATGTACACATTTGTTTTCTTTCTTAAATTCAAGTTTTTATAAAGGTACATTAAATCTTACTAATATTATAAACGCGAAAGTTTGTATGTATGTGAGGTTGTTACTCTTTCACGCAAAAACTACTGAACCAATTGCGATGAAACTTGGAATATAGGTAGCTGGGGACAAACCTTTAAACAACTGTATTTTATTTTACACTACCTGCACTTGCGGTTTCACTCGCGCAAGTTCCGATACCGCGAGAATATCAGGATGTGTTAACATTAACATTCATTAGTAATGAATCACTTTATTCACTAATAAAAAAACGCATCTAAATCCGGTACGTGGATAGTTTTAAAGATCTAAGCATACATACAAATAGACAGCGGCAAACGATTTAATTTTATACTATGTAAAATAATAATGATGTTAATGATTTTAAGATTTCAAGCAGACATATTTTAGATATAGGAACAAGCGCCGAGGCGCCAACTAGTAGGCATAACGGTAGTATAGGTAAGGAACCTTATACCTAAGCACTTGCCTCAAAAAGGAAAAGTTGAAAGCTCAAACACTTACAGCGTCATTTTCGCTATAATTTTCTCACTCACTCAGAGAAGTCGCTGATGTGTTGGTGTCAGCGATTGTTACGCCATCTAGCCCGCGTCACCGAAGTCTAAACCAATATGCCCCTTTTTATAAGACCTAAGGGTTGATTTTCCCTCAAAGTTACAAAGGGTTGAAGATGGCAGAGCCACTACTTTTCAGAGCACTTGTGAAGTTGTAGTCCATGACATCCATTATCTTAATGATGTCTTTGGTATAGGGTTGATGCGTCTCTGAAAAAAAAAAACAAATATAGCCAAACAACACAAAACTTTTGAAATTAAACTAGAAGATAGAGAGACATGATGTAATGTAAGGTAAAACGATTTTGAAAATCTAAATGCGACTCATCGACTTTTGATGTTGATTTTGGCTAATCGGGGGTTTTGGCGGGAATGCGTTGAAGAGATGTGTTGCAAAATTTTTATTTTTGTGAAACTTAGTTTAAATGCTTGTAAATTGTTTAATTTCGGGGGCATATTAATCAATTTAGTTTCGTGAAGGTGTACAAGTGAAAATAAAAGTGAAAATCGGTGCTAAACATGGACTTTAGCTTAGTGTTCTCTCCAAAGCTCCGTGAACAAACATTGTAAAAAATGGCCCCCTTTTTACAATGATTCCCTCGACTTGACTTTAACTATGACGACTTGACTGTTTCGTTCGATGCAAATAACCTGCAAATATTGATAACACTTGACACTGGCAAATGTCCGAAAGGAAAAGCCATTTTAAAGAAGAAGAAGAAGATTTTGGCTAATCTTTGATTAAATTTTTTAAACCAACTTGCTGAAGCTTAGGTACCTATAGAACCTTTTTGTTCGCATTTTAAAGATTAAGATTTCTGTGGCTTAAGTCTTGCAACTAAATTATAAAAGTTTTTTTCTGCGTTGGTGGCTTAATTTGAACAATATAAACTTCTTGAACTAATTCCAGTTTTTTTTAATGAAATAACCCAGTGTTTTTGTTCGTAAAGTAGTGAAAATAATTAAATTCCGTAAAGTAGTGAAGACCACAATAGTACTACAATTATTGTGGTAAATGTATATGCGGTGGGTGGGGGTAGCCTCCACAGTGTGATTAGCTCTGTGTGATTTTTTATTTTATAAAATCGAATTATGGCCCAAAAGTTATTAGACGGCGCGGTTCGTGACGTGCAGAAGATTCTCAGTGAACTTATGAATAGAATGACGGCGTTGGAGTGCAAAATATCCGACCAGAACGAATTGATCGAAACCCAAAATAAAACCATAATATCGTTGAAGAAAACAATTGAAGGTATGCAACAGCAAAGTCCAGCAGAAGGTGTGAATGGCAAGTCAGCGGCGCAGCGACCGCTGCGTAAAGCGCGACTAGACTCCATCGCGAAGATAACACAACCCCAGTACAGCGCTGTAGCTGCTGGATCGAGGCGAACATCGTTGGTTACAATTGCAACCCAACCGAGGACACCCGATCCAGCCCGAGCGGAGTTAACTAAGCGTAATGATACGGGTCCTACTGCCAAATCGTCATCCACCACTGTATCGCAAAATCTAAATGATATATCCGTGCCAAATGTGCTACCAAGATCAACGGAAAGTGACTGGAAAACTATAACCAAAAACAAAAGATCAACTAGGCGTCCCATCATCGTAGGAACTGGTGTAGTAAATTCCGAGCTGCAAACAGTCGAACCTATCAAATACTTGCAAATCTGGTCTTTAAAACCTGAAACGACAGTTGATAACATTCTGACCCACATTAACAAATTGGCCAAATCAGAAGACTACGTAGTAAAAAAGCGCGAAATCAAGACTGACAGGCACGCATCCTTTACTATCGGCGCGCCCGAGAGATTATATGAGACATTGATAGCAACAGCCGCTTGGCCGCCCGGCGTGCGAATATCAGAATGGTTTAACTTTCGCGGTAGCCCCCGCGTCGAGCGGGGTGATATCGAAGGCGCAGGAGTCCATGGCAGTCGCGCCGTTAACAAGTAATGTAAACAAGGTACGCGCATCGTCGCATCCTCGCCTAGGTTTATCTATTTGTCATCAAAACGTAAGAAGTCTTAGTAGTGTTAAAACCAAAAAACTTGAAGTGTTAATGACCAAGGAATTATTATGTGATGTCTTAGTTGTGACCGAACATTGGCTTCGTAAGTACCAGATAAATAGTGTGACGTTATGTAATTACGATTTAATTTCCTATTATTGTCGACCGGTTGTAGAACATGGAGGCAGTTGCATTTATGTGAAGGCCGGTGTGAGGGTTGTAAATAGACAGGATTACTGCGATCTGGCGCGGGAGCAGGTGTTTGACGTGTGCGCGGTATACCTGCCCGACGCTAAACTGCTTATCGTAGCAGTCTATCATTCCAATTTGACTAGCGACGATGAATATCTCAAGCTTTTCGAAAAATTACTCGATAAAATTTTTAATGACGATGTTGACGCTTTAATTCTAGGCGACATAAATATAAATCTGTTGGTAAATACTAGCACACGGAGAAAGTTATTCGATTTACTAGAAATGTACAACTTTTCGCAACTAATTAATTTCCCGACTCATTTTGAGGACGGATGCTCGGATAGCCTATTGGATCACGTATATTCCAATATAAGCGGAGACCGATTATCATCGGTAGTAGATGTAAAAACACATATCAGCGACCATCACGCTCAACGAGTTGTTGTATCGATGACACGCAACACCTACCCTGGCCCACAACATATTACCAAACGCACTTACTCAGCGACTAATATAGCTAGTTATGAGGGTGCGCTCGCTGCGATTGACTGGCAAGCGCGGACGGGCCTGTCATGCGACAACTGTCATTTACTGGCTGAACAAATCACATCGACATTGGCCAGTAGACACGACATCTGTTTTCCCTTAAGAAAACAATTAAAAACGTCATACAAAACGTGGGTCGACTCCGATATACATAACTTAAAATACCTCTTATTCGACGTCTTAGACATTAAACTTCGGAATCCTACTAACGAACATATTTTATCCTTTGTAGGCAATCTGTCAGTTAGGTACGACTCGCTGCTTCGTAGTAGGCGAACCGCTTATTACTCGAGTCTGCTGAAGGACAACCCGAACAAGGCAAGATGTATGTGGAACATAATCAACACCGAAACAGGACGAAATAATTGCGAAAGAGTGGACTACCTAGACCAAATTAGGGCCCCCGACGGTAAGGCTTATCAATCTAAATACGACGTCGTAGTGGCGTTGAATCGCGAGTTCGCGGACGCTGCGATCAACTGCGGAGCGCCGACCGCTAACTCCGTGCAGGCCGTACGCGCCCTCGAGTTGGGTATTCCCGCCAATGACTCATCGCTTAGATTCACTTCATTTACACCTTTTGAGCTGTATGCCATCGTGAGTAAACACATAGCCTCTAAAAACAGCACCGATATATACGGCCTATCGACAAAACTTTTGAAACCGATTGTTCAAGCAACTTCCGATATACTATGTGGCTTATTTAATATGTGTATCCGGAAGGGGATATACCCTCGCGCGCTTAAAAAAGTAAAGGTAGTACCTTTGTACAAAGGCAAAGGAAAAAAAAGCGAAATCGGTTCATATCGACCCATCTCCCTGGTTCCCGTTCTGAGTAAAATTCTTGAGGTAGGGTTGAACAAGAGAATTATTAGCTTCGTTTCCCGGAATGGTATACTGTCGGAGCGGCAGTACGCGTACCGCATGGGACGGTCTACTACGGACTTGGCGCGAGAGGTAGTGCGGCGAGTGCTGGGCGCGCGCGAGGCGGGCAAACAGGTGGCGCTGCTGTGCTGCGACCTCTCGCGTGCGTTCGACACGGCCGATCACAGCCTAATGGCTCTCAAACTACAGCATTACGGGATCCGCGGCCCGGCGCTTGCGCTGCTATCGTCTTTCATGACCGAAAGAATGCAGGTAGTGTCGGGCGACGGAGGCCGCACAATTTCCCCTGAGATCTCTAATTTTACAGGAGTACCACAGGGGTCGTGCCTCTCCAACACCTTGTTCGGATTGCTGTTAAATGACCTACCCGCGGCGATCGCAAACACAGAAATATTTATGTACGCGGACGACGTCGCCGGTGTGGTCACTGCAACTAGTAAAGCCCAACTTGAGATGAACTTGAATTCCACCGTCGATCAGCTGGAGCGATGGTTTAGAGCAAACGGGCTGGCATTAAATCGCGATAAGACCTATTTCATGACCTTCAATCTGAGCGGTGGAACGCCACCACCGTGCAGGGTGGTCACCGATAATATTTCGTTGAAACAAGTCACTATAACGAAACTTCTCGGTTTTTATATCGACAGCGCCCTCACATGGAACACCCACGTCGATGAGTTATGTTCAAAGTTGGGGAGCGCATGCTATGCCCTAGGACGACTGTCTAAAACCGCAACTCGCGATGTGGTCCGATCCTGCTACTTTGCAACCGTGCATAGTAAACTATCGTACGGCGTGGAGTTGTGGGGCCGAGCCGGCGAGGTGCAGCGAGCGTTCGTCATGCAGAAGCGCGCCGTGCGAGCTATCGCAGGCATACCAGCTGGCGAGACGTGCAAGGAGGCCTTTAGAGTATTGCAGATACTCACACTGCCTGGCGAACTCATACTACAGTTAGCGATATTTACTAGGGAGAACCTCGACACGATATTTAAGAAAAGGGGCGTAAACGCGTCGCGAGCGTTGCGCAGCGATAAGTTTAAGAATCAGCTAATCACACCGGCCCACAGACTCGCCAAGTCGGAGAAGTCGGTGTATGTCGCCGGCCCGGCGATATACGATCGGCTCCCCGAGAATGTGAGAAGTGCACCCTCCCGCCTATGTTTTAAATTGAGACTTAAAAAATGGTTAATAGAAAATGCATTTTACACAGTTAATGAATATTTGGAATTGCCTTTGTTGACATAACTATATGAATATTATTTATTTTATTTTATATTTTGAATTACCAATAGTATTATTGAACACTCTAAAATAATTTAATGTAATTATATCTATTAATCTATGACTTATATTAATTAATTAATTGAATCTTTGTATACTTATTGTTTAGTAAGTATCTACTAAATTAATGACATGTAACTTGGTGTTATAAATAAACTATTGTATTGTATTGTATTGTATTGTACCATTGTGGCCTAGGTAGGTACTGTTATAGTATTTAAGTATCCAATAACTAACTGGCCGATTTTGCGAAAAAAAAAAAAAAACTTTTAAATTTTAATGCTAAAACTTTTCAGCCAGTTGGTTTTAAAATCAGAATAAAGAGGTTTTAAACATTTCGATGCTATTTTTTGCTGTTTTCGAAGCCATCCTGAAATTGTTTGAAATTGAAGCAACTCTGGAAAGAAATCTAGGTTGCGTTTGGTGTCATCTCGTAGCGGAAGTCATGCGGCTCTCGCAACAGTTTGTATCGTGCGAATGTATATGAAGTGTAGTTACTCCGCTAGCATTCCGCTAGATACTATGTATAATTTTATTTTAATTTTTTATTTTAGTTAACACAAAAGCGACTAAACCGATTGTGATGCAACTACGTATATTCCAAATCTCTAGATTTGGAATATATCTATCACAGACGCAACTTTTTATCCCGTAACCCTGCGGGATCGGGGTTTACGCAGATCCAGAGGGCGTAGCTCTTTGGTATCAAAGTTGTGAATAAAAATAACGAAAATGATAAAGAAAATTGCCTAAGTAGGTGAGTAACGAGGTTCGAGATTGCCTGGAGGAGACCGCTCTCAGCTTGTAAACCTATGGTGCGGTGCGCCACTAGACTAAGATTTCTTATTCAATAGATTATATATAGATCTAAATATTCTATAGATCTATATATCTTCTTATTTTATAGTAGTAATTGCATGACTAGTTTTATTTGCTATAATATTACTTTTCTATGTAAATTTTTACAATATTTCCCTTTACTTGGACATATCTATAGTACCAATTTAATAAGTTTTAATTTGTTTCTAATTTTAAGTGATAATTTTAGTTTCTACTGTTAGCCATTTAGCCCGAGATACAGGATATTCCTAGTTCAGGCATATGTGTTACTTCGATTTTAATCGAAATTTAGACTTTAAGCAATTTGTACACAATATTTTGGAAAATCAATATTTATTTATTCTATTGAATTCAAATTTTTGGTGAGTCTCATAAAACGTCCTATTTATCTATGTAAGCGGCTTAAGCAACAGTTTTAAATTTTAAGTTTCCTTTGAAAAAATTCAGGTAGTTTTTCAATTTCAACCGAGTATTTATTTGTTCGACAGGTGTCGTCGTTATGTTCAAAAATTGACAAAAAAACGTATTTTTCATACCCATTCGACAATAGTTCGGTGGACGATTTCATCGACACATGCTCCGTTTCATTTCCGCTGCACTCGTCGAGGTTTTTGAACACACCATTGTATAAAAAGTTTCACTATTACACGAACTTGATTTGACCAAGAACAGAGAATTTTAGGAGTCGCTATTATAAGTGTACAGTTTTTCTTCAAAATTTTTGTTAATATCACGTGACGCCCGCCGCCGCCGCTTAGTGGACAACTGTAACAATTCATAGGGATTCTGAGCTCTAACACCCATATGCAGAGTCGTTTTCTCCACTCGACTCAACTTGAATGATACTCGTAGAATCGGTATGATATCGGTATCGATAGATTCGAGGATACCTTAAGGTAGATCGCGACGTACCTTGAGTTTGACATTTATAATTCCTAGACTTGACTTGAGGAATTTCCTCAACAATTCTATCCTTCAAGTTGAGTCGAGGTCGAGTCGAGTGGAGAAAACGACTCTGCATATTGGTGTAATAGTATACTAGTTATTATACTTTAAATCTGTCAACTGCGAATACTTTGTGACAAACTGGGGAAACTTTGTGAAAAGATATTTTGAAGATAATTATCATTTTTGATTCTCAACTTACATCGAAATAAATAAATAGTATAGACATATTTTTAAAGGATCATTGAATGCGTTCAAAAATATTTAATTACATTAAAATTATTAAGATTTTATGATACGTCATTTGATTGTTAAAAAGTAGGGTGTCACAAATTTAGGCATACTGTCACAACATTAGACCAATTTAACACGGTATCTACCTATTTCTACTTATAATACGTGTACCTAACCTACGTAATACCTACTTGCCATCAAACATCTCTCCGCATGCGAAAGATTTGAATTCATTAAAACAATCTTTAAGTATTTTTCGGGTCTTATTCGTGTACGTTTTGTTATTTCTTAATTCTCTTACTTCGATGTTTTGACTACTTATATTACAAAAGACTTGGTCCCGCGGAGACCTCCCCTCCTCCTTGCAACCAAGTCAAATATAAATATTTTTTACTGTATTTATTAACTCTATAGTATTCCCTGTTTCACTTAGGCGTCGCAAATTGAAAAGCACACTCGAAAACCCCTTTAGTGCGATGTGAGGTCTACACAATAGACACACACACAAGCTCGGTCGTCACACGAGAATTTTATCGTTTTAAAAAATGTCATCAACGAGTTTTCCGGCACTTGATTTTTGGACGGAAAAAAGATAAATAGAACATTTTTCAATTATTTACCGATATTCGTCTTTGATGGCTTTCTCTAGGTATCTTTGGTTAGGTATTATGTAGGTAACTATATTTAAGTATACAAATTTAATAAAGAGGTACTTATCGTTGGTTCTAATGTAATTTATTAAATGTTTACTAAGATTCATATTAATAAATACGTAAATACGTATTATTATTATTTGTATGTATGTTGGGGTATCTAATATCCAAAATCATTGGAACGATTATCATACTCCTCTATAATTCTAGCTCTCTTTTGCTGAAATAATTTTCAAAATCGATCCTGTAGTCTATTCGTTACAATAGAAAGAATTAATCTGTCCTCTTTATTATATTAGGGGTTAAAGTATGAAATTGCCGATTTGTACTGAAATTTTTAATTGTTTATTTTTTAAATTTTTAACAAATTTATTTAATCAAAATAAATGCCATTATTATCTATACATTGCTGCCATCTAATGGGAAGGTTATTAATGCCTTTGCGATAGAACTCCGACGATCTAGACTGCACAAACTGTGAGAAAGCATTTTGTACTGCCTCCTGGGAAGAAAACTTCTTGTCACGTAGATAATTGTCCAAATCACGAAAAAAATGGTAGTCCGTTGGAGCAAGGTCTGGTGAATACGGAGGATGACGAATGGTTTCTAAGTGCAGTTCCTGAAGGGTCAAAATGGTTTCTCGTGCTGTGTGAGGTCTCGCGTTGTCGTGGAGCAATAATGGTGAAGATCGATTCATGAGTCGGGGCTGTTTTACTGCTAGTTTTGTCAACATGGTTCGGAGTTCGGCACAATAGACATCTGCCGTAATTGCTTGACCAGATCGAAGAAAACTATAGTGAATAACACCATGCTGAGACCACCAAACAGTTACCATTACCTTTTTATTGGTAAGTTTTGCTTAAAGACACTGTTGTGGCATTTGACCTGGGGTCAGCCATTGCATTTTTCTTTTCCGGTTATCATAAAGAATCCACTTTTCATCACATGTTACAATTCGATCCAATATTCCTTCATTTCTGTACCGGTTCAACAAGGCAACACAAGTTTCAACACGCGTTTCTTTCTGCAGATCAGTCAAATCATGAGGCACCCATTTTTCGTATTTTTTTATTTTATTGATTTGACGCAAGTGAGTCAATAAAGTGGGTAAGGTAACGTTAAACCATGCCGCTAATTCCTGGGTAGTTTGACTAGGATCGGCTTCCACTATCTCTCTTAATTCATCGTTATTCACCTGTGTGGGCGGTCTTCCTCGTGGCTCGTTCTTTAAGTCGAAATTTCCATCACGAAAGCGTTTAAACCAAAATCGCACGGTGCGTTCATTAGTAGACCCCTCTCCAAACGCAGCATTGATATTGCGGGCTGTTTCTGCCGCGTTAGTTCCGCGTCGGAACTCGTATTCAAAAAACACTCGAATTTTCGCAGTATCCATCTTTCTTGTCTAAATTGAATAACAAAAACAATTGAAAGTCGATATTCAAATGTTTCACATTTTTTAAAAAAAGAACATCACAGAAACCATTTGAAAAAAGTTTCATTCGAAAACCTCAAACCATGAAGATTCTATGTCAATTCAAAGAACCTATGGCAATAAAACGGCAATTTCATACTTTCACCCCTATTAGTTATATCGACTTTCACGGGATCGGGACTTGCGCGGGAGAAACTGAGAGCAACTATAGTTATTCTATAACTTTTATTTATTATTTATTTATTTAATTAATTCAGTACACAAGAAACGTTCACAAAAAAACAGTCAAATTACAAATTAATACTAAGGTGAGTCTAACCCTGTTGAGAGTTCTCTGCCGACAAACCTCAGTGGAAAGGAAAGAATATAGTGGCAGGTAATTAAGTGTACAGAGAATACAGCAAAAAGAAATATTACAAATTTTTATAACCCTACATAATACCATATAATATACCATACCATACCTACCATACCTTTCATACTTTTTTTTATCGTAAAACACAACTGTAAACGTTATATTTTGGTGCCAACTGAACATAGATAGAGTTTTTCATTCCATTACTTACAGACATAGTCTGTCACCACACCACGCGACGCAATTCTCTGACCTGATAAAGCGCAGGGTGCGACGCGATCCATCATAAGTCGTTATTGAATTACGACCCTCACCCCGCCCGACCCATCCAATTATTGCTGTTCTAATTATAAAATAATTACTTATTTTCACCAGTGATCACTTCATATTTTACCAAGAGCGTTGTTACTTGAACCACAGTTTATCATATTCTTATGCCGGCTTTCCATGCTTGTTAATGCTCAATGATACGTGCAAGTGTGTAAAGAGGGCGTTTGACTTGGCTTGTGAACGTTTACCTCCGATCCGGACTTGTGAAAACGACTTCCAAATGCCAAGCGAGATTTGTGGACGCTTGGGGCTTGAAAACGTTTGCCTTCTCAAACGGCATTCAAACAAATTTGTTTCTCGGGATCGGACACATAAGTTGTACGAAAATTGACACATGACTTGTCGAAACCCGTTTTCAGTAAACAAGCAAGTTTGCATACTATGACTTCTTTCTATTTAACTAACCTAGCTGAGTCAAATCATTAGGCGCCTAATGCACTAATAATCAAGCTAAGTCTACGTTAAAAATTAGACCCCACAGAAAAAAAATAAGTTTGTCGGTATACACATAATATCTCTACAAAACAGAGCGAGTGTAATGCAGTGAAAAGTGCATCATCCCCAAGGGTAAAATGCATCATTAGACCCGGGTAGCTGGACTGTAGAAACAAAGTCCATTATTATAATAAATAACGTAAAAGAAATCAAGTATATATAGCTTGGCGTTTTATGTACGGAAGAATAAAATTGGAGAAAATAGGAAAAAATAGTTATGTCATCTGTTCACGGCTTAACTCAGAGAGGCTTAGTAATAAAAAAAGTATACTTAACTAAAATTTTGTTTTCATTTGTATCCAAATTCAGACTTTTTGTCGTATGCCTTTACTTATTTAAAAAATAGGTGTGGAAATATAAATTTGTGAATATTGCCTAATTTATAATAAGTTATTCGAGTGAGTAGGTACCTTAAATTAATTCGTGTCAAAGTCGTGAGCGTCGCATCGTGAAAGAAACGAATTCAAATATATTATTATTACTCGTATTATTAGGAGCCTGTAGTGTCCCACTGCAGGGCAAAGGCCTCTCTACTCCCCTTCCATAGCTCGCGGTCTTGTGCGGTAGATTGCCAATCTGTGTCGAACTTGTCCAGCTGGTCATCTCGCCACCTTCGACGGGGTCTGCCGGGTAAACGTCTACCATTGGTGGGGGTCCTCAAGGTACTTATTTTGGCCCGGCATTCGGCAGAGTGCCGAGTGCCGAATTCAAATACTTAATAAAAAAAATGTACCAAACGTTTGCACAAATGTATATGTTTAATTTTGTTCTAATGTAAATACAAATCACATAATTATATCTTAACTGCGAAGTTTCAACCATTATTTGGAACACTGTATGAACTGAACACTTATCCGATACGCCATTACCTTTGTAGATATAGAAATAAAATAGTTTTACATTAGAGATTTTAGACAATTATCTTGTTGAAACTTGTACGTGAACCAATCCCAACTAATACTATAAATGCAAAAGCAATTCTGTTTGGTTCTTACGCCTAAATCGTTGAACTGATTTTGATATTTTTTTGAATAGAGAGAGATGGGATCCTGGAGAACGACAAGGACACATACCTTTTATCCTGATATTCTCTCGAGATCGGGACTTACGTTGTTGAACCGGGGGATGCAGATAATTCCGAGCGCTCTAAGCGATCCAGAATGTGGTATCAAATGGCGCTAATTGAAGGTGACAGCCACTGACAGCAATATTGTAGGTATCTCTTTCGATTTCGACATCCTCAGATGTACGGATGGCTGCCTGATGAGGATGATCAAACGCATAATTTTTGAAAAAAATAAAGAAGCTTGAAGACATCATGAAAGAGGAAACTGACAAAACTAAACAAAGCGGTTTTGGCATCGCAGGAAATTATGATGATATAACCTAGGTAAAATCTTTAACAAAATCAAAATCTTTTCTCATTGAGATTTACTATTCTTATGTATCTATTGCAAATGTTTTAGGTAAGTACATTAATTTAGCGATCTTCAAAGCCAGAGTGAATCGGTTCTTAATAGGTAAGTGAGCTGCATCGTAGATTATAGTATCGCTTTCCATCAAACGAACTATAGTCAAGCGCATGCCTATAGCTGATTTAAAAAAAGGTGGCGTCAGCTTACATTACATCATGCGTGTTGTTTACAAATTTTTTTGTTGTTATAATTTTAGTTGGTAATCTGCACTCCAACCCTACCAATTAAAATTCTTTAAAATAAAACTATTTAGTGTACTCTAAGTATTTTACCTCTATGCATAGTTTTCTTTTTGTTAAAAATAACCAAAGCAGTAATGCTGAAGGCTTTTTCAGTTTTACAGTGCCTGAAATACAGACATGTTGTCACCTTTAACGAAACAAGTAAGCTGAATTGTTTATTACTAGTAGCGCCCCGCGGTTATACCCGCACAAGTCTCGATCTTGCGGTAATATCGGTATAAAAAGTGTGTGTTAAAAACCCTATGAGAAAATGTAGATTTCTAGCTGTTCAATCGCAACGCGCCGCAATTCAATACAATCGGTTCGTTAGTTTTTGCTTGATGAGCACACAAGCATTCAAACAAATAAACCAACATCTAAAGATTAGCATTTATAATAGTATTTCTGGGATATAGAAATGCCTAAGTACAAAAATAGTCAAGATAGCGCCGTGGCTTCCAAGTGCTACCTATGTCTGTTTAATGGAGGTATTCCTGGCAGTGCCAGGATGCACAGCAGTGAGAGGATGCCAGAAAGCCGTCGCATAGTAATTCAGAAATGCATAAGGCCCAGCGGCCAATCTACGGAAAATTTCGACTATTCTTAATATCTTCTGCATTTTATTTTAAAAGGTGTAATTCATGACCGGATAGCGCAAAAGCAATTTCATTAAATTCATAGATGACACTGTTTCATAAATTTCCACACAAGTTATTAAGAAAAGTCGAAATTTTCCGAAGTCTAGATTGCCCTGCTGGACCACAAGTCAGGTCACCAATGCATTTTTGGATTCTGAATTATTTTCTTGTTTTTATTTCTTTTAATTATAGGAAAATTATCTAAGCTAAGCTGTCTTTTCAAATTCACGAGTAATTAAAACAAAAAAAGAAGTTAAATTTTAAATTCCTTTGAATCACATAGGTACTAGCAATCCCTGTTATTGGCAACTACGAAGCCCTACACTGCACGTGGCCCAACTAGGCACGCACTTGTTTTTAAATAGTGTAATATTTTTTACAGTGTATCGTAGCAAGTGCAGCGCTTCTAGTGTCTTTATCGTGCGGTGCTGCAATGGGGTTCCCAACTGTACTGTTGTTTCAGTTGAGGAAACAAGATTCTACTATCGAAATTGATTTGGATTCAGCTTCGTGGATCGGTATGTCGGTTTTCCGTCATCTTTCCTTCTGTTCCGCGTTGCTGAGTTTATTAGAAAAAAACAAATATTTTGTAGCCTTCGTTACAATGCCCACCTTTACCTACGAAGTACAGAACTGATTAAAATAAAAAAAAACAAATATTTAGTTATTAACTATAACACTTATTAGACATTTCTCAAATTACATATATCAGACATCGATTCTACACTAAGCACAAGCTTGTATCGCAGTAACCGAGGAAACAATATAATGCAATATAGATAGACGCCTAATAAATCCATGATGATCTTTGACTGAACTTCATAATCAAACTCAAGATTTGCCAGAGAGCCATGAGGCGAAATATCCTTGGTGCAAAGCTGGTAGACCGCATGCAATGTTCTCCACTCAGACAGTTATTGTTGATGTTGGCCCTAACACCGCTAATTTAAAGTAGGCCACGTGAACGGTATTGGTCTCTAGATACCCGGGCCTGACTTTGATTTCGAGGGTCGTGGGTTTGAATCTAAGCCGACCGCGCACTTATGATTTTGTCTTTAAAAAAAGTTATGTGCGCTAGTAACATCGCTCTTACGGTGGAGGAAAACTTCGTGTGGAAACTATACTATACAAAAATGTTTAAAAAGGCACCTAGCATATATTTAATATTTATATATTTAAAAACATTCAAAATACTCATAATTATATAAAAAAACATAATTTAACTCTTTTTTGTCATCTTGATAATTATTTTTTTTGGCAACACTTAACAAGGATAGTTGTCTTGATTTCAGTGGATAGACATTCATAAAGTGCTAATAATTGAGTACCTTACCTTAGATGCATCCCTAATCAATTAATTAATGTAAATTTTTCAGGATCTGTCAGTGGTCTAGCCGGTATACCGAGTATCATAATGCCTCCAATAATGCAATGGAAAGGTCGCAAGTTTGCTTTCATCATGTCAAGCACTTTCGTTCTCTCCGGATGGATTCTAATGTATTTTGCTAACAGTGTCTCAACCATTCTCATCAGCGAATCCTTACATGGTTTCGGAGGTAACAGCATTCACACCGTTGGCTACATGTGCCTTAGCGAAATGGTCACACCGATGTACAGAAATATCTTCGTTCTTTCTATCAACGTAGCTACTTGTTTTGGATTAATATTAGTAGGTATTACAATAAAAACTTTAAATTGGAGACTCGTCGGTGTAGTATTTAGCGCACCACTTATTGTGGGCATTGCTATGGCATTTAAATGGCCCGAGTCACCTTTTTGGTTAGCGTGGAAAGGAAAAACGGATAAATGTGAGAATAACTTTGTTTGGCTTAGAGGAAATGATGAAGAATCAATGAGAGAATTAAAAGAATTGATAGCAGCACAGAAAGAAATCAGGCAGAGAGAGGAGAACACAAATATGATTAAGAAAACCTACAGAGATCTGTTAAGTAAGGACTGCTACGTTCCAGGACTTCATATTATATTACTATATAGTCTATCTTACTTAAGTGGTGGAGTAGTATTCTTGTTGTATTTTGTTGAATTGATTAAAAAAACTACTGGAGATGAAAATTTAGCTTTCATCGGCGGCATGATGAATAATATTCTAATATTTTTAGGAATCTTAGGAAGTAGTATTATGGTTAAATATTTTAAAAACAAAACTGTATTATTAACCAGTGCTTTTGCGACTACAATTTTCTGCTTATTGGCCAGTATTGTTACCTACTTACAACATCTAGGAGTTGTAGCTAATGACTCTAGATTGTGTTTGTATTGTTTAATAGGGCAAACGATTGTAGCACATCTAGGCATGCACCCTGTATGCACTGGGATGACTTCAGAGTTAATGCCTGTAAGGTACAGAGGTATAGGCGGATGTCTGGCAATGTTAAGTACTTGCGGATTACATGTGTTTACATTGAAAATTGCACCATATTTGTTTGAATATATTGGTCTATACGGCACTTTCTTATTATACTCCTGTAATATAATAATATTCTCTTTGCTTGTTTGGAAATTTGTACCGGAAACGAAAAGAAGGACTTTGCAAGAAATGGAGAACTTTTATATGTTTGGAAAATTTGAAAATAGGTTTCTTATGAGTGACGGTGAACAAGACCATATAGTTTCCAATAATGCGCCTTTGCCCACTATCTTACAAGCCGTAAAATTTGAGCGCAGTTGAAATTTTAGATATTTAATTTTTTTGTATTTCGTAAATTGTTTGTATTGCTGAATTAAGGCATCTCTACTAGAATTTTTTAGAGAAAAAATTCATCTTCGAATATTTAATTTATTTATAAATTTACAGTTTGGGACTCACTTTCGGTGTATTTTATCAATAACCCCGTTGTCCCCGTGGCGCCCAAAAGCCCATCACATCGTCCACTATACTTCGATTTTTAATTAAAGATTACGATTTGACACATCACCTTGAAGAAAAAGTGTGAAATACAAAGAAGCGTAACGTCAGATTGTAGTCTGAAATCATAAAATGTAGGTACAATACACACAACAGGTTGTGTATTACTTACAATTACAAGGCTACGAATAAACCAGTTTCCTTACTTAGCTAATAAAATGTTTCCAACTTCGTTTTACTTATCTATGAAACCGAAATGACATCTTATTTCATAGATCTGGCACAGGTGCTTCGAATTACACTCACAGAAGAAAGGGTTCTTTAATTAGCTTGCTCATCAGATAGAATAAACTCTATTACCTTGTATTACAGTTCCAAATTCTCGTATCAATAGAATCAGGCATTATTTTCGAAATTATTAAGTTCACCAGAGAAACGAGACCTTTCTTGACTCTTTCAAGAATGCTTTGACAGTTGTCGTTTTAAGTTCAAAAAGTTGTAAGAAGCTCTAGATAAATTGGTCGTTGTTTTACAGTACAAAGTTAATGTTTTAAATTGATGTCTGTCGCGATTTGTACCGACAATCTCGGTTGGTTAACTCTCATTATAAATGTTTCGACTTTATAGTATTTTGATGAGTTGCGGAAGTACATTTTTGTAGGTAGATTTTGATGGCTTTTATTTCCGGATGAGCGATATTCTGGGATCGGAATTTACGCTGGTGAAACCGCAGGTCACTGCCAGTCCCAATGTCTATAAAATACTTTGTTGACTGACTCATTGATGGATCACCGCACAGCCTAAACCGCTGATAGTAAAATTGAGTTGAAATTTGTAGAGTGTGTTCATTATTATGATAGGCATCCGATAAGTTAGAATTTTTCGAGATTCCTATAAGATCGGGACGAACACGAGTGAAACCGTGAGACCTAGCTAGTAATAGAACAAATTAATGTGAAAATTTATTATAATTTCAGACAAAAACTACTGAACCGGTAGCGCTAAAATTGATAATCTAACATCTAGTTGACTAGGGTTTGAAATACCACGTGTTCTACTCTTATCTGATCTAAAATGTAGTACGTTTTAGATACATATAACTCATTTGTTTATTTCCGTAAACGATTGGGGCTAAGTCGCAATTTAGACCGAAGGATGGTTAAAAGTCGAGAGCACAAAACACACCAAGTAAAAAAATTCTAAAACTTTTAAATAATTATTTACATTTTACCGGGTCTTATTCGCGTACTCGTGTCCCCTCGAGACCAAGATCATTGTAACATGATCTAAACGTCGAGGTAAGAAAATAAAAAATAGTACGCGATTAAGACCCGGTAAAATGTAAATATGTTAACAAATCGTGTGAATTAAAAAGTTTATTTGCAATAATTATTGAAATACTAACTTCTGTACCTTTGCATGAAATGTCGCAGTCATAAAAACAAATTATCCGATTTATTGAATGTTTGCCCTTTGTAGAGTCATCACCATGAACAGTGAAAGGTCGACCTGCGAGTCAAATGTCGTAACCTTTGCGTCTTTTACTCCCATAGGAACACCCGCGGCAAGTAAAAGTATTAATCTAAATTTATGGACAAAAATAGTTAAAAAACATGACTACAAACGGGCTTACTTGGTTTGATGTTGACTGATGCATTTTTATCAACTGTTCTTTAATAAATATGAGGATTGGAAGAATTTCAACTAAGAATTTGTTTTTGTTGTTTCTGAGTAAGGACATAAGAAAGAAATCTAGAAGGTTTGTTTTGAGCTATGAACCTCGAAAAATAAGGAGTTTACTTCTTCCTTGATATCGCGAAATCCTTTTGAATGTCCCAAAACACGGTAATACAGTTAATAGTGTGTTTTTATAATTATGTATGTGTAAGTTAGTACAAATAAATTGGTATCTATTTCTAATAGCTACGAAATGTCAAAGATTTTTATTTTTAATAATTTAAACCAGTGAAATCCTAGATATTTCACTACGAAATAGGACCTACCACCTACCTATACCGTCACGATCTAATCTTAAAACAACGTTTGTCGCATCCCAGTGAAATCGTATTTTCATAAGAAAATTAACACCTATTCAGCAACCACTTTATCCGATTGTACACAAAGGGGTAAGGGGTTGTGAACAAATCGACAACTCGACTGTGAATATCAGAGTGGGTGCCGACTTATAAAAACACAAAATAACACTTTCTGGCGAGGGGATGACGCTGCGCCGTGCCACATGCCGTTTTAAGGGGAGTGGATAGATCTTGTTACTCGAAGTGTAGCAACTCGTTGAAATCCTACTAAAATTATTATATCCGTGAAAGTATGTTTTCATTTCATTATTTCATATAAAATTATCATTTATGTAGGTCTCATTCACTTATTTAGGTATAAGTCAACTTTAATATATTATATAACGGGCTGGAGTCTTTGATTTGAGCGCGTTCACTTGCGACGAAAGAATGTTTTTATGTTGTAAACAAGTGTGGACTGTCGGGTCCTCCTAGTATGTACAGTCTACCAATCTCAAGAATTGATTGTCACCATATCTTGCCTAACAAAAATAATAAAATTTATTGTGAACGTTAATGTAGATTAAGTATTTTTAGTTTAAATTTTATATTTTGTTGGGAAATAAATAAATTTATTATTATTATTTAAAAAAATGTTTGTGCCTTAATAGTTACTCTTTTACACAAAAGCCGCTAAACCTATAAATCGGTACGTCGATAGCTGGAGATTAACTTGATTAACACGATGGCTTTTCATCCCGATATTACCATAATACGGAACTTACACGGGTGAGTGTTTGTCTTAAAGTACAGTCTTAAAGATTTTTTTGAAGACAATACATATTATAACAGACATAGGTAGATATTCCTTCCAAATAAGTACAATAAATTTGAAGTACCTATATTTGTAATTAAATTATATTTACAGGTAATAATTTTTATGGAAGTAACTGTAGTAGTTAGATACTAGTAGACTTTAAGTAGGTAACTACTAACTTAAATTATTAGTTTTAAGCTTAAATTGCAGTGCCCAACTGGGTTCATAATGTAAACAAAATGTGATTTTGTAAACCATTACCTTATGAAGCAATAAATGATTATTATTATTATTTCCGGTATTTTTATTTTTATAGAGAACTATCTGCGCCCCGCGGTTTCACCCGCGTAAGTCCCGTTCCCGTTCCCGCAGGCATATCGGGATAAAAAGTATCCAATGTCCTTCTCCTGGTTCTAAGCTACCTCCCCACCAATTTTCAGACAAATCGATTTAGCCGTTCTTGAGTTATAAATGGTGTAACTAACACGACTTTCTTTTATATAAAATATAGATTTAATCTGGTTATGAAGGTTCTGAGCTTGTTTCCCCCCGACAATCAATTTTTTGTGCGGTCTTCACAGATATTGGGTCCTACCATGATGTTTTATAAGTCGTCACGAAGTCGTCGCGTTGTCGTTCAGCTAAAAAAATATTTAAAAAAATAAAAAACCGACTGCCGTTAAAACCGAAAAGTAAAAAACAAGAAGATACCTAAAGGTAAATAAACCTTAAAAATCGTTCGACGCAACTAGGAGCCTTAAAATGGTGGAAGGAGTCGGGTGGGACTTCATACACTATTTGGTGTTATTATACTTTACCTTAAAAGGAGTCCCACCCGACTGCATCCACCATTTTTAAGGTTCCTAAACTAGGAGCCTTAAAATGGTGGAAGGAGTCGGGTGGGACTTCATACACTATTTGGTGTTATTATACTTTACCTTAAAAGGAGTCCCACCCGACTGCATCCACCATTTTTAAGGTTCCTAGATGCGTCGAACGATTTTTAAGGTTTCCTTACCTTTAGGTATAATAGCTATTCCTTTTGAGTTTTGCTGAGATGGGTATGAAGTTATTCATCCTAAATAATAATATAATTACCAAATCCGAAAACGTCGTCGCGTCTGGTGATGCATGGGCTGGCGGTTTCTTGTCCTAGCGTATTAGCCCTGCTATCCATTATCCATAGCGCGGTATTTCAAATTTTTATTTAATTACTAATAAATATTGCACTACATTGCACACAGCGCAATCTAGCCCCAAACTAAGTATTGGGCTTGTACTATGGGCACTAGGCAACGGATATACTACATATTATACTTTTTTTGTAAATACATACATATTATACATAGAAAGACACCCAGACCAGATACAAATATTTATTTTTAAGTATAAATGTTTGCACCCGACGGGAATCGACCCCGCAGCCTTCTGCATTGAAGTCGAGCGTCCGCCCGACGCGCCACAGAGGCCGTATTGTAAACATGGTAAGTAATTGTTATTTATGTTATCTCTGACATATCAAACATGCAAATTCCTTCAAAAGTTCAAACTCGGCGTCAAAGTTAAATCGAAAAGTTTTTTGCCGTTGTCTTTGCGAAAATTACCTTCGTTACACAAAAACGCAACGGCAATGTAACTTTAGAATAATTACAAAAACCGCATAAAAGTGACCATTAGAAAACACTTTTCCTACGCAGATTGTTTTCGCATGCGAATATTGAATTCTTGTGCGAAAATTCAGAAATACCAAACCAGTGTTCGTGCTAAGCCATAAATTGAAGGAAGTAAATAAATTATTATTAAGACAAGACAACCGAGCCGAAACCGATTGACATATCTCTGAAGACCTACCTTAACGACTTCCTGTCGTTTTAATAATTATTATATTTAGAATTTCATCGCAAACCTTATCAGTTAATATTAATAGTCGTTAATTTACGAAAGAATAAAACATATCGTTTGAATAAAAAATGTTGCGCGTTATCCCGGTTTTTATTGGTCAAGACAAATCTTGGTTTATAGAGTTTTAAATCCATATGTTTATTTATTTACTATTTTAATGTACCCTATGTCACTCCCACGGTCATGACGAATTTAACGACGTATCGTTTATCTAAATCGGCCCAGCCGTTTAGGCCCTACGACGGCACAAAAATAGGTCACATACATACATACACTCACGGCAAAAACATAACACTTCCTTTGGCAGTCGTGTAAAAATAAAAACACATCAAATAATTAAAAAAAGACAAACAAATTTAAAAAAAAGAAGATATTTTTAAACTCTCTGTGGTACGACATAGCAACGACAAACGATCATTGTAACGCGGATATTTTGTTTGCAAATTTATTTCGATTAATTTTAACCTATCCAGGTACACATATTACTAGCCTATTTGCCTTGCAATGGTCGATGGCATCGAGTACACTGACCTGCAATACTTGTATTAAATCATATTATAATTATATCAAACATAATGAAAATTCTAGCCATACTTTATAATCAATTCATGGCTTATCAAATTGACGTAGATAAATGCCGTACCGTTAAGTATAACATAGTTTACATATACAAATATAATAGACAGTAAAAACCTTTTTTTTATAGTAAGTATATTTAAAACTATACATTTTTGTTCTACTGCCTCTACTAAGTGACCTAAATTCTCTTCTAAATTCATTTTTTAGTCAACAAGGAAAAAATTAGTTGGACATAACTGTTTGTCCACGGCTTAGCTCAGAGAGGCTTAGTAATAAAAAAAGTATACCTACTTAACTTAAATTTTGTTTTAATTTGTATCCAAGTTCAAACTTTTTGTCATATGCCTTTACTTATTTAAAAAATAGGTGTGGAAATATAAATTTGTACCTGTGAATATTGCTTAATTTATAATAAGGTATTCGAGTGAGTAGGTACCTTAAATTAATTCGTGTCAAAGTCGTGAGCGTCGCATCGTGAAAAAAACGAATTCAAATAGGTACTTGATAAAAAAAAATATGTACCAAACGTCAATGTTTGCACAAATGTATATGTTTAATATTGTTCTAATGTAAATACAAATCACTTAATTATGTTGTAACTGCGAAGCTTCAACCATTATTTTGAACACTGTATTAATTATCCGATACGCCCTTACCTACCTTTGTAGATGTAGAAATAAAATAGTTTTGCATTAGAGATATTAGACTATTATGTTGTCGAAACTTGTACGTGAACCAATCCCAATTAATATTATAAATGCGAAAGCAATTCTGTTTGGTTCTTATGCCTAAGCCGTTGAACTGATTTTGATATTTTTTTGTATAGAGAGAGATGGGATCCTGGAGAACGACAAGGACACATACCTTTTATCGTAACAACGTAAGTCCCGATCCCGAGAGAATATCATTCTCTATGTAACAACGTAAGTCCCGATCCCGAGAGAATGATATTCTCCGGGGGACCGGGGGTTAAACCGGGGGGCGCAGATAATTCCGAGCACTTTGAGCGATCCAGAATGTGGTATCAAATGGCGCCAATTGAAGGTGACACTAACTGCCATATTGTAAGTATCTCTTTCGATTTCCACATCTTCAGATTTACGGAAGGCTACCTGATGAGGATGATCGGACGCATAATTTTTGAACTGCCCATTAAAATATTTTAGAAACCAAGTAGAGCCCTAATAGAACTTTGGAGTAGAACTGCAACAAATAAAGAAGCTTGAAGAGATCATGAAAGAGGAAACTGACAAAACTAAAACAAAGCGGTTTTGGCATCGCAGGAAATTATTAAATTATAATATAACCTAGGTAAAATCTTTAACAATATCAAAATCTTTTCTCATTGAGATGTACAATTCTAATGTATCTATTGCAAATGTTTTAGGTACTTTAATTTAGCGATCTTCAAAGCCAGAGTGAATCGGTTCTTAATAGGTAAGTGAGCTGCATCGTAGATTATAGTATCGCTTTCCATCAAACGAACTATAGTCAAGCGCATGCCTATAGCTGATTTAAAAAAAGGTGGCGTCAGCTTACATTACATCATGCGTGTTGTTTACAAATTTTTTTGTTGTTATAATTTTAGTTGGTAATCTGCACTCCAACCCTACCAATTAAAATTCTTTAAAATAAAACTATTTAGTGTACTCTAAGTATTTTACCTCTGTGCATAGTTTTTATTTTGTTAAAAGTAACCAAAGCAGTAATGCTGAAGGCTTTTTAACAGTTTTACAGTGCCTGAAATACAGACATGTTGTCACCTTTAACGAAACAAGTAAGCTGAATTGTTTATTACTAGTAGTGCCCCACGTTTATACCCGCATAAGTCTCGATCTCGCGGGAATATCGGGATAAAAAGTGTGTGTGTGCATAAAAACCCTATGAGAAAATGTAGATTTCTAGCTGTTCAATCGCAAAGCGCCGCAATTTATTGCAATCGGTTCGGTAGTTTTTTTTATGCTTGCTTGCTTGCTAAACTTTTTTAGCATTTATAATATTCTGTAATAGTATTTTTGGGATATAGAAATGCCTAAGTACAATAATAGTGAAGGTAGCGCCTTAGATTCCACCTGCTACCTATATCTGTTTAATGGAGATATTCGTGGCTGTGCCAGGATGCACAGGAGTGAGAGGACGGCCAGAAAGCCGTCATAGTAATTCAGAAATGTACAAGACCCAGCGGGCAATCTTCGAGAAATTTCGACTATTCTTAATAACTTCTGCATTTTATTTTATAAAGTAGAAGCAATTTCATTAAATTCATAGATGGCACTGTTTCATAAATTTTCCACACAAGTTATTATGAATAGTCGAAATTTCCTGAAGTCGAGATTGCCCCGCTGGATCTCAAGTCAGGTTACCAATGCATTTTTGGATTCTGAATTATTTTCTTGTAATTATAGGAAAATTATATCAACTAAGCTGTCTTTTTAAATTCACGAGTAATTAAAACAAAAAAATGGCCCAACTGGGCACGCACTTGTTTTTAAATTGTGTAATATTTTTTACAGTGTATCGTAGCAAGTGCAGCCCTTCTAGTGATTATATCGTGCGGTGCTGCAATGGGGTTCCCAACTGTACTGTTGTTTCAGTTGAGGAAACAAGATTCTACTATCGAAATTGATTTGGATTCAGCTTCGTGGATCGGTATGTCGGTTTTCCGTCATCTTTCCTTCTGTTCGGCGTTACTGAGTTTATTAGAAATAATTAGCCTTATAAACACGGAATATGATCGAAGTAGTGAGAACATGCTCTGTCTTTTTCCGTCACAAGAAATTTAAAGTTGACATTCAAAAACAAATTGTGATAAAACTACTTCGACCTTATTCCAGTTTATAACGCTGAATAATTCAGCCATGACTAATCGTTAAAAGTGAGCACAACCAAAGGCACGACCAAATATGTAGCCTTCGTTACACTGCCCACCTTTACCTACGAAGTACAGAACTGATGATCTTTGACTGAACTTCAAAAGTTCAAACTCAAGATTTGCCAGAGAGCCATGGGGCGAAATATCCTTGGTGCAAAGCTGGTAGACCGCATGCAATGTTCTCCACTTAGACAGTTATTGCTGATGTTGGCCTTAAGACCGCTAATTTAAAGTAGGCCACGTGAACGGTATTGGTCTCGTGATAGATACCCTGACTTTGATTTCGAGGGTCGTGGGTTCGAATCTAAACCGAACGCGCACTTATGTCTTTGTCTTTAAAAAAAGTTATGTGCGCTAGTAACATCGCTCATACGGTGGAGGAAACATCGTGTGGAAACCGACATGTCCTAGGACTCACCACGGTCCGAAGACATAGAACATTCGCCATTCGCAATCCAGGGTAGGCTCCCGTGGCGTCTTACTGCCTAACCCCTTTGCACTTTGCATCTTACTGCCTAACCCCCTCCCACTGCAAGGCAAGAGTACTCTTGCCCTGCAGTGGGACAAATTAACGGGCTGATTATTTATTATATTGAAGTGGGGTATTTATTAGTGTGTTTATTAGTAAGAGTAGAATAAAAGATAGCGTACCTATTCCGAGACGTCAGACGTCTTTTGTTGCGCCTCACCTGCCCCCCCACAGTTCATGGCGACCCTGCCAGGATGTGGCGTGAGCGAGTGTCGGGTGACCGGCGAAGGTTCGACGAAATTCGCTAGCGCGGCGGATTCTTGTGTGCCTCAGTGCGCGATTGTAGAACATTTTATAATGACTTAAATGAAATAACTGGACGAGCACATGTATACGAGTTGGACTAATACTGTTGAAAGAATGATAAGTGTTTAAGTGTTATAAAAAAATAAGATTTATGAAGTAAATATACTTTTTACATGTTTTCCTTTTCCTTTTTTCAAATTTTCCTTTTTTATTAAACAATCTGAAATGTCAAAATATGGGACTAAGCTTATGCAAATAATTGGCCATAGTATGCCAGTAATTGGGAAAATTGTGTTTTTTAAAGATACCATACAAAAATCTTTAAAAAGGCACCTAGCATATATTTAATATTCATATTTTTAAAAACATTCATAAATAAAAATATTCATATATTTAAAAACATAATTTAACTCTTTTTGTCATCTTGATAATTAATTTTTTTGGCAACACTTAACAAGGATAGTTTTCTTGATTTCAGTGGATAGACATCCTTAAAGTGCTAATAATTGAGTACCTTACCTAAGATGCATCCCTAATCAAGTTAATGTCAAATTTTCAGGATCTGTCAGTGGTCTAGCCGGTATACCGAGTATCATAATGCCTCCAATAATGCAATGGAAAGGCCGCAAGTTTGCTTTCATCATGTCAAGCACTTTCGTTCTCTCCGGATGGATTCTAATGTATTTTGCTAACAGTGTCTCAACCATTCTCATCAGCGAATCCTTACATGGTTTCGGAGGTAACAGCCTTCACACCGTTGGCTACCTGTGCCTCAGCGAAATGGTCACACCGATGTACAGAAATGTCTTCGTTCTTTCTATCAACGTAGCTACTTGTATTGGAGTAATATTGGTAGGTATTACAATAAAAACTTTAAATTGGAGACTCGTCGGTGTAGTATTTAGCGCACCACTTATTGTGGGCATTGCTATGGCTTTTAAATGGCCCGAGTCACCTTTTTGGTTAGCGTGGAAAGGAAAAACGGATAAATGTGAGAATAACTTTGTTTGGCTTAGAGGAAATGATAAAGAATCATTGAGAGAATTAAAAGAATTGATAGCTGCACAGAAAGAAATCAGGCAGAGAGAGGAGAACACAAATATGATTAAGAAAACCTACAGGGATCTGTTAAGTAAGGACTGCTACGTTCCAGGACTTCATATTATATTACTATATAGCCTATCTTACTTAAGTGGTGGAATAGTATTCTTATTGTATTTTGTTGAATTGATTAAAAAAACTACTGGAGATGAAAATTTAGCTTTCATCGGCGGCATGATGAATAATATTCTAATATTTTTAGGAATCTTAGGAAGTAGTATTATGGTTAAATATTTTAAAAACAAAACTGTATTATTAACTAGTGCTTTTGCGACTACAATTTTCTGCTTATTGGCCAGTATTGTTACCTACTTACAACATCTAGGAGTTGTAGCTAGTGAATCTAGATTGTGTTTGTATTGTTTAATAGGGCAAACGATTGCAGCAACTCTAGGCATGCACCCTGTGTGCTCTGGGATGACTTCAGAGTTAATGCCTGTAAGGTACAGAGGTATAGGCGGATGTCTGGCAATGTTAAGTACTTGCGGATTACATGCGTTTACATTGAAAACTGCACCATATTTGTTTGAATATATTGGTCTATACGGCACTTTCTTATTATACTCTTGTAATATAATAATCTTCTCTATTCTTGTTTGGAAATTTGTACCGGAAACGAAAAGAAGGACTTTGCAAGAAATGGAGAACTTTTATATGTTTGGAAAATTTGAAAATAGGTTTCTTATGAGTGACGGTGAACAAGAACATATAGTTTCCAATGATGCGCCTTTGCCCACTATCTTACAAGCCGTAAAATTTGAGCGCAGTTGAAATTTTCGATTATTTATTTTTTTGTATTTCGTAAAGAAAATGTTTAAATCAACTAGAAAATGTTTAAAGGAAAAAAATCATCTTCAAAAATTTACTCGCAACGAGATTTGAACTCGCTTCTCTGCGTCAGTAGGAACCGCAGCGAGCGCCTTAACCAACTAGAGGATCGTGTGGCCTGTTTAGTCTTGCTTAATTCTTATTACTTTATTTAATTTTTCTTAATATTATTTTGCTGATCACCGTCGATAAGCCTCCTGGCTCTTCTCCCAATTAACTTCAGTGCCTCGAGCGTGTAAGAGAGCGTGACTGCCCCATCCCATAAGTAAAAGTCCACCTTGGGCTTCTTGGCATCCTCTCTCAATTATAGCTCTCTGACGCTTGAATCCAGAGCGAAATTGTGCTTGGTAAAGGCACCTGTTCAGGCGTATACAGTATCTGACTATATATACTGTCTAACTTTCGTCAGGATACCAAGCTAATACCATAGAGGCAACTTGTGGCCTCGATAAAAGAGTTAAAATTGAGAGAGGATGCCAAAAAGCTCAAAGCAGTCAGCGATCGGGACTGATACATTTGGAAAGTGGAAGTTCAACGTGATAAGACTCCTTGTGGCGAAAATGAATACACCTGAGTTTTGGACGAATCTTACCAAATTGGCATCGCCCTATTCAAAAACAGCTATCCGGGATATAGGTTTATACGCTCAACCATCGCGTCCCTAAGACACTGGATTTATTCGGACATTGGCATTCTGTAACTGTAACTCTCCACAACAGTAGGGACTTTGCTGTCGTGTGCTAAGCAACTAGGCTTGTGCTATATTTACTATAACAGTAAAAAATAATGTTTTTATATAATAATAATTTAATTATCTAAATCTAGTTACGTATCACACAAAAATGTTTTCAGCCTAAATTTTTTCGGTTTAAAATAATGGATATGGCTTACACCAGTTATTACACCAATTATCAGTAAATTGTTTGGTTCTCGAAACGTCGCGTCGAGCGTTTAAAAATGCAAACATATCAGCGTCACGAAAACCAATTAAAATTATACGTTACCTTCGTTTATTAAATAGAAACCTATAACGTATGTAACTATAAGAATTTGTTTTAACATTTTATCTTTGAATTATAATTTCCTAATTAAGCAGATAAACCTGCCAGGTACCAATACCTAGCAGGGGTTTTTTTAAATAGGTATTAAGATTTAATTTGTTATTGAAATAATGTTGCCAAAAAGTCGTACGTATACTTGGCAGGATTTGAACAAGTGACTACTGGTTACTGATCCTGAATGTGGGTAAACACTTTTAGAAATTAATGTGTAGATATAATTTACTTAATATATGTGTTAGGTGCACGTTTCTCGCAATTTGATAGGTAGGTATAAGGTACTATTTTTTTAAAAATATGCTTTAGTTTTACGAACTTACTATAATATTTGTAACGAATAAGTTTTTGAAATATATTTTGTAATTTATCTTCTTATTGTATTTTATTTTACCTACATATAGAGGTAATAGCCTCACAAACAAATATTTTGTAAAATTTTATTGTTTGTGAGGCTATCTGTCTTTTTAGGGTTTCGTACCTTAAAAAGTAAAAAAGAAACCTTATCTATATCCATATGTTATGATTTGTCTTTCCTAGTAGGATTCAAGTAAATAATACTCACATAATGTCTTCAATAATACCTTTACTTGCAACGATAGATCATCTTAATATTAATCACTAGTACAACATTCCTTGTCAACTAAACTCAGATATTATAACCACTACATTTAACTAAACTATCGTAATCTTTATCATTGCTTGACTTTACTAAAAACCTCCTTTTTTAAAGTCTACAACAAATTTTCCAAACATAAACACACGAGTGCTTTTAGGCGCCATTTCACCTGTCTCTTTATTTTTTTGCTTGACTTTACTAAAAACCTCCTTTTTTAAAGTCTACAACAAATTTTCCAAACATAAACACACGAGTGCTTTTAGGCGCCATTTTACCTGTCTCTTTATTTTTTTTTCTTTTCGGCCGTCAACCTTTATTAAAAAGGTTGCCACTGTCAAAATCAATTGAAATTATGTTAATATTAATGAAACCTTTACACATATATATTCTATCTATCTTTACTTATAATAAAGGAAGAGTGGACAAAAAGTCTGTACTTGGAAGTAAATTAAAAAAAGTGGTCTAGGGGACTTAAGATAAATAGTAGAACAAAATTATATAATTCTTAAAATTCATGTCTCTCTGTCTGTTTGTCCGTTTCTTTGTCTGTTCCGTTTAGAATTAAAAACTACTAATCCGATTGAAATCTGGTTTTGAAAAGTGGATAGTTCTATTTTCGAGGAAGGTCATGCTATACTTTGCATCGAAATCCAATTATTAGGACCCGAGTAATTAACGAAATAAAAAGTAATGAGTGAAATAAAAAGTAGCCTATGTGTTATTCACATATAGGCTACTTTTTATTTCGATAGGTGTATTTCTATGTATAATAAAATATGCATGTATTTACCACAGAAAAATAAATATAAGTAGTATATCCGTTGTCTAGTCACCGTAACACAAGCTTAGCAGCTTACCACGGGGCTAGATGGCGCTGTGTGTTGGTCACAGGATTAATTTGTTTAAGGTCTGCATATATTTCAAGTATCATCGCAATGAGTTCAGTAAAAGAGTTTTTGCGTAAAAGAGTAATAAAGTCACATACATACAAATATAAACTTTCGCGTTTAATAATATTAGTAAGACTAGCTGCGTCCCGCGGTTTCACCCGCGTAGGATCCGATCCCGCGGGCTTATCGAGATAAAAAATGTTAAAAGCTTATCGGGATAAAAAGTGTGTTATGTTATGTGTTATTCCAGGTTTCCATCTACCTAAATTCCAAGTTTCATCGCAATCGGTTCAGTAGTTTTTGCGTGATTGAGTAACAAAGTCACAGGATCCACGATCCAGGATTTGGCATCAAGTGGCGCTAATTGAAGATAACAGCCGTATGCGTTTAATATAGCCATATAGGTATGGCGTGCCACCACTGCGGAGCACCTACGATGTGTGCAGAATAAGGGATGATTTATGTTATACCGTCACCCGGACGAGCTTCGTTGTCCATTGCTCAGCGACCAGTCGATCGGTCTGTTGCAACCGAGTGGCGGCCGAACAACAGACAACGAAGCCCGTACCCGGCACGGTCGGGAAACGGTCCAATATAAATCACCCCTAAGAGAGCAGTCTGCCATACATGATGACGCAGATAATATCGGATATAGCTAGGTGTTGGATAGTCTTCTTCTTCTTTACGTATCAGCATTCAGTCAATTATACGATATCCGCCTAAAACTGTGCCTCATTAAGGCCATTCATCGTACAGGTATTATATTAAGCCCCAACGACTCATGTTTTGTCTGCAGTGGCCTACCTGAATCTGGAGTCGGTTAAGCGACTTCCTTGTAGACCACTGCAAATTGTGGCTTCGGGGAAGATTTTCATAAAGTTTCGGATCTGTGTCAGATAGCTCGTAAGGAGATATACACTCGCTGCCACCACTGCTGCAGCCGCGAACACTTGATGCCTGAGCTGCGAGACTTAAGGCGCAGAACGTTATGTGCTACGATCGGTGATGGGAAGCGACTTGTCACTACAGGGGTGGCGGAGAACGAGACTGCATCGAATGAATGATGTCAGCTTAAGAAGCGGCGGAGAGAGAACATGAGCAGTCTCATCAGTCTACCTGTACGAAGATAGATCACATAGGGCTAATGGACATCCTCGGCAATTCTCGCATCTTATATTATGTAACAACATTATTATGTAACAACATGTATAATAACATTTGAATTTAATTAATATAGACTCATTGCTACGCCCAAAAGGGTTTCATGATCACACAATATTGTATTTTATCACCATCTGTACTCATGTCATGATTATGCAATAAAGAAATTGAATTGAATTGAATTGTAAACTATATATACAAGTGCCGGCAAATAAGTTGGAAAATATTTGGCGTGGAGGGGGTACGTACGCGCAGTATACTTTGCTCGCAAATGTACTGCCCCCCCCCCCCCCACCAACGCCAGATGTTTATCAACTAATTTGTCGGTAGCTGCACCTGCTAACGAGTTTTTTTTTAAATTATTATGTGCATAATATTATTGCTCTAATTTGTATTGTCAAAGGACCAATTAAGTCTTGGGCGTAGTAGTCAACGGCCGCCAACTTGTTTTTATTTGTTTCCCAATATGTTCTCGCACGATAAAACCTACATATTTGGATGGAGAAGATCTAAAAAGAACATATGACATGATGTCCTAAAGTGAGTTGTTTCGAGGTTTCGTTTAGAGGCACGGTCTAAAGGCAAAAAAAAGTGTGGTTAGGCTGATTCTTTCGAGTGGTACCTAAACGTCTTATTCCGCGACATGGCGATTTTCTGCACCATCGGACTGTTTTCAATCTTAGCCCCTAAATAAATTTATTCCGTGACGTTTAGAGGCATAGTTTGAAGGCAAGGCATAAACATAAACGAATCCAACAGCGACAGGACGTTTTATGGAACTTTCAAACAGTTTCCTTTGAAAACTCCAATAGCCCATATCTCTGAAACGAGTCACTTTAGGACATAAAGAGATAGAAGTTTTCTGTTTATTTAGGTCTACTCTATCAAAATTATATAGGTTTCATCGTGCGAAAACTTATTTTTTAAAAAACAAGATGGATGCCGTCGACTATGCCGTTTTCAATGCCCATACATAGATTTAAGTTTTTCTTTAACAAAGGCGATACAGCTCAATTTACATACAATATACATACAGCTTTTGAGATACATAAACATGTTGTCACCGTTAATGAAACAAGTAAGCTCAATTATTTTGATTCTTGATAAAATGATTCCCGTCCCCATCTATACTATGTTTGTTTTATGAATGTACCTAGTGAGCATGTGCGCTCTGGGATACATCGCTGTAAACATCACTGGGTGTAGTTTTCAGTGTAATTTTTGTTCCAAAAATGTACATTTACAATTTCACGAAAAAATATTAATCATCTTTACATATTTTCCATCAAGTTGTTGTTTTGTTTATTTATTGTTTGTGTGTTTTAATTTTCAATTTATTCTAAAATTGATTTTGTAGTGTATCATAGCAAGTGCAGTTCTTCTAGAGATTATATCATGCGGTGCTGCATTGGGTTTTCCAATCGTACTGATGTTTCAATTGAAAAAGAGTGATTCTACTATAGAACTCGATTTGGATTCCACTTCGTGGATTGGTATGTTGTTCTTCATCGTTGTTTTGTATGGCGTTAGTTGCTTAGTTACTTTTTTCAGACGCTATCAAATACGAAGACGAGCTAGAAGCACGAGCAAATTTTTTGTAGCTATAGATTTGTTTTAATCATTGTTTGTAACGAGTATATTGTTGTAGATTGTTATAAATGCTTCGAAGCTGGAGAGAGGATATAAATTTGAAAATACTAGGAGTTCGCCCCGCACTGAGATCTCACGACCCCCTATCTCCCCAACACCCCTACCGATCCGGCTCATCTTCGAACTCATAAATTCTATTGACCTAAACTACGCGCATACCAAAATTCATGAAGATCGAAGCTACGATACTCAAGTTATCGTCGAACAAACATACAAAGATACAAGCGCCAGGCCCGTCTACACTACGTCAATTACACAAATCCTTGACCTTGCTTGCTTGATCCATTGGTGATCCATCTACAGGTTCTATGCGACACAGGCACATCAGATATCAAAAATATAATTTATTTACTTAGTATGCTTGGGAATTCTATTAGATAATTGGTTTCCATTCTCTGATTAATTCTTAACTAGGAGTTCGCCCCGAACTGAGACCTCACGACCCCCTATCTCCCCAACCCCCCTACCGATCAGGCTCATCTTCGAACTCATAAATTCTATTGACCTAAACTACGCGCATACCAAAAAACATAAAAAGAAAAACATACAAAGATACAAGCGCCAGGCCCGTCTACACTGGACCTCACTCGCTTTGCTCGTTCGGTCAAAAATTCTTCCTGCATACTGCAGTGTTAATCAATTGTCAAATTTTCAGGATCTGTCAATGGTCTGGCCGGAATAACAAGTATCATAATGCCGCCAATAATGCAATGGAAAGGCCGTAAGTTTGCTTTCATCATGTCAAGTACTTTCGTTCTCTCCGGATGGATTCTAATGTATTTTGCTAACAGTGTCTCTACTATTCTCATCAGCGAATCCTTACATGGTTTCGGAGGTAACAGCCTTCACACCGTTGGCTACCTGTGCCTCAGCGAAATGGTCACACCGATGTACAGAAATGTCTTTATTCTTTCTATCAATGTAGCTAATTGTATTGGAATAATATTAGTAAGTATTACAATAACAACTTTACATTGGAGACTTGTCGGTGTAGTATTTAGCGCACCACTTATTGTGGGCATTGTTATGGCTTTTAAATGGCCCGAGTCACCTTTTTGGTTAGCGTGGAAAGGAAAAACGGATAAATGTGAGAATAACTTTGTTTGGCTTAGAGGAAATGATGAAGAATCAATGAGAGAATTGAAAGAATTGATAGCAGCACAGAAAGAAATCAGGCAGAGAGAGGAGAACACAAATATGGTTAAGAAAACCTACAGAGATCTGTTAAGTAAGGACTGCTACGTTCCAGTAATTCATATGATACTATTATATAGCCTAACGTACTTAAGTGGTGCAATGGTATTCATATTGTATTTTGTTGAATTGATTAAAAAAACGACTGGCGACGAAAATGTAGCTTTCGTCGGCGGCATGATGAATAATATTTTAATATTTGTCGGGACCTTAGGAAGTAGTATTATGGTTAGATATTTTAAAAACAAAACTGTATTATTAACCAGTGCTTTTGTGACTGCAATCTTCTGTTTATTAGCCAGTATTGTTACCTACTTACAATATTTAGGAATTGTAGCTATGGACTCTAGATTATGTTTGTATTGTTTAATAGGGCAAACGATTGCTGGAACTCTAGGCATGCACCCTGTATGCTCTGGGATGACTTCAGAGTTAATTCCAGTTAGGTACAGAGGTATAGGCGGATGTCTTACAATGTTAAGCACTTGTGTATTACATGCGTTGACATTGAAAACTGCACCATATTTATTTAAATATATCGGTCTATACGGTACATTTCTATTATACTTTTGTAATATAATAATCTTCTCTTTTCTTGTTTGGAAATTTGTACCGGAAACGAAAAGAAGGACTTTGCAAGAAATGGAGAATTTTTACATGTATGGAAAGTTTGAAAATAAGTTTTCAAAGAGTGAACATGAGCATATAGTTTCTACCAATTTGCCTTAAGCGTATGATAGAGGTACCTATTAAAAAAAAAACTACCAAATGTCGTCCAACTCAGAAAGTTCGAATTTACAAAAATCTAGTTTATATCATATTTTTATTTTAAGTGCTTACGCCCGCCTGACGTGGACCGTGCGCTGTGTTTTTGTGAATATATATTTTCATTAAAAATAGTTCTATTAACGCCCAGTGCGGGCTTAAGCACTTAAAATAAAAATATAATATAGTTAAAAATCAAAATTAACAAACTAGGACGCAATCATTTATTGATGTAACTCAATGCCGTTAGATGGCGCTAACATGCCTAAGTTGTAGTGAATGGAAAATATATTGAAGCGATAATTCGGCGTATGAGTCACCGCGTCGGTAGACTAAGAGGCCTAAGTCGCATTCCCCGGATTGGATTGAGATGCGTTGGTTCGAATCCCACCTGACGTCGACCGTGCGCTGTGTTTTTGTGAATATATCTTTTCATTAAAAATAGTTCTAATCTAGTTTATGTTTTTACAGTTACAATTTTCTTATTGTTTCTAATTAATTTTGACAATTTTTTTGCTGTTTTTTGGATGTAGGTATACAAAAATGACCGTCCTCAGCTCTCTTTTAGGATAAATGCCGCCACAGCGGTAACCACCAAAATCACACATTTTTAGTACAATAATGTACCTATCTACTATTAAGCGAACTTATTTTGTCTTCTCTTTGGGTAGTTTTGTTAACTAAATAAAATAAATATTAAACCGCATTACACACAACGCTATCTAGCCCCAAACTAAGCACTAGGCTTGTACTATGGGTAGGTACTAGACAACGAATGTACCTACATTATGATTTATATAATGCACCCAGAACCAGAAACAAACATTAAAGGTCAGCAGAAATATTTGTTTCAGGCGGGAATCGAACCCGCAACCTTCTGCGTCGCAGTCGTGGCGTCGCCTGCCGCGCTACAGAGGCCGTCCTCTATATAGCTCTATACATTAATAAAATCATAATCATAATCATTTATTTATTGCTTCATGACAGTTAACTTAATGACTAGGTCTTAAAATTAGGTATAACGTCATGAACCCGGTAGGGCACTGCAACAATTTTGTATAATTAGGTAATCTTAATTTTTATTTATAATAAAATCTATTCTTATTACATGAATGGTCTTCGAAGAAGTTTTCTAAATCGTAGTATGCTTTGTTTTTAAAAAAAATGTTTTAAATACATTTAAAACATTTTTTATAACAATGTTTTAAATTTATTTATTCTAGTTTCTTTTTTTATGTGTTCAGGAATTTTATTATATATTATAATACACATTACATATATATTTTTTTTTTAATATTTTTTTGTATATTCGTTACAATTCTAATGCATTTCTTTTGTAACTTAATTTTTTTTCGGCTGCTGTGCTTTTTCCCCAAAGTATTATACCATATCGTATCTACGAATGGGCATAGGAATGATATTTAATTTAATTTAATTTTAATTTAATCCTGTGACGAACACACAGCGCCATCTAGCCCCGTGGTAAGCTGCTAAGCTTGTGTTACGGTGGCTAGACAACGGATATACTACTTATATTTATTTTTCTTTTGTAAATAAATAATAATAAATAAATAAATACATACATATTATACATAGAAATACGCCCAGACCAGATACGAATATTTATTTTTAAGCATAAATATTTGCACCCAGCGGGAATCGAACCCGCAACCTTCTGTATTGCAGCCAAGCGTTCGCCCGACGCGCCACAGAGGTCGTCAGAGGTATATGCGGCTAATGTGGTTTTGGTGTCTGTTGATTTCTTTAATTCTAGTAAAGCGTAAGTGAATCTAGATAGTTTGCTACTAAGCTCATTAATGTGGGATTTCCAATTTATATTTGTGTCTATATTTAGTCCTAATAGTTTGAAGCTACTTACACACTCTATAGTAGTGCCCTGAAAGGTAAAATTTTAAATTTAACGATACTTTCTGGTATGGATGGAATTACATGATTTAGTTTTTTTAAGGTTAAGTTGTAAATTATGATCTTCTAGCCATTTCACTACGTTATTCAAAGTACTGTTTAGTTTTGAGTTTAAGTTTAAGGAGTTTTTACATGGTAAGACTATTGATATATCATCAGCATAAAGGATGCTTTCGGTGTCTATAATTTTAGGGAGATCGTTTATATACAAGATGTAACGGGCAAGCCCTTTTAAGCCGAAAGGTGGTTGTTCTAGACGTCTAGGCGAACAACTTTTGTTCTACGACTTTTGAAAAACCGAACTTTTTTTTTGAAAATTTTGAGGTTATGTTTCACTGAAAAAACAGCTGCTTTTGAAAATAAAGGTAATTGAAGGTTTGATTGTAGTAGACCACACTAAATTAAAGGACAACATAAGGTCAATGACCTAGAACTCTAAGAAACAGCTGTTCTTCAAGTAAACTTAACACTTAAAATTTTCGAAAAGTACTTCGAATTTTCAAAAGACAAAAGTTGTTCGCCTAGACGTATAGAACAACCCCTTTTCGGCTTAAAAGGGCTTGCCCGTTACATCTTGTATATGAGAAATAAAATACAGCCTAGTACGCTACCTTGTGGGATTTATTTGTATACATTAATTTTATTGGATCTGACTTGTAAAATCTCGCCAGTTTGAAAATTGTGATATTGTATATCTACAACTTGTTCACGCGACTCTAGGTATGATGTTAACCATTTATGAACAGATCCTCTCACCCCGATGCCATACAGTTAGTCTAGTAAAATTTTATAAGACACTCTATCTAAAAAAGTTTAGGCTTATATCCCAAATGTTTTACGCCATTTTGTTTTTTGTATAGAAATTTTTATATATATACTAAAAGGGTGCGATCCGTAACTACATAATATTATTTAGAGCTTACGGTCTGTGTACAGTGAAAAGGAAGAAATAAGTAAAGCGCGTTTATTGGCGAACGTAAAAAGGAACGTAACTCGACAATGAAGAGCGACAGAAGAAAAGATTCACATAAAAAGAAACTGAATAAAAATTCAGTTCCGACAGTTAGTGGTGACGGCACACGGCACACGGCACAGTTGACTCACGCCTTGGACTTTTTCACCACGCTTCGCCGGGGAAAATCATGGCCATGTCACCTGAATACTCAATCGAATTGTGTTGATCGTTGTGTTTTATCCTTACTAATATTATAAATCTTAAAGTGCTTTTGTTTATTAGTCTCTTCGCGGTCAAACGGTTCAACTGATTTGGATGAAAATTTGCATAGGGATAGTTTAAGTGTTGGAAAGTATATATGTAAGATTTTGATCCCGTTAATTTTGCGGGATCGACACTTGCGCGGGTGAAACCGCGGGGTGCAGCTAGTTTTAGATACATAGATGAACTAAAATTTTAAAATACACATTAGGGCATAATATAATAAACTAACTATACACATTAATAAATAAATTCTGTGACCAGCACACAGCGCCGTCTAGCCCCATGATAAGCTGCCAAGCTTATGACAAGCACGTTACGGTGACTAGACAACGGATATTCTACTTATATTTATTACACGACTGCCAAAGAAAGTGTTATGTTTTTTTGCCGTGATAAAAAAATGTAGGTATTTTATTTTGTAAATACAAACATTATTATATATAGAAATACACCCAAGCCAGATACAAATTTTATTATAGAACATAATTAATTTGTACCCGGCGGGAATAGAACCCGCAAATTTCTGCTTTGTAGTCGGGGATTTGTCCACCGCGCCACAGAGGCCGTCTATATAAGACGATTGTTACTTTTCAAGTAAAAATACTAAACATACCCAAAGTTCAACGGCCGCCTCTAACCGAATTCTATGGGCATCAATGAGGGAGGCCTATGTCCATCAGTGGACGTCCTGTGGCTGATATAAAATAAAATGAATAATAAAATATTACAAAGTTTATTTACTAAGATCTTTACAAAGATTATCTTAAACTATGGTCCCAGCACAAGGAAAAACCTGAATCGCGGGATACCCAAATACAGTTTTGATTTGAATTATGATATGATGATGATAATGATAAAATTACAATAAGTTTTAAGTCTAGGATGTTCTTTATTTTTTGTTGATCATTACGTTAATTATATTTTTCATTTATATTGTCGTGTTTGAATGTAATATGGTTCTACCTACCTAGCTATTTATCGTTTGATTACCTACTTTCTAATTATAATTCTATCTTATTGATATCAATGGCGATCTCCTTTGAAAGTTTTTAAAACTTGTAAAAAGGAGCAGCAATAAAAACACAATTTACTCACCTTATGAATCTTATGAATAAAGAATGTAAGTATCTAATGTACGTAGGTACCTATACGGTTTTAACCACGGACCATATGTTTTAACACATCTGTGATAACGACTAAGTAGTTTTTTTATAATAGGTAGGTATACCATGACGCATTATAGTGTCGTGCTAAATTATAAAATATTAAATTAAACAAACCCAAATTGACAAAACCAAAAGTTGACTTAGGTAGATATTTCCAACAAAATTAATTAAAAATATGATGATAACAGAACGTTTTATATTATTTTTGATACAAATTTTAAGTCTTATACACGTACCTACCTTCATACAGTTTTCGATGAATCCGAAAGAAATTTTCAGTTGGTCCAGAATAAATAATACCTAGTACCTACTAAGGAATTCGCAGATTATGACGTAGGTACTACGTACGTGACGTTTATGACGTTTATGGCGTTTATGACCTGAGCCCTTAGTATGAGTTTTCATAGTTTATCGTCTCGATGAAACTGGCAGTTTACTTCATACATTTTCCATCAGCGCCCCTAGCGGTAACTATCATGAACTAAAATAATGTATGGAAGTAAACCGCCAGTTTCATTGAGACGATAAACTATCAAAACTCATACTAAGAGCTTAGAGCGAGTAAACCATTGATTCGACCAACTAGAATAAGCAAAATAACAATTCTCCGCAAAATTTGACATTTTGTCAACTGATCAGTTTGAAAACCTCTACAAACAAAAGACGATTTTTGGGTAGAATTGGTTATTCCAGTTTGGAGGAATTGGTCTTATTTACGCCTTAATGTATTTAACACTTTTATTTCGGTACCTACTGCTTCTCACGATTAAACTGTGAAGTTGTACAGTTAATTGAAGACCTTTTTGGCGGACAAAGTAAAATCAAGTATCAATTGCATATGATCGACACAGCCCCGCGCGTAATGCAAATATCGCCCGAACAATAATCAGGAAAGTAAGCGATACGAATAAAAATATAGTCCCCCCTCCCCCCTTTGCAGGGTAAGGATTTAACATATCTAATGCGGTTTACGTGTCGGAGGGGGATGAATGTAATCGTTTTAAGACGCTGTTCACTCAAACAGGTACATGAGTCGTGGATTTTTTAATACTTACCTACTTATTCTCACTTGGTTTATTTTTTTATTTGTGATGTTTGTAAGTATGGATTACAGGATAAAAAACTGGTTGTATTGAGGCAGTATTAATATCGGAGAGTGGGCGCGATTTATTGTCAACGCTAATATACGTGAGAATGTAATAAATGTATTATTTCGACCTATATTAGAATACTTGCGTCACCCGCATAAGTCCAGTTCCCGCGAGAATATCGAGATAAAAAGTAGCCTATATGTTATTAAAGTACTCCAGCTACCTATATTCCAAGTTTCATCGCAATCGGTTCAGAAGTTTTTGCGTGAGATAGTAACAAAGTCCATACAAACTTTCGCGTTTATAATATTAGTAAATTTTTGTTACCCGTTCATGCTAAGAGGTAATGTTGGTCGAGTGGTTGACATCCCGACTTTAATTCCGAAGGTTATGCGTTCGAAACCAGGCTAACTGGCGCACCAATCTATACTATAAACTTTCTAAAAGTCGTAGAACAAACCTTTTAGGTTTATATTACTGTCAACGTAACATACTGAGTATACACCAGGAAAACAACGTACGCGCATGTGAATAGAGTATTCTTACTTATGCGGCTAATGCAATACGAACATGAGGTCTCTGCCATATAGACCTCTAGCGAACGGACATTAGAGACCACACACGCAAGGTCCATTCGTATGGACATAGTAATTTAATCATAACCTGCGTACAGATTGTGAAATACTATACTTGCGATAAGCGAAAAGTCCGCCCTTTGACCTAGATTAAAGTCGTTTAGATATTTTGTATTGTTATTTATGTTGTGTATAGGTTTAAAATAATTTTACTAATATTATAAATCCGAATGTTTGTATGTATGTGTGTGACTTCGTTACTCAATCACGCAAAAACTACGAAACCGATTGCGATGAATCTTGGAATAAAGGTAGCTGAGCTGGATACCGGGAGTAACACAAAGACTACTTTTTATCTTGATATTCCCGCAGGAACGGCACTTACGCGGGAGAAACCGCGGGCGCAGCTATGGTATTATTTAATGGTTAAAAAATATTCAACATCATTTTTAGCCCTTGAGCTTACCGGCATATTTTCCGTTCCCATGGGAATTTTGGGATATGAATCCTGTGTATTAGTCCAGATTATGAATAATCTAAATATGTGGAAAATCTATTCAGCCCTTTTTGCGTGATTGACATGCAAATATCTTTATTTATTATTATCTTAAGCGTTCGCATTTATGATATTAGTGCTATTCAATTACCCATACCTGAGTCACTTTGGACGAAGAATGACGACTCTAGATATATATACGGAACGTAGAGTTTACGAAAGTATTTTATGCCGTAGAGTTTACCCTACCTCAAAGGCATACCTCTACTATAGAGCGTAGAGTTTTGTTATAAGTAGTAGGTACTCGTACCGTAAGATACCGGAAGAAAATTAAGTTCTTTAAAAAAACTGGAGTGCCTAAAGTAAACTCTACTACGACTTTAGTTTTCAAGCCAAAATCTATATCTCTACAAAATACTTTGTCTTGATTGACTGACTGACTGGATCAACGCGCAACCTAAACCGCTAATGTTTCGGAGCTGAAATTTGAGAAGTTTGTTTATCATTATGATGTTGGCATATCTAGCATAGACATAATCATAAATCATAAATCATTTATTTGTGATACACAGGTAATTTACAAGATGTTATGTTTAAATACTGTTCTCCGTGATCTGCCATATGGCTTACAAATGTCTTAATATCTAGTAGAGCCATTAACAAGAGCATTACATTAAAAGTCCTTTCAATAAAACTAAACAATGCAATAAGGTTATTTAGTCTGAGATCGTTAATAACAATAGCAATATGAAAATAGTGTCGCTCATAATTAGTAGGTTAGCGTGTCATCTTCTTAATTTAGTGTGAATAATTATTTAATCAACAGATAGGTATTGACCGGTGTGGCTTAAAATCAAATATTTGTACTGTAGGTGGATTGTGGGCTTATGTCATCTTTGTTTAGTGTCAAAAAATTGTTGTACAGAATAAAAAGCATTGGCCACGAGAAAGTCAAAAAGCATTCTTTTAAATGTCAAAGTTTCATGACATCTCCTTATTTCCAGAGGCAAGCAATTGTAGATGTTAATAGCCATACCAAAAATACTATTACTCAAAAGTGTGGTATTATAAGTATTTTTGTTTCCGGATATAAAATCACATCGTCGTACGCTTAAAGTGCGAGGAAATTTACTTGGATTTAGTTTTACATGTAGAGCAACCTCAAAAATATATAGAGAAGGCACCGTCAAGAGTTTGAGCCGTTTAAAATATGGTACACAACTATCTCTTCTTTTTAACTTGCAAATGGCTCGAATACATTTCTTTTGAGCTATTAATAAACGCTTAATATTTACAGCATTCCCCCAAAAAATAATTCCATACCTTAACCTAGAAACAACAAAACCATGATACGCTTCAATAACTGCTTTTTGATTTACAATCATGCTAAGTTGTCGTAAAGCGTAGGAAAACTGTCGTAATTTGGTAAGGACAAAATCAATATGAGACTGCCATTTCATATCATTGTCAATAAATATTCCTAAAAATTTGACTGCCTTTGACTCCACCAATTCTACTTCTTGAAATATTACTTTTGTGGTTTCCTGTAATTGTCGTTGTTTGAATTTCATTAATTTAGTTTTTTGTAAATTCAATTGTAAGTTGTTACACTTCAACCAATCTGCTACAGTTTCTAAGCTACACAATATTTCATTTTTACTGTTACATATAATAGTACAATCATCTGCATATAGTATCATATTGTTAGTAATTGAAGTTGGTAGGTCGTTTATGTAAATAATAAATAAAAGCGGTCCCAGTACAGAACCTTGTGGTACTCCCTGTGTGACCGTTCTTTCCGTAGAAAGATAGATCTCATCAATTTTTGTTTGAGGCTGCATTTTATTAATCAACGTGATTTGAAGTCTGTCAGTGAGATAAGAAGATAACAACCTCAATGCTACTCCTCTTAAACCATATGATTCCAATTTTGTCAAAAGTAGGTTGTGATTTACAAAATCAAATGCTTTGGTCATGTCAAGAAATACCGCATACACAGGGTGCCTTTTGTCAATTTTAGAGTATATTATTTCTAGGAATTCGTAAATTGCTGAAACTATACTTGTATTCCTACGAAAACCTTTTTGTGCATTAGATAATATATTCTCTCTTTCAAAATAATCTGATAGACATCTAGGTTAATTAATATATGGTTTTATTCAATCGGATAATTATTAACATTAAATCCATCAAAATCTAATTGTTTAATTTTATTGTTATTGCTCAATTTTCTGTCCATTTTATGTTTTTTTTTTCTTTAAACTGTATGAATAGACTGAAATAATAAAAATAATATTTTTTTGACATACTTATTATTAATTAATTAATACATCTAAATAGTATGACTTGTAATTGCTTTTCTTTTTTTCTCTCTTGTAACATGCCAAATGTTGGCAAGGTATGTAGAAATATATTTTAGATTTAAGATCTTCTGTACCATACTTTATGCAATAAAATATCTTTATCTTTATCCGATTAGAAGGATTTTTACATTTGACTTGAAAACAATAAAAATACTTGAGCGCAAATTGCTTGCTAATAGCAAAAAGTGCTCGCACCCTCCTGAAGAGAAGTTAAAAGCATTTGAAGATCACTAACGGTACGAGGCACGAGGGCGGGAATTAAGTGATACATTCATTTGTGGACAATAGCAGGTGTAGTCGCGAGATACGTACGTACTCTTTAAGTAATTGGCCTTAACTTAGGGCTGGTACTCTCTGACGAAAATTCGTTATATAGGTAACAAATAGGTTGGATTCATTTAGAAGTGAAACTAATTCTATTTAAGTCTAAGGTTGCTAATAATTCCTACAAGAGACCATTCTCAGCGGTAAGATCGCCGGTTCATAATAACTCGGCCAAAGAATTTACATTACTAAAACTAAAATGTGAACGAATAGCTATAAGGGGTTCGTGGGAAAGGGACAGAGCTACCTGCATTAGAAAGAATTAGAAAGGGACAGAGATCCCCAGCTTGATCATACTTTCTTTCTATTTCCTTTCTATTTACACTATTAGAAAGGGACAGAACTCCTCATCGGATCGGACCGATTTTTCTGTGCTTATTAGTTCCGCGTGCACATTCCAGATATACAACTTACTTGTACTCGGCATCTTCCATGTATTCTCTAATTCAGTTCCTTTTCAATTCTAAACATTATCGGTGACATACTCTTTTGAGAAGCCAAATATTATACGGAGTCCTAAAATGTACCTCACCTTATCGAAAAAAAACTACAACTTAAAATTCTGCACTATAATCAAGTTATACCATTTTTAATATTTCATTGTTTTTTGACGTTTCACTCTTTTTTCTCGATTTGGCCCAGGGCCATTTGTCTGTGGCTGCAATCGAGAAATGCTTTTTATTGGGTGGTCTAATCTATTCACAAATAACAGTTTTCTAGGCTCATGTGAGTTCAGTTATCCTGCGTGATTATTCGCGTCAACCCTATGGTGAGTCGACTGTGTTTAGGTCGCTCGCTATCAATGGGACGGGACTTCCATTACAATGAGTGGCGCCTACATTATTTACAAATGAGCGCATAAATATTAAGTGCCTACCACAGACTAAAAACTCTGTCTCACAGTCGCCATAATAGGCCTTCTTGACTTGGACTCAAACTAAAAAGTTTTAAAACTAGATAATTCTCTAATATCGTGTCAAGTAAATATTTGGGTCATCATCACAGACCTCTCCAATTGCACGCCACCTAGACCTATTTTCGGCTTCTCGCATCCAGTTTGTGCCAGCCGTCTTGCGCAAATCGTCGCTCCAACGTGCCTGAGGACGTTCTACACTACGTGCTAATATTTGGGTAAATATAATTAAATACTGCGCGGGGCTGTGGTATATTATATACCACACACACGAGACCTCCCTATCCAGCATCTTCGACATTCAGTACCTATGTAGGTAGGTACCTAGGAAAGATAGGTTATTAGCGATTAGACGCCGTTGAGACAATTGTTTTGATAGTCAAGACTGTTTGTAATTATAGTGGTTTGAATTCCTTTGCGATACATCCTGGGTTATTAACATTCTTGATGGTGTGAGACATTCGTTTGTTAGAACGGAAATAGGTTTTGGATCTTTGTTTTAAAGAAAATCAATTTAGTGTTACGTAAAATACAGGTGGTTAATCCCTATTTGTGCCAGTCAAGATTTAAGCCTGGAGTTAGATACTCTTTTACTTATAAAATATTATTCACACATGACTAAGTTATGAGACGTTTGTCTCTGTCTGTCAACTTTGAAACTTCATGTGACAGTAAAAGACAAACGATGCAGCACATTAATTAGCGTTTATAAGTAAGGGGGTTAATTCTAAATCTACGGAATAAAACGTAGTATTAACTAACCCTATGGTAGTTACATTTTAAACCAAGTCATGCAAGTCATCAAAGACACCAAACATCAAAATTGTTTCACAAACCAATAACTATCCAAATCATACAAACACAACTTTGGTAACCTGCCAAATTTTTGCATTCGATTATCTCCAATAGATTACCTACCTTGTATCAATTAGGAAAGGTCCGGAATTGCATGCCAAATGGAAGATCTAAAACTACGATGACATGTGCCCGCGGCTAACCCGTGGAATTTCATTAGAGCGTGGACGGACCAGGATTAGTGGCTGGGCTATTGTTCATTGAGTTATAGCCGTTGGACACAGGCCATTGAATGTCGTAGCTTCTATGTGAAAATGGAGTTTTGGTAATTTTCGGTAATTTTTGACAAAATAAGAACTTGCCTTTATTTTACATGTCACTTTAGATTTTGAACCCTTTTTTTAACTTTCGACTAGTGCTAAAATACCATTAAATTATAAAGAAAAAACTTCAAAATAAAATAGCAGTTATTAAACGAACGAATAGCAACATTTAACTACCGCTTCCATGATAATTAAATAGCAACTTTTTTGCTTAGGTCCTATCAAAATGTTAAAAGTCAAGAGTGAATCTGAAAAGGTATCTCCCACTACTAAAATTACTTAATAACGGGGTATTTACCAAGGGGTACGGGACCGATAACCAGACTCCTGTCAGGAAGCAGGTAGTCCGATATGGACGCCTCTAACTGTCATCACCTACCCGCATTCTCTAGTCTCGTGAACAAGCTGGTTGAAATTACCAGCGAAATATCGAGCTTTGCGAATAAATTATTAAACATGGTAAATACCCCGTTATTAAGTTATTTTAGTAGTGAAAACAACCATGTAAGTTTAAAATAGTATCTTCCGTACCTAACTACATTAGAGGTCAGGTGCAAGGCAAGTGTCGCATTTTGTTATGAAGTTTTATTTGCTTTACATTACCAATTAAGTTTGTACCTACTTTGCCTCTTGATATCAAATATTTATTTTGCCGTTACCCGCGTAAGTCCCGTTCCTGCGGGAATTTCGGGATAAAAAGTAGTTAATGTGTTATTCCCTGTATCCAGCTACCTATATTTCAAGTTTCATGGCAATCGGTTTAGTAGTTTTAGCGTGAAAGAGTAAGAAAGTCATAAACATACATACATGTATACATTACATGCATATATTATACATATGCACATACAAACTTTCGCATTTATAATATTAGTAAGATTTATACGTAGGTTTAGTTTAGCCTGCTTAGTAAGCCGCTGCAGGTAGGACTTATGATATGTTATCGCAGTGTATCAGGTTGTTTCGTAACTCGACTGGTACTCAACAGTGCCTACAACACGGCAGTGTTGGAGGTTCCAATTGCCCACGACTAGATGTCTAATTGTTTGAAATATGCGGTTCTCGCTGTAAGGAATAGTTTGATATTGATAACCCCACTCCGTGCTCAGATTATTTCGTGTATTTTATAAGTTTGGTATTGAAAAATAAAACTAAGAAAAGCATCCTACTTAAAAAAAATATTCTGATGGTGAAAATGACAAAAGAAACTAGATAGAAACAATAATGAAGACGAATCTATTTAGCTAAAGAAAATGTAAAAAAAAATACCAACCATGGGTTTTGGCGAATATTCGGTACTAGCTGCGCCCCGCGGTTTCACTCGCGTAAGTGCCGTTCCCGTGGAAATATCGGAATAAAAAGTATGTGTGTGCCTATGTGTTAATCCAGGTCCCCAGCTACCTATATTCCAAGTTTCATCGCAATCGGTTCAGTAGTTTTTGCGTGATTGAGTAACAAACACACATACACACATACTTACAAACTTTCAGCTTTATAATATTAGTACTCGTAGGATATACGGTGGTAAACGAACAAAGCGAAAAGAAGCTTAGTATAAGTAACGTGTATTGAAGTTAAATATCACCAGGAAGCCATTCAAGTGTGTCTGGTAAACTTGCCACATGCGCACTTTTATCAGTAAATGAGATATTATGACGTTGTGTGTAAGAGGTCTTATCGCTACTAATTTGTTTATCTCCTACAGCAGTCGAATGAGATTTATTGCCACTTACGACATTGAGATTAAAAGCTAAAACGCTTTTGATGTTTTATCTGATCAAGGGAACCATCTTTTGTACATTTAATTTGAGAGGTATTTTGGTATTTACTGTTTTTAGAGAGTTTTGATAGTGGAACCAATAGTTACTAAATGGTCAATCAATCATATTATATGTACCAACGTAAACGCTAAAGTTTGCAGTAAATTTAGATACTACGATAAACTCGATAAACTGGATTAAGTGGAAAAAGTATAAACAAGTATCTGATTACAATATATTTTCAATTTACCGGTACAAGTTTAATCTAAAATGCGATAAAGATTACAACCAATATAGAAATTCTACTGAGGAAAATATTTCTACGAACATTAAACTATTCTGGACTTAAGAATCTCAATAAGAAATCTAATTTTCCATCTATTATTGAGTACAAAGGGGTGTCATCTTGTGATCCTAATGACGTTTGTAGCATGTTCTCAGAATACTTCCAATCTACATTTGAACCGTCCACATTATCAGATTCTGAAAATTGGTCACCATCCTCTATTGGCTCCGACAAATGTGTTATTGTGGATTCTGTGTACATTACTTTATCAGAAATTAGAAAAGCGCTGAACCAACTGGATCAGTCCAAGGGCCCGGGGCCGGATAATATCCCTGCTATTTTCTTGAACAAAACAGCAAAATATATTGATGTCCCCCTCTACATTATTTACAATAAGTGTATCCGTGAAGGAGTTTTCCCAGCAATCTGGAAGAGAGCTAATATCATTCCCGTATATAAAAAAGGACCAAAATCAAACATTGAAAATTATAGACCAATCTCTATTTTGTCTGCCATGTCAAAGCTCTTCGAGAAGTTAATACATAACAATCTTTACCCACACTTTCACAAAGTTATATCCCCACTTCAACATGGATTCGTGAAATCAAGATCCACAGTAACCAACTTGCTCGTTTTTTCGGGTTTTCTATTCGAGAATCTTGATAAGGGTAAGCAAACGGATGCAATATACACAGATTTCCGTAAGGTCTTTGATAGGGTGGATCACAGGATACTTCTTGACAAGCTCGCTTTCAACGGAATTAGAGGCAATTTGTTGCGTTGGTTTACATCTTACGTTACCAATCGTAGTCAAAGAGTAGTAGTTAACGGATACTGTTCTGATTTTGCTCCTATTTCATCTGGAGTTCCACAGGGATCAATTCTTGGTCCCCTTTTGTTTTGCATATTTATCAATGATGTCACTGATTGTTTTCATCATTCTAAACTTCTGTTATACGCTGATGATCTTAAAATCTATAAATCAATTAAAAATACAGAGGACTGCCTACTGCTACAAGATGATCTTGACAGATTTTCTTTATACTGTCAGCAAAATAAGTTATCGCTAAGTATTCCTAAATGTAATTTAATAAGCTTCACCAAAAGATTAAAACCTATAAAATTTTGTTACAAACTTGGAGACGAATCACTTAAAAAAGTTAGCTCTGTTAAGGATCTCGGTGTTATTTTAGATGACAAACTTCACCTTGATCAACATATTGACAAAATTGTTAATAAAGCATTCCAAATGTATGGTTTTGTAATGCGTACGTGCAAAGATTTTAGAAACACGTCTACATACTTATTCCTTTACAACGCTCTTATTAGATCTCAACTTGAATATGCGTGTGTGATCTGGGATCCTTTCTACGGTAAATATGTTGATCAATTAGAAAATGTTCAGTACAAGTTTCTTCGAGCTGTTCAATACAGACAATATCATACCAAAATTCCACGGGAACAACTCATAGTAAAATACAAAATGTTGTCCCTTGCCTCTAGGCGAAAGCTTCTGCAAATGATGGTACTCCATGGACTTTGTCATAATAAATTTGACTGTATGGATCTGCACAATAATCTGTGTTATGTGGTACCCAGAACTGTAATAAGAAGGACAGTACGTCAAAAAACTCGGATCTTTGCCATAAATTCTTCGAGAACAAATTCTGGCCTTAGAATACCATTGAATAGGATGTGTACAATTTATAATGACTATTTCCTGGATGCAGACATTTTCAATGATAATTACAGTAAATTTAAAAAATGTATTAATGATATAATTTTCAACTTGCCAATATAATTGTTTTTATTTTTATATGTATAAATTATTATTCTTTAATTACTAATGTTATTAAGTATAATAGCTATACTACTTGAATAAGTAATCAGCTACGTCAAAAAACCTCCACGACACCAATGTTTTAATAAAACTTTTGGTAATATGAGGATAATGCTGTGGGTTATACTCTTGTTTAATAAATTATAGAATTAGCTCGTTAGTAAACCTTATTGTATAACTGTTTGTTATCCCTATGTGAATAAATAAATAAATAAATAAATAAATAAACTCTGAACCGATTGCGTTAAAACTTAAAGAGATAGACGTACCTATTGAAATACATCTATACACTGTTTGTGACTGAAAATACTAAATATTTGAGAATAAATAGCACAGTTTCAAGTTAAAATAACCCTTCAGTGCGTCGTGAAGTCAGATAAAAAAATAAAAGGTTTTGTTGGGCGTGACGGTTTCTTCGCGATATTTTCCTTCAACGTAAGAGCGATTTTATACAGCATATAAATGTTTCCTTAATAAAAAATAACAGTGTGCGATCGGCCGGGCGGGATTCGAAACCACGACCCTCAGAATGAAAATCGGGGAATGTACCACTAAACCAACACCTCTATTTGGACTTATTGACCGAACGAGCGAAGCGAGTGAGGTCCAGTGAAGACGGGCCTGGCGCTTGTATCTTTGTATGTTTATATGTTTGTTCGACGATAACTTGAGTATCGTTGCTCCGATCTTCATGAATTTTAGTATGCGCGTAGTAGGTAGGTAGAATAATACGTAGGTCAATAGAATTTATGAGTTTGAAGATGAGCCGGATCGGTTGGGGGGTTGGGGAGATAGGGGGTCGTGAGGTCTCAGTTCGGGGCGAACTCCTAGTTGTTAACTAGTTTCCTACATAGTTAGTAAGTAAATGATATTTTCACATGGTTTTCAACACCTCAATTTTTATTACACATAGGGTGATTCACATTTTAATATCCCGGGGGTGGGTTCAAAGGTGACGTCCACCAATGGCACAGTCGGAAGTAGGGAAACGATGCGGAACCCGCTTCCGGTCATTTTTGTAATTAATTCACGCAACGATTCACCCTTGACCAATTGTTCCGCCAGGTGGATGAAATAGGGTGAACTTGATTTTACACTATTATTTATTTACGAATAGTTTAAGTAAAAAGGTCTGCCGTAAAAAACTAAAAACTATGTCATTTTACACTTATTGTAATTAAGTTTTGGTTCTTTTTTAGGGTTAATATTTTTTTACAACATCTTGTGCACTTCAGCACCATAAAAATCATAGATTAAAAAGTAGCTTGCACTGTATGGTATAAATCATCTAAAATTAGTCTAGCCTATGTGTTATTCCAGGTCTTCAGCTACCTAGATTCAAGTTTTAGCGCAATCGGTTCAATAGTTTTTGCGTGAAAGAGTAACAAAGTCACAAACAAACTTTCACGTTTATAATAATTATTAGTAGGAAGTAAGAAATTTAAAATATATGTATATACCTACCTAAATGGTATATAAGTACCTAAAACATCCAGCTCACTATTACAAACCACTATCATTCCACTCCTCACCCCTACATTGTTTTCCACCAAATTGGACTCCGTGATTAATTTGTTTAACTCCCCCATCGTGTAATTTGTCATCACCGCCCTAACTTGAACTGTCATTCTCTCAGATACACAAGGAAAATGTACAAACTAGTACTCCTGAGGAGTTCAGGTTAAATTTGCCGGTGTTAGTAAAATTCCGCGGTTATTTGGTTGGTTGACATTAGGAGCTCAATAAATAGTGATTCCTTGGATTCTGAGACACGAAATGTTTGCGTGGTGTGATTATTGTGGCTGCTTGACTGGTTTTCAGTGAAGGGTTTGCTATTGTTTTTGGATAATGTTGTTTTAGGATTTGCCTTGCGGTAAATATTTGCTACAGTTTGCTGGAAAGTTATTTTGAGAAATTCTTTGGTATATAAATTTTTGATGATGGCTGAATGGGTTTGGAAAAACTGTATATGTGTATGAATCTGATTTTGGATATATCATGAGTATGGCGCCTGGAATGAGCTACGGAAGTAAATAAGACAGATATATGAGGTGTGGTTCACCAGATTTTAGAACTTTAGGATCCTCTTATTAAAGCCTCTAACTTAACAACTACTATAATATTACATATAACAACTGGCACCAACTACTGGCTAAGTGCCTGTGACTGCGTCGAGACGTTACTTGACTGGCACGACTATACTTCTGGTATGTACCTACTTACATACTTAGTTAGATAGTCTTCACTGATGCTATCGCTAGCTCACCTTCACTCAGCCTACTGCAAAAGCTGTAATGACCTTCTCCATCCAAATGTTGCCTGGAAGTAATCACTTAAACATTCTGTGTAATTATGATTATGGATTTATGGATTATACCCTACCCGGTAGTACAGGATTTATGTACTACCGGGTAGGTAAAAAAGTTGTAGTGGTTTAACGAAGCGGGACCTTCGTTTATTTAACTAAATTGAAAGTCGATTTGACACAATGGGAAGTTGATTTAGCGCCTTTACCAAGACGGAAAGTTTTTATAATAGACATGTTTCTTCATTAGTTATCCAACAAATAGACTTTTAATCTGTATATCTATCTTCACAGATAGTCATGCATGACGCTACCTGATTATGTAAGAAAACAAAAATAAGCTCAAAGTGTCAAACAGTTCTGAAGCAGGCAAAAATGAAATCCAACCCATTTCGTTTCGTCATTTCTCTTACTCTTAGCTCAACTTCGTAATAAAGAGCGGAGCTATCAACATTCTTAGCTATCTTGAGGTTCGTTTTTCACCCGGCATGGCATCAGAAAAATAAGCTCAAAGTTTCCAATTATGAAGCAGGCAAAAATGAAATCCAACCCATTTCGTTTCCTCATTTCTCTTAGCCCAACTTCGTAATAAGGCGTGGAGCTATCAACATTCTTAGCTATCTCGAGGTTCGTTTTTCACCCGACATGGCATCTGGCGAAAGGGTCTGTCGCGATATCTCAAGCCCTGATCCCTAGGGAGCTTGTTACACCGTAATTACTACCACACCTATCTGCCTCAATTAAGAACGGAATTATTTGCGCACCCACACAGAGTTGACGATGTCTCTGTCGGTATGAGAGTTACCCTTAAGATGATACTGTTTTTAGGTTGTTTGACTTGTTGTGTTAAAGATATCGAGTAACTATGTACTTAATAGTAGGCACATGTCTAAGAAAGGCCTTTTATTTACGTCTATGAAGATCGTGACACCATCTACCGCTAAAACTGTACAAGCTTCCTAGTTTGTGTTTTGAGTGTCAAGATTGTTAATTCACACATCAGTTCTGTACCCCTAGTGCGTTTTTATGTACTACTGCGCCCCGCGGTTTCAACCGAGTAAGGCCCGATCCCGCGGGAATATCGGTATAAAAATATCCTATGTGTTATCCCAGTATCTAGCTACCTATATTTCAAGTTTCATCGCAATCGGTTCAGTAGTTTTTGCGTGATTGACTAACTAACACTCATACACACATATACACAAACTTCAGCTTTATAATATTAGTAGGATTGGGTAGAAAACGTTATGAATAAACATCCGAAACTTGCCTGCAGTAAGTTGATCTAGGGGGCGTATACCAACTTTTCTATTACAGCCAGGTTTTAAGGAAACGTGAAAACATAAACTAACGAGGTCCTTGACCTTCTATGTAAAATGTGATGGATGATAATCTAATCATTGCCGAGGCAACAACTATACTAGGTGGCTATGTTTGCTATAAGTATGAAAAAAGGCTATAACTAAAAGGTAATACTCATGAAAAGTTGTGTTATATATATTATAACCGCTTTGTCCGACTGTAGGTACAAGAAAAATTCTTAAAGCTCACTCTCTTCACAGTGGAATACTTCGTAATTTACGAAGATAGGGGTACCGTAAGGTATCTCTAAAATCTTTGTTTCAAACAAACAGGGGAGACAAGATTGTTTAATTTATAGGTGTGCGATGTCGACGGCAATGAACATTTTAACTGGTTGTCAGCGGATTAGGGTAAAGCGTTTTTTAAGTTTTTTTCTTAAGATAAGAGACGAAAGTACATAAATAATTTAAATCATTGTTCGCGTCTGGCTGAGTGTTTATTCGCCTACTTCTTATAAAGCACTGAGCCGATTTAGATGCAGTTTTGACTAATAATTAGAGAAATTAGAGGCTAGCTGCCTAACGTGCCTTTAGAAATACGAAAAAGCTTGAGGTTTTGCCACGTAAACAATTATCACTCACCTATCAAAGTTATGACCGTGGTTGCTTAACTCGAACGACTACACGAGATAGCCATTTAGAAGCTATAGGTCACGCGCCCAACTTTATTATTTTTAATTAAAACTGGACACCACCATTTGTACCTAAATTCGCTGGGCCCAAAAATACATCTGTTCATCCCAGGATTTGTGGCTGGCAAGTAGAGTCGGTAGTATAATCCACTGGGTCCCGTACATAAATCATCGGCACTTACTGGGTTCCTGTCTACTGACCGGCATTAGGATATTTAATATGGCGATTAAAAAGGACTTTATCATTTTCACGTTGCGGATTTTGGTATATTTTTATACGATATTTAGATCTTTATTTTTTAAATAATGAGTTTAATTTCGAATGAGTATCGCGGAATCCGAAAATTGTTTTTTTTAAATTACTTAAATACAGTTAAATAAAGTAAATACCTGGAACTCTTATAGGGCGAATTGGGTGGTCTATGAGGTTATGGAACTTAAATGTAATAAAAATAATGTTTACTAGCTGCGTCGTAGTTTTATCCACATAAATCGAGATAAAAAGTAGCTTCAGCTACTTACATAATTTCAGTAGTTTTTGCGTTGCGTTTGGATTAGGATTTTGAAAACTTATTGCCGAAATTCAGTAGATCTAGTATTTCACCACATGGTGTCATGGTCAAAGACAATAATTATACTAACTAACTAGGTAAAAGGTTGCCTGGAAGAAATGCTTTCAGCGATAATGCTGCCCATTTATGCTTTATTTTTTGTCTATTTAAGACATAGCTTAAAATGTAAGCTATGTCTTTACTTTATGTAGGTAATGTAAATATTTGTCTTTTGTTGTAATGTTATTGTGTTGTACAAATAAAGTTATTATATATGTATTTAAACTAAAGGAGTGAAGGTAAAAATATGGTACTGGACTGAGTTTGAACTTATTGCTCAATTTGGCACAGTGAATCTGCATCATTCTAAGCCTTCCTTGACTTTGAAAGTTTCGATTAAGTCGTAGATTAAGTAAAGTAATAGCCCTGCCAAAATCTATTACAAGTTCTGCGAACAAGACCGATGGGGTAGGGTGACCACACCGACCAGCCCTCAATAAATATCGGACGCACTGATTGAAGCAATGTTGTGGGATTACACCAATTGTTCGGGATAATCCACGATCGACGCGGGATTCACAGACAAATTGTCCTACATCTTGCCTAATTTATGGTCATAGGACAGATCTGATTTTTCTAATTTAGGACAGTTGGTCGTAATAGCGTATTTGATACTATGATGACCTATCTTGGTAGTGGACGAACATCTAGCTTTAACTCTAATGGTTGCGGGTTTGGATCCCGCCGTTACACAAACTGTGTATTTTGTTTCCTGTTTGTAAAATGAGCGTAAGTACCTACTTACTTATTTATTTAATCAATTATTATATACTGACCTTTAGGTTACCTGCCCTAAGACAAGTTGATATTATTTGTGTCATATTCGCCCTTGTTCATAAATATTTCTTGTTTGGCATAATATTTTTTTACCAGCTAGCATTTAACCACTATCTTACCGCTTAGGCAGGTTTTTGATAATGTGGTGACAACACTTTACTAGAACAGTCTAAAATTTACTTAATAACCTGAGTAAGAAATACTTCATTTTCAGCACAGAATAATAACCTATGGCTTTGAAAACCTTAAATCACCTTCTGAACCTGTTCTGGGCAGTGTACCAATCAGCTAAGTGGCTTGGTCCAGGGTCTAATGACAGATTATCGTTTTCACCGGCCACCTGAGGTACGGGGTGAGGCCATAACTCACCGCTACCACTGTGGAACCACCCTGCATTACTCACTCGGTTCGCGCCCGATAAATTCGTCACTGTGATTAGCAGTGTCAGTTTGTCGGTGTGGATGAGGCGTTATTTATATATAAGTTAGTAACTAATATTAAGAATAAAGAGGAAGATTTATTTGGTTGTTTGTAATGGATAGGCTTCTAAACCACTGGACTAAATTTAAAAAATCTGTTAGCAATAGAAACATTACCACTACATTGATTAACATTGAGGTGTAACATACGCTACTTTTGATCTTGATTTTCCCATGGATCGGGACTTACGCTGCCCGGTGAAACCGCGGGAAGCGGCTAGTTGCAAATATTTATTGATATAGTTGCCTATCTGCTCTGCAATCGGATTAGGTCCTTATATCGAGTTTTTTCCCTGTTTCGATCGTCTTTTGTTTCTGTATCGATCGATTTTAGTTTGGATCTCTATATGTCTTAAGTAAAAAAGTAAGTCAATCAAATTCAAACCAAAAAAAGGCTTAGTTATGCACTGGGTGCAAAACTGAACTCAAGCGTTATGCGTTCTCACTGGATTTAGGCGAATCCGAGTGCATGTCTAGTTTTAATATAATTATTTAGAAAAAATGGTAATCTATGAATCTTAAAAGTATAATTTAATACAAATACCAAATAAAGAACTAGTAGGTTCGTATACTAGAACGTTGTATTTAATTTGCTCTTCTTACTTGAAGTCATTTTATCTGTTATATTAAGATCATCTTGAGCCCTGTGTTGTTTTAGTTGAGGTATAAAACTTCTACGTTTAGAACAAAGAGGGTTCTGTGCTTTCTTTGATAATTCAGATTTATTGGTTTGCGCCTCACTGTTGTTGAAATTTCTTTTTGGTATCTTACTTGGTTTAACTTGCTTACTTTTGTGACCACTAAGGTCGAAGGAAACGTGATCTATTACTTCTTTCTGCGGTCGATTGTCTATTGTAATCTCTAAATACGGCTTACCTGATGCCAGCCTGACCCCTTTCCTCTTCATTTCAACTTGTGTCTGCGTCCGCATCACCTTAAATTCTGTATTCGTCGTGCTTACCATCGTAGTCTTCGAAGACTTCTCAATCGACTGATTGCATTTACTTATCGACGGTGGTAAATTCATCTGAGTATTCTTTTCTTCTCTTATTATCTCTGGTATTTTATCAATAGCGTCGTTGTCTCTGAGTTTCAATAGAGTTACAGTTTTAGTCGTCTCAAGCTGTTGCATGGTCGGATAACTTTCAGGTTTCGTAATATCATCTGCTGTTGGGACATTACAGTTGTAAATATCTGGATATGAAACTGTTGACGTTTCTTTAGCGAAAACTTTATTAGTTCCACTCTTTTTAGAAACACCAACCTTAGCACTTTGCTTTTGTCTAAGTGGTATATCTGTTGGTTGTTCTAGGTGTTCATTCAATGTGCTAGCTAAATTCATATTACGTATTTCCGAGCTGGTAGTCTGTAATTTATTGTTGAAGGATTGATTGGAAAATTCTTTTTCTGCGTACGCGTCGTAATCGTAACTATACCTCTCGTGTCTATCGTGTCTTGATGGTTGATGTCCTTGAGATCTGCTGTAATATGAAGGACGTTCGTCAAGGAAAGCTTCGCATGACATATTTCTATTAATATTGGATACTGTTGAAGTATACTCGGATCTGGTCTGGCATTTGGATTTTTGGGAGCGAGGATGATCCACATACATATAGACATTACTGTGTTTATCTTTTTTCTTGCATTTTGTGCATGCTAAGTAGCAGCACGCTGGAATACACCAAGCTATTTCTAAGACTATAATCACAACTAAAACCATCATCTTCTTTGAAGAAAGATCTATCGGAATACCAGCTATTCGAGTATTTTTAAGGGGAGGAAAGTTATCATTGTACATCTCAATGACTGTGTCGCACAGGTATCTTGTCTTATTCACTAGCGTCAGAACGCAACCCAACGCTGGATATAGTTTTTCGTCATTTAAACGCGGCAAAACCTCAGAATCTAGCCATGACTGAAATTTTTGATCGAAATCGTTTCGTTCATTCTCTGATAAACAATTTTTTGCAGTGTCATAATATTTGGGTAAAGCATCTGAGCTCTTAGGATCTTTAAGAGATACTAAAGTTACATTCTTTATTGGAATGAACATAGTTTCTCCGTTTTTACGCCAATCAATACTAGGCATGGCTATAGTGAAGCCGTTCGGAGTTTTTTCGTATAACGCGAGGTTATCGCAAGGGTAATATTGGCTATCTCTTGTAATCTGGGTGTGAGGTAACGATGGGTCTAGAGAAATAGAGTTTAGTAAGTCAGCGTTTGCACTCCTCCATCCTTTTCCGTTAGTATTCAAGTAGGATTTTATTTCGTCGTAAAGGTCGTAGAGGCTGATAGTGTCATCTTGGTCAGCAGTTCCTCCGTAGTAGGAGTACTTTGTTATCGGAAGTGCCCACAGTTTCAGATATCCGCCCAGTAGGTCTGATATCGCTGCAGTCATTATATTGTCCATATCACTACCCTTGGCTTCCCTTTTCACGGCCCTGTAAGCATCTTTGAAATATTGTAGCAAAGAAGTTATACTTTTTCCATCCTGTGGATTGACGAAGTTCGGTGGAGGGAGCAGATCTTGAAAATGTTGCCTAGCTTGTAACAGTTTGACTTCTCTTTTGTTCCAGCGTATTTTATCTAAGTCTGAGCGAGAAAACAATACAGTTCCAACGTTGTAATAATCGTCGTGATTATGTAAAACCGTGGCCTCGCAGTAAACTATAAATATTACGAATGTGCACGAGTTCATTGCTGAAATGTATTGTAGATTGGTAACAAAATAAATAGCTATAAAATAAACACGGAACCAAACATTACTGGAATTGTTTTAGATCTAGCACAATTAATACAAATACCATACAAATACAATTACTATTGACAAATAATCTAGCAGATCAGATGGCATTTCATTGATAAATTTGTCAAAAAAATTTGGTTGGTAATGAATTTAAGGTCCTATGATCAAATCGTTTGTATGAGAAACGAGGTTTAAACAAAACTGGCAAGCTAAGTGAGGTGCATTGCAACTAATAAGTAAACTGTGATCACAATTACCGGTCGGTAAAAATGTCATGAGACCGAGGGTACAGGAATAGGCAGTTTAAGGTAAAAACTAGACTAGACTTAGGGTTATAATCGCCAATATTAAAAAAATGGCTATATTTTCGCGATTTTTTTCATTTTCGACAAGGTGGCGTTCGGCCCTCTAGGTCACAAACTTGGATCTTTTCTTTGGGCCGCCGTCGTATTAAACAAGGTGTAACGGGAATGCCCTTTTAAGCCGAAAGGGTGTTGTTCTAGACGTCTAGGCGAACAACTTTTGTTCTACGACTTTTGGAAATTCGAAGTATTTTACGAAAATATTAAGTGTAAAGTTTACTTGAAAATCAGTTGTTTCTCAGAGTTCGAGGTAGTTGATCTTGTGTTGTCCTTTCATTTAGTTTGGTCTACTACAATCAAAACTTCGATAAACTTTATTTTTTAAAAGCAGTGAAACATAACCTCATAATTTTCAAAAAAAAGTTCGAATTCTCAAATTTTGTAGTACAGAAGTTATTCGCCTAGACGTCTAGAACAACTCCCTTTCGGCTAAAAAGGGCATACCCGTTACATCTTGTATAAGTCTGCAAAAAATGCCAGCTACCGGATTTAAAGCAAGCTAATGTATAAAGTTACTGGACTTGTAAGGAGCCTTTCGTGGGCGAGTCCGACTCGACCAGGGGCTCTATTTTTGAACCAAATGTGCCATTTAAATTCGAGTGATTTAAATACCTTGATTTCTACCGATTTTTGTTTGATATCTGTTATTTTTCTATGTGAATCGCACGACCGCAACGAGTTGTATCAACTACTCGCCGCAGGAGTCCAACATCGAACGAAAATCAGCAGATATCGATTTTTTAAATCGAACAAAGTGCAACGAGCGATTCAAAAATAAGGCTCCAGGGCTGGGTTTAATTATAAAGTTTCAGAAGAACCATCTCCACTCTGCACAAGCGATCGGGAGTGAGTTCTCAAATGATTATCATACGTGTCATTTGTTCGTAGATCTCTCGCCGAGTGCAGGCCGCCGAGTATACGGTACAGGTGTGGGGGCCGTAAATCTCTTTACAGCCCTCCCTCACGTACCCACTACGATTGTTTAATTAAAACACGCCGCTAAATTATAGGATTACAATACAATATGCTGTGTATGATGATGAGAATTTAGAAAATAATAAGTCGTTTCTCTACTACGAGTAGATATAGCAGCACGAATAATTTTGAGAAAGGAAACAAGAATAAATTAAAAATACGCATAGAAACAACAAAAAAACCAAAAAGAAAAAACAAGCACAGTAATTTGAAATTACGCTAAGTAATAATATTTTTGTAATCGATACACACAGAACACATAATAAATGAGGAAAAAATTACTCACAGTCGGGACCCATTCATTTTACCAATCTAATTTTTCCAATGGGTCCCGACTGTGAGTCATTTTTTACTCATTTATTATGTGTTCTGTGTGTATCGATTACAAAACTATTATTACTTAGCGTAATTTCAAATTACTGGGCTTGTTTTTTCTTTTTGGTTTTTTTGTTGTTTCTATGCGTATTTTTAATCGAGTTTTTTACGCAGTCGGGTTTTTTGTTTTTTTATAAAAAAATTTTTTTTATTTTACGCTTTTTAGTTATTTTCATTTATTGATGGTAGGTAAGTCTCGTAATCTATTAATTTCAATAGGGGCTTATAATGTTTACTGTGCATTATTCAGTAGATAACTATAATATTATAATTAAGTAGGAAAGTAGGTACCTAATGTTCCAACTTTATTTATTTATATTATCCTATTTCAGTTAGGGTTTAGTTATCTATTGTTTAAATTTATTATTATTCTTTTAACGTTTTTAGGTAAGTAATCTAAGTGTTATTAGGCTTTTATTCAGTAGGTAGGTACAATTTATGTAAATACTAGCTGCGCCCCGCGGTTTCACCCGCGTATCGCAATCGGTTCAGTAGTTTTTGTGTGAAAGAGTAACAACCTCACATACATACATACAAACTTTCGCGTTTATAATATTAGTAAGATTTTTTTAGTTTATATCAATACATTCCTGTCACCTGTACCATCACGTCTTATACTTTGATAGTTCCAAGCGTAACTACGTAGCAAAAATAAAAACTTGCTCGTTGGTAATAAAAAGCAAGAATACCTAATTGTAAATTAACTTTAAACCGTTATATTTCCTAAAAGGTTCTTTAAAATGAAAAATGGTGAAAGAAACCTAATATTTATTTTTATTCTATTTAAATCTATTCAACGATACCCATCTTGACATACTTTGACGATTTTGGATTTTTTAATTTTGACAATATGGCGTCTGGTTGTGACAAAAGTTAATTTGGATTACTGTCATGTCTTTAACCACACTCGCCAGATTAAGACGAATCGATTGACGTAAGAATCATCAAAATCGGTCCACGCGTTTGGCCTCTAGAACGCCACATAGAAACATCCATACATACATACATACATACATAGACCGATAAACACATTACCCTCCTTTGCGTCGCGCAGTCGGGTAATAAATATTCCACGACATTACACACAGCGCCAAAGCCCCAAACTAAGCACTAGGCTTGTACTATGGCTACTAAACAACGGATATACTACATATTATACTTTGTTTTGTAAATACATACAAATGATACATTAGAAGTTGAGGTTTAATGTATTTTTTTAATACTTACAAGGTTTTTACATTAGTAAACTACATCTTACTAATATTATAAACGCGAAATAAGACATAAAATCGATATTCACACGGGATCGAGACTTACGATTGTGAAACCGCGGGCCGCAGCTAGTTATAGTATACTATAGATTGACTAGCGAGCGATCATATTACTCTTCTATAGGAAGCTTACCATCCTGTACTTCCAAAGGCAAAGTTTCTTGAATAGTCTTTCTTCCAAAGTTTCTTGAAGTAGAATTTTACTTATCTCTTAAGTATTTAACCTACTTAACTCAACTTAGTAGGAAATAGAGGCGAGAATTTATTAATAAATGAATAGCCGGTGTGTTCAACATAAAATATTAATGACCTTCGCCATTAGTTAAAAAGCATTTAACGCGATCAGTTACAAGGATCTGTAAAATACGAATACAAGTAGAATACACGTTAGTACTGGAAGTAATAAATTATAGTAATAATACTAATGAAACTTATATTAGTAAAAAGCAGTTTTTGAAAGTCTATTTACGAAATTAGTACTTATTAGTTTAACGTATTAATAATACCGTTGTTTTGCCTTCTGTTTCGTGACTTTGTTTAAATTTAAAAAAATATGGCTTTTTAATCGCAGTTATTAAGATCATTGTTGCAATGCCGATCCGTCGTTTCGGAGCCTATTTTAGACTCCTGTATACCTTGAAAAAGGAGTCTCCATTAGACAGAGATTTTCAAGGTAGACATCATCATCATCAGCCTGTTGCAGTCCACTGCTGGACATAGCTAGGCCTCTCCAATTGCACGCCACCTAGATCTATTTTCGGCTTCTCGCATCTAGTTCAAGGTAGACAGGGGTCTGAAATAGGCTCCTCGGATCTTCATAAACAGTGCTGATAATAAAGAACAACACGATGAAACCCGTAAAATTACTTTCATTTTAATAATACCGTTATTAATGATTACTTTAAACTCATCAAGTTGTTAAGGAAACTGTGTGACATGAGATAAAATCATTATAATCGCGTGAAGGGCCGATAACCCTTCATTCTACGTAGTTCTATACGAATAGAACAATAATGGGTGTCCCATTAATGACGTGTGTAACGTAATATTGTTGGGCGTTGTGAAGATACGGGAATTAAGGCTCTGTTATATTGAAGGGTTATTTTAACTTCCAGAATGAATGGAATAACTAGGGCTCTATTTTTGAATCAAATGCACCACTTCAATCGATTTGAATACTTACCTCTATTCCTACGGATTTGCGTTCGATTTCTGTGGAGAGTGGTATCAACCACATCGAATGAAAATCTGCCGATTTCGAATTATTTAAATCACCAGAAGTGCAACGAGCGAGCAAAAAAGAAGGAAGACCAGAATACCTACATCCTTTGGTCCATTTTCATAACTGTTTTTCGTAACTAGCTATGAAAGGAGACTGATTCGACATTTAAATTATTGCACGTCAAAAAAGTCGATAATTTTGGTAACTTACAAGTTTTAGCGAATATTTAAATTCGCTTATACCTTCTATTATATTGATAATTGAGAACATTATTTTTACATTTAATAGGGACCATAGACTTCGATAAAAGTTATAAATTTCTACTTGCTAGGTCCATCCATCCCTTCCTGAGAAAACAGTGATTACAGGCAGTTAAACGAACAAATTTGTAATCTTGTGGAACTCTTAGATTACACGCTTGTTTGTTTTTTAGGATTACGTATACAAAGGGGAAAAACGGGGCCATGTTACTATGACTCCACTGTCTGTCTGTCTGTCGGTCATATCTATCTACATGATATCTACAGAGTTGACATTTTCACAGACGATGTATTTCTGTTCCCGCTATAACAACTCATTCTAAAATCAGATTAAAATCAATATTTAAGTCGGGCCTCCATACAACAAACGTGATTTCTTTTTACCAATCTCTTCGCTCAACCCTGGAAGAGCCCTTAGGGTCCGTACGGGATATCTATCAAAGAGCTGCACCATCTTGTGATGTACTTATTACGGACCAATTAATGGCGACGAACGGTAACTTTACTGTGATCATTAATATACTATTTAGAAGGATTTCATAGAACAAACAAACAAACAATGCGAGAGTAAATCGTTTTTTTTAAAGGTAAGCGCGCTCTATCGTAGATTATGGTGTCGCTTTCCATCAGGCAGACTACAGTCAAGGACATGCCTATAACGTATTAATAAAAATATTTATCAATATTCGCGCTCTATCCTGGAAGAGCCCTTAGGGTCCGTACGGGATATCTATCAAAGAGCCGCAACATCTTGTGATGTGTTTACTACGGGACCAATTAATACGAGGCTGGCAACGAAAACGGTAACTTTATTGTGATCATTAATACACTATTTTGAAGGCAGTCGTAAATAACATTAACTATTATTATACTATTTAGATATATTGACTGTAAATCTGAAGAAGCTACTCGATGTCATGTTTCGAAACTTATTGTAAATGACTTTTATTATAGATGACCTACCGCAGGGAGTCACATTGAATATTTTATTAAAACGCCGATGAAAAAAGAGAGGGTAATAAGTTCTTACATCAAAATTCAAAACCATACAAGAAGAGGTTGTACAAATACATGATGAAATAGAATGTCTTCTACAACATATTGTCTAGCTGACAAGTGTTTATGCCAGCACATTCACATTCATGTTTTTGTTATACACTTTTATAGGTACACACTGCCCCTCGGCCCGACTCTTAAGAGACCGGTGACTGAGGGAGGACCATCATCTTACATCTACTACTACTGCCACCTACAGATATACACATACACACACACACACGCTTTACTTAATGGTTATTCATGAAATTATTTATATAATTACTGTTCATATTTAAATTTTATTTTGTCATAACCAATTAATTTAATTTTCAATTTAGATAAAATTATGGAAGATATTAAATTTACCAAAATTTTAAAATGTAACCAACTTCAGGATCTGTTATGCTTGAATTTAATTAATCTTATTACAGTTGATTTTATATTATTATTGTTATTGTTGATTGATTATTATGACTACAAATTGTGTTACTACTGACCTATTACCTAAATGTATGAGTCTCCTATCACAGGTATGACTATACCCAAAAGGAAACTCTGTATACTGCATAAATTATGTACTTATTTTATCAAGCTCATTTATTTTTATTATTAACTTATACTATCTATAATGGCAGATGATGTTCTTTGTTTCTAAATTCTAGGTATAGTATAGGTACATTCATATTAAATATCACAATCTCTACTAGTAGTGGCAACAGTATTTAAAAAAATAAAAATTGTAAGACATATTGTAACAAAAAAAAAAAACTCATAATTTCTTTTTTTTTTTGGCTTACTTTTTCGTCTATAGCTGACAACCAGTTAAGAATTAAAACAGATTTAAACCTAACAAAAGACATACGTAGATAATATTTTGACTTTATTGTAAGGACAAACAGGGAATGGCACTGATGCCCTTATTACAGATTATTATCATAATCTAGCTAGGGCAGCAGTTACGACCTACGATAATGTTAATTAGCCTTACGTAACTTAGTGTAAATCACCTTTATATATTCACCAATTCTTATATAGTGTTTTTGTATTTACCTATAAGTTGTCGGCAAGAATAAATTTATCTTTATCTTTATCCTTATCTTATAAGGTAATGAAATAAATATTTTGTATTTGAAAAAAAAAAAAAAAAACGTGATTATTTTGATACATCGAGTTTTAAAATTATGGTTCAGTGTGGTTTTGGAACGCTCTCTCCGGTGAAAAAAAAAACATTTGAAATTGACAGGATTTTTTTTCCGGCTACAAAGAAAGGGTTATGTGGAGAGTCTTGGCGGGAACTCCTTGAGGAGATGTGGTGCTAAATTTTCATTTTTGTGAAACCTAGTTCATATGCGTGCAAATTGTTTAATTTCGGGGGCATATTAATCAATTTAGTTTCGTGAAGGTGTACAAGTGGAATGAAAGTGAAAATCGGTGCAAAACATTGACTTAGTGTTGTCTCCAAGGCTCCGTGAAGATTGTTTGTAAATGGCCTCCGGGTTTACAAATGATTCCCTAGACTTGACTTTAACTATGACGACTTGACTGTTTCGATGCAAATAACTTGCATAATAAATTAGAATACATGACACTGGCTGATTTCCTAATGGCCATAATCGGTTCACAACCGATAAGAAATAAATAAAAATCTTCTTCTTCTGTCGTGTCAAAGACTCAAATTACATGTGCCCAGAACTTGGCGATGGACACAGCAGCGTCCGTCGCTATCATCAAGTCCTCCGCTGAACAGGTCGCAGGGCATTTGGAGCAGATCGTAAGGTGCTCCATCGTCTGTTCGGCCTCACCACAAATGCATTGCATATTGTCCTGCACCGCGAAACCCCACTTTGCCATATTGGTCTTGCAGCGACCAACCTGGGCACGAAGACGGTTCAGTGACTTCCAGACCGGCCACTGCAATTCGGCGCCAGCTGGGAGGTTTTCGGAAGGGGAGATAAAGTCCGGTGGCGAAGGGTATTTGGTTGCCCATTGGTGGAGTTTAAATTCTTGGGGGGAGTTAGCCAAGGAAGGTGTGGATAGTAAAAAACTTTTCCGACTACGTAGACGTGAGGGCAAAGCTTCATGGCCGTGCAGTGGGTGGCGTGGGTCCAACTCTTGTATTTGTTTCTCCGCTGCAGAAGCCAGATCGCGGCGGACTTCAGGTGGAGCTATGCCCGCAAGAGGGTAAAGTTTATTGAGTTGAGTCGGTTTGAGACAGCCCGTGACGATGCGGCATGTTTCATTCAGCGCAACGTCGACCTCCTTGGCGTGGGCTGAGCGATGCCACACGGGGCAGGCATATTCGCCAGCAGAGAAGGCCAGAGCCAGGCCAGTCGTGCGCAACACGTGAGGGGCTGCTCCCCAAGAGGTGGTCGTAAGACGTCGCAGGATGTTGTTTCTACTGCCTACTTTCATTTTTGTATTCCTGCAGTGCCACTTATAAGTAAGCGATCTGTCTAACGTGACACCGAGGTACCGCGGAGTAGGGCAGTGTTCAATGTTGACACCACGCCACGACAGTTTAAGGGCACGGTTTGACTGTCCGTTGCGGAGATGGAAGACACACGACTGCGTTTTTGCTGGGTTTGGTCTGAGACTGTTTGCAGCGTAGTAAGCGTCCAGGTCTTCTAATGCAACTTTTAGCTGGCGTTCGGCCTCGTCGAAGCTTGGTGTCTGCGCTGCGAGTGCAAGATCATCCGCGTATAGAAAATGTCTTGTAGCACCACCAATAGGTTGGTCATTTGTATAGACGTTGAAAAGGACGGGGGCCAAGACACTTCCCTGGGGTAGGCCGTTCTTTTGGATTCTCCACCTGCTTTTTTGGCCACCAGCCAGCACTTGGAACCGTCGGTTATTCAACATTTCCCGTAGGATAGATATGAATCCGGGGTCGTTCGTGATACGGCTCACTTTTTCCAAAAGTCTGCGAATGTTAACGGTGTCATATGCAGCCGATAGATCGACGAATACGACACCAGTGACCTTACGTGCTTCGTAGCCGTCCTCGATGTATTGTGTGAGGTTCAAGGTTTGGCTGGTGCACGACCTGCCCGGCCGGAAACCCGCCTGTTCACTAATTAATTCTGGGTCTATTGCGGGGGATAGTCTATTTAAGAGGAGTCTTTCGAAAAGCTTGTATGAATGACAGAGTAGGGAGATGGGACGGTAGCTTCTTGGGTCTTTTGGACATTTACCGGGTTTAAGGAGGGCAACAACTTTTGCTCTCCTCCACGACTTAGGAAGTTTACAAAAGCTGAGACAGTCGTTGAAAAGAGCAAGCAACCAGGACACTGCCCCTGGGCCGAGGTGTTTCGTTTGTTCCACCGTCAGGTCGTCCACACCCGCGGCCTTGCCGTTTTTCATATCCTTGATTCCCTGGACAATCTCGGCTAGCGTGAAAGGTCTGCTTATTTTGTCATTGGAAATATTAGAAGGTATGTTGTGCTTCGCATGCCTGGGTAAGCGGGACGTAGGTTTGCCATTCATAAGCAGTTGATGTGCGACTTGGTTAGGGGTAACTTGCCCTGGGTTGGACGCAGAGGGGGGATCCCCAGTAAGCTTTTTTATAGTGGACCAGGCTTTTTTGCTGTTGTGCGTCATATCAACAGATGAAACAAGGTTTATCCATCTCACTCTACGGTCATCCCCAATCAGCTGCATCAATTCCTCACCAGCGAGTATGGTGTCCTCTGCGAAAGGATCTTTTTCGTATAACGACACATACTGCGCAAGTTTCTTTACAGAGTCACTGCTTAACCCAGGGATATAGGATGTACGACAGCCACGAGGAATGTGTTTGCAAGATGCTTTTCGGACTATGTTTATAAAACTGTCATAGTTATTCGGCACGGGGTCAAGGGCAGAGAGAGCAGAGTCTATTTCCTGAGAAAATGCTTTCCAATCTGCTTTCGCGAAATTAAATCGACGCCTGAATGGGGCTGAGATGGGCTTCAGTACTGCTCTTACTCGGCAGATGATCGGCCGGTGTTGTGTAGCCGGAATAGGCTGGAGGACGTCCTTCTCGCACATGGAGGCAATGCTGTTGTTTACAAATAATAGGTCGGGGTTATATCCCCTCCTCCAACGCCGGCTATTAAATGATGCAGGTAATTTGGGGTCATGGATAAGCTCTAAATTTTCAGCTTCCGACCATTCCTCCACCGCGTCACCGTCGGCGTTAGAGGCGGAGTAGCCCCAAGCTGTGCTGTGACTATTGAAATCCCCAATTATAATCTTGTGTTGTTGATTGTAGAAGTTAGAGGGGTGTTTAAACTGAAATTTTTGGTTGGGTGGCTTGTAGACAGACGTTACACAGCAGTTGTTAACCTCCACGGTAATCAACTCGATGTCCTCGCTGGCCTCACAAGAAGTTGTTTTTATTGACAGGGAAGGTTTTGCAAATATAGCGCTACCGTACTTGGGGTGAGGTATCTCGGCAATCAACGACATTCCTGAGATTTCAGGTCTCTCTTGGTCGTTGTCACGGTGAGTTTCCTGCACACACAGCACATCACACTGTGAGCTTTCGCACAGACGTGCCAGGAGTTCAGATTTCTGTCTGGAGAATCCCTCGATGTTAGTAGAGATTACAGACAAAGCTATCTTGTGGAGAGCCGATGGGTGGTTAAATAAAAATAAAAATATAAAAGGGTTATGTTTTTCGCGCCTATCTTTTAGGTTTGTAATTTTTCTCATTACTATGAGATAAGTACTATTAGTTAGCTTTGGTAGCGAGTTTATTAATCTTTATGAACTAACAATCGAAATCATAGAGTCGTTTACCATCTGGTAGAATTCCCCTCAAGATATATATTTAGGAGAGGAAGCATAGACGGTAATTATTTTTACTGCCCACAATTAGGGGAAGTGCATCAAGTACTCGCAATCGGTAAGATTTATCACCTTTTACCTAATCGTTCGGCTTATGATCAGTTAAGATGTTCTCTTGATTTACAAACAGTGGAATGGACAAGGGAAGGAATAAAAAAAACGGATATACCAAAATACTTTTTTTTTACATTTCAATGTAGATAACTTAAACAATCAATAATAACAAGTCGCTTTATTTTTAAGTAGGTACACCATAAAAAAATATGAATAAATAAATTAATGTTAGTTAATTAATTATTTTCGAGGTAAAGCCGCCAGGTAAATGGTATCGAGGTAAATGATGACCATTGAGTCCAAAGGTGCCCCCCTTTGGTTTCAATGGTCATTCACCTTAGTTATAATCAATTAATTAATTGTTTTTTTGTTCCTTAATTATTGTTTATAAAAAGATATTTAAATTTACTACTAGTATACATTGTTAAATAAATAAATTAAACATTAAAGCTCATTAAACCTTTTAGCTTTAAGGAATTGTGAAATAAATTAGGCAGTTTTAAATTTTTTTAGTAATTGTTTTTGACATCATAAAATAACTTAAAAATTAAATAACAGTGTTATAGATCCTCAAATAGAGCTGTAATAAGATTTGCTATCATTTTTGTAGTAGGTATTCGAAATTATTCGCCTCGTTAACATTCCATATAAAATGATTTGATATAAGTACAATATTTACACGTGATACTGGGCTTATTGCCCTATATTGCTGGCAGAGAGAAGACGACCAAGAAATTGAATTGATAAAATAAATATGTTCTATTCCATTCCATATCCTTTTCTACAAAACAGTTAATTGTATACATATGCATTTACCGATACGATACAAGATAGCAATGCTTTGTGCCTTACAAATACATCATAGCAATCGACTAAGCGAGTTGCTATTAGAAAAACTATGCACGCTGTATCCCTTATATACAAGATGTAACGGGTTAGCCCTTTTAATCCGAAAGGGGGTTGTTCTAGACGTTTAGTCGAACAACTTTTGTTCTACGACTTTTGAAAATTCGAAGTACTTTTCGAAAAATTTAGGTGTAAAGTTTACTTGAAAATCAGCTGTTTCTTAGAGTTCGATGTCATTGACCTTATTTTGTCCTTTCATTTAGTTTGGGCCACTACAATCAAACCTTCAATTACCTTTATTTTCAAAAACAGCTGTTTTTCCAGTGAAACATAATCTCAAAATTTAAAAAAAAAAAGTTCGAATTTTCAAAAGTCGTAGAACAAAAGGTGTTCGCCTAGACGTCTAGAACAACCCCCTTTCGGATTAAAAGGGCTTACCTGTTACATCTTGTATAAACTTAGTTTTCATCCGCAGTCGTAGAAAGGAAAGACGTTACGCGGGACCGAGTCCGGGACAAATTGTAGGGTCCCGCGGGAAATCTGCGGTTATTAGCTGTCAATCATGCGGAGATCGCTCTCACCCTCTTTAGGTTGGTTCCGTAGGTAGGTACCGAATCAACACCACCTTATTACTGGGAATTGACGTGTCTTGATTTTCTTTCCGAATCAAGCTGAGATTTTGATTGTTATAGAAGATTTTTTATGTAATAGATGAATTGGTAGTTATAATGATGACTATTGATGATTATTTAATGGTGTAGGTCCTTGATTAGATGTGTGGTTTTTAACCTGTTCTTTTAACGTTTACCTTCAGTTATATTTATTTTATTTATTTATTTATTTTATATCTTTATTTGCACAACATATACATAAAAAACAACACACACATATACAACAGTAAATACTAAAATAAAAGCTTAAAAATTAAGTTGTACAAATGGGCGGCCTTATCGCTAAGAGCGTTATAATTTCATGTTAACTAAATATATTAAAAAAGACAAAACTTGCTAATTAAATCTATATATACAAGATGTAACAGGTAAGCCCTTTTAATCCGAAAGGGGGTTGTTCTAGACATCTAGGCGAACACCTTTTGTTCTACGACTTTTTGAAAATTCGAACTTTTTTTTTGAAAAATTTGAGAATAAGATTCACTGGAAAAACAGCTGTTTTTGAAAATAAAGGTAATTGAAGGTTTGATTGTAGTAGACCAAACTAAATGAAAGAACAACATAAGGTCAATGACCTCGAACTCTAAGAAACAGCTGATTTTCAAGTAAACTTTACACCTAAATTTTTCGAAAAGTACTTCGAATTTTCAAAAGTCGTAGAACAAAAGTTGTTCGCCTAAACGTCTAGAACAACCCCCTTTCGGATTAAAAGGGCTTACCTGTTACATCTTGTATATTATCTATTTTTTAAATATAAAAGAAAGTTGTGTTGGTTACACCATTTATAACTCAAGAACAACTGAACCGATTTGGCTGAAAGTAGGGGGGTAGCTTAACTTTTTATCCCGATAATCGATAAAATATGTCTAGGGCAGCTGTTGGGCTAAAGTAACAGACAGCTCTTTTGTTCACCAAAAAAATGCTATCACTAACGTGATTTTAAATAATTATATTTGCCATAGAACAATTTTATTAATTGAAAGATGTAACCGATTAAAATATCTCCACACATACGTAAAATGTGGGTAAACGCCAAATTCTACATCGAAATATGTCTGCTATTTACCGTCGTCGGTCGGAACCCGTAAAAATTGAATTCTCACCATAACAAAAGGTGGGAAGCGGCAAAAAGGTGTGTCTGATACAGGCACACGACCGAACGTCGAGTTCGTCCGATATCGGAACGGATTACAGTGGAAATGGAGCGAGACTTAATTTCCTGACTCCGAGATACTTGCAGCCTCTTCTATCTTCTATACTTACACCATGTTTTATACTTATCTCTTTACTAGCTGCGCCCCGCGGTTTCGCCCGCGGAAGTCGCGTTCCAGCGAGAATATCAGGATAAAATGTAGCCTATGTGTTATTTTCGGTATCCAACTACTTATATTCGAAGTTTCATCGCAATCGGTTCAGTGGTTTTTGCGTGATTGAAGTAAAAAACATCCAAACACACACTTTCACATTTATAATATATGCGCCCCGCGGTTTCACCCGCGTAAGTCCCGTTCCCGCGGGAAAATCGGGATAATAATAGCCTATGTGTTATTTCCGGTATCCAAATACTTATATTTCAAGTTTCATCGCAATCGGTTCAGTAGTTTTTGCGTGATTGAGTAACAAACATCCAAACATCCAAACACACACACTTTCACATTTTTAATATTAGTAGGATTTACTTGAACCACTCTAACTTAGCCAAAGCTATATTTATATTATACATTAGCTTCGCTCCGCGGTTTAACCCGCGTCCCTAATAGTCCCAATCCCGTTTTTGCGTGATTGAGTAACAAATACACTAAACAAACAAACTTTCAGCTTTATAAAATCTGTAGGATAATCCAGATACTCCATCTGATCCAGATCATCCATCTTATAATTATATTTCATTTGGCAAAAACGGGATCGGGTATAGAGTATTTGTTACTCAATCACGCAAAAACTACTAAACAGATTGCAACGAAACTTGGAAAATAGGTAGCTGGAGACCTGGAAAAACACCTAGGCTACTTTTTATCCCGATATTCCAGCGTGAACAGGACTTAAGCGGGTTAAGACGCGGCACGTAGCTAGATCAGAAATAAAATCCATAAAAAGTTGGGAATTTTAACGTAAAAACAAATTAAAAAAATAAAATATGTTATTGTTTTGTAACATTGAATGTTATTGTTTTTATAAGTACCATGCTCGTTTGTCGTTGCTATGTCGTCCTTTTGTCGTTCAAAAAAATAAAGTCAATTTTAAATAAAAAATACCCCGACTACCTACTTGATGTTTTTTCTTTTTTAGTTGAACGACAACGCGACGACTTCCCGACGACTTATAAGACATCATGCTAGGGCCATTAACTCATAATAATGTTTACCTGTCTATTTATTACTATTCCAAAATAATAACCTACGGGTCAAATAAAATAAGAACCTTAACTACCTACGTTAATAAGGTTTTTCAGGTGGTATTTTAAAGGTAAAGTCAATTAGAAGCTCAGACAAACTGCGTGAATAGTTGATAGACTTCCAAATGTCAGTCCAAATGGAATAGTATATGAGGATGGCTTCATCAGGTATGAGATCGATATGTAACCGTGATTTACGAGGATTTTGAAGGTAAAGGAATCAAGTAGGTACCTTTCTACCTATTTTTTTTTATTTCCACGGTTTCCGTCGCGATTCGTCCTTCGTCGTTGAACGAAGGAGGAAGTTCTCGAATCGATTGCGGCTATTTTTGTACAGCTGATAAATGGGCGGAGGCGTTTATCTATCTCACCTATGGGTATAAATAAAATATATAAATATTGCACGACATCACACAGCGCAATTCAGCCCCAAACTAAGCCCTAGGCTTGTACTATGGGTACTAGACAACTGATATAATACATATTATACTTTTTTTTGTAAATACTTGCATACTATACATAGAAAGACACCCAGACCAGATACAAATATTTATTTTTAAGCATATATATTTGCACAATAAATATCAAATATTAATTAATACCATAATACCTATGCATAAATATTTCGTTTAAATTTTGGTATGTGACGATTTGCTCGATGATTTAGCATGATTTAAAGATCATAGTTATCGTCAGTGGAAAAGTTAAAAGCCACGCCGAATGGTTATCTAACTTCTTACTAATATTATAAACGCGAAACTCGGTTCAGCTGTTTAGACGTGAAAGAAAACACAGAATTAAGTACTTTCGCATTTATAATTTTACTAATTACTTGTACTCATATGTATGTAATGTACATATTATGCATCATAATATTATGCAGGACACAATGTGACTTTGTTACTCTTTCACGCAAAAACTACTGAACCGATTGCGATGAAACTTGGAATATCGGTAGCTGGACAGACTGGAACCAGAAATAACACATAGGCTTATCCTATATTATAGTTATTATAATAATCCCGATACCTACCGTTTCTTATGACTTGATGATGTTAAAAGCCAACCTTAAAAAGCCAACTGTAAAGTTGGCGAAAGCTCGGTTCGGTTAAAAATCATGAATAAAACGCAATGAAACCCGGTAAATTAAGTGTTTAATTGTGCTAAATCGCGAAAATCATAGAAAGCCAATTAAGCACTAAGTAATTAATATTTTTCTCTGTCGGAAAAAACTCAGACGGCAAAATAAAAAAAAAACAGAAAATGTACTTATTTTATTGCAAAAACTCAATAAATACAATTAAAAAAATCGAGAAACTAAAATATGATAAAAAAACATCAACAAAAAGATTGTGGAGATGCTGGGATTTGAACCCAGGACTTTCAGCATGCGAAGCAGACACTCTACCACTGAGTTACATCCCCGGTTAAAATAATGGTCGAAATTGTGCAAGTTTTTCTACAAACCATTTATTTCTCTCCCAACAATGAAATTACTTTTTTCTAAAATTTTTTCAAAAGTAAGTACTTATGAAATAAAATATAAATGAAAAGGTGTCTATTAAAAATACACACTTCCTAATGACTTTCATCTCTAATCCGGTAGATGGCGTTGAAAAGTAGTTTGTTACTTAAATAAAACAAACAAAGTATCGTGACGTGACTGTACGCGATTATCGTGTGGCAATTGTTTTTGCAGTTGGAATTTTAATTAACCAGTGAAAATAAGTGTTCGGTAGTGTTTATTCTAATTAATTTTCGTTTACATTACCACGCACGGTCGCTAGGTACCACGGCAAACTTAAATCGTGTATGAAAATGGTGATTTTCCACCTCGAGTTATAATAGTGGGTAGTGGGTGTATTTGATGTGTTCAAATAATAATGAACACATCAAATAGGTAATAATAAGAAATTAAGACCTACTTCATAAAATAATTATATTTTTAGTTCTTCTATGGTTTTCGCGATTTTGCATAATAAAACACGGTTTGTTTAAAAATCATGAATAAAACGCGATTAAAACGTGTTTTATTAAGTATAAGATTTTTTATAATCATGTGTTTTTTTTTAAGTAGGCGGGGTATTTTTTATTTACTCAACCTTTTTTTTTTGAGCGAAAAAGATCATGGCATGTCGGAATATTTTAACAAAATAGTAATTTAATTTTGTTTTTGTTATTTTATTGTTTAATTTCTTTTCTCCCATATAAAATATTATTTACACATTTGCACATGACTAAGATAAGTGACGTTTGTCTCTGTCTGTCAACTTTGAAACTTCATATGACAGTAAAAGACAAACGATGCATAGTTATGCAGCGCAAAAATTAGCGTTTATAAATAGGGGGGCTTATGTTTAAAATTATTTCCTTTTAAATAGTATTTACATATCCTTACTATAATATTACCTAGAAATGTGAAAGTAACTGTGTCCGTCTGTCTGTTACGCTGTCACGTCAAACCGCTGAACCGATTTTATATAAATTTTGGTCTAGATGTAGCCCATCTACATCTAGACCAAAATTTATCAAAAATCGGTTCAGCGATTTGACGTGAGAGCGTAACAGACAGACGGACACAGTTTGGACACACCTTGGAGGAGGACATAGGCTACTTTTTATCCCGATATTCCCGCGGGAACGTACAAAAGCGGGACACAACTAGTCCCTTTCAAAATATGTTGTTCTAATGTCTATACTTCTTCTATATCTATACTTATAATAAAAGATAATAAAGAAGAGAGAACAAAAAGTCTGTACTTGGAAGTTAATTAAAAAAGTGGTCTAAAGGACTTAGGAAAAGTAGTAGAACAAAATTATATTTTTTTAAATTCATGTCTGTCTGGTTCTCTGTTTTTCTGCTTGTTCAATTAAAAACTACTAATCCGATTGAAATCTGGTTTTCAATATTGGATAGTTCTATTTTCGGGGAACGTCGTGGTATACTTTGCATCGATATCCAATTAGGTAGTAGAACCCGAGTAATGAACGAAAAAGTGCAATCGCTGGAGTTCCGCTCAACCGCCAGCGCCCGTGATAACGCGTTTTTCACTTTCGCGGGTGAAACCGCGGGGCGCAGCTAGTGTCTAATAAGTCAAGTAAGAAAGCGACGATGTGGTCTAAGATGTTGCAAGCTTACCTAGAAGATACCTGTTCACTCGTGACGCTTCATGGTATAAAGTTTATAATGCACTTTGTGAGCTTTGCCTACGTAATGTAGATATGTGATATAGATACCGAGTTATACGTGTTTTCTAGATGTACCTATAGCTATAGGTATAGATAGCGTGCGGTAAGCAGGTACGGTCTTCCCGGTGCCTGTTACACGGCACGGAAATTGAGGAACCTTGCTATGTAGAAAACTAGCCGCGCCCTGCGGTTTCATACGCTTAAGTCTCGTTCCCGCGGGAATATCGGCATAGGCTACTTTTTATTCCGATATTCCCGCGGGAACAGGACTTACGCGGGAATATTTGGATGTGTTAGTAAAATCCTACTAGTTGACCGAACGAGCAAGGCGAGTGAGGCGAGTGAGGTCCAGTGTAGACTGGCCTGGCTCTTGTATCTTTGTATATTTGTTCGACGATAAATTGAGTATCGTAGCTTCGATCTTCACGAATGTTTTTGAATCAAATTGTTGAAGACAATGTTTGTTGTGTGTTTATTTCTGGTTCTGAGTGTTTTCTACGTATCAAACATAACAAAATGTATATATTTACAAAAAAAAAGTATATGTATTATGTAGTATATCCGTTGGCCATGGTACAAGCCTACTGCTTAGTTTGGGAATATATAGAGCTGTGAGTAAAGTCGTGCAATATTTATTATTTATCAACTTTTGTACCGAGTAATCAAGTGCAATTCTGAGGATACCCGGATCCACGGTTCACGATAGGATCGCGCACCGCATCGTGACAGGGACAGGGCTACACTATCACCAGGTTGTCGGAGAGAGAGGGAAGATGTCTCGAGATGACCAACGCCAGTTAGGGGTCAAGGGTGAACGCTCTTGGGTGAGATGTTACAGCAACTGTTGTTTAATCTGTGGTGTACTGGTTATTGTAGGTACTTACTGTATGAGCACATTATATTAGCATTTATAAGTTAGAGGGACTATCAGTGTACTGACGTTTAACTTGGGTAGGTTTCGATCCCGGGGAACTCCTTACAAGCGTTCCTGCTTAACTTTTTTTGGAGCCTTAGAAATCTATAGTGCATACTGCATACTTTGACTTTGTTCAGACCGAGCTTAGCATAAACTTTGAATTGGAATTATAGTCGAAATTCATTTTGTAATATACGAATAAAATAAAAAGACATTCATAGTCATAACAGCGAGGCAAATTTTAGGTCATTATTTTTGATGGGTTTCCATTCTAAATTTGAAAATCTTCAACTTTACTAAGCAAAAACTTTGAATAGTTGCGAAGATCGCTTTATAAATACCAAAAATTGACTTAAGTCAAAGTTTTTGCTTAGCAAAGTCAAAGTACGGACTATAGATTTCAGCCCTAGATTACCTAGAAGAAGGTATTATTGTTATTTCATTTCATGATCATTACAATTGCAAACAATACTCTCCAAATGAAAATATAACGTGCAACTGGACTGAAGTGGACTGCAATCAAAACTTAATTGACTCAAAAATGTAGGGAAAACGGGATTCTCCTTAGAAAATTTTACCGTAAAATATCAAATGTCATTTTACAACCGTCAAATTTGAGATTGAAAATTGACTGCCTTGATATTGTAAAAATTGACTGCCTTGATATTGAAATAATTTTTTTGTTACGGGCTGCGCGACGCAAATGAGAGCTATATTATCCCGATATTCCCACGGAATCTGGACTTACGCGACTAAAACCCCGGGCGAAGCTAATCTTAAGGACGCGACTCATGTGAAATCCCTTCCGATGGAATGGTTTTATTCATAACCGGTATCAAATAGATCTTTAAACAATGTATTATGTTATTGTACATGATACAAGAAGTGTCCCCTTCATTTCAAAAACAATAAAAAATAACTTTAAATACCACTATTATACGGGCAAAGTTACCCCTGTTTTACAAAATAAATCAATTTTTCTTCTAAATCCTTAACCGCCATATTTTCTTATAGGCATCATAATATTAGAAAATCCAATACCTAGAACCCCTTCATCGCATTTTTTCAAAATATTATTTTAATCTTCGTTAATTATTGATTTTACGAGAAATTGTAGATTTTTCACGCGATTCCATCTCGCTCATTTATATGCAATAGGACAAGGACCGTTGCTTATCATCTATCGCCGCCTTAATATATAAAAATGAATCCCTTTTTCCCTTGGTCACGGCATCACGCATGAACGGCTGAACCGATTTCGATTATTCTTTTTGCGTTGTATTTTTTATGATCAGGAGAAGGTTCTTATGTAAGAAAAAATGCTGAACCGATTTTGATGAATCTTACGTGGGCGAAACCGCGGGGCGAAGCTAGTATTTTACAACTTCTTTTATGTTTCCAATTAAATTTATTCGTCTCGCCATTTTGATTGTTGACAAACCACGAATTACTGGACCACCAGCATATAAACATGGCCAATGAAGTTTAAATTCAATTTAGTCACGCGATATACGAGTCTCTCTCCCAAGAGCTGTAATGTCGTATTAACAGGTGAGACGAAGCGTGAAATTCCTTGTTACAAACACGACATTAGTGATCAATATGATTTATGAGCACTGTTTCGACTCTTGGGCGTTTTGTTTTTATGCTGTGACTGCATATCGGATTCAACATCGGACTTCATAAACGGGCCTCTGTGGCGCGTCGAGCCAAGCGGCCAAGCAAGGGTGGATTCGATTCTTGGGCCTAGTATTTCTGCTGACCTATATGAATTTAATTAAATTCAATAAACGCTTAACGTGGTCATTACTTGAGTGGGTAAGTAACCGATAATTTGTGTGGCAAAATATCATGTTCTTGAGCTCCTTCGTGCTTCGGAAGGCACGTTAAGCAATAATTGGTCCCAGTTGTTATCTCTGGTAACAGTCATTTGGTCAAGTTAAGAGACCTCAGGGCGACCTGAAAACTGTAACACTAGGTGAGATACATCAATACAAAAAAAGAAGAAAATAAATACTTATAATTGTTTTTTTCTTGACACTGTTAGTCACTCAGATTTTCATTTCGGCCTTATTATTGAAAAGGGAATAAGGTTGTAGTGAGAACATTTTTGTCTTTCTCCGGGACAAGAACTTTCAAAGTTGACAGACAGAAACAAAAAACGGAATTACTATGCCGACCTTGTTCCCCTTTTATTTTTAGGGCTATTTTAGTTTTAATAGTTCAGAAAAACTATGTCTAAAAAAAACTGAATAACAAAATTCGTTTGGTAGCTGGCTACTGCGTCAGCAAAAACTATTCGTGTATGTAAAAAAAATCAACGTTTCCGTCTACATATTCTTTAAAATTATGTAAATTTCTCGAGACACTGCACAGACAACCCCATTGTTTATTTTCTTACTAGATTAGGCCGCTACAAAAGATACTATATCCCATTTGTTCAAAGAAAATGATGTACTAGTCATCCGTGCGTGTGATGTTGCCTATTCATCGTACCTACCAACTTATTCTAGTAGATTTTTTTGAAAAATACACCTCGATTTTCCATAAACTTATGGTGTTAAAGTCTAAAATGCTTTGGCTAAGAGATATGGTTGTAAATTTATGGAATAGTAAGCAGAAACGAAAGCCACAGTAAACGACGAAAAGAGAATAAAATATGTCGGGAAAGTGGACCCTGAACGCAATAAAATATCAATTTTTTACCAACCACCCCTAGAGCAATGCGGCGCGCGGCGTAGTTTCACTTCGCGAATACTGAATAATGCTATCAATCTATCGCCGGATATTTCTGAACGTATCAGCTATTTCAATTGAATTTTAGATTTACTGAAAATATAAATAAAAGAAGTACCTAAGTACTTATCTAATAAGATTTCTCGCTTCAATTTAAATTTGAACTACTTCCTCTGAACATATACAGGGTGTCCCGACGAGCGTTTAAGCCCTAGGGGGTTAAACGCTCGTCGGGACCTAAAGGGGGTTGTTCTAGACGTTTATGCAAACAACTTTTGTTCCACGACTTTTAGAAATTCAACTAATTTTGAAAAGATTATGGTTGACTATAAAACAACCTGTTTTTTAAAATAAAGGCATTTAAGTTTTGATTGTAGTATACCAAACTAAATGACAACTTAAGGTCAATGACATATAACTCTAAGAAACGGCTGATTTTCAAGTAAACTTTAAACTTATAATTTTCGAAGACTACTTTGTAAAAATTGGCTAAACTATAATATGCGGAGCCAAACTAAACAAACTTAGAAATATTTTTAAAGGAAAAATTCATCTTCAAAAATTCACTTGCGGCTTTTTTCCTTTAAAAATATTTCTAGTAAATATGCCTTGAGCAATAAAAACAAATTTACGAAATAAACAAACCTAGTTCGAGTTGGACCTACAGTTTGACTCAGACGGTTTGTCGTCGAGAAAAATGCTCTACGTTGAGCTCTAATCGAACCTGCAACTTCTTCCGTACCAGAGAGATCATCAAACAAAAATGCAAATGAAATATTTGCAATACTGCACCTTCACGTTTAGCTATCAATCGTATCGACGCACGCAGATGAATAATTCAACTCTGTGGTAGAATTACACGCTACAATTAGAGGGGGCAAACAGGAATCAATTAACACCCGCTGGGTACCGTATGTATTGACCGATCTGTGAATTTACATATTGGAAATACTAATTTGATACTACGGTTTTATCCACATACACTGCAACTCGACATTATAAATGTCAACAACGTACCTATACAGTACAGATATTCGGCGCTACCGCATGATCGTTTCTCGTTGCTTTGTCGTCCTTTTGTCCCTCAAAAAAAGAAAGTAAATCCTACTTAATATTATAAATGTTAAAGTGTGTGTTTGGATGTTTGTTAGAGTAACACGCAATAACTACTGAACCGATTGCGATGAAACTTGGAATAGAAGTAGTTGGATACCGGGAATAACACATAAGCTACACATTTTATCCTGATATTCCCGCGGGAACGAGACTTACACGCTTGAAACCGCAGGGCGCAGCCAGTTATAAATAAAAAAATGCCCTGGCTACTTTTAAAAATCACAGATAATGTAAAAAGTCTCTTTTATTTTATAAGTTGTTTTTTTAATATTAATTTAATGTGTTATTTATTTGTTTTTTTTTAGCAGAAAGTTAACGCGGCCACTTTGCGACGACTTGTAAGACATCGTGGTATTGTCACTCCAAAATCACCGAGTGACATTCACACGCCGCATCAGCAAATAAGCCTACAAAAGGCTTTACGGCATGATTACCGCAGCATGCGGAATGCCGGCGAAATGCAGGCGACGTGCAGAAGGTGGGCTGTAATTCGTATTCTGTAAATATTATTTTACTTAATTACTACTTAATTAGTTAAGTAGCCTTCAAAATTAAGGGCTACTTAATTATTTAAATAGCTCTTCTTGTTCCTCAGCCATTCAGTATTTAAAGAAGTTATAGAATAACTATTATTTTTACTCCTGCAACAAATCGACTTCTGCAATGCTTATGCATCCCGCCTGCTTGTCGCATGCTATGTTTTTACAGAATCGGGCCACTGATTGACACTTGGCAAGGCATCATTGAGTTGTTTGTTTAAATAACAACTGTCGTCTGGTAAGTACCCTAAAATAAAGATTTTTTATCCAGCAGATACAGACTTGCAGCAGCTAAACCCCGCAGTTTTACCCGCGTAAGTAAGTACGCAACCGATCTCGCGGTAATATTGGGATAAATACATATTGCTTATGTTATTCTGGAATTAAAGCTGACCACATTTCGATTTTCATCGGAATCGTTACTGCATTTGAGCTTATTTAAAAAAATAGATTAAATTGTGACCTTAGACTGAGACATACATTGCTCGGCGAGCAGTCGATCGGTCTGTTGCGACCGAGTGGCGGCCGAGCAACAGACAACGAAGCTTGGACCCGACATGGCCGGGTGACAGTCTAGTATGGATCATCTTTTGTACCTCGATGCATAAACTCCTATTAATACAAATGTTACAATACAAAGAGTTACAGTTGCCCATTACATTGTGATTGTAACTAAAAAATTCTAAATTTCGGTTAGGTATAGAAAACAGAAAAATTCGTTCGTACACCATAAAACCAAATCAAAACCATAAAACACGCGTTCATACTCTTTCTAACACCTCAAATGTTTATTTAAATTCATTATGTTATCTTAAACAGTGTTGCTTCTAAATCTGTAAGGTCTCGTAGATGTTATGAGGTGTCCCCGGTCCATTTAACAGCGTTAATAAGAATCAAATAACATCACGGGCTTAGAACATTCTCACGGTACTTTATAAACTTATTTTATTTCTATGAAATTACAATTTTATTCACCTACACATAGTGGTATAAATAGGCGATTTATTTTGCTACTATATTTCGTGGTTGCGGCGTTTCAAAGATGACCCGTGTATTGTTTAGAGTTCCTAACATTGCTACAATAGGCTTTTGTCCTCTCCTACACTAAGATTCGCTAACTTCGCTCTTATTTCTAAGAATGTAAAGGTGTTGCAGATTTCTAATAACCACCTACTTGAGGTAAAGTTTTGACCACATTTGCGACAGTTTTTTTTTGTTTTGGAAGATTGATGTCGTGGGAAACGGTAGTTTCGGTGAAGTTAATAGTAAATATGTTTTGGTTAAGTTTATAAAACGGTATTTAGTATTGTCGTGGGTAGTTCGATCAGTTTATATTGATACTTGAATCGGGAGTGATAGTTGCAGATTTAACCGAGCTAAGTAGCTACTTTCATGCACTGAATATACGGAAAATTCGACTAAAACAATCGAAATTCCTTCTGGATGGTTAAAAAAAAAAAGAATTTCAAGAATATATTACCTCGATGACGTTTCTGTGACACAATAAAATCGATTTGTTTCATTCGTATTTTCCGTAGATGCAAACACGAACATACGCAAATGTGATAGAGGATAAAAAAGGAGGTTAAAATCTGACAGATACGTAGAGATAGCGTGTCAGCTAGAAGTTTGTAATTTTTACTAATTATGTTTATTATTGCCGCTATATATAATAAAATACCTACTTATAAAACAAATTAAAGTGAAGCAGAAATACAACAAACGTGATAATATTTTTCATCATCATCATCATCAGCCTGTTGCAGTCCACTGCTGGACATAGGCCTCTCAAATTGCACGCCACCTAGATCTATTATCGATAATATTTTTAGATTTTTTTTTTTAATTTAATTTTTTTAAGTCCAAGTATCAAGACATATCGATGATCATCATGCATCGTATAACCTATGGTATAGCGCCGGCTGTGGCTCTCGATCCATTGTTCACATCACGAGTTCACTTTCAATACAATATCGTGGTTGTGGCACAACATACCTATTGTCTGTAGTGTACCTTCGAGTTCGACAGAATGATGGTCATTCGTTACCTACTTGTATTATACAAGCTGTAACGGGATGCCCTTTTAAGCCGAAAGCCGGTTGTTCTAGACGTCTAGGCGAACAGCTTTTGTTCTACGACTTTTGAAAATTCGAACTGTTTTTGAAAATTTCGTGGTTATGTTTCACTGAGAATACAGCTGCTTTTCAAAATAAAGGTAATTGAAGTTTTGATTGTAGTAGACCAAACTAAATGAAAGGACAACATAAGGTCAATAACCTTTAACTCTAAGAAACAGCTGATTAACAAGTAAACTTTACACTTAAAATTCTCGAAAAGTATTTCCAATTTCCAAAAGTCGTAGAACAAAAGTTGTTCGCCTAGACGTCTAGAACAACCCCCTTTCGGCTTAAAAGGGCATACCCGTTACACCTTGTACTAATGTAGTTAACAAGTATGCGTACGATGGCTTGTTTTTGTAGTAGCCATTTCAAGGCGAGGGTAATCTGGAAACCTTTATCTTTAAAATGCTTTGGACTGACTGACTGATTGATCAACCAACAGCCTAAACCACTGCTAGTAAGGAGCTGAAAGATGATCATTCCTCATACATCATTTTACTTGCCTGAAAACAGCTGGTTACACGAAAAATATTTTTAGGGCAAATATTTGCGGACCAATATTCTTTGGATAGTGTTTTTGCAACCGATAAAGGATTTTTGAGAATTCTCCCGGGATCTGGTGTTACGCGGTTCAAATCGCAGAACACTTGTTATCATAATTATAGTGAAATAGCTTTGAAATAGCTTTGAATTTGAAATGTTTCTTGTCCCAGCGGATAAGCCTAGCTATCCAGCGCGGGAACGCTGCCAGTATTTTGGGTACCATACCGCGGGAGGGTGGTGTCGACAGCTTACTGTTAATTTAAATTCTAGTTTTGTTTTTATTAAATATGTTACTTTTCAAATGTATGCCTATTGTGTGATTTTGTGAATAAAAAATATTTAAATATAATATTTTTCATATGACTTAATATGTACAAAATATCGTATTTTGTCGCCATATAGCCAGCCAATGTTACTTTTAGATAATGTTGTTGGTATCTTTTTGTGCACGAATCACATTTAGTTATTCTCGAAATAATAATATCCATATATCCACTAGTCCACTACTAGCACCGACCCGCGGATTGACTTGTCTATTAAGTTGGAATTTCTAGAAACCCCTTCTTAGAACACTCTTTTTTCCATTCTTTCGCATTTTTCTTTATCTACTTACAAATCACAACAAACACAACCACCAAATTTCATGTATTATGACTGTGCATTAAAGAATTTTGCATTTTTAGGCAAAAGTTAAAAGTACCAATTGATAATTTAAATAATGAAAATTATCTCCTTGTTTAAATATTTTCAGTCACGCAAATAAGCAGCAAATTTTACATGATGATCAAAAACTAATAACTACACATCCGCTGATTCCAAGCCCATTATGAGTAAAAGTAATAATTGCTGCTAAACATTAATTAGTTTAAGGACGCGACTCATGTGAAATCCCTTCCGATTGAATAGTTTTCTTCATAACCGGTATCAAATAGATCTTTAAACAATGTATTATGTTATTGTACATGATACAAGAAGTGTCCTCTTCATTTCAAAAACAATAAAAAATAACTTTAAATACCACTATTATACGGGCAAAGTTACCCCTGTTTTACAAAATAAATCAAATTTTCTTCTAAATCCTCAACCGCTATATTTTCTTATAGGCATCATAATATTAGAAAATACAATACCTAGAACCCCTTCATCGCATTTTATAAAAATATTATTTTAATCTTCGTTAATGATTGATTTTATGAGAAATTGTAGATTTTTCACGCAATTCCATATGCAATCGGACGAGGACCGATAATTATCATCTATCGCCGCCTTAAGCAATAAGCAATGTTGTTGGTATCTTTTTGTGCACGAATCATCAAAGTCGGAGTTTGGAGGTTATACAAACATCCCCAGTAGTCATATCCCCAGTAGGCCATAATAATATAATTTCTTTAACTTTTTTTGAGAGACTATTCTCGTAATATTTCTAAGGAAGTATATTACACAGAATTTCCAATTAAAAGTCGAAAGCTTGATTGAAAATCAAAGTGTATAAAAGCAGACATTGAAACACAAGTACAGTGAAACCAGGGCGCAGGGGAGTAGAGTATACAGAAGTCAGAGGTAATCGCGCGGCGTGTTTTTCATTACCCACCCCTGGAACCGAATGATGTCGAACAAAACCATCGCGCCTTTTGTCTTCTAACCACTGTTGTTGTGTTGGGACTTACGTTCATGTCTTAGCATTCGATACTACTAAACTTTATATAGAAATAATTTAAGGTGCACTAGGGTAATCCTAAAAGTGGTGTAATTCCGAATTTAGTTCAAGTCTTAGCATTCGATACTACTTAATATAAAAATATAATGTTAGGTGCACTAGGGTAATTCTAAAAGTGGGGTAATTCCGAATTTATCCAAAAATCTAATTAATACCCCTGACGATTCCGTATTTAATAGATACACTTCCAGAATTAGCCTAGTTCATCTTATTTCTTTTACATATTTCATAAAATGTTTTAATATATTATGTTGGTGTAAGTAAATTATATTTGTAACTAATAAAATTACGTCATATCCAATGTGTTTTGGGGATGTTCATATAAGCCGAAACGGGATTGTTCTAGACGTCTAGACGAACAAACTTTGTTCTACGATTTTCGAAAATAAGATAATTTTTATAGAAAAAATTGAGGTTTTGTTTTGTGGAATATTTGTCCAGCATCTTCATAGCATATTTGAGAACAATATTTAAAAAAAACGCAGGAGATTATAAACATCACACCATATAAACTTTAAAAAACTTACCTACCTACCTACCTACATTGTTGATACAAAAAGTTGATCGATAAGTAAGAGGCGATGAAGTCTGTAATATGCTTGGTGACATTAAATAACATTGCGTCGCTAAATTAAGACACTGAAGGCAACGCAAGACAAGTTTTTCATCTGATTATTATCACATACTTGGTATGATGGGTTTATTATAAATCTGAACACTTGTGTAATTATAATTACGTTAATGCAAGTCCTTCGTATTTAATTTACGTACAATATGAGTTAATTTTGAAATAATAAAGCGTTTTGAATACTGAAGGAAAACGTGAGGAAACCGACAAATCGTTGGACTCGAATCACGACAGTCCGAAGGATGGGACATTAGCTAATCCGGCGTAGGCTCTAATGGCGCTTATTGCCTGACCTCTTGAAAAGAAAGCCTACAGAGGGACAAATTTGCAGGTTAATAAAAAACGTCAATTTAATTATAATTAAATTATACATATAGGTAATATGTCTTAATAATTTTAGAGTATAAAATATATTATAATTTATCAATAAAACTACTACCATTCAATTCCTTATTTTTCAATTAGGTATACGTTTTACCAAAGATAGCAACATAGCAACAATCAATAGACTAATAAAGTAGGTACGTAATATTATTAGTCTCAAAAGCGGTCACTTTTCCGCGAGTACACATTGACGAGAAAATAAAGTTTTCCCTACGATTAGGAAGGAGTTCAAAGTAAGAGTTTTGTCATCGAGGCATTGTGTCGTGATGGGTTCTTTAATATTACTCGTTTTGTTAAACAGGCATACCGTTGCCTTATGTCTGTTGGTATGTAGGGAAGTATTGGCTGTTTGTTGATTCCCGCTTGGGGAATTAATATAGACTTAATCTTTTGCCTTTGTTTCTCGTATTGGAGCAGCCTGTAAAGGTTTCTGTAATTAGGTTTAGTTATTCTCGAAACAATATGCATATATCCACTAAATAGCACCGAACCGCGGATTGACTTGTCTATTAAGTTGGAATTCCGAAAACCTTCTTCTTAGATCACTCTTTTTTCCATTCTTTCGCTTTTTTCTTTATCTACTTACAAATCACAACGAACACATCCTCCAAATTTCATGTTTTTTGACTGTGCATTTAAGAATATTGCATTTTTAGGCACAAATTATAAGTACCAATTGATAATTTAAATAATGCAAATTATCTCATTGTTTGAATATTTTCAGTCACGCAAATAAGCGGCAGATTTTACATGATGATCAAAAACTAATAACTACACATCCGCTGATTCCAAGCCCATCATGAGTAAAAGTAATAATTGCTGCTAAACATTAATTAGTTCAAGCAATATCATACTCTCTGCCAAACAAAATAGAGTTGTTTTTAAATTGAGATTTTTAAACACGGTTCATCAATTAGCGAAGTGTCCATCCATCAGACCCTCGGCTTTGTTTTAATTAAAGAATGTACTCCGGACACCGATTTGGCATGTCTGTGGATAACTGATGACTTTTCAACTATAATTTTAATGATATCTATGTGCTTATGTGGGGTCAAGTTGGTTTTAATATAATTTTATTTTGTTATTTTTCATAGAGTAGAATAGAAGACATTTATTGACTAAAAACACACTCAAAAGACACACAAGACGGTGATTGCGAGGATGATTTTGATTTTTTAAAGTAACTGGTCTACAATAGCTCTAGACAGCGATAAATGGAAGGAGGTAGAGGCCTTTGTCCTGTAGTGGGGCATTACAGGCTCATAATAATACACACAGTAAGACACAAAAAAGAAATAACGCCAAACTATTTAACTACTACTCATATTATTCGTTTTCTGATTAGAGTAAAAAGAAAATTGGTTAAAAAATTAAAAAAATTCGTTACTCTCCACAGCTTGTCAAGATTTCTGAAAATTTTCGGTGACCGTTTTTCGTTTGTACCTAGCTAAATTATAATATGGGCCTTGTATGTGAAGTCGTAAGGGTTTCCTCGTGATGTTTTCATTAATCGTAAAAGCGATATTATTTTTATTTAATTATACGATAAATGTTTAAATGATAAACGATGTGTACTCCGGTTCAGTCACCATGCAAGACGGCAAAAGCTCGTTCAATTTACTCGTTGCTTTACCAACAAATAATCGTAAGTTTGTTCCAAAACCATTCTTAGATTACTTATAAGTAATTTAGAGTAGATATAATAAATTCTGGAACAAAAACAGACCTCCAAAAGCTTTTCCAAACTTTAAAACGCAATCTCGACCCAATTAAACCATATTTCAGAATAGACAACAATATCTTTGAACTTACCTGCTTTCATTTCTCTCAATCTGCACTCATTTCCATACAAAAACGCACTTCTTTCTAATCAACTCTTAACTATGTTTCGTTGCTATTTAGGTTCAAAATGATTTGCCTCTGTTCTAAGGCAAGGTGGACATTTTCATGTCGCAGAACCCTCCTTGAGCATTAATAAGGAGAATTAAGATTAAAATGATATTAAATTTTGATATTGTGTTGTGTGCGGATTATTCTCAAGGAAATTTTAATATGGGCTTCTTTCTCTCTTTGAGTCAGTGTTGTCTCTTTGTGGGAAGAGGGTGTATTAGGTACTTTACTTACCTGTTTGATTAATATACCTACCTTCTCTATACTATGTATGGCGGAGGAGGCTTTCATATGTATCTTTTTGTTTGTTGTCAATTTTCCTCTAAAAAAACCTAACTTAAGATTATAGAAAGATGGAATTATGTTAGATCGGTCGTGGTCATTGCGGTGAAAGTGACTTTTTTTAAGTCACGAGTCCGAAAATAAAAAAATCCTTTATTATGCCTGCCTTCATCATCATCATCATCAGCCTGTTGCAGTCCACTGCTGGACATAGGCCTCTCCAATTGCACGCCACCTAGATCTATTTTCGGCTTCTCGCATCCAGTTTGTGGCAGCCGTCTTGCGCAAATCTTCGCTCCAACGTGTCTGGGGACGTCCTACACTACGTTTGCCTGCCTTCATGAAAGAACACATTCTCCAAATTTCGCTCTCTACTGTCAGCGGTTTAGAATGTGCTTTGATCCATCAGTCAGGACAAAGCATTTTACTTATAGACATAAGAGTAACATTGAGACACAACACAAAATAAGAGTTGAAATTCACGTGAAATTATTGTATGACTAGCTGCGCCCCGCGGTTTCAACGCGTAAGTCTTGTAAGAATATTAATATTTTTCTTTCATAAGAACCTTTTCCTGGCCATAACAAATACAACGCAAAAATAATTATCGAAATCGGTCCAGCCGTTTAGGCGTGATGCCGTGACCAAGCGAAATAGGGATTCTATTTATATATAATAATGATCCCTCACGTATGTCATACCAAGTATTGCTTATCATTCATTCAAAGTACTATATAATATTTCTACCTCTAAACCAACCCTGTACCAAGTTTTATGAATATCGGGTCACCCGCTCTTTTTCACCCATCACGTATGTTGTACCAAGTGTTGCTTAACCCGTACGATCATTCAAAATACCCTATATGTATATTATTTCTACCTCTAAGCCAACCCTGTACAAATTTCACTCATATCGGTTCACGGGTTGTTGAGTTAGAAATACACGACTTTATTTTTCATAGCTGCCGTCCCGCAGTTTCACTCGCGTAAGTCCCGATCCCGAAGGAATATCGGGATCAAAAGTAGCCTATGTCATATCTGGATAATGTAGCTTTCTATTAGTAAAAGAATTTTTGAAATAGGTCTAGATGTTTCTGAGATGACCCCCAAAATACATACATACATACATACATGTTACCAACGTAACCTCTTTATAATATTAATTATACCAACATAAAACAAAATATTAGGAATCAAAAGTACAATGAGATATTGCAAAAGAATTTTTAAAAAGCACTGCAGTTTGGTGACACAACCGTCTCGCATGGAGCCGACCGATTGAGCCGCGCGGCATGATGCCTCACAGAGTTGGCTGGCCACCCTCATCATCGTCGCCCGCTACGTGTATATATGCACGCTTGGTACTTAGTAATTATTTATTGTGGAGTTATTTTAAAACTGTAATATCTCGTGAGATATTCATTGAAATCAAGTGATGTTAAGGACAATTATGTTTAAAATTAAATACTTTTAATGAATAACGTATTTATTTGGATAAGGATTAATATCATATTTACAAAATTACCTTCGGAAACAATGCATTGTTCTACAATAAATTTCATTACTCTAAAAGATGTTATATTTAGTCAACCTTAAGAGTTACACATATGCTGTCGCGGACTATTTATTAGATCCTTTTTAGATGAAGATTTCTCTCATATATGGTTTTTATGTAACTCTGACCGTTTACTCAGCGCACGCGACAGAATCTCGGAACAGGGTGATTTTTTTCCCGTTTTTGCAACATTTTTCATGGATGCTCCGCTCCTTTTAGTCGTAGCGTAATGTAATATAGCCTATAACCTTCCTCGATGAATGGACTATCAAACACAAAAATAATTTTTCAAATCGGACCAGCAGTTCCTGAGATTAGCGCGTTCAAACAAACAAACAAACAAACAATCAAACAAAACAAACTAATAATATTAGTATAGATGATGAAATAACGTGTTTCGTTTGATTTTCAGGACAACTACTCTTGACTCTAACTAAATGATATTTTAAAATCGAGATTTTACATTTTAAATTATTTAAAATCTAATCGATCCCCAATTTCTTCTCCATTTAGTCACCATCCTTCGTATCTTTGTAAAAATATTCCGTCCACAACCTCCATTTCAGCAAACAAATGTAGCATAACAAGACGTCTTGGAAACTCCACTTTTACTGTCCGATGACGACATACTTTGAATAATTAATACTATGGAAGGGTCATTTCTCCCCCGCGCTCCGATCATTGCTAATCAAGTGCTATTGAGCTGCCAGGAGGGCTTTTTATAAATCGTTCGTCAAAGATTCTAAGACAGGACGCGTTTTAAATATCTGTTGAGCTTTATGCGCTTTAAGCTTTATGCTAGACTAGCTGCGCCCGCGGTTTCCCCTGCGTAAGTCTCGATCCCGCGGGAATAACGGAATAAAAAGTAGCCTATGTGTTAATCCAGGTCCCCAGCTACCTATATTCCAAGTTTCAGCGCAATCGGTTTAGTAGTTTTTACGTGAAAGAGTAACAACCTCACATACATGAATATAAAATGAATATAAGTAGTATATCCGTTGTCTAGTCACCGCAACACAAGCTTAGCAGCTTACCACGGGGCTAGATGGCGCTGTGCGTTCGTCACAGGATTTATTTATTATTTATTTATACATACATACATACATACAAACTCTCGTGTTTATACTATTGGTAAGATAAGATACTTACTTTTAATAGACTCTTTTTACATTCTAAGAATTGGCGGCTTAAATATCCCCCGAATGAGCTGTGAACCGATTGCGTTCAAAAAACTTGAGTATATTGGTGTACCTAAATCCGTTTATTTGTACTAGTCTTTGAAGGGAACTCCGATTATTATCCAGAGATAAACGGACATAAAACTAAACACACACACGTTAATCTTATACCAAACACCACCTAACACCCATTTTTTCCATCGGGGATTAAAACATCTTAATACTATATACCTAACTCCTTCTTTGGAAGTCAGTTAAAAAGACAGTAAGTAAACTACAGTTTAAAAGGATTATTTAAATTGCTGTATTCTAAATTTTGATTTTGTTCTGTGCTGCAGTTTCTTGCTGAGGCGAAACCTTTTCGGGGGCACACGGCTTCTTAGACATAACCCTTTACTTATAGACGTAAAATTGTTTTTGGTCACTGTTTCTTTAAATTTTGTTTTTGGTCACTGTTTCTTCTAAATTTTTGTTTTTGTTTTTATTATTTGTTTGTTTTTCTTTGTCTTTTTTTAGATAGTAATTTATTAGTTTTGTATACAAGATGTAACAGGCAAGCCCTTTTAAGCCGAAAAGGGGTTGTTTTATACGTCTAGGCGAACAACTTTTGTTCTACGACTTTTGAAAATTCGAAGTACTTTTCGTAAATTTTAAGTGTAAAGTTTACTTGAAGATCAGTTGTTTCTTAGAGTTCTAGGTCATTGACCTTATGTTGTCCTTTAATTTAGTGTCGTCTACTACAATCAAACCTTCAATTACCTTTATTTTCAAAAGCAGCTGTTTTTTTCAATGAAACTAACCTCAAAATTTTCAAAAAAAAAGTTCGAATTTTCAAAAGTCGTAGAACAAAAGTTGTTCGCCTAGACGTCTAGAACAACCACCTTTCGGCTTAAAAGGGCTTGCCCGTTACATCTTGTATATTTAATGTGTATAATGTACCTACTGTGTAAGTCGTGTGAAAAAAAGAAAGAAAGAAAAAACGGTTATTCAGACAGGCGAATAACCGTTTTTACTTTCTTTCTTTCTTTTTTTCTAATATAGGTCTATGGTTGTCATATACCCGACCGTCTGAGCACTATCACACCTGATGGGAAGTGATAATGAGGTCTAGGATAACGAAGGACCAATGGAAAATACCTGTTCATCTACAGTTTATACTAAGCTATTAACTTACTTATCTTTTAATTCTTGTTTCTAGTTAAATACAGATTTGTACCTCCTTACATATAAACGCCGTAAATAGTTATGTATCTCCATTTCCTAACCATCTATATCTATTAGTGAGCAGTACTGTAATGTCGTCAATAAATAGTAACAATTTAACGAGCTACGTTACGTGTGGTACTGGTAACGTACTGTGTCCGTGTGCGGCTGTAATTATGAAAGCTCAACACTCATTTGTTAGTGGCTGGTAGATTTTATCATAGCGTGCTTGAATGTGTTACGAGCCCTGCAGGTTAATCACTGCAAAACTTGCAGTTTATTATGGTGCGTGTGCAGCGGTTAAAATCCCGTTTATACCATTTTTAAACACAACACATACAAATTTTGATGTTCAAAAATGAAACAAAAACGTTTTATATGCAAATAGTGCTATATTCACCTGTTACATAATTAAGTCTAATGTTAAAGTAAAATATTGGTAGAAATGTGGATGATTTGGTAATGAAATTTAAACAATCGCTCTGACATTTCTCTAAAAATCTGATAAAATATACTGCACCACTTTCTTCAGTGTGTTTACACTGCAGTGGGTGACTAATCTCCCAGGCACCGAGTAAATCGGATACTTATTTTTTTTTATGTTTGGTAGAATATTTATTCCATAACACATACATTCCATACCCAATTAAATTATTTATTAAAAACTACTTACATTAAATTAAACTAATTAAAAACTAAACTATATCTAAATCAGCTATACCCTTGGTGAAGGGAAAAGTGGATAGATACTTAAATTAGTTGACTAGTTGTAGCCCGAATTTTTCAGACGATTGTTGCAAATTGTGTCAAAAATCAATTCCTCATAAGTAGGTAGAGGGCCTAGAGGGTAAATTTTAGAAGTCACATTACCTTCAAATTTTACCATCACAAAACCTAACTACAACACCCCTTTCATACAACTACACAAATGAATAAAACTATAACACAATTATATCGAAGAGTCATCGCTCTCGAGGCCAACATTTCAATTTACATTTTTTGTGGTCACACGAGGAGCGCGCCGTAATTCTACCCTCAACAATTAATTGGGTTACCAAGAGGGTTATACCTCAAGGGACCAAAGGGTTGATCCTCCGGGAGGAAGCCACAATTGATTGAGATGGATGTTGTCAACGAACAAATTTGGAGACAACTTTTTCATCTTTTTATCTACCCACCGCTCCCTCGCCATGTTTGCTATTGTTTTTTTTAAAGGGTATCTTTCATTACAGCCAGCTAATTGTTTTTAACTTCTTGAGTGCTTTTCTGATTGGATGTTTATTGCTTGATGAAGATTTTTGCATCTTTTTTATAATATTAATTATTTTTTTTCTATTGTGACAGTTGAAATTGTTTAATTGAAAAGTAATGCCAGTCTGAATTATTTATTATGCAAGAAATAAAATATCGTTTTGTCAAAATTAAGTAAAACGAAAGTTGTGTCTGACATCTTGCTTGTATCCCAATATGCTTTGTCCATCTATCGGAAATGATGATCGATTATATAAATACACTAAATCGGCAGCTGCTATTACAAAGTACAGTCCATACCTACCTATTTATAACTATAATGCCAATACCGTCTATATACCCCGCACACTGTCCATAGATCTATCGCAGATCGAATATCCAGATAAGTTCACGTAAGATTTTACATAAATACCTTATGTAATCGCGATCACGCTTCTGTTGTCCCTACCCTCTTCAAAACACGCAAAATTTCATATCTTTCTCTACTTTACTACAAAACTACCCAACCATTGCTGCTCTGTATTAGGATATTAAGTTTGTCTCTTATAGTTAAACATCGATGTAAGCGGTACAATCTAAAACATGGACTTTAAAATGTTAATTCATAGGTCGGTAGTAGAGGCGGAGATGCGCGATAACCCCAGATAATCCTAGGATAAAATCTCATTCGATTTGCCTTACTATGCGGTAGCTTTAGGCTTTACATGTCGATGTTTCGAGATCAATATTGACTTTACTTATTTAACGTATAGCTATGTCTTGCATGGCCAAATTTAACCTAGTACCTTACATTTCTAATTGTTTCTTGATTTCTTACCGTCTATGTCAGACAACCTGAGGGTTCTTTAAATGTTTTTAAAAAATGTTTCTTACTTTTAATTAATTGTTATTTTTGAATGTTACTTTTCGGTGTAGCCGCTAAGAAAGACAGGTCGGATCTTATTCTACTACTTTCCTTCCTCTAGATAGCGTGCTACAACTTAGACCATTTTGTCATCACTTAAGCGTCTTCGCACAACGCACGACTATCGTTTTAAAATGTTGTAACTACTTATATGAAATCAAGGTCGACTGTGCCAAAGGAGAGAAATCACTTGTTGGGCTTCCAGTCCAAAAACTACCAACCGATCTTCCACCGCCAACTAAATTGACTTAGTTTAGCTTAGGCCGCCAAGTTTTCATACAAGTGAGCATTGCTGACTTAGTTAATGCTAAACGCACATGCATGAAATACTGTCTCAATTGTGCTAGCTGATCTAAAACTAATTTTGTTTAGTTGCCAGTAGATAATCGGCTTAAGTCGTGGCAACAAGCGTTTCAAAGCTATCAGATCAATAGGTATACCAACCAGAACACGTTTGTAGTTTTCAAAATCAAAGTAAAAGATATATTAATATACCTACTCGTGTGTACAGAGACTTAGGTCGTTTTACATTAAGATCACCCGCGGTTAAAACAAAGTACATCAAAGTGCAATAGAAAACTTTTCCAATTTCCTATCAAAAAGTCCTCAAAAAGGATTTGCATGCGAAGTCCGAACAATGAGCTTGTATTTTGCAATATTTTCAATACCACAGCATGGTTCCGTGCAACTTAGGGGTACGTCTTTTGTCCCCGATTTTAATATCTGTGGGAATGGACATACCGAGTCCATTTAGGTAATTTATCATTCTTAAACGAGCGTAGACTATCTTCTATTATACTTAGCGCTGTACCTTAAAGGGCGATCTGCCCTTTGTGCATACATGTTCGAATTAATGACGGATTTGCCCCAACGGGTTTTGGTCTTCGCTATTTTGAGTGCCGTTTCGGAATGTCCGATATTTATGAATTATGCTTTGCCGGGTTCCCATAAAATGTTTGGTGACTAGGTCCACTCCTGAGGGTCAGTATTGAATAATAGTTATGATTTATTTCCATTATATTCCTGTATTTTATAGTGGGTACATAGTTTTAATTAAATTTCACTGCGAAATCAGTTGTGCATAGTTTGATGAATTTCATATGTTGGAAATTGTAAATGTACAAAATAACCACTTTATGACTAAATTTATGGACATTTTTCATTTTCATATTTAAGTAATTGATTCATAATGTAATTACCGATCTATATCATAAATAATTTATTACTGTTTTATGTAATTTTCATGTTCCATTCCAACATAAAACAGTTAGTTATAACGCCACTTCGAGCTACTTTCCTATCTTTTATTATAACTAATTTTAATGCAGTGTTAACTCGAGATTGACCCTAAATCTGCATCTCAATGAGGCACCATAAATAAAGATGACCAGTCCAGCATCCCTTCAGGTCACGGGATCATCATGCCAAACAATTTTTAACATTTAACATTTTTTACATTAAAAAAACCACGAGACCAACACGCGTCTTTAGAGATGTAAACATTAATAAAAATGGGGAATTTATAAAATGAGATGTTGTGTGTTTGATCATTGTTCGGTTTTTATTATTAAAATCGGCACGTGGAGAGCTTTGAATAGGTATAGCAGTTTTAATATTTCTTTGTTGTGTATCGTTTTATATGATTTTAAATATTAAAAAGATATTTGTTTTTAAAAGACATAAATGGAAAGTTTTTAGTAAATAAAAAAGTGAAAAATGTCGACGACATGTCCGTCAGGTTGGCGATTGCGTAATTAAAAAATTTTTTGAAATGGAATTTCCAAATAAATGTTAAGTACGGAATATTTGAAAACATCAGATCGAACATATATTGAGGTAATCTCACCTAAGATTGAATTTCTTTTTGGTATTTGTGAACCTGTATTTATCTAAATAAGCTCGATAATTTAAGTTCCCAAACACCATAAAACCGAAGTTAAATAAATGCGTGTAATATAAAATCACTTACCGATACCGAATCGATTGGACTTAACATTCAATTTACTTGAACCGTAAGTTACAATTTAAGTTCAAAGTGTCAATATATTTAGAGACAAACATTTAAAAAGTTACACATTTATTTTATTAAATATACAAGTACAACACGGTTTAGAAATTTACGTCTAAAATTCAAATTGGATTAAAATATTCGGGTGGAGAAGAATCATGTATGTATACCCTGATTAGGAATAGACTACGATTAAACAGTTATTAAGTTACGACGGTTAGAGGTTAGGTTAACCATCTGGTAGTGTCGGTTTATATTACGGCACGGCATATCGTACACAGATTCAATTGCCTCGGCTGTTGGATGGTAGTTTCGTCTAATTTACGATTTGTTAGTCCGGTAATGAGGTTGTAAATATATGAAGTTGAATGTGAGCTCACTTCTATGGGAATCTGTTGGAATATCGATACGCTGGCCCTTGAATATTTTGGATAGACCTTTAAAATAACTTTAAAAGTAAATTCTGTAGGACTTTGAACATATGACAATCTTGCTATAGAAAATAACGACAACGTAATAATTATCCTTTTTGTAAATACATACTTAGATTTGATACATTTAGAAAACACCCAGAACCAGAAACAAACTTTTAAGGTCACCACTAATGCCTCGACAGGTATCGAACCTCTGCATTGCAGCGCTAGGATTCGCCGCGGATATTCCGTCAGATAATTTAAAAATTGTTTGCTATTGCACACATTTTGATTCAGCCATCTAAGCAATGCGAACATAATCATATGCTTTCTTCGATACCGGTCGAAACGCTTGGTATAAGCATTATCTACAACCGGCTATAATTTAATAACCCCTTCATTTAAGGCTATTATCTCTAAGCCCATTATTACCGCAATCCACTACAATATAACACCTGAACGACTCCGATTACTCATAATGAGAACACTATCTTTTGTTGCCATTCAGCCACCGATATTAATAAAAAAGGGATACCATAGTCCCTTTGTACATACTTGTTTACTCGACGGAATGACATGAATGCTTAGAAGCAAAAAAGCGCCAGATATAACGGAGTTTACAAACCGAGTTGGCTGTGCAGTTTGGTGGTGTTAAATTTTGAGTTAATGCTAGGGAATAAAGGCTATATTTCTCTAACAGAGTGATTAAAACAGAGTAATAGTTAGTGGTGTTAGTGGAGAATATGATGATCGGTGACCTCTGGCATCTAGTTGTGTGGTAACGTATGATTGACGTTTGTATGACGCGAGCGCAGCAAGAGAAATTTTGAGAATTTCGGAGACGAAAGGATTTCTAATTGTTTTGGTAAACACGACTTCTTACTGTTTAGACAGGTTAGAATAGAATATTTGAAGAGTGAGTTTTGACATTTGTTTTCAGTTCATTGGCTTCATGAGAAGACAAACTATATCAAAATTGCCAACATTTAATAAAATTGCATTGAAATTGGGTAGTAGAAGTATAATTCAATAGAAAATTAAAAGGAATAGTAAGGAGTGTAAATTTAGGAAATAAGTAGGTAAGGTAAATCGAAAAAAAAAATGTTAGCTTTCACGAGACGTCTAGCAGATGTGAAACATCGAAATTGTTTTCATATAGCGTGGCGTTGCGTCACCACGGCCTGTATCGCCACGCCAACAATCAGGTAAAATAAAGTAGGTTGAGATAAAGTTATGTAATGTAAGACTTTTCAGACATAAGACTAAATCTAGCGACTGCTATAAGAAATAACAACCGAATAGAATGAATCAACATATCCTAAAAGAAGGAGAATAAAACAAAGTTCTACCGAACTTTTCAGAATATCAACACCACAAATATAAAAACAGTAACAAAAGATCACAAAGGTGACAATACTGACAATAGAGTCTATGGTCTGTCTATGGGAAACAACAAAAGTCGTACTTTATTTATGTATTGTTTGTATAACAGTAAAGAAGTGACGGCAGAAAAACAAATAACCCTTCTTTATGAACGAAGCAAGTCAGAGTAACAACCCCATCGTTGAATTAACCAGCGCTATATGATCTACGTTAAGGATGCTACTCCTTGACGCCAGAGTTCATCTTTAAAGGGTTTCCTCGATGTTTTTCATAGTTCTAATTGCCCATTATAATGATACTTGATGCGTCTCAGCTGGGTGAAATGGCAAGGAGTCAGTGTTCTGGGTTTTGAGTATATTTATTGCGATTTTTGTTGTACATTTTAAGCGGATTAAGTTTTAAAACGACCGTCTACGACGAACTCAGTTGAGTTTCGGATATTTGAACCAGTTTGTTTTTCCATTAAATGGGCTTGCATTTGAACTCATCTCACCTAATGGGAAGTGACGATGAGGTCGACAGTGTTACATGTTAGCCTGGAAGAAACCTATTCACTCTAGACTTGAAGACTCTAACGTTGAGGTGTAAATCGACGCGGGCAGTGAGTTTTACTTCGTAGCAGTACCTACGTACTTACGAAAAGGTGAAAAGGGAGAAAGGAGAAACTAAGAGGTAGGTACCTATAAGTTAATTTCTGAAAATAACTTCCTGGACCTGTTTGGTTGTGGCCGAGCTCCATAAAGGTCTACGAGTATAATATTAATAGACAATAACCTGTAATACGCTCCGACCGGTCTAACGGACCGCGATGATTCATCTATCACATTAATAAGCCTTTTTATTGCGAAATTCATTGTTTAACCCCATTGTTAACGCATAAAATTATTCATGGATCCATTATGGACGAGGAGTTAGGCCATTGTAAGGTACCCGTACATTTGGCTTCTTCTGGTATCCGGTAACTGTGACTGATTAGCTTTGCTTTGAGTTCTCAAGGTGGACGTGGACAGTTAATGATGGGTGGAAGCTTCCTTGTGAGAAAACAGTGACTTGTCTTTTTGATAACCGTTGAAAAAACAAAATAAAGAGATTGATATTTTTTATTTACTTATTGCAGATTTAGGTTTTGTTTTAAAATGTGTATTGATGAACAAGAAAATACAGTGGAGTTAGTTCGTTTTGTTTTAACAGAATATTACTGTTCGGTAACTAGAGGTAGTATGTCTGTAGAAATTCAAATTAACGAGAGGACAGTATAACGTTAAATATTTATACTTACCAACACTGTAGGTACCTAGTACCTATCTACTGCATATAATCTTTGAAATATTAAAAAAATCTAGTTGCATGTGAGTAGACTAATAAAAAAAATGCAATCTAATGGTCCATTGGGTTTATTTTGAGAATCTAGCCACCTACGTAAACTAAGTAAACAAACAATTATAAAGAAACGTTGACCTAAATTCAATTGAATTGAATAATGATTAACGTATTGTTCTAGAAGAATTTTTTGTAAATCAGTTACTTAAAACTAACTTCAACATCGAGTGTGCCATTTAAAATTCAGACGCTGAATTTTGAAATATTAACATGCCTCCTAAAATGTTTTAACCCATCACTCACGCTCTTAGCGCATCAGCAAGAGTAAAGTTAAATTTCTAATAACATAATCTGTCCCCAACCCTGAAGGGGTTAAAACCAGCCCATGGTTTTAATAATGCAGCGGCCATTACTTAACCCACAGATGCCCACAATCTTTAATTCTAATTGTACAGAAAGGATGAAGGGATTACACCTACTCTCATTTACAACTCTCTTTTTAGGAATTAAGAAAATATTTTCGGTTTTCGAACGATGTTTTGTTGCGTTGATGGAAAAGCAATAAGGATTTAAATTTTAATCTTGTGGAGAAGGTAAGAAAGATTTTCATATTAAATTATGAAATTAAAATCAATTTTCTTTTAATCACATATTTTTAACAAGATTAATATACCCACCTAAAATACCCCACTAAAATACAGGTAAGTATACGTAAGCTTCACGTTAAATTCTCTCGACACGATTTTCCGTCAATATTTTGCGCGAACATTTCAAAGTGTAAAGAGAAAGAACACGTGTTTGAGAAGGCTGAAACGGCAAGAGTCGTCATCAAATACGCATCCTGTGAGGGCGGGAATCACTTTTAAAACCCATTAGAGGACGAGGGGCGAAGGGGGTCGTAATTAGACTGCGTTAATATTTAACAAGAACCTCGCCACAGAGATTAGCGTAATATCAGACCAGCTGCGGCCAGACACCTTCTGTGACACTCTCGAAAAACTGACATCGTCAAATATTAATCAGGTTTTTTAAAAAGAACGGCCTAATGGTTTTGGCATTGTCAGTACCTACTGTAAACTGTAAGCTATTTCCTTTAACAACTTTGTAAGTAAGACGCTTTGTTTATTTTTCAAACTATTAAAGGCTTTTAATATATTGTCGGTTCTGTTTCCACTGTCAGTCTATCAATAAATAATATACTTATATATTAATTACGATAAGTACTTAATATTTTATTATAATATTTTTTGTTATTGTATTTGGAATAATAATAGCGTCTAAACTTAGGACGTCCTTAGATTCCCATCGATATAATGTGATTTGGAAACGCCAATTAATTAGCAGAGGCACCGAAACGATGTTCATGCAATATGTATCGTCCTACGACGACCATTAGCACCACCGTGCGAATCTTAACAAAGGTTGTAATTAATGATGTAACTCTCGTTTATTTGTCCAACTGGCCATCCCGGATCAGTAAACAGGTCATTCTTACCTCAAATGGCGACTTTAACGGTCCCAACAACATCTCTAATGGTTTTACACAACAATTATTCAGCACCATTACTCGTATCATTAGCCTTTTGTACGGTGTTTGTTTTCTACAGGGTCTCAGACTTGCTTCCAGGGTTGACATTGCATTTGATATCATTAATCAAAACGAATCCGGAGCCTCGGACGTTATCTTGACAAAAGTTTTTTGATTAACGCTAAGCAAATATGGGAATGCGGTGGTGTGAGGCCCTGACAGTAATGTATGATGGAAACTTTGCTGCGTTTAGTAATCTTATTACCTTAGGAACAGAGATTATATTCGCTTAGCAACGTAGAATTTTGTTTCTATTGTTATTATTACTGTATGATTTGATAGATCGTTGTCCAAGAATTTACTGAAGATATTTCTTTAAATAGCTGGCTGGATAAAATCTGATGTTATTTCAAATTTGTTAACAAATTTCTTCGAAAGTACCAATAACGGAATGACAATAAATAATTCTGCAACAAAAAAAGTAGAAACAAAACACCACCGCATAAACACGTTGACAATCGCTTGTTTTACGCGCGCAAACGTCACCGACATCTGTCAAGCTGACATGTCTTATCTCGGGGGCGAAAAAGTAGAAAAAATCCCCTGGGGTGACTTTTCCACCCCGCAATCCAAGACAATGTCGGAAAAATCAAATCTATTTATGACTATGTAAATTGGCGCAATTCGGTGTAGAATTGGAAATTTGCTAAAAGGTTGGCAAAATTTACTTTTGGAGGCGACAGCTGGTGTCGAGTGGGGATCTTTGATTCGGGGTACGGATGTATTGTTTTTGGGGTAGGACATTGATACTGCGGCTTTGTTTACATTACCTTGTAGAAGTTTAAACTCTACACATCTTCATAGGTAGGTACTGGCACATCTATTTGCAGAACAATACAGAATTCATTAGTGGTATGTCGTGTCGTGTTATATTGCTTGGGTGTCAAGATTGTTTCCTACCGAAATTGAACTGGTTCTTACCTATGATCTAACTAGGTCTAGGTGAACATGCTCCTGCTTACACCGGTACATGTACAATAATGCTCTCCTACTAATTTTCGATTGTTCAAATGCTTAACTTTGAACTTGGACCTAAATTAAAAACGTATCAGTGTACGGGCCTGCTTATGGTTAACTATTTGAATAGTAGAATATATGGATTACGATTTACCCCTATACGAGACGATCAAAAACAGCTATCTAGGATTTTATTATTCCTAAAAATTCCGATTTTGTTTGATTTTTCGATTACTAGGGCCCTTCGGACAATCCGAAAGGTGGTGTACTAAGTTTATATAGGTATATCTATATGCCTTTCTATTTATATATACACGTAGATAAGGCGTACATTTTCCACGTCTATTTTCATCCCCAGCAACAAGGTCTGAAATCTCCAAGTTATTGGCGATAAGTGGATGACGTCACCCACGGTTCACTCCATAAAAAGTGCGGATAAGAGCGGTCACTAGAGACCTTTGTTTTTCACTTTTTCCACGTCCGTCTTAGTTTGTGGGAGTAGGGTGACACACACGAGAATAAGTTTTGAGGATAGAATATTTATTTTTCTTCATCGATGCACTATAAATGACACAGGATACATCGCTTGTTGATATGAGTAGACTGAAGCAACAGCGTTTACCATAATGGCAGGTGAGGCCAGGGTAAGTTTTCATAATATGGAATTTTAATTTATAATAGTCTACTGCCCTCAAAATCTGACAGCAGTCGAATGACAATTTGTAAGTGAAACAATTTATAAGATTTTTTGTTTTGTAGGTACCGGTTTAGTAAGGTCCATTGTCCGTATGTAAATGTTTATGTGTTTGTTACCAGGCTATATGGTAAGTCACACAAAAGTTTTATTTACATACATCCTGCCAATATTTTCAGCAATACGTGTCACAAGATATATCTCTGGAAATGCTCTCGTGTGTATTCCTCGGCCGTCAATTTCATTAGGGTCAACACACACTAAAATAATGGGGGGTTCCGATATATTGTCACTTTTCACTTGAGATAGTGGCTTCGCGCGTCGCGTCCGTTCGTAAGGATTACAGCTTTTATTGGTCGGGTTTGTTTATTGTTTTTTTTAACACCTACCAGTGAGCGCAGAGTGTTTCTGTTTATTAAATGTTTTTGGCTGAAAGATTAAACTTTTAAGCCTGTAGTAAGCGATTGTAAGAGCTGAACCAGATTTAAGAAATATTATTTTAATAGCCTTCTTACTTTTCTTTGTATATGCGTGAACGCGTTTCCATTATAAAGTCTTGCATGCAAGTTACACGGAAATATGAAATTACCTGAATTTTGAACCTCAACGTAGATATATGTGGTTCAGAGCCTTAAACTTTACTACTTTTCTGGTTTTTTCTCTGCTTTTGTGGTTTTGAATTAAAAAAAAACTTAGCTGGTATTTATTTTTGGGCTATAATTCGAATCCCCATTTGCCAAGCACCTTTTACCTATAACGACTCGTACTATAAAGCCACCTAACGATCGTTTACACCAAATCGCCAGTTTAATCTATTTAATACAGAATCAATCTCCTTCACCCACTATTCACCTATACTGTCTATCCTCACGCTGTCAATTCAAACTTCTAAAGTGACAACCCTACTTCATTTCCTTACCTTGCCAGTTTTAAACATTGCCTCGCTAACCATTGAAGTTCTAGTATTGGTCACTACAGTTTGTTAGTAAGCGAGTGAACAATGGTCATTGAATGAAGGTTTATACTGGAGTGTTTGTATGAATGCTGTGACTTGGGGCTGTCAATCACAATCAAGCTCGACCACCCGCGCGATTAGGCTCAGGTTAGGAAACTATAAAGCAATGGAGATGCTAGATTGTTTAATGGTGTCTTCCTTCCCTTAAGCTGTGTTTTCACTACGAAAGTAGTGTCGCAAAAGTTATAGTCAACTTCATAAAAAAAGTCGCGTAGCGGTTTACTGGAAACAGAGCAACTGTTTCCAGTAAACCGCTACGCGACTTTTTTTTACACTATAGGTAGTTTTATCAAAAAATCGCTGGTGCTACGCATTTTATTTGCAAAGATGACTATAACGTTTCGTTAACATGGCTTTATTGTGTCTGTGTCGTTTTTCTTCTAGATGAGTGTGTTTCCATGAGACCATTAATTACTTACCTCCAGGTGAGATAGTAGTCAAACTATTAATCAATCAATCAATCAAATCATTTATTGCGAATAAAGGTATACCTACAATGATCTTATAATAAATTAAATATTTGAGAAACACTTTATCCAACCTTTACATGAGGCATGCAATATTAAATGGTTTCCTACAAACTATTTTTGTGAACAATAGGAACAAACGCTACAGAGTCAAATAAAATCAATTACAATGTCAAAAATTATGGAATGAAAGTATAATGTCAAATTGTTAAAAAGAAAATTAAATTATATAATATGTTTGTCATGCAAATATGTCATTTTAATTTATCATTTAAATATATATTAATTTTGTAATAACATTTGGTCAAGAGAAACTTTTTTAAACTATTTTTAAAACTAAGAATGTTTTGCTCTTGCAGTATACACTATCTGGTAGATGATTATATATTTCAGGAATCATTCCAAATACACTATTACTAAGGAGAGCAGTATTATTCTTCTGAAATTTGATTTTATTTTTAAAACATAAAACAAAACATTATTTTTAACTATCGTCTTTCATGTTTCAAAAAATGTGTTATGTTCGGATTTAGCCTATAATTAGAACAGTAGACATTTGAATCGATTGTGGCCATTTGAAACTTACAGGTGTTGCATATCTCTATAAAGTTTGGTCCAGATTAAATAAGCAAGATATTGGTTGATTTACGTTTAATTTGCCTAGGTATTAAAATGGTAAAATCCTTTTCCTACTTTGGATGGTCAGAACTGGCACAAAGTGTCCTTTTTCTTTGTTAAATTTATAATTATTTCTTATCGAATTAAATGTTTTTAGACAAGAATAATATTCATAGATATTTTTCGCCTCTGACTGTCAACATTTACCTTCATACCGCAGTCGTATTGTGAATTTGTAAAAATGTCGGAAAATATGATGATATGGTTTTACACAACTACCCAGGAAGTGTTATGTTTTGGTCGTAGGTGTATATATGTAACTACCTATACTTCACTAACTGACACCCAAGACACCTGGTACCTAAGTGTTTGTTAAATAAATAGATAATATACAAGGTGTAACGGGTATGCTCTTTTAAGACGAACCGGGGTTGTTCTTGACGTCTAGGTGAATAAAATATCAAGTACAAAATATAATGTAACCTGCTCCATAGATGTCCATGTCCCGCGCTAGGGCAATCATCTAGGTGTACATACATCTTGCCGTTTACCAGATATCTGTCCGTCTGTCTGAGTTATCGCTTCATCTTAGCACCACACATAACTCACAATCTCACAATACGTTAGGAATTGCCTTCCTATCCGCCTTCAGTTTACTAGATAGCGCCTACTATAACTTATAGTGTGGGAATGGGATTGTTTTTTAGTGTTTTTAGTTATTAGAGTGCATTGTAGGGTAAGGACCTGCTATTAGAGGGGTTAGGCAGTAAGAGTCAAGAATCAAGAAAATTTATTGAATAACTGTGTACATTAAGGTGACATTAAATATTAAATGTATAAACAGTTTGTCCATCCCGAACATACAATATTGAGCAGAGGTACTTAGGTATTTAATTTAAGCACTTCTTTAAAATTAAAAATAACAAAGCAAGTTATAGTAAAGTCAACATCTAAATATAAATTTAAATTATATAGATGTTTACTTTACTTTTCTTGTGTAAAGTAAACATCTAAATCTAAATATTCTTTGACACTATAGAAAGCTTTAGAGATTTCTAGACGATTCTAGACGATTGAAGACGTTGCATTAGCCTATTCCAGATTGGCGAATGGCCCATGTCCTACGATATGTATGTGAGTTTCCTCACGATGTTTTCCTTTACCGTAAAATATAACTAAACAGCTCCTTTTCCATACCAAGGTTTCCTGGGAGAAATCGCTTTAAGCGATAAGGCCGCCTATTTGTTCAACTTTTATTTAGTTTTAAATTTATTTTCAGTGTGTTGATTTTGTAATTTGTTGTTGATCAAATAAAGTATTAGCTATCTATCTATCTATATGTAGGTCTAGCGGGGCAAATTCGACTTCGGGAAATTTAGACTATTCTTAATAACTTATCTAGAAATTTATGAAACAGTGCCATCTATGTAGAAATTAATGAAATTGCTTTTGCGCTATCCGGACTTAGATGGACTTTTTAAAATAAAGTAAAATGCAGAAGTTATTAAGAATAGTCGAAATTTCTCAAAGACGAGATTGCCCCACTGGACCTTACTATAAATCATTACAAAGTATTAAACAAAGTAACTTTTCCCTATCTGTCTGTAGGTTTGTATGCATGCTTAAATTTTTAAAAAAGCAGGTGAAACCGCGGGGCGCAGCTAGTTAATTATTCATTTATTAGCTAAAAATAAATGAATAATTATTATAGAACGTCGCACATAGTGATTTCTCGCTCCAAATTTATAACCTTGTATTATGCGTACTAGACAATGGATATACCTACTATTTTTGTAGATAGGTACATAAAAAAAAACAAATGACATTTATTTATAACTACGCCCCGCGGTTTCACCCGCATAAGTCCCATTCCCGCGGGAACATCAGGTTAAGAAGTAACATATGTGTTATACCCGGTATCCAGCTACCTATATTCCAAGTTTTATTGAGATCGGTTCAGTAGTTTTTGCGTAAAAGAGTCACAAAATCACATACATACAAACATACAAATTTTCGCGTTAAAAATGTTAGTAAGAAAGATTAGAAGTATGATTATACTACGAAATTCATCACATAACATAACTACGATACATTGTACAGAACGCCCAGAACCAGAAACAATATTAAACATTTATGGTCAGCATAAATACCTACATGTCAGGGGAATCGAACCCGCAACAGCGACATAGCAGAGTTCACTTAATTAGTACCGCCGCTGTAGCATCCGTATCGCCTTCTATAGCTCTAGGTTATTTAAAAACTCTAGTTTAAAGCAACCTAACTTAGGTCTAATAAGTTTCAGTGCCTCTACGACTTCAGGGGCGTCAAACATTTTCCTCTCACGAATCAATCGCGGAGGCAAGCAAGGAGTTTGCGCGGTATCGGCTCACCTATAGCCGGCGCGGCGACCCCGCGGGCCGGGTCACGACCTGTGACCCCATTGGGCGACCTTTGACACGCCTCCCGCCTCTACACAACTGAAATACTGAAACGACGATAATGTAAATACGCTAGCTATACCTACTGCAGTTAGAATCGGGTTTTTATAATTGGTTGAAAATTGATAACAGTAAATATTATACTTCAAAAGTGTTGACTGATTAAATAAGATATCAACGATAAGCCTGATGCTGGGGATATGAAGTTTAAAGAGTGAATTTTGTCTTGTTTGTCATGTGTACCTATCCAATAAGAAAGGCTTTTTCTCAATTTCCACGGGACCGGGAGCCATTCTAGTGAAACCGCGGAACGCTGCTTGTATATATTAATATACGTTACAAATTAGTCATTGATAGTGATTTTTTATTTTATCATATTAGTTTGGAGTCTACCAGTAGGTAGCATGTAGAGGTTGTACCTACTGAGATTGGAATATTAAAATATAAATAACCTACTCTCTTCACTTATCAATATCATCAAGAAAGGATCACCCGTGGCTATTCGATGCTTTAATACTTGTGACAGACACACACACGTGACCATAGGAGAGTAACAATAAGAAAAAGAGAAAGCAGGTACTAAGTAGTCAACTAGTCAACGGATACATACCACCGCGCCCCTATGAAAAGCAGTATTGCTGCAGCGATTTATTTCAATTCTTTCGCAGGTAAGAAAGACTACGAAGCACAGCTGGAATATTAACATTAAACAAAACAAACCCAAAAATAATTTGAATTTTATTTTTTCTACACCGACATCACCTGCATCCGACAAAACTGCAGCTTGCACAATTAATAAAATATTGATAAAAATATAAATCAGTGCGTCCGTTAAACCGCTGTCATTATATAATTACTGCTGTAGCTTGACTTACAATAACAAAAGACGCACGATGCGTGACTGACGGTTGACGACTCCTGACCTCTAACTGCACTGATTGTGCACACCTGCCCACGTGCGCAGAACTGAAAGTAAAAGTGATAGATATGTTTGTGATGTGACATACAAGCTGTGTGCCAAGCGGTTTTTCCCCTGGTAGTCTTGGGAGTCTCTACAAAAATTTGACGAGTTTTCTAGGTATTTCTTGGTATAAAATTTCACCTACTAGGTGGACCGACGACATTGTAGCAGTCGCGGGGAGTCGTTGGATGGAGGTAGCTCGCGTTGCAATTTGTGGCATCGTATCGGGGAGGCCTATGTTCAGCTGTGAACAAGGCGATGATTTTGATGATATTTTTAATAGTTTTAATCGAGATTTTTTAGTAACAGAATTAACTAATCTGCTAGCAGAACTCTCTCGATTTTTGTGATTGATCAAATAAAGTATTATCTATCTATCTATCTATCTCTTTAACTTTCCGGCATATATATATATATACATATATGTGTTACTCCCATACCGCAGGCGTGTCTTATTGTCGCATGTACGGTAGGGAACCGAGTTTGTTGAAACCAAGTTTCGTATGGCTTGTAAAAATTTAAACTTTGTAAAATAATTTGGTTTTGACTCTGAAAAAGCTGTTCAATTATGATCAAGTTATGGACAAGTATTTATGCTGACCTTTTAAATGCTTTTATGTTTTATATATTATGTATCACATGTATGTATTGAAAAACAAACGTTGTCTAGTAGCCATAGTACAAGCCTAGTTGTAAGTTAGGGGCTAGATGGAGCTGTGCTCTATCCGGTTATATTTATTAATTTTATTTCTGCTTCCCATGACAAAACAGAACAACAAAATCAAATTAAATACCTACATACTTCACAAAATGACACCTGCGCGTACGCAGCCGGACACCACCGGAATGTAGTTCCGCGCAATCACGCCGCGTCGCCCGCTGACTGTCCGTCACGTCACGCATCAGTCGGCGTCACGCAGCCGTAACAAAGTATTTGACCACGTGCGGTGCGACTATATTGACAGTCGAGTAGATAAGTATTAGATAAACATTAAGTTTAATTAAAATCGGTTTTGGGGGTTCTTGATCGGGGACTGCGGCCGCGGCTCGTTACTCACTGTTCTAAGTCGTAGCTTCAAGTGGACTCGTCCGTATTCCAATATATAGAATACATACACCAGTGCAACTAAAGAAGAATGGCAGGATCTTGAACCACTGTCATCTTCCTTCTTCTTCATGTTTATCGTGCTACATCTCAGAGCTTATCACTTACCGTCGGCTTCCGTACTATGCACAAAATAAAACACGTTTATTGATGGGAGCCCCAGTTGAATACTTATTTTCACTAGATACCTATACTTGCGATTGTACGGTGTGTACCCTTTCTTTCCTTTGATGTACCCATCACTGTTCGTGCTGGGCATGATTGGGTATACTAAACTGGAGACATGGAGGGACCTGGCGAGTTACCTATTGGATGTCTTCAAAGGGAACATCAGTAATCCTGTAATATTACAATCAGTCAAATTATTATGAATATCTCAAACGGCGCGGGCGTCAAACAAGAAAACCGGCGCTATTTGCGGTGCCGCATGGTAGGACTAACTTGGCAAATAAATCACCAATCACACGTACAATACGTGCACTGAATGTAGCTGCTGAACAGATTGACGTGCTCACTTGCTGGAAGTCTGAATTCCATGAAGTTTTATTGTGGATTATTTGTTATAAGTAGTAGTAGTAATTAATTAGAATTGTGATGTCAACAATTAGCTACACTATTGCATTGGGGGACCCTGTAATAATAGCTGTAGTTTTTCTGATAAATAATTAAAAAAATAAATAAATAAATATATTTTTTAGTATTTGTTGTTGTGCGGTAACAGAAATACCGTTTTTACCCTTTGTCTACTGAAGCCAAAAAAATCGAATACGTGGGAAAACTCCACTAAAGTCGTTTTGGACAATGCAGTGGGCATTGTCCAAAACGACTTCCTATACAAGGAAATGTTAATAAGCCGCTTCCCTCATCCCTTCACGCAACTAGCTGTAATTACTCGTAGTTCGCTAGTACGACTGTATTCTCACGCGTGGGCCGCGGGCGACAAATCACTGCACCTGTTCGCTTTACCACTGATATTTAACTTTTGTCACGCGATTTTGTCGTATTTTCACACGGGGGTTGTTAGCGGTTTTCATCGTATTTATTATGAAAACAAAATATCATTTTAATAATTACCCTGTACGATTTTTCTTTAGATTTTGCGATGCTGGTAAGCTCATTAAGCTCATTTTACGTCTAGTTGTCTACATATGATCTTATTGTAACTTGTATGTAAATATTACTAGTATTTGATAAATGTTTAGTAAGATTAATATTAATCTTACTAATATTATAAACGCGAAGGTTTGTATGTAAGTATGTATGGATGTATGTGAGGTTGTTACTCTTTCACACAAAAACAACTGAACCGATTGCAATGAAACTTGGAATATAGGGAGCTGGGGACCTGGATTAACACATAGGGTACTTTTTATCCCGATATTCCCGCGGGAACGGGACTTACGCGGGTGAAACCGCGGGGCGCAGCTAGTTAATAAATCATTATAAAAAATATAAATAATGAGTTTATTTCAAATACCTTTCTTTTGCGACGCAGAAGGTTGCGGGTTCGATTACCGTCGAGGACGAATATTTCTGCTGACCAAAAATGTTTGTTTCTGGTTCTGGGTGTTTCTATGTATCATAATATTATGTATGTATTTACAAAAAAAAAGTATAATAATAGGTATGTAGTATATCCGTTGGCTAGTACTTATAGTACAAGCCTAGTGCTTAGTTTGGGGCTAGTTTGCGCTGTGTGTAATGTCGTGCAATATTTATTTATTCTTTTAATGGTTTCGTAGTCAGCAAGAAATCCATAATTATAGTTATTAGCTGCGCCCTGCGGTTTCACCCGCGTTAGTCCCTTCCCGCAATAATATTGAGATAAAAATAGCCCATGTGTTATTTCAGCACTCCAGCTACCTATATTCCAAGTTTCATCGCAATCAGTTAAGTAGTTTTTGCGTGAAAGAGTAACAAAGTCACATACAGACATACATACAAGTTAAACGTTTATTAATACTAGCTGCGCCCCGCGGTTTCACCCGCCTAAGTCCCGTTCCCGTGGGAATATCGGAATAAAAAGTAATGTGTTAATCCAGGTCCCCAGCTACCTATATTCCAAGTTTCATCGCAATCGGTTCAGTAGTTTTTGCGTGAAAGAGTAACAACCTCACATACATACATACATACATACTTACATACAAACTTTCGCGTATTTATGCTTAAAAATAAATATTTGTATCTGGTCTGGGTGTCTTTCTGTGTATAATATGTATGTATGTATTTACAAAAAAAATGTATAATAATATTATTTACTACCTATATCCGTTGTCTAGTACCCATAGTACAAGCCTAGTGCTTAATTTGGGGCTAGATTTCGCTATGTGCAATGTGTGCAATGTAGTGCAATGTTTATTTATATGTCAAACTATGAAGTCACATTTGCATACAAGTTGGATGCAATAGTAATAGAATGGTAATTTTGACTAGAGAACCAGACATGAATCAAAAACCATATTTTGATTGAACATCAAGTGGTCACTGAGTTAGCGTGGTCATGTTTCGTTTCTAATCTTTATAATCTTGCAGAGTATTTCGTAAATTTGTTTTTATTGCTCAAGGCATATTTTTTATTTCCCAAGTTCCCCGTAAGTTCGCAAGTTTTGGGAACTTTCGTGGCCGAGCGGTATAGGCACTGGAATATTGATCCAGGGACGCGAGTTCAAATATCGCCGCAAGTGAATTTTTGAAGATGATTTTTTCCTTTAAAAATATTTCTAGTATCTTGTAGAGTTTTTCGTTAATTATAAAAAATGACTAAATTACAATTATTGTTATGTTTAATTAACCTTAGGGTTAAAAATTTATTTTAAGTAGGTACTACTACTGTTTTACCTTATTGCATGCTCGAAATGAGTAAACTGTTGAAACGTTATACTATTGTAAGACACAGTTATGGCAGTAAAAATATTCTTATCTGTAAACTTTTGACTGAACAACTTGAAACTACCGAGGTAAAGTTTTCGAGCAAATGGTATTTGATATTACGGCTTTCGTTTTCGCATTGAGAACTAAATTTTTAGCATAACCTGCTTTTTAGGGTTTCGTAGTCAACAAGGAATATATAATTATTATATTATATCAAATCAAATCAAATCAAATCATTTATTCCAGGCATAAAAACCCATACAATTTCCCCCCCTTTATACAATTTTCTAAATAAAATAAAATAAATAGGTTATTAATATTAAAATTTACATTGACATTCACACCAAGATTACCAATTGAAATTAAATTATTGAATGCAGAGATATATGTAAATAGACTCATTGATTGAATGTCGAAATAAATATATAATGTCAAAATAAATATATATTTACTAATAAAAATAATCAAATTTCAAAAATAAATCTAATATTATTATAATATTATATAATATTATATAATATGATTATAATATTATTATAATAAATTATAATTTCAATTTTAAAACATTTTGAAAATAAAATAATTATATCTATACTTATAATAAATCTGTAGAGAGGTCAATTCTGTACATTGAATATATTTTCAAAATAACTATCGGGGGGTGTTTAGTTATCGATACTGATGCCAAAAATGCAATCAGTAATTTTTTTTTCTGTCTGTCTGTCTGTCTGTCTGTCTGTATATTCGTTATAGAAACAAAAACTACTGGACGGATTTTAACGAAACTTGGTACAATTATACTTCATACTCCTGGGCAGGTTATAGATTACTTTTTATTATGCTAAGATAGATGGGAACGGAGCAGTAAAGAGAAAAGTTACAAAAACGGGAAAATATACTCCATGTTTTAAGCTTCCGTCGCTATGTGCAGCCAGAATGGTTTAAAGTTACACAGAAATCATGTATGACGGATTTGTTCCGCTTAACATGCCATAAAATAATAAATAAATAAGTAAATAAAAAATATCCTGCGACAGCATGTCTATCTTTTATGGTTGACTCACAATCAATCAATTAATCAATCTATATCTTCTATACTTATAATAAAATCGTAACTTAGCGGTGTCTATTTTTAAAAGATATTTTGAAAAAACTATTAAAAAAAACACTACTACTAAAAATAGTTTGTCTGTTTGTCCGTTTGTCTGTGCGTTTGTGCGCGCTAATCTCGGAAACGGCTAAACCGATTTTAATGAAATTAAGTATGCAGATAGCTTAAGATTTCAATTGACATATAGGCTACTTTTTTCCGGATATCAAGTCCGGATATTCGGATAAAAAATAGAAATTGCGTAATTTATTTTGCCTTACTTCACCTACCTACCGCAATGCAAAAATCCACACTTAAACGGACGACCAGGGAAGTACTGATGATGCCAGGCGCGATAGCGCCTGGCTCCATCAGTACTTCAATGGGCGACCGTTTAAGTGTGGATTTTTGCATTGCGATAGGTTGGTGTAAGAACAACGCGGGATCGCAACTTGCGCGGGTGAAACCGCGGGGCGCAGCTAGTTAAATTATAATATTATAGTTTCGTCATGTCCGTCTATCTGTCTGTCTGTCCGCGGCTTAGCTTAGAACTTATAAAACTGTAATTATTATTATGCATGAGTATACATATTGATAGCGTTTTTGTAATTTGTGTACTTATGTATTAATACCGGACAAAAACTAGCCCATATTACTTCGATGATTAAATTTTCTTCATATATAGTTTCATCAAAATCGGTTTATAGTTTCAGAGTTAGAAACAAAATCTAGTTTTCTTTTAATGTTTATGTACCTACCTAAATAATATGTTTATAGGTATTAAGGTGCGTGACATCTACTTTTTCTGACATAGGTAATAAAACAACAAAATTTAGATTGACATCATTTTATTTCTCGTATGTTCATAACTTTATACATTTTCATACGTTTCTCATACACACTGACATATTGTTACATACAACCCTCCAATTTACAAGTTATTGCGAATAAATACATTGCTTCTTTATTACATACTGCCATCCAGACAATCGGGAAATTACATAACAAAAATGTTTTCATAAGACACGACATAACAATGTAAGATGTGTAAGCAAGCTTACGAACATTTTTCGCTATGTAATCGCCTTTTGGCAAGAAAAAAAGATAAAGAAATGCAAGTTTTTGGTTTAAAATTTAAAAATATTAAGTAACTTTCATCGAAATCGATTTCGACTTTTATAATTAAGTAGGTATAAGTATTTATTAATTTGTAAATAGTTTATAGAAAAAAAAACATCAGGAACAATAAATGCTTAGGGAATAGTTACGTACGGCTATAAATATTTATTAATATTGCTTAAGGTCCCTCTACGACTTTCCACACGTTTGTAGCCAGGTTAAAAGATACCAAATTTAAAGAAATGCTTTTCAAAATTTGCACCCGACAGGACTTGAACCTGCATCTTTTTGTTCTAAGTTTAAGGCATGCATCCGTTCTTTAAATTTAGCCATCCATGCGTAAGAAACACTCCAAAAAATATCACATAAAATAAAGATGTTATTTTATTCCCGATATTATATTAATAATTATAAAGTTACTCTGATCTGTTTATAAAAATTAAAAAAAACCGCTGGTATAACGGTGACAACATTGTCCTAAAGTCATGAAGGGAACTCTTTAAATACATAAAATAAATCTTTTAAAAACAGCACCAGAATCAGAAAAAAAACATCTGTGTACTTAAATATAAAATAAAATATCATATAGGCTAATCAAGAACAGAAAACGTCTTTTATAGGTATTCTGTAGTTATAAAAATTTCAACTGTAACCGTTAGAACGTTCTCCGCGTGCTCCATCAATTTGTACCCTGTTCTATAGGAGCCATTTTTTTGGGTAGAACTCCAAAACTTGTAAAAATTGCGTTTTGGGATGCTGTTCTGCTCATAATTTACTTAGGATTGTTAAGATCTGATACCAATTTCAAGGGACCAACTAAAAGCTCATACCATTCTATTCTAATTCTGTTAATTTCAGTATTGACAAGCAAGATTATATGTTTTCTATCCTTGATCAGGCTTTTAATTCATCCAAAGAATTTCTGAGTTTCTCATCATAATTATTATTTGTACCCTACTTTGTATTACCACGTAAATAAGTGGACTGTAACGTTCAGCACGCCCACTCCGCATGTTCCTTGCCGCAGCTTGACAATGCTCAAACTGTTAACGTTACAGTGCACGTGTTTACGTATGAAGACAATGACATGGTACTGTTGTTAAATTCTTGACGTTGAAGCAAACTGATGGAGTTTGATCCATAGATACTTATAATTTTAGTGAATCTAATAATTTTAGTTCTACTTTGGCGCTTGCAATGCGTAAGTAATTAATAATGTGACGATACGTATTGTAATCGCCTAAGTTAAAGGCTGTTTTATACGTGACCAGAAACAAAGGCGTTACTGTAACTCAGGTACAGTAACTCAGTTACTGGGTTCATGTAGTCTACACGATCCTAGTAGATACTAGTTTGAACTTAGTCAAACGAACCCAAGTCAGCACTTGACTAATAGGACTAGTGTCTATGCAAAACCTTTAGCAAGTCAATGCTTTCTTGAATATAGTGTCTATACGAACCCAGTAGTTTCTAAGACAATACAGGACTAGTTTGTTGTACTGCCTTGTTACCATGTATAAGGATACCTTAATATTTTTTGTTTTATACACATCTAAACATCAACATTGCACTATCAATGTCCGAAATTATTGCAAATTCCATGATTGCTTACTTGAAAACTTTAAAAACAAAATCATCTCACGTCTGAATATAAAAAAAACATTGCTCTCAAGTTTCCATTGACAATAATAAAGTAGAAAATAGCTTCTTAACTTACAGTCTAACCATTTACAATAAAACATTTTATTTACATTAAATAATATTATCTATTCCTAAATATTTTTACAGAGGAACAAAAAAACTTTAACTAATAGACTACTGACCCCACATTTAACAAATCCTAAGGGCTTGTTAAACGAAGTCAGTGACTAAATTCAGTGCTTTCATTCAGAACCCAATTACTGAGATGGTTAGTCCAAACTTCAAAGCCATTCAAGTCCAGTCACTGACCCCATTCAAACCAGGCTTAATAATGTCTATTTAATATCTGGCACGGAGCACGTTTCCTCGCTGCGTATATTGAGCAGATTTTCTATCATCATCATAGAATTATTTTTCTGAGTCTTCTGTGTGTCTGTCGAAGTCGCTTCAAAGGATTCGTGTTCCGTTGTTTTCGCATGGTAAAAATTCGACTCGAAAGTCGTTTCGGCTCTCTCGCTTTCTCTGCTTCTAAAGTAGTCTTCGTTATCAGGGAACTCGCTCGAGGAGGTGACGGCGTCTTCGGGCTGGCTCTCCCTTTGATACCGTTGGAAGTCGAAGCGTTGCGGCAAGTACGGCGGGAAGCCGTACGGCGTAGATCAGGCCGCTGCCAGCTGTCGCCACATCGTATGTCACATGGTCGCCATGTACGGCCAAGAGAACGAGCTTCCAGATAACAGCATATCCCTTATGAGTGTCTCAATCGGCGTTTTCCCCACCAACCTCACGAAGAACAGCTGTTCTATCACTTGTGAGCTAACTGTTCTTAACGAAGGTAGTCGCAGCAGTAGCTTTCCGAATCTCGTCGGTTGATTCGGATACTGACTTCTGCAGTATTCCTCAAGCGCGCATTGGGACTTCTCTTGTAAGCTTTCTATGTGTGGCACGTCTGATAGACCGCACGCGTCTGTGGAAGATTGAAAAAAGCACGTTAGAATCGTAAACAAGTGAGTAAATTACGTTTTACAAGGCATTTAAGTGGTCTATTTATTAAATTTAATGTTCTGAACCTCTGTCGTTTATCGTGGAAATAAAAAGTAATGATGTGGAGCATAGAATAACACTTTTTAGTGATTCAACAAATTGACCACGGTTCGATATCTATCTATTGCGTTAGTATGGTAATATGCTGTTTTGATTTGTGTTAGAGTTAAAATCAGACAATATTTAGGATACTAAAAATAAAACAGTCCATTGAATATCTCAGTGCAAAGCTTCCGTGAAAGATATTCTAAGACAGTGTGTGTTGTGTAAATATGCAAATACCTACGCTTGGTAAAGTAAAAAAGTATTACCAAATAAATAATATGACTTACGACCGAATATAAAAACGCTACTTAAAATTTGAGGAGTACTTAGATAATTAAGCAACTTGTAAATTGAAAATTAGTATTGTTTTTTTTCATTTTGGGAGTTACTTAATTGTTTACCTAGAACTCCAATTTTGAGTAGCGTTTTTATTTTCGACCGAAAGTGGACTATAGACCAATACATCAAAATTTGTTTCCAGGACCGAATCACGTAACAATTAACAACACTTATTACCAATACTTGTTAATAACAGCTACCAACCAATTATTGTTAGAACCAACATCATTAAACTAAAAGCCTATGAACCTGTCCCATAATACCCGTTCAATAGTAACAATTACATTGAACACATATTGTGTAATGGTTGTAAGTTGTAATACATCGTAAACCCAAGCTCAGTGTTTGTTAGTTGACAATTAACACGTAAGTGTCAAATCATTAACCTAATAGCACACTTGAACCGGGGGCCTACTTTGTTTTGACGTTGTTCGTTCTTCCGTTCGTGTTCGTGTAGGTATTTCCTACCATGATTCTACTTGCGTTCTATTCCGCAAATGCAGACGAACAAGAATTGTATGACGTGAAATTATCTTAAGTAGGCTACAGACCATTACATTCAACTGCGTACAGTTGTACAGTGATAATGATATTTCGAACTGTACTGTACAGTTCTTAGTTTTGCCTACTCATGTCCGATTTGACTAGACAGTTCGTACTGTTAAAACTGTGCAGTTAAATCGAAAGGTCTGTAGTTTGCTTTAAGTGTCCGAAGAAGATCCTAAAACTAATCCATTAGAATTTAATTTTGAATTTCGGTCTCCTTAATTTTCGTTCGTTTGTATATCCCACCAAAGTAGACTCCCAGAGGTTACTATTTTAACGCCTTTGTTATCTTCGCGTTAAAAAGATATTTCGTAAGTTTATGTTGTAAAGCTTTAAATCTGAATTGCAGTAATAATAAGAAGTTTATTTGCTTAATAAATAGTTGAGATTGTGATATGAAAATTTGTGTCGACAAGAAAATGTTAAAGTTGAGAAGTGATAGTGTGAAATGCTTTCTCTAAGTTGTTAGGTATAAAAATTCTTCGGTTTTGTTTATAAAGTTTAATCATTTGGTGGAAAAGCGTTCAAGTGCTCATATATTATTTATTACCTGGCAGCGGCCATTCGTTTTACCTGTTATGTATTATTCCAGGTATAGATATAGAGATTCAAAGCAATCGTTTGCAATTCAAGCGGAAGGTACAACAAATGTACAGACATACAAAAGTTTTAAACGATTAATAAATTGATTAAATATAAAATTATCATACTAGGTTTATGCATTGGAGCCTTATTTTTGAGTCGCTCGTTGCAATTCTGGCGATTTTAATAAATCGATATCTGCTGATTTTCGATTGATGTCGGACTCCTGCGACGAGTAAACTACTCGCAGGAGTCCGATACCGTACGTTACGGTCGTGTGATTCACATAGAAATATTACAGAAATAAAACGAAAATCGGTAGAAATTAAAGTATTTAAATCACTCGAAATGGCAAATTTGATTCAAAAATAGAGCCCCTGGTCTAGTTGACTTTGTCAAAAACTTAATCATCATTACCGGTCATTTCTTTCCCGCCAAAATATTAAGGAATAAGCAACATTGGACGTAAACACGAATAAACATAATAACCCGTGAACGTTGCCAGGCACCTAACGCGATTAGGACCCTCCCATTAGGCTTACAATACGCTTGTGGCGATAGGAAGAGACGCGAACGTGGCGACGAAATTGGACAGGAAACGTATTTCCTTTAAGTATAGTAAAAAATAAAATAATTTCTTCTATGGTTTGCGCGATTTTGCATAATGAAACACCTCATTTATCCTGTTGAATCGCGTTTTTATTCATGGTTCTAAACGAACCGAGCTTTCGCAAATTTACAGTTAGCTTTTTCAAGTTGGGGTTTTCAAGGTCAAAAATAAAATGCTAAGAATCACGAACATCCACAAATTAACGATGTCATCTACCTATTAAAATTTAAATCGCCGAAGATCGGGAGAAGTGGTGAGCTAAAGGAACTGTGAACATCCCTTATAATAATATGATGATGAGTAAGCAAAAATCGGAAATCAGTAAACACAATCAGATAAATTATTCAACTATATGTATTTAATTAAAGTTTTAAGTGTCGACCTAACACTACGTTAGGTGTAGTCCGCGGGAAGCCTCTGAATGCTAGTTGGATTTGGAGTCACTATAACCAGGGGTCTTTCGACCTAGTTAAATTTTGGAGTTGCTATGCTAACCAGGAGTCTTTCGACCGTGCCACGTCGTCGCGTCACGTCCGCGTCTCTCGTCTCCTCTCCGTAACCCTAACCCGATTAAGACCCCGCTACATTAGACAAGATGCGCTCCGGTACGACATTAATATTTTTTATTGTTATTCACAAGGAAATGATGCTAAACAATGCCCTTGTTATGGCAGAAAAATAATTGCAATTTTTCGGGTAAATTAGGGGGAGGGATGTTATGGTTGAGATTCAGTGAAAAATGCTTCCTAAGTTGTTACTAAACAATTAATGTAGGTAACTACTTACTTTTCCGATACTAAATATTGGGTATTCCCCAGTTTAAATTGATGATTCAGGTAGGTATTCAGAAGTATGGCAAAGACACTTTTTTCTCTTGTTTTTACTGTTTTAAATTTTTAAAACATACATAACCCAAGTAAAAAAGAAAATTATTATAAATATTTATTGTCTTATACGCCCCCTTTTCATATATCTATACATATTATAGGTGGTGATTTAAGGCAACTGGTAGATAAGGAGACCTTCCCTTACTTTGGAAATAATTAACTCAATCTAAGAAATTCATAAAAAATCTGCATTTGTTTAAATTTGAAACAGTTTCCGAGTTAAATGGCATGCAATAAGAAACAAATCATTATTTGACCAATAAGTTGAAGAATGAAGAACTCCGTCACTCATGAAAAAACAGCTTCATACATTTCGTACAACATAAAATTTAAGACAACACAGTGAGGTTTTACATTTTTTGCCATAACTACCAATTTTCATAGTCTCAAATCAAACCAAATATTTATTTATTAACTATGACACTTATTAGACATTTCTCAAATTACATATATCAGACATCGATTCTACGCTAAGCACAAGATTGTATCGCAGTAACCGATGTATCAATATAATGCAATATAGATAGACGCCTAATAAATCCATAAAAATATATACCTTAGTAACTAACATACATATTATAAATATTAAATAAAAATAGTCTAACTTACGTATATTTGTAAAACTCGATCCAACAATAAGATAATTATGTGCCATTAAAAGATATCGTAATAACTCCCAATTGAATGAGCTGTACTCATATTGAAACGGACAGTTTTGTCTGAACGGGTAATTAAAAATTAACCTAGATATTCAAGGCGGTCGTAGTTAATTATCATTGCTGACTTCAGGCGTGTTTTCGGTTATTTAAAATTACTATTATATTAGGGCTACCATAAATTAAATTAAATTAAGTGTTTTTTTATTACTTAAGTATTATTTTCTTGTAGTAAGGTCCAGCGGGGCAATCTCGACTATTCTTAATAACTTCTGCATTTCAATTTTATTTTAAAAAGTGCCATCTATGACTGGATAGCAAAAGTAATTTCATATATTTCTACATTTTTAACAAAATAATTAAATAAGTAGGGTCTCTACTCTAGATATATCATCATCATCATCATCAGCTCAGCCCTTATCCGTCCACTGCTGAACATAGACCTCCCCCATACGACGCCACAAGCAGCCATCGCTAGAGCTACCTCCATCCAACGACTCCTTGCGACCGCCACAACTAAGGTATATATAACTAGTAGTAAAAGTTAAAGTAAAAGTTTTAACTTGTGTTTTTCCGCAATTGGTCCTACTATTGGGCCTTTGTGCGTGATTTTAAGCCGTGGGTTTTCTGACGATGTTTTCCTTCATCGTAAGAGCTATGTTAATAGCGCACATACATTTTTCTTAAAGAAAACCACATTGGTGCGCGGCTGGGATTTGAAATCACGACCTTCGGAATGAAAATCGGGGTATCTACCACTAGAAGTAATTCCTCATGCAAGTTAAATTTCCATATACCTAGTTAGAGAGTATAGAGTGGGTCTATTAGTTTTAATTCATGAAACGTCTTGGCGGCGATGACGCAAGCCTCTGTAATTGTTGCCCACTTGCTCTAATTGTCAACGATGCACGACAGCTGGCTGATGAAAAGGATAATTGATAGTTTAAATTAAACAATATTTAATGTAAGTATTTATTTGTTACAGTTATAATATTGATATGAAATTGTGAATGTTTTCTTCTTTGTTTTGTGTGTTTAGGTCGCGTTACTTAGAACCCAGAAGACCTTATTACTCCTGCTTATTGCGCAAACAATTTGACAATTTATATTCATTTGGAGTAGTTGCGACACCATTCCGTCCTAATGAGTAGTAATGAGAAAGGAGCCTAAATTTTTAAAGTTTCCATCCCTGGACTTAAATATCTAATTAAGGCTTGCACGAGACAACTTATATTGTTCAACTGTAAATTTCTAGTTAACAAACCTAGGTTAAAAAACTTATAAACCACTATCAGACTAAAAGTTAAAGATAGCATAACTCTATCAAGCACGCACTGTCTAAAGAAGACAAAGTAATCAACTCTGACTCTCGAGCTTAAATCTTAAAATCGTGTAAACAATTATTACAAGCTATGTGAGCAAAGTAAAGGATGTTGTGCCAGCTGGACTTGTATAAAGTTAATTTGTATTTCCGTGCAGAATTGAAACGAAACAAAAGACGGGCAATTCTCTTAATGATATACGTAACTATCTAGAAGACATTTTCATTGTCTAACTGCTGTTATGTGTTATATTATATACCATGTTAGTAAGAAACGCCGAGGCATAAAATATACAATAACTACCTGCGCCCCGCAGTTTCACCCGCGTAATTCGTGTATCGATTGAGTAGTTTTTGCGTCACACAACGTCACAGTGCAATTTTGCGTGCGTGCGGTATCAAAGTCACATACTTACATACATACTTGCAAACTTTCGCGTTTTATAATAATTAGTAAGAGTAAAATATTACGACCGAGATGCCAAGTAAACTGTGGTTATACCAATTAAAAAAAAAGGTTTTTAGTGCTAAAATGCGATTTTTTAAACTGTATCAATTTACTCAACTCAACTGTACTCAATTTTGATTTTTAATGACTTTATTGCAATGTAATATTACATTTCAATTAAATGTAGGTAATATTATATTGCAATAAATTAAGTTTTATAAAAGAATTTAGGTATATTATGATGCTCCCCAAAGTTCAATATCGTTGCTAAATCCAAAAAATATATCTTATGATAGTAAAATTGATTAGGTAGGTATATAGAAAAAATATTTTAAATAATCGTAGATAGCTAAATATGGTTAACTAACAGTGGACAGTAAAATTGCATCCAAACAATAATTCCTTTATTACTTAGAATTCTCAACTTTAACCCTCTAGCAATGAAATCGAAAGGTGTACGACGAAGACCAAAGATCAGTCCCAACTGACCAACAAACATTCCAATACTGAACCTTACTACCTGGACATAAAGGCCACCTTTCGGTCATCAAATGGGCAAATAGTGATTAAATCGCTGAGAGACGGTCAGAGTAATAATATTGTTTAATTGATTCGACCCCGATGGCTGGTAAACATTGCTCTGGATGACTTTAATTGAACGGAATGAATGAACGTTAAGAAATGAATGAATGGAAACTGATGTTCTTGGACTGGAAGAACATAACAAATAAAAAGAGTTAAATATTTTTTACGGTTGATTAGCTTTTGACCACTGTATCATCACCTGATAGTAAGTGATGATATCTTCTAAGATTCACCTACACTGACGACCCGCTGACTATTATTTAATGGAATGAATGATAAGAAATTAGTAAATTAAATGAACGAAAATAAGTCAATGGATGCTAAACATCGATGTTCTTAGACTGGAAGAAAAATGAATACGAACAGGTTAATTTTTTTTTAACATGATAGATGAGTGTTTGAATACTATCTCACCAAATTGTAGCACGCACTTCTAGAACTTATATTTATAATATAGGGGGCTAATTCTCAAAGTTACGTAATCCGCAATCGCATTATTCATTCTATGAAATAAAAACCAAACTTTTTGACTACAAACATTCTCTCATTATGTAATGTAATCTAATAAAAATACAGTACAAATAAATAATTTCATATCTGAATGTTCCTGGTGAGATTTGAACCCGCACCCTCTAAAATCAAATACCAACTGTACTCTAAACTTATTAATCAAGGCTATTACATCAAATAAAAATGCACCAGATTGGAGAAGGCAGCTCAAACTGTATTGATGGTGGTGTCAAATGATTTGACCTGAGAATCAATGTGCTCACTTGTTCATTGAACGAGTACAATGAGTTTGATACTGGCAGAGTGGCGCCACTGTGGCGGTAGCCACGTGTTATTATTACAAAGGGGTCTAAGATGGATCATGCTCACAGCAGTAGATCACTCTCTCTGTGAAATGGTGTAGGCCGCTTGGTGGTATGACTTAGGTCGTTATAGCTTCTATACCACCACTGTCAAGCATGTGAGAACATTTTGATTTATCTCTCCAAATAAATAAGTTTATTTCGTTTTAAGAGTTATATGAATTCCAGAATGATGAAAATTGTTTCATCATTATGTATCGACATAAAGGAGCTACAATAGCCATGGAAGCGGTAAAAGTAGTATCGTAAAATAGTTGCATGTATAACTTTTGGCAATAAAAGCTGCGTAATCCGTGAAATGTTACTATAAAAGCTACGAGTTTTAACAAAATGGTAACATAATCGTGACATTAATTCGACAGCTGTCTTTCTCGTTCTTTCTTAATATGTCATAAGTATGAAGCTTCGCTTCCAACGTAAGGTGATTGTATGGAATTAACAATGTCTCTTTGTAGCCGTTGACAAAAAATCAAAGAAGACGCATCAAACTGCAAACACTATACCTACTTGTTATAAACTTAACAATACTAGCGGTAATGTGGTTATAAACGATGCCGTAATAACGCTACAGTGCCTTCATATTTACTAGAATAATATAACAATATCTAAACATATTTCATTAAATTCCATTACATCTTATTAAAGAGCAAAGGGTGACGATAATAATCGAGCGAGTTGAATCAATAACCCGCATTCGTTCATTCAGTCACTCGGTCGCGGTGCTGCCTTTATAAAAATGATAATTGTCGCTTATTAAACGCTAGATGCGGGTTTCGGACTACTTTTTAAATCAAGGGTTTTTGACTTGTGATAAATTGTTCTTTTCATTTTGATTAAATTCATGAATTGATGTCATTTTATCTGACTTTATAATCTCTTTATTAGAATTTAGGCTAAAAAACTATCAACCGAAACTTGGACATGCGGTCACAGATAATAAAGTTGTATAGCACGTAAATATTGTACGAATTGACAAGATCAATCTAATAAAACAGGAAAGGTATATTTATTTTTAAATTATCAAAGTAAAAAGCACAAAGTGCATAGGCAAAATCCAATCCAAAAGTTAGTACAGAAATTCGATCATATTTTAAAAATCGAAGGCGTTACACAAACAGCAGATGTTTGCTCGCCGCGAACACGATCTGAGTAAAGAATGAACGATGACCGAACAATGGAACGTCGGACATAATAGCTCTTTATGACGACCGAATCTTATTATAACTGACGTGACGCGCGCATCGACAGTACACAAAGTTTCAATACGATAATGGTGTTTGAAAAAATGTCTAATTACACTTATCTAAGGTTTTTTTTAACCATATTGATGTATTTATTTATTTATTTGCGACGTCGCGTCTTGATGCTTAGCAGTGGGAGGATAAGAGCTGAAATGATGATGATAATTATCTACGCTAATGTTACAGACCCTCTTTAATTCGTTTATAGTCGCAAATTACGTCCATTATTAAACTCAATTGTTTCTAGAACATGTTTTATCTGTTTAATTATTTTCTTAAACAATCGAATCCGATGTTAAAGATATTCCAATTTTGAAGAAACATCTGAAATTATTTTTGCATTATTAATTTGTCATTGATGACCGTGTATCATAAGGTTATTAAACCCCTTTCGTACCAATCGTCCCTTCATCGAACCAAATCCACGTCTCAACGTAACAAATATTTTAGGTACATACTTAAACCCAATACGTTTGTAAAATCCGGAACACGCTCTACATCACCCACGATTTAATCTTCAGCTTTACAATAATAAAATAATCTCGTAAGGAGATCGGAAATGGCGAAACAAATTTAGCAACCACAATAGGGGCCCGATGTTTGTCACCGTGATTCCAATCTTTGAGAATAACACCCTTTCTTATCGAGATGGAAGATGTTTGCTTTAACAACAATCGGTTCGCAATGAACGTTATAGATTGCGTTTGTAATTTAAACGAGAAGCGATGTTTGGAATCGTTGTTGTGATAAAACCGAGAGAAGGTGCATTTAACTATTCATTTAGTGTTTATAATGTCCTTTACTTTGCTCTTACGGTGTTAGAATACTTACATCATAAAATCCACGGATCCACGTGGAAATCCACGGCTTTCAAGGTGGGCGATTCATTCGTGGATAAAATATTCTACGGATGAATCGACACCCAAGTCGGTTTAGTTAGCTGAAGACGTATTGACCCTTTCTTTTCTGTGTAGGTACATGGCTGGCTAGGAAGGTGGTATATAGGTGTTGGGCAAGCTTGCTCCATCTAAAAATGTCTCGGAAACTATCGCATCTTATTTGGCATAGAATAAAAGTTACTTGAGTTACCACCATACACCTACAGGCCTTCTAGCTAAAGAATTTTGCTACCGTATCAAAGGTCAAACAAAGATAATACGAACAAAACTTCGATAAGGCATTACAATGTTGTACAAATTCAAAAGATGCCTACAAAGAAATGATCAATAGACACAAATTAACGTCCATAAACGCGTGCCCGTCCAGAAAAAAAAACGACAATAAAAACGGCCAGTACCTATCACGTAGACAAAATTCGAAAATCAAATTTCGAAACGTCATTTCGCGCTTACACAGACAGCACAGAGTCAAAAATCATTCGTTCAAAAATGTCGGCCGGCGGACAAAATAAAAGTGGTTCTCGCGAAATGGTATTAAATGGCGCGAAAAGAGAAAAAATGTGACATTCGTATTGTGTAAAGAAAATTTTAAATAAACACCTTTTGAGTGGGCGGGCGCGGGAGTATTTGTAAATAGGTTTTTGTTATGTTAACAATGGGTATTTTTTTCCAAAGGTTGTATGCAGTTGCCACGTGCTTCATGCTGTTTGCTTGTAGACACCAAATGACACCAATAGTTTATTTAAAAGGTGACAATTAGGGTATAGATTTGGGCAAATTAATAGCCGACATAAATCAAGCCTCTTAAATAGGAAGCAAAAACTTTCACAACAACAAAATCGGTAGGTACTACATTTATGTAAGTAAATCGGACTCATAGTTATCTACTTCTAACCGATTTTTACCTAATTGTGGTTTATGGTACCGAAGTAAAAGTTCGTTAGTGTAATCATCGAAATTCAAAAAGCTTTCTCTTGAATTAGCTAAATTATTATTTTGTTATTTCGATCGATCAAGAGCGTTTGATCATTTTTGACTGATTACCTCAGATAGTAAATAGAAAAATAAATAAGTATCTAAATTTAGCTCAGCTATGCCTAAATATCACTAACTAAATTCTGTTTATTTTTATTCGAAAAAAGTTTACGTACGTAATATTTTTTCGAAATTTATCAAACAAAATATACAAATAAAGATCGCCAAGAGCAGATTTCGTAGCCAACAAAAAGACCATAATAAAAATCTTTGCAACTATGTATTTTCCTAATTTTTATAATTTTCCAAAATTAGATTTCACCTAAAAAGGTATTGCACTAACAAATTCGAGTGCGAAACTTTATCCAGTAAAGCTGTGGGCACACTGCACACAATGCTGGGCATTATCGCGCGATCTCGTGACATAAACCACGCCGCGGGTGGCGCTACCGACGCGCGACGCTCCACCGCTACTTTACGACGCAACAAAAATACTTGTCTTGTTAGCAGTAGCTGAGTTGAGGCTACTACACCGGGTAAAGTTACTACGTAAATACTTAGATAATATGCAAAGTGCTAATTTTAAGAAAGGCTAGGGTTTTAATTGGTTTTACGCAATCTAAGTTTATAATTATTATTTTAATATTGTAGGTATAATTTTTATGTTGCAATTTGTAATTAATATTGTAGTTTACATAATTTGTGATTTTGTTTTGTATTTAATCTTTAAATGTGCTTATATTTTATTTGTAGGTAATCATTTTTTGTTTGAGTAATGCAATATTTTTTTGCTATTCATTTGCAAGTAGTAGAGTTATTTGTGGATTTATAGTCAGTAAAACAATTTTTTAGCTATGTTTTATTTGGTACTTACTTAACAAATTTGTTGAAAGTTTATTTAGTAATTAGGTAAGTTTATTTTTACATACATTTATTTCCACCCACAATGGGTGGAAATAAGTGTTAAAAGTTGTGGAAATAAATGTTAAAAATTGTGAAAAAACTATTAATTATTAATTGCGCTATGAATCTAAACTAACCATCAACATCAAAAACTAGTATACGCCCATGAAACATAGCTACATCTTCTACATTAGAGTACAAGATAATGTTTAAGATACGAAAACGTACATAGTTGAAAACAACACATCTCCGGAAAAACCGGTCGCTGTCGTAAACAAACAATGCATTCAACTTCAACTGGGTCACAGAGGCACAGGGGACATCGTTGTAAGTGTCAGAGTGTCACCGAGTGTCGCCGATAGCGGGTCCAAGTTCACTCGCATAATGGCCACCTATCCGACACGTCACATGTCAACCGGAATGCGGTCATACCCGCGGTGTGTACCCTCCTTAACTATTAAACTATGAATTATATTGAACTAGAGATTTCCCTAGGTTTTGCATGGGCTTATACAGTACAATTATAAATTGTCTAAATGTAAAAAAACGTTTAGTGATCTAGAGTAGGTAAGTTGGTGGAGAAATGGACAGAGATTTTGCTTAACAGCTAACTGTCTAACGGCCGAATACAGAAAAGCTGTAACATAAAATTGTATCAAAAAAATTAGCCATCTGTGACTCTGGAACTTATTCCAAAAGTTCAGCGTGAGTGGAATGCGACTCTTCGAACAGTTGCCTTTTGCAAAACTTTTTTAACTGCGTTTGTACACTTATAATGTGAAATCGGTACAGTCAACCAAAATCTTCGATCTAAAATCTTTTATACTAATAAATTATTAGGTTATCTAATTTTTAGTAGGTATACAAAATGATTAATAAAATTGCAGTAGACATGTGTAATAAAAATAATTATGAAGAAATAAAAATATGGAATTTAAAAGTTCCCACTGCGAGATTGTGTTTACGCAGCAGGGGCTTGGTGATTTTGTAAATATTAATCGAACGAGCGATTTTAATAATGAAAATTGTTGTTTGATTTGTTATATTTATTTCTTAAAGAGGTGATTGTTTTGACATTTATACACCAATAATTGAATGAATGAATGAATATATTTATTAATATGAATCTTACCAAACATTTATCAAATTACATTATAAATCGGCTCTACACTAAGCACAAGCTTGTATTGCAGGAACTGAGATACTAATATAATAATTTATAAAACATTTGATATTAATTCAAATTGCAAATAATAGGGGTTAAAGTATGAAATTGCCGTTTTATTGCAATAGGTTCTTTGAATTGACATAGAATCTTCATGGTTTGAGGTTTTCGAATGAAACTTTTTTCAAATGGTTTCTGTGATGTTCTTTTTTTAAAAAATGTGAAACATTTGAATATCGACTTTCAATTGTTTTTGTTATTCAATTCAGACAAAAAAGATGGATACTGCGAAAATTCGAGTGATTTTTGAATACGAGTTCCGACGCGGAACTAAATCGGCAGAAACAGCCCGCAATATCAATGCTGCGTTTGGAGAAGGGTCTACTAATGAACGCACCGTGCGATTTTGGTTTAAACGCTTTCGTGATGGAAATTTCGACTTAACGAACGAGCCACGAGGAAGACCGCCCACACAGGTGAATAACGATGAATTAAGAGAGATAGTGGAAGCCGATCCTAGTCAAACTACCCAGGAATTAGCGGCATGGTTTAACGTTACCTTACCCACTTTATTGACTCACTTGCGTCAAATCAATAAAATAAAAACATACGAAAAATGGGTGCCTCATGATTTGACTGATCTGCAGAAGGAAACGCGTGTTGAAACTTGTGTTGCCTTGTTGAACCGGTACAGAAATGAAGGAATATTGGATCGAATTGTAACATGTGATGAAAAGTGGATTCTTTATGATAACCGGAAAAGAAAAATGCAATGGCTGACCCCAGGTCAAATGCCACAACAGTGTCCTAAAGCAAAACTTACCAATAAAAAGGTAATGGTAACTGTTTGGTGGTCTCAGCATGGTGTTATTCACTATAGTTTTCTTCGATCTGGTCAAGCAATTACGGCAGATGTCTATTGTGCCGAACTCCGAACCATGTTGACAAAACTAGCAGTAAAACAGCCCCGACTCATGAATCGATCTTCACCATTATTGCTCCACGACAACGCGAGACCTCACACAGCACGAGAAACCATTTTGACCCTTCAGGAACTGCACTTAGAAACCATTCGTCATCCTCCGTATTCACCAGACCTTGCTCCAACGGACTACCATTTTTTTCGTGATTTGGACAATTATCTACGTGACAAGAAGTTTTCTTCCCAGGAGGCAGTACAAAATGCTTTCACACAGTTTGTGCAGTCTAGATCGTCGGAGTTCTATCGCAAAGGCATTAATAACCTTCCCATTAGATGGCAGCAATGTATAGATAATAATGGCAACTATTTTGATTAAATAAATTTGTTAAAAATTTAAAAAATAAACAATTAAGATTTTCAGTACAAATCGGCAATTTCATACTTTAACCCCTAATATATACCTTACAGACAAACATACATATATAAATATTTAGATCTAAAATTAGGTTTTAGGGTTTTCTATCTTCGGACGGTCGCGCTTCCCTGAAGCGTCGGTAGACTATGCCAGCTGGCCAGAAGTCGGCGGCAAAGAAGACGTCCCTAAGCGGTGCTGGGAACCGAAGCACGAAGAATTTAAAGTTTGTTTTTCTTTGTGACTCCAGTGCTTCTAGCTTAAAACTACCCGAGAACGAGGCATGCGACTTCTGATTCAATTATTTCTTGCCATTGGTCTGAATATAGTCCTGTTTGTAGATCTTTGGAGGATGCACGTGTGAATGTGGCTTTAGAATTGGCTAAATTCTAAAGCCGCGTTTCCACCGCTGGCATATTCATTAATATGTGTTCATAATAATCGTTTTCATATCGCGAAAGAGTCTCGCAAAGATTTGTGTAACTATGCAAACGGATTGGATAGACTTTTCCTTGTTGATCTCAAATTCAAATGTAGGTACATTCGTGACCAATATAGGTCTGTTGAGAGCTCTAGATATTGGACATTGAAAAATCCTTCAATCGACTATATCATTATTATTATTTCTAGTAGACGCCAGCGCAAACGCCAGTCAGGTGAGCTGTCCTCTCATGTTGGGACCATTTCACCCAGTTCCCCAAGGCCCCAATAGGTTTTGAGTTAACTGGTAACTTATGGTGATGGCGACCCACTAAATCTACCTGTTACTTTGCATAATTTTAACAACTGCCCTATTAAGGACTATAAGAAAAGTAACGAAACCGCGTAATACAAATTTCGGTTGATTGATCAGATTGTAAACTATGACTCCACTTCGATTGCAGTCGGAACCCGGTTTTAAAATAGTCATTATAAAGGCATGTGTATTCCTGGCTTTATGTTCTATAAGCAATACTCAACCAGCCAATTCAGGCTCTTAAGTATACCTATTCGTTGTTTTTTAATTATCTATTAGTAAATAATGTTTCGCACTGACTAACACTATATCTATCTCTTGTCTTGTCGAAGCAAAGAGGCTTTTCGATAAAGGTAATGACGCCGTAAAGATGCTGAGAGCGAGGGAGATAGCTGCGGCCTATTCCATGAGACACCGCGACTGTTCAAAAGAATATAGGTGGTACAAAATTCTCCAAATTGTAACGTTACCAATTAAGGAGTTTAGTGATGAGTCGGTAGTTCTGAGTGCTTTATCTCTAACCTAATGCTGGCACAATGATCTTCGAAGTAATGAGCAGAATTATAAAGTTGTTTGAAAGCAGTCAATTGCTCACTCGGGCATTCACAAAGCAGAAGGCAAACGTTAGCAAATGTGAGTGTTGCTTTTCGAGAATCCATATTTTCTTCTCATCACTTCGAAGATCCAAGTTAGATTCTTTTGCAATTGTTTCATAAAAATAATATTTGTGAAATTCCTAGAGCAATAAAAAAATAGGCAGGTAAGTATAGTCGTTCTTTGTTTTATGTGAAATATTATTTTAATTTCGAAATGTAATTTAATTTTAGTTTTATATTTAATAATGTTTACAAACTGTAATTCATAAATGAATAATTATTTAATCTAAATGGAATTAAGTAATAAAACACTTTATTTACCGGGTTTCATCGCGTTTAATTCATGATTTTTAAACGAACCGAGCTTTCGCCAACTTTACAGTTGGCTTTTTCAAGGTTGACTGAGATGTAATTTGTCTATTTAATAAGAAAAAAAGTAAAAGTAAGGAAAGTAGGAATTAAGTAATTTTAAAAATTTGTTATTTGATTTTTTGCTGACTTGAATTGTGCGTTTATAGAAGAGGCCCATCGCGTTACGGAACGCGGAAGAAACCCTCGACTAACGACGGAGTAAATCACCTGGTTAGGAACTCTTTAGTAGGTACACTGAGATTAAAGTTTAAACCACGGTTAAATCACGTGATATGTGTGCGAAATGTTCACGGAATTTGATTGTAATTAATTTAATGGATAAATTTGTTCATGGGAATTTTAATGTTTTAATGCTGATAGTTTCATTTTTGTCTGTGAAAATTATTGACTCAGCAAACTAATTTCTTTACGACGATTTTTTGTTGATATTTCTAACTAAATAAGGGCTATTTCTATTGAAAATTAAAGTTTTTATTAAAAAATGTATTAAGCGACATGACTACCAGTACCCGTAGTGGCAGCTTTTCTATAGAAATAAAAGCTCACTTAGGTGTTATTCAATTTTCCATCATATTTTGTCGTTTACGCAAAAATGTTAGTAACTTTTGGCAGGTACACCATAAAGCCCGCATCAGGCCTTCAGTTTTGTGGACCAGAGCACAATTACAGTGTCGAAAAACAGAATTGCTTTTTGTAAAATGTAATGAACTACTATTTTACGCTATGTAGAGTCGCTTAGATACAATTAAAACTATAGTTTTTAACCTCTTAATTTTAATAAAGAGGTGTACACTACATTTTGTATTTAAAACTCCATCAGTTAATTACGTGGTGCGGGCTGTCCAAAGTGCACGGGCTCGCGGCCCTACTGGCCGTATTTGAATAACAAAGCCGGCTGACTGGCTGCGGCTGACCGACCGACGGAAAAACTCACAGATTGACACACGAAAAGGGCTCATTATGTATGCTTTTATAAATACGGTTAATGTACCTAGACGTGTATAATTCTCTTATGAAACTGAAATGTAATTTACTGTAAGTACATTTAGCTATATTATCTAATTAAAGGAAAAATACATCTTCGAAAATTCACACACACTTTTCACTTTCTAGTCAAAATGTCTTGAGCAATAAAAACAAATAACGAAGCTTCTAACTTCGCTATGTTTATTACTTAATTACACTTTATTTTAAAGTTTCCTATTATTTTTATGGCTACGATCTGAAGGTTGCATTAATGCAACTTAGAGGGATCATGGGATTATTTTACACACTGCATGCATGCATAGTGTAATTCCTAAAAATGCTCGCAGCGTATTCTTGACGAATGAACACATCAAACCACTAAACATAGACTGAGGGGATCTCGATATGGTACTACAAAGGCCCGATCTTTGCACTTTGACATTTCATGTTTTTAATCACGTACTGTCGTTTAATACCGCTGGGGCGGTAGTATCACTTGACACCGTCGATACCTCTCGACGACACTTCGACCGGATAACCGGCAGAAAGGCGTTAAGCCCACTTCAGCAGATACCTTTATCGGCGTTTTTATTGACAAGTTCAGTATCGTTTTTTTTAATTTTATTATCATTTAAAGTTTAAAGGGTTAAATTTCGATTGTTAAACTGTAATAAACAGAACAAACTGTAGATATTTATGTATTTAATTTGTTCGACGTTTAAGCAGTTCTTTATTTTAATTATATGGTTTGTTATTATTAAATTGACTGATCCAAATCAAACGTAATAAACTACCAAAAACCCCAGAAAAAAAATGTGAAATGTCAAGCACATTTTAAATTGACTTCACAATTAATTTTTTAACATAGCTAAGTTAAATATAACCTAAATACATCTCAGTCTACGAGCAGGCAAGAGATCCGGAAAACCTTGAAACGATGAAAGTTAAAAATATACCTATTTAAAAAAAAACGCGTAAATAATAGCTACGGTATTAAAACCGGTAAATTTAACCCAACGTCGCGAGAACACAGGAAAAATCTACTATCGCCTAGACAATACTACGTTTTGAAATAGCACAGCCGAACTGCTCTACCAAAAGTCGAGTCGCATCAAGTAAAGTTTCACACAAAAGTGCGTTTAGTTTAGTTGGTACAGTCGCCGTCGAATGAGGATAACGTTTCAAAGTACACTCGTGTCGTCAGTTGTGACAGTGGATGCTTAGCATTTATCTGTTCGCCTGTACAGTACACGGAACGGGTGGACATCGCTGTCCGAGTTGAAAACTAATGCTTGTAACTGTACCAGGGCTGTCCAGGTTTGTAGATTGAATTCTACCGGATTGAGATTTTAGTTTAGAACTAAACAAATGTATTATTATTTTTCCTGGGTCTTTTGCGTATTCTTATTTCTCTTACCTTGACGTTTCGATCATGTTACAATGATCTTGGTCGCAAGGGGACTGTCTGTCCTTTCGCGACCAAGATAAAAAATGATTATGAGTTTAAATCGTGTGAGTCTAAAATGTTTATCAGTTAAACAAATATAATACTCAAGGTAATTATCTATTAATATAGCTTTAATAACAGAAGAGAGGAAAAAGTCTTATTTGGACGTAAATTAAATAAAAATGAGTCTGTCACCTAATTACAACAAAATTATAACAAAGTCAAAAAATGAGATAGTCGTTGGAAGAAGCAACATCTACAACTATGATTTAAAAACAATAGTATTTTTTATTCAATAGTTTTGATCTCACATAATGGCGTTAAAGTATGGACAGTGATTTTTATGTTAACACCTACCCTTGATTACAAACATTTAAGTCACAGAGATGGTTTATACATTTTGCCTATATACGACAAGCTACCATGAATTTTACACTATTTAAACTTTCACAATTTCAGTCCATTATTATGAGAACGCGACGCGATCAAAGCGGTCTAAACCCGTAGTCCTGATAATAAAAGCATAAATTGATTTTAAAAGTCATAAACGACATTACATGCACATAATACCAAAAACAAAACGCTTCAGCACCCGTCCATCACGAACCGCCTATCAACCCTAGTCAAGGGGTGAAATAACCCGCCGTTCGTTGTTGGCCGACCGAATGGAGTGAAAAAATTCCGGTTCAAAAAGCCACGACGCGGTCGGACCGTGGCAAAAAGTCGGCCCATTGTTTTGATGTACTGCCGTCCGCGGTTGATCGTGTACAAGAGCCTTTTGTTTTGTGGGGTTTTAATCATCGATCTGACTTGTGTTTTCTGGCTATTTTATTAGGTGTTTTTTTATATTAATTTTGATTTAATTAAGTAAGTGTTATTTTGCAGTTGTATAACTTTGTAGCAAGTAACAAATTAATTATTTTATTATAAAACTTGCGCTCGATTACTGCCAACTAAACTAAAATAGTTTGGCGCCAGTTTGTCAAACATGCGGACAAAGATGACTACGCATAGCTAAGATAAAATAGGTACTCTATTATGTTAATTACTCAGTAGACTTAGTAGTGTAATTAACGTGATTTGCCCATTAATTCACAAAAAACAAAGAAAATATATTAATTGTTATTTTTCTGTTTTAGCAATGTTGTTTTATTTTATTTTTCAAAAAATAATAAAAGTAATTTGGGTTTGCAAAATTTAAACTCTTCCTGCACCAAAATCCAAACCAAGTTTGGCCCACCTTTAAAAAAACATCCCTCATTTGTTCCAATTGTAAAATGATATAACGGAGATAAAAATCGATGTTTTAAGGGACACAATAAGATAGCCTGAGGGTCCCTCATGTAAAAAACAACATGTCTTTTAGTAATGGACGCGTGCTGTAATATGACACCTCTTTCATTATGACCCACTGTTAATATGAGGGAATCTATTGATTACAAATAGGTACAAAATATGGTGGTAGATTTATAATGATTTGATTAATTTCGTCTTGGTTTCCTTTTTGTGTTAATTAGTTAAAAAGATAAATATGTAGATCATATGTCTGTAATCAAATAAAGACTTATAAATGAAATTTAATTTTGAAAAACAAATGTACACTTTTCTGTTCTTTAACCTAACGACAAATAAAAGGTGTGGCTGCATGCTCTATTAACTTATTGCGAATCCCACAAATCAATAAAAATATAATAAAACTATCAAAGGTAATGTCACGGAAACGTTCGAAATTCAAAAAAGGAATCTTTTTTATTGAAATCAATAAAATTCGCACCGTGGCTAACAGTTGTAAATGCGGGTAGGTATTAATGCGGTAACAGAATCGCAGTACCGTGTAAAAAGAGAATGCCGCCCTCGTCGCCCCGTCGGTCGACGGTTGGCGGTCGCCCCGTGGCTTGGGGCGTCAGTGCGAGTCAGCACTTTCACAGAATAAGCTTAAATGTTGAAAACCCAATTTGACGGCTCGATTAGCACTGCTGAGCTTTTGCTGTGATTGATTTTATTAAAAGAAAAATGGTTTTGTCATAATCTGGGTAACTACAAAGAATAGGTATTAAGAAATCATCTACTTATAACAGTAAGTAGTACTTACTAAAGTTTTGATATTACGTTCAGGGTCTTTGAATAGCGTTTGTGGAGCCGAATTCAAAATGTTGATGCTCTCTTTAATAACAATTTTACTCGAAACTATGAAGTAAAACCCAAATTTGTTATAATATTCATACCTAAAATAAATGAACCAACGCAGTAACTATTCAGAAAGCTATACTATACCTAGTGTAGTCAAATCTAAGGATGTTTAAACTAAAATCTAAACAAAACAGTGAAATTAGTGGAGGGTGTAGAAAAATTAAACTTGTACATAGGCCTTATTTTTACGACGTTTTAATTAACCGATGTAACGATAGACCGAAAAATAAATCACCGAAGTTTATTTGTTCGACGACCATACATAATATTACTTAGGATAAAGTATTAATACAGTTTCATAGATAATTTTACTATCTACAATTGAATAATCGATCAATAGTTTTCGATGAAAGAAAAATAGGTTATATGACTTTCGGCATTACGTAGGGAACCCGGTAGGTATAGTGGCAATATGTGAGTAGACCGACATATAACTCGTATCAGTTAATTCAACGTGGGTGACAGGAACTCATTACTGGATTAACTTCGGAAATTCACGATTGGACTTTCCGACAATGCTAATTATCACTTTTAAACGCTGTATTTTAATCAACGGTTCGGTATTTATCTTTTATATCAACTTTTATAAAATGTTAGGTTCGATCAGTAAAAAAAGAAAGTGTTATTCAATTTTAAATTCATGGTTTTGTTTAACATATAGCGTATCTTAGAGCGACTCAATGATTATGTGGTTGTGGGTTTAAACCCCACTAAAAGCCTTAAAATCATTAAAGGTCTTCTTCATCTTTTCATGAATTTGAGGTAGTTTCTTAGAGTCGTCAGGTCGCACTCTAAGGCCTCTGACTTGACCCAACGACTGCTATCACAGATAATGGTGTCCCCAAATTCTATTGAATACCTATTTGTTCTTTATCTTAGCCTGTTTTATATCGATAGAAATGTGTAGACTTTGCAGCTACAGAGCTCGAATCGTGCCGAGTAGAGCATTGTGCTCAATTCGGAGAGTTAATTGTTTTTAATTCGGCCCGGGCGTGTGTTGTGAGGCTTTTAATTACGCCCACGGGCGGTGTAATGGCGTCGTGCGCGAGCGCATCTCACGACGCTCCTTTTGTTCGGTACAGTTGGAAGGTATCGAGTTTGGGGATTAAATGACAGTTTTTGGTGATCCCATTTCATATTATAAATGCGGAAGTTACTAACGCGAAAGTTTAGCTGTTTGTTTGTTTGGATATTTGTGTTTTGATCACGCAAAACTCTGACTGGTTGCGATGAAACTTAGTATGCAAATAGCTGGAGATCTGGATTAACAAATGGGCTTTTTTTCCTGACATTTCCGCAGAATCGGGACTTACGAGGGTGAAATCGTGAAGAGCTGCTAGTTTCCCAATACAACATTATTCATTTAGGCAGAGACCGCATTGACACTTAACATCTACTGAAAAAATAGTCAAAATGGTGAACCGCTAAGCGGTAGAGCACCCGCCAGGCAAGAGAGGGGCACAGTCACTGGTTTATGCTCCGTCACTGGAACAGCTATGATTTTTTTCTCCTTGAAAATAAAAAATGTACCTAGTATTTAAATTGTCACTTTCACACTTGACTGTACTCCCAGTGTCCAGTAGCAAGTCAGGACATTGTAGTACAGTCGCCCTCATTTGGTTAATTCAGCTTCTGTCCCCACAATTAAACAGGTACAAAGAACTCTCCAACCGGAATCACGACTCGTACAAATTAACGATCGACTAACTTTTTAATTAGCACTTTTTTCACTAATAGTACTTGCTCATTACATTTCGAATTTTAAAGTTGGTGGGTTGTTTCTAAATTGTTTTTTTTTGAGTGTCTATAGCGAAATTGCATAGTGTCATCGCGCCCTTGGGTAACTGACTTGACGAAAACTGCTTAGTAGTAATTACAAGTATGAAATCACGGGTTGACCCTGAAGACATCATCGGGTAGTCTACTACCCGTGAACAGGGGGTTTGGTAAGACCTCAAATTGTCGGGCGTTCAAAAATGCTTGCTATAATAAAAGAAAAGTGATTAAAACCGAAACATTAATTTATTTTTAACATTATCAGCACCGCGAAAACCGAAGAATAATCTATTAAAATAAAACTTATAAAATATAGGAAATGATTTAAAAAATAGTTTTACAAAAAGTTCATCACAACCCACACTCTCAAATACGGGGTGCGGACCCCTCTTGACAAATCTGCCCGCAAAACCATAGCTGTGACTGCAGGATGCTGGCTTTTTAATAAAATGAATTAGCTTATTTTATAGGTTTAAATTATGTGCTTCCTTAGGTATTTTAAATTAAAATTTTAATTTATATTCATCGTAACACCTACCTACGTCCAAATACTAAAACGACAAAAAAAATTGTGGGAAATTTAAACAATTAAGCACATCTCAGCTCAAAAATTCGCATTAAATTTTTCTAGAAAAAATAAGTGATGTTTTTCTTTCGAAATGAAATTAAAAAGAGAAAAAAGAAGCCTAATATTTGTAGATATGCAGTTTTATAAATTTTTTTTATAAATAGCGGATAATTATTAAAATTAAATTAGGTCATACTAAGAAATTTATGAAAATACCGTAAAAATAATGCCAAAAAAAAAAAACAATGAGATGTCAAAATTTCACATGTCACAAAAGTAATCGAATCGGTAGCGGTCTGTGCGACCTCGATGCATTTTTATCTCGCTCCCTCGGGGTGTACGTGTAATCGTATCACACGTCATTTGTGTCCCGACACCTCAGACGACACCCCTACACGACACCCGCGACATTTGATCGATGAAATGTTGAAAATTTTGACATTTGTCTCGTTGTTTTGTGTGTAATAAAACTTTTAGGTAGGTAGGTAGGTCTATATGGTTTTTGTACATAGAATAAAATTTAACATAGATATAACATAATAAAGATAGAACTTTGAAAAAAACTTAGACTGAAAAAATACTTTATGAAAATCAGATATCAAAATTGTCCAAAATTTATTTTAATAAATGTTTGTAAGGATATTGATATAAATTTGACTTTTTGTGGGATATTATTCTTACATACAATACATTTTGAGTCGACAAAATTTCGATTACAGTTCAGTTCTTATTTCCTGTTTTAATTTTTTACATTTTAAATAGTAAATGTCATTGAAATGAATTTTTCAGGTTAAAGAAACTTTATTTCTCAAGAACGTATACAGTTCACTTAAAAACGAGAAACAATAGGTACTTAGATATAAAATTAAGCTAAATAACGTCGTCCACGAACATTAAAGTATAACATCATCATAAAATACAGACAATATTAAGTGCAAGTCAATAATGCTACTCGCACTCCAGTATCAATACACCAAATACTGCAACACACGCACCACAAACAAATAGTAGGTAGGTAATTAAACTTTCGTGTTTGTTTTCATTTTCATTAGAATTAGAAATATTATTTAAATTATACAATATCGAGCTCCGTGTAAAACAATTTCAAACGTGGAAATATACACCCCCTTTTCTATTTTTTGTTATATAAACAACATTCATACACAAATTTTAATACTTTGCAAATCAATCACACTTAATGATTGTATGATTCACGGGGTAGTTAAAACACGGTCACAATATATGCGCATTCGGACCGCACATACAGTGAATATTCTCTTTGCATACAACTGCGTTAGCCAGCTGCACGGATACCGCGACCGTGTTCACACAATAAAATTTAAAACTAAATTAAATTAGCCGGTTTGTCCATCGTACCACGCACATACGCATAAAAATGATCTTATTTTTAAACTTACTCTTACTCGGATATATACTACACTAATTGTGTCCCATTGACCCAGACTCAAGGGGGTAGACCTAAAAAGAGTTGATAAACAAGTTGAGAACAATCTATTTATTGAATAATTATAACTTTACCGGTATTTGTGTTAAAATATACGATTTTAGTTTATATTTAAAAGTTGGCATACTTTTTGCTTCTTTCACAGTATTAGGTAAACTATTATACATTTGCACACCTTCATACGTAATATTTCGCTTGCCGTAGTTAGTTCTCGGCTTCGTTAAGACAAGATGTGGAGTTTTAGTGTTGTGCCTATGTTCGATAGACAAGTACCTGGTTATCGAGTTTTTGGTATTAAATTTGATGTCGATATGTATGTTTTTATTTTGTATTTTTCTAATTAAACAACAAGTATTGTATGTATATAATTGATTAAGGCTAAATAAATTCGTTTCTGAGTAAATTTCTTCTGTTGACTTTAAAAAATCATAGTTAAATAGAATTTTAATGAGTCTATTTTGAGTTCCTTGTAGATTTCTAATATTTGTTTTGCTGGCTGTGCCCCATAGTTCTATTAAGTATTCCAGGTGTGGCTTAATATAAGAGTTGTAAACCAGGTACCTAACATTTCGAGGAAGACAATTCGTCATAGGTCGTATCATACACATCAAAGAACGCATTCTAGATCTAACCTTCCGAATATGAGATTTCCACGTCAGTTGCGTGTCTAAGGTCAAACCAAGATATTTTTCAGTAACTGCCTCATTGAGAATTTGACCGTTTATTTGTAGTGGAGAGTAATTTGAAAGTTGTTTATTTTTTGCTCGAAATATTATGTATGAAGTCTTAGATGCATTCATTGTTAATAAGTTTTGTTGAAACCAAACCTCAAGCTTACTTAGGTCATGTTGAGCATTTAAAGCAAGGGATTTCATTTCTTTACCAAAATAAAAGAGACAGGTGTCATCTGCATATAGTGATATACAACCCCTAAGTTTAACCTCGTTAATGTTGTTTATATACACAAGGAATAGAAGTGGGCCTAAAATAGATCCCTGCGGGACACCACATGTAATTGGTCTGGCGCTGCTCTGATATTCACCAATTTTAACAATTTGGGAGCGGTTCGTTAAGTAAGATTCAAAGATTGCCAAAGCATTACCCGTAATTCCAATAGCCTCTAGTTTTTTAAGTAGTAGTTGGTGACTAACCGTGTCAAACGCTTTTTAAGGTCTATAAACAGTCCTAATGCAATCATTTTTTTATCTATGCTTGTTTTTATTTTAGAAATTAGATCAACCGTCGCAGATAATGTGTTTGATTTTGGCCGAAATCCATATTGGCGTTTGTAAATAAAATTGATTGACGAAAGATATTCATTTAATCTGTTATATAAGACTCGCTCAAAAACTTTTGAAACTATAGGCAGTACCGAGATGGGGCGATAGTTATTCGGATGAGATTTACTACCGGCCTTGAATATGGGCGTAACTTTCGCCACCTTTAAGCTATCCGGGAATGAACCATCTACCAGACTTTGGTTAATACAGTCCGTAAGTCGATCCACGAGAAAAAGTTTCATTGCTTTAATGACCTTAGTATCGACCCCATCTATACCTTTGCTGACATTGGGATCCAAATTATCTATTATCTCAGAAACTTCCCGTATTGTGCATTGCTCAAAACGTAATAATCTATCTGATTGTTTTAGGTTTCGCGTCAGTATACATTCCGAAACTATATTTTGCCTAGATATTTTGTTAGCTAAATCCGACCCGATTGACGAAAAAAAGTTGTTGAAATATTCACATACATCGTATCCGTCACTCAAAGCGTTTCCATCTCTACCTTGAAGTTTAGGGGGCTTGACATTTGCTTTAACTTTATTTTTTGAAAGATGCTTTATCAAATCCCACATCTTTTTTGGTTGTTTTGCATATTTTTCAAATTGATCTCTGAAGTATTTGTTTTTATGTCTTCTTATGGTGTATGTTACATTATTTCTTTCCCTAATAAATTCACTTTTCTTTGATATATTATTTTTATCTTTTTTATATTCTTTCCATGCTTCATTTCTACTATATATACTTTCAGTTACTTCTTTATTTATCCAATCGTCGCGAGGTAAGTTTAGTATTTTAGTTTTCATAGACATGCTATTTTTTATATTATCCAATAGCCATTTTTCAAATATTATGTAGTTATTGCTGGGGTTCTCATACTGGGAGGATTTCAATTTTGTTGACAGTCTTTCAAAATCAGTTTTCTTGTATTGAACACGCAGTTTTGGGACTTCAATCTGCTTTCTCATTTCCAAATAGAGTTGTTTGTGGTCAGACATACTCGAGTCCGTTATTGCCAGATGAAAACAGGTATTTTTAAGATTTGAATGAATGTGGTCTATAATAGTTTTAGTTGTGTTTGTTTCCCTTGTGCAGTAGCTCTTGTTGATTTTATTTAATGTCTGATAACCCGATCCATTTATGATTTCTTTGTACAATTTTATGTTATTTTCATTAGCCTTTAGAAGATTAAGATTAAAGTCTCCAAATACCAACGATCGCCTCTTTTGTTGTATTTGTTCTTCGAAGTCCGATAAGAAATCTTTAATCTTCGTATCATCGGGCTTATACACCACTCCAATATTAAGGTTATAAGTCCACACATACACCCACATATAATGAATGCCTCGAACACATCTTTCCTCTATTAAATTGTGTTTTAGGCAATCACGTACAAAGATGGAAACTCCTCCTCCTCGTCCTGTACTTCTGAAATTATAGTAGTGCGTGTAGTTGGGTATGTTTAAACCTTGAGCCTCCTTTTCAGTCTTTATCCAGGTTTCAGTGATGATAATAACATGGATGGTAGTTTTAAAAGAAAGTAGAATACATTTTAGCTCATCTGCCTTTCCGTCCATGACAATACTACGGGCGTTGAGATAGAAAAAACTTAGAGAAGACTGCTTAGTTGGCATGTCCTCATATCTGCTATTAATGCTGTATGTTATTTGATCGGTGTTTATTTCATTGTTATGATTGTTTCTCAAGGCATTCAGTTTTTTGCGTTGGTTGGCACTATTTTAGGGATCCCTTGTATGTATCTGATTGTTAGATCGGATTCTCCTGCATTTTCTCTTTGCTTTAGTTCTTCCTGTAAGTCTTTCATGAACTTTTTTTGACTTGGTGTTTTATCCGAGAAAATACGAAATCCTTCCGGGATTTTTTTCTTTTGCTTTAATACTTCTTTGGGCACTAAAGATGACTCAAAGTTAATCTTAAGCGGTCGATGTTTATTAGGAAGATATTTTCCAACACGGGTAATGTTTTGGGGTTCTGGACACGTCTGCATTACAGATTTAAGTAACGCTGAAACCTCCCTCTTGTCATGTTCCTGGCGTACTCGAGGGTCCTTACTAATAATTTCAGCGATACCAGTTATCATAACATTGTTTTGTCTACGATAGCGATCCTGCATTTCGGAAACGGCTGTCTCGAAGATAATAGACTGTGAAGCGTCACATAGCGGAGCAGATGATGTTTTAACAGAACTCAAACCTTTTTCTAATAACTTTAACTTATCTTGCGTTAATATGTTTTGGTTCTTAATCTGGGTAAGTTCATTTTTTAATCTATTTTGTTCAGTTGTCAAGTTATGTGTGGTTAGCTTTATATTTTTAATTTCGTCTTTAATTTCCTGTAGATTTATATTAATATCTTCCTTGAGCTCCGTTATCTTCGATTCTATTTTTCGATTTTGCGATTGAAAAGAATCTTTAATGAATTGCATAAGTTCTCTCTTCATATCGTTAAACTCTTGCCCTATATCAGTACCAGAGTCGGGCATCTTCCTTTTGCGTCTTTCGTCGTCACTCAGTTTCGATAAATCCGGTGTCGACCCATGATGTTGTGTCCCATCCCTATTATTTTGCTGAGTTTTGTTGAGAAATGAATCCACAACCCTAATACGAGAATAACTTTCAGGTTATTTTCAGGCGATTATTTAATTATATAGTCTGTTTCCTTAGTCTATAGTTCATGTCAAATTTTCGATACAATTATAGTGCAAACTGCGGTCTATTGTTAGCACGTGACTCTACAATTGGAGAAAAGAATATAATAGATTTCTACTTAATCCAAATGACTACCTCCGAGCCTGTGACGTGACCCTCCACAGCGGTCTCGCGACCCGTAATTATTTCCCAAAAATAAATGTAACTTATATCCACAACAAAAACCGCGAAACCGTTCATCAGCAACCCTACACCGCACGCGCCAATGGCGTTTAAATACAAAATTATCGGGCACCATTCACTCCCGATTACACCTCGGACAAAAAAACACTAGAATTATTTTTAAAGCATCATATTAATCGCGTCCGTCTAACGAGTGATTAACTTATAAATTCAGCGTAGGTGACAGATGTCGCTCCGGGCGCCGCTACCGCAAGTTTTTATTATAATTTCGTTCCGATTTAACCCCGCCCACGTTCCACTGTTGTTATTTTGATTGTGTCAAAAATTTATTACGTTCTAAACGACATTTAACGTGTGCGGAAAATATCTCAGAGCAATAGCTTCATTTGTAATCGTATTAACAACTCTAGATGGCGTTTCAAACGTATTTTCTATGAATATTTTTATCATAATGTCGATTTTATTGGTGTGTTTCCACTGTCAAAGTTGAAAGGTAAGGTATTCGAGTAAATTAGAATAGCCACATTAGGTATTATTTAAATGCATTAGTTTACACACAATCTTTTTTATTCAAATAATATTAAGGTGAGACAAGTGTGAATCATCTTAATATAGGGTTTTCCAAAGTATCTACAGGTTTTTATTAATGTTAAAAGCGACTATCCATCTGTCGTTAAGCGGAATTTTGATATGCTACCTATCACGATGGCTATTTATGATTCTAATTTTAATAATGTTCTAAATCTTTAGTATTTCATCGAAAACTTCTTGTAAAACCAGAGTAATAAAGAAACCCATTCTAAAATATTAACCTCTAGAGTCCCATTTACTAAAGAAAATTGCCCGACAACTCACCGAGGGTAACCTAACAAAATGGCGATTTCATGTAGGTATTTTCAGGAACTTACAAAATTAGCATTATTTATCAAAAAATTGATGTTATCTTAGGATAACTTGATTGATTGAATTGATGTCATTTCTTAGGAATTGAATTGATATTTCCTAATGATCAGTTACTTTAAGACAAAAGTGGTTCAATCAAATAAAATTACAGAATTTTCACGTAATGATTGATAGATATAAGCGAATATGCTTGGCGTTTAATGTATTCATCCTAGTGTGAGGGTAGTACTGCATATTCATGCGGCGACAGCTCGTTAGGTCGCCGGTCAGTATCAACAATCTGCTGCGGTTATAATATGTGCCAATTTACAGCGGACACATTTTTACGTGTCCTCTTTTAACTTTATTTTTTGAACTAAAGACCGTACGAAAGGCTCTAAACGCCAGGAATTTTAAGATTTTTTTGTCGTTATTAATTAAGTCGTAAGTAATTAATTGCTGTATAAGTAGATACATAGATTAATACTTTATTTGACAACCAATAACAATTACGTTAAAAAGTAAAAAGTTGTACAAATGGGCGACCTTATCGCTAAAAGCGATTGCTTCCAGGCATACTTTGAATGGACAGGGTCAGGAAAGTAGAGTCTGGAGTAAAAGAATGCCCTGCAACTTGCTACATAGAATTATTAAACAAATATGATATTTGCTAACCTCGTAGCAATTTTTAAAGAAGCATTTTACAATTATCTTTTTTCACAGAGTCTATTTAATAGCGTTATTAACAACAGCCGCATAAAATGACAGGAAATATTAGTTTACTCGTGAGTTTACTCAATGAATCTGTTACAAATCACTGTATTTGAACTGTCATAACAAAATTAAGTGGATAGGTACATAATATTATAAGCTTATAGATTAAAGAAGTGAGAAATAATATTCTTTTTAAAATAATACGGCATAGTACTTTTGTAACGAAGCTTTATGTAGCTTAAGGTACCTAAAGCTGAAATTTACTGGCAAAAGGTAAACTGCCAGTAATTCGCAGTGGGATGTTAAGAAGCAAATATTTGAGACTGTCACAATCCGATGATACTGTTCGTTCTGCAGACTGTTCTTCTATTTTTTAATCGCTCGTATCACTTCAAACGCAAATCAGAAGAAATCAAACTATTCGCTCGAAGTGGCCTGAGCGACTCAAAAATAGCGATGTGTTCGCATTCATCTTACTTTTAATGTAAGTAAGCAAGTTTAGCCATTTCACGAAATAGCCTTTTTTATAATTAGCAATTTTGCGAATTAGTCCTTTTCGCACTCGGGTGCCATTTCGCGAATTAGGCATTATGCGACTAAACGGTGTACCTATATGGTTAGTTTTTTCATCTGTTTTCGCGATGTTCAATTGAAGGTGAAACTCATTCACGAAGTGTTGATTCATAAGAAAGCTATAATTATCTACACATTAAAAATAAACTTAATTACAACATTGCATAATTTTTGCAATATCTAGAAATTCTATTTATCATACGAGGGGGTAAAGTACTAATAACTTGCACCAGTGCTCTCGCGAAGAGACGCAAGGGGAGCGACATCAACTTATTAATTCGTTTTACTCTAATTTAGTTTACAACGGTGGCATGACATCATCGGAATTTGTATCTTTGATTTGATTATAAACGACAGCGATCTCAAAATATAGCTAGATCGATTTTATGTCCAATATTATGAAGCTATAAAGTTAAAATGCTATAACTTTGTCATTTATTGCAATATTTTTTTATTGTGGAAGATAACAGTGTTTATTTAAATTTTCTATATTATAAAATTACGTTTTTAAAAATTAAGGAAACCATAAATTCTTGTTTTAACCCTGAAAGTGTCGAGAGATAAAAAAATCATAATTTAAGTAAATGTCTGACTGTTTGGGATCACATATTTGATTAAATTCTTTTCTGTTGACTAGACACAGACAGTCTTTGAGACTATTAAAGTGTAGTTTATATATTATTCAAAGAACCAGTAAATTTATTTTATACAACTTTGTACTTAGATAGAATTTTGTTTGTAGGATTCGTAGTAATGTTATTTACATATTTTGTTTTTAGTTTGTTGTTATAAAAACTTAAATTTAAGAAAATAAATTAATGAGTGAATAATAAAGTCTAATTTGACAATTCCATTTTCGGTGGAGGTCGTAGTTTATTTCACATAAGTAAATAATTAGTAAAAACTCGAAGAAACATATGCATAAGGCCTTACCATGGTCTCCTTACTACAAGACCTAAATCGTTCACCTAAAAAGCTTTTTTTTATTTATGATTTTTAAAGTAGACGGGTATTTATTATTTAAAATTTATTTTTCTGTTTTGACCGACCAAAGAACAATAAAATAATGAGAAACGATTATGGTAGGTCAACTACCCGCTAGTGCTTCAAGCACGTCACCGGGAAGTACAAACACTTGATTTAAAAGTTGTAAAGTATACTATCGATCGCACTCTCATAGTCCGAAATAATTATAAGCCGTCATCCCTCGACAGTTGGACAAACAGTCCCCTGGAGGGACTCGCGTCTTTTTATCGGCGAGGGACCGCAAATTTCTATTTGCATATCTGTGGGCTCATAAATCTCTGTTTCACTTATTAGCCCCTTTGCTGGGGTCTTGTCGACCCGTTGCGGGTGTAGGGTTAGACTTCCAAATACTTCGGATCGCGTCGCGTCGTAGCTGCTTCATAGATTGAAATGAAAATTAAAGCGAATTATGTCTAGCGAACAACTTATTATAGAGTGTGCATTAGAATCGGAAGATCTAGGTATTTTTTGACAATTATCTCAGACAATACACTTTGCGTTGTAAAAATTAGATCAAATGGATCAATATTTCAAGTGACATAAAGAATTGATATTAATTTAATGGTCTGAAATGTTCTGTACAATTATTGCAATGTATATGACTTCTTTTGAACAACCTACTCTTTTAAAGATGTGGTTTAAACTTTACATATCTATATTATAATATAGTGTAATTAAATAAATAGGTTCATTATATCTACTCACTACAATCTACATCAAAAAATAATAATAAATGTGAAACAGTTTTGTATTCTGCATTTTAAGGCATTATATCAATTTATATGAAATCCAATAACAAGGGTTTGATCTACTTTTGGTGGGTAGTTGAATATACAGTTTACAACGTGGAGCACTATTTATGTGAAGTTAAAGTATATGAGGCGAGCGATTTCAAAATAGGGCTCCTGCGCGTACATTGTATTTAGCCAACGTACTTCACACCGGCAGAGTATGTTAATTAAGTTATTTATTTAAAACAAAATAATAGTTAAGTCAAAAAACTGAATAGATACACACGCTAACATTTTAACAATAAATGCAGAATACAATAACAAAAAAAAGGAATAAAAATAAAATAAAAATGTTAGTAATTACTTACGTTTGAAAGGGTGCAGTGTTACATAGAAGTCCCTCCGTTAGTGGTGAGATGAAGGTGATACAATACTAGGCTACAGGGCTGCTAGATCTACAGGTTACTTTACAATACTCAGAACAGAAAGAAATGTGGTTAGTGCATGGTTAGTGAAGAATCTGTGCGAATTAATTAGTGAACCCAGAGTACGAGTAAGGCTCGGTTTGACGAAACTTGAATAAGCAACGAATAGTAATTCAAAGCATAAAAAATTATAAATCTTTTGTTCTAGAGATTTTTGAGGTGTTATATCGAATAGAAATGAAATCGGTTAAAAAAAAAAGATTTATGCAGAGAATTGATATTCATTTGCTTTGCTTATTCTAGTTTGGCCAAGTCAAGACTAAGAAGGATAGGAGGGGATTTTTTTCTCTATCCAAATGTAGTCTCCATAGTTTCTTGATAAGATGAGGATATTTTAGACTTAAAATCAAAAACTTTATGCTAAAAAAAATATTTATTATTTATTTATTTTATTTTTAATTGTTTGATAAATATATTTGCCCCAGAGTTATGTATTATCTAGGGCCTGTATCAACAAATAAAATGTCTGAAGTATATCTCAGCTCTATTATTTATTTAAAGGTTTATTAAAGTTGAAGTTTTTAAGGTAATTTGTTATTTAAAAAAACATAAATTGTTATTGTCGAGTTAAATTAAAACAGAGCTGGTAAATATTTAAAACATGTTAACTATAGAAAACTGTAATCGAAAGAAACTTTGGACTACATTTGTATGATGAAATGGAACCCCTTCTTTTATTTGAGGAAAATAACATTTTCAATAATTACATCCGCAGCGAGATTCGAACTCGTGCCTCCTGCTTACCAAATGATGATCAGTTTTTCAGTAACCATCACCAATGATTATGCCGTGCGTATAAAAACATGCTCCAAACAATCAAGCAAATAAGTCATAAATATTCTCAATCATGCAAATAAATAATAAATAACATAAAATATCTTTAATTCGTGCATGTGTATTATATAGCACTTGCAATAGAAACCGAAAGAATTTTGTTAGCGCAACATGAATAAAGGATATATTCATCAATTTCACACTCTACCATTTAGTTCTATACCAAACTTTACTTAATAATAGAACATTTTCTCGAGCTCCTCCGTGCTTCGGATGGCACGTTAACCAGTTGGTCCCGGTTGTTATCTCTGATAGCAGTCGTTAGGTCAAGTTAGAGGCCTTATTAGGACCACCTGATAACTCTAAGACTAGGTGAGAAAGAAATACCAAACTAATTATCGTAAGTCTTGTAATTGAACGTAAGTTCCCACTTTTATTTCGGAAATATCTTTGAGTATACATAAGCAAACTATAGAGCGCTGGTATGCGAGTATGAACTGTAAGCACCGGTATAAACAGTCAAAAAATGACAAAAACGATGTCATCAGTCACCTAGGGTTACGGGAATTGACTGTTTCTCTCGTTAGAATTTATTCTAGTAATAATTATGGTGAAATGTTCAGTGCCGCGGTGTAAAAATGATTCGCGGATCACTATTCAACCTCAACATTTGAATATATATGTATAGTATAGAGCATATCTGCTTACACTTTGCGCAGTAGGCAAATACCCATAGGCGCGCTTAATAGCTTGCTTATGTATACTCTAAGGGAAACATACTCAGCTTGGGATACATAATATCTCAATGCCATGAAACCAGTTGTTTAGCAAAATTGTTAACCATAGTGATGTTAATTAATGATTCCTATAAAATATCGTATATATCACTAGTAGACGCCCCCTGCGCCGCCTACGCCGTGTCCCTCTTTATCGTACCAGTACATCTTCTCAAACACTATTGTTGTGTATTGCTTCATTTAAAGGGTTTAATTAAACTTGTCTTGTTCTATTAAATACTTGTTGTTTTTGAAAATTATTGCCTTTGATAAGGTATTGTAGTGATGGGGTACTATAATAATATGTCGATGAAATGTTAATCGATAATTACTTGGTTTCTGGATTTTGGTATTAATTAAAAAACTAAGTAATTTCGTGATGGTGATATGAAATTAGGTTCAGTTTTCATCGCGTTGATTTTATTATTAAGCATTTTCTTAGGCGTTTCGAGATCTTTTCATACATCCTTCTTGGGCTTAGTCTACACGCGAACTGTTGGTTAAGAAAAACTTCAGCATTGAAAAATGCGTAATATATTAAAAAAACCAACGCGATTAAAAATGAAAATTGAGCTTGATTTAATATGATTTGACTTATTAGATACTTATTTGTTTCCTAAATTATTTATTATTTATTTGCACAATAATGGCTTATATAGCTGTGTGGTTACAAACAGTAACCATATAAAAATAGGTTGCGTAGTGTTTATTGATACTACAATAAACTTAATATTTTCACATATGTTTCAGTTACAAATAAAATTCGTGACCAACGAAAAGAAATTCAATCCACATCATTTTTTATACGAACTTCCCCCAGCACTCACATTAATATATCTCAAGCAATTCTTCCCAGGACTTCATGAAACTTACCAAAAATGGACTTTGATCAAAACGACCAGCTTTTCAAAACCCTGCTTTTCCACCAACATTACACTAAAACAAAGGTCTCAGTAAAATGGTCGGTCAAATGCGGCATGCATTTTGACACAACTTTCGGACTCAAGTATGACTATCGTAAAAAGATCTTCGTTTTTCTGTAACAGCGTAAACTTTGACAGGTCAGCAAGAATTGGCTAGGAATTTGTATCTGTTATAAAGTGAATCTTATTGGATTGAGTTAAGGTATGTTTTAGTATAGAGTGTGTCGTAATGTGTATCAATTTCCGAAATGGACCGGCGACAAGTTGGTTCGGACGTGACAAGAATCACTATAGGTGGACTGTTTGTGGTCCGTTTTATTGTTATTGATTGACCTCTTGAATTTTATAGACACTTTTATAGTCAAAGTAGCTTTGGGATTCTGTAAGACGTTGAATATGTAGTTACATTGTCGATATAATAGTGTTGTAACTTAAACTTAGGTAGGAGCTGTTCGCGCCGTTCCGTTCGTCGTACGTCCGTCGCTGTGTCTATGGAGTACAGCGGGTGTGACGTCACATTCATACTACATTCATTCATTATATTCTTATAATCGAATCAACACGCGAAGTTCTCCATGTAACCGTTTGCCCTATGTATTATTCAATATAATAATTACAACCCGAAAACGCCTTTACTTGGAACTTCCACAAACAGGAGCTATATTATGTAACTGTTTTGTTTAAATGATAATTATTGTACGACAATAATTTATCATTTATATCTAGGTTTGGACGATGTGGTTTATTCCTGACATAATAGAAATCGAAATAATTTGTGTTAAATTATGTATTACGATGTCTTTAAAGAAATTAGTTATAATAAATAAATATTGCACGACATTACACACAGCGCTATCTAGCCCCAAACTAAGCACTAGGTTTGTACTATGCGTACTAGACAACGGATATACTTACTACATTTTTTTTTTGTAAATACTTACATTATGATACAAAGAAAACACCCGGAACCAGAAACATACATTTATGGTCAGCAGAAATATTTGTTCCCGGCGGGAATCGAGCCCGCAACCTTTTGGGTCGCAGTCCGGGCGTACCCCGCAGCGCCACAGAGGCAGTCAATAATCAGAGACCATCAGTGTAATTTAGAAATTTGCAATCTAAAATTATATGTTTGTTGAAATCTATAGTAAGTACTGAAAATGTCATAAAGAGGATAAAATATAAATACAAACAAACAAATCAGGATTTGTTTGTCGCGAATAAGTTCCGAAACTGATGGACCGATTAAAAAAATAGTCCCACGGGATCAGAAGTTACGCAAGTTAAACCGCGGGACGCTTCTAGGTTAATAACTCCGTTTCTAGCATCACATACGGAGAATATAAAAAACCAATAAAGATATTATATTCAATGTTTAATTATTCACGTTTATAATGTTTAACTTACACGGTTCAGAAGGCAAATCACCAACAATCTTCCAGATTAATTGACCAATAAAATCTGAATGTGCTTCGAAGGAAAAATAAAAAAAAACACAGGGTGAATGGAATCACTTCATTTCACGCGAGATGAGGGGAGGGCCGAATAAATCTTCCACCGGAAATATTTTTTTGTTCGACAAAAATAGTTTCCTAGGGAGGGTAGAGGAATTTTCATCCAGTTATTAATGTAGCGGCAGTGTTTTTTTAGTTTAATGCCGTTTTGGAAATTTAGCGGTTTTTGTCCGACTTTCAAAAAGGAAGTTGTATTTTAAGTTATTTATTACTATCACTGGCTCTGCGAAGTTACCGCGCAACTTAGGGAAGTTGCGCAGTGGGATTTTGATGCCGATTACGAGGGCGTAATCGGCATCAAAATCCCACTGCGCAAAGGAATAACCTGCGCGGTGAAATCGTCATTGATTGATTTCTTCTTCTTCTTTAAAATGGCTTTTCCTTTCGGACATTTGCCAGTGTCAAGTATTATCAGTATTTGCAAGTTATTTGCATCGAACGAAACAGTCAAGTCGTCATAGTTAAAGTCAAGTCGAGGGAATCATTGTAAAAAGGGGGCCATTTTTACAATGTTTGTTCACGGAGCTTTGGAGAGAACACTAAGCTAAAGTCCATGTTTTGCACCGATTTTCACTTTTATTTTCACTTGTACACCTTCACGAAACTAAATTGATTAATATGCCTCCGAAATTAAACAATTTACACGCATTTGAACTAAGTTTCACAAAAATAAATATTTAGCAACACATCTCCTCAACGCATTCCCGCCAAAACCCATTGATTGAATTGATTTTTAATTTAATTTAACTCTCATTGATTTTCAATGACAATTGAACTCGACGGGCGTCGTCGCCTACAAATGCATGCAAAGGAGGGTGGTATAGGTGCTGGGTAAGCCTACTCCACCTGACAATGTCCTGGGCACTACAGCGCCATAAAATAGCACGGATTAAAAGTGGCTTGCGCTCTGAATAAATCATCTAAAATTAGATGAAAAGGCCAAATAACTGGAGTTTTAGAATCGACGGGCGGCGCTGCGTCGCCTACAAATGCATGCAAAGGAGGGTGGTATAGGTGCTGGGTATTAAGCCTACTCCACCTGACAATGTCTTGGGCACTACAGCGCCACTTAAATAGCATGGATTAAAAGTTGCTTGCGCTCTGAATAAATCATCTAAAATTAGATGAAAAGGCCAAATAACTGGAGTTTTAGAATGATTCATACCAACTCTCCTACTATCTATATTTTACTCGTGACTGGAATAAATTATGAAATGCGAACTATGGAAATTATGTGAATTGATAGCCTTTTTATGTATTACAAAACAAAATACCCACTATAAAACCTCGCATCTAATTATTTTCCATCAAAAATTCTAATATATCAGAAATTTTCCCTTTTTTACGGCAATCACCATAAAGTTTCATATAAGAGAGGCCATAGGGCAGGGTTGGTAGCATCTAAATCTTCCATTTACAACAAAGGATGAGACAAATGGCTCGACCACTAGTTTATTCATCTTAGGGGTTGGTTACGATAAATCAGAGAGCACCATGTCAATAGCAATCCTTGAGTGTTCTTTAAGGAAACGTAAAATGTATTCCATAATTTAGGCGATGTGAAAAATTGGTTGGTTTGCAGGGCTTGAAAGCTTATGTAGCAGTTACTTTAATCTTTTTCTTTATTTTAGTTGTAGGTAAGTCCACAGTCAACAGTTTTTCCAAAGAAGTGAGCAGCTTTCTAGCATAGTTGGCGAGGCTTGGAAATAGACTATGTGCATGGAGCTAAGCTAAATTATCATAGATTTAACTTTTTTATTTTCGTGGTTTTGCATTGTAATAAAACACAAACTTAACCCGGATAGTTAAACCAGATTAATATTGTGTTTTTATAATTATGTTTGTTTAGTTTCAAGTGTATAATTAGATTACTCTCTCATGCTCAAGGTATCTGTTGTTCATGGACTTCAAGTACAACTTTGTACCTATACATACATTGGGCGAATTTCGAAGTCGATAATTGTCGTCGAAAGGGTTGTAGTTGCAAAGTTTCATTGTTACCTGTCAATTTTGTTGATAAATTTTGTACAAAGATGCTAAAATAGACATGGTTTCATGTCTATTTAATTTAATATTTACCATAAATGTTTATATTACTTAAAACTACATTATAATGAGTTGTGAAACTGCGCATAGTGAAATACTGTTAATATTTGCAAATAACACTTGTTATATGAACATCAAATCATTTTAATGTTATTTCAGTAATCAGTAGCAGAATATACTTCCATTATAATCATGATTTGTGATTATATTATTAAGATATTCGATCGTTAATGTCAGACCACACACGTTCTCTTTCTCTACTTAATATTTTATATGAGAAAGCGTCTTGTTTTATATTCTACTAAATAAATAATACACAAAAACATAATATTTAAAAGAATATAAACTTAATTAAACATAACTTTTAGTGCCATTGTAAATTATATTTTTTATTAGTTTTCTCTAATAAAAAAATCAAAACAATGAAATCGTACACCTCAAAGACAATGATTTGAACTATTAAGCTACAGCTATCTTCATCCAAACAACTTGATCTTTGATTATAACGTTTATAGAAACAAAACGCGTTTCAACTTAAACTGGACTTTCAATTATATTTATTACTTACGTTTGAGGTGTTAATTTACTAAACGACATCTCAATTTAATTGTTGAAAACCCGTATCTCTTAAGTTTTGATTAATTTTTATGTTTAAAATGAATTAATTTGAGATTTTATGTAAATTTTTGACGTAAATTATGTATTAAGTACGTAAAAGAGTTGATTAGACGATCAATTAGATGTAATTTGATATTTATATATTGGAATTTCTTTGAGAAATACATTACAAATTGTTTTTATAATCTTACGAACGTGTAACATTATATATGCGACGCATTTCATCATTTATAATGTCAAAATAACAAATTATAACACAAGTTTCAAGTCAAATTTAACGGTATACCAACATCGTATCTGTTTAATAAAATAAGATATTTGGATATTAAACTGTTTCTCGTGGTTTCACCCACATTCAATCTGAAGTTATTTTGTCTATGTTGTGTATACCAGTATACCTAATAATCAAAACAGAGTAAAAACCATTGTGCTGGTTGTACTGTATGACGAAAACAGTGAAGTTAATAAATGGTTCGACTTAAGTAACTAGGAATAATAAGATTTTAATATTTTAAAGGGTTTTTTTAAATTTTTGTTTTAAAGGCTGTCATTTTCGAACTCAGTTAAAATCACATAGGTAAACACATTTTTTTATGTTTGTACCCTTAAATATTTTAATGGTCAGGAAAACAATGGCACGATCGGGAATAAGCCCACTCTTTTACATTAAATTTAAGGTAATTAACCCTAACTTTTCGTCAACCATAGAAATCAAGGAAGGCGCATCTAAAACTACTTGTTAAATATAACACATCACTGCCAGTGGTTGGTAAAATCTTAGTATATGTGGTGTGAAAACATTTATCTAAAAGCCTGCTTCAGTATGCACCCTCACTTTTTACGTACGTGAGTGGAAGTGTTTTTAGTTTGGCGTACGTTAGGTTATTTATTGCAATTCGGGGGTCATTGGCTAAGAGATTGTGTGAAGACAACACGTTTTTCTAATAAATTTAATGAATTTGATATGTTTTGCGATGACAAATGGCTTAGTTATGTAGCAAAATAAAGTGGGTAAGTACCTAATATAATATTTTAAGGGAAATATTTCTAAAAAAGCTTGAGATTAGTATTTGTAAATTAAAACGCATACTGCCAAAATGCTGTTAAAAATGTGAACATCACAGCGTCATCTAGCTCCATAGTAAGATACTAAGCTTGTGTTACGACCTAGACAATGTAATATAATACAAAATATTGATTGATACAGATTGAGACCTATTATTGTTTTTTCTTTTCTGTGTCTGTGAAATTTGATTTAGTTTGTAACTTTATTTTACCTTGTGCTTGTCGAAATAAATGTTTCTTTCTTTCTTATAAAATCATGAATAACGAAAGCTGGCATATGTTTTCAAAGAAAGGGAGAAATGGTTTTTTAAAACTTTAATACAGACAGTTTAATTAATTCAAATACTTACAAGTAATTAAAGAAAAAAGTTTACAAATAAATTGTTTCCCAGATCAAACCGAATGTTGTACCTACAAATCACAGTGCACACCATTGCTAAAGGAAATAATCGTTATTCAAAATATTAATCAACAAGATTGAAATTCTACAAGTCCTAACTTCACTAACAAGTGATAATAAAGTTCAGTTTAAATCGTTCGAAATTAGCCGCATCAATTCCGAATAGCTTCGCATCGTTCCCATACAATATTGTTTGGAAAGTTGTATAAAATTGGCATGGCCGGTGCCTCGTCGGTATAGAGTCGGTGCCGAGTAGAAACATTTGCGGTAATGATGCTAGCTTTAATTGACTCGTTGTGAAATGCTGCACAGAACGTCCCGATATTCAACACGTTTGGGGCAAGTGAGAAGCGAACTGTGTGTGTAGTATACGCTGTTGATAACTCTATTTTTTCCCACGTTTTTGTACTCTTACTTTTCTTGTTTGTTTGTTTTTCAGTCTAGCTAACTCACTTCCCGACTATTGTTGTTTCTGTTATTGAGTCGATTGTTGTTGTGAGCCAAAAAGGCTGATGTCACATGTCTTTTATAGCTAAACGCTGATAAGATAAACTGTGCTTAAGATTTCGCTGTTGCACACAGTTTACCATCCCACCAATTTTTATTAATACGAAAGGTTAGATGTTTGTTTGTCAATAGCGCAAAACTAGAAGACTTGTTAGTAGTCTACCCTCGCTATAAAAATGTGTTTTAAAATAACTATTATTTTTAAGAACCATGTTTGTATGCCCACGTGGTGGGAATAGAGATTCTTTAATTGTGTATACCATCTGTTTGTACCTAGATCCACAATCAATAAATCATTTCATTTCGACAACTATTAAGGACTATTATTTTAAAGCGAATTGAATCCCGATATAAGCCATAATGATAGAACTCTTGGTCCACTTTTTATCTGGGATTCTAGCAGACACTTTCGTTTGGAAGTTTACCAGTTAACTGGAAATTTCGATTGATTTAATTTGATATTGTTTCTTAGCGTTTTAATTTAAATAACGTCGCGTCAGTATAAGTCTCAGTGTATTGTTGTGGGTTGAATGCCATAATTAAACAAGTGATGTTAATTAAAATTAATAGCCTACTGAATAAATTAATATCATTTAGATAATTCGTTTCTCACTGATGACGTAGAGACCACAGTTTACCAAAAAGTTGTTAATCCACCATCAGAACCAAATCGAATCATTATAAGTAACTCATCACTTTAATTAAAATTGACAAATCAGACATTCCGAAATACAATTTAAATTTATTATAATAATAAATAACTAATTCAGCTAACCGCTCGTGGCCTAAAACACTTGTTACAAAGAGCTTCTAGACAAGCGTGCCCGCATGCCGACCGCCACAAATTTATAGGTAAAAGTTCGCGACCGAAGGAACCGGTTCACCTCCACCGAGGTAGACAAAACCGACCTTAGGTGAACCTACGGAGATGCCTTTTTCAAACGTTACTGAGGAGCCTTATCGGATACTTTCTTAATTGTGGTCTTAAGCGGTGATCGTGGGAATGTTGACCTTATTACGTGATGGTAGGTTTCATTTTGTATTGCCGCTCGGTGTCGGCCTTGCCGCTGGTAGAGCGGTAGAGCCCGCTCTCACCAGCTCACGTGTGAATCTGCATTACGCTGCCCGCTAGTGTAGGTGTGTCAGATATATCAAACTTTGTGATTTTAATGTACTTTTCAATCGATACATTTACGTCTTTACGGATTGGGCGTAGATCAATTCTTCAATGATTAGTAATCTGTAAGAGCCACACCTTAATCACTTTGTTTTGATTCTTTGATGTGATTCCAATAATAAAAACAAAGTCAAAAGTCGTCTGATTCGTCAAGAAAGTCAACAATAACATATAATAACAATGATTAGGGTTCCTAGTGATGGAAAGTTAGAAGTTCAAATATTTTTATAATTAGTATCTATTCGTAAAGTTATTCAACCCATACGTAATTATCTAAGTATATTAAATAGAACATATATAATAGAACAGTGTTTCATTATGCAAAATCGCGAAAATCTAAGACAAAACTATATTAAATGGGTTATAATAAGGTAAAAATAAGCCATTTAAACCACAATTAATGAATTCACATAAATAGGCAATAACTTTCAAAGATGAATCAGGGAAATCCTAAACGTGACATAGTTTAAAAGTTTTATCTGCTCCTGAGCACTTTGATTCCACAAATTAATAACAAAATGCAAATCAATAGGTACTTACCTAACTAATTAACTAACATCCAATATGATACAAAATTATTGAATACCGGGATATTTACAAAGTATTAATTTGATTTTCATGAAGCTTGATTTGCTTGAGACAATATCAAACTCCATATATTTTAAATCCTAATTTTGTCTAAGGTTTTCGCAATAATAACACCTTGAAAAAGCTAACTGTAAATTTAGGGAAAGCTCGGTACTTTTGTAATAATGCCGTTATGAAATAAAACCCGGTAAATACTGTGTTCTATTAATTTTTATCCTGTAATTTTTTTTTGTATTAAAAACATTTTCTTAGATTAATAAGAGTCCAAGAAATACCTAATTAAGGACGTTAAATGAAATTCAAATACTTGCATAAATTGTAATACAATAGTGGATTAATCTTGTCCTTAAGGAGAGAGCTAATGTTTCTTGTTTCTTGACAGACGGACTCACAGACGTACAAGGTAATGCGTATACGGACGACACTGATTTAATACCCGCCCAGTGTGAATGGATGTTCATAGATATTTAATGTTTGATGGACATTATACGATTACAAAACGGCCGGGTAACTCTTTATGCATTATTAAAGCTTAATATAGGAAATTGAATGGTTGTTTAAACCTCGCTAAGCTAAACAGTTAGCTTTGACTTACAGTTAAATTTATTGTAAATGGATTTTCATGGAGTTATTGTAAATCAATATTGGCTTTAGTGGGTAGATAGATATGTAAGTGCCGCTATTATAAGTGTTTTAATTAACTTTTAGGAAAGTAAGTAATACAACTTTTAGTTATTCTACTTATGTATAATTATTTTGTCTAAATATTGTCCATTTTTAGGGGTTCGCAGTCAACTAAAAACCCTTGTAGTTTAGTTTAGTTTAGTAACTTAGGTAGGACCTAAGTCAATAACATTAATTACTTAGTTTAAATTTAATTAAAAATAATAAGTATAAAAAAACTTTTTGTTTAAGGTATTGTAATTTTAATTGTATGTGATATGAATGACATGACAATATCTGGAAACGTCTTTGTTTAATTTCTCCAAAAAAAGTTGGTGATTACTTATTCAATATCAGGGTCTTTTTTTTACAAGTACCTACCTACACTTGTTTAAAAAAAACAAATCACTTAAGCAACTTAGTCAAGTAAAGCACAGTTAAAAAGTTACTTAAGTTACTTAATCAGTATGAGTCAACTAATTACTGTGTGAAGGTGCGTGTGCGCACCGTACGTCTAGTTGAATTTAACACCTGTCAACGGATAGACAGACAGACGCTGTGAGTGGGCCAAATTGTTTTGGTATAGATAGATGTAGGTACCTAGTCGTATTGTTGTTTTATTAAAATGTAAGTGCGTGTGAGAATGAGAACAAAACATTGTAGGTTATATTTTGGATAGAAAAAGTTTGATCGATTAAAACTTTATTTGCTGAAGGAAAGAAAATATGCACAAAAAGTTAAAAGCATATTGGTTTTATTTATTTTCAAAGTGTTTCCTTCCCTTGAAAGTATGGTAAGCGCAGGACTCGGAATGTGAAGGTTGCAGGTTCAAGTCCTTTCGGGTGCAAATTTTTAGAAACCAATTCATAAAAAAAAGCATTTTGTTTTTAAAAATTAAAAAAAAATATGTTTTGAGATTTAACGTAAAACACTGCAAAGTTAGCATAGGATTAGACAGTTTCTTCGAACTAGCAAAGCCTTAAAATGATAAAAGAAAAGTAATTAGAAGAATTATTAAAATATGCGTTCCTTATGTTCAACCCTGTGGCATGAGCTCATTTAGCGCAGTCGGTTAGCGCGCCCAGCTAAAGAGCAAGACGCATTGTATTTCGGAACAATTTCAAAAATAAACTTTCAAGTTAGAAGCTAAAACAAAAAGCACCGCGGAATTTAATAGCTATTTGTCTACTAGTACAAGACGTTCGTGACAAATCCTTGTCGATATTTTATCGAGTATCGAGTAGTATCGATACGAGAATCGATACATTAGATCGATATCTCAGCCGGTAACGTATGGACTGAGATAGCTTTTACAAACAAATTAGATTTACTCCGCTAATAAATAGGCAACGATTTCTTATTGTACAGAGAAAATTACTTAACAAATTATACCGAATGTCTTTTCTAAATAAATAATAAAACACATTTGAATTAATCGTGACGATTACCTACTTGAAGGGAATTAAGTAAAATGAATAGGATTTTGTGAACAATAATTAGGTTTGAGATCAAAATGTCTGGTTACTCTAAAGAAATATATCGTATCTTACTAATATGATAAATGCGAAAGTTTGCAATTATGTATGTACTGTATGTAAGCTACATAAACCTTGAAATTGAACCAATGTTTACGGATAGAAACATAGGTAGGTATTTGATGAAATGCTTAAAATAATACTATAAGTAATTCGATTAAAACCGGAAACAATGAAGTGATGTTATAAAACATAAGATCACTTTGTTATTTTTTTTTACATTTAGAGGTACAGAACCCTAAAAAAGAGTTTAATTTCCATCCAACATCTGAAAAACAGAAGAAGAATCTGTACATAAATCTTCTCAGAAACATTACAATAATTCCTATAGATGTATACATACTTATCTAAGTTTATACTGTGCTTAAAACGGGTCCTATTCCTAGTCATTATAATTTAACTTCATTAGGTCCGTGTAATAACAGTAAATGTGCCGTCTACCCGACTATATTTAGCCGGTGACATCGCGAATCAATTAAGGGTCAGCTAATGTGAGGGCTGACCTTTACAAACAATGGGACAATACTGCTGATGGTGCAACTGTTGGTCGTGCCTTTAGTTTTCGTTTTACTTAGGAAGTTGGTTGAAATATTTTTACTTAAAAATATTAATTTTGTTTGAATAGCCTTTCGTTGTTTATGTTGTGATGAGTCTGTTTTTTTTTATAAAATATTTCGTGTTTTTTGTTTAATAGGTAAAATATTATTTTGTGCAGTTTTTGCGATACTGATTCAAAAGGAAACTTATTTTTCGGCTTCAGTCACATTCCACAGTTCCAAAAATGTCATTATAAACTGAAGATTCCTACCGAATTTTCCAACTATAGCATCTTAGACTCGCTATCTAAGCACAGTATAAATAAATGGAAAGTGGGCCTATATTTACATAACCTTGCGACGCTACAAATAATTCTAAAGTCTAACTAACTCAAATATAGACTCAAGGTTACAAATTGCAATCAAACTTATTATATAAAACTCTTAGCATTACTCACTACTCAGTTAACTAGACACCTAGTATGCAAACCATTTCTTCCGAACGATGTCTCAAGTTAACTCCCACTAATTTCACTACAGCATTAAATAACTTAGTAATAATTGCCGGTACGAGTCCACTAACTAAGCGAAACCCATTCGGTCAATGGGTTTTGCTTAGCTAAGTTATACCTACTATATGTAGTTAATGGCAAAGGGCCGATTAAACCCCACTGAACAAACTAACAAGAAAGCGCACAAATCAAGAAGATATTCAATCTCTGACCACAATAACATTAGAATATCGTCACAAGACACAGATTACACAACAGTTTGTGAGTGCTGGTTTAGTACGCACTTGGGACGTGAACTTAGGGGTACTGGATGTGACCTTTATGTGACATTTTACTCTGTGAATTGTTATGTTGGATTATATGATTGTTTGTCTATGTTTTAGCCGTTTATAGTTTGTCAAAATGTAATAATCAGTTAGGTTAGGTTAGAAATCTAGACCTTATTGATGCCTTCTGATGTTACTTTGTTACTGATGTTACTTTTTGTAGCATTAGTTATATCGCTCGTTTGAAAATAAAAGGATTTTTTTTGAGATTTCATTTGATGATTAGCAAAATCAAATCATCAAATCATGTTATAGTATCGATAAATAAGACTAAAAACAGAGCAAAAAAGTCTTAAAACAACTGAAAAGCAACCGAGCAATAATGTTAAACTCTAGAATTAATATTTATGCGTATCAAATCATACGAAAGAAAATGATTTGGCTTTATTTGTCTCTAATATCTAGTAAAGTCAACTAATTCTTGGTTAAAACGATTTGTAAAGGGATACGGAAGGGATAGGTGAAGGGCCTGGCGAACAAATTAAGGGCTCCTAATGGTTATCGGGGATCTAAGCGTTAGCCCGATGTTTAAGCGTACCCTTAGTGTCGCTGGGATGAATTTTAATGTGTCGATAGAAGCAAAGATGTATGAATTTGTACGGTGCTTAAAGATTAGGCTTGAATATGTTTTACCTATTTAGTTTGCATGCTAGATTGTGGTTTATCTTAAAATATCTTATCTAGTATACTTAGATAAAAGTGTACGGATTGCTTTTGTTTTGTTTCTGTATTCAGCCATATTCTCAGCTTAGTTTGTGAAAAACTAGCTGTGCCCCGCGGTTTTACCCGCGTAAGTCTCGTTCCTGCGGGATTATCGGGATAAAAAGTAGACTATGTGTTATTCACGGTATCCAGCTACCTATATTCCAAGTTTCACTGCAATGGGTTTAGCGGTTTTTACGTGAATGAGTAGGAAACACACGTACATACATACAAACTTTCGCGTTTATAATATTAGTATGAAGTAAAATAGTAGGATGTTACGGTTCCAATTTTGATAATTTGGCAGTACAAAGTGCACTAAAATAACGAAACAAAGCATAACTAATAAGTAATAATTACGACTATCTTGTCCTGTTTAAAGTCGGTTTTGATTTTTTATTGCTTTGTTTTAAATAACCTATATACCCTTCCCTGTTACAATTGGTCCACTAAATTTTCTTTTTTGTTGTGTTGAACTAAAGTTTCGTTTATTTATGTGTAATATATAAAAAATGACTACGAAACTATGGCAATACGTGACAAAGGTGATTCGCTTAATTTTTATAGCCGTATGTTTTGTAATAATGCAGACACATTGATGTCTAATTTCAACGAACGAGTTGAGTTGAATCTGAGCTTATGTTTGGTTACTCTATCTTAACTTTTAAGGAAACTTATCGGTACTTTAGTGACTCTGTTTTGTTATACTAATCAATTAGTTCTGTATTGACTAACCAGGTTCTAAGTTAAACTTTTTAAATTCACACAATTTGTTAGCAAATTTACATTTTATCGAGTCTTGATCGTGTACTATTTTTTATTTTCTTACCTCGACATTTCGATCATTGGAACATAAGAAAATATAAGAACTTGAAAGAATTGTATGAAAATAAAAAATAGTACGCGATTAAGACCTGGTAAAATGTAAATATGCTAACAAATCGTGTAAATTTAAAAAGTTTAACTTAGAATCTGGTTATTTAATACAGAACTAATTGATTAGTATTAACAAACCAGAGTCAGTAAAGTACCGATAAGTTTCCTTAAAAGTTAAGGATAGAGTAACCAGTAAAAAGTAAATTTGCAGATTGTAAGTTTTCTTACAACGGTATACAGTAAAATGGATGGCGCAAGTTAAAACCAAAAAGGGATTTTAAAATGTTGATATACCTACCTATACAGTGAAACACTTAGGAATGCAGCTAAAGTTTCGAATTAATGAATTGATTATTAAAACAAAAACAAGTAATAATTTACCAGCTTATTGCCGTCACGAGCTACCTTAAGAATCTTCACATTCATCTCCAAAAGACTTATTACCTACGTGTGCCTTAATTATTCAAATTGTCTTCTTATCATGTTAGAACAGTTTTCAACCACCCTCGCAAACATTATGTTGCCTGTATAATGACCCTTATTGTGAAGGGAATAAGTACGAAAGTATCATTCGAAAGTTGGAAGAAATTTCACAGAAGTTGTCGCTTATCGGGCGCCGTGATGCTGTCACATTTTAATTTATAATTTTCACTGTCTAATTAGTTTGTTTTTCTTATGCTAATGACTTTTTAAACGTGGAAAAAGTGAAGGGACATTTTGGATTCGGGCCGCATTTTTTTTTCAATTTGTTGCCGCTTTAGGTTTTTTAATTTTTGTTTAAAGGCCCACTATACGAGCTAAACTGAAAATCACTGTCAAATTCATCGAAAATTGTTGAATATTTTCTGACGCGATGTTTTAGAATATTTTAATTCGTAGGGTTTGGAAATAACATTGTTACATTTTAGTGTAGTTTCAAAACAAAAAACTATTGTTAAATATTTTTTTGTCTAAAATGTGCTAAGGCTTCAACACCTTTTGACATTTTTATTTAAAATCTACATCAAAACGTAGGGAACAATGTCATATACAAATGCTGCGAACGAAAATATTCTAAAATATTGCGTCAGAAAATAATGAACAATTAGGTATCGATGAATCCGATAGAGATTTTCAGTTTAGCTCGTATAGGGTTAAGTTATTATTATTGTTTCAAAATTGTGTGGGATTAATGTATGCCAGTTAATAGCTCAAGTTCCTGGTACAATATGCATGTAATATGTAAGTTTCAGTATGGAAAAATGCGAAAAAATGTGGTTAGCATACTCGCTCGACAAACATGAAGTTCGGGTTCGACCTCGTTACAAGAAAATAATTGATTATACATCTTGCCTCGATCATTTTTCTAATAGCAATAAAAAAATATTAAAATTAATAAATGTTATCATTTAAAAGAAAATCAATACCCTACCTACAAAAGACATCAACGGGCGATATCCGATTAAAGATTATCTCTCTTGATATTTAAATTAAATGTTAATCGAAAATTACTATTCTAATTATTAACGAAAAGATGGCGCCACCGAGATTTACTCATATTTTATTTCATAAAATAAGCAACTATTTAATACATAGCACCTATGGTTTATTATGTATTTACAAGTGGTGTACTACGAAGAGTTCTAGGTGAGCAAATGAATGATGTGGCTATTTTGTTGTACAAATTGCTTTGTAATTTAGTTATTCAGGTAGTTAACTTTTTACTTAGCATAGTTATTGATTATAATTATGAAACTGGCATAGTCAATTACCCCCTTACTTATAAACAATAATTAACAGCTGCATAACTATGCATCGTATGCCTTTTACTGTGACATGATGTTTCAAAGTTGACAGACAGAGACAAACGTCACATAACTTGGTCATCTGTTAATTATCGTTTATAAGAATTATAACTAGTTGTTAGTGACAAAAGTCACTAAAATAATACATTCAAATTTTGTTGTTGTCTGTGTTTTAAAATAGGCGGATTGAATAAATAGTAGGTATGGACATGGTATGGTAGGTTTGTATAGATTATAGTCTCGGTTGGAAAAACAAATAAAGCTCGGTACTTTGTAATAATGCCGTTATTAAATAAAACGCGAGGAAAACCCGGTAAATATTGTGTTTAATTTAAAAAAAACTTAATTGGAAAAAGGATAATTTTAGTCCATTGATAATAAACAAACGTCTTTGTGTGTGTGTGTGTGTACTGTACATCCTATAACTTAAGCTTGAAACCCACAAATCTTGGTAATCTTGAAATCGGGCGACTCACCAGTTAACGACAATGTGCTAATGTAAGCCGACGGGGGGCGCTGTCAACGCCGCATTATCCGTTTAATTCGTGATTTAGCCGGGACAATGTCAACATTTACAACTTAAATAGTGTGTTTTAGTGATTTGAGATGTAAACTACGACTTAACTGATTGACTGCTGAACACACGTGTGTGCAATTTCAATTCAGCGTTTTGCAATTTTCCGGGTTTGTTTTTGCAATTACAACGTCAGCTGTCAAAAAGTTATTAGTGTTTAGAAACATTGTAAAGGAAAAATACGGACTTTTGCTTGCAACGTCTTTTAATTTTTTTTTCGTGAAACCTACTTTTCATGAGTGGAAATTTCGGTAGCATGTTTACAATTTAGTTCTGCGAAAATAAACGAATGTAGTTAAAATGAGAAAAACAGTGCCAAACACGAAATTAGTGCGTTACCAAGAAATGCTCCCACGGTATGTGGATACAATAGCATTTCCATGGGATGCATTAGGAAGCAATAATAAATCGCCCCCATCTTATTGCTTCTTTACGCTCTAAAATTGTTTCAATCGATTTGATAGTACACTATTAAGCATGTGAATTTCAACGAAATTGCTTTGAATTGCTAGCAGAATCAGAATTAATAAGAGACTGAAAGGAAAAATACAACGCACGATCGCAGAAATAAAAATAGAGATGAAAAGTAGTCTATTTATTATTACAGATTTTCAACTATCTGCATAGCAAGTTTTTACACGACTGCCAAAGGAAGTGTTATGTTTTATGTTTTTTGAAATGAGTAACAATAGACATCCCTCTTTACTTACTTACACTCAAACTAAGTAGGATAGTAAGCAAAAATTCTAATTGTAGAACAACTAAAAACCATCTACTAAACAACAGATAGGTAATCCGCTTTACCATGATGTCTTATAAGTCGTCGCGAAGTCGCCGCGTTGTCGTTTAGCTAAAAAATATAATACAAAGTTAAAAACAACACAAATATTATAAAAAAAACCAACACCAAAAACAGTTTTTTTTTTAAATCATCATTGTTTTTTTTTTTTCAAATTTACTTTTTTGTTAACGACAAAAGAACGACAAAGCAACGAGAAACGATCATGGAAGCGCGGAATACCTACTTACCTATAGGTATAAAATAGTAAAAGCACCTTAACATTTATCTGCAATATAAGATCCAAACAAAGCTCGTTGTTCATTGAACCGGCTTTTCAAATCCCGTACAGACCTGGGACCTCCTATACAAGTTGTATAGAGGTTGTGTAGGCCCTTATCTAAGGCCCGAACTTTGGCTGCAAGACAAAAGCGACCAAGACACAACTGACGAGTATTGAGCTGTCGGAACTAACACTGTCTCCCACTTTTGTGATGGCTGAAGATTTTCTCTTTAAACTTTATTTAGCTGAGATAGGTATACGAGTACAATACGGTACTGAAATGTTAAGTTCTGTCAAAAAATACAAATGACAACACCGACTTGGCATTATTTCTTGGAAGTTATAAAAGAAACTCAAAAATTAGAACAGTACCTACGGATCTAGTATTTGGAATAAAATAGAAACTCAGGATTAAACCACGGATGACATATTTAATTTTGTTAACTTAAACTTATTGTTCTTACTTTTTTAAAAATGAAACATATCTGTTTTTTTAAGTAATATTACTGTTGATTAAGTTTGTTTGTTTGTTCATTATTGTTAATTAAGTTTGTAACATCTTTTAGAAACAGAAAGAACGTAATAGACATTATAAAACACTTTATTTACCGGGTTAAATCGCGTTTAGTTGGTTTTTATCAAAGTTGACTAAAGCCAACTTTAAAGTTGGCGAAAGCTCGGTTCGTTTAAAACTCATTAATAAAACGCGATTAAACCAGGTAAATAAAGTGTTTTTTATGCAAAATCGCAAAAACCATAGAAGGAATTATGTAATAGACTTTTTTACGAAATAAAACAATAATTTTCGTAAAGTAAAATTACATACAATACACGCGTAGGTATCCATGACTACATTTGACTAATAAAACAAACCATAAACTTGTACCATAATTCGGGCTGACACATAATTCAATTAATGGGAGCCGTGTGCGTTCGCCCCTTGGCGAAGTGATTCTACAAACAGTCGGTCGGTCGTCTAAAAAGTTATACTTATATCAGTGCGACCTTATTTGCATATTTGTCGGGCTGGACGGAGAGGGTGGTATGTGTCTCTAATTGTTAATTTGAAGTTTTATTTTGGTTTCCAAGTTAAGAATTAACTTAGAAGTTTGATTTTTTCACAAGTTTAAGAGACTATAGAATAATAAATTGTGTCCTATTGTTTGTATGTTTCTTATGTGTGTGTTTGTTGTTAATAAATGTTTTTCTATTCTATTCTATTCTGTAGACCTGTTTAGATAATATCATGGGTTTTATTTCAACTCGATATCTCGATGCATTTTTTTATATTTTTTAATGAATTCAATAAACACACTATTTTATCAAAACTTTTAGAAGGTCTAATTATTAAATATCTAATAAATTATCTATAACAATTAGAAACTAAATTCTAAGTTTAAGAATAGGAAAATCTTTTCTAACTATGTTATGTAATTTACAGTAATAACATAGCAACATAACATCATAAAATAAATTGATCAGTTATACGCCATTTTCCGGCCGCAACGAAACTTCTCTCATCAGTAAAATAGTCGGAGGGTTAAAGATTAGTCCCGTACCACAATAAACAACATCTGCGACCGCAACCCTTTGGATGTCTCGCCCATCTCATCTAGAACTGTTTTTACACAATCGATATCAGCTGTTAATTCGAATTAAATCGGTTATTAAGCAAGTCAACTCGATTATTCACATCGAGAGTAGTTCCCATTTGCTCGATTGTTGCACTTTTATTACAATGCAAGAGGCACCGAAAAGTTAAATCGATTTCGGCACGTTACATGTCAATAAGCTACTTCGTAATTGTTTTTGTCCTCTGCGTGCATAAAACTGTTTACACATTTTACGTTATTATAAAACATAAAAATATATTTATACAATTTGTACCTTAATATTGTTGAGTCTGCCACAATGGTCAATAAAATATTCAATATAAATACAATTTACGCTTATTGAATTGTATCGAATGAATCGGTGTTTTAAAAAATCGAATACGGTCATCGATATGTAGGAATAATATTTTAATACATTTAAAACAGGTTAAACTTAAAATAAAGTTTGATGCAAACGAACTTAGCATTCTGTTTTAATAATGTTCTTGTTTGCTGCACATTAAATTAGATATAAGGATACAAAATTATAATAACTATTGCATCGAGAGATCTGAAGAATTGAATTTATTTATTATTTACAATCCACTCGAGCTTCGCATGAATGTACGCGTATTTCACATTAAATCTTCTGGAAGAAAATTTATAAATAATTGTTGAAGAAAACCAGTTGTTTGGTACGTGTAAAAAGTTAGTAGGAAAACAGAAATTTTGTTCTATCTGTCTAGAAAAGTTAGAATTTGGAATAAGGCAAGTTATCATAAGTTATTATTTAATAGTTAAGTATTTTATTTATTTCTCCAATCGAATTATTGTTTTATTCGCGATGTAATATTTACAATATCACAGGGAAGCGTCACATGTGTGCCGAATCCGCCGTCTGAGGTCACAACATCTTGTTGCATAACATACGAAAAAAAAAAACACAACCAAAATTGAAATTCCGTCGATTGGAAACGGCTGAACCCTCGTCACAAACACGTGTCAAACAAATCACACCCGCACAAGGGAAAATACTCATTATTGTTACAAGTAAAAGTCACAAATTCACTTGAATTTTTGTCAATATTCAGTTCGCGCCAATAAAAGAAGGTCGTAAGTCAAAATCTGGTGTTGAACAAAATTAATTGTAGTTGCAATAGGGTAGAGTATAGTTTGATCTTGCGCGTCGTACCCTAAACTTGATGAATGGTTATATTAATCAGTGTGATAAGTGCGGGGTTACGGTCTAGGATGGTGTTACGTTTGTCTGTTTATCTGATTGTACAGTCGCAAAAAGGGTAGGATTTACAATAAGCGAGCTTATCTGTTTGGAAGTTGGAACGTGGTTAGATAATACGCTTCCACCCGAGCGGTCACGGGGTAAGTTTTGTAACTCTATTTTTATATTCATGAATTCACGCTTATTTTGTCTTCCGATTGTATGGAGAAAAATGCGACTAACTATTTAAGCAGATAGGTATGTAGCAATTTAAAAAAAAACAACACGTTGTTTTGGTTTTTTACAGCTATTTGTATTATTTTTTTATACAATATTCAAAACCGCATATTCTTAGTAGAATTTTATTTCATTCTCATGTCAACGGAAATGCAAAAAAAAATTTTACATTGGCGGATTTTAAATAAAGAAAAAATTCGACGTTGTTTAAAAGAAAAAAGGTTTTGCTCTATTCCAGCCAGTATCAAATTTACAACAAAAACCAAAAGTCATACCGTTCCCATACATCTTGTCCACTGCAACATTTTTCTTGCCAACCATTACTGATTCACTCCCGCGTCAATAACACAAATTCCTTATAAACACGTCAATGTAAGTATTCCACGCGTAGAAAAATAATCGCTTCAATGAAAATTGCAAGTAATGTTCTAACAATGTTAAGGTGATTGCGTTTAATTCTGTATTTTAATTCGAGTTTGGGCGACAATAAGGTAAATTATAAATTCATTGTAAGAGATTAAACACACGTGCTTGTAAGTTGTATTCAAAAGAATCGATTTTTGGAGGCGGGAATAACTTCCGTTATTGATGAGTAGAGAAAAAAGAACGATTATTGAAAGAAAGAAAAAAAATCGGCACGTGGAGTTAGATTAAAACGATTGTATGCAATAGGAAAAATTTTGGTCAATTGGTCACAAAAATATGACAGTTGGTTTTGAAATGGATTTATAGGCTTCAAAATGCGCACTAATGGTTCAATGTAAACCACTGAAGAAATGTTCCAATGTAGAATTCCACTGAAGAAATGGTCCAATGTAGAATTCCACTGAAGAAATGGTTCAATGTAGAAATAGTTCGACTTAGAAGTGATTCTGTTTAGAAGACCACTATGTACTAGTGGTTAAAATGTAGAAGACCACTGTTAGAAGTGGTCATAAAACCCCGAAACGAAAGAACCATATACCATATACATAGAGGACATACCTTTATCAGTTATGCCTCAAGACAAGAGTAAGGGCCTAATTACTAGAGTTTGGGGTAGTTAAACTACGGAACTTGATTACGTTTTTGATTTTACTACGTAGTAAAGTCAACATAGGCCGAAGCAAGCAGTTTTGCCATTGACCTGTAGCTGAAAAAAGTGGACTGATCCTAAATCTCACACTCAATCGCAATTTGTCACACGTTGTTTTATAAAGAAAACTGAATACAACATGTCTACTCTATATCTGCTCTGGGGAAAGAACATGAACCCTACAAATAAATTTGACATTTGAATTTGAATTGAATATATATGCAGAAGGCTGCGGGTTCGATTCCCGTCGGGTGCAAATATTAATGCTTAAAAATAAATATTTTTATCTGGTCTGGGTGTCTTTCTATGTATAATACTCATGTATGTATTTACAAAAAAAAGTTTAATGTAGTATATCCATTGCCTAGTACCCATAGTACAAGCCTAGTGCTTAGTTTTGGGGCTAGATTGCGCTGTGTGAAATGTCGTGCAATATTTATTTATTTTATTTATTTATTTATATAAATAATTGTATTCTCAGTTGAAAAATATCTAGATAAGTATTTGAAAATGTCTACTCATCCGAATTTCGTTGCGGCAAGATTTGAAGTGACACCCTTAGATTTTATTAAGTAAGGTAAGTACACTACATTTTCTGACGATAATGTTGTAAATTTTGTAAAACTGAAGATCAGCTCAACTATTATGTATCTATGTATGTATATTACGAGTTGATAAAACCAGAGGTATCTAAAATATTGCCTTAGGACGGCTGCCATTCTATGCAACATGCATCAACGCGTGGTCTAATTTACAAGATTTAAGTGGGTAGGTACCTGTATTTAAAATCAATACTACATTGCACACAACACAATCTAGTCCCAAACTAAGCACTAGGCTTGTATGGGTGCTAATTAACGGATATAACTACATATTATACTTTTTTTTGTAAATACAATATAATAAATAAAATAATTTATTGATGTGAAAAATTTGTAGGTATGGTAGGTAGGTTACGCGGGTAAAACTGATTGTTGGCGTGGCTATACAAGCCGTGGCGATGCATCGCCATGCTATTTAAAATTAATTTCAAAGTTTCACATATTTCAGGCGTCCCGTGATGGCATTTTTTTTTTAAATGATATTTATTTCACTGCCTTCCGCCTTAAATTCCATGTTTGCCCCACATTTATTTTCTTTATGTCAGACAACCAATTCTCATTTATTAATAATTTATTATCTGTCCTATTTACACAATATGACACTACACCTTACCCATACCCTCCTTAAAATCTTATCCATTCATTGGTTGCCTGTAAAAGATTGCACATAGGTGATAAGGGCGCCCAATGTGCCACACTAAATTTAAGTTTCATCTCTGTAATATTTGTAATTAAAATTTTTAGAACAATAATGCATTTTTCAATCTGAATAAGACTTTCATATTTTTACTATATTTACTCTCTAAGCTTAAAACTTGGACCGACCCTGATACCTCTGAGACCACGAGGGCCCGGATCGACCGACACTTTTTCAAAAATCGTGACCGGACCCGTCTCGCAGTCACGAAGTCTTTACCGTTAACACTGCACTGTTCACTCTTACCGAACTTCACTACGATAGAGCAGGACAGGTGTATTCTGTGAACTACGGCCTGAAAGCTTAGCGTTTTGTTTTCGTATGTTTTGGTGGCAACAAAAAATGTTAAAGTAGATATTTTGTTTGTTTGAATGTTAAATTATTTATTTGGATGTAGGTTTAATAAAAAAACTATTTAATAAAAACATAACACTTCCTTTGGCAGTCGTGTAAAAATGGTGGTATAGATAGCATAGATGATTTTAGATTTTAGATAGCATAGATAGCATAGACAAACTAAATGATTTCATTGTAAAAGTTTAAAACTTCTATAAGGCGGCCAAAATCTAGCCAGAAATGACTAAAAGCTTCTCATAAAGTTTCTTGTGGTTTATTCTCATCATTCTTATTATGCTCTAAATGGAAAAAAAGTATTTTACTATTATTCTATCAGTTACGGATTTACATGGAGTTTTTCATAGAGAAAATTTAGGGAATTTGCATTATCATACACAAACACAAACAAACATAGCATTAAAACATTTTTAATATTTGTTTTGATTTGACAATATTTAAGATTGCTGTCAAAAAGGATTTCGTCATGTATAGTAAAACTCATTTAATGATTTATTATTATTTATCATAATAGTTAGAGAGATACGGCCATTAGAAAACCTTGCATAGTAATTATAAGTTTGTGTACTTAATCACAACCTATGTAATAAAAGTAATTAAAATTCTTATGCAATAATAAGGTAGTACAACCTAACTATCTTTATCTCATGTAATTAATAATGTACCTGGTACCTAACTTAATGGTAAAGAGTTTAAAATACTATTCCACTATAGAGAACATCAAAGTTACAACGACAATCTAAAAAAATCCTTAAAAAAATATAGTAAATATTCCTGTCTTATTATAAATAACAATGATAATTGTCCATTTAAGTTGTTGAACGCTAGTATTCACAATATTACTCAATCGTGAATTGAAACGGAACCACTGAAAGATGTGAAAAACTAGATATTTGGAGCCAGCTTATCCGTTGTCTAGTATCCAATATTACAAGCCTAATTTCGAAATCTGGGGTTATATCGCAATGTGTGTAATTTATATTTACGTATATCGATATGAAAATTTTAACGCATTATACATCGCAATTCAAGTAAAGTTTCAAAACTATTAACGACAGGAGTTCCAGAGAAAGTTACCGAGCTTGGATAAAACTACATTTATTGGTGTTGCATATTCAACATACCCTAAGGCTTGGAACGACCACTTTACCCTGAACCGGGAGAGACCGACTAAACCGCACTAAAGGCACAACTTTCCAACAAAATCGTGGAGAACGAAGTATCAACTTGCTGTGGACATGTCGCGGTAGTACGGCCCGGACTTGCAACTAGTTTTAGATTCTGTTTAGTATCCTAGTGACAGTGTTGTGGGAACTCTGATGGGATTTGAAAAATTTAATTTAATTCATTGGAATTGAGTTACTCACACGATTTTGAAATTCGATAAGTTGGGAGCCGAAATTATAATAAATAAGTTATGTATGAATGTTAATTCTGAAGTAACGTCAAAATATGTCTTATAAGATTACAATTTATAATATTTTTATTAAACATACACACCTACTTAAACTGTCAAAGATTACGCATAACGAAGAAATTTACATCTCTACTAGAATACTTTAGTACAGTTGCAATCATAAAACCAAATAAACTTGTAAAGTACAAGCCAAGTTTGCTTATAATGATGAATTCACACTATAGTAGCCTTCATTTCCGGATGACAATGGTAGTCTCATACTATTCTAGTGTATTTGGGGATAAATTAATAAACGGTAAATATTAATAAAATAAAATTAAAATCGCTCATTTTCCTGTACGATTAGCTAGCTGATATGTAACTCAAATGCTAAGAAATCTTAATTGAAACAATTAAATTGTTGATTTTTGCGATTACCGGTACATGTGAGTACAATTTGACAGTATCTAGTTTTAATGAGCTCAGTAGTAAGCCAGTTGGTTGTAGTATTGACGGAGTAGCAGAAAATAACTTGAGCTACACAGATGATATGGCGCTGCTGGGTCCAACGGCCGGCTCGATCAGAGAACTATTACAGACTTGTGAAAAGTATGCGGTGAAACATGGTTTACTGTATAATGCCATCAAAAGTGAATATCTGGTCTTTGGGGCCCCTGGGAAAAAGGTAGATTATGAGCCTAAAATAACTTTGAATGGAGCCGCCCTAAGAAGAGTTAGCTATTTTAAGTACTTGGGACATTACCTGACCGAGGAACTTAGGGACCAGATGGATATTGAGCGTGAACGCAGGGCTCTCGTAGCTAGATGCAATATGTTGGCACACAGGTTTGCGCACTGCAGCGAGCAAGCAAAAATTACGCTTTTTAAAGCATATTGCCAAAATTTTTATACTACTGCCCTGTGGACCAACTATACGCAGAAGGTGTGGAATGCCCTGCGTGTGCAATATAATAATGGGTTCAGGATTCTGATGGGACTCCCTCTATGGCCTGTGTGCGGTAGTGCGTCAGCAATGTTTGCGCAAGCAAGAACTGACGATTTTTTCGCAATCATTCGCAAAAAGACGAGCTCACTTCTGCATAGAATTAGATCTAGTAACAACGGAATCCTGAACGCATTATCAAATAAGTTTGATGCGCCAATGCTTAAGCACTTTGTGTCGGTGTTGGTGTATAAAAATCCTGTCAATAGATAAACTTTTTTTTTTTTTTTCATTTGTGTCGCACTAACCCATTTTTATGTTTTATGTACTACTAACAAGTGGACCTTGGTTGTCTAATAAACGAATTAAATTATAAATTATAATTTAATAACAAAGGTAGTTTGTTTGCTATCGAGTTTGTTTCAATCGAGAATGGTTAGGAACAAAGTTACTTGATCAGTTAGCAGGTTTAAAAGTAATGTACTCATAATTAGTGAAATTGCTATAGTACTGGAGTTCTCACCACACCTGTACAATACAATTTACAGGTACCTACTGATGTTCTCCCCCCAAAACCTATCAAAGATAGAATACAAAAGATAACATCCCAATAGCTCCCTAGTCTAGCAAACTTTAGGCATTCACTTTACAACCTGCAGTATTTCAAAGGAATCACTCAAATAACTAGATTGCTACATAAACTTTATAGTGGTTATTACACTTTATTTCGTTTCGAACAAATCTAAAGTTATTTAAATACCCGTGGACTTTAAGGGTTTTGTTCATAACCGAGTTAAAAATGAGTACGAATAAACATTATTGGTAATTAACAGTATTAATGAGAAATAACTTACCTATACTTACCTACGAGTAGTTTAATAAAAACTTTTTCAGTTCTTTGAACTATTTAAACTTTGAACTCAAACAAATTAATCTTATAAAATTAAAATGAAAGCAAGAAACTTCTAAAATAGTTTTATAACAGCTGAATGCTGTTTTGCCAATAAACACACAATGGTACAATGGCGATAAGGCTGCCCATTGTAACACTTTAGTTTTAAGGCGGCGATAGATGATAAGCAACGGTCCTTGTCCTATTGCATATAAATGAGCGAGATGGAATTGCGTGAAAAATCTACAATTTCTCGTAAAATCAATGATTAACGAAGATTAAAATAATATTTTTATAAAATGCGATGAAGGGGTTCTAGGTATTGTATTTTCTAATATTATGATGCCTTTAAGAAAATATAGCGGTTAAGGATTTAGAAGAAAAATTGATTTATTTTGTAAAACAGGGGTAACTTTGCCTGTATAATAGTGATATTTAAAGTTATTTTTTATTGTTTTTGAAATGAAGGGGACACTTCTTGTATCATGTACAATAACATTAAACATTGTTTAAAGATCTATTTGATACCGGTTATGAATAAAACTATTCAATCGGAAGGGATTTCACATGAGTCGCGTCCTTAAGATCTAATCTGTAACTTTGTTATTTATGTTTTTTTGGTACAATCAAGTGTTAATCAATCAATCAATCAATCAACAATATAATGGTTAATTATAACACGATTTGGCTAATATTACCTACATATATGTTTCGTATGCTTTCTGAAATAATTATGTATCTTATCAGTTGTGGTTTCAGATGCAGCTTTCAGACACGTATGTCGTTAGAAGTGCAAGTGACAAGCTTTGAATGAACTTTTAAGATGCCACCATATCTACAACTGTTCTTATTCGCAACATCATATCCACACTATTTTGTCTGTAGGCTGACGTGTAGGGTGTCTAACTTATGGGAAATACAGATACAACTGACAGACTCGATTATCCGAGACTTGCAAACCTAACACGTATTATCCGCTCTCTCACGAAGCTAAAAAAACATAAACACCTACACAATTTTAGAGCTTTAATAATTTAAGCTTTCTATACCCGTTTAAACCAATTAAAGCTCTATAAAACAAGCACAATATTAATTTTTAAAACTTTGATAAAAAACGTTAATATGCATATTACTTTTTAAAAAAATTAAACTCTTAGGCTTTATAATGTATATAACTACGTAGTAAAACTTGGATTTATAGGGCTATATTATGATTGTTTTCACGGTAAGAACGGTACTTAATAAACTTAAAGTAGATGAGGTCAAGAGAATGAAACTAAAAAGGTTATAGTAATAAATTACGCAACTATAATTCAGTAATAATAATATCCACAAGAAATAAATTACTTAACGTATTAAACGCGAGTTTAACCGCGGTACCTAAACTATAAATTGTATATACAATATCACAATCAGTGGAAATATTCGAGAACAATAAGTCACAGCGTCCCCGGACACGGTCCGGACTCGACCCGGACCGAGGACCAACGAGTTATTATCCCCGCACATAAAACATAACGATTATATACGCGAAACCCAGAAGTGACAATCGCATTCGCCACCAACACCAAAACTCTAGCCAAACCCTCAATATCTCGACGTCAACCCCCTTGATCTATCTTCGGAACTTTAGCGTCCCAAAACTTAAAAGGTGAAGACGTACTCGCTTCCCCCATTCGTGGACTACTCGTGTAGTTAGGTGGTAATCGTGTCGGAGTGGACAAGAAACTTCCGTACGACAGCGAGGAGTTGACGCCGAGCGACGCGTCCAATGTTGAATAGTAACCAGAAGAAGCAGCGGAAGGCGGCGGCGCAGCGGGCGCTGGCTGCACCCGCGTCGCCTCGGCATATGCATCTAAATGAGTCCTAACGAGGGATATCAACTCCCCGTAGTTCGTAATAGTGCTATACCCACCGGCCACCCTATAAAGCAATAACCGCGCTTCCCCAAAAAGACTATCCAAAATTTTACCTGTCGTGAAGAGGACGATCGCCTTCAGGCAGGAATACTCCGCGGAGTCAACGTGGAGAGCTTTCAACTTCTCCACTTGTTCTTGGAAGATCCTGATGTGGTCCATGAAGGCGACGACGCGGTCCGCCGCCATCGGCGAGGCGTGGAGCCCCGCCGCAGCCAGCAACGGAGCCACGTGAAGAGGCATCGAGCACTGCGACGCGTTGAGGACGAACAACTCCGACCAGACGAGCCGGAGCAGTGCGACCTGATCGGTCACCTGCAGGTCGGGGAAGAAGGGGATGTTCCGCGCCCACTCGACCGCGGAGAACAGCAGCCGAGCGGCGAGCTCGCAGATATTGTCGATGCCCATCACATTGGTGGGCTGGACGCACTGGCCGTATCTCGAGGTGGGGTAAGGTTCAGCTCGCAGCAACAGCGAGATGTAAGAGGAGAGGTAGGGATGGCTGTTGAGGCCGCTTGTAGGGTCGCCGTTGGCCAGAGCGAACTGCCCTGGCAACGCAAGACCTGCCGGTTGCGTCGGAGGCACTCGCCCTCTTTGAACAGCTAGAACAATAGAAAACACATTAATTAGTAACTTGATGCCATTTCTAATAAAATTTCTAAACAACCCATCAATATGCAGATAAAGTTCAGCATAAATTGGCTCGAAACGTCCATTACAAGCTCGTACAGAAGACAATAAACCTATAGAAATTGTTTAAGACGATAGGGGGTCTAAATTATGATTTGAGTAATATAAAAGCTATAAAATCACACTCGGCCCCTAGTTCGCAATTAGCATACGCAACACAATTACGATGGTCATAACTAGTTAGTGAGAATTCCTTACTAGTAGGGCTCTGAGTAAACTGCCTTCATTATAGCCACTTGCTTCCTAAATACGCTTTGGAATTCTGTGGTTACGGAAATTCCTTCAATGAGGGTTTTTATATACTTATATGTTTCTTAGATCAATACGTAGCAACATCAGATGATGTTTGATCTAAACATCATTGTTGAACTGCAATGAATTGATGGTAGTGAAACTAGATGTTCATGAAATCTGTTTTCAAGCAAAATTTACAATGGATTCTAAATTAAAATAATTATCACCAGATTTTTGTGGGTTGTAATTCCTCTAGAACATCTTTGTTTTGAGAAGCTATTAAAGCTTTTGATGATATCACATCAAGACAGGCATTAAAAATTCTAACAATTTTATAGTCCACTCAAGATAGTGGTATATATATACTCAAGTAAGCTTATTGACATATTGTAGAGATTACAATCACTGTATATATTATTGGTTTCTTTTGACTATTATTGAATTTTGGAGGTGGATAGAGTTTCATATGAGGAGTTATTCAATTTTATTGTTGCTAATGCTTGTTTGTTGATAGCATAATAGCCGATATCAATAGTGCTGTGCAACACACAGAAACGTGGGAAAAATTAACCACTGTTTCTATTTCCATAGCCACGTCATTTTTGTTGAATATGCTTCTCTAAGATTGTTTTTGGATGTTAATGAAACTGATTTCTAATTTAAAGCATTATTCACCTCTAAACAGTCATCATCATTGTTCGCCTAAAATACTGCCTTAGCCACTTTACTTTCTGTGTATTTGTCTTGCTTTTGATGTTTAATAACTGTGTTTGTTGGGCTAATAAAACATTAGGTATGTAGTGTAAATATACGACTTGATGTAAATACAACTAAGCTTCAAATAATATAATATTTAGTTATCTAATGAATTAGGTCAGCGACTAATATTTTAGTATTGAACGCTTCATGTAATCATGTTTAAACAAAACAAAGTTTTTATTCGTAATTTATTTATTAAAAATCTTTTATATTTTTCCCATGGCTGAGTTATAAAATAAAATGCAGTTTTCCATTCAAAACAAATATCTAGGACTATTGCGACTGCGAATTATTACCTAAAGGAAAATTCGACAATTTAATCAATCGCAAGATAAAATAAGTAAGCAAAAGAATTGGGACCGAAAATACCTGTTGTTTCACACACAACGAGCCGTCCAAGATCGTGACGCCACAAATCATCGGTACAACGCGAGACGAATCGACGTGAAACCGCGGAATCGAGTCTAATCGAGTAATCGCTCGCTCGGAATTCGGATGTACCGCACCGCTCCCAACCAGACACGGAACAAGAATTCGTAGCGCCCCAACTATCTCAGATATTCCCAAACGCTTCACGTTTTTTAGCGGCAAGAACGAATGCTTGAGCACGCGCGCTTTATATTTTTTATCCGCTTTGTCAGGTTGAAGACAAGAAAATAAACGCGTAAACAGGTTGTATTTTTTTAAACACAAACTGGAATTCCTATTCCATTTGTATCTTTAAATATCTTAAAGCATATCTCCGCAAATTATTTATTAGTCCACAAACAGATTGGCAATCGAATTGTAAAGTTCAAATCATAATCAAACAAACAGAACATCACTGTATCAATCACACGAATAACTCACAAATTGCGGGGTTTCATCAACGATTCAATTAAATTGTTACATAGCTAGAATAATTCGGCTTGAATTAGAGTAATTGGCTGCGTGATTAGCCGGTTTCAAGTAAATGTAGGGCGAATGTTCTCCCACGGCGCGGGCGCTGCGGAGTCTGTGCGATGCCGCGCGCCGCGTCGACACCTAGCCTAATAGCTCGTCATTACGATATCTAGAGATGAATCTACAACGTACCGACATCGACATCTCGTTTCTACATCACTATCTCGATTATCGATGACCGCTCGAAGCGATTCCGAACAATACGATTGTTTGATCGAGAACTAATTACAATTTAGAATTGTTTCTTTCCCTAACACTTTCATAACTCGTTGTTTATAGCGTTTATCTTCGATATTTGTGAGTTTTATGAATGGAAATTAATGTAAAGTAGCGTTGAAATGAGTGGGCTTCCCGTGTAGTTAATATTACTAGATCCATTAGCGATCATTTGCATATGACTACGTCTCATTTCGGATTTCTCTCGTAATTCTACAGTCAGTTTTATATGATATCATTATATTTGACGACACCACGACGATGGCGGCGGCTGCATACCACACGGGATTAAGTGAAAATTAACAACATTTATATTAGTTATAAATTAAATCGCTACTTGATAACGGGTCGTGTTAACATTTGGTAAATAAATAATATATTTTTTCTTTTGAAAATCAACAATTAATTCAATAAGTTTACGAGCGTTTGTAAATTATTTAAATGACTTATAAAAAGGTTACGTTTCTACAGTCACATTCTGTAACCGTTCATTATTAATTCTGTAGGTAAACTGAATAAAATATTATGATTTATAAGGTCAAACAGAAGATTTTTGACCAAAATTCTACTAATCTGGGTAAAGTTATTGTACCTAAATTTGTTGGGTGCGATACATTTGACTTCGAAATAGTGATATATCTGTTGGCAAACTGAACAGGGTTGTAACATTAGCGCTTTAACAAAATAATTATATGCACTACTGGCAGCGCCCCGCGGTTTCACCCGCATTATACCCCATCCCGAGGGAATGCCCTTCCTATTGAACCGCATCAAAATCCGTTGCGTAGTTTTAATCATCTAAGCATACATACATAAGCGACTTTGTTTTATATACTGTGTAATGATAATGTTCATTATACAGATTTACTTAGCCGTTTTTCTACCTGTAAGTATAAATGGTAGCACTTTAAATGTTCTTGACACAGTTTCTAGAGGGGACGACATTTTTTATTTTATACTTCAAGACATTTTCCGCAATACGTAAGCAGGCGTAACTATACAATCATCATGTGCAAATACCCACGAGTGACTCATTAAAATTACGAGAAAATGACTTAAAGAAACGTGTTTTTTGACGTAACGTGGACGTGGTGGACGTTAAGCTCTAGAGAAAGGTAGGATTTTGTAAAATGAACTCGTTCTTACAATATCAGTTGAATTATTAGATATTTATATAAAACAGCGATCGTCGGAAATGAGTTGGGCAAAGGACTTTTCTATTTCCTTGCAAATATTTCGATATTAAGCTAATTCAGGGTACTTTGCTTCGAACACATTGAGATTATCAAATATACGATAACGTGGGCATTGCCACCTGAAGGAGTGTACTGAGTGGCATTGATAACAATGGCATTTGTTATGGGTAACTTGCCCTTACAAATGCCATGTCTATCAGTGGCCTTAGGGCGACCAGAAAACTCTAACACTAGGTGAGCGACACCCCAAAAGTATAAGGACGAAGAAGTGGCGGTATTTCCCTGAATTCTTTTGGTACATACTAATACATCCTACTAATATTATAAAGCTGAAAATTTGTATGGGTATATGTTGTGTGTTTGTTACTCAACCACGGAAAAACTACTGAACCGATTGCGATGAAACTTGCAATATAGGTAGATACCAGGAATAACACATATTATAAAGCTGAAAATTTGTATGGGTATATGTTGTGTGTTTGTTACTTAACCACGGAAAAACTACTGAACCGATTGCGATGAAACTTGGAATATAGGTAGATACCAGGAATAACACATTTCTATACCGTTATTCCCGCGGGAACGGGACTTATGCGGGTAAAACCGCAGGGCGCAGCTAGTACAAAAATCTCAAATTTCATTTCAATTCCAGCAAGTAAATCTACCAGTTTACAATTAAAATTGTTAATATTTACTTAATTAATTAGTAATTCTGAGTAAGTTTGAATAGATATTGTATCTATCTAATTATTTATTATAATTTGTACTAAATAGACAAAAGTTTATTTTTATTTTTATGACCATTATGTTAGAGATTCGGTTACAGAGTTTTATTTATTGGAATTTTGTTTATTACTGTTTTTATATATTATTAATTTGTAATAAAGTTTATGATGCGGAATTTATGATGATGATTGATTTTAATTTTAAAACAAACTCAACCTTCCTACTTACTTACATACTGACTGATGTTTTAAGATATTTATTTTACACTAACATCGCCTCATTACCTAATTAGGACAATATGTTACCCCTTTAAATAGTGGTTCTAAAACCGACGTTCGAATTTTATTCAGACTTTTTTTAAGGTTTTTGAGCTATTTTCCCGATCAATTGATGAAGCTCGACCGTCACAGCCGAGTTTGAAATGCACTGTAAAGCGACCTTTCTCCTTCTAGTCTCTAATAAGTTCAGTTTAGATACATATATGGCAGTTACCCCCTTATTGTGTCCAACTGTGTGGTGGTGAGGGCATCACAGGACTTATTCGGGATTGGTGAGTGTACCATACCATATCTTTAGACAGAAGTGAGTCCTAGGACATGTCGGGTTCCTCAGTAGCGGCCTCTGTGGCGCGGCGGGCGAATACCCGATTGCAAAGCAGAAGGTTGCAGCTTGGATTCTCCCCGAGTGCAAATATTTATGCTTCAAAAATAAACATTTGTATCTGTTCTGGCTGTATTTGTATGTATAATATGAATGTATCTACAAAAAACTATTATTATTTATAAGTAGTAGGTAGGTATATCCGTTGTCTAGTCACCTTAACACAAGCTTAGCTGCTTAACATGGGGCTAGATGGCGCTGAGTATTGGTCACATTATTTATTGTTATAATTTTCTTATTTACCTATTTCTTTACCAAGCAAGACTAGGTTCATTCCCGTCTCCATAAAACAATGACATAACGATCACGTACCTACCTACCTATTTAGTGACTTTATTATTTCTTCTTAGACAATTAACATAGTTCTACGTAATGATCATAATCTGCAGTAGTACTAGCTTAGTACGCGAAATCACTGTCTCATACATTTTAATGTAGATTAATACTCTTATTGCATGATCAGAGAATCATGCAATAAGAGTATTGCATAACCCAAATCGTTCAACTAATAAAAATAAATAAATTGAAAAACCACAAATAAAAACCAACTAATTTTTTTAAAAATCTCTGTCTCATACATTTTAATGTAGATTAATACTCTTATTGCATGATCAGAGAATCATGCAATAAGAGTATTGCATAACCCAAATCGTTCAACTAATAAAAATAAATAAATTGAAAAACCACAAATAAAAACCAACTTATTTTTTTTTAAATTTATTATTAAAAATAAAACGTCGCTCCTTCAGTACGTTATCCATTAATTTCGAAAAATAATTCTAACTTACTGTGTCTACAATACCAAAACTCTACGTAGAGTTGAGAATGATCACACTTGATCGATAGAGAATAACCTGTTTTAATACCAATTTAAAAACACGCAGGTTGGCAATTTTTTTATTACCTGTGGTTTATTTAAAGTAGTCGTGGTATTTTTTATTTACAATTTATTTCATAGTTTTTGGCGGGAATGCGCTGAGGAGATGTGTTGCTAAATTTTCATTTTTGTGAAACTTTGTTCAAATGCGTGTAAATTGTTTAATTTCGGGGGCATATTAATCAATTTAGTTTCGTGAAGGTGTACAAGTGAAAATTAAAGTGAAAATCGGTGCAAATCATGGACTTTAGCCTAGTGTTCTCTCCAAAGCTCCGTGAACAAACATTGTAAAAAGTGGCCTCCTTTTTACAATGATTCCCTTGACTTGACTTTAACTATGACGACTTGACTGTTTCGTTCGATGCAAATAACCTGCAATTATTGATAATACTTGACACTGGCAAATGTCCGAAAGGAAAAGACATTTTAAAGAAGAAGAAGAAGAAGAATAATTTATTTCATTTTTTCAACGAGAAAAGGACGAAAAAATTACGAGACACGATCGCCCATAGTTTTGTTTCGAACTATTGGTCTACTAGTTGCGCCCCGCGGTTTCAATTCCTCGGGAATATCGGGATGAAGAAGCATGTAAGAACAAGTAGCATATGTGTTATTCCAAGTCTCCAGCTAACTATATTCCAATTTTCAACGCAATCAGTTCAATAGTTTTTGCGTGATTGAGTAACCAACTCACACAAATGTTTACATTTTTGATCTAAGATTCTGGGACATGGTTTAAGCTACTTTTTAACCCGTGATTCTTATACCGAATGGTGATTTGAAAAGTTGAAATCACGGGCCGAAGCTAGCAGTAACTAAATGCATGTGAAGAAGAAATTAAAATATTTAAAATCGTTTCTCCTAATGAATCTGGTGTACTTATTTTATCAAGATGTAGTAGTTAAACTAATGATGTAACATAAATAACTCGGTTTGGTACAAATTAAATCATTAAGAGCCTTTTGAAAATACCGTCGTCGATGCCTGTATTGTGGAATACGGTTGTGTCCCGCGGTTTCACCTACGTAACGTTTATTACGATTATTTAATATCCCAAATTCAATTCCACGCGTCTTTAGGAAGAATACTATTAGAATTGATAAAAAATAGCACATACCTAACTCCAGTTTTCTACAAAATGTTTAATTTATACAACGTGTAATGGGGATGCCCATTGAAGCCGGAGAAGGTTGTTCTAGACGTCTAGGAGAACAACTTTTGTTCTACGACTTTTGGAAGCCCCTTTCGGCTTAAAAGGGCATCCCCGTTACACCTTGTACAGAGGTAAGCGATTCGAGAGTGGTTTTGTGAAGGCTATGGAAGACTGTCTATGTGTGATTTGGGCATGTTTTCTCCCAACTAAAATGCTTCAGCATTGTTAGATTTTTTCAAAAACTGACCAACCATCGTTGGTCATTTGCAAGAAATTACACTATTAACACTTCAAAAGCTTCAGTAAACATTCCCAAAAGTTGAAGATCCATTTTCGAGAGAAAAAAACAATAAGTACAAACCCATTGTTGAGACGTTTTATTTATAGAATACGTGTCACGGTAATCTTTGAACGTTATGAAAATTCCAGCTCCCGGAACATTCTCAGTTCCCGGTCTAATGTGGTCTTTACGGCATGTACAATGTAGATTTCAACACACTAACTTTCACATTTCTATTATGTATTAATATTACTAAACCTAGTAAGATTCACCTCAAGTAAATCAAATTCCTAACTGAGAACGTATTGTACTGTACCTAATCCAACAATACAACCACTTAGTGATAATGATAAATAATCATTTTGTATATTTCTTTAAAAGCGACCGCGACTGAATTACTAGGTAACATGCGACATCACACCGACATTTCTTAACAGAATCATTAGATACAGTGATCCAGTGGTACATTCATCATTGTACTTTTTAAAGTCCTTAGTTTACCGTTCGACAATTTATTTAAGTTGTTAGTGTAGTATCGATACTAGTTGATAATCTGTTATTTATGTCGTACATTTTTCATATAGATCCGAGCACGCGACGGTGTCGCCCTACAACGCCGACAAATGACCAACCATACACCTTTTGTTGATATAACGGTTGTGTTTTGATATCATTAGAAAACTCGAGTTTTACGACACAGAGAAATATCGCTTTAGAGATTTGTTAATGTTGATTCATTATGCCGACAGTTGGAGACAAATGATTCGGACGATTTAGTAAAACTAAACGAACGATGTTGTTCTAAGTGCACTATGCAGTTTGACCGACGATATAACTGGTTTATACTCATGAGCAGTAAAATAAAACCTCCCAGAGAGCTATCAACGTTAACCAGTCATCAAAACGGTAACAGAGGCAACAATTAAAATTATCGACAGTGATAAAACCAACGAATTATGCTAAAGATTCTGTATAATGAAGCTATTTGAAGGCGCGTGCGAAGAATTAAGTGCATTCCAAACCACAAACCCATTAACTGACTCGGTTTTTGTAATTATCGACTTATTAAATGCCTCGAAGATTTATGTTGAGGCTGCAACAGGTAGATCTGTTTCGCTACACCCATCTGACACTAAATGATGATGCAAATATTGCAACACGCATTTTGCTCGGATCATATAGCACCATTCCGCCGATATTGCCTGCTATTTATTTCAATATATTAATAGGTAATGATGATGGTAACGTTAAATAAGACGTAATGACACCCATATTATAACAGATGAGAAATCTAAATGAAAATCGTGCATAAGAAACAATAATGTCGGTCGAGAATGAAATGAAACCATGCACCGAGCAACTACCAACCGAGTCAGTGACCACAACAAGCAACGTACGAGAAACGAAGGCTTGCGATAATCATAATACGCTTGCAGATATGTGATTAGCTGTGGGGTCACGGAACGGTCGGCGTTAGACAGAGACCTCGGCTTGAGACGCGCTCGCGCCTTCCCTGTCCCGCAAACGACCGCAGGGCGCCTAAACCGCTATACTAATCTGTGACCTCACGAAATTCTCTAAGCACGATGTGTACCGAGGATGATTCACGTCTAATGATGGACGCGGACGTACTATACTGTACTGACACAGAGATGCAGACACCAGATGAATTCCAAGCGACAGGTCCCGAGAACAACGCCGTCTCTACTTTGAATACGCTCATGATTATTACTGACTGTTATCATTAATTTTATTGAACCATCACTGACATTAGCATATTATATTCGTTTTTGTTTTTAGTTGAAACTATTCGAACCGAAATTTGTGCTGATAATTTGTGATTTTGATGCGATCATCATCCGCCCATTAAGCTGTCAACGAATGTAAAATTTAATTTAGAATCTATTAGAAACATTTCTCGATTACTGTCTTAGTTCTCATGCTGTCAATCATTTATGCATTACTTTTAATTCTGCAATAACTTAGTAGTTTCACATTCATAAAATCATGATCTTAAATTGTAGTGAAACTATAAACCTGGATGCCAACAAATATAATATGGTAGAGTACAGAGGGCACGACCAGATGAAACAGGTTTCCTGAGACTACTAACGTAGTAACCAATATACATACAGACCGTGCATTACTCTCACAAGTATTCGAGATTATACGGGCGTTAGAGCCGAGGCGACTGTGAGAAAATTTCACCTGTACCGAATATATCGATTTATTATTGCATATAATTTTGAATCGGATTATCCTCGGGTTGGATCGTTGTAATAATGCGATCGTCAAATGGGAAGTAGTGAAGTAGAGATGCAAATAAGTCGATGATTTAAATGTAATGATATCGAATGCGGTGATATTTCACGAGGTAACATCACACGTCATAAGGGAATTAGTGTCGGAGCGGCGAGAGCGAGGTGCGCTCCGATAAATCACGTGTATAGTTCGTTAGGCGCACGCCGACTGCTCCGTAGGGGTCCACCTTCAATTCCCGCTCCGGCAAGTGGAACGACTATTGAACCAACCCCCTGTAGGTGAATATTTTGACGTGCTATATAGTGGCGTGTCGCGATGCAGTTGATGAATGTTCTCAAAGACTGTATATCTTCAGATTACATGTCCAATTTTAAATTGATGGAATTTCAATTGTATGATCTCGTACTTTATTGATCGAATGTAATTCATTGAATAGCTTTATGATGTTGGTAGCATTCGAGTGATATCGCATCGTTTGTAAATAACTGATTAAAATATATCTCTAAATTTCTACATGCATATTCTTGAAATGAAAGCTTTGCATTAAGACAAAATAAACGTAAGAAATAAGAAATTACTTTAACTCATAGCACGGTCAGATTATCAATATGATTTTCGCAACATTCTTAAGAATTATGCAGTCGATGTTTTTACATCCCAAAATGAGGCGTCCGTCAAATTTTAAAAGTTAATTATTGGAATACTTTTACAGATGGTCAGAGTTTGAAATGGTGATACATCATACGAGTGAGAGAATATAAATCACCAAGTGATTGATAGTAGCGTATATCTCACGGTCGTTCCCTAGCTCCTTTTTTTAATCCGACACAAATGATTTTATACTTTGATTCCTTTTTGTAAGGCCATTTCGCTTCACGTTTACGAGTCGACAGAATTGGATTCTGTTCGACAGCATTTGGGTGGACTGTCTTTTTGTTTCTCTAATGATATTACGATTTAGTCCTCTACAGTATTTTATGCAGCATTCCTCTTACCTACCACCTTTTTAAAAGCGAGACTAATTAGCGGCCAATAAAGGTGAAGACCGTAACAAATTTTCATCGAATAATCTCATTTTAAATTCATCCCGTTGACAAGAATCGTCTGCAACCTTTCAATAGCCCGATACGGTACCCGTCATTAATGTAACTACCTTTCGTCAATGTGAAACTCTTTAATGCCGATACAAAACTAATGTTTATAGTGAAAACCTATCAGGTTTCTAACAGCTATTGAGCGGCGACCCGTCCTACACGAACACCCGTATTTGTGCATTACCTGCCCCACAGAGAACCTTTCCAAGCAGATTAGCGCCGTTTTCTATTGTAGTTGAACTTCAATTCACATGCAAATAGCTTGACAAAACGTGCGGAAATATAATTAGCTTACGACGACGCTCGGCATCCGCAAGGGTCGCGCACCTTGACCGTGCAAAAACCGAACCGGTCCATCTCTTGTCTAGGGTTTTAATTAATGTTTTCGCTAGAGCGTAACTTCTGACCGATGTCCGGCAAAGGGTCACTATTTCTTTAACATTTTTCGCGATCCGTGGGAACGTTACGAGACGTCGATTGTATCTCAGTGGCTAGTAAAGTAAGACTCGGTTTTCCCGGAATATGTACCATTAAACGCGGCCTGGAGCGTCGTACGACATGTCACAGTTATTATGATCACTAGAAATGATAATATCTCTGACAGCCAGACAAAGTCGGTAACCGCTTCGGGTTATTCTTGTCTTTTTGAGCACTTAAACTGATTGTTGACATGATTAAATCATTATATTACTTAATCTGTATAAGGACGGAACTACGAGGAGAAATGCGTTAAATTCTTTAGTGTCATCGCAGTATGAGCAGTGGTCTATTGGTCATCAACTCATCAGGGCTGGTCATCGAAAAGAACGTTAAGTTTCTCACGGTGCGTTGGATGTTTGCAAAACTAGACTGTACTAATCCAAACAAGGCGAGTCATACGGTCAGTTGGTCAACAATGACCGCAGCTGGTTCAAGACGCAAATCGTCACTATTCCACACCCTCTTCAACTAGCCGCCCCGATTCTTTTGACGTTTTCTTTGTACGATAGAGGCGTGAGGCATTTAGTTCTTTGACGAATAATAACTGAAGCAAACATTGCAGTAATTTGCAGACCCCTGGGAATGTTTGACTATGATGAGTTTGACAGTTCTTGTGGGTTTAACAATACGAGTGCATTGTGCATGGTTTTCGTTGCACAAGGTAAAGGATATTTTTGACCCAGCTTAGCGATACAATAGAAAATTGTAATAAACCATGACATTATTGGCTTTATTTCTAAAAGCATTATTAACTGTGCTTGCTTTGGTCGTTCTTAAAAAAATATCCAATCTACCATAAAAAAAAGGTTCATTGTAGAGTAAAAAGCTTCATTCACCGAAAACATTTCTAATTTCCTTCCGAACGCTATCCATTCTCCATCACACCCCCAGGGAATCTGGGTGCGATACCAGACATCTTTCTAAATGACCGGTCCCGCACAAAAACTTATTAAGATACTCAAACAAAAGCCGTGATTGATGCGCCCTAAACAAAAGGTGTGATCCATTGTTCGATGGCCGAAACTGTCGGTTTTCAAAAGGCATACTTAATGTACTTATTAAATAAACCGGTCATATAATGTTAGTTAATTAATCAAAACGCGATTTTGCGGGGTCGAACTTCGAATGTTTGTCTAGTCGTATTTGCTTCATTGTTTGATCTGCAATAATAGTAATTATGTTTGGTTCTATGTCAATTTTATAATCCGGCAGAGTAGTGGTGGTGGTGCTAATATAATACACTAGACAAATCTTAGTATTTTTTTGGTGTTTAGAAATATATTTAAGTTTTAAAATTGTTTTAAATAAAATTAAATAAATACTAAATGGTTAAATGCTGGCCTATTTCGTATATATAAAAAAATGCAAACGATTTTGTACAAGTCAATATTTCATTTTGATTTAGTCCGCTGGTGGTATTGTACAAGTGCAGATTGTATAACATGTTTTTAAAACTGGAATTACTAATATTATAAAGGTGAAGTTATGATATTATGTTAGTTGTTTTTTCACTTCAAAATGGCTAAAGTGATTGCGATGAAATTCGGAATGTAAATAGCTGGAGACCTAGAATGACACATATTATGTTACCGATTTCCCCCTGTATTGGGATTTACAGCAAAGCTGCTATTACATAAAGGTATAAAAACTCACAGCCAAACATTGTAAACAATATACCTATTATCTACAGTGGTGTTTACAACCGATTCTAAGATAAAACACAATAAAAGACTCACAAAACTGACCATTACAATAGCAAAGGCGCGAACGCTCGCAATCACAATCACCTATCTGTAACAGATCGTGTTGCGGTACAATCAAACACATTACGAAGTAGCTAAATGGACCCTTTCAACTGCTAAAAACTACAAAACTAACAAAAAACTACACAATAGTAAGAGTATCTCGAGCAAGTTTGATATCTAAGACGATTATAGAGCACGCTTTTTTATTAATCTCAAATAGGAGCCTGGAGTTTGCACCTTTCTATTGTTTGTTGACAGCAAACAAATCGGTTTTCGAGCAAAATATTATGGGGTCGAGAAGTCCTAATGCGGTGCTTAAGGGTTGAATGAGAACAACGGGTTAGAATCCTTTCCGGTTTGTCGTGCCCTTTACATTATCTGCACGGAAAGGACGCTGATGATACAAAGGTGTGAACTCACTTTTATACCTACGAGACTTTGTTTTTGCTTATCATTTGTTCTGTCACATTTTTCAGACTATAAAAAACAAAAATTGACCTTTAAAAAATTCATTTTATTTTAGATTACATCATACCTATGCTTTCTCCCGCGTAAGTCCCGATCCCGCGAGAATATTAGGATGTGTTACACATGTAAACCTTCGTATTGAATCACTCTATCTACTAAAAACCGCATTAAAATCCGTTGCGTAGTTCTATAGATCTAAGCATACATACAAACAGACAGCGGGAAGCGATGATAATATATCTAATCTACTAAGAAGACCATTCGCTAAGATGAAAATCACACTTTTAATTTTAAATACAAAAGCTTAGGATGTTAGTTTGTTTGAATATCTATTCGTATTCCATTAATATATTGTGTAATGTAGCCTAATGTATTATCTATTCGTAATTTTTAAATTAATTTATATGTCATTATTAGCTATCATTTTATATTTTATTTTTCTGTCTAATAACTCCTATTAAATAAAATACACACCTTACCTATCCTATTCGATTAGTCTTGTCCATTCACTGGTTGCCTGGATGAGATCGCCTTTAGACGATAAGGCCGCCCATTGTGCCACCATATTTTAAGATATTTTGTGTATTATTTTGTCATGTTTGTGTGTATACAATAAAGAGTTAATCAATCAATCAATCGTATCTGTCAATCACGCAAGAATGGCTAAACGAATTTGGGTGACATTGTAAGTAGGGTATTGTAAACTGGATTATACCTAGATTAACATGGATATAATACTTTTTATTCCGGTATTCCTACGAGAACGGGTACGACGCGGATAAATCTGTGAGACACAAATAGTAAAGAAATAGCTGTAACCACAGCGTTATTAACAAAGCTATATATCTGGCGAAAAAAAGTTTCGAAAGGTTGTTCTTGACGTCTAGACGACTTTTGTTGCGTTTACTTAAAAGTCAGATACATCTATAATTACCAATAGATTGAATAGGTAGGTACTTATAAAATTTTCGTTATGCATAATATCGATGGTCAGCTTTTACAAAATCTAACATTTCAGGACGACCGACCCTTAATTCACCATTTCCGCGTTACGAAATGCTCAACCTTTTACCCTACCGTTTCCTATACGATACGAGGTCGCTCCTGTTATCTCCACCTCGGATGGGTCTAGTGGCTTTTTATCTTATTACAGCAAAGCCAAAAGGTGGGTCGCAATATAAATAATTGTTTAAGTTAACCTTTTTACAGTTCATTTGCTTTAATGAGTTAATCTTTGACTATAAAATGTTTTGTCCAAACAGACTTACCGACTGATGGATCGAAGCATAAACGTGAAATACACTTTTTTTTCTGTACTTTTTGCAGTTACAGTTTTACAACCTTTAATTTTTTAACTGAACTACGTCGAAAATGTGTTTAGGTCAAATATAATAATTATATCTATTATATTTATTAGATTATTAACGTGTTTTCTTCAATCGTTATTGCAAAATAAAATTTGATTACCTTAGTACCTATCTAAACTAGATACATTTTCTGAATTGACTGCAAAAATATTTTTTCTTTACCCCGTATACAGAAGATTTTTCCTCCTTGCAGAAGCTTTATGTTACGTAATTAGAAAGACAAATCAGAAATTCATAATTTCTATGTCATAACAGCTAGGTAATGCCACTTAAAAGCTATCAACAATATAGTTGGAAACAATTCTCGGCACCATTCGACTCTACGCATAAAGCTGATGTATTTGAATAGGCTGTAAAGAGGTGTCTCATGCGTCGTAAAAAGCAGACACGTCGTCAAGGCTCGTCGCGACACAACCTTGATCCGCAACACCTATTATTTTAACCATGTTATGTGGTAAAGTACCTATTTTATTTATCTACGCACTTCAAACCCTCTAACAAAAACTGAAAATGATTAATAATATCTCCTTCATTACCCCTTTGGTCTAGCAATACGTCGTCGTCAATACCATCAATCAAAATACCTGTCTTTAAAACAATAACCGAGTGTATTAATTCCATAATAATAATAACCTATTACAGCACATAACTTTATAATATTCATACTTACTGATAGTCAGCAGTTACTTAGATCTGCCCTTGGGCAGTTGTCCGACTAATGATTCAATAAGATTGATGGTTTCTCTAATTACAACAGTGACAATAAGCGTATTTAAAGTTTTTGTATTAACTATTCTCTTCATTATTGAATTCCAGTAGCAAATAGAATCACTAAGGCTGTATATAGGTAACAAGGTAGCTATATTAAATCTGAGACGTGATTACGTCTGTGGTAACATAAATATATGTGAACTACGTAAAATTAAAACTTATATTACATAGTACTTACATAGCATGAGTAAGGTACCGGTGGACAAAAAAGAAAACTTTAATAACACAGGTTTTAAATGTCTCAATATAGGCATGGTTGGTTAGTCACTACGTGTTATGAGGTTCCGCCAATTTGTGGGTTAGTAAAATTTTCCTTTCGAATTTTAAGGACATTTAAAGTTTAGGGATTCATCAAACCCGAGGTAGGTATAGATATATTTAGAATGTATTTTGAGACTCACCTTCTCTCCTCATGCCCATTTTGAGACATTTTCTTAGTCTGCAGTACTGGCATTGATTTCTATGGTGCTGATCGATGGGACAGTTTCTATTTCCTCGGCACGAGTACGTTAGATTTCTTCTCACGGATCTCTTGAAAAATGATTTGCAACCTGTGGATGAAATTTCTAGTTAAATAACCGTTCTACAATTTACGAGACTGTATATTAATAGAAATGTTCTAAAAAATTGAGACATTATATTAAGGGCCGTGTGGTCCATTGCTGTTTTAAGAATGTTAATCGACTTTCGGAATTGAATCATTAGCCTAAATTTCTCGGAGTTATTTAAACTACTTCAAACTAACATCTTCGAAATATGGATTTTTCATCAACATTTACATTTTAATCAATTAAAAAATGTTACCAATTTTACTAACGCTAACCTAAATTACCATAAAATCATTGACCAAATCGCTACCAACAAAAATGTTTACGATAATTTGTATGGCAGCGTCACATAGAAATGAATTTATGAAATTTTTAAAATACCAAGTTTACTATCTAAATGGTATGAAAAGTATCTCATGAATATATTACGAATGAACTTTATAATAAGAAACAATTTGAGACTACAAGACCGAAATGCCTTCCTAGCGGGAAACCATCAGTCAATACATAGAAGTTTGATCGCTATGTAAATTAAGACGGTCTCAGTTACATTTCAATTAAGATCTACAGTTATCTAGTAAGTAATACAAAATGGTTCAATTCATGTTAAAATCCCTGTACTCCAAACCTTGAAACAAGATCAAATCATAGATAAGTACTTTAATTTATTCAAAATGTTAAATAAGAAAGCTACTAAATGCTACAACTACGTATAGTAGCAGACATGAAATCACAACATCTAATAATATACGACATATGATTTTACCTATAAAATTCTCACTTTAAACTCGATGGCAACTGTCGAAAAGCATACATTCGATAAAAATATAGTTTTGAATTTGAATCTAACCACAGGTGGTAATTATTTCGACGTAAGGTAAAGATGCATAGAATAGCATGCTCGTAAGACATTAATCTATGTTACAACATAATATAATTGGTCTACTTTGTATATTTACTGTAATATTACATTGTAAACGGAATTGAGGTATCCATGTATATAATTTAAAGGTGCTATTAATGTATATTATTTGTGTAATATATTACTTGAATGTCATTTAGCTGTAAATAGTTTTATATTTAGATAGGTGCTGCTATGGACTTGAAAAGTTGAAATAGCATCAAGGAAATGTTACAAAATTTCTATTTTAGTAAATCGTAAATTTATACTGCCTGCATGTAGGTACTTATGAAAATTTTAGACAAAATTGTCCTTTTCTTCTATTAATTTTGGATAGGCTTGCAAATTTCCTTTGACCCATACCAAAAATGTATACGCAAAAACTGATAATAACTTTCTTAGTACATTATTATGGGGTGATTCAGATATGGATACAGATCGAAAGTCAATTTTATATGACTGTCCAAAGTGCAATGCAAATGTTCAACAAAAAAACTCAGTAGATAGGTAACCACTACCACGAAACAAAGCAGAATAACAATGCATAGTACAGGGTTATTCCCGTTACTTCTGAAAGCACGTCCTCCAAGATAAGCAGTTACCTGTTACCGTAGTTAGGAGGACACAGCTAGCGGTCCGGACGCTTGTTAACACTGCTATCGGAACATCGTGTCATACAGTTTATTTTGTACTCTTCCCGAGAGCTGCGTAAATCTTAAGATAGGGTTTCGATCGGCACTATTTTAGAGCACTACTCTATATCTATTTAAGAGTATGTTTGAGTAAGATGGTGCTAATATGGTATTAAATCTAAACTAATACTTGTTATACACATATAAGAAGTAATGTTTTTTACTGATTGTTTGTTGGAGGTAAACTGCGAAACTTCATTAAAACCGACAACTAAATATTTTTTTAATGAGATTTAATACGTTGATATATACTGCCCCCGATAGTTAAAAGGGCGCATCTAACATTTTTTCCGTATTTGAGTTAAATACATTGCCGGAATCAGGGAAAAAAGGCGCATCTGCCTGAATTTTCAACATTTTTCTACCTTGCTTCAGTTCAATTTTAGCATAGCAAAATAAGGCGCTTCTGTACACTTTTTTACAACAAATTGAAGATGAAAAGACGAATTTATCTAAAACTTAAAAGAAAAGTCGCATTTACGTTGATATGGCCTTTTGCTTATCCTTATTTTTTTTAGTTTAGTAATTTAAAAGGCGCATATTTTACCCATTTTCTAAGAGGAAATAAATAAGGCGCAATTACCCATTTGCGCCTAATGCAATCATTGGAAACTGCTTTCACACTAAGAAAAAAAGTCTGCATCCGACCATTTGCGCCCTTTCTTCTTCATAAAGTTTGTGTAAGCCCAGGCGTATTTGTCATATACGTCTTAATACCTTATGTTAAGAAAGAAAAGTACCGATGATACTTAATTAAAAAAGCGTAAGTTTGCAGAAACGTCCTTTTTACCCGACTGCGCGACGCAAAGGAGGGTAATGTGTTTATCGGTCTATGTATGTATGTATGTATGGATGTTTCTATGTGGCGTTCTAGAGGCCAAACGCGTGGACCGATTTTGATGATTCATACGTCAATCGATTCGTATTAATCTGGCGAGTGTGACTAAAGACATGACAGTAATCCAAAGTAACTTATGTCACCACCAGACGCCATATTGAATGAAAATTGGAATATAGGTAGCTGAGGGACCTGGATTAACACATAGGCTACTTATTATTCCCGCGGGAACGGAACTTACGCGGGTGAGACCGCGAGGCGCAGCTAGTACATTATAACCCCGTAATGAAATGAATAGATTACGAGACTTACCTACCATCAATAAATGAAAATAACTAAAAAGCGTAAAATAAAAAAAATAATTTATAAAAACAAAAAACCCGACTGCGTAAAAAACTCGATTAAAAAATACGCATAGAAACAACAAAAATACTAATTAAAAAAATAAAAAACCCGACTGCTGTTTTAACAGAAAATTGAAAAACAAGATGCTTCTAGTAGCTTAAGGAATGGTGGATGCAGTCGGGCGGGACTCCAAATACCATAAAGATAGTATACCTAATTAAATAACACTAAGTATTTGGTATTATTAAACTTATTCACCTTTTATTTGGAGTCCCACCCGACTGCATCCACCATTCCTAAAGCTACTAGAAGCATCTTGTTTTTCACTTTTCTGTTAAAACAGCAGTCGGGTTTTTTATTTTTTTAAATATTTTTTTTTTATCGCTTTTTAGTTTTTAGAGATCAGATTTAATTACACCAGAAGAAAGGAGATCATTCAAGTTGCATACAAAAAGTACCCAAAAATTAAAGTGCCGGCCAATGAAAAAAAATATTTTTATCTTATGGAAAATGATGTTTTAAATATTTTTTATCAAGACGGTAAATGTCTACGACCAACTTTTGAACCCTATAGGCGACATCAAAAATCATAAATGAGCATATCAATATATCATCAATATAGATAATTGTAATAAACTATAAACAACGCTAGATCGCCTTCGTATGCTTGGAACTACCTGTTTGCTCCCGTTACTCAATAAGGTCGGCCATAAACTCCATCTCTTTCCTTCTCGTTATTGTTATTAGTAGTTACCTGCTTTGTTTATCCCGTTCTAGGTAAGGATTCGGTAGTTGACGATATACTTTGTAGTTATCCATGCGACTTTAGTTACATCGGACGACTACTTACTTGCGAATAATTATTGTTTTTTTGCTTTTTTAACATTAAAAATGGCGGAACGATTGTGTATACGGTGTCGTGAATCTGTGGAAAATAGAATTCTTTCCGCTAGAGGGCTATCAGGATTTCCAAATAGTGCCTCCGGTACTGTAAGATTCCTTTCGGCAACTTCTTCGCGGGTTAAATGATCAAACCCCAAATGTAGTGGGACAAAGTCTTGTACCAAAGCCGTACGACCAGTTTTAAGCATGCGTGCAAAAGTGGACTCACTTGTTCTAAAAATTGAAGCTAATCGAGCGTTCGAATCCCCAGTCCGTAGTTTTATCAATACAGCTGCTAATATAACTTTTTTGTTTTTATTATTATTGAGACTGCTGGTTTTGATCAGCAGATCAGCAAACTGTGCATGAGTAAGGCCTGTCCAAGTATGGAATTCATTGTCATCTATTACTTCGTAGTGCTCGAAGTTTAGAACTTCTGTAGTCACATGAGCTTGTAATATTGATAACGCTCGTACTATTTGTTCTGATCTGAACTCGGAAATATTATTTTGTTGTACGGCAAGCAGGTACCATAAATCTTGTTGCAAATGTTCATCACAAACACGGCTGTTTTCCGTCAATAATAAATTGTACCGGCTAAGCATTCTAAGTACAATGCTATCCGGAATTCGATGCCTGGAACTATTTTCACAATGCTGAAAGACACAAGTTCGCCTTGTATTCGGAGTACGCACGAATCCAGGCAGAGTAATTATTGAGGGCTGAGTGGAAGATGAATTGTCTTCAACAAGTTGTGCTTGTATGTCGTCGTCGTCGTTATCAGCCAGACGCGCTTCTCGCAAGTTTCTCTCGTATGTTCTCTCCGCTCGTTGCCAACAAGGTCGGCAAATGAAATCCGTAGGCACAGACTGAAAAGTGAAAAAATAAAGGTTTCAATTATATCAATAATTAAACATATTAGACGTGGACCACAAACCAGCATCTGTGACATGCACCAAGAAAATATGATATTTAATATGCCCTTGCTTGCTTGAAAATTATGGCTTCGAAATAAACACATCAGGTATCTATCGTATTATCAGTCGCAAAATAATGTTGAAACTGTTAGGAATTAAAAAATCCTATCCTTCACTCTTGATTCAACGATATAAAAAATGTTCGGTCTCTTGAGATTCGTTAGAGTTTACACTGCACCTAACGTAATAAGTCTAACTACACTTGCTTATTGTAGTTTTTGTAAAGATATAGAATGTATTCAATTATGGGCTTATGCATATGAAGTTTCCGATATAGTAGCCACTGAACTCATATATACCTACCATATTTTATTATGATATCTATGATAGTGGCATTATGTATAAATGAACGAAAAAAGTTCATACCATGTTTTGAAAATCTCTTTTCAAGTGACAAGAAACTCACACTCACGCCTAATGCGCGTTTGTTGCTATACAATATGCATATTACTATTAAATAATACATACAATATAAAACCACATACCTGCTGATCTAGTAGCTCTTGAATAATAATCTGAGCTACTTCAATATGATTCTCCTCTCGAGATATCCAGGAATAGCTTCTTCTATTTTCCACAGATTCACGACACCGTATACACAATCGTTCCGCCATTTTAATGTTAAAAAAGCAAAAAAACAATAATTATTCGCAAGTAAGTAGTCGTCCGATGTAACTAAAGTCGCATGGATAACTACAAAGTATATCGTCAACTACCGAATCCTTATCTAGAACGGGATAAACAAAGCAGGTAACTACTAATAACAATAACGAGAAGGAAAGAGATGGAGTTTATGGCCGACCTTATTGAGTAACGGGAGCAAACAGGTAGTTCCAAGCATACGAAGGCGATCTAGCGTTGTTTATAGTTTATTACAATTATCTATATTGATGATATATTGATATGCTCATTTATGATTTTTGATGTCGCCTATAGGGTTCAAAAGTTGGTCGTAGACATTTACCGTCTTGATAAAAAATATTTAAAACATCATTTTCCATAAGATAAAAATATTTTTTTTCATTGGCCGGCACTTTAATTTTTGGGTACAATTTGAATGATGTCCTTTATTAATTCTAGATGTATATACTCCAGTAGCGAGGACGTGCATTGCTTGTTTTTGCTTACTCAGGGTGATAAGTACAAGAGCTGGCGGTTTTCTATCCAGCGCGGGAACGCCGCCAGCATCTTGGGCGCAATGCCTCGGGTTGTTGTTGCTGACAACTTATTTTAGCTTTCTAATTTTAGATTATTACTTAGGTATTGTTTTCTTTGAAAAACAAAGTGGTTATTTAAGTCCACAGACTAGTAAGAAGATACTTAAGTATTTTATGTCATGTCATCTCTGCCAATTCCTTCAAACTCGGCGTCAAAGTCAAATCCATAGATGAGATATTTATACGAGTCAAATCGAAAAGTTTTTAATTAACGTTCCGTTGTTCTTGCGAAAATTACCTGCGTAATCATAATGTCATGTAGTAGCAACATAACTTTCGAAGTTAACCATTAGAATTACTATTAGAATACATTATTTACACGCGGATTGTTTTCGCATGCGAATTTTGAATTTCTTTGCGAGAATTCAAAAATCCCAATCCAGAGGTAGTGCTAAGCCATAAATTGAAGTAAGTAAAAAGAATATATAAACGTCATTAAAGACAAGACAACCGAGCCGAAGGCAAGTGACATATTAATGAAGACAACCTACTTAAACGACTTCCGATAATTTTATAATTAATTATTTTAAAACTTAATTGTAAAACTTTACAAGCAATACTTTTCAAATGTAAATTTACGAAAGAATAAAACATATCGTTTGAGTGAACAATGTTACGCGTTTTCTCTGTTTTTTATGGTCTTTACAAATCTTGGTTAATAGCGTTTTACATCAATTTTTTTATTTATTTATTATTTTAATGTACCCTATGTCACTCTCACGGTCATGACGAATCTAACGACGTATCGTTTATCTAAATCGGCCCAGCCGTTTAGGCCCTACGACGGCACAAAAATAGGTCACATACATACATACATACATACACTCACGGCAAAAACATAACACTTCCTTTGGCAGTCGTGTAAAAAGAAAAAAACAAGCCCAGTAATTTGAAATTACGCTAAGTAATAATAGTTTTGTAATCGATACACACGGAACACATAATAAATGAGTAAAAAATTACTCACAGTCGGGACCCATTGGAAAAATTAGATTGGTAAAATGAATGGGTCCCGACTGTGAGTATTTTTTTACTCATTTATTATGTGTTCCGTGTGTATCGATTACAAAACTATTATTACTTAGCGTTTTTATTAAAATAGCTAAATAATTTTCATTAAAGTAGTGACAATTTAAGATGACAGTACTATTATTAAGACTGATTAATCTAAACTTTGTAATTATAATTTATTACTTCTTACTACGTTATTTCAAAGTTAAATATTAAAATTATATAATAATTTTACCTACTACTTATTTAGATAGGTACTATAAGTAGGATCAAGTGACCCTTGAGTGAAACTCATCGAATTTTATACCTATCACATTCTACTTTAGATTATAAGTCATTGTGCCATATGGCAGCATTGTTTCATTTTTTAGGGTCAAAAGCAGATCTTTAATAAATACTTTGACTGTGCCGATAGTGTTTTTTTTTGCTAAGATTGAATAAAAGTAAGTTCCTACGTAATATTAAGCAGTAAAACAAATTTACTGTACATTTTCAACCCATAAACGTCAGCACTGATGATAGGATCATTATTAGACTATAATATATATTTTTTATCTTAGCCGAGGATTATCTACATAGTTTTGAATATTTAGGCAAAAAGTCACATAAAACCAAATACGTCTCTTTTTCTTAAGAACATAAAATACACATATATTCTAGATACTTAGAAGAAAAGTACTGCAACAAGCGTTCGAGGTTTAAAGGGCGCAAATGGCGATTTGCGTCTATTCGGTTACGGACGTAGTATTTTTTTTCGATTTTTTATACTAAGATGAAACGGTTTTTTAATTATTTTGAATTAAATAATTTAAAAATATTCATATATTATTAAGTAAAGTTAAGGACGTAGATCGTGGCTATTATTTCCAATTTTTAATTTGTAATTATTTTAATTTACGCAAAGACAGCGATCGTTTTCCCGTTTGATTTATTAAAACATTTTTTTCTCCGTTTCGACTTGTTGCTATATGCGCCCTTTTAATTATCGGGGGCAGTATAAAAACATTGACTAATTTACTTAAAGGGATTTTCCATATTAACTTATGGATTATGTGAGTTCTTATATTTTCGATTATTCTGGGTTCATATGCTAATTTAAAACTTTGTAAGTGACAGAATAACATTTAAATAAATAGAAAATTTACAGGTCAGTTAACGGGCAACTTGGGATTGATTGTGGAATCAAAATAAATTATTTATTTAGTTTACCTAAATTTATTAAACTTGATAAATAATTATACTTACGTTAAATTTAAAAATAGATATTAAAATATTCCGAAATTTTATTTTATTACACTCGACATGTCTACTAGAAATAGGTATTTACATGAAAAAGTACCTACATAAATATTAATAATAATAAATCAATTTTACACGACAGTACACACAGAGCGCAGCGCAATCTAATCCGAAACTAAGCACTTGGCTTGTACTATGGGTACTAGACAACGCATATACTACATATTATACTTTTTTTGTTAATACATACATATTATACATTGATATAAATAAATAAATATTGCACAACATTACACACAACGCAATCTAGCCCCAAACTAAGCATAGTACAAGCCCAAATTAGGCTTGTACTATAGGCACTAGACAACGGATATACTACATACTATACGTTTTTTTGTAAATACATACATAGGTATCATTTATAGAAAGACACCCTATAACATATCTAATATCAAATTTACGGTTCTAAATGTAAATGGTATATTTTACGAAAATTCCAAGTATCAATAGTTATCACAAATCTTAGACAATTCGGAACAATAGCTAAATAGATCCGATTTCCCTTCACTATCTGTTAGCACCTAGCAAAGCTGCCCAATTACCGCCTATATCGCTGAGAATATCAGAGCAAATTGCGAGATCATCGCGCAGGTGCATTGACATCGAGTTCGCAGTGAAAACCTGAACAATGGTAGGGGTTAGTGTCCACGGGAAGAAAGTAAGTTAAGTAATTATTATAATTGTATTTACGAGCGTCTCGTTATAATTATAATATGACTAGCTGCGACCCGCGGTTTCACCCGCGTAAGTCCCGTTCCCGCGGGAATATCGGCATAAAAAGTAGCCTATATGTTAATCCAGGTCCCCAGCTACCTATATTCCAAGTTTCATCGCAATCGGTTCAGTAGGTTTTGTGTGAAAGAGTAACAACCTCACATACATACATACATACTTACACACAAACTTTCGCGTTTATAATATTAGTAAGATAAGATGTATGTGCAATAGTATGTAGGAATTTTAGGTCAGGAAATTTAGGTACACTAAATTTTGTTTATAGGTATTTGAAAACTTGTAAAATAGATTTTTTATAAGAACCTATATGTATTATTTTAATTACGTATCCGTATCCATAATTGGCTTTGTTATGCATGACTGACTGATAGACCGAAGTACAGCCTAAACCGCTGATAGTTGAGAGCTGAAATTAGGTGCTGATGCGACAGGGCTTTATTTATTTATTTACTTTCGCGGGTAATACCGCGTGACATAGCTAGTCTTTATAAAATATCGACTTTTTGCACTAGGTAGGTATATTAGGTTATTTTGTAAATTACCTCTTACAAAACACATCAAATAGGTACTAACTAATTGAACCAGCAGCAGTCGTAGTCGTTTACTCAGTTACTTGGCCTTGCATTTCCGACTGTTTATAATAAAATTGATAATGCAATATGAATATATTATTTTACCCATGGTTGTTCGTCTATAGAACATAGACTCCCAACTCATCTAGTTTTAGGGTTTCGTATACAAATCCAAAGGGTAAAAACGATATCCTTTTGCTAAGACTCCACTGTCTGTCTGCATGTATGTCTGTATCGCATGAACCGAAAATCAGTCTCTCAAGTTAGAACCTACTTAGTCGTAATTTTCCTAACAAACCTACCTAATTCGAATCTCAACTCTAATTAATTTTTGAATTGTCATTTTAATACCTATTATAACCTATCTATTCTTATTGATCACTAATTATGATTAAACAGTGATTATATAACTCAGTAGGTAGGTATAACTTATTGGGACCGCAACAAACAACACATCATAGTTAACCTTGCTCGGAAAGGATTCAGATAGAAGCTTCGTTCATGATTGATTGCAGTCTAATGATGGTCTTAGTCAAATGATTTAAAAATTTAATTTACATTTTGTATACCTACCTATTGTTTTAATAACTTTGTATTTGAGTATTTATTCGTATTCATGTTGAAGTTAATCATGTTTAATTTTAATTGAATATCGCGAAAACAGAACAACAATTCTTATTCATGTTTCTTATGATAAACCAGAGCTTGTCATGCTCATTGCTCAAGTACATACATAAAAATGATGTCGCAAATGTAAGGGATTTTCTTTAAAATTCTATCGATATCGATAAATGATGCAATCTTAAAGCTTTACATTTTTTGTTCTTAAAATTACTGTATATGTAAAGCTGTAATTATACTAGTGTAATTCTATTCTAAGATAGAGTATACAGTATTTGTTTTATTTCACAAAAATAAATTATGCAAAAATTATGTAAGTGTTTATGTGGTAAGTACTAAAGTTAAATTATACTTACCTATTTTGGCACTTATTGTGAGAAATGAAAAGCAATAACTTAGCTGACTTCAATTTTGATTAGGTGACTCTTATTTTATTGCAAAAAATATTTATTTTTCTGTAATAAATAGAAGAGATGGCCATATGCGAAACGAACTGGCTGAATATATTAATATTTTAATTTTATTACTCTTTTCAATTTTAACACGTTATGGAAGTAATAATTTTGTATTTGTTACTTAGGCAGGTATTCAAAACGTACGCCATAAAATGGAAAAAGCTTAATATTCAATTAAAAACGATAAATAGTTTTGAGTCGATTTCGGTTTCCGTTGTCGACTAAAAATACCACAATCCACCTGTTTTACGTAACAAATTAATATTAATTAGATTTTAAACAATGCCAGTATCATGCGTAGGGCTGAATATCATTTACATACTAAATGTCGATAAACACCAGAACGAAATCAACGCTGTCGACTTTGTTTCGTAAAATAAATTAACGTTCAATAACAGACATCAAAATCACTATAAAAATTAAATAAATTCCGAGCTAGTAAATAATTATGAAATTAAATTCCTTGTTCAATGCTAATGTTGAAAAAACCCCTAAATATTGTATTTACGATGTGACAAACATAGAACCGTTTAACAATATGGCCGGTTTTAAATAATCGAAACGGCTATTAATGTCGTACGGTCGAATCGTAGACGGAGAAATAAAAATGGACGAGTTATCAGCGCGGCGTAGCCCATACTGTAACAGCGATAGGTGACTTTTTGTACTGAAATTATACCTCTTGAATTGTATACTAAATTGAATGAATTTGACTTAAGGCCAATCAAACAATAGCAATACGCGGTAGAGACAAATAACTTATTCTTCGTCTCGCTCCCTCTTGTTCTATTCACAATCAATTCATCTCTCTCTATTATGAAAGTAGTGTCTCGTCCATTCCTGTTCCTCCGTCTACGGGTCGCATGTTTACCTTATTAAGGCGTAGCTCTAGTACTTGTTTAATTCACATAAATAACGTATTAAAAAGAGTCAAATTTTCATTAAAAGGCAGCATGATTCAACGCGCCTGAACGTTTTATTGACAGTTTTAGTGGCGAGAGGAGAGCCACACACGCGCCGATCTTGGATTCAATTTAAAAAGTGGAATGAGATAAAAATAAATAAGTTCGGAAAGACACTTATGTTTAGAGTCGGTCGTAAAGATAGGGTTAACTGCCGCAGTATCGCGGGACAAACATACCATAAACTGACCAGTTATAGTGGGCACTAGTGACGCACCTGTTATCGATACTGATACACCGCGTACAGATTAACACAGCGATTTTATTTATACATTTACATACGGAAGATACTGATGTTCAGTTCACAATTACTTATCTACATTCACCATAAATTTTGTAGACGACCTCTGTTTTTATTCGAGTCATATACCTATCGGACTTGTCATTAAACAATAAAAACTCAAAGCTGACGACAGTTTATTTGTAAGACCATCAAAAATTTACATCATTAAAGTTCTACGAGAAAACAGAATTTAGCTTTTCGTGTGACTTTAAAAAAAAGATAAAATAATAAATATCGATAATAAATACTACTAAATTCATGTGTCATTTACAATCACTACAGCCATTCACGGACGCGAGCATTTAAGTCAAAAGAAGCGATATGCGTTGCGGGACTTTGTCGTTATAACACCTACAATAAAGGTTTTAGAGCGAGTTACCCCGAGACGCCTTCCAGTTTTATTTAGACATGGTTGTATTACAATCAGCGGGCGGTCCAACTGTTAATAAAGTGGATTTGTCGACATCAAAATAACACTTTATGGTCGCGACAGTGATGCGGTTCATCGATATCTAGTTAATGCGGTAATCACGTAATGGATTAACCCGATCACAGAATTACTATAAGTATACAACTTATGGTCGTTATAAAATGGTGATGATTTGAGATTTTTACTGCCCGATGACAATTTCAAGATGATTTGCATAAACCTCTTAGTTTTAGACGGTGACGGGTTATTAAAGGATTTTGTATGGCAAATCATCATGAGATTTCAGGTTTAACAATGGCCTCTCTTTTAGTTTTTAGACGTGCATTCCATAAGCAGGACTGATAAGGTCCTGCATTTGAGTTGTTTTGCTTCTTCAAATTGTTAATGTTTAAAGTCATAATTTACTGAAACCTAGACCAAAAAATCATAGTAATTTATGTTGTTGATGTCATTTCTATATTGTTTTAAATTAATGTAAAAAAACCTGCAACACATACCTGACGGTAAATAAAGTTGTGTAATGGAAAGATGGTTAAATACTTATAAGACAAGTCATATATAATCCTCTAGTTCCTTGTTCAACTCCAAATTTATATAACCTATCTATACCTTTGAATCTTAGATCTTATCTGTATCTACCTATTATACCTAATTCTAGAAATCAAATTATTATGTAAGTATTTCTGATAGAATAATATCAATAAATTATACGTATTGTTAACACATAGCTATTCTAATAGTTCAAACTAAGTCTCACGATTATTGATAAGCTTTAAAAGTATTATGATTAGAAAAACATAAACTAAATTAATAACGGAAACGCAAAAGGCTGTGAAACCCAAATAGACATAATAAAAACATCTCAATGCAATTATAATCATCTTATCGTCGAATTCTGCGACTTTTGCTCGATAAAATCGAGGTCGTGACCCCGGTGGCGCCAATATCGATAACGCTTTATCGATATTTCTCGTCTCTAATTAGAAAATTAAGGAAAATATATCAAATTCCGAATAGCGTTCTAATTTTAATGATCTTTGTTATTGATTTAGCCGACATAATTCAAGTGTAACTGATAAAAAAACAACAAAAACAGACAATCTTTTTTTTAAATAGATTGAAAATAAAAAAAAATCAGCGACATTTTTTTAATTAACACATTTTCGCGGGTCTTAATCGACGCGCGAAAATGTGTAACTTAGAGTTCCAATCGTGTTAGTTCTTCTTCTTCTTTAAAATGGCTTTTCCTTTCGGACATTTGCCAGTGTCAAGTATTATCAGTATTTGCAGGTTATTTGCATCGAACAGAACAGTCAAGTCGTCATAGTTAGAGTCAAGTCTAGGGAATCATTGTAAAAAGGGGGCCATTTTTACAATGTTTGTTCACGGAGCTTTGGAGAGAACACTAAGCTAAAGTCATCTTCACGAAACTAAATTGATTAATGTGCCCCCGAAATTAAACAATTTACACGCATTTGAACTAAGTTTCACAAAATGAAAATTTAGCAACACATCTCCTCAACGCATTCCCGCCAAAACTCATCGTGTTAGTTTAAAAAGTTTTTTAATGTAGGTACAGGTAAGAAGAATAAGTACTTCTTAAGTAAGTACTATTCTACTTAGGTAAGTACAGGATAACCTTGCCTAGTAATTGGCCATCATAGTAAAGGAGTCAGAAGGCACATATTTTATATAAAAAGTTAATCTTTCAAAATGTAAAGTTCTAATGTAGGTAGAACCTATTATATAGTAGTACACTCTAATGACAAAGATGATTATCCACAGTAGAGTTTAAAAACTGTGAATTTTGTCTAATGTTTTTCAAATAAGAAAGTACTTTGATGAAGTTTTGTTAAATTTGGCAGCTCAAGCTCTTAGAATAATAATAATGTAGGTGTAAAATTCAAAACTACGTAAATTGACTTTCTCAATTTAGGTAAGTATTATCTGTCACATAAAGATAAAGTGATAAAACAATAAAGTTAATTTTTTTTACAAATTCACGAAATATTAAGTTAAAAAAAGTTAAAAATAAAAGTTTTAAAAAATCGAAAGCTGAGTAGTAAAAGTGCACATATCAAAAAGTATCAAATTCTATTTGCGCGTTTAATAAAAGGCAAGTGTTAACACTTAACCCTCGGGTCAAGGCGAGGTCTTTTAGACCACAAACGATATAATGACACGATGCGTTAACCTGTTACCGCATCTCGCACCGTTTTTGGAGCAATCGAGGGCTTTTTTTTTTAAATATAAGTAGCTAATAACTTGTAGCTATAATAATGTGGTTTTTGTAGTCAAGTTTAAGAATTTTGCAATAAAATACATTTTATACTAAAATACATGTAGGTTAATTTTAATTACAAAAGTACCTACCTAGCAGAAATAACATAGGCTACTTGTAAGTTTGTAAGAGATTTTGATTGCAGAGTTTAAAATGGTATATCAATAAAAATGCTTTTGGTGTCTTTTGCAGCTGGAATCATTCCAGTTACAAAAGTGGTGGCTGATTTGAATAATGTTTTTTAAATATTTCGTAATTTGTTTTTATTGCTCAGGGCATATTTATTAGAAATATTTTTAAAGGAAAAATTAATCTTTAAAAATTCGCCGCAAGTGAATTTTGAAGATGAATATTTCCTTTAAAAATATTTCTAATGTTTTTTAAGTCATTATTGATGTATTTACTTGTTTTACTATGGGTTGGTTTTTCGAACTACAAATAAAATATAAGTATCTGTCAAATAAAATCAAAAACTTTTACATTTTAAAACCTTCGAAAGTTTGATTTAATTTTAAAAGAAATTGATGAAGAAAGATCGCTTAAACTAGTATATTGTTTATTGAACTTTATTTTGGATTAAGAAATAGCCCCTAGCGATAATTATAACTCTTAGGTATTATTTATTTATTTTATTTTAATTATTTATTTATTTTTAAAAAACTTCATGAAATAAAATCGTAAATATTTGAATATAAATCAAAATGTAATTATCGTCAAACCTACTCATTCCTATTCCACTAAGGGCACCGTTGGTACCCAGAAACCTTAGAATAATTTCCAAATATGTATTAAATAAAATGAAACTAGAGTTTTTTTTTAAAACAGTAAATATTATAATGACTACCCAACTAAGTGTTGCAAAACAATCCAATAATTATACTACATTTTAGAATCCCAATTCATTTAACCCCCATACTGTAACAGTTTTCGGGTCAACAATGAGATCTCTAGATCAGTAATGTAAGATTTAAGAAGCGCCGCGCCAGCCATACAAACAAAAAAATCTGCAAAATATGTGGGTTTAGACTACCCGTTTACACAAAAATACACTATATTAAGGTATAAGCTATATTTAGGTTTATTTAATTATTCTAATGATGTCACTTTTTTGAGAGCACTTTGATATTAAAGGTATAGTAAAAGATATTTTGACATATATTTGTAATAAACACAACATTTATCTATAAGCATTTTTATCTTAACAATCTTTGTTTATTTTAATTTGCTTTTTTAATGTCTTAAAGTTAAGTTTTTAATTTTTTAAACAATTGTTATATTTTGGTATGGATAACTTTTTGACATGTTAGGCAAAACTAAGTTTCAATATATGGATTTAACACGCACCATTTAAAAACCACAAAATCACAAACTAAAACCACAAGAAACAAATTTAGGGGTTAATGTTAATAATTATCAGTTGTTCATATCTTAACTTATCAAACTTTTAGAAATTGATTAAGTACAGGCTGGTCTACAATAGGGAAGTCTTACATATAAAATAAATAAAGATTACATTAATTATAAACTTATCTTATTCAACTTCAACTTAAAACTGATTAAAATGAACAACCGCAATAAATTTCGTTCGTAGGCCTACAAATCGCGTAACTCGGAAAACAACAATTTCAATGATTCCTTCATTTGCATAAAAGTGAAACACCCCTTATCTTTTAAAGCAGGCAGTTTATGAAAACTTTGTCTAATTGCATTCTGATTAGAATGTCGACGACTTGAGGGTAAAGATGTTAATAAATTAATTATTATTTTTGAGGTCATAGGGAGGATCCTGTTTTGCAAGTCGTATTTTACGGAACAGTGATACGGAAGTTTATTTTAAAAATTGATAAAACATATTAATATATATTAGGCATATAAATTTCGGCTGGTACCTACACAGTTTATTTTTAATAGTAAAGTTCAAGTTCACCTCGACAACTTTCATTTTAAGATTAGGTATTCAAAAATTAGGTACTATGTCAATTTTTTACTTTGTGACTCATTTAGATTAGGTAGGTACTTACTCTAAATCTAGATTTAATTCCCTAATCCTCGCAAAATTATAAGTTTTAAAATAAATTATCTACGTACACTTAAAGAACACAAAATGAGTAAGAATATTTTTTCAGAGATTAATATCACAGAGTAATATCACTTTCACTGATCACACATTTACGTACCCTCGCAAGTGAACTGGCCGTAGTGTTTCCCCGAGGACTTGTCTCCGCAGACCACACATTCCACGTTTTGGCCCTTGTCCGTCGCAGAGGACCCGCTCTGCGTCGACGCGGCCTGACTCGCGGGAGTAGACGGCAAAAGCTCATCTTCCCGCCAGCTACCGCGGAAACCGAGTTCGAGAGGCGGGAGGTCAGGGCCTCTCGGAGGGCAAAGCCCCGGGCCTCCGACCCCGCCGTAAACTAGCGCTCCGTGCGTGATGATGCCGGTTGCGGTCACGAGGCGAGAGACGCGCGACGCGCTAGTGTGTCAAGGGTCGCGGTTCAGTCGCGACTGAGCTCGGGTCGGGCCAGGGCGCGCCGCTCCGCCATTGGCCCGGTGGCCTGCAGGGGCAGGGAGCGAAGGCCCCGCCACCTCGACACCGGTCCCCCCCCTCCCCGCCCCGTCACACCCGGGGGTGAAAATCTTTCAGTGGCCAAGTACCGTCGGTAAGAAAAACTATGGGCGTTTTTATTTGTATTTACTAGAAAGCCGCGTGTTTATTTTTTTTGTTTGGAGATGGATAGGTGTTTAAGTCGTAATAAGATAATAGGTACACCGTGGTTTTCTCTTTTAGTGAATTTTTTACTTTTGACCTCGATACGATAATTGATTATTATAAGTTTTAGACACATTTCATTGTAAACTTTATAGTAAACGTGTTAAATAAAAATGGTTGTTGTAATTATTTAAACAATTCTCCCTTTTTTCGAAAATTGGACGTTAGTAGGTAAAGTTTCTAAGTAGTGCTGTTGCTTCGAACGGTACCTGAAAATCCTACTTTGTATCAACTTTCCCACCGCCTCCATATTTCTGCTCGGCTGATAGGCACTCCACGGTATAGTTACTTATCTATCTACATATTTAGGTGTTCAAGTAACTTACTTAATATTGCGAGCGACGGTAACAAAGGCTATTGAGTACGTTGTTTTTATGTATACCTACCTACCTACTTCTATTAGAATTATATTTTTATATTCAACTTTACAAACAGGTTTGGTAATTAGCTACTTATATTAAAAACATTATTCTGTTTATGTTATTGTGGTCATTTATGAGATAACCTCACGTATCGTTGAATTCATTAAATTTGTCAGATAGCCTATAAGTTATAGGCTACTAGAACTTTATGTCGTCTAGTTAAACAAGGAAAGTTTGTTGAATCTGACAACTGAAAGACTCTGCTGTCATTAAATTGAATATTGGGACCCTGGTTGTCCCAATTTAAATCTATCGTTCCAATAACGCCACAAACCATTCAAGTGTCACAATCAATCATAATAAACTAAACTCGTACTCGTTATTCATCGATAAGAAAATAGTGTTCAATTGGTTTGAAACGCACATTAAGTAGATGTAGATCAATCTAGATCATCGGTAGGCGGCGCACGCGCAGGGGCGTGGCCGCGCGGCTGACTGGCTCCGCCACTCCTGAACACTTGTCATTGTGACGGCTGCGCGTCTTGACGCGCTCGCGTCTCGTCGGTGTCACATGTATTTTTCCAATTGGAATTTATAATGTTTTAACATTGAACCATCCATGAACAAGGCAATGACTCGTATGCAAAGGTTTTATAAATATGTGTCGTATGGTCTTTATAGGTAGCTTTATTTATATAATATGGAAATACAAAAATAGCTATGATTGTGCGCAAAAAATTCTTGACGAAAATTAAGATGAGTTTTTTGTACCTAAATTTAATTTCTTTGCGTCGAATGAAAATACAAATTAGTTTATACGCACCTAGTACCCTCCTATAGTTTTATTTATTCATATTAAACACCTACGAGTAGGCAGTAGTAGTATCTCTACTAGATAAAACTCTAACCAGAATTTAGTTGAAGTTTATACTAACTAAGTACAAAACATTAACTAACTCTAACTCACATCTGTACCATTTTATTTTATAGTGCTTGTAAATCAATCTTACAGTTTATAGATTGAGATGTTCTGCTGACACTAAAGATTATAATACGACGTTGCATTTGGTCAGTTTTTTTAAATTGGTTTGACTAAATGTCATCATAGACATAGACTATTTGATGATAATGAAACCAACGAGAGCTATATAAGTTAGACATAGATTAGATAATTTCTGGTATAGTGAAAATATACTTAACGCTAATAATCACAATTGTTACAAGGCAAGAAAATTATAAAACAGATTTTTGGGGATGAGTAGAAATAGGTATATATAGGTAAATGAAATATGTTCAGAAAACAGTATAATTGTACGGTCGTGAAGTATCCTAGACGTGAGGGTAGCAAGGTGCTGGGCGGAGCGGGGCGGCGCGACCTCTGACCCGCCCTCTCACCCACACACCCTCGCCCGCCACCCTCACCTCGAAGACATGCGACTTTTTGCCAATTACCGCCGGCTACCGCAAAAATAGATGTTTTGTAGTTGCGTATACATTGTCCTGAGCCGTCGATATGTTGTGTTCACCTAGTAGACTAGGTGAACATTTCTCAGAAAATGTCAACATCTAATGAAAATATCTAGACCTAATGTAGAATTATCGTCTTTTTAAAAGATTTTATAAAGTTTTACCTGTCCCGTTGTTTGTTAATCAAATCTTGCAAGTTGAATTTGAACCTCTTTCTCTAAACTTAGACCTTTGAAATTTGTAATACCACTACTAGCATGTGAATGAAGTTAGGTACTACCTAGGTACTTTAGTCTCGATGACAATGCATTCAAATTTACAGTTTAATGCGTAAAATGTTTTAGGACTGAACTAAAGAAAAAAACAATATTTAAACTAAGGTAAAGTTACTTAGTTAAGTATCTAATCTAAGAATATACTAATCAACTTCCAAATAATATCAGCAGATCGTGGATAATGTTCTAAGACGCCTACCTTGAAGATACCTGTCAAACAGCATATGCTTCGAAATACAGCATTTGATTCTGCTATGTTCTGGAATTCGTCATTCGCTATAGCAGGGAATTTCGGTATTTCGATTTCGGGAAGACATTTTTCGCAATAGCATGTGTTATAACAAAAGGTTTTGAATCTGTAAGTAGGTATAGTCTGTATAATAAATAATGGGTTACTTTATACTTTATTTACTATACAGACTACAGTTTTTATGTCGTCCCGGCGTAATTACGAACCAACGATTATTTTCAAGTTAGTCTCATGAATTGTCTATGTATTCGAAGGCCTAAGTTCTGAAAAATAAGTATAATAGAGTCATTATAAAAATGTGGATGTTTTGTGTAAAATTACCGTTCGTTCTAAATTTCTAAGTGATTAAAAGACGTAGACGAATTTAAAATCATTTTCAGTGACTGCATAGGCAAACAAAACACAGTTTTTTTGACACGTTTCTTTTAAACTACGATGTAACATAATTTCTTCTATGGTTTTGCGATTTTGCATAATAGAACACTTTATTTACCGGGTTTAATCGCGTCTTATTAATGATTTTTAAACAACCGACTTTACAGTTGGCTTTTACAAGGTTGACTGAGATGTAGTTATTCTATTTAAACATTCTAAAAAGTTACTGTAAACTACTGCCTCATAATTATTTGTAACAAAACGATGAACGATATAACGATTATACGATGTAACAACAAAAACGTTACTAAAGCTGAAATAATTTGTTACGTAGGTACTAGCTAAACGAATTCCGGGATGTCGTCTGGCATAAGTATTTTAAACAAATATTTAAAATTATTTAGAGAAGCTTTAGTTAAATGCTTTCATATTAGGAATGTCTTTAGAAAGAAAAGTATGGGAGGTTGGTAGGTAAATGTTGAATTTATTATTGTTTCGTTCGACTAAATTGTTTGTCTTCATAAAATGATAATGAAATACCTATGTAGATTATAATTTGATTGGTATTTTAAACTGTTTATTTTTAATTAAGTTGTGTTATAAATAACTGTAGGCAACTTATAGAATACCTATACACGGTGGCCATTCCATTTTTATGACCGTCTTCTCGTGTTCATGTACCTAATCCTCATCCTTACTAAGATAAATCTGACAGTTCGTTTGTTTCTTTGTTTGTTTGTTCCCTCTTCACGGTCAAATGGTTCGACCTATTTAGATGAAAATTTGCACAGGGATAGTGTAAATGATGAAGAGTAACATTGGTTACTTTGCTCCCGATATGCCCGCGGAAACAGGACTTACGCGGGTGAGCGGGCGCAGCCTACCTAATAAGTTTGTTTTCGATAGCTTAATCTACTTAAAAGAACAATTTTATACATTTTGGAACCATTTAGGTATTAGGTAATAGCTGTGCCCGCGACTTCGTCCGCGTGGTGTGGCACATGCAGTAGTTGCAGGTTGCGTTACACGTACGTAGTGGCACGTACCTAGTATCGTTGCCGAGCAGATTCATTGCGATAATCGTGATCTTCCTTGTTAGGTAATATGAACTATACTTACATCACGTGATTTCCCTCTACCACCACATAATAATATTATGGCAGTGCCTATATTTGCGGGACGGGTATATAAATCGAATATGATGTCCGTCTATGTACCTACATTTTCGTGTCATGCAACTACTTCTCCCGTTCAAACTGCTTCTAACGGGAAATACTCTTCCCTGGTCACAATTCAATAAAAACTACAATCTTGGATTCTTCAAGTATAGATAGTCAATAGGTTTAGATTTTTATAGCCCAAATCCTACTAATCTTACGTTTGTATGTATATATGTCTGTGAGTTTGTTACTCAATCACGTAAAAATTACTGAACCGATAGCGATGAAATTTGGAATATAGTAGCTGGAGACCTGGAATAACACATAGGCAAATATTTATCCCGATATTCCAGCGGGAACAGTACTTACACGGAGAAACGGCGGAGCACAGCTAGTAGGTACGTATATACCTATTTTAAAAAAGTTTTTCTTCTCTAAGTTATGTATTTCAAGAATTATCGATGCGATAGAAATATGAGAGACCGAAATGCATTCGGGAGAGAAAACTGGCAAAGTTTCAACGAGTTTATTGCTCTAGCCACATTCTAGACGTGGTAAATTACAGAGAGTACATTGTTCTTCATATTTTACTACCTTATCAATGACAGTTTATGTTATGAATCATTTAAATTCCTTGTCTTTCGACTAGTAACATTTATTAAGACTGTTTCCTTTCTAGGTATGGACGGACTAAAATCAGCTTTTTACCTTAAATGTAAATTAGGTAGGTTTCAAATGATAACCCAATTTAATCTTTAGTTTTTAGTTTAGGTATACTTCACTAATATTATAAACGCGAAAGTTTGTATGTAGGTATGTGATTTTGTTACTCTTTCACGCAAAAACTACTGAACCGATTTCGATGAAACTTGAAATAACAGGTACCTGGATACCGGGAATAACACATAGGCCACTTTTTGTCCCGATATTCGCGCGTGAATGGGACTGGCAAAAAACCCGACGCACAGTAATCAAATTTCAAGAATTAGCGGGGTGGAATTCAATTTTCAGGGATGAGGGTAGTAAGAAAAATTGTGTCAAAATGCTGAGAAATACTACATACCACATCATACTAATCTTACTTCTTACTTTCCTGCTATTCCCCCGGGATCGGGACCTATGCCGGTGAAATCGCGGGGCGCAGCTAGTGCTTTATAATTAGAGTATCTAACTCCAAATTCAAAATTGAAGTAGATAATAATGGCTAAAATAATGTCTACTCTGCAAATTATCTAAGCTGCAAATTGCCTACAGATCAATATGGTTAACTAACAAATTGCCAAAAAAGGCGATTATTTCTGAAAGTAAATCGCCACAAAGTAAAAGCACGCTACTATCCGCACTATAAAATAAGAAGCAACTGAATAAAAACAAAGTCTGGCATAACTACAAAACGTAACTACCCACATCTGAGGCTGAAATCTTGTAAAACTGTAGCATCGATCGTGGGCACGGTGTCTGTGTGTCACCCCCACCCCCTCCCACAGACTCCCGGGCTTGAGTAATTGGAAGCAGGTAGGTAGATCACCAGTCACCAGACGTCCTCTGTAACCTAACTTTACAAACTTTTTAGTTGAGGAACCTTTTTGCTAGAGCTTTTAAGTACTCTATGGTGATTTTTTATTTGATGATTGGCATTAAGTAGGTACTTATCTTCTACTTTTTGCCTCAAAAACGTTTTGTGGAAGAGATCGCTTTTAGCAATATAGCCGTCTATTGTACCTGTCAATAGTACAGAAGCTGAAAGTTTTTGGTTATGTAAGTACCTACCTAGCTAATATGTGTTGTAAATTTGTACAATGAGTTTTTTATCTAATTTAATCACTTGAAGCAAACCTATCTAAATCGCTTTTATTTGAATAAACGTTGGGATGTTATAGGTTCAATTTTCGCCACAGAATCATTAGGATAGGCATTCGTTTCTGGTTCTGGGTGTTTCTGAATTTAAATAAAAAAGCTAATAAAAATCTAAGTAACCAAGTGTACTAACGCGTAGATACAAAACAAAGAGAGCATACAGATGTGAGTGTGTAATGTCCTATCCATCAATAGGACCTGTTTGCCCGTTTCGCGATCACCATCCAGGAATTTGTTAGAGTACTGACAGAAGAACAACTATTTAAAATATTTCGTAAATTTGTTTTTATTGCTCAAGGCATATTTACTAGAAATATTTTTAAAGGAAAAATTCATCTTCAAAAAAGAAGATGAATTTTGAGATGATGATTTTTGAAGATTAATTTTTCCTTTAAAAATATTTCTAACTAGGTATTTGAAAATTAACGCTTGACTGCAAATATTGGGTTCTTTTATTTATGAGTAAAAATAAATATTTGTATCTGGTCTGGATGTATTTCCATGTTATAATATGTATGTATTTACATAAGAAAAATAAATATAGGTAGGTATAGTAGGTATATCCGTTGTCTAGTCACCGTAACTCAAGCTTAGCAGCTTACCATGGGGCTAGATGGCGCTGTGAGTGGGTCACATAATTTATTTATTTATATTATTATAATAACTAAGTAGTAAGGAAGAAATAAAAAAACATATCACAAATAACTTATTGGTTCCCGTGGGATTATCGGGATAATAAGTAGCCTATGAGTTATTCCAGGTTTGCAGCTACCTATATTACAAGTTTCATCGCAATCGGTTCAGTGGTATTTGCGTGATTGAGTAAAAAAGTCACATAATTAACTACATGCAAACTTTTCGTTTATCATATTAGAAAGAAGTAAGATTTATGTCAATTCAAATAAATCAATTTGATATTAACAAGTTAATTCAAAATCGGTTTTAATTAAGTCCAACCAACATTCTTCCAAACATTTCCTCGTTATGTCTTTAGATATTTTATAGAATTAAAATATCTAATTTAGATGGCTATTGACATTTATTTTCTGTAAACAAATCTCGAAAATTTATTGAGGCATCTATAGTCGATTATGAGTAAGTTCAACTTTACTAGTCATTTTGCTTCAAGTTTTTTTACCTACTTTATAAGATATGTTTGTGTATATTAATATTTAATATGTTAAACTTTATATTCCACCACTACCGCTAAGAAACAATGTTCTCAATATACCTGTTACTGGCAATTTGATAAACCAGACATTACATATAATTACTAGACTTGACTTAAACCTATTAATTATGCATACTTATTATTAAACATAATTCGTCTGGATAAATAAAATACATTACCATCCACTTAATTCCCCTAATATTTTTCTGGAAAGGAATATTTTACTCATTGAGAATAAACGATGTGTTTTTCGAATATTAAAAAACTAGCTGCGCCCCGCGGTTCCACCCGCTAAGTCCCGTTCCCGCGGGAATATCGGAATAAAAAGTAGCCTATGTGTTAATCCAGGTCCCCAGCTACCTATATTCCAAGTTTCATCGCAATCGGTTCAGTAGTTTTTGCGTGAAAGAGTAACAACCTCACATACATACAAACTTTCGCGTTTATAATATTAGTAAGATAAGATTAAGCCTGATTAGAATGTTTAACATTTTGATATACTTACTTACTTTTATTTTTTTTACTTTTTTTCTGAAATGTGCTTTAATAATTCTACTTCCTACTAATATTATAAATGTGTAAGTCTGTGTGTTTGGATGTTTGTTACTTATTCACGCAAAAACTACTGAACCGATTGCGATGAAACTTGGAATATAAGTAGTTGAATGCTGGGAATAACACATAGGCTACATTTTATTCCGATATTCCCGCAGGAACGGGGCTTATGCGGGTAGAGCCGCGGGGCGCAGCTAGTATAAATATATTAATAATATTTAATAAGGACCTCAGACCGGGCTTGAATAAAATCATTGAGATGTCGCACCAAACTGTTGATATAGTTTATAGGTTTAGGATAAAATGCATTGTATTGACTTAACCACAAACTGACAATTATGAACGCCCAACCTAAACTGTGTGTTTTAAGTGATGTTCGATATTATCGAAACTTCACTTTTTTGCACAAACAAGATTTTTTTAATTCCATCGGGAACGGGACTTACCTACGCAGGTGAAACCGCGGAGCAAGCAAAGTTGTTCTGTGGTACATAAAAATCTGTTTTTATGAGCAATGACCAGACTTACTAAGTTTGCCAGTAACACAAACATCGTTTAATTTAAAATATGTGCCGCAAACATTTGCGTAAATCAATCCGAAACGATCACAATTTAGGCTGAGATCAATTCTTTAATAAGAACAAAACGGTGCGCGCTGTCACATCTAAATCACTTGTGGTTTTGTTTGTTTGTTTGTTTGTCGGGTTTGCGTTTTGTTTGTTACTTTGTTTGCGTTAAATTAAGATGTCTGGCAAGTGGTAATGCTTTTGTGTCTAAAATTATTTTGGTTAAACGCTTTTTCGTGAACATTTAAACTCATAAGTATTTAAATTTAAACAATGATTCGTAAAATGTGTAGGTATATAGGTTACCAAAATAACATTGTCAAAAAACGCAGGAATCTAGGAATAAAAAGTACCTATCTATCGGTTGAACTGAACCAATTGCATAACAAGTTTCATCACAATCGGTTCAGTAGATTTTCCGTGGAAGGATAACAAACATATTCAAATATGTATATTATGAGGATTCTACTACTTAGGTAGGAATTTAGAAGATAGCGACTCTTAGGCAATCCTAAATAATATACTCATAAAACTACAAAAAACCCTAAATAAAAGATCATTTGATTGATATTATAGTATTATCAAAGCATATTTTATATTTAAGAATTGTTAACCAAACATATCCTTTATAAATATTCATACCTACGATTATACTTTTTTTTATAAATAAAAGTCCAGTATTCTCTGAATACACACGAAAAAATACTAAAAAAATTCAGTTTTCTGATATTTTTTATCGAGCGAAGTTGCTTCGCGTTTTAATCGTGTTTTAACCATATTATGTTTTCTCGTTAGGTTGTTTAGAGTATGAAATATATTTTTTATTTGACCAAAAAATGAGTTGACGATTACTTAGGTACCATTGATTAAACAAAGGTTGGTTTTAAAATTCTATATACTTGGTACTATACTAGGTATACTTAAGTATGGTAGGTACTAACTTGTTATCTAACCTATTTTTCTTCGGTATGATAAGGGATGCTGCCAGGTCAGCGAGGTTATCTCCGTCAGTCCACGAGACGGTTGCATGAGCGTCTCTGCGTTTTACTTCCCCGTCGTTCTTTTTATCTGTTTAATTATGGCCTTGCACGACTTGTGCATGTATCCAGTGACAATTTACTTTTCTGCATCTAGTTATGATACCAATACGGATTTCAGAAATACAAGATTATAAACATTGGAACTAGCCAGTTCATTTCTTATGAACCATGGTAGGCACCACGGTCTGTGAGATTTAACCTGCTGTGGTATCATGTAATTAGCATCCACCGTTACTAGTGGCTAAGTTGCAGTACATTGCTGCTTTGACGTAACGTGGTTGTTACCGGTGATTACTTCAAACAGCAATGTACAATACAAAATATGCTTTTTGACAGCAAATAGCAACTGACAGCATATATGATACCACAGCAGGTGACAGACCGACGGACAGTGGAGACTTAGTAAAATGGTGACTATTTTACTAATACTTAGTTAAAACGAAACCCTCAAGAGCCCATTGAAGTGCTTGGTCTAAAAATTTATACATAATATAAAACGTATCAGTGGATACGTGGTTCTATGATCCAATTACCTCAACGGCGGCCAATTTACAAATTCAATCTACCTATAAAAAAAATCGCTTTGTAACTGGCCAGTATTAAAACATAAAGTTCGCCACAAAGAGATTTGAATATCAGAGGTTGATGTAAAAAGTCTGCATATAATCCGGTCAGAGACGCTCAACCGTCGTCGGTCGCGGTCGGCTGCGGCGATGATCCGATTTCACGCGCGACTGCGCACGTTTCGGCGTTATAGAATCGATGCATGAAAAATTTGAAAGAATTTTTGTTCAGCTGAAGTTGAATGGAGACTGGTTTTCTAAATTTTCTCGAGGTCATTTAGTTTATTGGTATTGCTTTTTGTTGTTGCCGATATAGGTACCTACTCGTATATTAGTTTTAGTTTTAAAAACAAACATCCGACATTCGACATTTATTCCTCATAAGAAGTGAACCAGCTTACACTTTCTTACTTTTATTGCTCAAGGTAGGTATATTACTAGAAATAATTTATTAGTGACGGAGTTCGAACCCATGCCTATTGCTTTTTGTAGCACACTCGGCTACTATTTCCGCTACGTTTGTATTAGTTATTTAGTTTTTACAGATCAACTAATTCACCGTTCATAAAATTAAAATCAACAAATTAATAAATGGTACGTTTGGGCCATTTATAATACTTATTTCAGTTAAAAAATATTGTCTTTTGATTCGGAACAGACATTAGATACTTATAGCCTAATTATATGAAGTCAATAAAACAAAGATCTGACACATTTTTTTGAAATCTCACCTAGTCAAATTATTTTTTTGAAGTCGATTACAAAACCTGAACCCCAACGATCGATGTTGTAATAAAATCACATCGGCAGCGGCGCGTCGGTCGCGCACCGTTGCGTTTTGTTCAGAGGCGACCAATTGTGCAGAACCCCTGGCTGGCTGATCACTTAATTGACTACCGAACGAGACTAAACCCCCTACACCATTGTCAAGCACCACAACCATTACCGTTCCACCCTCACAGACTGAACCGAACGGCTTAACTGCAACGCAATGTATTTTTCCCTCAGAAAACCGAACACGGATTAAAGTGCAGTGAAAATCAGATTTCTAGGCAAGTGATAGGATTGTGTGGGAACGCTTAATGCCACTTAATATGAGCGATTAACCAAGGGATCGCGGTAGATTTCGTCACAAAAAGGTATTGGCGAAGTTCTGAGGTGGCGGAAGATATTGGATTTGATTCGTGAGTGACTCTATTGAGGATCATTCGGGAGGGGTGTCGTGGCGGAAATTCTCAAGTGTCATATAATCCGTAAAGTATTTACTATTTACTGTCGGTTGGAATAGATAATATAGACATAGAATATAGGTACAGTCAGCAAAGGACTGAGGGTACCAGGTGAATATTTTAAAGTTTTTTTTTCTATAACGTTTCAGTAATTATTGGTTATTCTGCATGAAATAACTAACACTTTGCATGTTTTAGTGATATCATGTATGATAATAAATAATTGCTAAACCAATGTTGAAAAAAACGAAAGTTTAAATTATGCACCTGGTACCCTCAATCCTTTTCTGACCGTACAATGAAATAGATAATACTAGCAACCTCCACGGTTTCACCCGCGTAAGTGCCGTTCCCGCGGGAATATTGGGATAAAAAGTAGATTACTCTTCGATAATTAGCTTTCTGTTGGTGAAAAAAACGGTTCAGTAGGTAGTTTCGGTGCCTGTTCGTTACAAACAAACAAACAATTATTTCTCTTTCTTATATCAGTTTAGATGTAGGTAGGTAAATCATTGTAAAATGTTTACTAAGTATAGAAACATATGTTTTGTTAACACTGTGAGTCTTTAGGTAGGTACTTAGGTAGTCTTTAACTTATGTAGCCTATTTTTTCTGTTATAAAAGAATCACCCACATACTTATACTCATTTATTAAGACCATAGGATCATCACAATAATAGTATTCTATTATTATCTAGAACACACAAAAATCTTTACAGAGTTAGATGGACTGAAATATTTTTTTAGTAAAGTATAATATAAATCCTATTGGATACTTAATAAGAAAATAATACATGGTAATACTGATATCAAATCAAATCGATTTCTGACCAGAACTGACCCTCAACGACTTCATATTTCCCCTGAGGTTTATTGCGTAGAAATCCACCGGAATATTCGGAATTTAAGAGCTTTAATAATCCTACTGATATTATACAGGTGAATTTGTATGTAAGTAAGAAATAATGTACCTAAGTGTATAAGTTAACAAAGTAAACCATAAAAAACAAGTTAAAAGCTAACATTAAATCTAAATATAAAACTAATATTAAAATTAAATATGACCTATAAATAAAAAATATCCTCGAGGACGTCCTCACGAGGCATTGTTTCCAGAAGGCTAGCAACGTTTCCCCTCTGGATTGCCAAGCTAATCCTCTGGGTGAAAAAGCTGCCAGCATTATGTGCTGGCAGCACAATTATGTTTGCGATCATACTATTTCACGCAAAAAATACTGAACTGTCTACGATGAAGCTTGGTAGTGTAGTTAGCTGGAGATCTGGATTTACACACAAGCTACTTTTAATATTTCTTTTTGTTTTTATTGGTCAAGGCATTTTAAACTTAGAAATATTTTTTTAGCAAACAAATATATTTCGGTCGCTATTAGGGTCGAATCCTGTCATGGGTTTTTTTTTGGAAATATATTTACTTGCTTAAAATATTTCTAAGTTACTTTTAGTCCCGATATTTTTGCCCTCCCTTGCCATAATGCATTTTCTATTAGGTACTCACGCTTCATTCACGTTTTGTACCTTGAATTGTACGATAATCAAAAATCGATAAACACATTCAGATTTTTAAAAGTACATCATAATTGTGGGATCTCAAAGCATTGCAGATATTTTGAAAATAACTCTGTATGATATAAAATCATGAAATCATGATATAAGTAGGAAGGTAGTTATAGCGATTTTTCATCTAAATGTGATTTTCAAATCACGATAATAGATTTCAGGTACACATCTACACAACTTTGTTTTTTACCTTCCCTACGTGTGTTTCATTTATCCCCTTACTTATAAACGCTGGTTAACAGCTGCATAACTATGATTCGTTTGTCTTTCGAATTTGACAGACAGAGACAAACGTCACATAACTTGGTCATCTGTTAATCATCGTTTATAAGTAAGGAGGTTAATGTTTTATTTATAACTAGGTAAGTATTACAGATTTGTCAAATTATATCAAAATATATTTCACTCGCTACCAAAGGGTAAGTAAAGACTTACAAGCTACCCTTTAAGTTGTACTCAATTATCATCCTTTTCTTACTTTAACATTTGACCTCCATCTCGCACGTGGAAGAAATAGAAAGACACACGATTACTGATATTTTAACCCTTGGATGCTGCGTCTTTTTGTTGACATTGTCGTTTTGGTGGCACAAAGGATTAGGGTTTTTAAAGGTCATACATTTTAAAGTTGTAACCTGATAAAATACGCAGCACATGCATTTGTATCATGTAAGATCTTTTTAAAAATTTTAAGATAAACGTTAAGTATTTTTTTTTAATTTTATAGAATATCATCTAAAAAATAACGAAATTGCATTATAATTTCTTCTATGGTTTTCGCGATTTTGCATAATAAAACACTTTATTTATCCGGTTTTTTCGCGTTTTTATTCATTATTTGACCCGAGCTTTCGCCAACTTTACAGTTGGCTTTTTCAAGGTTGAGATGAGATGTGCGAAAGCTCGGGTCAAATAATGAATAAAAACGCGATAAAACCGGATAAATAAAGTGTTTTATTTTGAAATTGCGTTAGTTAAGGGAAGTATACATTAAATTAAATTGTTTTAAGTATAGGGCTTGCGATTTTCAGATAAGATGCGACTATGCGAAATTTTAGAGCAAAAAACAATTATTTGCTTATTACAAGTTAACTAGACAGTTTATCAAAAAAATATGTGGAACATATTCAGGAAATTGTTTTTATAATAATAATAAAAAAATGGGTGGATTGAAAGATATTGAAAAAAACATTTCTTTCAGATTTTCTATTTTTTTGTACTATATTGGTACCATGAATGCCGAATTATTCGTAAGTTTATCGGAGCAAAACTTCTTATATTTTTATACACCAAGAAATATACATAAGCCATAGAAAATTTCTCTAAAATCAGCTATGAATAAACGTATAAATTTAAATGAGTAGGTACATCCGATTCCAAAATGTTCAGATTTCTTGTAATAAAGTTATGTTAAAAAGTTTTTTCTTTAGTTATTCTCGCATTAGGTATATGAATATTCATCCATATTCAGCACAGGAAGTGTTGTTTTTATACAAGTTGAAAAACAATTTAAACCAACCTAATAAATATTCAAGACATCAATACCTAATCTTGTTTTCGAAATCAAACCGCCCCTGTTTTTAACAAAAACCGTTCACAATAAACCCAATCAGTCGCTGTGAAAACTTCTTTAGAATGGTATTAATTTTCAATGAGATTATTTACAAATCCTTGAGTCTGCCTCGAAATCTCCTCATCTGACAATCTGGGGCGGGATCTGTCAATATTATCACAAAACATTAAAAAAAAACATCTAAAAAATGAATATCGGCTAATTTTCGTTTTCAATACGCACTTTATGTGTAAGCATCGAGGCGTTATACAAATTATTCTATAAAAAGTAGAAAAAAAAATACAGAAGACCGTTATAAGTTTTTTTCTCTTATTATTTATGGTGTAAAAATTGGGTTACTTAACGGGAGCGCTTGTCTATTGTGCAATTCTTAAGGGAATGTGAAAAAAGCGCACAAAAACTTGCGACAAAAAAGGTCGTAAAGATGTAACTTTTTTTAAACATTGCAAATATGGACGCGTGGAGATTCTGTCGTTTTTTTTTTATTAGAAAAATTAATAGTTCTAGATAACTGGGTTTTATTAATGATTAAATTGAAATGTAACTATTAATATATTTCTTGCTACCTATTAATTTGTAACACGAAAACGACGTAGGAACCTAATTTGTTAAATTAATCTGTACTTTTAAAAGTACAATACTGACTATAATCTTTATACTCATATTAGTCTTTTTTTTTCATGAAATGTTCTAGAATAATAATTCGAATGGTTCTCATCACAAAGTGGTCGAAAAACTGCCCCGACCACATACAATCCGTTTCGGAACTTAAATCATTCAGCCATTGTGAATCCACGACATACAGACGGACACGCTTTTTTCATAGAAACTAGATTTCAACCGTTTGCAGCTCAAAGGGCCTCAGAGGTCACGGGTCACCATCGTCTTTTTCGTCCAAAGAAAAAGTACGTTACAAAACCCGCACATAAAAAAGACAAGTAAAAAAGGGGCATCTTGTAATATTGTGAATATTGATGAAGAATGAAATCTGGTTTTGAAAATCGTCGAACTCATTCAGAACGCATGTGTGGTCCCACGGTTTCACGTGTTCAGACGTTCTGGGAACTCGACAGTAAGAAACTTGATTTCGTATCAACAACGTTAGATACCGCCGCTGAATATTATCAACGGATTTTGTGCGGAAGAAGGCATTTACATCCACACCCACTTACATAAGCTCACGATAAATTCCTTTAGATAAAGAGGTCTCCCTAAAAACTACATAAAGAACTGAGGCCGTTAAGAAATAAGGGTTACGATCTCGTTTCCATCTCGACAAAGGGCACGCGATGCTTTACAGAATCCTTGCGCACGATTCCTTTTGGGATAAAAGGATTTGAGATAAACGGGTACAATGGGGTTGGAAGGTGGGTCGTTACAAACCCCGCACGCGTTGTAGGGTTAACTCTGGTTAAGGGATGGATGCTGCGCGCGGGCACGCGACTAGGATCCAGTTTACATGAACGAAATCTTTTAAGATGGGGTTAATTTGATAATTGTTGCGGTTATACAGCTCATAAGCTTGTGATTTCATGGATTATTCTTTAAGATATTCTTAATATATACATTAAAATGTTGTGATTCAAGGATGTTATAATATTGAAACAGGTTGGTATTATTTTCAGAATGATTATTTAAGGGTTGATTTTAATCTAAATACAGATAAGAGATATCTGTCGCATAAAATCGAACACAATCAAATTCTTTTTTCGTTTTCTTTTTTTACTTTTTCTTTCACTGATAATGATGTTACTTTTTATTGGACATACATCTTATATTAATTTTTTTGGTTTTAGATTTAATATTAGGTAATACCTAATACCTAATATTAAATGTTATTTATTTTAATTTCATTGTAATAAAATATTTTCTATATTTTTTATTTTATTTTAATAATATCTTTTCATCTTTCTGAAAAATTAACCCTAAACAAAATAAGCAAAAAGGTTAGTATGTGGTTTGGTGTCGTATTGCATTTTTAAAATGGCACGTGGAAGTAGTAAATTCTGAAATAAAGGTCAATTTGTGTGACGTTAATGCATTTTGCATGGCGGTGAATGATAGAACATACAAGGTCGAGGTTCTTAATTTAGTTAATGATTTCAACTAATTAAGCTGAAGGTATCTTGATGTAAACATATTTACATAAAAAATACGCATAGAAACAACAAAAAAACCAAAAAGAAAAAAACAAGCCCAGTAATTTGAAATTACGCTAAGTAATAATAGTTTTGACTGTGAGTCATTTTTTACTCATTTATTATGTGTTCTGTGTGTATCGATTACAAAACTATTACTATTATTTTTTTCTTTTTGGTTTTTTTGTTGTTTCTATGCGTATTTTTAATCGAGTTTTTTACGCAGTCGGGTTTTTGTTTTTTTATAAATTATTTTTTTTATTTTACGCTTTTTAGTTATTTTCATTTATTGATGGTAGGTAAGTCTCGTAATCTATTCATTTCATTAGGGGGTTATAATGTATACTGTGCATTATTCAATAGATAACTAATATTATAATTAAGTAGGAAAGTAGGTACTTAATGTTCCAACTTTATTTATTTATATTATTGTATTTCAGTTAGGGTTAAGTTATTTATTGTTTAAATTTATTATTATTCTTTTAACGTTTTTAGGTAAGTAAGTACCTAAGTGTTATTAGGCTTTTATTCAGTAGGTAGGTACAATTTATGTAAATACTAGCTGCGCCCCGCGGTTACACCGGCGTAAGTCCCGTTCCCGCGGGACTATCGGGATAAAAAGTAGCCTATGTGTTAATTCAGGTCCCCAGCTACCTATATTCCAAGTTTCATCGCAATCGGTTCTGTAGTTTTTGTGTGTAACAAAAGAGTAACAACCTCACGTACATACATACAAACTTTCGCGTTTATAATATATGTAAGACTATGATTTTTTTAGTATATATCAATACATTCCTGTCACCTGTACCATCACGTCTTATACTTTGATAGTTCCAAGCGTAACTACGTAACAAAAATAAAAACTTGTTCGTTGGTAATAAAAAGCAAGAATACCTAATTGTAAATTAACTTTAAACCGTTATATTTCCTAAACGGTTCTTTAAAATGAAAAATGGTGAAAGAAACCTAATATTCATTTTTAAAAATCTATTCAACGATACCCATCTTGACATACTTTGACGATTTTGGATTTTTTAATTTTGACAATATGGCGTCTGGTTGTGACAAAAGTTAATTTGGATTACTGTCATGTCTTTAACCACACTCGCCAGATTAAGACGAATCGATTGACGTATGAATCATCAAAATCGGTCCACGCGTTTGGCCTCTAGAACGCCACATAGAAACATCTATACACACATACATACATAGACCGATAAACACATTACCCTCCTTTGCGTCGCGCAGTCGGGTAAAAATAGGTTAGTGTCACATCTATTACAAAAAAAGAAAAAAATAACATAGGTACACTTATTAACAAACTTCTGGTCTGGGTGTCTTTCTATGTATAAAATGTATGAGCTTACAAAAAAAAAGTAAAGTAAAGTAAAATATTATGTAGTATATCCATTGTCTAGTACCCATAGTACAAGCCTAGTGCTTAGTTTGGGGCTAGATTGTGCTGTGTATAATGTCGTGCAATATTTATTTATTTATTATTATTAAAAGCAACGCGATTATAACCGAAAAATGAGTTTTATTTCATATCAACGTGGCCTAACCTATTATTAATATCTATTCTTTGGTTGACTGACTGCATGCACTTCTTACAATCGCATAGTCTAAACTAAACCGTTCATGTTCTAAAGACAATGAAAAACAAAAAGGTTTAACTTTGAAGGGTGTGATTTTTGTAATGTGTAGAGTAGGAATTAGGGCATGCAAAATTGATGGTTTTCAATCCCGGGATTGATTTCGATATTAGAACTCAATCCCGGAATCCCGGGATTAGTCTCGAGATTTCATATATTATTAAAAAGGCAAATAGTCAGAAATGTTTTAAATTCAATTTTTTAACAAATTAAAGTTTCTTTAGTATTATCTAAATAAGACGATTTGGATTGACGTTTCCAAAAGATATTGTACCAAAGAAGTTACATTACTAGAACTAGAATGCTGACGTAGAACTAAAGAGTGTTTGCTACATTGAGCACGCTGTCCCTTTCCAATAACACTATGAGAAAGGGACAGAACGCTACATTGAAGCATGCTGTCGCGGAACACTAATATAATTTCTTTGTATTGCACAAACAATTTTTTTTACGTATCTAAGTACAAAAAATTGGACTATGAACTATATCTAATACTAAACCGAGTGAACCGGTGGCGTGCAATTGGAGAGGTCTATGTCCAACAGTGGACTGCAACGGGCTGATGATGATGATGAATACTAAACCAATATTGTACTCAACAACCATATTCATCAATAAACGGTAGATAACATTCTTGGATCTTGACACTTCAACGTAAACCGGTAAAACTCCGAAAAAAAAAAAACCAAACCACTTGACACGCCAAGCCTATAAAAACTATTTCGGTTTTAAGCAAAGCTTAGAGGTAAAATTGTACGGCGCAGACATTGCGAACATTCTCGTCTTTATCCCATTCGTTAGTCAAACATCATTCACAAAAACTGTGCAGTTTTTTTGCAATTTTCATCTCTATACGTTAGAGCTAAATCTCAGTGTATAATAAGCAAGAATAGATGCAAAAACTATGAACGTTCTAGCAAAAAATATCGTAAATTTGTCAGTGAGGCCGCCCTCTCAGTTTTTATATCAAGTCAGGATTTTGATAAATCACGTTTTTAGGTTTGGTAGGCAATCTACTTTTATTTCGGTCTACTTCGACACGTAGAAAGGTACGTAATATTAAAGGTTAAAAAGGTTTTGTTAAAAAAACGTCCTGAGTCCGTGTAGCGTATGACACACACTCTAAATTTCAGCTCTCAGTGGTTTAGGCTGTGCTTTATCCATCAGTCAGTCAGTCAGGACTAATGATTTTATAGATTATAGTATGTAAATAAAAGATAAAAGATTTTTAACTCCCCATTTTTTCCAAACAAAACTTAATTTAAAAATAACTAAGTAAATAAGGAAAAGTTTGAATTTAGAAGTTATCGTATACGTTTTATTGCTCATTTATTTGTTTATTTATTGACTAGGTACAAACAACACTTTATTAATAGAATTATTAAACTCAAATTGCTCTAATTATTACAGCAAATCATTTATATCTGCATCAAAGTAGCTAATTAAAAGAACAATAAGCTTTAATGGTACCAATTTTGAGGTCAAAGTAAAGTCAGCGCATATTGCTCTGCGGGCGACACAGACACGTAGTTTGTTCTTTACCGTTTGGCGCCTGGGCGCCTTCGGGATGCGACTAACATTGAACAGATCTTTGTTGAAAAATGAAATATAAAGAAAGAAAAGGCTTACTAGGGTTACCGTTACGGAATATTTTTTGCTGATGCATTTCTCCTTGTAAAATATTTCTACTGAAACACAGTCAAGAATAGTTTAAACTACCGTCTGTCAAACATTACTGAGATTCTGCGTTTAGTCATCGGGTTGTACGAATATGTTACTGTTGTACTTATCGTAGGTATCTATAGGTTTCATTATAATCTTACTAATATTATAAACGCGAAAGTTTGTATGTATGTATGTGAGGTTGTTACTCTTTCACGCAGAAACTACTGAACCGATTGCAATGAAACTTGGAATATATGTAGCTGGATACCGGGAATTACACATAGGCTACTTTTTATCCCGATGTTCCTGCGGGAACGGGACTAACGCGGGTGAAACCGCAGGGCGCAGCTAGTAATAAATAGAAATAAATTGCCGTTTCAACTAGTTTTAGATGATCTATACAGCGCAAGCAACTTTTATAACCCATGCTAATTATGGCGCTGTAATGCACGGGACATTAGTTGGTGAAGTAAGCTTGCCCAGTATAGATACTGTACTACACTCCCAGCCTAGACAGCCATGTCCACAGGAAAGAACGGGTCAGTTAGTTAGTATTTTGTCGCTGTCCTGTATTTACTTCATTGTGTTCTACACTTCAAGATTATAAACGACTAAGTACGTGTTACCTCCTAATTATAAGGTTCAAATGTCACAGATTATGTTTTGATACGGCAATTATATCGAGGTTGGAATACAAATGGCGTCGTTAATTAGACCACAGAATAAATTAGAGAGATTGTGGTTGATCTAAGGCCTAGGTCTTGTCTTGCTACGTGTCTGGCACTCACTTGCATAAAGGATAGGGCACAAATGCTTATCTACAGGCTACAGATGTATAGATTATATATATGACAGTTATTTTTTTTATTTCTTATCGGTTGTGAACCGATTATGGCCATTTGAAAATTTGCCAGTGTATATATGCAAGTTATTTACATCGAAACAGTCAAGTCGTCATAGTTAAAGTCAAGGCTAGGGAATCATTTGTTAACACGGCAGCCATTTACAAAGATTGTTCACGGAGCTTTGGAGAGTTTACACGCATTTGAACTAAGTTTCACAAAAATAAAAATATAGCAACACATCTCCTCAACGCGTTCCCGCCAAAACTCCTATCTGACAGTTAAACTGCTAGATTTATTTAACGATGTTTCGATTAGATTTTCAGTTTAACCTTCAGTGCAGTTTGTAGTTTTGCGTACTAAAAACTGCACTGCACTAGGTACGATTTATTTGCACAAATAAACGGCATGAACACTTAAACTGTCGTTTAAACATGTTTAAAAGGCTTTGATATTGAAATGGTTATATTCAGACATTTCCACAGTGTGTGCGTATCTTTAACAACATAATAGTACAAGTGCAAAAAAAATCATGCAAAAAGAAAATCATTATTCATATTACAAAAACGTAGAAAACAATTCGGTCTATTGTAAGTACAATCATGTACAAAAGCGATATCAATATCTTGATACAAAAACCCACCAAATATGCATTACAAGTACCCAGGTTCATTGAAATAGAACAATAATTATTTCAATTTGTACCGTATGTAGGGGTGGTTTGCCTCGGGCGCGGGCTCATTTCGATGAAATAGGATACTTGAGCCAAATTAATAGCTTATCTACGATCGGTTCGGTGGTTATTATGTCACTCATTGCGTGGGCTTCTATGTTCACCTTTGATGCGATCACAGGGTTGACACTTTCAACAACCGACCATTAAAATTAAGATGAAACTATGGAGATATTTTATTAACATAATTTAAATTTCACTCGAAACATTAGGAAACAAATTACAAACAATATTCACCATATTGATTAAATCAATCATAATACATGTACTGTACTTGTACATGTACATCATCATCATCATCATCATCAGCCTGTTGCAGTCCACTGCTGGACATAGGCCTCTCCAATTGCACGCCACCTAGATCTATTTTCGGCTTCTCGCATCCAGTTTGTGCCAGCCGTCTTGCGCAAATCGTCGCTCCAACGTGTCTGAGGACGTCCTACACTACGTTTGCCGAGACGCGGTCTCCACTCTAGAACTCGTTTACCCCAACGGTTGTCGGTTCTACGGCTAATATGGCCAGCCCACTGCCACTTCAGCTTGCTAATCCGGTGAGCTATGTCGAAGACTTTGGTTTTCTGACGGATCACCTCATTTCTGATACGATCCCTCAGAGAAACGCCGAGCATAGCTCGTTCCATAGCCCGCTGAGCGACTTTGAATTTGTGGACCAACCGTGCCGTTAGTGTCCACGTTTCGGCTCCGTATGTCATGACGGGTGTTGCACCTTCGAACTGAACTACAGACTGGCAAAATCAATTCCAAAAGTTAAGCTGAATAGCCAAAGAGGATAGCATTAACTATTCGTTGGCTAGCGTAGCAGTAAGCTCTTATTAGCTGGGACCAATTTTCTATCCCGAATATGTATGACCCCTAAATTATGGGATAAATATATATTTCTTGCAATTTTATCTGGTCTGTTTGCCCTATAATTTGATATGTTATGTAAAACAAACCATCGCTTTGATTTTTACTCGACAGCAAGAAGATTCCTATATTATGTTTTTCACGCCTATCTTGCATATTTGTAATTTTACGAATGTTTATTAATTTTTTTTGTTTTTGCATCTGCCTATCCTTTAAATAATAGCCCTCGTCAACGTTGGTAAGTACAACCCTGTATGTCGCCTAGGGGTGTAATGTGGCATCCATTGTGTAACTCGGGTTATCTCGAACATCTAGACTTTTGTTGACGACTGTAATCAAACCGCGCGCCCTATCGACTTTGCTGCCGGATTATTAGCAAAGGGCTGATGAAGATCTTTTTCACTTGCTTTGTGTGATAATAAATACTTACTTATTAATAATTATTCAACTAACTAAAGTTTATCGAAGGCAAAGGTAGGAATATCAGGATAAAAAGTAGCCTGTTTTTTTTTATCTCTAGCGTTTTTAAGTAGTTTAAGTAATTTCTTACGTTTTATTAACGTATCAAAGAGGTGAAAAACAGACATTAGGTAGGTAAGTAAATATACATAGACTACCTTCTAAGCAAGTACTAGATAAGGATTTCAATAAAGTTAGAAGATATAATCTTAAGATTATTTTTATAAATGGCAGTTTTGTATACCTACCTACTTACTTCCCTCCGGACAAACGATTTTGTGACAAGTTGTCGACACACAAATAATTGGCCACGTCTGCGCATAAAGCAGATTTATTCAAAGATATACAGCAATATTTTTCTTCCTTATTCATATTCATCGATGCATTCACGGAACTAATCCGTATCACTTCCGATAATTCTACAACAACAATGGATATGTCGTCGAGATATCGTAAAAATTCACAAAAATGTAAAATTCAATCGTCATGGGAAACGCGAAGTTACGGTGCGGTGTTCTAATTTAATTTCAAAAGAAGGTCCGAAATTTATTTGAATTTCGAATTGTCCGATGCGCGGTTCGATAAATCGTAAGGTGACATTATTTTGAATATGGAATCGAGGCGACCCTATTTCTTTTTTTTTTAAGTAGCCGGTAAGGGGGCTAGGCAATTATATTTTGTGCAAGCAATAGAAAGTTTGTACAGTTTGACAATAGAATGATCGTAGAGCGAACTGCGGTCGTGTGCAATCTTTTCAGGGCTAACTTTGGGGCAGACTTGTTTTGAACTTAGAACTTGTCTGTGTTTAAAATTGGGGTAGTATTTGGAAGAACTTTTGTTTAACTTTATCGACTTGGCAAGTGTAATAAAAATAGATTGGATAAAAAAAACGTTACATTTTTTTTAATTACAAAATAAATTTAATGAGTTTTCACATTTTTTTTTACGAAAAATTAAAATTCAGCACATAAACACGTAGAAATGGTCCCGCTTAAATACATTATCATTTGAATTTGGCATACCTAGGATAAGTAGCTGGGTTGATAAAAGATAACTTTGAGTTTTGATAAGCATATAAGTACGGCAATTTCAATACAGACAACAGTTTTTGTCCGCCCGCCTCCTAAAATGGCTCAACTCCAACGTGATCTAATTCTGAAGTTTCCGAAAGATTTTTGGGAATTGAAATTGCACCTTCATTATTATTTGTCTGCGAAATTGCAAGTAAAGTTCGCAATTTTACAAATTGGAGCACAACCACGAAAATACAAACATTTTTAATGTAAAAACTCCGTACAGCAACTAAAAAAACTCCCTTAGTCGTGAGATTTATACTTTTTTTGTAAAGAAAAAACGAGCTTGTTAGCGGTCAGTTCACTTTTGTTAACAAAAGATGGACAAATTTGTATAACACTGCTAAAGTAGCTGAGAAAACATTTTTTTACTCATTTAAAAAAACCCCGTGTTAAGATATTTCTCTGTGGTATCGTAGCTTATCTATACTTATTATGAAGGAAGAGAGGACAAAAAGTCTGTACTTGGAAGTAAATTTAAAAAAAGTTTTCTAGAGTACTTAGGAAAAATAGTGGAGGAAAATTATATAATTTTAAAAATTCTTGTCAGTCTGTCTGTTCCTTATACAATTAAAAACTACTAATCCGATTGAAATCTGGTTCAATTTTGGTTAAAATTTTGGTTTGGTTAAAGTTTGTAACTCAAAAGTAAACACAAATACAAAATAAATAAAGAAACAGAAATAAAAATAGCAAGCCGGTAAGTAATTCATCTTCTTCTTTAAAATGGCTTTTCCTTTCGGACATTTGCCAGTGTCAAGTATTATCAATAATTGCAGGTTATTTGCATCGAACGAAACAGTCAAGTCGTCATAGTTAAAGTCAAGTCAAGGGAATCATTGAGCTTTGGAGAGAACACTAGGCTAAAGTCCATGATTTGCACCGATTTTCACTTTAATTTTCACTTGTACACCTTCACGAAACTAAATTGTTTAATATGCCCCCGAAATTAAACAATTTACACGCATTTGAACAAAGTTTCACAAAAATGAAAATTTAGCAACACATCTCCTCAGCGCATTCCCGCCAAAACTCTAAGTAATTCATACAATTTGTGTTTGATTTCTATGAAAGATGTTCCAAATTCAAATCTCATTCCCGCCCGCTAATGAGTTTTTAACGGAAAAGAGCTACTTCGCTCCCACTTATAGAGGAACAATGCGACACGTTCTGAACAGGAGTGATGAAAAAATATAATAATTATGTCCTATGAGCCTACAAACTCCCTTCAAACATGACTGTGAATTTAAATATTAAAAAGAATTATGACATTGTATGAATAAGTAGGTGGGTATCCCAATATTAGACCCCGATCCATCAAAGAGGGTAGGACACGAAATTTACGAGATTAATATTTACCTAAAGAGGGATGCTTGCTTACTCCAGTTAGTTGACGAATATGGACCGATGGACTTCGATGAAATGGTGGGTCGGTACCTATATTACAGTGTTTGGAGGCTTTCGGTCCAGTACTGAAACGCTTCTTAAAATTTGAGTTCTACTTAAACAATTAACCACACAATAATTAAGCAATTAAGTACCTAGAAATATTTTGAAATAAATATTAGATGAGACGGTAACTTAAAGCTAATTTTTAGAACAATATAAATGACAAATTACATCTTAGACTACGTTGAGGAAGAAGTCTGTAAAGGCTCCGAAACGCCGGAACGCCATTGAAATAATGCTGACAATTTCAATTAAAAAAACTAATTTTGAATTTAGAAGCTGCTTAATTATTTAACTAGCCTCAGATTTGAAGGACCGTTTCTGTATTCGAACGTTCACCTATTTAATCGAAACCCTATTCTAAACAAAATCCAAATTGGCGTGACTGTCAAAATTGAAACATCAAAAAAAAAAACTGTCCATCGGATTTAGTTTTAAATCTTCTGAAATCGCCAAAGACCCCTCCGTCCGTCCAACCCCTAACTACGCTAAGAATACACGTTTCTCACGACAGCGTATAATTTTGCAATAAATAAAATTGGACTGTAAAAATTATTGAACGACCAAGTTGCCATTTTTCGCAAAGAATCACTGGAGGATAAATTTAAATACTTATTGCAGGATATTACACAAAACGTCATCTAGCTACAAACTACGCTAGCATCTAACCACAAACTACGCTAGGTATTTAATAATTATGTTCTAAACAAAGGATATTATTTATCTGCATAATAAAATAAAAGCTTTATTGTACCAAAGAATCCTACTTCTTACTAATATTATAAACGCGAAAGTTTGTGTGTATGTATGTGAGTTTGTTACTCTTTCACGCAAACACTACTGAATCGATTGCGATGAAACTTGGAATATAGGTAGGTAGATACCGGGATTAACACATAGGCTACTTTTTATCTCGCATTTAAGTTAGGTAAACAAGCATAATCCTAGTGTGGTACAATTTTCGGCCTTATCGCCTAGGGATATCTTCCAGGCATAATACTTTGTTTGTAAATATGTAGGTACATATTAAATGTTATTATAGAAAACACCCCGAACCAGTAACGTACATAAATAACATATTCTGATGACCATAACTGCTTGAACGCCGCCAGCCGCCCGGGACAAGTTGTTCTGAAAAGTCTAAGGCTAATTAAAAAATATATAAGTCGGAAAGTACCTTTTATATAATGTACCTACTTATATGTCACATAGAGTTACAGTTGAAGTTACATTTTCCAGGATTAAGAGCAACCTACATATCACTAGATGTCCATAAATTAATCGCCATCCCGTCTGCCTATACCCACAAATCAGCTAACCAAACACTTGCGCCGCGACCGTCCCACCCAATATCCCGAAATACTCAAAAACATCAGTTAATCCATCACATAAAAACGAACGACATCGGTTTCCATAAAATTGAGGCAAAAAATCAACATAATGCCACCATAAGGTTTCCGTAAACAGTCAGTAAATCCACGGGTTCGAATATGTTACTATCACGCTGTGATGGCGCAGATTTCGTAACCCTTTGCGTTTGATAAGTACGACGATTACGACGACTATAGGGAGTTTCTCTATGTTATTTTGGACAGTCGACCATCAAACTACAGTGGCAGATAAGTGAGCACACGAATGAGGGCGCCACTGTCCAACATTAGGGGCGACTTACATAACAAAATTTAAAAACATATTTAACTAAATCAATTTTAAAATAATTTATGGGAAATCGAACATTGGACTCTATTTCACACATAATATGTTGCCACACATTGACAGTTCTTGCAATTCTGACAGATTTTAAACACGTTTAACAGCTTAAACATGTTTAGGAACCGTTATGCAAGCCGGCCTAGGATGTTGACCACCTGCATGCAGACTTGCCTATATATCATCTGACACGCACATAGTACGTATAATGAGTCGTTCGTTATGTATTTGTAACCTCTGCAAAAATGTATGATGGCAAATTTTACACTAGTGAGATGATGTAGGTAGGCATAATATGTCAGATGTAGGAGTACGCATCTGGCATATTGTCCAAATTTAAAATAATTTCCTAAATATTTAAAAGGATTTAACCAAAAAATTTATTCGAAGACGTAAGTTAGTAGAAACTGAGGTACCTTCCTTCCTACTAGAATGTTATAGGCCCAGAGTTGATATTCAAAAATAGCTATAAAACAAATACACATACAAACCAACATTACCTCTTTATAATATTAGTATAGAAGTATATTCTACTCTTCCATAATTAAGTACTCCACATCATTTTTTCCCTTTTACTTTTTTTTTGTTTCGACACCCAAAAATGGTAAAATAAACACTTGAACCCCTTTCCCTCGCCTATTCATCAAGACCGCAAACACGGTATCTATTTAACGACATCGGCGGCCCTCGCGATTTTCCCGAAAAAATGGGAAAATTTTATCGTCAAGAGTCATCAATCAAAGGAGGATTATATGGTTCGATGAGATAGGTTTAATCAGTATACCCTTGAGAGCTTTGACCAAGGGTTTGGTTGTGGTAATACGTAGTTACAGGCAAGTGCCGTTTTGATTATAAAAAAAAAAAAAAATGTTCTCTGTTACAATGTTTTTTTTTATTAGAAAGAAGAAAGATGATCGAACTATGTGATCGGACCTTTGGATCGTTGGGATCGGACGAGTTATTTTGAAATTCGAATTCTCTTTTTGTTTTTATATTTTACTTGGAAGTTATGGCGGGAACGCGTTGAGGAGATATTGTGTTGCTAAATTTTCATTTTTGTGAAACCTAGTTCAAATGCGTGTTAATTGTTTAATTTCGGGGGCATCTTAAACAATTTAGTTTCGTGAAGGTGTACAAGGGAAACAAAAGTAAAAATCGGTGCAAAACATGGACTGTAGAATTGTTTTCAAAGCTCTCGTGAACCGTCATTGTAAAGAGCCGCCATTTACAATAACTTCCTTGACTTGACTTTTAAGTACTACGACGACTTGACTGTCTAATCTTGACACTGGCTGTTTTGCAAATGGCTATATTAATAGGTTTTAATATTTTACTTGTTGTCTAGTTAAAAAAGAGATAAGTCTTAGTAAAATGGCGGCTAAGATATTTTATTTTTTCAATGCGTTAGTGAACTCTCAAATTCTAAATTCAAATGTTTGTCTTAATTTATTGCTATAACCGTACAAATAAAACCTAATGAACTGAAATGACAAAGAAAACGCAATCGCAGTGTTATTCCTTAGCAAAGTGATGCCCCTTCGTTATCAATTCGAAGGTCAGTTCTGTTGTGTCCACACAACACCTGCTTTTTGAATAATAATTGCAACGCGACTGCATAAATTACAAACACAAAGCGCATTGGACAATGCACTATATTTTCTTAGGGGATATATTCAAATTTTAGGGTCTTCGAATTTTGAATATCGATTTTTTTTCGCATGTTGGACAAAGTGGCCAGTTCTCACGGGTCAAGCGCGGTGACCTTACCGGACAAAGCCAGATTTGAGGAGAATTTTATAATTAATGCGTTTGCATAGATTGTGTGCGTTCGGAATAATGGTTGCATCGCGATTTATGAATGCGTTTTCTATAGTACTAGTTTGCTGAAAGTGGTATTTCTTGAATATTGATGAATGTTGGTTGTTGAGGGGCCTTAGAACTCACTTGTTTGGTCATTAATCATTTAGTCGACCTTCCGGTTTGTCTTGGTTTGAACTTGAAGGCGCATTTTTGCCGTTGGACTTTTTTTAGTAACAATGAGATGACGTTGTTTTTATGAATAGAGTTAGAATAAAATAGATATACTTAAAGTAAATTTCATGACCTAAAGTGCAGTAGAACAATTTTAATTTTCACCGAACGCATTTCGCCTACATTTAGGCGAAATGTGTTTAGTAAAAATTACTATTTTTAAGGCATCGTCGATTGATAAAGCACACTTTCATATCACTAATACTTATTACAAATGTGAAAGTTTAGATGTTTGTTTATTTATGTAAAATTATTATAAGCATAGATTAACTTTAGATTACCACTAAAACTACAAAACCGCTTGCGATGAGCCTATTATGCAAATAGCTGCAGATCTGGTTCAACACATAGGCCACTTTTTCCCCGATACTCCCGCGGGATTGGGACTTGCCTACGCATGAATCCTGGTATCTATGTAGCCAATATAAATAAAACATTAAACAAAAAAAAAACTACAAATAAACCATAGTTCTGTCATCAAATACCAACATAATTAAAGAAACTCAATTAAAAACAAACCGAAGACAAAAATAATGAAGCTATCACGGAACTATTTTAAAAAACATAATTTTCCAAGACATTGCACACGTGAACAAAAACTCATTAGTGTTAAAACGTATTTAGTTATTTGTCGTTTTGTCGGAAATTGTGAGTTTGTGACAATTTATGAAGATATACGAAGTCGGGAGAGTTTTAAAGGATATCGGAGGGTCGGGAGCAAAGTTAGAGAAGGGAATAATACAGTTTTAAACGTACTACTCTTTTAGAGTTTTTGTTCTGCACGGTTAATTTTTTTTATTTTTTTTACAAACCTTACCTCTTTTTTAACCTCTGTGTGAAAGGTTCTGTTACAAGTTCTGTTAAAAAGTCCGAGGAAGCATAATGTCTTGACTGAGGAACGAACATGAACGCAAAACGTCTTTGTTGCAAAAAGTCTAAAGGAATATTAGAATATCCCTTATGCTACATAATACCTAGCTATAATTTTATTAACCCATATAACCTGATGCTACAATTAGTTAAGCTGCGCGCTATACCTAGTAGGTCAAACGATCGATAGGTAGGTATATATTTGAATAGCATTTCGATTGACTACAAGTCTTGTAGTCAATCGAAATTCAGTAATATGTTATACACGTGTTATACACTTAGTGTACCTATAACATTTAAAAATTAGAAAAAAAAAAAAAAAATTTGATACTTAAGAAAAAAAACACCTTTTAAAAACATTAACCCTGCAATTTGACTTCGACGTAGTCGGGTAAAAACCGAGTCTTCCCTTCCCTATCATTCCGTAAAACTGAGATTTATCACAAAAACGGTAGTGAAGTATTCATGGAAAACTAAATAACGGTCGTTGTTTTTTTTTTATTGCGTTTCGTTTTTTTTAGCAGTATCTCTGTTTATTTTCGTGGTTGAGTGATTTGTACGGTAAATATTTGTGAAGTGCGGCTATTAAATACTGGGTGTAAACTTTATAGATTTTCAAACTGTTTATGGCAAAGTTTTGGGTTAAACTTAAAGGTTAAATAAATGTGCCTTTAACTTTTTATATGTTGACTCAGAACCTTGTAAAGGTTAATAATATAAATGTAAATGAATGCATGAATTTAAATTGTTAAAGATTGGTAGCATTATTAACATTGTTTCGTGCATTTTTATTTTCATTTTACTGCATTCGTATACCTACTGTAATGCAGTGAAAATGATAACCAGTAATTTTCTATTAATTTTGAAATTTTGTATAGAGTTGTTGTAAATTTCAACCAAATATATATATGTATACATTTCTAGCGGCGCACCGCGGTTTCACCCGCGTAAGATTTATCAAAATCGGTTCAGCATTTTTCTTTCATAAAAACCTTCTCCTGATCATAACAAACACAACAAAAAAAGAATGGTCGAAATCGGTCCACCCGTTTAGGCGTGATGCCGTGAACACGCGAAATAGAGATTAATTTTTACATATACCTACTCGTATATACAAAAAGATACTTGAGACTGGCTAATTTTCGTAATGGCTTTAAACCTAAGAAGAAATTTAAAAAAAACTCACAAAAATCCATTAAATGCATACGAACACTTTATGAGTACCTAAGTACTTAATATCAGTAAAAAAGATACAATAAAAACATCTTCACTCACAACTGCAACTGCAATTACCAAAACAAGAGATAAAAATGTATTTCAAGACATCACAAAGCCGCGAACAGACATGTTCGAAAATAGAACATCTCCTCCCACAAAACATTTTAAAATCTTAATCGTTCGGCTGTATACGGCGCGTGCTATTGGTCGATTTTAACCTTTTAACCCCACCCAAAGAAAAAATATCACCCATTAAACTGAAAAAATAACTCTGGAGAAGCATTTTCAGTGGCCATTCGGGTGTTAATGTGAAAAGTCTTATCTCACAGACCCTCTTGAGAGTTCGAAAAATAGAACAGCGAGCGTTTAAAAATGGAACGCTCTCGATGTGCAGCTGGCTTATTTGATTTGCGAACTTTTTTTTAAATGTGGACAGCACCCAATGTTTTTTGGTGTCATACTAATTAGGATCAAAAAGTTGGATTACCGGTAATGTAAAATTAACGGCGACTTGTATAAAATATAATAAGTAAAATTACTTACAAAAGTATTTATTAACATTTCAGGGATTTTATAATAAAATAACCTAATTATAAAAAATGCTCTGTTAATAAGGGATACCCCTAAGTAAGCAACAACATGTTCCTACCTACCTATCATAAAATTTGAAATAAATAATAATCAGTCACGGCTGGGGTACCAAAATTTGGTTCCGCCAGCATTTCGGCGAATTCAATAAATTGTAAACTTTTTTGGAAGGTACATCCGAATTTACTTACCATGCAGTTGCCACTAAGAGGTAAAATGTAGCAGACCAGTAGCAAATGAAGCAGAGCTGACCACATGTTGACCAACGATTATTCTTATTAAAAAAACTGTCAAACATAATTTACCTTTACGTGCAAATGAATAAATACATAAAATGTTGCACCTATCTACCAAAACTTAAATCAAATATTATAAGGATAAAATTAATACTTAAAAGTAGCGACCAACCTTTTTGTTTATTTCAAATGTTAACCAAAATTTTACTGAATATTTTACTACTTTTTCACTGGGTAATTCCACAAGTATTTTTTAAAATCGAATCCGTTTGTTAGTATTTAACTCGATTTATAATTCAACGTCATCTGCATGGTTAATAAAATCGGGCAAGTACGATTCGTAGTCGATATTTGATGCGTTCCGCGACATTGGTCGCCGGAGAGCGCGATATATTGCGCATGAAATATATCGCGCTCTCCGGCGACCAATTTTCGATTTTTAATGCGATCAGCCGTTACGTGCTGAAGTTGCCGTTTTATCACGATTTGAAATTGGAATTTAGTTTTTTTTGTTACAATTATGTCTGTCATTTAATTTTTTCGACCAGTCTCAGTGCTGTCATTTTTTAACAACACAAAGGAGTCTTGGCGGGAACTCCTTGAGGAGATGTGGTGCTAAATTTTCATTTTTGTGAAACCTAGTTCATATGCGTGCAAATTGTTTAATTTCGGGGGCATATTAATCAATTTAGTTTCGTGAAGGTGTACAAGTGGAATGAAAGTGAAAATCGGTGCAAAACATTGACTTAGTGTTGTCTCCAAGGCTCCGTGAAGATTGTTTGTAAATGGCCGCCGCGTTTACAAATGATTCCCTAGACTTGACTTTAACTATGACGACTTGACTGTTTCGATGCAAATAACTTGCATAATATATTAATAATACTTGACACTGGCTAATTTCCTAATGGCCATAATCGGTTCACAACCGATAAGAAATAAATAAAATAAAATAACAACACAAAACTTTTTTTTTACCTACTGAAACGCTACTTAGAACTTGAGGGTTACATTCTTAGCTAATTAAGCAGCTTCTAAACTTCAAAAATATTATTAGGTTCTCAAATTTTTATACCAGCCCAGAAAGAGCATATCCGTATAATACTTTAATAGGACTAGTAAAATACCAGTACTCAAATTAATATGAATACTGTGAGATTTCTGTACTTATATTTTCCATTAGTACAATTAGGTATTTACTCCTTATTTAATTTCTGTACCAATAAATAATTTATAATTTAAACATAAAGTCAATCGAGAATGATCGAAATACATTAATAATAGCATTAATAATACCTATCTGTATCAAAATTTTACGCTACCAAAATATAAAGGTATATATGAATGTTATTTAAAACAAAAAATATCTGTACTGCTATTTTTGAGTGCTGGAATGTAATGGTATGACGTCATACCGAAAAATATTGTACAGATATTCATACCGGTATACAGTGCTTCTATAAATTCGCATTCTCATTAGTAAAAAGCTGCTAATAATAGGGGTTAAAGTATGAAATTGCCGTTTTATTGCAATAGGTTCTTTGAATTGACATAGAATCTTCATGGTTTGAGGTTTTCGAATGAAACTTTTTTCAAATGGTTTCTGTGATGTTCTTTTTTTAAAAAATGTGCAACATTTGAATATCGACTTTCAATTGTTTTTGTTATTCAATTTAGACAAGAAAGATGGATACTGCGAAAATTCGAGTGATTTTTGAATACGAGTTCCGACGCGGAACTAACGCGGCAGAAACAGCCCGCAATATCAATGCTGCGTTTGGAGAGGGGTCTACTAATGAACGCACCGTGCGATTTTGGTTTAAACGCTTTCGTGATGGAAATTTCGACTTAAAGAACGAGCCACGAGGAAGACCGCCCACACAGGTGAATAACGATGAACTAAGAGAGATAGTGGAAGCCGATCCTAGTCAAACTACCCAGGAATTAGCGGCATGGTTTAACGTTACCTTACCCACTTTATTGACTCACTTGCGTCAAATCAATAAAATAAAAAAATACGAAAAATGGGTGCCTCATGATTTGACTGATCTGCAGAAAGAAACGCGTGATGAAACTTGTGTTGCCTTGTTGAACCGGTACAGAAATGAAGGAATATTGGATCGAATTGTAACATGTGATGAAAAGTGGATTATTTATGATAACCGGAAAAGAAAAATGCAATGGCTGACCCCAGGTCAAATGCCACAACAGTGTCCTAAAGCAAAACTTACCAATAAAAAGTTAATGGTAACTGTTTGGTGTTCTCAGCATGGTGTTATTCACTATAGTTTTCTTCGATCTGGTCAAGCAATTACGGCAGATATCTATTGTGCCGAACTCCGAACTATGTTGACAAAACTAGCAGTAAAACAGCCCCGACTCATGAATCGATCTTCACCATTATTGCTCCACGACAACGCGAGACCTCACACAGCACGAGAAACCATTTTGACCCTTCAGGAACTGCACTTAGAAACCATTCGTCATCCTCCGTATTCACCAGACCTTGCTCCAACGGACTACCATTTTTTTCGTGATTTGGACACTTATCTACGTGACAAGAAGTTTTCTTCCCAGGAGGCAGTACAAAATGCTTTCACACAGTTTGTGCAGTCTAGATCGTCGGAGTTCTATCGCAAAGGCATTAATAACCTTCCCATTAGATGGCAGCAATGTATAGATAATAATGGCAACTATTTTGATTAAATAAATTTGTTAAAAATTTAAAAAATAAACAATTAAGATTTTCAGTACAAATCGGCAATTTCATACTTTAACCCCTAATATATTTAAGTTGCTTTCAAATTTTAAGTTGCGTTCTGTTTTCGGTTGTTAGATGGTTAGGTACTTACAATATAATTTATTTTATGGTTTTCGCGATTTTGCATAATAAAACACTTTATTTATCGGGTTGAATCGCGTTTACAATAGATTGCTTATAATAGATTAATTAAACGCCTAGAAATACTTACCTAGAATTGGAGGAATAGGTAGGTAGATATTTTATTTGACATTATGGGTTGGGTTATTGGGTTGCTCAATAGATTATAGCCATCTTTCGCGTAGCTTTTCAGTAGGCATTCGACCGCAGGTCCTTGAATTTACGACAAAACAATACCGAGCTTTTACACTCTTTGAAAAGTGACTGAAAATTTATACAAAAACGAAAATAATTTGACAAATGGTTAAGCAAATTAGAGTACCTACCTAATACAATAATAAAGTATTCGAACCATAAAATGAAATGTTCGATTTAAACCGAGGTTTTACTAACCCCTAAACGTGGTTATAAACGACACATTTTATACACCCTCACTTTTTTGCCATTACGGTAAATCACATGCGTTTTTATTTTAGAAAAAAAATCGTAGAACTTTGAGCTTTATTTTAAGGTGGGAAAAGTAGATTTTGACAAAAGAAATTCCTTAAGAAAAATATGGAAATATTATCGAGGGAAGTGGACTACGAATTGTCTTTAAAAATAAGGCAAGAGAAATTTAGAGTCAATGAATTTTAATGTTAGACATTTTAGAATACATTTATTACGGCTCTTTGAATGATTTCTTCGTATTTTTGTTTGTTTTGATAAATTTTACGATTATTTTACGAGTTTTTGTGGTTTTTGAGTGACACAGTCAAGTGGGAGCTTGATGGCTTGTCATTTTAGTTGATTGGCTATGTGTTTTTTTAGTATTATAATGTTTATTTATGGCGACTGATTAAGTATTATTGTTTGGTGTTATCTTAACTGCTGTTTCGTAGTAACTGTTTTATCCCACGGGATCCGTGAGAAATTTGGAATTGAATTTTCCTAAAATATTACTTGACATCGGGACTTATGCGGTTGAAGTCGCAGAGCAATCCTACTAATATTATAAAACAGAAAGTTTGTATGTGAGTATAAAAATATATGTAAGTACATAATCTCTCTTACATATAAAATATTATTTACACATGACTAGTTATGTGACGTTTGTCTCTGTCTGTCAACTTTGAAACTTCATGTGACAGTAAAAGACAAACGATGCATAGTTATGCAGCGCATGAATTAGCTTTTATAAGTAAGGGGGATTATGTTTGTTATTGGAATGTAAGTAGCTGGAGACCTGAACAACACATAGTCAACTTTTTATCCCGATATTCCCGCGGAAACGGGATTTACGCAACTGAAACCGCGGGACGCAGCTAGTGGGTGATAATTGGCATATCTAGCTAATAGTTAATTTATGTTTTTGTTTTTGAATTACGTCATACGTTAGACTGTGACGTAAGTATAGGTACCAATTAGATATTCTTACAATAAATGCTTATCAATTAGATATTTTTACAATAAATAATGAAATGATCCATGCCATGCTATACATAATATAATCTATTCCTCGTAGTAATAATGCCTTGTAATGGGGTTTAGTCCAGGAATTCGCGTTAGTTTTTTTTTGCTCTCACCCTGTTTCCTGGTTCGCGTGATTTGTTCGACGTCAACCAAATCATTTGGTTTCCGAACGCCACCTGTTCTGACGTTCCCACGGTTTGCATCATGTCAAATAACATTGATTTCCGAACGCACGTGTTCTAATTACAAAAACTCAATTTAAATTTTGCTATCATTGTTCGCTTTTTTAATTGTCTTCGGTTTTACAAAGGGCTTTGTTTCCAGTCAGTGATTGCATGAGTTTGTCGATGTCCTTCTATTGGGTTCGTAATTTAAAATATATTATGTTTATATTATTAGCTGTTATTAATTCAATCCCGAAAAGTTAGAACAAAAAAAAATAAGACTCGGCTAATAGTGATACCACGTAGTAAAATAGCGTAAGCTAAATAAAACACGTTGGTCAGCGTAAATTTTGCTTTATAATAGGTACATATACCATATTACACAACATTACTAATGTTTTTTTTTTAAATAGACCTGTCAAAAATTAGTTCTATAATCACCAGTTACAACCATTACGATTACAATGTAACAACGCACGCAACTTACCGCCACAAATCTTAAACTTAACAAATGTTTCCTTTGGCTCTCCCGCCCCCATAAAACGGCTTTTTTCCACGACAATTAAGTAAATGTCCATAAAATTAATTGTCGCTATTACTTTAACATAATTATGATTTAGAAATTACCGTGTCGTACAGTGGCTTTAGCTGTGAAATGACCACTGTCCTTTATTTTGGAACCAACTTCTTTATTATTCCCGATTTTGAAAATCGAACGATGTTCGACCGTAACAGTATTTGAATTAAGAACATTTATTTTGTACGGTTGGTAGCTTATGAAGTTGTCAATATGACATCTCAATGTTGGGTGACAGCTGTTATTTTTTGTCCGCCCACGAGCGCTATTTTTTTTCTATGAATGGTCATCGCACGGTTATTATTAGGCCATTAATGTAATGTATTGTGGTGAATATAAAGTAGGGCTGTAGATTGTAATGGTCGGAAGAAATAGAATATCTATCACAGATATATTTGATTGAATGAATGCTGGCTATAGCGTTATCTTTTAATGGCTCAATTTGAAAAAGATATGGCTCGTGCAATGGGCTCGTGTGTTTTATTTACAATTTAGCTATTTTACCGACTTCCATTCCTTTCGTAAGATTTAGAACGCTCAATTAGTAGTTAGGAATTCAAAAGTGGAACATCTTCCAACAAACTCAGCTTTCTTGATGACTGTACGTAGGTACCTAGGTAGGTACCTACGTACAAGAAAGCTGGCTTTTCGATATGTAGGCACCTGCCTACATATCGAAAAGCAAAATAGCCTGATTACCGCTAAGACTTAGAAACCATATTCAAGAAATTTCTTTAACCAATAGCAAATCAAACGTACAAACCGACCATTCTTCCCTTTTATTAGAATCGTAAGTTGAACAATGGATCCGAGGGTAATCTCGTGAAGCCATTCAAATAGTAAGACGATTCGATATGTCTACTAGAAGAGTGGAATTCGTTTTCCGTCTTTATGTCTGTGCTACGTGGGTACTTCCGTTTGAATAGAAGGCTTCGGTAGAGTGACCATAAGTTAAGTCGAATTCATTAGACTTAGCTAAGAAAAATCTAAATTAGTTAGATTGACTCTATTTTGTAGGTAAGTTCTTTCTAAGTTGCCTCTAATTAGCTATTAAGTAGAACTTACTTGGGAATGAAAGGATGCTTAAGTAGGTACTTACGGTTATTTCTGCATATTCCAAAATTATAATTGGCTCTTTCGTTCAAATGAAATACTTAGATCAATTAAAAAATCCCAAAGAATTTAGACATGCCTCTTATAAGGGACTAGAAGGCTAATGGCCGCTTGACAGTGAAGCATTCCAAACTCGGCTCTGACGGCCGAGCTTCATTAGTTCCAAAGTCAAATTGTTCGGGAAATTACTCACACACCTTTAAAATAGTCGGAAGGAAATTCCAACGTTGTTGTTCGAAAATACACTATGTATGATAGTCTAATCCTGAAATCTATAGTCCGTACTTTGACTTTGCTATAAGCAATAGCGTTGACTTCAGATAATTTTTGGTATTTATAAAGCGATCTCCGCAATTATCCAAAGTTTTTACTTAGTAAAGTAAAAGTTTTTTAAATTTAGAATGTTGTATACCAATCAAAAATAATGACCTTAACCGCTTCTTTATTATGACATGACTATGAAGTTCTTTTTATTTTATTCGTATATTAGCAAAATGAATTTCGACGATAAATTCCAATCCAAAGTTCATGCTTAGTTTTTGCCAAGCTCAGTCTGAGCAAAGTCAAAGTATGCACTATAGATTTCAGCCTTAGATTTATCCTTAAATAATATGCACAGGGCACTACACTACAACCATTGGTAACTAACTTACCGCAATAGTATTAGGTACACATGACACGGAATCCTCTTACCCCGGGCCACCTTACTGGCCTGTCTTTGACCACTGCCTCTTACTACACTATGGCTTCCCGCAAACTTTACCTTTTTACTCACCACTTACGTGCTACACTGTGACTCATTTGCTTCTTATACAATTTTACGTTATTATTCTACCTTTAAAATCAGTGTTTTTAGATCAAAAGGAAATAAAATTAATAATACTTGCATAGAGATAATTATCACATCATAATACGCACTTCATTTCAAACAGATGCGACCTTTTTTAACACATTAGTACCAACATAACAACCTCACCCATTCATTAATTTTCAAACTTAGAACACTGTTGCTTAAAATTCAAAATGACTTTGTTACTCGAAACGTCAACTGCCAGTTCGTTTTTAAATTTTAAATAGAGAAGTGGAAAGTTGAAAGTCGAGTGATTTATATTTTTGAGTGATTTATGTAAAAATATACGTGATTTATTAATAAAGTAAGTAGAGAAGGGAGGAAACGGAAGGTCGGGGTGAGTTCCGCCATTAGTCCTTAGTGTTTGTTTAGTTTTCGTTCTAATGGTGCGTTCTGAAGAATACGTTTAGGGTGAAATGTCATATTGCCGTATGCGTTTGATGGAAGTCGAAAGGAGAAGGAATTTTGAAGAATTTTGGTATATAATTAAGTTACTTACACCTATGTATATCAAGTACTGGCAGAATAAGACTTAGGGTACATGTGATGCATATTTCCAAGTAGATTTTTTCATTAACAAATGATATGCGTGCAAAATATGGCCTTACTACACTACATAGGATGCTGAAGATCCCTTGCTACACTACATAGGATGCTGAAGATCCCTTACTACACTACATAGGATGCTGAAGATCCCTTACTACACTACATAGGATGCTGAAGATCCCTTACTAGACTACATAGGATGCTGAAGATCCCTTACTACACTACATAGGATGCTGAAGATCCCTTACTACACTACATAGGATGCTGAAGATCCCTTACTACACTACATAGGATGCTGAAGATCCCTTACTAGACTACATAGGATGCTGAAGATTCCTTACTAGACTACATAGGATGCTGAAGATCCCTTACTAGACTACATTGGATGCTGAAGATCTTGTGAAGTAGAGACGCAAATGTAGGAACGCGGACCCCGGGCTCCCGAGAGGGATGTAACCGGGAACATCGCTCGGATGATGATGATGATGTTTTTATTTCAATAACGGTGTAGTTATTCTGCATGAAATCACAGCTTTAAACCTTACCTAGTAGATATCTTTCTATTGAGTTTGTTCAATTAAGTTATATACATTGTTCACAAATCGAATAAAATATTACTGAACTCAATATAATACTGATCTAAGTCAAAAATCATGTTTGCTACCTCACAAATACCGAGCTCACAAATACCTAAGTATTTCGGCGACCTCCGCAACGCGTTTTGCAAATACCGATTTTGATGAATCTTACTTCTTATCATATCTTACTAACATTATAAACGCGAAAGTTTTTATGTATTTGAGTTTGTTACTCAATCACGCAAAAACAACTAAACCGATTGCGATGAAATATAGTCAGCTAAGGACCTGGAATAACACATAGGTAGAATGTCGGGATAAATACTATTTATTCTACACGGGTGAAACCGTAGGGCGCAGTTAGTTTTGGTACAAAAATAGATGGGACCTTGGGTTACCTATATTCCAACAGAATCGGCACTTATGAGTGAAACTGCGCGGCGCAGCTAGTATTGCTATATCAAGCAAGTAAAGCTTAGCTTTTGCAAAGACAAACATGACCATTTCCTGAGTACCTACTTATATCTAGTAAAGTAAGTTGACACCAAAAGTAGCCACGTGCTTCCTTGAAACCACATCCCTTACAAACCCGAGGGAATCTTGTGGTCACGTCAAGTTTAAATAATCAGTAAGTATAGAGAACTGGAAAAATAGTGAAATTGAACTGCGCCCCGCTGTTTCACCCGCGTAAGTCCCGTTCCGCGGGAATATCGGGATAAAAATTAGCATATGTGTTATTCCCGGTATCTACCTACCTATATTACAAGTTTCATCACAATCGGTTAAGTAGTTCCGTACAAATTTTCGCGTTTAAAATATTAGTGAGATAGAAATGTTCCTAAATTTCCTGATCTATTTCGATCTGTATTGGTTGGTTTGGTAGTAATTATGAGATTCTCCCACGGGGTCGTTTTTCTGTTGTGAATATTTAGGTACAGGATGTTATCATTTAATAAACTAAACTTCTAAACTAACTTCTGGACTTCCACCTCAAAACATTCGACGACTAACCGAGGGGTGACCAAACAAAAAAGCGATTTCATGTAATGAGGAAATCACCCAATTTGTATTATTTGGGTGAATTTATTAAAAAATAATGTTATAAACTTTATAAACTAACACGATTGGAACTCATATTTATACATTTTCCCGGGTTTTAATTGTTGAACTTTTTTTTTTTAATTTTTCTTACCTACCTCGGACGTTTCGATCATGTTACAATACTTACAATGATCTTGGTCTCGAAGTTAAAGTTCACGCGATTAAAACCCGGGAAAATGTGTAACTAATGTTATCTTAAGAATTATATTGGTAATTACCTAATGTATGAACATTATCAGTCTTAACCTGATCAGTTAAGACTCAAGAACAAGAGGTTAAACTTATACAATTTATACTCATATTTCTGGATATTATTTACTAGCTGCGCTCCGCGGTTTCACCCGAGTAAGTCCCGTTCCCGCAGGAATATCGGGATAAACAGTAGCCTATGTGTTAATCCAGGTCCCCAGCTACCTATATTCCAAGTTTAATCGCAATCGGTTCAGTAGTTTTTGTGTGAAAGAGTAACAACCTCACATACATACAACATACATACATACATACTTACATACAAACTTTCGCGTTTATAATATTAGTAAGAAGTAAGATTAAGCATCCTGTATAAGAAATTTGTACAAATATTCACAGGTGGTTCCGCCCCTCGGGATTCCTCTGTTTTTGCATGGATTCCTCCATCCTTCAGTGTGACATTAATACTTCCTGATACACGATTTCTGGTGAGACTATACCGCTATAAGAAAAGATATACAAGATTCTTATTAGAATCCATAATTATTTTTTCCCGGGTCTTATTCGCGTATTATTATTCTTAGACCCAGTTCATTGTAACATGATCGAAAGGTCGAGGTAAGAGAATTTAAAATAATAATATAAATTCTCTTAAAGACCCGGGAAAAATAATTATGAGTTCAAATCCATATATATACATGGGGAGAACTGTATTCCCGGGCCACAGCTCACGCTATTCTGGGAAACAGGGTAACTTGTAATTGTATTGTTTGATATGTGCTAATAAATAATTTTCATTTTCATTTTCAAATCGTGTGAGTTTAAAATGTCTTATTAGAGTACCCATAATATAGGATTGGTGACAATTTCAGAAGTATTCAAATAGAGATTTAATTTCACCCGCGTAAGTCCCGTTCCCGCGGGAATGTCGGGATAAAAGTAGCCTGTGTTATTCTAGGTCTTCAGCTACCTACGAGTAGGTATATTCCAAGTTTCATTGCAATCGGTTTAGTAGTTTTTGTGTGATTGAGTGGTGAGTAACATACATACATACTTTCGCTTTTATAATATTAAGCAAGATATAATAAAATGAAGATGAAGACGAGGTATGTGAAATGAAATGAAAAACGTTTATTTGCAACCACTGAAATAACAGTTTATTTACTAAGGTATCATATGTAGGTATCATTTTTAAACTACCTATTCTAATTAGAATGACATACATACACAACTTAAAAAATCAGTATAGTGTAGTGTTAATTTTTATGATAGATAGATTTAAATCTATGTATCATAATTAACACTAATCTAAATCTATATAACTTAATCTATACTTATACCATAGGATACCTCTAATGATTCCCGTATTAAAATTAAACTACTAGGAATCTATGAACAATGGATGATTATGAAGTCTGCGTTTAATCGACCATGTTGAAACTGGACAATTTATAATTGCCCATCAAGCTGTGTGTAATTAATAATTAATACATAACTTAAATTTAGCATTTTTGATATATGAGTTTTACATTTAGCTTTAAAGTCTTCCACAGTAGTGGGTGAAATGCCGCCAATATTGCAAAAGATCGCCGGTTCGATTTCTGCCTCGAAATAAATATATTGTTTCAGAATTATTTCTAAGTATTAAAGCAACAGAAATTGCTTTATCTACCTATATAAACAACTGCAGGTATTCACCTAACTGCATCCCGCGGTCTCACCTGTGTTAGTCCCGATTATGCAGGAATATCGGGATAAAAAACTCGGAATCGGGACCTATTTGTTGCGACAAGGCCGCCTATTGTGCCACCTATTTATAAGTTGTGTATGTTTTCTTTGTATTTATTGTAATTTATACAAGATGTAACAAGGGTATGCTCTTTTAAGCCGAAAGGGGGTTGTTCTAGACGTCTAGGCGAACAACTTTTGTTTTACGACTTTTAGAAATTCGAAGTACTTTTCGAAAATTTTAAGTGTAAAGTTTAATTGAAGATCAGCTGTTACTTAGAGTTCGAGGTCATTAACCTTTGTTGACCTTTCTTTTAGTTTGGTCTACTACAATCAAAACTTTAATTAGGTAAGTACCTTTATTTCCAAAAGCAGCTGTTTTTACAGTGAAACATAACCTCAACATTTTCAAAAAAAAAAGTTCGAATTTTTAAAAGTCGTAGAACAAAAGTTGTTCGCCTAGACGTCTAGAACAACCGCTTTTCGGCTTAAAAGGGTTTACCCGTTACACCTTGTATAATTTAGTGTGTTTAATAAATAATTTATTCATTCATGTGTAAATGGAGATCTCCAGCAATCTGCGTACTAAGTTTCATCGCAATCGATTCAGTAGTTTTTAGTGAAGTGTAAAACTACTAAACTACTTACAGCTATAGGAGGTTACTCTCTAACTGTCGTCCTCAGATATTTAATGGTTGATACCTTATATCAGTAGGTCGTTTAATCAATTCATTGCAATTGATGTGAGCCCGCTAATTATTTGGCGAATCAACCAACATGTCTGCTTTATACTCGCAGTAGGCAAACAACGACACGTGTGAGTATACCTACACTTTGAACTTTATCAAATTATCTGTATTGTTTTTTTTTTAATATGAGAAAGGGATAATCCGCGCTACCATGCTCGTTTGTCGTTGCTATGTCGTGCTTTCGTCGTTCAAAAAAATAAAGTAAATTTAAAATAAGAAATACCCCGGCTGCTTTTGAAAACCATAGAGAATTTTAAAAAATCTTTTTTTTTTTGAAGTTTGTTTTTCTTTTTTTTTTAAATTATTTGATGTGTTTCTAATTTTATTATTTTTAGCTGATCGACAACGCGACGACTTCGCGACGAGTTGTAAGACATCATGGTAGGGCCCAATGTCTAACTCTATATCTAATATAGTCTTTGTACGATCTGCATCGTACAATACCTAACATACTAAACTCGCGAGGTCGTCAACCTACTGACGTCACCGAAGCCGCGTATGATTTATTATATATTTAGCTGTTTACTTAATTACGATGAGTAGAGCACTTACTGCACAACGAGACCCCTCTGAACACTTGGTCCGATTGCTTTATCCGACTAATCGGACCATGTAACCTTTTTATTCTTGTTGGTCCGAATGAGGAGTCGGACTATGAAGTTTTACTGTTGTTAAGAAAACATGGTCCGACTTATCGGATCACCTAAACTTTTTATTCCTGTTGGTTCGAATGAGGAGTCGGACTATGAAGTTTTACCGTTCCTAAGAAAACATGGTCCGGCCATAGTTTTTTAATTGAAAATACGTAGAGTATTTTTTTGGTTAGTTTTACATTGAATGAAACACTGGGCTCTTTTATATTTATTATCTAATTTATTTAAACCATAAATTTATCTATATTAATTTATTCAAAACAAATTATTATTAATAATTCATTTTTTTTAATATCATTTTTTATAATCTTTTGTTATTACTGTCTGAAATTCGTGAAGAGGTTTTAATCGGGTTGTTGGTTTTAATGGTGATAGATTAGCGTGTGTTAGTACTTACGACAAGGAAACGCCGGATTAACCAAATCGACGGAAAATAATAAATGAGTAAAAAATTACTCACAGTCGGGACCCAATCATTTTACCAATCTAATTTTTCCAATGGGTCCCGACTGTGAGTAATTTTTTACTCATTTATTATGTGTTCTGTGTGTATCGATTACAAAACTATTATTACTTAGCGTAATTTCAAATTACTGGGCTTGTTTTTTTCTTTTTGGTTTTTTTGTTGTTTCTATGCGTATTTATTAATCGAGTTTCTTACGCAGTCGGGTTTTTTGTTTTTTTATAAATTATTTTTTTTATTTTACGCTTTTTAGCTATTTTCATTTATTGATGGTAGGTCAAATCAGAATCAAATCAAATATTTATTTATTAACTATGACACTTATTACACATTTCTCAAATTACATATATCAGACATCGATTCTACACTAAGCACAAGCTTGTAGGTAAGTCTCGTAATCTATTCATTTCATTAGGTAGGGGGTTATAATGTACTAGCTGCGCCCCGCGGTTTCACCCGCGTAAGTTCCGTTGCCGCGGGAATAAAAAGTAGCCTATGTGTTAATCCAGGTCCCCCAGCTACCTATATTCCAAGTTTCATCGCAATCGGTTCAGTATTTTTTGCGTGAAAGAGTAACAACCTCACATACATACATACATACAAACTTTCGCGTTTATAATATTAGTAAGATTCTATTTCAGTTAGGGTTTAGTTATTTATTGTTTAAATTTATTATTATTCTTTTAACGTTTTTAGGTACCTAAGTGTTATTAGGCTTTTATTCAGTAGGTAGGTACAATTTATGTAAATATTGTTTTAGTATATATCAATAAATTCCTGTCACCTGTACCATCACGGCTTATACTTTGATAGTTCCAAGCGTAACTACGTAACAAAAATAAAAACTTGTTCGTTAGTAATAAAAAGCAAGAATACCTAATTGTAAATTAACTTTAAACCGTTATATTTCCTAAACGGTTCTTTAAAATGAAAAATGGTGAAAGAAACCTAATATTTATTTTTAAAAACCTATTCAACGATACCCATCTTGACATACTTTGACGATTTTGGATTTTTTAATTTTGACAATATGGCGTCTGTGGGTGACATATGTTACTTTGGATTACTGTCATGTCTTTAGTCACACTCGCCAGATTAAGACGAATCGATTGACGTAAGAATCATCAAAATCGGTCCATGCGTTTGGCCTCTAGAACGCCACATAGAAACATCCATACATACATACATACATACATACATACATAGACTGATAAACACATTACCCTCCTTTGCGTCGCGCAGTCGGGTAAAAAGCGTTCACGTAGTCCGATTAGTCGGACGAAGCGGAATTGTGATTCCTTGTAGTACGATTTATCGAACCAACAGGAAAAAATAAAATCACATGGTCAGATTTGTCGGACAAAGCGGAATTGCGATTCCTTGTTGTACGATTAATCGAACCAACAGGAATAAAAAGTTTACATGGTCCGATTAGTCGGATAAAGCAATCGGACCAAGGGTTCAGAGGGACCGAGACAGAGAACCCCTAGCTATTTCACTATACTTACTTATAATAAACTTACTTTTACCTTACTAATTGAGGGTTTGTCTCATCTCTGCTCCTACACTACAAACTTATTCTTAGTGTGGACATCGCGTGCCGTCAACTAAGCCCTCTCCCTCGGCTCGTTTTTACTGCCTCAGTGAACTTTCTAGTTGTACTACTACCTCATTTCTATGGTCACATGTATCAAGTAAATGAAAGGAGGTTGCGTGTTTGGAAATGACATTTGTTACGTAAAACGAGCCTTCGGTACTGCGTGCTTCGGTCAAACAATTTTCGGTGAAACGAACCATAGGGGAAACGAACAATCGGTGAAACAACTATTCGGTAAAGTAATCTTTCGGTCAATCGTCTTCGGCGCAAGGTGTTTCGATGGATAGTGTTTCGAAGTAGCGTAGGGAACCCTAATAGCTTACAGTATACACCAACACACACACTATTTTAAATTACAACTAAGGTATAATCTAAAACCAAAGGTCAATCTAAGGTCTAATCTTTTAATATGAATTAAAAGCTCTACTTTTCTATCGCTTAAGTCTTATTTTACTACTTAGGTATTTATTTCATAGGTAGTTCAGTTCTATTTTTAATAAGTTTTTATTTAGAAATATTTTAAAAAACCTGGTATAGCTGGTCTGGAAGGTAGGTTTTCTGTTAGATGGCGTTGTAACCCAAGCCTCAGTTGGTAAACAATTAGCAGGGAGAATATATTAATTAATTACACCATGTCATGTGATTTCCTTGTAGCTCAGTGGTTATAGCACTCGCCTGTAAAGCGAGGGGCACAGGTTCGAATCCTGTCATGGGAAATTCTTGAAAATATGTCTTGCGAACATTTCTCTATGTTTAAATTAAATTTAAATTTAAATTAAATCAATAAAAAACTAGAAATTTTAAGTTTTTATTTATTTCAGTTAAGAACCTACAGTACTGTTGTTTTTGTTATGAAGATAAATAAATATTACATTGATAGTTTATTAGTAGGGCTAAGTAGTACTGCCCCCGATAGTTAAAAAGGCGCATATAGCAACAAGTCGAAACGGAGAAAAAAATGTTTTAATAAATCAAACGGGAAAACGATCGCTGTCTTTGCGTAAATTAAAATAATTACAAATTAAAAATTGAAAATAATAGCCACGATCTACGTCCTTAACTTTACTTAATAATATATGAATATTTTTAAATTATTTAATTCAAAATAATTAAAAAACCGTTTCATCTTAGTATAAAAAATCGAAAAAAATACTACGTCCGTAACCGAATAGACGCAAATCGCCATTTGCGCCCTTTAAACCTCGAACGCTTGTTGCAGTACTTTTCTTCTAAGTATCTAGAATATATGTGTATTTTATGTTCTTAAGAAAAAGAGACGTATTTGGTTATATGTGACTTTTTGCCTAAATATTCAAAACTATGTAGATAATCCTCGGCTAAGATAAAAAATATATATTATAGTCTATGATCCTATCATCAGTGCTGACGTTTATGGGTTGAAAATGTACAGTAAATATGTTTTTACACGACTGCCAAAGGAAGTGTTATGTTTTTGCCGTGAGTGTATGTATGTATGTGACCTATTTTTGTGCCGTCGTAGGGCCTAAACGGCTGGGCCGATTTAAATAAACGATACGTCGTTAGATTCGTCATGACCGTGAGAGTGACATAGGGTACATTAAAATAATAAATAAATAAAAATAATGATGTAAAACGCTATTAACCAAGATTTGTAAAGACCATAAAAAACAGAGAAAACGCGTAACATTGTTCACTCAAACGATATGTTTTATTCTTTCGTAAATTTACATTTGAAAAGTATTGCTTGTAAAGTTTTACAATTAAATTTTAAAATAATTAATTATAAAATTATCGGAAGTCGTTTAAGTAGGTTGTCTTCATTAATATGTCACTTGCCTTCGGCTCGGTTGTCTTGTCTTTAATGACGTTTATATATTCTTTTTACTTACTTTAATTTATGGCTTAGCACTACCTCTGGGTTTCAATATTCGCATGCGAAAACAATCCGCGTGTGAATAATGTATTCTAATAGTAATTCTAATGGTTAACTTCGAAAGTTATGTTGCTACTACATGACATTATGATTACGCAGGTAATTTTCGCAAGAACAACGGAACGTTAATTAAAAACTTTTCGATTTGACTCGTATAAATATTTATCTCATCTATGGATTTGACTTTGACGCCGAGTTTGAAGGAATTGGCAGAGATGACATGACATAAAATACTTAAGCAAAGAGAATATAATCACTACGTTTTATACTTAAGTATCTTCTTGGAGTTTTGGCGGGAATGCGTTGAGGAGATGTGTTGCTAAATTTTCATTTTTGTGAAACTTAGTTCAAATGCGTGTAAATTGTTTAATTTCGGGGGCATATTAATCAATTTAGTTTCGTTAAGGTGTACAAGTGAAAATAAAACTGAAAATCGGTGCAAAACATGGACTTTAGCTTAGTGTTCTCTCCAAAGCTCCGTGAACAAACATTGTAAAAAATGGCCCCCTTTTTACAATGATTCCCTCGACTTGACTTTAACTATGACGACTTGACTGTTTTGTTCGATGCAAATAACTTGCAAATATTGATAATACTTGACACTGGCAAATGTCCGAATGGAAAAGCCAATATAAAGAAGAAGAAGTATCTTCTTACTAGTTTGTGGACTTAAATAACCACTTTATTTTTCAAAGAAAACAATACCTACGTAATAATCTAAAAGAAGTTGTCAGCAACAACAACCCGAGGCATTGCGCCCAAGATGCTGGCGGCGTTCCCGCGCTGGATAGGAAACCGCCAGTTCTTGTACTTATCACCCTGAGTAAGCAAAAAAAAGCAATGCACGTCCTCGCTACTGGAGTATATACATCTAGAATTAATAAATGTCTGCTGGTGTAATTAAATCTGATCTCTAAAAACTAAAAAGCGATAAATAAAAAAATATTTTAAAAAATAAAAAACCCGACTGCTGTTTTAACAGAAAAGTGAAAAACAAGATGCTTCTAGTAGCTTTAGGAATGGTGGATGCAGTCGGGTGGGACTCCAAATAAAAGGTGAATAAGTTTAATAACACCAAATACTTAGTGTTATATAATTAGGTACTTATACTATCTTTATGTTATTTGGAGTCCCACCCGACTGCATCCACCATTCCTAAAGCTACTAGAAGCATCTTGTTTTTCACTTTTCTGTTAAAACAGCAGTCGGGTTTTTTATTTTTTAAAATAAATTTTTTTACAATGTTTGTTCACGGAGCTTTGGAGAGAACACTAAGCTAAAGTCCATGTTTTGCACCGATTTTCAGTTTTATTTTCACTTGTACACCTTAACGAAACTAAATTGATTAATATGCCCCCGAAATTAAACAATTTACACGCATTTGAACTAAGTTTCACAAAAATGAAAATTTAGCAACACATCTCCTCAACGCATTCCCGCCAAAACTCCAAGAAGATACTTAAGTATAAAACGTAGTGATTATATTCTCTTTGCTTAAGTATTTTATGTCATGTCATCTCTGCCAATTCCTTCAAACTCGGCGTCAAAGTCAAATCCATAGATGAGATAAATATTTATACGAGTCAAATCGAAAAGTTTTTAATTAACGTTCCGTTGTTCTTGCGAAAATTACCTGCGTAATCATAATGTCATGTAGTAGCAACATAACTTTCGAAGTTAACCATTAGAATTACTATTAGAATACATTATTCACACGCGGATTGTTTTCGCATGCGAATATTGAAACCCAGAGGTAGTGCTAAGCCATAAATTAAAGTAAGTAAAAAGAATATATAAACGTCATTAAAGACAAGACAACCGAGCCGAAGGCAAGTGACATATTAATGAAGACAACCTACTTAAACGACTTCCGATAATTTTATAATTAATTATTTTAAAATTTAATTGTAAAACTTTACAAGCAATACTTTTCAAATGTAAATTTACGAAAGAATAAAACATATCGTTTGAGTGAACAATGTTACGCGTTTTCTCTGTTTTTTATGGTCTTTACAAATCTTGGTTAATAGCGTTTTACATCATTATTTTTATTTATTTATTATTTTAATGTACCCTATGTCACTCTCACGGTCATGACGAATCTAACGACGTATCGTTTATTTAAATCGGCCCAGCCGTTTAGGCCCTACGACGGCACAAAAATAGGTCACATACATACATACACTCACGGCAAAAACATAACACTTCCTTTGGCAGTCGTGTAAAAAGGACGTTTCTGCAAACTTACGCTTTTTTAATTAAGTATCATCGGTACTTTTCTTTCTTAACATAAGGTATTAAGACGTATATGACAAATACGCCTGGGCTTACACAAACTTTATGAAGAAGAAAGGGCGCAAATGGTCAGATGCAGACTTTTTTTCTTAGTGTGAAAGCAGTTTCCAATGTTTGCTTTAGGCGCAAATGGGTAATTGCGCCTTATTTATTTCCTCTTAGAAAATGGGTAAAATATGCGCCTTTTAAATTACCAAACTAAAAAAAATAAGGATAAGCAAAAGGCCATATCAACGTAAATGCGACTTTTCTTTTAAGTTTTAGATAAATTCGTCTTTTCATCTTCAATTTGTTGCAAAAAAGTGTACAAAAGCGCCTTATTTTGCTATGCTAAAATTGAACTGAAGCAAGGTAGAAAAATGTTGAAAATATAGGCATATGCGCCTTTTTTCCCTGATTCCGGCAATGTATTTAACTCAAATACGGAAAAAATGTTAGATGCGCCCTTTTAACTATCGGGGGCAGAGTAGGTATGGGCTGTAATATTATCGTAGGTAAGGTGAGTTTGTTGTAATGAAAAAAAAAATTAATGACTTTCCAGGCATTCTTATCTTTAAAAAGTGCGTTCATTTTCAAAACGTGAAAATTCCAACGAACGTAAGAACGTAGGAAATAAAAGTAAGTTTCAGATTTGCTATTTGGAATTGCTTAATCAATCACAAATCTGGTTAATAATTGCTTAATATAACAGAAATCTGGTTAAGTTCAAAGTTTACTAAGCTTTGGGATCATTGTGACATGGTAACTAATTGAACGCGGCGGGTATTATGTTGCTATTCAATACTAGGGTACAATGTAATATTAGATAACCTATGGTTAGTTATTGATCTATCAATTTATCTCTCTATACAGCTTACGGATTATAATAACCTTGGAGTTGTCAAGTCTAGAACATAAAAAGCTTCTAAAAAATGTGAGCATGTAAACATACCACTGCCAATTATCAAAAATCCTATATATTATAACATTATTTATAATCAATAAATAGGTACTTAAGTTTATTAAAAGAAAAGGTAAACAAAGAACTGTTTCTTTTTAATAAATGTATTTAGTTTTAGAAATATTAACCAAGCGAGTGCTTTAACCACTGATCTACACAGGAGTAAGTAGTTTAAAAAAATATATATTAATAAAACCGTAAACAAACTGCCATTATTAAAATATGACAAACTTCAAACCTCAAGTATTATACTATACAACCTAAAATAACACATTTAAATACTTACTAAAGAATAAAAATAAAAAAAAAATACAACACAAAACACCTAAAAATTTATTGAGCCATTCTCTTTCCCAACCATGCACAGGACAGCCAGCGCTATGTTGAGAAACACAGGGCGGCTCTTGTCTTCGTTAAAAATCGAAGACAGACTTCGAACTGACAAAGCGATACCTAACCTCCATTCACAGTTGTACCTTTCCAAAGAAAATTGAGCGCACTCTAAGAGAAGGAAATCAGTGGTTAGAGCACTCGCCTGCTTAGCGAGGGAGCGCAGATTCGAATCCTGTCATGAGGAAATTATAAAATATATTTCCTTGCGAAAAATATTTCTAAGTTTAATATGCCTTGAGCAATAAAAACAAAGAAATATTGGATTTAATTTTGTTTTTATTTTTAATCTAAGATTGTGAAACACTGAATACATATAGGTAGGTTTGTATTTATCTACGCTACACTATCTCACACTAAGCTAGGTTATACGCTACGCTACACTACACCAGGCTTATTCTACGCTACGTCCACCCAGGTATTGTAATTGATCTTCGTAGCATTTCATCATGTGAAATGAAATGGAAGAGGCTGAAAAATGCTGAAAATAAAAGCTAGTCTCCAAGATCACTGCAAAGAAACCTATTCGACTCGTTAAGCTATCGGCAGCTTAGCTATTATGCCTCTAGGAGAAATCAAAGTTTACTATTTCTGATGAGAAAAAAGTCAGTTAAAAAATCCATCTACACATTCTAATTTTCGAATTTGGTATAATAATAATCAACGAGGAACAAAAGCTAAAAAATTTACATTACGATATGAAGCCCGCTCATGTTCCAATCCTGGGGGAATATCGGGATAAAAAGTAGCCTACATGTTAATTCAGTTCTCCAGCTATCTATCTGCATACTCACCAAGTTTCATCGTAGTTTTTGCGTGAAGGAGTTAACAAACCTTCTCGATTACTTATTTACCTACACATAAACCTCGCCTTTATAACGTTAGTAGGTACCTACATATACTTATATCCAAAAATCACTACAGACGCTCGCTGGTGCCGTTTATTTTGCTCCGTATTATTTAAAATCTCCGTAACGCCCACAAAACAAACAAACAGGGAAACAAACAGACATCAAAGTAATGTTGACGCCCTCATTAGTGCAAGGGAACCTTTGAGTTGTACCCTCCGAGAGGGCTTTGATGTCGCCGACACGACACGACACGCTGCATACGACGACCTGAGGGATGAATAGCCTGGTTTTCATGTTAGAAGCTCAGTTTAGATGATATGGAAACTTACTAGTATGGTAGGTCGGTAAGTAATATTACTTATTACTAATATTATAAACGCGAAACTTTGTATGTAATTACGTATGTCTGTATGTGACTTTGTTAGTCTTTCACGCAAAAACTATTGAACCGATTTCGATAAAACTTGGAATATAGGTAGCTGGAGACGTAGAATAACACATAGGTTACTTTTTATCCCGATATTCCCGCGGGAACTGGACTTACGCGGGTGAAACCCCCGCGGTTAGTATTACAAAAGTACAAAGGCTAGGTTCCTATATCCCACTAATATTGTATTATAGAAATTAGTTATGAAGTTTGATCGTTTTTGATCTTTGTTTGTTTGAATGTTTGTGTTCCAATCACGCCAAAATTACTGAACCAACTGTAAATAATTAACTGTAATGACTAACCTCTATACTTTATAAACGACTAGCTGCGCCCTGCTGTTATACCCGCGTAAGTCCCGTTCCCGCGGGAATATGGGGATAAAAAGTAGCCTATGTGTTATTCCAGGTCTCCAGCTACCTATATTCTAAGTTTCATCGCAATCGATTAAGTAGTTTTTGCGTGAAAGAGTAACAAACTCAAACAAACTTTCGTGATTATAATATTAGTAAGGTAAGATGATTAGGTAACCAGAGACATGTTACATCGTCGTCCGCAGCTACTGAGGAAGGCAGGTTGGGTCTTCCTTCTCCAAGATGATCTTAGACCATATCGTCACTCCATCTAGTGCAATACTTGCCTAAAATAGGCAATACCCTAAGTTCCTAAGTAACCCAAGTACCAGTATAAAGAATGTTACAGTACCTTACCCGCCTACCTACCTATCCTGAAAATGGTTTATCCTGCATCTATATACCTAACTGTAAAAAATTAATTCTCACGACAGTAAGATAGTAGGTATACCCAGTCACATCGCTCGCTCCTAGAAGACTTGCACTTAACAACTTTTCAAATGTCAAATTCAGTAATGTTCTCTAAGGTAAAGGTAGTTTTTCCTTCGATATATCAAAACGGTCCTGTTGAACCCAGTTGGATCCAGTCTGTCCTTATCTAACTAACCGACGAACACTAAAGTGAAAAAAGGACAGACTGGGATCTCTCTAACATCATTTAACGAAGTAAGCTTTCTAGTTACTCTGTAGTACTATTTCTATGGTAATATATAATATATATATTACATATATTACTAATATATATATTAACTATTGTAACACATACGAAAGGAAATGTTTCGTATATGTTACAACCAAACATACGAAATGTGATCAGGGGCAGACTTAAGTGGTCCCAGAAGGTGATTAATTGGTACCCCAGGGGCAAAATAAGAAAAAAAGCAGGCCGGTGCGAAGGTAGGAAGGTGGCAGGTCCATTATGGACCAGGAGTGCTCGGGACCGAACTATATGGAAGAACTTGGAGGAGGCCTATGTCAGCAGACAAGCTGACATCCTAAAAAATAATAAATTAACTGTTTGTTTATAATTACCTACTAATGTTCAGCAATAAAGGCTATCTCTATCCTTATCTTTCAACATATACGAAACAAGTTCCAATACTTTTCTACCTACGTAAAGAAAGTTACAGTACCCAACTACTTATCTATCCTGAAAAAATCTTTCATCCCGTACCAACCTAAACTACCCACCTACCTATACTTAACTGTAAAAGATTGTTCTCGCGACAGTAAGAAGGTAGACCCTGTAAAATCAATACGAGCGGTGCGGTCGGAGGGCGGTCGCCTCCCGGCCCTGGCCGACCCGCCCGCCCAGGTTCAGTACCTGGCTCTGAGCTGGGGCAGATTGGTACAGTTAATTGATATGTTTATTGGATGGGTAGGTTAAGTTGGAATTATAGTAGAATCTATTACATTTAAAATTCAATGTCGTGACACGTGCCTGATTTTCCGACTGATGTAGGCACTTATATGAATACACAGCGTAATCTGCTGGTTCTAGGCACATTATATTTGTAGTGGGTACCTGTTCTTTTTATTGTGTAAAGTTTTTACAATTAACTATCAACTCCTTTCATTTTTTTAATAAAGTACGGTCAGCAAAGGACTTAGGGTACCAAGTGCATATTTTAAAGTTAAAATTTTATTACTAGCTGTTTAGTATTTTTTGGTTATTCTGCATGAAATTACTAGCAGTTAGGACGCTTTAGTGTTATCAAGCACAATTATTAACAATTACTGAACGATTATTGAAAAACATGAAACTAAAAAATATGCACCTGGTACCCTCAGTCCTTTTCTGACTGCTACCTACTTTATAAAGTATAAAAAGGATAAATATATTTTATGATGAATAACTATTCTAACTAAATCATCTCACGAAACTTACATCATAATGATTATGGACCTACATGTTTTTTTCTTTTTTTTTTCGTAAAGTGGTGTGGCTCACCTAAAGCTAGAATTTTCAGATCGTCCTAAGGTTTCTAACTTAACCTAACGACTGCTATCACACCATCTGCTTATTGTGCTTTTTTACAAGCACGAAGAAGCTGTATAGCTCGAAATATTATTTTTTGTGACACACATTATCCATCTAAGCAATGACAGCGCCTTGCATTGCTAAACCCGAACGACTATAAGACCAACGCGCGTAGCTAGGCCATGTAACGTACAGACACCCAAAGAACTTCCTACAAAGTTTCAATATTTTCAGGACCGTAATTACGTCTAAGGGCGTAACCCGTAACCCTACGTCATTGGCGAGGTCACGACCCCGCGACGCTACACCATTGGTCGATTCAAACACCCACTTCTGTTCTAAATAACCATGAATTTTCTGTAGCACCTCATACGCTGCTCTTTGTGGGGATTTGTAGTGAAAAACTTGGTCTTGAAAGTTTGACTGCTTATGTAAGCTTTTTAGGGGGTACTTATATACGCGTTAAACTAAAAATTCCTGTCGGATTCATCAAAAATTGTTGATTATATTTTCTGACGCAATATCTGTCTGTACATATAGGTAACTAGCTGCGCCCCGCGGTTTCACCCGCGTAAGTCCCGTTCCCGCGGGAATATCGGTATAAAAAGTAGTCTATGTGTTAATCCATGTCCCCAGCTACCTATATTCCAAGTCACATCGCAATCGGTTCAGTAGTTTATTGCGTGAAAGAGTAACAACCTCACATACATATATACATACTTACATACAAACTTTCGCGTTTATAATATTAGTAAGATAAAACAGTAACAAAGCTGAGTCTGTACATAGAATATTTTTTGAAAAAAGTAAATGGAATATGCTATACCTATGCATGCAACAGATTACGAAAATATGATTTTTGAAATTTTTGTCTGTATGTCTGTCTGTTTGTGCGCGAATCACGCAAAAATTACAAAACCGATTTCAATGAAATTTGGTATGGAAATAGTTTAAGACCTGGATTGAAAAATAGGATACTTTTATCCGGGTTTCTGGTTGGATTTCCGGATCAGTCACACAAACGAAGTCGCGGGCTCAGCTAGTTTTAGAATATTTTCGTTTAAAGGGTTTGTAAATTACATTGTTCCCAACGTTTTGATGTAGATTTTAAAGAAAAATGTCGAAAGGTGTTGAAGCCTTAGCACAAATAAGGCAAAAAAGTCATTTTTGGACTAAAATGTGCTAATTAAGGCTTCGAAATAAGAAGTTGTTGTATTTCTTTTTATTGCTCAAGGCATTTTAAACTTAGCGAAAGGACGCAGGTTCGAATCCTGTCATGGGGATTTTTTAGAAATATATTTCCTTGCTAAAAATATTTCTAAGAAGTTGTTATCTTGAAACAACACTAAAATGTAGAAAACAATGTCAGTTACAAACGCTGTAAACGAAAATTATCAAAAATATTGCAGCGAAAAATAAGGAATAATTTTCGATGAATCCGACAAGGATTTTCAGTTTAACTCGTACGATTTGATACGATTTGTCAACCTACAATTTTATTGGGTCTCCTGGCGACCAAGACTATTATAACATAGTTAAATAGACGTCGAGATAAGTAGGTAAATAAATAAGAATACACTATTAAGATTTAGTAAAATGTAACTTTACTAGGTACATACGGCACTTATGCAATCCGAAAGTTTGTATGTAGGTAAAATCAGTTACTCATCATCGTTTGTAAATACAGGCGTAAGTTTCATTAAACTAAGCCGTATTGAGTTGGCATCATTTCCACCAAAGCTTATTTATTTCTTATCGGTTGTGAACCGATTATGGCCATTAGGAAATTAGCCAGTGTCAAGTATTATTAATATATTATGCAAGTTATTTGCATCGAAACAGTCAAGTCGTCATAATTAAAGTCAAGTCTAGGGAATCATTTGTAAACACGGTGGCCATTTAAAAAGATTTTTCACGGAGCTTCGGAGACAACACTGAAGTCCATGTTTAGCACCGATTTTCACTTGCATTCCACTTCACGAAACTAAATTGACTAATATGCCCCGAAATTAAACAATTTGCACGCATTTAAACTGGGTTTCACAAAAATGAAAATTTAGCACCACATCTCCTCGACGCGTTCCCACCAAAACTTCCCACCAAAGCTTGCGAACTTGATTTAACTTTGACACTGGCTATACAATAATGACGCACAGAGAACACCAGACATCTACTGGAAAAGAGAAAAAGTTAATTACTCGACAAATGGCATCTCGTGAATCCGGGGCCAAGAAGAAAAAAAAAAAAAAAAAGAGAAAAAGTTCAAAAAATATTTTATCAGAGTTTCTTTCAGTAATAGTTTATCAGTCTCCCATTAACATCAAAGCGACCATACAGTTCAGTTTTATGACGTCATCGAGCCAGTATCTATCCCAGATAACGCAAAGACTCCATTGGGACATTGATGGAACCCTCAGACTGAAGACTAGTTCGGCGATATTTCATTTATTTTACGAGTACTTACCTATACCCTGTTTCAGCAGATCAAAATTGTAAACTTTAACTGTCATTAACAAATGACAAAGTAAATAAAGAACTGAGTCTTGGCGGGAACTCGTTGAGGAGATGTGGTGCTAAATTTTCATTTTTGTGAAACCTAGTTCATATGCGTGCAAATTGTTTAATTTCGGGGGCATATTAATCAATTTAGTTTCGTGAAGGTGTACAAGTGGAATGAAAGTGAAAATCGATGCAAAACATTGACTTAGTGTTGTCTCCAAGGCTCCGTGAAGATTGTTTGTAAATGGCCGCCGTGTTTACAAATGACTCCCTAGACTTGACTTTAACTATGACGACTTGACTGTTTCGATGCAAATAACTTGCATAATATATTAAAATACATGACACTGGCTAATTTCCTAATGGCCATAATCGGTTCACAACCGATAAGAAATAATAATAATAAAGAACTGTTACTTTCAAATAAATGTATTAGTTCTTACATTTTTAATCTAGGATTCTGAATCAGGGTAGGTATAGGTACGAAAAGAAAATGTTCAAGGTAATAATACATGCTACTCAAAATTTTTGTGTAACTTAAACAATTATTACTAATTGCTTATTTTTGATTTAAAGCTGGTTTACTATTTAAGTAACACTTAAATTTTAAGATCTCACTGAACTCTCACGCATATAGGTAGGTAAGACACCTATCGAACAAAAAAACACAATTTATTGAAATCAAAATCGCGTCATCATACACAGACAGACAGACACTTCAAACTTATAACATCTCTCGTTTTAATTAGGTTAAAAGTTAAAACTGGCATCCGAGCTAGAGTGACGTATTCAGAAAAGACCCAATGCGTGGCAATGTTTCATATTGCTCATGTGAGTATAATATGTCAGCGAAAATATGACAAAAGCAGCTGAATCTCTACTTTCTACGAACGAACGAATAAAATACTCTTTCAACCAGAAATAAAACTGGCCATAATGCCCTACTATAATGACAGATGTTTTTCGTAAATGACAGTTTTCTTTTCGTTCATTGGTACCGAACCCAGGTTTAGGGTGTGTATTTCAAAATCTCATTAAGTAAAAAAACACAATTAACGAGAACACCGCTTTATCAATTATCAGTCACTTCACTCTAAGTTACACCAAACAAACTATCAGCCGATTAAAAATCTGCAATCTGTGGGTGCTTTGGAAGTTAAGTAAGTACTTACGTATCTTGCGCACTTTTTATTGAGTGCTAGAAAATATAGAGAAAAGACGAGAATTTCAAATGTTCTCTTTCGGGAAAAAATAGTTTCGTTTTTTAGGAAAAGTTTTCGTAAGATTTTTTTGAACGTGTTAGGGTTTTCTTAGTTTTTGAAGCTAAATTTGTTAGAATGGTTGGCGATAAGTACCTACCAGTAATCTTATTTTTTTTAGGTTCCGTACATACCTACCTCAAACGGAGTATTTACTTATACAGTACTCACTCGCTAATCCGCCACCATAAAATCCTAACCATCGGCGGATTACTGAAAACGGCGGATTATAATGTATAGGAACAATAAATTGAAAAAAAAAACAAAAATGTGTGCTCTATTTATATATTTAAGAAATCAACAAACATAAATCTTTTATTAAAGTAATTACTCATTGCAATTTAAAAAAAAATGTCTCTAATTTTGCTTGTTTTTTTACCAAAATATATCTTCTCGATAACTTCATCGCGCATTTTACGTAAATTTGCAACCATTTCGCATGACTTTCCATTTTCTTGTATATCTACGCTATTCAGGGCATCTTCAGAAAAACGGCGGATTATAGTACTTATCGGATTATCGAGCGGCGGATTAGCGAGTGAGTACTGTATTCAGATTTATTCCTAAGTGCAGAAGTTAGGTAGTTATCTCTAAGAATTATTTTAAAGGAATAAACGAGATTCTCTTATCTGCAGTTTTTTTATAGAAACTCAGAGATATGTAAAAACTTCTAGATACGTAATAGGGCAAATTTCTTGGCTACACAAATGCAAGCTATCTAGCCAGAGAAGTCTTAGTTCCATCCCAGCTCACGTCACGATCACCCGCTTGTTGACATACAGTAGGTACATTTAGTTCACTTTCACAACATTATTCACAGACAACAATGCCTTCGTGCGTATTTAGGCGATGCACGAATTATACTCCAAAAACTGGCAAAAATATTTAATTTCATACGTAAGTAAAGCTGTATTTATTTATTTTAGTTTATTTTTTGAAAAAGTTTTTTTTCCAAAAACTCAACGAAGTTTTTGACTTTGACGTTTTATCATTCTCTCCTAACCGTCATATGTCATAATAATATTATGACATCTCTTTCTTACGTCATGCAAGTAGCATTGAGTCTTTATGTTTTAGAAAGAGTAACAATAGTTTCGTCTATTTCTTCTTTAAATTATGTGAATGAATATAAATAATGAGGTTGTATAGCATACAATATGTGCCGCTTTTCAATAATGATTTGTTCTGCAATGGCGTCTCTATAACTTTAATAGACTCATTGTAGAAACTACTAACACTTCAAAAGATTTAGCGAAACTCTGCCAAAATTCCAAACTTTAAAAAAATTAAACCGTTTTCATGAAAAATATAACAACGCTGAAACGATTTGGTAATAGAAAACAGTGCCCTGTGCAAATTCGGATCAAACCGCTAGTCAACTAATAAAACAAAGGAAAGTATCTTGAAACAACGGTCAACAAAAATACCCGAGTGGAAATTCGCTATATTTACCCAGAGTTCGATACTTAACTCGATTTATGGACATTTGGGGCGCTGATAAATATTTATAGATGTCGTTTCTGTCCCACAGTAATATATTGGACCATAGTTTTTTAATGTTACTAGCTATAATATAGGTATTGAGTTTTTCCTATAGTACCTACTACCTATTTTAATTAGATACTTATAACCTACATACATCTTCAGTATTTATATTATTTACTTGGCTCTTTGTATGGCTACTTCACAAGATTAAAAAAAAAATAAACAAGGCGTATTAAGATACGTCATCATATCTTAATTAAAAGAATAGACATAATTATTGATTGCTCCTGTTCGAATTACTTATAGATAATCCGCGCTACCATGCTCGTTTGTCGTTGCTATGTCGTCCTTTTGTCGTTCACAAAAATTAAGTAAATTTTTAATAAACAATACCCCGATTACCAGACAATTTAAAAAAAGTTTTTTTATTTTTTGAAGTTGAAGTTTTTCTTTTTTTTAATTATTTGATGTGTTTTTAATTGTTTTTTTTAGCTGTACGACAACGCGACGACTTATTAGACATCATGGTAGGGCCCAATGTCAGTATTATGACGATTGTTATTTAACATAATCCCAAAAAAAAAAAATTCATGAGTTTCTTGTAGCTTCTTCTCATCGGAGGGCGCGTTTCGAATCCACACTAAAATCATTAGATTTAAAACGTATCCAAATGATCATATCTAGGTAGGTACATTTATTGTTGTATTACAAGAATCTAAAGGGAATAAACCATTTTTAATTTGAATTGAAAGCTAATTCGAGGGATTAGCTGCGTGCTATCGGCTCTACCCAAATAAGTAAATCTCAAACAAAGTTAAAAATAAAAAAAAAATGTAGTTTTTTTCCAAAGCCTATAATAATACCTGAATTGTTTAAATTAGGTAATACCTATTCTAAAGCAGGTTGCACGGAATTTGGATGGTTTTCTAAATAGTACCGAACCTGGAGGGCCATTACGAAACGTACCGACTGATCCGACCGAACATCAGTAGGTAATTAATGTTCGTTCTGAACCAATAATTACTATACCTTCAAGACGAAAAAAACAAAGAATAAATTGAGAATTACTGGTTCAGAACGAACATTAACTTCTTACCTACTGATGTTCGGTCAGATCGGTCGGTACGTTTCGTAATAGCCCTCCTAGTATTAGGTATAATATAGTGGGAAATAAATAAATAAATAAATAAAATAAAATAAAGTTTATTTGCACAAAGACAATAAAGATACATCGTTTTGTTCTTAAATTTTAGCTTAATAAGAAAACTTAAAATTTAATTTAGTAGGTACATTACATTAAAGTCGAGCGAATTACTTGATATCTGATATCCTATTAATTATTATAGTGGTGAAAATTTTGATGTTACTAAATAAGTAGGTAGGTCAGTAACTGACTATTTTTGTTCGTCCTTCACGCAAAAACTACTAAACCGATTGCGACGAAACTTGACATGTATGGAACAGCTAGCTGCAGATCTGGATTTTAACACTTAGACTAGGCTTTTTATCTACATATTCCGACAGAATAGGAACTTACGCAGCTAAAACCGCAGGCCGCTGGTAGTTAATAATAGATGTTTGCATTTTTATAGTCCACATTATATTCTAAAGGTGTGTCTAGGGACCTACCAGGCACTCCTTTAGAATTAATAAATTTAATTCGTGGCAAACTTACGTAGGTAGGTAGGTACAGTATGTAGCAACTTCTCATAAGGTCCAAGCATGATAGGTTTATCAAAAGTAGATAAGAATAAATAAACAGGCTATTCACGAAGAACATTAAATGCTTTATCTAAAATGTCACGTCGTCGGCTCTATCTATAGATACCTACCTACCAGTTATAAATAGGTAAGTATAATAATTTTACTTTTAAGATAAACTTGTTGACAGTTCGATTCTTGTTCTTTGAAACTTGAAACATATGCCTTGACTGACATAGTACCTAGGTAGATATTATTATTTCAATATCATCTTTAATTAGACGACAAAGTTTTCTTTTCGAATACCGTTTTCGATGAAAGTTTGTGTAAATAAAGCTTGATTGCAGTTTAGGAAAGTTGTATAGGGTTATGGATTTCGAATCCAAAACTGTTCAGGGGATGATTCTCCACATCCAAACGAATAACTTTAGTTCTACGATTTTTTTAAAAATCGATTATTTCTTTGAAAATTTTGAAGTTATATTTCACTGTTTTAGAAAATAAATTTACTTAATTAAAGTTTTTACTGTAGTAGACCACACTAAAAGAAAGGACAACTTAAAGTCTATGACTTCTAACTCTAAGAAACAGCTGATTTTCAAGTAAACTTTACACTTTAAATAATCGAAAACTACTTCAAATTTCTAATTAAGTCGTAGAACAAAAGTTATTCGTTTTGATGTGGAGAATCACCCTCTGAACGGTTTTGGATTCGAAACCCATAACCCTGTATATTCTGCAACTACACTGTTTAGTTGCAGAATAGCCTCCAGTTGCTATTCTTACTTAGTTTTATTTTGAATGTATCTATTGTTTGTAATTGCAATGATGTTGAAAAGAAATCTTGAATAAATTCATAATGGAATAACCCCCCATAATATAGGTAGGTACCTATATTTGTAAGTAGGTACCGTATAAGTAAGTACTGTAGATCTTCGGTTCGAAACCGATGTCGGAAATATTACTTATCTCTGTCTCACTCAGAGCGGGTCCATAAGACAGTGAGTGACAGATATGTTAAGTCGATAATCGGCTTCGAACCGAAGCTCTCTGAATACCCCTGCAGTACTTATACGGTACCTACTTTAATTATCTATGTACTGGGGAGTTATTCTTGTAATAGAGTTATTCAAGATTTCATCTCAAGAAACATCATTGCAATTGCAAAGAACACACTCAAAATGACATTCGTAGGACATGGGTCTGGGGCTCGATTCAGTAAGGACATAGCATGCGGAATGCCGGCGGAATGCAGGCGACACGTGCAGGAAATTGACGTTAATTCGTATTCTGTAAATGTTAGTTTACTTAATTACTACTAAACTAGTTAAGTAGCCTTCAAAATTAAGGGCTACTTAATTGTTTAAATAACTCCCCTTGTTCCTCAGCCAATCAGTATTAAAAGATGTTATAGTTTAGCTAGTATTTTTACTCCTGCAACAAATCGACTTCTGCAATGGTCATGCATCCCGCCTGTTTGTCGCATGCTATGTAGAGAATCTGGGCCCTGGTCACAAACCCGCACAAACGATCCCAAAACTAAACTTTCGCACAAGGACACAATACAAACTATCAAAACCACATCCACACTGCAATCCTTAGCTCCCCATCCAAAGTCTAAACCTGACTGTGGAACAATCAGCATAACTTGCTTTTATATTATAACCTCGATCTGGCCCTTAGCCAGGGTCTAGGGTTAAACGATACACTGTACAAGCCAGATGTCAGTTCGTATCGTCCAGGTCATAGAATACCGGCGTTATTGTTTCGATAATGTTTTAATAAAACTACGGTCATTGTTTGTTAATTTTTTTCATGCGATTGTGTGAATACTTGGCGCTTAATGTTAACCATATTACGTGGTTTGTTTAGGTTAATTTAACCATAGGTTGTTCGTTTACTATTAAGTCAGGTAGTAGGAACTTAATATGATGTAAGTATCAGAAGTTATTAGTTGAGATGGGTCGACTATGGTTTTAATGTAAAATATCATAATTTGGAGATATTCGGGTCAGTCGTCATCAAAATTTCAATGAATAATTTTATTGTAATTAAGAAAAAACGAAATACACGTATTACGTACACGTATCACGTACGTATTCATTTTTATTTTTCGAAAACGAAAATAGAGCTGATACATGCTGAGACATTTGAAGTACTTACACAAAAATTAAATTAAAAATTCGTTTATTTACCACCAGTAATAATTTACAGAAGTTACAACAACTAAGTGCTAAATAATACTTATTACTGTCAAAAAACATATTTCGTATCCTACATTGCTGCTTTGAAGTAATCACCGGTAACAACCACGTTACGTCAAAGCAGCAATGTACTTACTGCAACTTAGCAACTACTAGCGGTGGATGCTAATCAGATGATACCACAGCTAGTCATCTAACTGGAGTTACCTACTGCCTTGGAGGATTAACTATTTCTAGTAAGTAATATATTATACTCTAAGCCTACTGCTAATTCAATTTTTTTTTTTGCGTATTTGTTACTTGACGACTATTCGGGACAATTTGCCGGACTAAGTAGCACCTATACTGACTTGTCGGCACCTACTGACTAGTTTAACTGTGAAACTTTAATATAAGTACAAAATATTTTAATCTAGCGGAAAATAAGCGAAAATACTAACACCGCAGCTTAAGATTACGTAAATCAGTTGAATAAATCCATATCTTGTGTTGTATGAATGCCTTTAAAATTTCATTCATGTACCTCTACCCCCTAGGTCTTGAGCTCTAAGGAAAAACGCCGATCTTACACGAACACACTCATATTTGATAACGCCATCTAGCCAATTTTAATGCAACTATCTCGTGCCCTCCTTCATTCAACTAATATTTTCTATCCCTTTTACTACCTAGTTCTAAACCAATAAGCTAGATGGCGCTGTTTTCTTATTATTGAACATATTCAGAGTATTTCAGAGGTCTTATAACATTCGGGTAGATTGACGCAATTTTTAAGCGAATGAAACCGCAGAACTAGTAAACAACAAAAAGAAAACAAAAAAACATCACTTCTATCATTTTATTATACACATTTCTACCCAGACAAATACATTGATAGATCAACAAAAAACAAAAAATGTCATAATTAATAAATGCTGGGTTTAATTCTAAACAGCATGCCCCAAGCAATACAGCATTCATAACATACAGTTAATCTTAACTTTGACCGATAATTACAGAGAGTTACTAGTAAAACCCTGGGTTAAAGTAACCATACAATTTTAACCTTAATTAACAACGACATTATAAGTATTTTCTACTAATATTCTAATTGTTACTTCTTCACGCAAAGACTACTGAACCGATTGCGATGAAACTTGGTATGGAGATAGCCGGAGATTTAACACATAGGTTACCAACATTCCCGCGAAATCGTTGCGCGCGTGAAACCGCGGGGCGTTGTCTTAAATACATTATGTAAATACGCTAGTTACTTATGTAAAGTACTAACTTCACACAATATTACTTATTACAACTTATTACTTAAACTTAGCCACTATTTATTTACACAATAATAAAATAATCATAATCAAATTTATGTCAAATTAATACAACATTAAAAAGTCAAGTGGGAATTGTTCAAAATTGTCAATGAACCATCTTAATTGATATAAAAAAAAGAATTGACTATTCTATACTTCGTTTTTTAATTGTAGACTAGGATTTGACACATCTTTCTTAAGGAAAAAAAAACGAACTGTATGTGTATAAAATTATTCATTCATGTATTTATTAATTTGTTTGTTGAAAGGTCCTTAACACAAATTATATCGGAACTTAATCTGTACTAATATTTTAAAAAGTACTTAAAGATTTATTTGTTATTACATGACCAATCGACCATTGAGGAGTAATATAGGCTATTTTTTACACAAGTGAAACCGCGGAACGCAGCTAATGCTTAAACAAAAAAATAACAATTAAATTAATCTTAAGACTCAATTAAGATTGAGATCAAAAAGTAAAATTAAAAATACATATCAAATAAAGCTTACAATTTCGATGAGAAATTACATAAATGTAACAAAAAACACGAGTATTTTAAAAGTAGATCCAGATTTTGATGGGAATTATATTGGAATAATATTATTTATGTAACATCATAGTAGCATCCTCTTTTTTTTTCGGTTAGTGGAGTGACTCAACTACTCCCTTATAAAATATTATTTACACATGCCTAAGTTATGTGACGTTTGTCTCTGTCTGTCAACTTTGAAACTTCATGTGCCAGTGAAAGACGTAAAGTAATGATGCATAGTTATGTAGCGCATTAATCAGCTTTTTTAAGTAAGGGGGCTAGTGTTAGAGTTGTCAGGTGGTCCTAAGGCCTCGAACTTGACCTAACGACTGCTATCAGAGATAACAACCGGGACCAACTGTTAAACGTGCATTCCGAAGCACGGAGGAGCTTGAAATTGTTTTTTTTTGTGTCAAAGTAATTTTATTATTATAGAAGTGGTATGTCGCGATAAAACCGCCCAACTAGTTATAATTTGGTTATGTGTTTATTTGAATGGTAGGTACAATAAATTTATTCATACATTCATATTTCGAGCAAATAAATAATAAATTGATCTATGTCAGAACTTTATTTTGACATTGAGGCAATGTCATGTAGTACATTTTTAAATTAAGAAATGTTATAACATAATACATTTTGACATTAAGACAATGTCATGATACATTTTAACATTGAGTCACACATCAAGATAAATTTCAACATTAAAACAACATCTTCCGCTGAACTTCTAGCTGTTATAATTAACCTATCGTGGCACATTTCGACGCCGTTTTAATTGCCATGTTTACAAAGCCTGAGAAAAAGCTAATTCGGTATAAAAAACGAGTTTCAAAACTCAATCGTTTTCCTGAAACTGGACCAAAAGTGGTACTTACTTAACATAGAAAAACATGACTACATTCATTTTAAACTTATTTAACAAGGAATTCTCAATCTTAAACCTAACTAACATACTAAATGCAATGTTTGTAGACAAAATGATAGATTTCCTTTACAATCGAAATAAAAAAAAGCTTTTGAAAAACGCTTACAAAAATTCGTACTCAGCGGGATTAGAACCCGCAACTATTGAAAAATGAACAAAACTGCTTTGTAGCCGCTAAAATCGAATATTTGGAAATATTTGTCACACAGTAGTAAGTATGGGTAAACACTTAAAAATCAGTTTAAACATAAAATAATGCTTAGAATAAAGAGTTTTCTTAAATTTTCCTTACTAAGTATTTGATTATACCAAGACTAGTACTTAATTTCATATCTTTTTATCTACATACACTAGATTATGTCAAAACTACTCTATTGTATCATATTAACACTGGAAAGAAGTGTCTTTTTCACTAATTTTAGTGTCACTATCACTGCAACACTTACTTCCGACTGTACCCCGATTTACTAAATAATGTGGCGTTATGTTGTCGATGAAATTGAACACAATTGAAAACAGTCAAGTATGTTTTGAGCCATCCTATTTAATGTTATTTGACTGTACATTTAGGGAAATCATTTATTTATTTTATTTTTGTTCTAAACTAGTTCCCAATCGCTCGATCGATGGCGCCAAGATGTCAAAATCAGATTGAAATTGAATCAAAATCAAAGTTTGACATTGAGTCAAAATCAAATTTTGACATCGAATCAAAATCAAATTTTGACATTGAGTCCATTTCAGAATTCGACAATGAGTCAAAATCATAATTTTAACATTGAACCAATGCCAAGTCAAGATTAAGACATTTTTACATTCAATGAGAAATGAAATCAAGATCATTGACAAAATATCAAAACAATACCATTTTGTTATAGGTCATGTCATGACTGAGTTGACATTATTTTTTTATAAATGTCAGTAGATCGTGCTGCCCTCTATCGAGCACTAGTGGTACTAGTTGTTGTGATCTTCCCTCATTTTTTTAGTTCATTTTTAGGGTACCTTACGTCAAAAGGTGGAAAAAGAACCCTGACTTTGTTTTTCTCTAGATTGGCACCGAAAGGCAGTGTTAGTAAGAAAGTGCGAGGTTTTTGACTCATTTGAACCAAAAATCATCAACATTTCAAAGACATCATAGCAACCCAAATAATTATTAAACTAGGGCCATATTGAGAATCAAATTTTGAGTTTTTTATGCCTATATAGGTTTACTACAGTGCTACAAAACATGATTTAACTACCTGCATACTTTATTTTGACAACCTTACCTAATTAAATAAGGTTGTCAAAATTTTAAGTGATATTTTGCCACATTTGTTCTTAGGCTGAAATCTATAGTCCATATCTTAACTTTGTTATTATTATTATTATTTATTGAATAACATATTTTAGGACGTACATTGAGTTAAGCATAAACAAATGCCATAAAACCTCAATGGATTGTCTTGGCATCTCCAAACGAAGCTACTAACATTATAAAAATATTAAGCAAATACTTTGACTTAAGACAACTTTTGGTATTTTTAAAGCGATCTTCGCAACTATCCAAAGTTTTGGCTTGGTAAAATCGAAGTTTTTCAAATTTAGAATGTAAACTAATCAAAAATAATGACCTAAACTTTGCTTCTCTGTTATGACTTGAAGTTCTTTTTATTTAATTCATATTTACAAAATAAATTTCGACTATAAATTCCAATTTAAAGTTTATACTTTTAGTTTTTGCTGAGCTAAGCTAAGTTTGAGCAAAGTCAAAGTACGCAATATAGATTTCAGGCTTAGTGTGTCACACAAAAGTATTGGCCATTTCGATTATGTAACCTCTCTGTTACTAACAAATAATGATTGAAATTGATGATTTTTGCGATTATAGGTATACAATTTGACAGACGCTAGTTTTAATTGCAATGGCAATTTGTTTGCTACCAAACGACGTGAAGAGCCACAACTATTTCAATTGCATCAAATGAGATTTGTCAGTAACAGAGCTACGTAAAATCAGCCAGCAGTTCTTCCCTGGACATGGCACATAAACCACCCGGCATAATCACAAAAAACTCAATTCTCAACCCAGCCCCATTTTAAACAAACAAATGCACTCGAAAGTCACTGAAATGTCAATTTTCGCGCACTCTGAGGTACTTGCGGAAGTCCCACGATCATTCAGGCTCCGCGTACATGAAGGAGAACCGCGCGTGGCTCGTGGGGAGCAACACTTTGGATTCAACCAGCGACTGGACAATCCAGGTCGTAGAAACTAAAGGTACACTGTCTTGGTTCGCTTTGTTTTGGACTTCGTGGGGACAGTCCCATTCTGTCACTAAAGCGTATGCACCCGTCGTGTTGATTTCCTCTTCGTTGACGACTCGTGTGGTTGCCCCGGCTAGGGTGCACACACGTTCCCAGAACTTGACGAATGTGTCTTGGTCGCCGCAGAATAGGATGATTTTGTCTTTGAATAGGTTCGCGTTTCTTTTGCCGGGTGACTGGAAAATTATATAAATAAATACACGGTAAATGTACATGAGTTTCATGTGGTTTCTTTTCATCGGGGGGCGCGTTCCGAAACCACAGTTCAGTCGTAATTTTAAGGTGTTTCGAACTAAATAAATATATCACAACATTACACACAGCTCAGTCTAGCTCCAAACTGTGCACTAGGCTTGTACTATGGGTAGTAGACAACGCATATACTAAATATTATACTTTTTTGTAAATACATACATATTATACTTAGATAGACACCCAGACCAGATACAAATAATTATTTTTAATCATAAATTTTTGCACCCGGTGAGAAACGAACCCGCAGCTTTCTGTATTGCAGTCGGGCGTTAGCCCAACGCGCGACAGAGGCAGTCAAATGATTATGTATTTGTATAAATCTTCTTGAATTTATACAATATTTGAGTATACTAAAGTAATTATTATAAAGATGTCTTTCATCATGCATAAATTATTAGCGATTTCTCGAAAAATAAACAATAATTGCCCATGTCCTTTGCTTCAAAGACTAATCAAGAAGTATTAGCTATTCAAGGGTTATTACTAGAACAATTTAGTAACTTACCCAAGTAATATATCTCTTACTAATGATGGAGAGGCCGGCCGGCAAAGCGTACGCGTCGACATCTAACAGCGAGTTCTGAGCGCAGCACATGATGACCCACGCGTGGGAAAGTGCGCGGATGTCCGTCGCTAGACACTGGATGTATTTGGCCGTGGCACAGGGCCGAGGTGCTATAAGCTTGCAGACTGAGTACTTGTTCTTTGGCACGTCATCAAAATGGCTGGAAAGAGAGACCACAAATCAGAATCTTTCTCCTTTTTCTATCTTCGCATATTGGTGTGGTTTCAACTTATGTTAGACTTAGTTATCAGGTCACTCTAAGGCCTCTAACTTGAATTAACGAGTGCTATCCTACTAATTATTATTAAGCTGAAAGTTTGTGAGTATGTGTGTTTGTTACTCAATCACGCAAAAACTACTGAAACGATTGCAATGAAACTTGGAAATACTTGGATAGCTGGATACCGGGAATAACACATAGGCTACTTTTAATTCCGATATTCCCGCGGGAACGGGACTTACGCGGGAGAATCCGCGGGGCGCAGCTAGTCAGAGATAAATTTAAGCCAACTGCTTAACATGCCTTCTGAAGCACGGAGGTGGTCGAGATAATATGTTAACATACTTTATATTCATGTATCAGACACGTCATTACATTTCACCTCCATTAGTTTAATGGTTTTTGTGCAAAGGAGCAACAAACACCTATACAAGATGTAACGGGCAAGCCCTTTTAAGCCGAAAAGGGGTTGTTCTATACGTCTAGGCGAACAACTTTTGTTTTACGACTTTTGAAAATTCGAAGTACTTTTCGAAAATTTTAAGTGTAAAGTTTACTTGAAGATCAGCTGTTTCTTAGAGTTCTAGGTCATTGACCTTATGTTGTCCTTTCATTTAACTTGGTCTACTACAATCAAACCTTCAATTACCTTTATTTTCAAAAACAGCTATTTTTTCAGTGAAACATAACCTCAAAATTTTCAAAAAAAAAGTTACAATTTTCAAAAGTCGTAGAACAAAAGTTGTTCGCCTAGACGTCTAGAACAACCACCTTTCGGCTTAAAAGGGCTTGCCCGTTACATCTTGTATACAAACCTTCACCATTATAATATTAGTAGAAAGAATTTATATTTGCCGTGTAGCCCTCACATAGAACAGCTTTACCCCATCTATTCCAGTGGGTGTCTTAAAAGGCGATTAAGGGAGATAGATAAGGGAGATAGGGAGATAGATTATGCGAGATAGTTAGGCAGGATAGTAAAAATATTGTCAAATTTATTAGCAGTAGGTATGGACATCGATGACTAACCTACAGTGCCGACTAAAAGTAATTTGGGATTTTAGTAAACCTCAACCTCCCAAGACGGATGCAACCAGGCACATCGTTCAGATACGAAGACTGCATACCTATGTACAGTCGCTCCAGCTGCCTCGAGTTGTTCCTTCAGTCGTTCCTTGTTGAAGGGTCGGTCACAGAACTCGAGGTCTTCCGTGTCTGTTCCAGGGACGGAGGTCGCTTCACTGTCCTCTTCCGATGAGTAATGCCGGCTTTCTTGAGTGTGCTGGAAGTTTTGGTAGTAATTTAATGTTAATACGCATAATGTAACCTTAAAGGGAGAAGTCCTCGAGTTTCTGTATTTTTGTTGGCATTTCATAGAATAGAAAGCATTTATTGGCAACATAAACTATACATATTTTTATGAATTTATTAGGCGTCTATCTATATTGCATTATATTGGTTCCTCGGTTACTGCGGTACAAGCTTGTGCTTAGTGTAGAATCGATGTCTGATATATGTAATTTGAGAAATGTCTAATAAGTGTCATAGTTATAAATAAAATATTTGAAATATTTGATTTGATTTGATAAACTAGATATTAGTTAGCAGTATAGAATAGTTATCAGTGGAAATTGCAAATTAGTTTTTGGGAATGTTTTAAAGATTCTTTGAAATGCTTTACCTTGAATGGTAACATATCTTCGATTCTTCGGCTATGAATGCCCCGAATCCCACCGGAATCAGGGGCTAGTTTCAATATGGACATGATTTGTCTGTTTTGTTGTGGTTGCGCAACTTTTTCAAGACATTTTATAGATTATCTAAGCCTACAAAGAACAAATGGCTTACCTTATCACCTTTCTCATTCCTTTCAATCTTGGACCGTTTCGGTGTATCGGTGCAAGTGAGTAAGAAATGTAGTCCGGCGAATATCTTGTTGTCTCCACTGGGTATCGGACCGAGGACAGATAGTGTTTCCGCATCGTTCTCGAACTTGGTCAGTTTCGAGTTCTTCTTGCCGATGTTCTGTTTCGCTGCTCCTTTTAGTTGGAGAGGGCCAGCTGGAAAATAAAGATTAATAAATGATTTACTTTGTTTTGTCTTTAAGGTCAGTATATTGGTGTGCCTTAACTCTAATTCAGTTGGAATATTAGGGTTTCGATTATATTGCATGTGTCAATGGGAAATAGATTTTAGATATCTGACATGTTCAAGAATCGATTTTAGACAAGTGTGCTACATTGAAGACCCAACTGGATCATCCTCCATTTCATATAATATGATGAAAACGCTCACCAATCAATTAAAAGATAAAGATAAAAATAGCCTTTATTGCTGAACATTTGTAGGTAATTATAAACAAACAGTTTAATTTATTATTTTATAGGTTGTCAGCTTGTCTGCTGACATAGGCCTCCTCCAAGTTCTTCCATATAGTTCTGTCACCAATCAATTACAAAATCAAAATAAGGTAAAAAAATTGGGTAACTTTTATAACTGTACCTTTAACCCCGTCAACTTTCCTCGGTGTCCGTTGCAGCTCCGGTTCGACTCCAGGCACCTCCTCCAGTCGTACCGGCGGCGCGGAGTTGCTGCTCTCACTGATGGAGCTACTCTCACTGGCGAGTCGGGGTCGGCCCGCTGGGGTTTTTGTTCTCATACCTTTAGGAATAGACACACCACTCTCTACTCGACTATTTATACATGTTATAACGTCCCCACCGATAGCCAAATGCAGGCATTCCGTGCGGGGTCCGCTATACCCGAGCGAACACCCCGAAGGGCGGCGTCGGGGATCGAGTTAGGAATAGACAGCGGTAAAGCATTATTGAGATGTTCAGTGTTTGTCAAAGTGGGCGATAACGCCCCCTTGTGGGCCCACTTACTTATTTAATTTTAATACTTTTAATAAAAGATAGGTACTCTGCCTGAAAACTATAATGTTGTGTTTGAATAATCATTCTCTTTGTCAAGTTATAGCCCGTAAGAGTTAAGTAACTTGAGGCCAGAGCGCCGTTCTACAACCTACTCGTACTGCGTTCAGTTCTCAAGTTGACTGTTGCGGTGTAAATTTTTAATTTCCGCTAATAGCTTACAAATAATCTTACAATAATATATTTCATTTCATAGTTATAGTGCTTTTAATTGGCTAATAAAATGGGGAGCACTTAATTTTTTTTTGTTAAGTGGGCGGTAGATGAAATGAGTTTGGGAACCTCTGTTTAGCATGTTCTCAGGCCTCCGTGGCACTGCCTGCCGTAACAATGTTCAATAAGAAAAAAAATAGTCATAATTAGCCCGTTCATTTGTCCCACTGCAGGGCCAGAGCCCCCTGTTAGAGAGGTTAGGCAGAAAAACGCTACTGGTGCCAACTCCGGATTGGCGAATGTCCCGAAAGCATGGGCCATTGTAGTGGGTGTCCTAGGACATGTCGGTTTCCTCACGATGTTTTTCTTAACCGTAAGAGCGAGGTTATTAACGCACATAACTTTCTCTTAAAGAAAAAGACATTGGTGCGCGGCCGGGCCGGTTTCGAACTCAGGGCCCTCGGAATGATAGTTGGGGTATCTGCCTCTAGACCCCCACCGCACTGCACAATGTTCAATAAACACTTAAAAATGGCAGACGGAGACTGGCCTACTCACAAACTGGGCTACCCTAATTAAGCCGAGCCAATTACAGCCGGGGGGCAATGTTATTATTATTATTCATATTCATTACCTGATGTAGATGCTTTAGGGCTCTTAGGTGAGGCAACCCGCTTCCTAGCACTCGAGGTGCCACTCTTGTCTCTACTGCGCGCGCTCCGGGGACCCTGGAATATTGAGACTTGGTAAGTCACACCACTGTAAGATATGAAGAAGTATAATACTAGCATAGAGTAAAATAGACTCTTAAATAATATTTTTTTTTTCAAGTAAACAATTGTTCGATAAAAAGCTTAGAATTTTTATATCAAAAAGTCCTGAAACTATTTCATATGAGGAAAAAATACATGTACAAAAACACAACTCATGGCCGACACTGAGCAAGAAACGACTTTAAATCTTTTTAGACTACCGGCCTCGGAGACTCATTCCTAGAATTTTTGCAACTGTATTAATAATTGGTCCAGTATTATATAAACAGTTGTGAATCCGATGTGCTAGGTTACATCTCCAAAGCGATTCTATTGTAGATACCTAGTAAATCACATGTACATACACTACCTGTATGATATTATCGAGATCTAGTTCCCTATTGTGCCGTCGTCGCGGCGTAGATGGCGTTGAAGGCGATCTTGACCGGTAGGATTCCTTCAGGGACTTGGCTTGGTCTTCTGTCAGGTATAACTCGCTCGCTGTTACCATTACAGTTGTATCTCTGTAGGGAAAATGGGTAAATGGAAATCTGATTTGGTGCTAAAAGAGACATCATCAATCAATGGCCGACCTAAGTCAGTACTCAGTACTCTTTTCCTAAGTTATACCTATATATCGCATAACCAACTCTGAGAAATCCAGTACAATATAATACCAAGGAAGATAAGTCGGAACTTGAATATTCAATACCTAAACAAGTACAGTCACCAAGGAACTAGTTCCGTTATGCACATATTTTTTATTATCATTATCTTATGAACCTTAAAGATCTGCTAAAATCCTATCGCGCAACATCTTAGATACAACGTCACAATACGACTTCTAAACAGTGATGAGAGGTAGTTCGACGAGAAAAACTGACTTGTGTCTTGGTTGAAGTAAAAATACATGAATATACAATATATACATACCCATCAGTAATGCATCTATATGTAACTGTTCCACTTCCGTTCTCCTCGACGCCCATCACTAAACTCGGCTCGTAATTTTGTTCCTCATCCACAACAGCATACACCGACTGACCTTCCAGTGGCAAGATCTTCAAATCACCAAAAATTATAAAGTCATCCAGCAAAACCTTGCTCTGACCATCGTCGAACTTAATCAAGTACTTATTTGGCTCAGTTATTTCAAGAACTTTTCCTGAATAGTATCTTTTGTCAACCCATTTCGCTAATACGACTGTATCAGGCTGATGACCAGAGTATTCTGGTTTTACAACAACTTTCTCAACAGGAGTTGCCGGTCTTGGCGAAGTCGGTCGGCGTTTCTGTTTTAGCTTGCTTACGGACTTTGGAGTAGCTACCATAGAGGATAATGGCTTCTCTTCTTTAGGCGATTTCATCATGAAATCTTTACCATTTTCATTTCCGTTAGTTGGTACCATTTCCGGAGAATTCATTCCGTGCATATATTCTGGTTCCTCATGTTGGGTTGGCAAAATTGCGCGCTTTGTTTTACCGGCTATGTGCCTTCTGCCGCGAACTCTTGACTTTTTTAACGAGCTCTTTGGCGTGACTTTGTCACATTTGTTCACTTCGTCTGGACTTGCAGATCCATTGGTAATTGTACCATCGATTGATAGCGCTACTTGGATCCCGACCGATACTTTATCCTCGTTCAAAGACCTGTTTCCCTCGTCTACTGAATGTTCTCTGACATGCGAGAATATATCTTGCAGTTTTTTAAATAAGGCGTCATACCCTTTGACGGACATCGAAGGGTTTGATACGGATTTTCTTGGAGGTTGCGGCACAACGAAGTTACCATCGCTCGTTCGAGTGCTTGTTGAAGAAGTTGAACTAACGGTTGAAGCAAATGATGTCCTGTTTGGTAGATTGATCATTCCACCACTAGTAACGCTTGAAGGAGAATTACTGGTCGACACATCGCCCAAGTAAGGATCGATAGTAAATCGTTTTGATATCCTTTGGTATTCCCTACACATATCCATTCCGAGATCGTTATCTGTCCTTACGCAGAGCAAAGAAATGAACTCATTGTCTTCGTTGTAGTTCATTTGGATATCAAACACTGGCATTTGCGGCGTAGTTATGGGTAACGAATGCCCATTTTGTAAAGGAGATATTGTTGATGGCGTGGTTGTGTTACTGACTCGAAACGACTCGTTCTTACCCCGTTTACCTTTCCCGTTGATCATTTTGACCATATCTGGTGTAGAATCACTGTCTTCAGCTAATATTTTTACATCAGATACTTCTGTAGGCGTTGATGAGTTACCATTGGACAGTTTCGATATCATTTTCGAGGCAACGTTAGGTACATGTTCACGCTCAGGGCTCTCCAAGTTAATAGAACCGACACTGTCTGTTGAGTCCTGGTCTGTGGTCTTGCTAAACTCTCTAGGTAAAGACTGAGAATTAGCTCCCTGATCAGAATAATTGTACCCGTCACTTCTCGACTGCGATATTTGCCCAGGATCGAGTATTTCCTCCCTATCTTTAACAGTTACCGGATCGCTATTGTGATTGGCAGGGACAGGGGCATCAATTTTATCGTCATCAGGACTTGGTGACATTTCTAAATGGAAACGTTGAGAGTCGTCTTGAGAATTCTGTTCCTCATCTATTGTTTCAGGGACAGGTGGCGGTATTTCTTTAACAAATTCAACGCTGGGTCGAGACTTGAAACTTTCAACAGTACCATTAGAAGTTTCAGAACTCTCCTGTTTCTTACCCCTTTTTGGAGTTCGGGAAATGTCTGCACTAGCAGGTCTAGATTTCTTTGGTGTTTTCGTAATAGGTGTGGTTGTATCGACGCTATTACTACGTTTAAGTTTTCTAGGGCTGGATCTGACGGGGGTTCTAACTCGAGATGTGGACGGTAATTCTAGATCATTTTTACGTTTCCCGCTTGTAATTTCTGAGACTTCAATGTCTAAATTTTGTGAAGAGATAGTGAAATCTTCAATAGGATCTAGTTTCTGTATTTTGGCATGAGAGCCGTTGGTTTCAGGGGACAATTTACGTTTTGATTGAGGGGTTGAATGGTCGTCAGATGACGGCTTTTCATCTGTAAAGTAAGATTTCTTGAAAGTCTGATCTTTAAAATATGGACAAGTAGGTCTGTCTTCATTAAACTATGCTAAATCTATAACCATACACACTTACCTCTGGAATCAGATGATATCACAATTACTTTGTCATCAATTGCGCTGGTAATATGCTGAAATAAAAAAAATAATGATAAACTTTACTTGCAACCCCTTGTTTAGCTTCAGAAAAGGTCTTATTCCTAGAAATGTTAAGATGTTTGTTTTTACTCAGACCTGGCTATGGTCTGCTGTATAACAACTCAATTCTTACTAATCTGTCAGTATTTAAGTTTCTTGGCATTCCTTGGTTACCCATTTATTTTTAGGGTTCCATACAGGTTCCTGTATCTCGTGAACAATGTTAACTGTTCAGTATAAATTAAATAGCAGACCGTATAAATATTGTCCTATCGTAATCCTATTTGCAGTAGGTATGGTCAATGAAGATTTACCTACTGCCCCAACTCAAAATAATTTGACCCTTAGCTCCCAAGAGGGATACAACTGGGAACAATGCTCGGATGGAAGTGATGAGTAATAACAATGTGAACTGGTAATAATGTTTGTATCTTACCTGAACATCCTCATCGGGCTCATACACAGGACTTTCAGGGAACAAAGTCTGGGAGCTATCGGCTGGTCCTATAGTTAATATTTCTTGATCTTTTGCAGGCCCTGAAGAAACAATTGATAATTATAAATTTAATAAACATTTAGGTTTATTATCTAGCCCATTGTTGTGTCTCTAAATGGTGTTATGAGAAAGAATCAAAACAGGTGTCTTTTCCTACCTAGGCCCTAGCGCCAAGCCAGTGCAGCCACTAAAGATATACACATGATAGCCAGATAAGTTTTGGCTCTAGTAGTTGCTGGGTGTTTTCTGTACAAAGTCTCATAATAGGCCCAATGTACATAATACATATTGCAGTGGCTATTACATGGAGAGTGTCGGCACAAGTATAAAGACCAGCAGCTGCTTGTGGGTTAAGATGCAAGGTGTTTGCCTTCACAATTAGAACAATGTAATGCACACATCATTTATTCTTAGAAAAAAAAGGTGGGCAGTCTGCCGTCAAACCACAACCTTATGAAAGTAAGGAGTGTCTATTAAAATATAATCTCTCTTATGTTAGGTAATGAGGTAGCATCAGGCTACAGCCAAAACCATCTACCAGCTGATGGTTAGTTTTGCACTGCCAAGGGGCTAGATGTAGGACAACTAATTGCTACATTGTATTCTTATTCTATTCTTTTTGAAGGGTGTTCTCTGATAGCAGCTGTTGATTCAATTTATATAGGCTAAGGCCTATAAATTAAATCGACATCCTAACCTAACCACTAGAACCGAACCGAACCACACCAATATCCAAAACCATAATTAGATTCTTGTTAGATATTTCACACATAACATTCTAATTACATTCTGATACAAGTCAACAAATCATGTGATCTACCACTTTGTACTACTATTAGCTCATAAATAACTAAGTAGTCACCCAGCAAACAACTCAGGAAGACTTTGGAGACAAAGTAAAGTACAGTTACTAACTTTGATTAATAAGTAGGTAGGTAGTATAATCATTCTAACCTTCAAGTTGAATAAATAACAGAGCAGAAATTACATAAATAATTGGTCATACAGATACAGTGTTATTTAAAAAACGTTATCGAGCAATCAATGATGAGACAACCGCTTATCTCCTCGTGATGAAGAAAACATCATACAACAGCGAAATATTGATGTCGGGGTATTAGCCGGCCGAATCAAGTGCGCAAGTGCGGCACGTCATAAAATGACAGTTCCATCAAACTAATTACGTATTTTCCAATTTTACACGTAATTATTCAATAATTTATCTTACATAAAACAGCATTTGTATAACAAATTCCATTTTATAGCGTAAATACAATCTAAAGTGAAAGAAACCCATAAACCGTTGTCACAGTCGAAATCGGTTTGTCAGTACAAATCCTAATGTCATTGCTTGCACATTTTACTATGTTTTTCAGAGAAAGTGCTATAATTACCTGAGACTGAACATATTTTATCAACAGAATTATTGTCCTCTTCCATGATTTGTTGATAAACTAGGAGATTCAACAGAAACGCGCGTTTTAGCGCAATACCTTCTGCCACTTATAATAGGTCGATTTCACACATTTCCAAGCACGTTGAAAGCAAAGTAAAGCCGAAGTTAGAAGAAATAAATAACTATCACCAAAAAATACTAATGAAAAGCTGCGTTGTTCAGGAAAATAGCGTAAAACAGTAATTTGCGAATATTAACAAGCAAGACCGCTTGTTGATCCGGTCGAAGTTGCTAAGTGGGCAGAAAAAAATCTACCAATAAAATCTACTACTTTTTTTTTAATGGTAGCTTTTATTACTTTCGTTTATATAAACCGATAAGTTTTTGCCATTTGGAAAGTAGCCAGGGTCAAGTATTACAATATTTGGAAGTTATTGCAAATACAACAACAGTCGAGTTGTGTATATTATTTAGTTAAGTCAAGGGAGTCATTGTTAATGGCAGCTATTTATTTTTACAATGACTTTGTATAAAGTCAAAGTTTGGTGACAACGCTAAAGTCCATGTTTTGCACTGGTTTTCATTTTCTTTATTTACACTAATACATTTTACGAAACTAAATTGATTAATATGCCCGAAACCGAATATTTAGGTTTCCGCCAAAACTTCAATTGTAGCTAAAATTTTAACACATCTCTATAAAAAGAAAAATGTCAGACCCAAAAAGCAAAAACATCGTCATAGTTAGAGCGGCGTAGCTTGCATACGTAAAAAGAATGATTATATTATTATTCCCAATGACTACAATTAAAGTAGTTTCATTTTTTATTTATTTTTTAAATCTCGTAGTTTTTTAAGGGTTCTTAAAGTTTACTCGATTTTATGGTATAAAAGTACTAAAAATAAATTGGCGTCTGAAAACCGATATACCTGTACATCGGGACAGTTGTATTAAGTACCCACATAAGTAGCAGTACTAAGTACTACTACTATTTTTACAATAATTTTAAAGGCAGGCAACATTTGTAAATAAATGACGTCAGTTCCTATAAACTTCCAATAGAGAAATGCAAGAGTATTTTGGCGGGAGCTTTATTTTGGAAAGCTTAGAATTGATTATTATTAGCGAGAGACTAAAGCTTCAACTGAAGTAAAATGTGTTACGCTTTTCGTTAATAATTATTATTGTTGTAAAAATCTTTCCACTTTTTCCACATGGTTGCATTAAAAGTAGAACAATGTTATTTCAACACTAAAAAGTTTTAGCATAAACACATAGATGGCGCTAAATTTAATTCTTGTAAAAATCCTACGTCTACACGCTTAATCAAACCTATTACAGGCACCTTTCAAGTTCTAACTGTACGTGTACACAGTGGAACTGCACAGTATTCTACCTGTACTACAGTATTCCTAGTAGTTGGCTAGTTGGCACCTCAGCGCTTAGTATTTTATCATAGTGGGCTATTACATGACTCAAGTCTTTTGTCTAATTTTGTTGAATTTGATTAAGTAGGTAGGTATAATCCTTGATTGTTTTATTCTGGTTGTTATCTAAGTCTAATGGCAATCTTTAGGTCAAGTAGGAGGCCTTAGGGCGACCTCACAACTGTTACTACTCTAATATTAGGTGAGCCACAAAACGAAGAAAAAGAAGTACCTACCTAAGTAGGTATAACCCAAGTTCTAGCATGGAATAACTACCTACTAATAATTTTATTATGTCCAGTAAATTAACATTTAAATTATTTTAAAGTAGGTAATACCTAGGTCGAAGTACTTACGTACTCAACTTGAACGAAATCATTTAGTTTTTCGGAAAAATAATTAATCTACTGAAATAAGTAAGTATACTTACCTATCTATCTTCTATACTTACCTAATAAAAATGTCTATCTTCTATCTATATGAATTATAATAAAGGAAGAGATGACAAAAAGTCTGTACTTGGTTGTAAATTAAAAATAAGTTGTTTAAGGGACTTAGGAACTTAGGATAAGTAGTAGAACAAAATTATATAATTTTTAATTCATGTCTGTCTGTCTGTTTCTCTGTCTGTTCCATAGACAAATAAAAACTACTAATCCGATTGCAATCTGGTTTTTAATATGATTATTAAAAACCAGATTATTATTAGGTATTATTTTTTTATTTATAAGTAGGTCATATTTAATTTTAATTTAGTTTTATATTTAATTTTAATTTTAGTTTTTTTTTATTGTTTTGTTTTAATATAGTTCATATTCATAATATAGTTCATTCATTAATATATATAGAATAGTTCTATTTCCCAGGAAGGTCGTGGTATACTTTGCATCGAAATCCAATTAGTAGAACCCGAGTAATTAACGAAAAAGTGCAACCGCTCGAGAACCGCTCGGCCGCCCGCGCCCGTGATAACGCGTTTTTCACTTCCGCGGGTGAAACCGCGGGGCGCAGCTAGTTTCTAATAAGTACCATAAAATGATTCTAAAATCAAACAACTCAATTTGTTTGAAAAAAACCTATCCACAGCAACAGCAACAATAACAACGCATTTTCCGAGATATTTAACACGCGTACAATTGCCGGCTGCGAACAACCCCACGAGACTTTGAGATTTTTACGTTACCTACCTACCCATAGATGCATCTTCCTTATAACTAAAAATTCATCTACCTACCTCCCTACACAGTCTAAAGAACATCACAGAAAAATACCTTCATTATTCGTAAATAACCATGCACAATGAAATATTCGTGTTCGGATCTAAAATATTTGACAAAGAAGAAAAGCGAGATGCCATAACCATTCTTCCTTTGGAAGTGTCTTGGATCATATTTTCGTGAGTGAGATATTCATAATAGGTACCTCTACTTACCCATAAATGTTAATGTACCTGCGTAAGTAATATTTAGGTATTTACTCGTGCGTGCATGGTTTAAATGCCTCGGTTTTTCGTCACAAAGGATTTTGTAGATGGTAAAGGAGAAAGGCGTTTTTACGGACCCGTGAATGTGAGTAACTGTAATTGGCCTTTTCATCTATTTTTAGATGATTTATACAGCACAAGCAACTTTTAATACATGCTATTTTATGGCGCTGTTTGCCCGGGACGTTGTTAGATGGAGTAGGCTTGCCCAGCACCTATACCACCCTCCCAGCCTAGTCAGCCATGCCCAGAGGAAAGAACTAGTCAATACGTCTGGAGCTAACTAAGCCGTGGGTTTCCTCACGATGTTTTCCTTCACTGTATAAGCGATGTTTGTGGTAACTGTGGTACTTAGGTATCACCTATTTAAGTTCGTTGGGTATCACAGGATTGAACCGAGTTAAATTTCGCGAATTTCCCGTTCTATTTTATTTTATTTATTGAACAACTGCATAAGCCGATTGCAATGAAACTTAAAAAAATTTACAGTTGCAGCTTTTTAAATGTTTTACCACAATATTCCTTACTATATACAACACTTGTCGTAAGTATGTGTATAAGTATTTTTTTTGTACTGCAACATTTGCAACACAACAACTTATCCTGAAATTCGCGGGTAAACCTGCGCGTTAGTGACCATATTTCGTAAAAGCCTCAATTTATTTCTTTCAGTTATTTAGACGCAGCTTCATTACGAACTGCGTTTCAGACCAACAAGTATTGGGCTAGGATCATAACAGCCAGTAAAAAGCTGCGATTGCGAATCAACCATTTCGAGTTAGCCATGCGACTGGGATCGGATAAGTTGGCGAACTTTCATAGACGAAATAAAAGGCGAGTGAAGAAGGAGAGAAATAAAAATTATGTATTGAGAAGTGAATCTGGTAAGAACTACCAGAAACTCAGGGTTTGGGTTAAATTTCTTTCTTTCAATCCAAAAGCCGTTGGGATCAAATTTCGGCCACCTTATCTTTAAGAACAAAGTATTCTTTTTCTTTTTCGTATAGTGGTTGTGGCTCACCCAGTGTTAGAGTTTTCAGATCGCCCTTAGGCATCTAACTTGACCTCTAACGACTGTTATCAAAGATAACAACTGTGACCAACTATACTTAACGTGCGTTCCAAAGTACGGAGGTGCTCGAGAAAATGATTTTTACCACACAAATTCGGCCACCCATCCAAGTAATAACCGCGCCAAGCGTTGCTTAACCTGCATGACCATTCAAGATCGGCAGGTACAGCTAGGCCAAAGAGCTCCTTAAAAAGGAAAAAGTGTTACCTCATAAGTATGCTACAAAGTTACAAAAAAATTACCACCGCTTTTTAAGGTAAAGGAAAACAGCGCCAGGAAACCCAAATGCCCCATAAACCTCACCACCACGGTCCGAAGGCATGAGCCGGAGTCCCTTTGTGGCTTCTTACTAACTGGTTCTGAGGGCCTTGCCCTACAGTTTTGGTCCACTGGTACAGATCTCTGATAGCAGTCGAGGCTATTAGGGCAACCTACTAAATCTACCTCTAGGTGAGCCACTCCACTTACGAAAAAAGGAAGAAAAAGCTTGTGCTATTAGTCGTTTTTTATCTTTCAGTTCACCAAACAATGACAAAAAAGACTTGGAACGCAAAGAGAGGAGGCAGTGACTTAATTATTCATACAAAAAGATTCAAACTGTTTTAAGACGAAAATACATACCTACCTAATAGATACTAAAATTTTTGAATGTTTGAAATCGGTTTAGTAGTTTCGGAGCGATTGTTATACAAGGGCTGAAAGCCCTTGTAAAATAGTTCGAGGTTGAAATGCGTGACATTCACCTGAGTTAGACACTCTAATTTTCATTTCGATTGTGAGAAAATTAAAATACTACTCGCACATTTAATAAAACAGGTAAGTATATCAAGAATCAAGAATTTTTATTGTTTAAGTGATGTACATAATGATCTTAAATTAACATAGGTACATATTTTGGATACAATCACTTACCCACTACAGGCATACAATAATTAAAATTAGGTTCATTAATCTATAGTAATTTAAAAACTGATACAATTTATTACTTAATGAATAATCGTGTCTGTTTCTTCGTAGTCCTCTTTAAGTGAATAAAAGCTATTTGCTATAAGCCATTTTTAAGTGAGATTTAAATATGTTTACATTTTCTAAAATTTTGAATTCAGTAGGTAATGTATTAAATACTTTTATTTCAGTAAAGTAGGCACTCTTATGAAATAGTGCATTGTTTGCCTGCGGCATGCTGATATTTAAATTTATAGTTACTTCTTACGGTTATTGGCAAAAAGTAGCTGTGGTTGATTTTGACACATACACAAAGTTCAAGGATATATATGCTAAAGAGAGTAAGAATGTTGTAGTTTTTAAAGATGAATCGCAATGAATCAGTACTTTTGAGATGAAAGATGGAACGAATATATTTTTTCTGCAAAACAAATGTAGATTTTACGTTTACTGAGTTAACCCAAAAAATTACCCCCATAACATAGTTGGGGATAGACATATCCATAATATGCATTGATGGCAATTTTCCTAGATGCTATATTTGTAAGAATCGATAGGGCATAACAGTACTTGGCTAATTTGCTATTTACTTTTCTAATGTGGGATTTCCAATTCTAAGCGGCCATGCCGACACGAGAAAAATATCTTTCCTCCTTATAATATCTAATATTATTAGTAGGTACCTATAGATAGATATATAGACAGACGTATGGAGCGATGGAAACTAGCTAAGTAATACGAAAGTAAATTGTAAAATATTTCATGTGTAAACTGCATTGACTTGATTTATCTCAGCCACGTCGGCATGCGGGCTACATCGTGTGGAAATACAGAATATTACGTGTTTGTTTGATATATTGTTATTGTTTATTCCAATCTTGTTTCTATTTTAAAGTCTAATAGCCGTATTCAGACGTTCTTAGGAATTATTTGTCTCGCTCTTGTGAATGAGTTTGAAAGCGGAAACGTTAAAAAGCATATTTCTACAATGTGACACAGTATAATTTTATTCACCTTTAACTATAGATATGTATGCAAGTTTTCCTCTACAGGTCGTAATGTTAGTTCACCTCTTCAGGTCATATTTCTCAACCGATCCAGCTGTGGTATCATCTAATTAGCATCCACTGCTCTTCTTCTTCTTCAGCAGCATGTATTTGCCCACTGCAGGGCTTATGCCTCTCCAATTTCTCTCCACGCCCTTCTATCGCTAGTTTTCCTGGACCACGCTGCACCGGCATGAGTTTTTAAATCGTCGGACCATCTGGCAGGTGGTCTGCCCTGGTGGTGGTGATCCACTGCTACTAGTTGCTATTTACTGTCAAAAAATATATTTCGTATTAAACACAGCTGCTTTGAATTAATCACCGGTAACAACCACGTTACGTCAAAGCAGCAATGAAGAAGAAGCCACTAGTAGCGGTGGATGCTAATTAGATGATACCACAGCTGATGAAACTTGTTAACTTATGAAGGTTAAAAATACAGAACACATCACAGTAACTGCCTCTATAGGGAATCTGGCATGTTCCGGAACGGGAATTTTTATGTTCGAGTTTTCCATCATAGATTTCACTGATCCGCTCCCAGATCGCTCTTCAGTCAGTTTCCTTTAATATGTGTTCAGGAAATGACGTCATTAACCCAATTCCCCTTTTCCAGTAACCTACTCCCTAAACTTTCCCCAACAATAGGAACCTGCTTCCCATATTAGCTACAACTAACACAAGACACTCCAACAAAAGTAACTTTTAGGGTAGCAATAGACTAGGTATGTAATCTATCGACCGAAAGAATAGCTCATAGACCAATAATTAAAGTACATATAAAATTAAAAGTTGTTATGTATAAAACAAGCTGGTCTAAGTTACTGGCGAAATATCGAGCTCCTTGTAAATAAAAATAAACGTGGTAAATACCTCCATAGATAAATAATTAATCGTTATCTTAATAATATTCATAGTGAAAATAACCATGTAAGTTTAAATTCGTGTAAATCCTATCCTACTTCCTTCCTACTTTATCCTATCCTATCCTACTAATATAATAAAGCTGAAAGTTTGTATGAGTGTATGTGTGTGTATTTGTTACTCAATCACGCAAAAACTACTGAACCGATTGCAATCGAACTTAAAATATAGATAGGGAATAACACATAGGCTACTTTTTATCCCGATATTCCCGCGGGAACGGGACTTACGCGGGTGAAACCGCGGGCGCAGCTAGTTAATAATAGTTGTAAAATTTAAAAAAAATTACTGGGTAGTGCACCCGTTGTATTCACGATAGATTTTGAAAATCTGGTTTTACAGAAGGTGCGGTCGATGAAAATCGGCCGATACCAAATTCCGTAGTCTGCTGTCGTCCTTAAGATACTCAAGAGAGAAAGCTTTAAGGTCTCGAGTGGGTATCGCATGCGAGCTTCCGGTGCCCTCACCGGATGCGTCAATTTGGTGTTCTTAAGACACTCGGGAAGTTTAGGCCTTCTTGTCACGTGACCTATATAAAGTACTCCAATTTGTCTTCTCGAAAAAAAAAAACACCCTTGAAATCTTGAACGAAAAACGAAGTGGCCATTGAAATAAGATAGGGTTTTAAATCGTGTAGCCGTGTAAAACAACAAAACAATGTGCTGCATTACAAATGAGTTTTTTGGTGACTCCTCAAGTTTGAAACGAATAAGCTCCAAAACTACTAGACCCGTTTTAAAAATTCTATCCTTCTAATTGACCGAACGAGCGAAGCCAGTGAGGTCCAGTGTAGACCGGCCTGGCGCTTGTATCTTTGTATCTTTGTTCGACGATAACTTGAGTATCGTAGCTCCGATCTTCATGAATTTTGGTATGCGCGTAGTTTAGGTCAATAGAATTATGAGTTCGAAGATGAGCCGGATCGGTAGGGGGGTTGGAGAGATAGGGGGTCGTGAGGTCTCAGTTCAGGGCGAACTCCTAGTATTATAAAGTTTGTGAGTTATGTGTGTATCTGTGTTTTTTACTCAATCACGTAAAAATCGCTGAAATCGCGCTGAATGCGTTGCGCGGTTTCACCGGGATAAACAGTAGCCTATGTGTTATTTCAGATCTCCACATACCTATATACCAAGTTTCATCGCTATCGGTTCAACGGTTTTTACGTGATTGAGTAACAAACACACATACATACCTACATACATACTCACAAACTTTCAGCTTTATAATATTCCTAGCTGCGCGCCGCGGTTTCACCCGCGTAAGTCCCGTTCCCGCGGGAATATCGGGATAAAAAGTAGCCTATGTGTTAATCCAGGTCTCCAGCTACCTATATTCCAAGTTTCATCCCAATCGGTTAAATAGTTTTTGCGTGAAAGAGTAACAACCTCACATACATATACATACAAACTTTCGCGTTTATAATATTAATAAGATTAGGATAGGATAGGATAGAGCTTGGTCGCCTCATCGATGGACAGAGCATGCCGTAGTCGTGATCAATAAAGGGGGATTTACATTATGAAACGAGTGGCATGCAATTTATAGTGATTTTCACAAAAAAAAAAACGTATGCACAGCGGTACTATTTATTATTTGATATCCCGTTCCCGCGGGAATATCGGAATAAAATGTAGCCTATGTGTTATTCCCGGTATCCAACTACTTATATTCCAAGTTTCATCGCAATCTTTTAGTAGTTTTTGCGTGATTGAGTAACAAACATCCAAACACACACACTTTCACATTTGTAATACAAACTTTCGCGTATATAATATTAGAAAGATTATTAGGAAGTAGGATCTTAGTAGGATAATTGCTTCCAGTATAATTGCTGCGAGACTGCTTTTGTAAATTTGAGTCTATATGCATGCATGACACTAGTTTCGTAATGTAAGTTAGGCTTTAGGTGGCTTTAGCAAAGGCTTATAAGGACTACTAACTATTACAAGTAATTCCAAATTTGTACGAGTAAACTCATGAGTCACTACTGGTTCTGGATACCTAAATAGATTTCTCATAGGTAGGTAAATAACATTTGTCACAGTAATTAGCGTCTTTGCTCGGACGACATATAACGATAAAAATTCGCTTTGTTTCTAGATAATAATTCGACCACAACAATCAGTGGTTTTTACTGACATAAAACTAAACTATTTCTGATGACTTCAAGTTTATCAGAACTGATAAATTTAAGCAATATCAGAAACATAACCGAGAGTAATTCAGTATGTATAAAATCGCCATTTAGACATCACCAACTTTACATTTTTAAGTGAAAACTACAATTGTTTTAAAAATGAAAATTGCTGTCGTGTTTTTGATTATTACGTTCGTGGCTGTGGAGTGTGGCCATACATTTTTGGGTACAAATGTGTTAAGGCCATTGATTTATCATCACAATGCCCAGCACGGTTCGAAAATATTCCAGAAACGGGTAGAAAATCTTTATTATCAAATACCTAATAATCTTACTCACTATATGGGACAAACTATTCAGGTGAGTCTATTTGTATACCTACTTGTCTATATTATCATGATAAAAAATAAATATGTATTTGTTTGGTGTTTATAACAAAACGGCTATAAAACTACTGGACCGATTTCAAAAATTCTTTCGCCAATAGAATGCTCGATTATCGAAGAATAATATACTTTTGATTTCGATATTTGCTCGGGATCGGGATTTACGGTGGCGAACCGCGGAACGCTGCTAGATTGTTATACATCCTCGCTATGTTATTTTGGTCACGTATAAGAGGGGCGATGACAACCTGGAAAATATAATTCTGAATAGAACGTAAACTGATTGATTTCTACATAATATGTCACTGGTTCGAACATCTGATTCGACCATTCCTTATTTTTGTAATTATCGATATTTCCAAATTGATTTTTTCATCTGGTGCTAACCAGACTATAAGATTACAATTTATTTGTTTTTTTTTTTACAAATTAGATTACAATTACTAGTTTACAAGCAATTAGAGCTTAGTCGGACTGACATTTCCCCAACTTTTTCCGTTGTTTTCTACCTTCATTTTGCCTCAAAGCTCAACTTGGCAACTACAAATTCCACAATATCGTGAGAGATGCAAATTGATGTAATAAACCAATTTCTAGTGCAGACAACATAATGATGACTTCGACATGATCAGTCATGCTTATCATTACTCACGAGAGGCCACCTAAAGACAATGTTGTTATTATAAATATGAGTATATAAATATGTAGTTGTACGCTTTATTTGTACAACAAACGAAATACAGAAAAACATTCAAATACTTACACCGAAAGACTTATGCTACAACGTTGCAAAACCAACCTTATAGTAAAAACGATTACTTCCTGGCAACCATGGGATTATGTCTTACATATGGTATCATGTAGCTACGTAAGACTTTGTTCTGCGGAACTGATACACCATTTAGATTATAGAGATCCCTTACCATACAACTGGACCTGGAACAACACATAGGCTACTTTTTTGTCGATATTCCCGCTGGACCGCGAGGTTTATTCGGGTAAAACCGCGGGGCGCTGCTAGTTACGTAATAAATACAAAACAAGTTTTGTTTTCACTAATTGACGTGGTTTCGTCATATTTCAGGGTATCCTAGCTTACGACCTTACCAACTCAGAAGCGTCGGCAAACATTACGCAAGGTGGCCTAGGACATAACTACGTTAACATCAGAATGAAGAGTGGGCGAGGACAAAATATACATTACGATATTTATATCTACGCTTAGATTTAAGTTGTTATAAAAATAGCTTTAATAATTATGTTGAGAATTATTTTATAAGTCAAGTCGCAGATTTTTTTGATCACGTTAACCAACCTCTAATAAGGTATTGATTACGAATAAAATTGTACAGACCACCCTGATCGGATAGGTTAAGCTAGGTTAATATTAGAACGAGATTGCTTCGGCGAGCGAGTGAAGCGATCGTGCTACAGTAGGACCGACAAAGCGGCTAATACTAAAATTATTCCTGACCTTTATATTCATTAGATAATTTAATATATTTTTAATTTAGTAAATATTAGGAGATATGCCGCTGATTTGTTTTTTATTTACGCGCATTGATGATGGCTGACTAAGTTAGTACCTAAATCATACGAGACAAAAGTGACTTTTTCGAGGAGAATAATGCTCTTAAATAGAAATCAATTTTATAAGGTTTTATATATAAAACTGGCTTCTATTTAGAAGAATTATTAATGTTGTTACTTTGATTCTTTGTTGCAAAATTACCAACAATTGGACCATCTCCGAGAACCATTGAACGGAGGTGAGGCATATTTAAAACATTTTAGAGTTAAGGAATACATGCCCATAATATCAATTTGTGAACAAACTATATTTATTAAATTAGATTAAACGATTTATAACGACTGTAATCAATGTCTAACCTAATTACCTTTAATAGCTGTTTAAAAAAATAATTCAATTATATTTTGCATACCGCAAGCACTACACGTCAAAAAAGTTATTAATAATTTTTTACTCAAATTTCGTTCATAGTACAGCGATGAACACTGCTGTAGCATTTTTGATGATTGTAATATCAGTGAGTGTTAAATGCAATACTATATTTGCTGGTACAAATGTAAATAAAAAAATAGAGTCGTTTCGAAATATTCAAATGAAGTGGGAGCATGACAATGGTGCTATTGGAGTGTACCAACATCGTTTAGAGAATAAAGACAGTTTCTTTCTATTTCCAGATAATACAATACAAGTGAGTCAATTATCCCATACCATACGATACCAAAACTTATTTTGTATTAGGCAAAGCTTGCATTGAAAAGCGTAGGTGCCGATAAAAGAAATCTGTCGAATAAAATCGACCACTTAGACAAAGGTCGACAAGACAGAGAAAAAAAACCTACTTTTTTTCTTCTGTTTTCATGACATTGTACTGAAATAAAACACCACTTTCAATGTCTTTGCAGACACTTTCTTCTGGGGAAAGTATCTACAAATACATTTAAACGTTGCGGCATTGTAAATGCTGTTAATAAAAATGAGACGATTAAAACTGGAGAATGAGTTTTACCTAAAAAAATCTTCAAAAGTTGCTTTGCTTTTTAAAAGACTTAAATCTTTCGTTTTTGATTTTATGGTACAGATATCAGGTATGGATATATCTTTTATTTAGAATTCATCATGTACCTAATGTGTAAATATCGAGCTCTGTTAAGATATTATTTGCTATTAATTTATGAAACTAAATTTACCAATATTTTAGTTAATCTAATTTTAAAATCTTTCAGGGCATCCTCGTAATTGATAAAATCAACTCAACAGCTATTCCTCAAGTCGTTCTGGGTGGAGTTGGATCTGGCTATGTCTACATGAGTCTAATTAGTGGCAAGGGAGAACATGAGATGGATTTCGATATCTTTGTCTATTCCTAAGTTATTATAGATCTACTGGTTTAGGGCGTGTAGATTATTTTAATTTAAATTACTTTGACATTTCGCGACGGGTTACACCGGCAGTGGTCACTGCTGGGACCAGTGTAATCCTAGACTCATAGTTCTAATAATATTGACGAAAAAAGTTTTAAGCAATTTTTACTACTAATATTTTAAATGCGAAAGTTTAGACGTTTGATTTGTTTAACAATCACGCTAAAACTACTAAACCGATTGCGATGAAACTGGTAATGCAGATAGCTGGAGATCTGGATTAAAACTTAGGTTACAAGTCCTGTTCTACGAGCTAGAGCATTGTAATAATACACAGGAGTATCTCGAATTGAGACGCAGTCACCTACCTATAAATATTTTTAGTACATGCGTACCTATGTTGTTATTTGTTTTGTGTAGTTCACCCGTGGCAATGGATAGAACGAAATGTCTATCTGCGATACGAATGTGTTCCCAATAAACAAAACACGAAAACATGTTACCTGATAGTGTGTGACAGACCGATAGACACGAGAAACAATCGTAAATTTGCACCGTTCGTGAGGTGGAATCTTGTCTATATTTATATGATACTAGCTGCGCCCCGCAGTTTCACCCGCGTAAGTCTTGTTTAGAATTGTTTAATTGGGGGTAGAATATTTGGAGGTATGAGGTGGTGTATACCTCCAAAGGGAAGATCTTCCACCGGACAGGTGGCTTTGCCCGGTAGGCCGCGGCCCGAGTCTTGTCGGTAGTTGTATAATTTGTACATGAGCTTATCTCGGAAAGAAAGTTGATAGCGTGATTCAGGATTTCATACTAGTAACGCCATCTAGTAGGTGTTGTGGGCGACCGCCACATCTTTATCAAAATACCTACTTTCTTAGCGGATGCCTACGGCATAACATCTATCCGCATGCCATATTTCAGTCCGATCCGTCTAGTGGTTTAGGCTGTGTGTTGATAGATCACTATGTCAGTCAGTCACCTTTGAATTATATGTATTTAAAAGATTTATTATATTCTGAGGTTTAAGGGGAAAGAATTCCCATGTACCCTTTTCTCCATAAAACTTAGCAGGCATGACTGTGCTCCTACGTTTTATTATTGTTTTTCATTTTTTTCTTAATCTTAAATAGAACAATGTTCGTGTCACAGTGTAAGTTCTCATACTTCTCCGAAACGGCTTGACCGATTTTTTATGAAATTTTATATGCATATTCAGTAGGTCTGAGATAAGGCTACTATCTATTTTTCCTACCCCTAATAAATAAGGGTTGTCTACCCCTAATAAATCAACATTTTCTGATTAGGAATCTCGTTTTAATTTAGGCATTCTGAATACTAGTCGTTTCGGCGAGTGCGAGGCGATGGAATAAGAGGAACTGGAAACACTAGACTTTCCAGATCCTCTTGGTTACAGGGAACTAGGTCTATCGGAAAAACTACCTTTACTTTGTGTGGAAATCACTTTTCTTGATTACGTGCTTGGAAAGGAAGTAAGTTAAGCAATTGGTCCCAGTTTTTACCCGGCTGCAAGGAAAGGGTTATATTTTTCGCGTGTATGTCTTTTAGAAAGTTTTGGGCAAGTAAAAGGTCTTTAGGGTAGCCTAAAAGCTTTAACACGGAGTGAAAGAAGCCACTATACGAAAAGACGTAGAAAGAGGCCTCAGAGTGATCTAACATTGGGTGAACCTCATCACTAAACAAACATATTTAAAGAAGATAGAACGCCCACGACGTGATCTCTCTTTATGGAACAAAATGGATAATAACCGTCTCTGAGCCAAGCAGCGGACAGACAAACGGACGGACGGACATGACAAAACGATAAGGGTTTCTTGATTACTACGAAACCCTGAAAAAGTTAGAAACTATAAAACTTTTACATAGGTACCCGATTGTTTAAAGTCCTCGTTGACGGTGTAACAGTGGGTGGAACTCACAGTTTTCACCAGAACAGCAGTCACTGAACGCCGCGGGAGGTGTGAAGCTTACGGTAAAATACGTTTGTGGATGTTTCAATGTTGGATTTTTGATTTTTCAAAGTTTTGGGTGTATTTTGTTTAAAGACGCAACTCATGTGAAATCCCTTCCGATTGAATAGTTTTCTTCATAACCGGTATCAAATAGATCTTTAAACAATGTTTAATGTTATTTTACATGATACAAGAAGTGTCCCCTTCATTTCAAAAACAATAAAAAATAACTTTAAATACCACTATTATACAGGCAAAGTTACCCCTGTTTTACAAAATAAATCATTTTTTCTTCTAAATCCTTAACCGCTATATTTTCTTATAGGCATAATAATATTAGAAAATACAATACCTAGAACCACTTCATCGCATTTTATAAAAATATTATTTTAATCTTCGTTAATTATTGATTTTACGAGAAATTGTAGATTTTTTCACGCAATTCCATCTCGCTCATTTATATGCAATAGGACAAGGACCGTTGCTTATCATCTATCGCCGCCTTAAGACCGGGCTCCAATAAAAAATATGTAATGAACGGCCCACCCACTTACTCCTACATCCACGAGTCACACGCACACGTATGCACTTTCGAACATCGCAACTTTTATGATCAAGCGCCCAAGCGCGCGAAATCAAAAATGTTATTTATTTTTTCATAGGTTGTAAACCGATTATGGTCGTTTGGAAAGTAGCCAGTGTCAAGTATTTTATAATACGACCTCATTGGCGCGTCGGGTGACCGCCCGACTTGTGGCTGATTCAGAATATGCTTCGCAACAACCACTATTTTTCTTCTGCGCCGTCTTAATGAAATAAACTACTAGGCTATTTAAAAAATGTTGCCAGGTGTTTTCGTTAAAAGATGCAAAAAAACTGGAATCCACATCAGCGGGATTTAGCATTGTGAATATAATAAAGACCGGGACACATTATAATAATTGCATAGAATCATTTTATATGCAACTTCAATATAATTAAGTTAATCCAACACAGCTCTGTTGGAATAAAATCTTGCTTGAAATCTTTTATTTCAATTAGTTTTATTAATATCTTTTTTCTAATAACTCAATAATAAAAAACTGACCGACACCGGAAATAACTCTATTATCTATATTAATACTATAAAGGGGGAAGATTTATTTGTTTGTTTGTCCAAAGCGATTTCAAAGTTTCTTTCACCTACAAACAGCTAGGTACATAATGGAGATATAACATGGGCCACTTTTGATCCCCCAGGATCGGGATTTACGAGGGTGAATCCGCAGGATGCAGCTAGTGTAACATAGGTAAGTAAGTATACAAGGTGTAACGGGTAAGCCCTTTTAATCCGAAAGGGGGTTGTTCTAGACGTCTAGGCGAAAAACTTTTGTTCTACGACTTTAGGAAATTCGAAGTACTTTTCGAAAAATTTAGGTGTAAAGTTTACTTGAAAATCAGCTGTTTCTGAGAGTTCGAGGTCGTTGACCTTATGTTGCCCTTTTATTTAGTATGATGGTTTACAATCAAAACTTCAATTACCTTTATTTTCAAAAACAGCTGTTTTTTCAGTGAAACATAATCTCGAAATTTCCAAAAAAAAAAGAATGAATTTTTAAAAGTCGTAGAACAAAAGGTGTTCGCCTAGACGTCTAGAACAACCCCCTTTCGGATTAAAAGGGCATACCTGTTACAAATTGTATAGTCAATAGCGTATTATGTCTAACTAGCTGCGCCCCACGGTTTCCCCCGCGTTAGTTCCGTTCCCGCCGGAATATCGGGATAAAAAGTAGCCTATGTGTTAATCCAGGTCCCCAGCTACTTATATTTCAAGTTTCATTGCAATCGGTTCAGTAGTTTTTGTGTGAAAGAGTAACAACCTCACATACATACATACAAACTTTCGCGTTTATAATATTAGTAAGAGTAAGATCTGAATTTGCGTCTTACAATCTTTGCAACAACAGTGCATTGTATATTTTGATGAAGCGATTAGGTGCATTCAGAATGCTTAGAGCATGCAGTAACCACACAATATTACTGTAACAAAAGCAACCAGCCATGTTAAGTAGGTATCTAAGTAACTCCAGGACCTAAGTGAAGTTACAATAGCCACCGCAAGTCGGATGCAGACATCGCCAACTTGGGCCGGTATAAATTAAGTTGGTAACTTAAATTGACTCAGCCATCATTGAGGCGAGCTTGTACTTACCTGGCGACTGTTAGGAATTTCCTTTGTAGATAATGTGGAAATTGTCTACAATGTTATTCAGGTGTGTAGAAGCGATTCCAACTCCGTGGGCGCAAAGATAAATATGGTACTTATTAGTACCTGTATATAGATATTGATTGATACCTTTCTCTGTTCTAATAATGTAGTAAAATCTATGATTCATGTTCAGGAATCAAGAATCATGAACAATTGTTTAAGTGATGTAAAGGGGATCTAAAATCGAAATAGTATTGAATAGACTCACTTACCCACTTCAGGCATACAATATTTTAAGTTTAAAGTTAGGTAGGTAAGTAATTCAAGATCGCATCTCTCGTAGTGAATGATCGAGTCAGTTTATTTTTAATTTTCTTTAAGTGAATAAAATTGCACGACATTACACACAGCGCAATCTCGCCCTAAACTAAGCACTAGGCTTGAACTACGTGTACTGGATAACGGCATAAGTATTAACTTTTTTTTAATAAAAAAATGTAAATAATAAATATTATACCTACCCACTTATTTTTTTTTGTAAATACTTACATATATTATGATACTTAGTTAACGCCCAGATCAGAAACAAATATTTATTTTAAAGCATTATCTGCGCCCGGCGGAAATCGAACCCGCAACTTTCTGCTTTGCAATCAAGCCATCGCCCGCCACAGAGGCCAAAGCTACGCCCAAGCATTTTTTTATTAATTTTTTTCATTAAAACCGCAGTGTAAACATCCAATGGATCGTACATGAATTCGTACATAGATAGGTAAAAAAAGTCGACAAAGTTAGACAAAGTTCCACCACAAAACTTTTTGGCTTGTTAAAAGTTTATTTTAAATATCTTAAAAAGGCAAAAACAACCCTGTTAGATGAAGGTCAAACATTGTGGTATTTTCACCCTTCTTTACCCAGAGGATTTCATTTTAACCTAACTATATACTGTTTCAGATTTTTGGGCAAAAATGTAAACCTAGAACTGTCAATTATCAAAAGAAAAATTAAACAAAAAGCCGTAACCTTCAAATAAATGTATGAGCTAAATAGGTAAATAAATTAAAAAAAAGACGTTTAGTTTTTCCTTAAAAATGATCCATTTAGGTAAGTGTACCTATTTAATTTCCTGTAACTCGACTTCCTGATTAAATTCAAAGAACTTACCCAATACCATTCAAAAACTTCTACACCATCAATTAAAACTTTATTTAACCTAAAAGGCGAAAGTCGAAGCCCATTAGAGGCTACTACATAATTAAATTCCGAATCTTTTGGCGTGAAACCAACTGCGTTCAACTGCTCACAAAATAGGAGAATCAAATGGATACTAGCTGTTTATTGTAGACTGTGTTTTAAACAATTAAGCCTAAAACTAAAAGTAAATTAAAAACTTAGAGTACATACATGTTTGAAAAAGGTAAGAGAAACTGGATACATGGATACAGATTACTGGCCTTTATAAGGACACCGACGCTCCTCATTCCTCATATACATACCTACCTGGATAAATCCAAGTATATAGGCTATAGGCTGCAGTAGGTACTTACATTTAATTGTATTTGGGTTAAAATAATGCTCATAAAGTGCTCGCTCACCGCGAGCATTCGCGTGTACCTAATGTCGTTACAGATTCGAGCATTATATGTCACCGGAAAATAACAAGAACCATAAGTTTATAAATTTCCTAAATTTCCTAGGAAATTTATAAACTTCCGTAGGATTCTAAACGAGAGATAAATTGTATTATTTTACGAATAGATTTTCGTAAATTTATAAACTTACGACGTCTTGTAGTAAATTTATAAACTAACGGACTGGATATCCGTAAGATTATAAACGGTTCGACCAATAACAAAAGAGCTTTTAATTTTACGTTCTTCAAAATACGGAAAATTACACACTGCTCTCCGATTGGTCAATGTCGACAGAAGTACGTATTAGAATATCTAAAACCACAAAAAAGCTATACGGAGCACCCCGACTAAGATAGGTTAGGTTTATGTTATAACATGATTACACGCAGCGCCTAATTCTGTAAACAAAAAGGCGATATATGAGAAAGGAGAAGGAACACGTGACTTGTTCAACCAATCATAGCGCACTTGACACTCACTTAGGGCGATTTGCATAACAAAATTTAAAAACATATTTAACTAAACCAATTTAAAAATAATTTATGGGAAATCGAACATTAGACTCTATTTCATTAAGTGGACGATTGATAATATGTTGCCACACATTGACAGTTCTTGCAATTCTGACAGATTTTAAACACGTTTAACAGCTTAAACATGTTTAGGAACCGTTATGCAAGCCGGCCTTAATATTTTATGCGTGAGGTAGATAAGATTATAAATTTACAAAAATGTGGTCGTAAAATAACACAATAAAACTTACGGTTCTTGTTATTTTCCGGTGACATATACACCGCAAACCTAGTGAGTCGAATCTATAATTCGTAGTGAATGCTCGCGGTGAGGGAAAAGTTTTAGGCAATAAAGTTGCCTATTGCACTACACTAATTTAAGTTTTCCTTTGGAATATATGTCTAAGTTATATTTTGATACATTAAAACATTTATCTATTTTGCCGCTAAAACCTCGGGATTCAGCCAGTTTATTATAAAGACCGAAAGTAAGTGATCTTATCAAACTCGGTGTAATATAAAGTGAATATAAACACGTGCCACTCGGGCCGCATTCTAAACTTAATTTCCTCTCGGTCTCGGCCGGTTGTGTTGAATGTTAGCAACACTGCTAATATTTTAGGGGATTTTTAACATTTCGGCCTTTTGTGGTAGGCGGTAGGAGGTACACTGCCATGTTTCGTGATATCTGATTTTGTCAACAATATAAGCCAAGAGATGAACTTCATGTAATTTTTTTTTATGAAACTCGTAAATTGTATCTGTGGTCCGCACAATTTCGGAATGAAATTGTAATGGCTATAAGGCCGTCTCATCTAAGAGCAGTTTCTTAAGGTTACGTACATACTTGGGTGGGTGCATTTGTTTAATTAAACTATGTGATGCTGATGCAAATCTTTTACTAAGACTCTACTATCCTTCTATCAATCTGTCACCTGTTTCTTAAGACATTCAGACTTCAGCTAGACATTTAAAATGTTCATGGGTGATGAACTTCTGTTGCCGCTATGACAAACAAATACTTACTAAAAACTTATCCGGTACCTAACCGAAAGTCCGTAGTCTTATATCACCCTAGTCATGTACCAAATTCGTATAGGATATTCTCTTATTTATACTTATCCCTACTATCCAAAATTTAAAAAGATTCCTACAAAATTCTCCACTTGGCTGAAGCAAATTGAATTTAGCGTTCTATCTGAGCGTTGTAGACAGATAAATGTCTTGTAAAAGATAGTGGGTTAAAATATTTCATAGCAAGGCTTCTGTCTTTGTTTCGTGGTAACGAATAAACGTACCAAATCGGTAGCTCATATAGAATAAACTTACGTTATTTAAAAGTATATACTTTTATACTACATAATAATATGTAGTCATCTGGTATACACTTATATACGTACACTAATATAAACGTAAAGTAATTTTTTTCAAGTACTGCTCTTAAACTTGTCCTATTCATGGCACATTTCGTAAAAATAGAAATCAAAGAGTTTTCAGTACGAGGATATGATCGTTCAAGGAAGACGGAAAAGGCAGCATCATGACCAAGCGCGCGTCGCGCATTGTAACGTAAGTTTGAAATTCACGGGCTCTCGGCCTAGTATTTGTTCCTACCCACTGTCTGTCTGTCTCTAGCATTTATCAAACAAATTTATGTGCCTATTTTAACAGAAAATGGTGAATGGTTTTTACAAAATAAAGTTGGAGAGCATTTGAACGTTTTTCGTCGTTTTTTTTTCGAGATAGTGTCAGTTTCTCCCGCCGAGTCCTGTTTTATCTGGTTTTGAAACAGTACAAATGGAAATATCAAGTTGATTTGTACTTTAAGGTAATAGTACCTAGGTACCTAGGTATATTAAATATTGTTTGGTTTTAAACTCAGATGGTTATTTTTACTACAAATTTTAATATTCTCGTCTACCCCCGAGGAAGAGGTCTGTGAGGTCTACCCCCGAGGAAGAAACGTAGGTATATAGAGCATTGATAAAATGCTTAGAATAATAAAAGAAACGTAATTAAAACCAGACAATTTGCGCAAGACGGCTGGCACAAACTGTATGCGAGAAGCCGGAAATAGATCTAGGTGGCGTGCAATTGGAGAGGCCTATGTCCGCAGCAGTGGACTACAACAGGCTGATGATGATGATGATGATGATGATGAATTAAAACCAGAAAAATGGGTTTAATTTCAAACTCTTTACAATTACCTATATTAAAACTTAATGTAGAACACAACCATGTTTTTTCAGTCAATAACTCTGTAAGGTTAGTTTGTTTTTACGATAATGTCAATGGAACAGTTTTTTAATACTGAAAATGTTTTTAACACAGCTTTCGATGCAGTTCAGTTTTATACGAGTTAATTTGCGTTGAAAATAGGTTTTTGTTAGTGCTACATTCTGAATATACTACCTATACAATATACACGCGAAAAAAGAACTGCTAGTTGACAGTAAAGTTGGTATTTTGGAGCGTGTGTTGACGATAAGTAATATTTTGTCGAATTAATCTATGTATCTTTAGTATAATATATTTATACAAAAAAGTGAAATATACCTATCCGTTGTCTATTACCCATAGTACCTACCTACCTACAAACCTAGTATTTACTTTGGGGCTAGTTTGCGCAACATCGCGTCGTGCAGCATTCATTTATTTAAAAAAAATTGCTGTTGAAATTCAATGTACGACTAAAAACATTTCGTGTGTGTTTACACTTCAAAAAATCACTTGCAGTCTAAGTAGTAGATGTTTTTACGAGTTTAAGCACATTTGACCTAGTAGTTGGCGGTCTTAGGCTAAGCACGTCAGTCACGGTTTAGGGACGTCTCGTCTCCACGAGCGTTAGAATCACGGTGATATTATCGTCGAGCCACTTATTTCTGTACAATCTCTATAAACGTAAACGTAACGTCTCTACACGCGATTCTAACGCTCGTGGTGACGGTCCCTTAGCACTTGCTTAGCGCGTCACGTGACATAAAACCAACCTGTTAGGCTACCGTGCATCTTCCATCGTATCCTTCGCGGTTCAAACCATAGCGTTAATTTTCATGCATTTGAAGGCCACACCCGAGTTTTGGCGGGAATGCGTTGAGGAGATGTGTTGCTAAATTTTCATTTTAGTGAAACTTAGTTGAAATGCGTGTAAAATGTTTAATTTCGGGGGCATATTAATCTATTTAGTTTCGTGAAGGTGTACAAGTGTAAATAAAAGTGAAAATCGGTGCAAAACATGGACTTTAGCTTAGTGTTGTCTCCAAAGCTCCGTGAACAAACATTGTAAAAAATGGTCCCCTTTTTACAATGATTCCCTCGACTTGACTTTAACTATGACGACTTAACTGTTTCGTTCAATGCAAATAACTAGCAAATATTGATAATACTTGACACTGGCAAATGTCCGAATGGAAAAGATATTTAAAGAAGAAGAAGAAGAAGAGACCTCGCATTCAATGCCAGCTGAAAATGACAGAACGCTGTCATTTTCACCGCGCAGGTGAATTCCTTTGCGCAGTAGGATTTCGACGCCGTTTACGACGGAAGTTACGCGTAACTTCGCTGTTTTGTTTTTTATCTACTTAGATGCACGCCAATTAAGCGAATAGCTAGTGTTATGGTGCATCGAAGTAAACAAACAAGTTGTTTTTATGTCACGTGATGCTAGGATTGCCAACCGTACTATAACATATAGTATTGTACTATATTTCAGCAGTGTGTACTATATACTTACTCTTAAAAAAACATATGTACCTACGCAAAAAAACTATTATTTCTAGAGATTTCTGGGTTTTATATAGCTACAAAATATGAAATTAAACAACAAATCGATCGACCGCGTTGGGCGATCGAAAAGTGTGAGCTGAATTTCTCCTAAATAAGCTCAACGAACCATCCCTTAAAAAGTTAGGTACTCTTTATAGGTATGCAAAATGCAATGGGATAGAAATAAAACGGTAACAAAAACACCTAACAGCGTTGTAAAGTAATTATGTCGTTTCGTTTGCTGCAGAACTTTGTATTACCGACTTCTGCTTAAAATGAAACTAGAGTTGGTTTACACGAGACTTTTCTTCTGGTGCAGATGGTTTAAAATATAAAGTAGGTAATACAAGTAGTAGGTTACTAGGAAACCTATGTGAGTGGTATATCCCATTTCCGTAGACTCCCACTACGTCGACCAGTTCAAAAATGTAAATTTAACATTATTAGCTAATTTATTAATTTATAGGCGGTGGTTAACTTGATTTTTGGCGTGGCGAGGCCGTTGCGATATGAAAACATATCTGTCAATGTCAAATTTGTCACACCTGTCAGGCGTCCCGTGACAGTTCACTTTTTTATTGTATTGCAAATGACGTGGAGTGATTTGTACTAGGCTCTACTAGGCTGTAGGGCTCAACAAAAGAGAGTACAAGGAGAAAAGTGCGCGTAGGAGTTGTCTATCTACATGATTGTATCACACTTATGGTCTACTATTATGGTTGAATATTAGAAAGTTAGTGATTTTGAATACCTATATCTTTACGTTAAGTAAATACTACTTAACCGATTTTGATGATTTTATAAACACAGCTCAATTATTTTTTACTCACATACTTAAGTCTTGTTTTAAGTATCTTATACGTTTACATTTTGAATATTTATATTAACATGAAAATTTATGTTTATATATCTTGAGAAAACATGATCATTAAAGTCAGTTGCGATTGGTATGTACATAATGTCGTATTTAATAACGGATGTAGACTACAAACTTTTATAAACAGTTTTGAAACCTATATTTTGAAAGAAAGAAAAAAACTTTCCTAATAGGTAGTGGATAAGATCTTTATAAATAACTAGCTGCACTCCCCCAATTCACCCGAGTAAATCTTAAACCCGCGGGATTACCGTGATCCAAAGTTACTCTCAACACCTTAATATTATATTTCTATGCAATTTTTTATCCAAAATAATAGTACCGTTTGCCCGTGAAAAGTGAATATACAAACAAACTTTCGGATTTACTTATAACATCAGTTTGAATTCGGATGTTTACAACAAAATAATAACTTCATTCATATCTCAAACTTAGTAGGTATCGACCAATCAGAAAGTGTGTCACTCTGCTTCCACCCTAAGTCAACACATCTCGTCATACATAAGTACGACTTAGAAATTATACGGAAACGAAAACATGTTTGCCCGGCGAAATGGAAAACGGATGTGCTAAATATTGATGTTCCTTCCTGCGTTACATTTTGGGTGAGAGACGTAAAATTTAAAGGTAGATAGCCACTTACCATAAAGGTAGAAGTCACTCATTTTCACTCGTATAGGATCAGGTAAAATGAGCCTACTTCCATAGATTATCCTATTAATATTATAAAGCTGAATTAGAATTACTTTGGAACCTTTTGTTATTAAATACTAGCTGCGCCCCGCGGTTTCACCCCCGTAAGTCCCGTTCCCGTTTCAGTTCCCGCGGGATTAAAAGTATTCTATGTCCTTCTCTTGCACCCGCTGGACATTTTGGGATTTGGACATTTTGAAGCTGATCGTCCTGGTTCTAAGCTACCTCCCCACCAATTTTCAGACAAATCGATTTAGCCGTTCTTGAGTTATAAATGGTGTAACTAACACGACTTTCTTTTATATACATATAGAAGAAGATTATAGTAGAATATGGCTCCGGTTCCACTATAGCCATAAATATGCGACAATGTGAATCATATCATGATCATTGTAAAAAAAAGAAAATACTTATAATAATATATTTTGACGATTGTAAATAAAACCATGATCACAAAAAAACCCATGAGTTTCTTGTGGTTTCTTCTCATCGGAGGGCGCGTTCCGAAGCCACACTAGAGTCATAGTTGTAAGAACACTCGACGTACTTATTTAAAGTGATCAATACATCCAATGAAATAAATAAAAAAATGACTTTGACTTTTGAACGTATTTAATCACGTAAAAACCGCTAAAACGATTGCAATGAAACTTGGAATATAGATAGTTGGAGACTTGGAATAACACAAAGGCTACTTTTTGTCCAGATTTTCGCGCGGGAACGGGACTTACTCGGGTAAAACCGCGGGGTGCAGCTAATTTATTATAAAACCTTATGTTTTAATGACAAGTGGCAAGGCAGTCCATATATAGGTCGAAAGGCAGATAGCCTATGTGTCTCCAGCTACCTATCCAAGTTTCATCGCAATAGGTTCAGTAGTTTCTGCGTGAAAATGTAACAAAACCACATACATACAAACTTTCGCGTTTTTAATATTAGTAAGAACTAAGATATTGTGAATACAATGCCACTTCGTCTTCCTTTATAACTTCATGTTGAACTGAAAATAAAATCTCTTTCATGTAGGCAAATATACCAAACGCATTTAAATATCAAACTTGAAACAGGGATTATTTACACTAGCTGCGCCCCGCTGTCTTACCCGTGTAAGTCTTCTGGTATATCGGGATGAATTAGTGTATGTGTTAATCCAGATCTCCAGCTATCCGAATACCAAGTTACATTACAATCGGTTCTGTAGTTTTTGCGTGAGAGAGTAAGGAGTTTATTGACACTTTGCGGTGTCATAAACACAGAATAACCAAAAAAGAACCATTAATTAAAAAAAAAAACTTTTTATAAATGTCCTAAAAGGAGTCAAATAACACTGCGAAGCCAAACGTGGGGCCACTCAAAACGTGGGGGCGCTAGCTAGTCGGGAAGTGCCTCAAATTAAAGTTGCAAGATTCCGCCCGGACCGACAAACAAGAATAGTGAGCATACATATTTATTTTGGATTCGAAACCCATAACCCTGGATGTAAATGGGATTAAAACATGGTTTCCCATGCCAATAGGCACTGCTATTGTTACAACTCCGTACAACTTAGATCGTCCAAAAACGAGGTGTTATAAAAATTATTTATTTTACCGCCTGTCCCTTTCCCGCCCTAATTCCAAATATCGTAACAGCTTTATAACAGGGAGTATTACAGCCAACAGAAGCAATAAAATTTGTTTTATCGTACCAATATCGCGACATTTTATTTGTATCATTTAAAAGCGTTCCTGACGCGTTTTCGTTTGTAGTGTGTATGGGGTACTCTTTTATTGGTGTAATTGTGAAAAATAGGATGTTGTTATTGAGACATTAATGTTCGGTGTTACGCGATGATAAATATGTTAATAATGAGTTGCATGTTTATTTTACCGGAAATTACGGTTTTAAACTGGAATGGGAGAACCATACCGTATGGCTACGGCCGCATTGCCAGGAGGCTAGCGAGTCACCTAGCGCATCACGTGACATAAAACCAACCTGTTTGGTTACTTCGATGCACGCCAAGCAGAGACATGTTATTTCGTCGTCTTCGCTCCTAAAAGACTGTGCCCTTGACAATTTTGAAAATATCAATTTTAATCGTGTTCTATATAAGGTTAAGGTAGTTTTTGCTTTGATATATCAAAATGGTCCTCATGAAAATATCTACAGCCTCGTCTGTCTTTACCTAACAAACCACGAACACGAAAGTGAAAAAAGGACAGACGAGGGTCGACTCTATTTTCTCTAACATAAAGCGGGACAGTTTTTTTGGTATATTAAGCTTTCTAGTAATACTGTACTATTTATATAACGCCAAGCGACTAGCTAGATGACTAGCTCAGTGCATCAAAGTAAACAAACAGGTTGGTTATGCGCCTGCCTATGCGGCCGTAGTCCATAGGTTTCGTTTCCGCGAAGGTTTCGTCTTTTGTTTCTACTCAGTTCGCCTTATATGTGTTTATGGGCATAATATACTTCCAGTTTTAATCGGCTTTTAATTTAAGTGCACAATAATTTATAAATTTATAATTGCAAAATCTGCTAAACAACGTTTTAGATGCCCACAACACTTCATTATATCCTATAATTAATTCGACGTTAATATTAATAAAAGCGAATAAAAATGTATCAGTCTCTTAACTCAATTTATCCTAAAAAAAACAGGTTTTTACAGATGTACATATTGGATTCCAATGTTAAAAGTTACAGAACTCTAAAAACAGTCATGATTAAAATAGAAACCGCTCGGGTAAGGACAATGGACTCCACAACACTTTGGGCATTTTATCATCGACTCATCCCTAGGAGTTCGACACGACTTGCAGATTCGTTTTTTCAAACCACTATAAGTTTTTAAGGTCACTCTGAAAACGAAAGTAAAATAATTAGATATCTAATCGTTTACCGATTTTATTTTTATAATCAAACAGCTTTAACGAAAGCACTATGGTAAGTACATTACATTTTAGAGCAGAGTATTAAGCCATTTTACTAAGCTAGTTATGAAAATATATTGTAAAAGGACGTTCTTTTTTATGGTTTTAAGCTAATGGTTCGGAAATCATATAATAAGATTATCATTTATTGCATCCTTCAAGCAAGCTCTAAATGAAAAAGGTTTCTTACCTATCTTTACATTTACAAGTATTATGGTTTCTTCTACACGCATCAATAATAATTTCTTCTTCATCGGACTGCCTTCTATCACCATAAACATTTTCCATAGACCAGGTAAGATTATTATTAGACTTTCTTGCTCTGGTTCCGACATTGTGACAAGACTGTTTATTGCGTTGAGGCTTAGACAAGCAAGGAGCAGGAAGAGCGGGCAAATAGAAAGGGCAGTCTATGCTTTCAAGACCACAATCTTCAGGACAAGGAGTTGCAGCTTGTGGAGGAAAGTAAGGACATTCGCTGCAATCCGGATCGCATTGTTCAGGACATTTTTCATGAGCAGTTTGAGCGTATTGGCTTTTTCGAGGAGGACAGAAATTGCAGGATCTTGGAGGACATGTAACTTCTAGTATTTTTGGAAGACGTGGTTGACAAGGTGTAGGTGGGCAGGTAAAGGTTGGGTTAGGATCCGTTTTAGAGTCAACTGATTCCCAATGGAACTCCTTTACGATTACGTTTGGAATAATTTCAGCCTGGCTACCAGCTGCTTGCATTCCTGGGATCCCATTCCCAGTTCTAAACGTCTGAGCTTGACGCGAAGAACTTTCAGCTTGTGAGGTTGTATTAATGTCTGCTAGGATTTCCGTTTGGCTGCCATAGTCAACTGGAATGGGACTAACTCCTGCGTCTTTAGAAGTTCTAGGGGTAGACGTTTGCGTCATAGAATGTGTAAGCCTTTCTCTTATCTTTTTAAGGTACTCTTTTTCTTCAGGACTTAAGGTGCTAGGTGGTACCGCACAAGGAGGCGCACATAGCGACGGTACAATAGTGAATTCAGTTGCGGTAGATATTGCAGCAGTCGTAGGCACGGAACCTCGAGGTGTAGTAGTTGTTACAGATCTACGAATAGGTGGTTTTAGAATTTCTGGACATTTACAGCATGTTCTTGTAGAAGTTGAAGTATCTCCTCCTATTCTTCCTATAGACCGCTTTAATGTTTTTGCTGAATCTGAAGTTCCTGAAGGGCATATACTGCCGCTAAATCTAGCGAAGCTAGAACCTTTTGGGGATCCTGAACCTTTTGGTGAACATGAATCTGTAGGTGAAGACGATGTCCCAGTGGAATAAGAGCTCACAGGCATAGTAGATTCTCTGCCATAACTATCAGTTACAAGTAATTTTCTTGACTCCTCTGTTTCTTTCAGTTTCTGAATTAGTTGTTTAGCTAAACTAACTAAGTCATCTTTGACGACTAATGGCATTTTCTGTAACCATGTCGTAATATCAGTTTTCAACATGTCATCAGAATCAATACCCGGATCATTTTCTATTAGTTTTTCTATGTCATGTATCTTTTTTGCAAGAACAGATATCTTCTTGTTAGTTTTCAACTTGTCAATACCAGTTTGGTCACCAAATAATTTCCCTTCATCAATCCATTGTTTGATAAGTTCTTTAATTTTTATTATTTCTATTTCGTGTTTCATTGTTTCATCTTTAGGGGCCGGCACATCTTTTAAAGCCTTATACAGATCGTTATTAATTTGTTCCGTGTTAACAACTAATTCTGAACGAGTTTTTAGGTAGTCAGCACAAAATGCGTCTATTTCGCTTCTTACATTGTTTTTGAATTGAGTTTTGGAATCAGTGTCACCACTTATACCTCTTATGTAATGTAGAGATACAAAGGCGTCAGCGACATCATCTTTTAAAACTTCAAATGATGCGTTTTCATGGGCATTCAAAGATTCTGATGGCACCGTTTTTGAAACCTCTTCACGGAGCAGCTGTTTGTAAACTGTGCCTGCCATTTCTTCCTGAGTCCTAACTCTTGCATCTTTGACTATTTCCATTAGACGTATCTTGTGAGGTGGCATTTTACTTTTAAGATCTTCGTTAGAAAATGCTGTGATTAATTCATTTATTTCGACTTCGAACGTTTTTTCATACAAAAATTCATCGTTGAATATCTCTGGTTTAGCATTTAATTCGCATATTATACTTATTATTTTAGAAGCTAGATGTCTTCTTAAGTTATTAGCTTTATTCTTGTCTTTAGAGGTATCTTCTTTTATAGGTAAATTATTAACCCATTGCTCTACATTTTCAGCTAATTGATCAACAGCAGATTTTAAAGATGGATGTATCGATCCGGATTTATTTGATAAAAGTGTTTCTGTGGATGTTTGTTCGGACCTCTTAGCTGTAGTTTTATTCTTAGACATTGATGCTGATAGTGATTCGTCAGACGATGGTTTTAATTTGTTTTTCGAATATAAATTTATGAAATCAAAGAGATCTCTAGCCAACTTTTTAGAATCATGAGATATATTTGGGTCTAAAGGAGTTTTTTGTAAAAAAATATCAGTTTCCGCTTCAACTATTTTTAGCATATCGCCAGATTGAGCTTTATTATCAGTACGTATAAATTGATCAGACAATATTCTAGTTAATTGTTCAATAGCTTGTTTTGATATATTATTTATATTTTTTCCATTTTCCATAGGAAGATTTTTCATCCAATGTAAAGTACCCTTTCTGACATAGTCGTATACATCAGGAGAAGTGTTGATAGGCAAACATTCTATTAATTCTTCTGCATTTTTGTCTAAATAGCGATCGTCTATTTGGTCGTCTTCGGAAATAGGAAACTTGCTCAAGTAATAATTAATTTCCTTTTTTAACTTGTCTCTTTCTTTTTTATCATCAATAAATTCTTTTAATTTTGTAGCCAGCTCTGATTTTAATTTTCTAAATTTGTCTTTGTCAGCCCATGTAACTTTCCTTAAGTCCAGGTTATTATTCGTAAAATGATCTACAATTTCTTGTAAGTCATCTAGACTAGTGAAAATTGTTGCTGTGGAGTTAGCTTGCAGCATTTGTAAATCTTTCATATATTGTACTAATTGTGCTGCGTTCTCGGAGTCATTTGATTCAAACGGCGTGCCTTTAAACTGTTTCGTCATTTCATTGATCAAAAGTTTATCTTGATTTTTGCCTTTTGACTCTTTTAATATTGATTTAATGTTATTCGACATACTTGTTGCAAGTTTCTCAAGTTCAGGTTTCTTCTCGAAGTAAATGGACTGTTTCTTCATCCAATCTAATATGGCTCCAGTTAAATTATCTCCGATTACTTTTAATTCATTTGCTGTAAGAGGAGCTTTACATGACACCGCACTGTAAGTACTCTTCTTTGTACTATTATGTACACCTCTAATATTTTCAAGTAACTCATCCGCTAATGCTTTGGTATTGTATGATTTCTGTTGATCGAAAGGTATTTGATCTAAAAATCTTACAGTTGCGCCTTCAACTGTGTTTTTGAGGGTCTTTGATGAGGTTTCATCGGTCAAAGCGTCAGATATATTTTGTGCTAAATTTTCAAAAGCGTCTTTTGGAATATCGGTTAAAGTTTTTCCTTGGTCTAATGGTAATTTTTTCATCCATTTTGAAATAGCTTGGTGGACCGAGTTATTGATTTTAGGGACTTCACGAGCAACTATATCTGCAGGAATAGTGGACAATACTCTTAGTAACTCATCTACTTTTCTATCTAAATATTCATAATTTCCTTTCGTATTGCCCTTAAGCGGAATTTTTTTAACATATGTATCGATTTCCGATTTCAATTTATCGTTGTCGACTTTATCTTTTCTTGCTTGTCTTAAGCTTAAAGTTAATTCTTCTGTTAAACCTTCAAACTCTACTTTTTCAGAAGGATTGATATGTGATAAAGAGAATGAATTAGCCCAATCATTTACACGCTGTTTTAAGTATTCATCGTAAGGAATATCTGTTCTTTCAGATATATCCTGAAACATTTTTAAATCTTTGAGATATTGAAGAAGTTGCTCTGCTGTTTCACTCATAAACTTGACATCATTTTTATATTCAGGGCTTATAGGGAAATTTTTAAATTGGTTTTCTATTTCATCTCTCACTAGTTTATCCAGATTTTGGCTTAGATTACTATTTTCATCAAAAACTCTTTTTATGCTTTTAGATACGTTTGGAACTAGTTCTTCAAATTGTTGTTTTTGTACAGGATTGGCTTTTTCGTATATTGGTAGTTGTTTAATCCAATCTGCTATTGCCCCGTCAAAATTTTCTTTTATGAACATACTTGGATCTTGCATTGGTATATAAGTTTTATAGCGAATACTTTGTGTTCCAGTTGATGTCGTAAATTTCTTTCTTTTAGTTGTCGAACCTGAGCTTTCTGCTTTAGTTGGCGACCCAGATCTTCTTTCTTCAGTTAAACTCTGTTCTCTGGTTGGTGACGCAAACATTTTTTCTGTAGACGAAACCTTACCAAATTGCGGAACTTCAACATTTTTAATAAATTTCATTAAATTTTTAGTTTTATCCATCACTAGGACAATTTCATGATCTTTCACTTTGTTTATTTTATTGATCCATCTAAAAATTTGATACTTTAAATTTTCAAGCTCGTCTGCACCAGATTTTGCGGCGTTAGGATGTAATTGTAAGTATTTCTGCCTATCCATAATATCATTGGTTAAATAATCAATAATCACTTCTTTTTGCTTTTTATTGCAATCTAAGTGTATTGGAAGAGTATCTATCCAAGATTCTACAAGCTCGTGTAATATATTATTGTATTGTTTTTCAACGTCTTTACCCGATGAAGCAGCTAAGGAGTAACTAGATCCATCTTCTTTGATAATAGAAGATATGATAGAAAATCTTCCAGGAGGAGATGAACGCCTAGGCGTAGATGTGATGAAATTAGATCGTTTGCCATCCCTTTTTTGTTTATCTTTTTCTTGCATTTTTTTCAATTTATCTGTAATATTTTCTTGAAATCTATTCTGTTCTTTAGAACTCATTGCTACACCAGATTTGTCTAACTGGTTTAGAAAATCAATAGTTTTGTCAGCAAGATCTTTCTCATCCATATTCGATTTTTCAATTTCCTTGAGTTTGAATGCATATTCTTTTACTACTGATGCGTCCATATCATCAAAGTTTACATCTATGTTCTCCAATAAGCTCCATATTTCATTTTCTATTTCATTTTGTGTTTGTAATGACGATTGTCTATCTATTCCCATCGCTCTGAAATCGGTAGCACCCTGAATTTTATCCACTAAATCATTAGCAAATTCTTCTTTTGTATTTGGAGTGAATTTGTTTTTGATATTGTTAGGCAGTGTATCTATCCAATTTAATGTGTCTTGTTTCATTTTATCATTTTTAACATTTTCACATATGGGTTTATTTTGTGTATTTTTTAACTTTCTACTTAGATTTTTCACTTTATTACCTGGATCGATTTTGTTTGGATACTGTTCTAGGAACTCATTGATTTCATTTTCGACTTCCTGTTGTGTCAATACAGGTGTGCCATTCTTAACTAACAATTTAGTCAAATCATTAGCAAAATCATCTTGAATATCTTTTAATATATTATCTTTATTCGTTATAGATAAATTTTCTAACAATTCTTTTAACTTAAATTTTAATTCAGCAGCATAATTGAGTAGAGGTGTTAGATGACTAGCAAAATTATCGACAGTCTTATTCATATCAATATTTCGGTCAAATTGTACATCTTTTAGCTTTTCTCTAACTATATCTTTAACAGCGTCGGTTGTTTTATCTCTTGTGATTTCTAATCTATCTATTAGATTATCAATTACGTCTCTTTTGAACGCTTCTTCTTCTTTATTAGCTATAGGATGCCACATAGGCAGGCTTTCAACATAAGTTTCAACAGCGTCTCTAACATTTCTATCATAATTATCATCTTTCGGTATTTCATTAATAATGTCTTGAACTTCGTTGACCATTTGTTTTTTCTCTCTATTATTTTCGCTGGTATTTTCCGTATGTAAAGGTAATTCGTCTATCCATTCTGCTATGTGTTTGTTCATTGCTTCCGCAGTATTTTTTGTCTTCTTTCCACATAAGCAGGGTATTGGTTTGTTGCATTCACAGCATATTTCGGATGTGATCCCATTAGCATGGCTCTGTTAAAAATGTTGAATGGGTAAGTAAGTTTGCGTGGGATGTAAGCCTGGGATGTAAGGGGTGAACCAGCATCTTTCGCCCCAGCCAACCTCACCTGCACGCGGTGCATCCTGCTGACTAACGGACGAGGCTCTGGCGACCGACTGATGGCGGTATATCCATCCCAAGAGGCGTAACTAAATGCAACAGACCGGTGATGGGCAGCAGCATCACCGGTTCGAGTAGTTACGCCCTGCGATCGCCAACCCGCATGCCCAGCGAGGCGATTATGGGCAAATCCTCTAAATGCAGAGAAACCACAAGCCACGGCCCCTAGTTCCCGGCGGCCCTGCTATTCCTGGTCATGGTGGCGACCATGGTAACGGCGGGGCGGGGGGTGCCAAGAATCTCCGGGCTACGGGAGGCCACCATAACCGACTGACCCTGGCGACGTATAACGGACGCACGCTAAGGCTTGACTCGCATCTGGCGCAACTCGAGGTGGAACTTGGGAAAATTAGGTGGCATATACTGGGGTTGAGCGAAGTCCGAAGAGAGGGGGAGGACACCATAACCCTGGAATCCGGCCACCTAATGTACTTCCGTGAGGGAGACCAGCTATCCCAAGGTGGCGTTGGGTTTCTGGTGAATAAGTCCCTATCTGACAACGTTGTGGAAGTATCGAGTGTGTCGAACAGGGTAGCGTACCTTATTGTAAAGCTCACCGAGAGGTATAGCCTCAAGGTAGTGCAAGTGTACGCACCGACCTCGACACACTCGGACGGCGAAGTGGAGGATATGTTCGATGACATATCGAGGGCCCTCCACTTCACTACAAAGACCCAGTACACCGTTGTTATGGGGGACTTCAACGCAAGAGTGGGAGTACAGAATTGCAGCGAATCGGTAGTAGGATGCCATGGATTTGGAAGCAGGAATCATAGGGGGCAAATGCTCGTCAACTTCCTCGAACGAGAGGGGCTCTTCTTGATGAACTCCTTCTTCAAGAAACAGCCTCAAAGGAAGTGGACATGGCGAAGCCCTGACTCTATGACTAAAAATGAGATCGACTTCATCATGACGGACAAGAAGCATATATTCAGAGACGTATCCGTGATCAACAGGTTCAATACCGGTAGCGATCACCGACTTGTCCGAGGCTCTCTGAATATCAACTTTAAGGCCGAACGTGTCCGTCTGATGAAGTCCAGACTCCGACCAACTCTGCTCCAAATCATGGCAGGATCTGAAACGTTCCAGTCAAACCTGGTGAACCGATTCGCTGCCGTGGAAACCACAACAGACGTAAACCAGGACCTCGAGAATGTGACTCGGATCCTCAGGGAAGAAGGTACGAGATTTTGTAATATGCAGCGTAAGGGCAAAAAGTCTAAGCTTTCAGAAGGGACTCTAGGGCTAATGAAGGAACGACGTGAAAACCCACCCATCACTTCGTCAGAAAAGCGGACTCTAAACCAAGAGATCAGCAAACACGTACGACGCGACCTCCGGCGCTTCAATACTCTTTTAATTGAAAGAGCGATCGAGCAGAACCGGGGGTCAAAAGTGTTTGTACAATCTCTTGGAAGAAGCCACCTGACGAAGTTGACCACAGTAGGTGGAGAAGTCGTTGCTTCGAAGCCGGCAGTCCTTTCGGAGGTAGAAGACTTTTATGCCCGATTATACGCATCGCAGGCATCTCAGCCGAATCCCGAAAATGAGGATCCTAGAGCAACATTAACACGCCATTTCACCGAAGACCTGCCAGAAGTCAGTATTGACGAAATCGAGATCGCTCTTAGACAGCTCAAAAATGGAAAAGCCCCTGGAGAGGATGGCGTTACCACAGAGCTGGTGAAAGCAGGAGGTAAACCCGTACTGAGGGAGCTCCAGAAGCTTTTTAACGCTGTCCTGTTCGAAGGGAGAACTCCAGAGGCGTGGAGTAGGAGTGTGGTCGTCCTGTTCTTCAAAAAGGGAGACAAGACCCTGCTGAAAAACTATCGACCCATATCCCTTCTAAGCCACGTCTATAAGCTGTTTTCTAGACTGATCACGAACCGTCTTGCGCGAAGACTCGACGAATTCCAACCACCGGAGCAGGCTGGGTTTCGGAGCGGATATGGCACCATAGACCACATCCACACAGTGCGGCAGATTATACAGAAGACCGAAGAGTATAATCAGCCCCTGTGTCTAGCATTTGTGGACTATGAAAAAGCCTTTGACTCGGTTGAAATCTGGTCTGTTCTGGAGTCCCTGCAGCGCTGCCAAGTAGATTGGCGGTACATCCAAGTGATGAGATGTCTTTACGAGTCCGCCACCATGTCCGTCCAAGTACAGAATCAGCAAACAAGGCCCATACCGTTGCATCGAGGAGTGAGACAAGGGGATGTTATTTCCCCGAAATTGTTCACGAATGCAATGGAGGATATGTTTAAGACGCTGAACTGGAAAGGACGTGGCATTAATATTAATGGCGAGTATATCTCTCACTTGCGATTTGCAGATGATATCGTCATCATGGCAGAAACGCTGCAGGACCTACAACGGATGCTGAATGACCTGGCTGACTCTTCTGTACGCATTGGCCTACGGATGAACATGGACAAAACCAAGGTCATGTTCAACGAACATGTTCTACCGGAACCTATTGCGATATGCGGCGCCGTTCTCGAAGTTGTTCAAAAATATGTTTACCTAGGGCAAACATTGCAGTTAGGAAAAAACAACTTTGAGGGCGAGGTGAACAGGAGAATTCAGTTGGGTTGGGCAGCATTTGGGAAGCTACGTCGAGTTTTTACATCGTCAATCCCACAGTGCCTAAAGACGAAGGTCTTTAATCAGTGCGTCCTACCCGTCATGACATACGGAGCCGAAACGTGGACACTAACGGCACGGTTGGTCCACAAATTCAAAGTCGCTCAGCGAGCTATGGAACGAGCTATGCTCGGCGTTTCTCTGAGGGATCGCATCAGAAATGAGGTGATCCGTCAGAAAACAAAAGTCTTCGACATAGCTCACCGGATTAGCAAGCTGAAGTGGCAGTGGGCTGGCCATATTAGCCGTAGAACCGATAACCGTTGGGGTAAACGAGTTCTAGAGTGGAGACCGCGTCTCGGCAAACGTAGTGTAAAACGTCCTCAGGCACGTTGGAGCGACGATTTGCGCAAGACGGCTGGCACAAACTGGATGCGAGAAGCCGAAAATAGATCTAGGTGGCGTGCAATTGGAGAGGCCTATGTCCAGCAGTGGACTGCAACGGGCTGATGATGATGATGATGATGAAGTAAGTTTGCGCTTGAGGTACAAGACTAGCTTTTGAAGATTGCTATACAGAGCAGTAATGACGCCAGTGTTATGTACTAGTATTGAAGACTTTGTTTATTAGATTTATAATATGTAATTAAACAAAAAAAAAACATTTTAATAAATAAAAACTTTTAGAGGCATAGCTTTATGATTGTTTAAGTTAAGTATAATAACGACAACGTTGTTGGTCTAGTGGTATATACTGCAAAGTCTTTTACTTTCAGAAAAAAATATTTGTGCTATAACATCGCTTTTTACAGTGAAGGAGAACATCGTAAAAAAGGCATGGGACATACTGCCTCACCCCTCTTATAGAAGACCCTTGCCATATAGTGGGACAAATTAGCAGTCTAACAAAAAAGCTATAAAAATAATAGGTATTTTATTAACTTACTCCCGAAGGTGGCTCACAGCGGGCTTTTGACGCAGATGATACAGATGCTGCCAGATGAAAAAACAAAGAATTAAAATTTCATGTTTGTTTGCCTTATTATAATATAAATTTTAAGAATAAATGAATTCAACCTATTATTGGTTAGCGCACTTGTCCATCTTTCGAAAAATGCATCTTAATTAACTGTGTATCTTACTGTTGGTGAACCTAATAAATAAATAAAAATAAAATCAATGAATTCAGTACCTTGCGTTTCGATACTGTGACTTGTAGCCTGAAAAAAAGGACGATTTCAAATGTGAAGTGTTTTTAACAAAAATAAACATTATAAAAAAAAGTTTTACATAAACCTACTTACATATACGTTTCGCAATAATCTAAATTAGCCCAACCTTTTTAACCCCCGACAGAAATACACTGGTGCACTGGTATTATAAGTTTGCATTTCTGTTTGTTTAGACGTGGTTTGTACAGACAAACAGATTTGTACATGTATTTTATGGCATCGTAGTTCTCACGAACGGTTAAAGCGAATCTGATATAGGATTATAGAAAACTAACATGCTTTTCTAGGCAAATTTATACAGATAATGAGTATGTCATTAAATAAGCATGTTTTTGTTGTACCTTAATTTCAGCTTATATTACCTGTTCTTGTCCTTTATGGTACTGCCTTCTGTGATGCGAGTAGCGACCTTTGATCCGTGGACAAACCTGTAACACCGCCTGTGCCATACATTAAAAAAGCATTTTCTACAATAAAGTAAAAAAACCTACGTTTTTCCAAAATTAGCAGAACTAAACTTGTTCTCTTTGACGGATGAAGTACCTAATGTCCTACTTCTAAACTGATTTTAATGACAACATTTTGTCGTAAAAAGCATGCAAACAAACAGGATCGCTAAAACTTCTAATGCAGCAAAAATACTTCTTCCCGGCGCCGACAGGAATCGAAACCGCAACCTTCTCCATTGCGGGCGTTCTCGAAACGTACCACAGACGTTGCCAATCATTAGATCTAGGTAAAAAACTTAGCTTTGAACCCATTTTGCGCTCATCCCCAAAATAAAAAAATGTGGATGTGGTTGTGCTTCCTAAATTTAAGCTGTATTTGTTTATATCTATTTATCTTGTAATTTATATGGTGAGTACAATAAAGAATTTATTAATTCATTCATATATTCATAAAATCAATGTCCATTTCAGTAGACCCCGAGTTTCCTTACAATGGTTTCCTTCACCGTAAGAACATTGTAAATTCCAGAAATAAAAAACACTACCTTTGTAATGAAATTCGTACTCTAAGATCAACATCGTTTCTTCTTCTGTTTTCGCGATGTTGAATTGAAATAGAACTCATTTTAATCGCGTTGCTTTTATTATTTTCAGCATCGCTGCAATGCCGTTCCTACCTATCTTTTATAGGATGGTGCCTTTACAGACTCCTTTTTTAAGGGAGACTAAAACGTAAGGACGCGATTAAAACCAGCAAGTAAGTTTAATTTCAATCGATCTAATTGTTTATTATATTAACATACTCACTACAGGTTTGTCATCATATATCTGTCTAATTGTATCTCGGATATATTTCTTGACATCCTTAAGGTATCTGACTTCGTTCATACGAGCCGAGTGTCCCGAGACGGCGGGTGAACCCAAGTACGAATATGTTGTATCGTTGTCACATACGTCTCTGTATCTAGAACAGGAAAAATATGGTGTTAAATTATTCTTATTTTACACACATATTTTTCCGGGCGATTTACACAGCGCCATCTAGATCTAAACTAAGAAACTATGCTTGTACCCAATAAGAAAACGGGTACACTACGTACAATACCTTTTTGTAAACACATACATTTGATAACATTCAGAACCAGAAATGAGTATTCAGCAAAAATACTTATCCTCTGCATGAGTCGAGCCCACCTTTTGCGTCGCAGCGGCAGCATATTATGTCATCATCATTAACCGAGTGATGTTTGCGGTTATATAACCGGGAACATCGCAAGAAGGATATTCTTCTCGGGAGCCCGGGGTCCGCTTTCCTACTTTTGCGTCTCCACTTCGCACGATCTTCGGCATCCAGTGTAGTGAAGCCATTCACATGTAAAACAGTCTTCTAGACTCCAAACCAGCATTTCATGGGTCTTCCTAATCTGCCACGATAGGGCAGAGGCACCATAGCAGGACATTTGTTCCCTCGTACCCCAATTATAAAATGTTATTAAAGGTCGTACCTCTTATCTGCACTGTGACTTCTTCCATGTTTATTAATAAACCTCAAATCTTGAGAAGTGTTCGCACCACATTCCTTCGTTAGGACATCGTGTTTTGAACGTCTATTGTAGGTCTGCATGTTTTTACTAGATTTCACTTCAGAATTTGAAGATCTGGGACTTTTGACACGGTGGAACGAGCGTTGAGTTATAGAAGTCGATTTTCTGGCAGCTGCAAGAAAAATATAAATAACCACATCGAACTGTACTGATCTCTATTAGGCTACGTTCGTTTTGATTCGCGCTTCGTGGCATGAAATCTACGTGGTTTTTTACTTCCATGCATTATTGACTAGCTAGGTGCCAAGCGGGTTACGACCATTCTAGACCGTTCGTTTTAATTAGCTACTCGCTAGGTCACTTGCAAGGCGCTAAGCAAGCCGCTTGAATATGCGGGCGTAGCCTTAGAGACTAGTAGAAAAAGGATGCATTTAAACTTCGTCTCTGACAAAGAGCTTCACCAGTTCCAAAGTCAAACTGTTCCGTAACTATTACACCTTTAAAAAACTCAAAATAAAATTCGAACGGTTTTGTTAAAATACCCACTATCTAAAATTGTTAATGGTCGCTTGACAGTGAAGCATTTCATACTCGGCTCTGACGGCCGACCTTCTGATGAAGCCTGATTGATGAACGATAGAACTGATGTTCCAAAGTCAAATTAGCCATGACATGAGTGCGACAGTTTAAAAATTGGACGAGATGTAAATGAAACGAGTAACAGACGGGATAAATTTTAGATGGAAAGAGTTGCGAGTGACATAAGTTAGGATAAAACTATAAAATAAACAAAACTCACAATATTTGTTCTGCGTATAACTCAACAGTTTCTCAACTAGCTCAGTCGAGATCGAATCTTCTGGAATGAAGGCTGGGTATCTGGCGAATAGCAACAAACATTTCGACTTGAAATATTTTACAAGGAGAACGCATCATAATAATTTTCCCATGACAGGATTCGAACCTGTGCCTCTCGCCCGCTTGCCAGGCGCATGATGATGCATGCTGACATCTGATGATGGTTGTCCTGTTAAAATATTTCTAGTAAAATGCCTTGAGCAATAAACATAAAGATATACATTTAGACTTCTTACACAAAAGTTTATGTCCGTATGTGACTTTGTTACTCTTTTACGTAAAAACTTCTGAACCGATTGCAATAAAACCTTGGAATATAGATAGATGGATACCGGGAATAACACATAAGCCACTTTTTATCCTGAAAGTCCCGGGAACGGGACTTACGCTGGTGAAACCGCGTAGTACTCTCTATAAAGTGGCTATCAGCAGCGACTTTGGTTATCTTTTAAGTTTTATTAAGCAGTCGGTTTTTTACAATATGATTTACATTCTAAAGGACGAAAAGTTACGTAGCTACGAATAAAAAGACAAATCGTAACATTCGAGGTCGCTATAACCGAAATCCACCGGATGTTTTTTACCTTCTTAAAGAATGAGCGAAAGTCTCATGCGATTTTCTCCCACTTCGGTCTGCGAACATTGATCCTGAGATGGAAATGTTGGAATTCACTAAATAATAATAATATTAAAAAACCTAACTTATTAATGTAGCCCCAAACTAAGCACTAGGCTTGTACTATGGGTACTAGACAACGGATAAAGTGGTTCGCCTTCACTTGTTTTTCTGTTTTAATTTTAAATTAAATTTTAACTTACTCTCAATATGTTTTATTGATTGACTAAATGTAGTAATGTTAATTTCCTCGCAGTAGGAACAAAAAGTAGAGTGTTTAGCTCGGGTGAATGTCACCCATTTCACCCTCGAACTTTTGGCGCTCTCACTTTGTTCGAGAGCCAGAAATATCTCAGGTAAATTTAAGTGAGCGTTGTTGGTCTAGTAGTAGATACAACGACTGTCATTTCCGAGGGTCGTGAGTTTGAATCAAGGCCGACCGAAAATATATTTTTTTAAGAACAGGTTATGTGCGCTAATAACATCGTTTTTACGGCGAAGGAAAAACATCGTGAGGAAACCCACGGCTTAAAGACACGCAAGAGCCCCAGTTATAGAGGTAATTACGGAAACACACAGTATAAACTTTGACTTTTATCTCAGGTGAACTGGGTGACATTTAACCCTTGACTATCAATCTGCTATATATTTCATTTACAAATGGTTTGATAAGTAAAAGTAATTCATACCATAGCTGTAGCCACGCATCGGTGGCCTACACGAGTCCCAAGCATTGTAGTAGTAAGTGCCCACTTCGAAGTTACCTTCCCCTAGAAATATTTAATACTCAAAATATATATGACAAGCAGGGTCTCGCAGTTTCACCCGCGTAAGTTCCGATCCCGCGAGAATATCGGGATAAAAAGTGAAAGAATTTTTAAAATCGATTTAGTAGTTTCGGAGTCTATTCTTTACAAACAATCAAATATTTTCTCCTTATAATACTAGTTGAACTATAGATGAACTCGCTGCAGTCAGAAGTTTCCAAGGGCTTTAAATTTTGAATTTTGATATAATGATAGAATAAATATTATTTTTACAAGGAAAATGCATCATCAAAAAATCGAATATTGCGTCTGCCGGGCGAATGCGGTAACCGCTGCGCCACAGAACTCACGAACACGTCGAACTAAAGATTTTCTCTCTTCTCGTTTTGTTTACTGACTAAGGTTCAATTTGAACATCATTTAAGCCCTAAAAGGCTAACAGTTATTTATTTCACATATCACATATTACTAACGTGTTTAATGAAACGTTGAAATTCACGAAGTCTCTGGTAGCATAGGTACAGCCATTTCGAATTGGCGTCCTAGACATAACTTGTAAGTACTGTAGCTTTATTTTCAACTTTTTAATTTTAAGTTAGCACAACTATGTTCAAATATGTAGGTAATCAATTTTATACTAACTCCGACTCGGTCTGAACCTTTGTTGCGGGAATTCAGGTATATTTTCTGGTGGAGATGTTGGCCGGGCGCTACAGTGAGCTATCTGAAAGAATATTACAAAAATCGGGATAAAAATAAAAAGCCACTAGTCTTAACTAAAACTCCCGACTTGGGATTTAAAAATGTAACCCCTGAGCGAAGCGCACGAAAACCTAGAGTTCAGAATGAAGCGTGAGATTCAAGCCGCCAACAAAATGAAGGTATTGAAGCACTCTATCACTTATGCTAAGAAAGTAGTGATCTTGTGTCAATAGTTTCCAATATATTGACATTTTAAGTTTGACAACTGTCATCCAAAATGAAGATAGCGATGAAACTTAGCATAACATAGCTGGCGACCTGGTACAACTATATAGGCTACTTTTTATCCCGCTATTCCCGCAGGAACTGGACTTACGCGAGTGAAACCGCAAGTTGCAGCTAGTCTATGCTAATCTTAAGTTAAACTTATTTCAAGCCAGTATTTTATCTCACCTGATAACTGCTGGCATACCGTCCATCACTGACACTGGTGCCTCTATTAACTTTATAATGATCATCGTATATTCTTTCCGTATTCGTTTCAACTGTCGATTTACTGGTAAACGGTCTTCGCTGGGAAGCTGGAAGTCGCCCATTATAAATTTTACAATAAGTAACCACATCTGTACCCATATAATCTATCTGTAAAATGACAGGCACTATGCAGTACATTGCTGCTTTAAGGTGATCATCGGTAATATATAACCACATTACGTCAAAGCAGCAATGTACTGCATAGTGCCTATCAATTTCTACTGTTGTCAGACAACAACTGGATAGATTATATGGGTCTAGACTGGATATTCCCGCGGAGTCAGGACTTAGGAAGGTGCGGGCCCATCATCATCATCATTTCAGCCTTTATCTGTTCACTGCTAAACATAGGCCTCACCCACACGACGCCACAAATAGCGATCGCGACCCACCTCCATCAAACGACCTACCGCGACCGCCACAATGTCCCCGGATCACCGAGGACCGGAGCGCAGCTAGCATTTACTAAACTTACAAGTTTTCGCGAAGTTCTAAATTTATTCATCTTTTTATAGTGTTGACTTAGACCTTTTATTTCAGTACACCCAAAAGACCCTTAACTCAGTTGATCCACAAATGCCGGGGAAAATAATAGTAACACACGGATAGACAGACAGACGGACAAGGGATGGAAGCCTTCTTCTTCTTTTTGCCTCTGCGATTAACGAAGGTTGGTGGTCAAATTGGCATATTCCTCTCTATTCCTTGCGAGGTGAAAAAGTTCAGTCGCACTCGCTATTCCCGTTTACTTCCGTATGTGCGTAACCAAGATATCTTTCTTGGGATCCCTAAAAATCTAAATTAATATGGTATTGCTATGAGTTGTGATTACCGGTTCGATTCTTCAGGAGTCTTGGATTTAACACGGTGAGAGTGAGTCCGGCATCCTGCAAACCTTGAACCATTGCTACCACGCTATCCTCGTTCACCATTATTTTTTAGAAATTATTGGATATTGAAGATTTTGCTCCGTCTATTGGTTAGGATGAGGAATATACTGAAATTAAAAACATACAAGAGTTACTGGATAATTACTCATATCCCTATTCGTATCTGTACCTTATCCTGAACCCTAATTCGGTAGGGCATAGCATGCGGAATGCCGGCCGAATGCAAGCGACGTGCAGGAGATGTGCATTATTTCGTTTTCTGTAAGTGTTATTTTACTATTTTACTACTTCATTATTTAAATAACTTTCAAATTTAAGGGATACTTAATTATTTAAATAGCTTCTCTTGTCCTTCAGCCAATTAGTATTAAGGAAGTTATAGAATAGCTTTAATTTTACTCATGCAACGAATCGACTTCTGTAATGCTCCTGCATCCCTCCTGCTTGTCGCATGCTATGTTTTTACAGAATCGGGCCACTGACTAAAAAGGGTAAAATCAGCTTGACCAAAAATCAAAGTGAAAAATTACTCACACATCATTAAAAAAGATGAATCAAAACTCGAAGGTTCATTGTTATAATAGATAGATACCTACTGTTGATAATCTAAGGCATTGTGTTATAAGTACTAACTGTCATTTTCATAAGTCTAGTCATAGGATAGCATAGATCAGGCCTCAAGCCCCCTTGTCCCCAATCTTCGCTTGAAGGTATTGGCCTAGAACACAACAAATCGTAGGTAAGTCTCGATCTCGTATAGCAAGCAGCATAGGTATGTGTTATTCCAGGTCTCTTCTTATCATCAACCACAGCTCAAAATATTTAGAGGATGTGTTCGTTGCAATGTGTAAAAATCTGTTCTTGATATTGCCCACGGTCATGTTGGCTCTTACGCAGGTAAAGCCGCGTAAAACAGCATGTAGAGAAATGTATAAATAAAAAATATAAGTAATGTGGTTGTCGTTGGCTGCATTTTATAGTGCAGACAGGGATAATTGCCGGCTTGGTGTGCACTTCATAGTTTGCGAGGAAAAAAACATTGAACAGGGTCTATACGTGTTGGCTTCGCCTCCACGCACGCCTTTCAGACAGAGGCTCGAAGCTCGATAGTCGCGTGATGCTGGATATATAACAGAAAAATAAGACTAAAATATACTTGCATGATACAACGATTAATTTAAATAAAACAAAATATACAGATAAAAAAATATATAAATAAATCTAATTCACGATTTTTCTCTCATCTCCTTGATTGACATGAACAGTGATTCTTTCTTTTTCTTAGTTATGGCTTCTGTCAGCAATATAGGACAATTTAGCCAAATACTCGTACGAATAGCGAACTACCACTATTGTACTGTAATCGTTTGAAATAATTTTCAATGCGTGACGGCTGTAGAAAAAATGGCGACGATTTTTCTCCAACCTTATGAGACAATTGTTTGTAACGTGCTAATTTCGTGTTTGGCACTGATATTTTTATTTTCACTTAACTCGTAGAACTTCGCGTAACTAAATTGGTAACTTGCCGCCGAAATTAAACAATTTAAACGCAATAAAACCATGATTTTGTAAAAATGAAAATTCAGGACGACATTTCACTAACGCGAAAAAAACAAAAGCCCGAACAGTGATTGACTGATGTGAAAGATGATTGACTGACAGACAACATTCTGAAATTCTGACTAAAAAGTTCTGTCATGTGACTTTTATAGCGCGTTGGCTGGGTAAACCACATGGTGAATACTTGATTGCACGAATATTGCACGCCAACTTTCTGCGTTCTTTGCCGAGTTTTTTTTTATTCCCGTTGGAATTTCTTGAAGTGTTTATGCTGCATATTATTGTGGTGTAGCACACATGAACTACTGTACTGTTGTCCATTGTCCATGCCTGGGCCTCTACTCTAATTCTAAGAACGAACAGAAAAAAAGGTAATTATCCAAAAAAAAACCTGTCATTCAGGATTAAAATATGTCATTCATTATAGTAAACATTTCACAGATTTTTTGTTAGTTCGTTACGTAGTATTATAATATCTTTGGTAGAAACAGAGTACCTACTGGACAGGGCCATCTCTGCCAACCTAATCTAACCTAACATAAAATATTTCTAGTTTCAGAAATAGTAGTGTCTTAAGTTTCCTATGAATCTACTGTTATATTACTCCTAGGTCCTAAGTACGCTATTAGCTTATTGTAGTTTAAAAACTTCGCATATTAAAGCTAAAACTTAAACAGTTAACCAAGAATCGTCTCAACAAGAAGTTTCAATATAAATCAAAACTATTGAAATTAACACAAAACATTACAAAAGAAACTAGACAGTCACGTATTTAATTGCAAAGCAAATAAACGCGATAAAGTTAGTCCCAAATTGGCAATTAATGTTATAAAGAAACTTAGGTATACCTAACTACTACTCTAGGTAACTAGCTAGTATAGCTAGGTGAACGTAAGGAACCCCTACCATTGTACTGTCCAGAATAAAGAATTTACAATCGAGTCAAAAAAGCACCTCAAAATTTGAATTCAAGAAACAATTAAGCCAGTTCTAAAACTCAAAAAATCCCTTCGTAAAACCTTTGAAACAAAGCTTAAAAGTAGGATCAAAATACAATTTTTGGAATCCAGCAGACTATAATTTTACCCTTTGGAAATATTTATTGACTTATAACAAAGTTAAAAGGTACATTTCAAAAACATAGAAATAAATTAAATTCTTAATTTAGTTACAATAAATTAAGGGAAAGGGTAGTCACTTTTGGCTGCTGAAAACTGAAGATTCCGCCATTTGCAATGTCCAACATATTGAAGAACTCATGGAAGTGAGTATTCATGGTAAGGGCAATGCTAAAGTACTCACAACTTATGCTACGGAGATTTGTAATAGTTTGGAACCGTTGTTAGTTTCAAAGTCAACAATATTTTTTATGGTAATATCGTGCATGTCTTTGAATTTATGTTTTTAAAATAAATTTAACAACTAAGTACAACATTAGTACACAACAATATTATTTCTAGCTAGGTCCCGGAGTTCACTCGCATAACTCCCTATCCCGTGGGACTTTCGAAAACAATTTCTCATCGAATTCCTTAAAGCATACATTCTTCAAATTTTACTTATGTACCTACTGTATATCAGAGGTTTAGGCTTTGCTTCAGCTGATCAGTCAGTAACAAAGCATTTTATAGATATTATAGATTTATTTTTATATAAAATTGTCTAGGTATCAAGTTGAATGCTTTGGCAACTTTAAAAATTAACACGATTTGTTAACATAGTTACATTGCGACTCCATTGTGTCCCCTCTCTACCATGATCATTGCAACATGATCGAAACGTCGAGCTAAGAAAAATATATAATAATAGGCGATTGAGACCCGATAAAATGTAACTATACAGGATGCTCCAACGACGATAATTTAAGCCCTTTAGGTTCTAGAAGGCTAGGCTAGGCGAACAACTTTTATCAATTCGAAGTTAATCAGAGAAAAAGAAAATCAGTTGTTTCTTAGATTTAAAGGTCATTGACCTTAAGTTGTCATTTAATTTAGTTTGGTCTTCTACAATCGAAACTTTAATTGCCTTTATTTTCAAAAACAGCTATTTTTGTAGTGAAAAATAATCTAAAAATTGCGGAAATAATAGTGTAAATTTCTAATAGTCGTAGATCAAAAGTTGTTCGCCTAGACGTCTAGAACAATTCCCTTTCGGCTTAAATGGTCATCGTCGGAACACGCTGAAGTATATTACAAAGTTGTACGTAAAAAAAAAATACAATTGCTCTCCTACTTTTACGTCTCTACTTTACACGATCTTTGATATCTATTGTGGTGATGCCATTTGCACGCATTTCAACACTTACAACGAACGTCAAACCCGCACTTTTTGAGTCTTGCCAATCTGCCGCGGTCGGACGTAGGTGCTCTATAGCAAGACATTTGTTCCCCACGTAACTAAATTATTACCTGTGTTATTATTACCTTCTTCAAATACAACAATAAAAGGCTTATTACAGCTATAGTTCAATTACAAAATCTCTTAATGACAATGTAAATATTTTCCTTCATTTCGTAATATAATAATACTAACAAAGAAATAACTCTCTAGAAAGGGTTAATTAAATCCGTAAATGAATGAAAATTAACTTTGAAATTCAAATGTTGATTAACGTTGATGTTAAATTGAATTCTATTCCAAACGTGTAGACCTTAAAATAGAACGATGGAAGTTGGTTCATTGTTAATATTTACATTGTTATAAAATGGAAACAAAGTATTTTTAATTTTTTACCTTTGAGATACACAGACTGGCAAACGAATGATCTTATAAGCATCACTCCGATTTTCCGTTTCTCTGTCTGTGTTTAGTGTTTTGTAATCAACAAGAACCCCTTATAGTCATGTCTGTCTGTCTGTCCGTAGCTTAGCTCAGAGACGCTTAGTACTAAGAAGCTGTAATTTTGCATGATTATATATATTGATCACGGCAAGAAAACAGTATAATAAAAAAAAACGATTTTAGGGAACCTCCCCAAACCTTTAATCCTTAGTTAGCTCTTTTCAAATCATTGTGGGTTTCCAAAAACGTTTTTATAAGGTTCCGTTTTCGAAATATTGAGCTTTAAAGTACCAGTTTTTAAAGTTATGCCTTCCCTTTTAGCTAAATGGCTATAGTTCCATTGCATTACCATTAAATTTACCATTGCAGTACATATAATGAAGTTAAAAGGAAAATTGTTACAGCTGAGCTGTATTTTCAAATTCACGAGTAATTAAAAGAGATAAAAACGGGGACCTACTTCGGACTGGCGAGCGATTGTCCCATGCCTTCGAAACATAACTCCTATATTTACATTCATATTATCATTTATTGGTAATAATTGGCTGACTAATCTGGGAGGTATGAGTGCTGTGCAAGCCTACTTCACCTAAAAATGTCCCGTGCACTACAGCACAATAGATAGCATGGTTTAAAAGTTGATTACGCTGTGTAAATCGTCTAAAATAAGAGGAAAAGGTCTATTATTATTATTATAGGTAGGTATTAGGACATTGGTGGACCGTCGCGTCGGTCGAGATTTGCACTCCCGATAAGTAGTAGAATAACTTAGAACTAGTTTTGTGACTACTATAATAATAATAATAATAAATGTTTATTTATTCAGGCAACGTGGCCCACATACATGACATTACGATTACAAACTCACATTAGAAACAAAAATAAATAATAGGCAACATAATAAAATTAGGAAATTATTCATTAAAACTCCATAAAATACAAATACAATGTCAAAAATAATAATAGAAATCAAAAATAAAATTAAATAATAAATATCAATTGGTCATCAAGTTAAATAAATGTCAATTTTAAAATTTCCTTTCCTGCATTGGTACACTTACATGCCTATTACAACAGTGCTGAACATAACAACAATCCAGCCTCGCAGCAATCATCGCCAGAACGGTGTTGGAGCTGGCCCTCACTCTACCCACCATGGACGCGGCGCGTTTACGCAATACAATTTAAGAGCAATTTATAGTCTAGTCTAGATATCTTATAGGTGTTCATAAAAGCAGAGCCGGACAAAGCTAAAGTGGTTAGTCCGTCGATGATTTCGAGTTAAAATTCAAAGCACTCCAACTATTCACTGCAGTCGGATATGTAATGAAACCTTGACTCAAATTACAAACTTAAAGCGATAGTACAATTTATTGACAACAAGATGTATGTAATGGTATTTACAAAATTATCTATCATAATTTTGTAAATACCATAACAATTTATAGTTTTACGTTAATTATTTTGGGGAAACTCTTCCGAGAGGTTTAAATGTCTACATAAAATGCATTACGCACATGAGTAGGCATGTATATAATATATCGCTAGTAATTTCATAATAAAAACTTGTACATTCTTTTCGCAAACTGTATGAGGCCACATTTTAAAGAAAAAACTTTTAGTATTCTAACTTGAACCATCCACCTGGAGATTCGAGAAGTCTCCGAATATCTCAATGGATTAAAACCGAACAGTTCGTATATTATTAAGCTTTCTCTGTGAAATAGTGATAACGGAAACCTCTGCTTCAGTTAGGTAGATCGTAAAGCGCGATTATTTGCACTCAATTATTTAGGATTGTTATGAACTAGTTGCGCCCCGCGGTTTCACCCGCGTAAGTCCCGTTCCCGCAGGTTTATCGAGATAAAAAGTAGCCTGTTGTATTTCCGGTATCCAGCTACGTATATTCCATTCGTAGCTTTATCACAATCGGTTCAGTAGTTTTTGCGTAAAAGAGTAACAAAGTCACATACGTACAAACTGTTGCGTTTATAATAGTAGTATGATTCTGTATTATAAATTTTATAACTTTTATAGCTGTCGTGTTGCCAAAGTAACAAACGATTCACATTACATCATTCTACATGCAAACTTGCTTGTTTTCTGAAAACGGGCTTTGACAATTCATGTGTTAAATTTCCTACAATTTCCTACAACTTTTCTGTCCTTTCCTACAACTTCTATGACCGGTCCCGGGCAACAGTTTTGTATGAAACGCCTCGAGGCACCAACTTCTAGGTAAATTGTGAATCTACTTTCTAATTAAAGCACACTAAATTTTAAGATAGACTGTCAAACATTATATAAAAGACTAACTGAAAACACGCTCAAAACTAAAGTTTTTCTTAAAATACAACTTGGACATTGTTTGTTCCAGAGACATTTTCCCTCATTTCAGTAGGACTTCTCTTAAAGACTGTATTAGTCTTTGAACGTGTCAAGAACTTTAATTATGCCCTCTAGTAATAATTTGAAGAATTAAGCTACAAAGCCAGATCTGTATTTTTCATTTTCTTTAATTTTTCTTCTCACAAAGGCTTCATTTGTCGCACGAATCTCACGATTGCTTATTTCGCAGCTTTCTATTTGGGATTTTTTTGTCATTACCTACCTGTTGTTTTTAATTTTCAAGATGAAAGGAGAAAAATGGGGAAATGCGTACCTAGCTTTGGATTAGAGGGATAATAAAAGATTTTTTTTAGGTATTGTTGCTTTTTTGCGAGATTTTCTTTTTTATGTTGGCGTGGAATTTTGAATTTGTCGGAACTTCGCATCGTAAATACTTTATTTACCTACGGTGGCTACGACCACCGTTCCTCTAATATAGGTAAATAAAGGACCGTAACTGTTGTAATAATAAATCATATTAAAATGTATGTATTTACAACGTTACAACGTTCCGAAGCCACACTAGAGTCATAGTTGTAAGAACACTCGACGTATTTATAGTGATCAATACATCCAATTAATTAAAATAAAAATTGACTTTGACTTTGATGTACGAAAACGAAGATTTACAGGTTCGATTCCAATGGTTACACAAAAATTGTATGATTTATAGAATTATATTAGCTATAGATAGATAGATTAATATTTTACTTTACCAAGAACAATTACAATCAGTTTACGTTATAAGAAAGACAAATACAAGCTAAGGGCTGCTTTTTTACCAGAGATGTGCTGTGCAGCTATGCTGCCAAGATGTGAAATCTATGCTACGGAAATACGCTACGCTATATGCACCAATGAATATGATTGGTGGATATCAAACGCATCCATAGCATCGTAGCATAGCACATCTCTGGTGGAAAAGCAGCGTAAAAGTAAAAAGTCCCGTGATTTTCCCCGCGTAAGTCTCGATCCCCTGGGATTTAAAAAAACTATTTCTTATCGAAGAGCTTTATTGTAGGAATACACTTTAAAAACAATCTTGAATTCAAAAAGCTATCGAAAGAGTCACTAACCTTACTAATACCATTATCCGAGACTTACAAATTTCGTTTCTTACCTAAATTATTCCACTTCCTGTAGCAACAATTCTATTTTACCCGACATTTCGGCCAGCACCTAACGAACTGTCACATTTTCGCGCCAAAATGAGCGCACCATAATTAGGTTCCGGGCCTATACTAAGTTTTACTTAACAATAGAACTCGGAAATATTCTTAGATAATGTTTAGATGAAAATTTGATGTCGGTGTTAAGGTACTGTTAGGTGCTTTTCGTGGCTTTTTTCTCATTTCCAACAGGAAATTTGTCTTTTTACTTACGACAGTGTCTTTAGTAACGATTTCGTTTGAATCTCAGAACGTTGTGTGTAGTGTTTTGGGGACATCTTATTTAAAATATTTGATATTACAGTTGTCTTAAGTTTTTGTCATTTAAGGCTGAAACGCTACTCAAAATTTGGGAGCTACTTAAAAAAATAAGCATTTCGAGAATTCCCATACGATTACGAGGCGCCGAAGAGATTGTCATACCGCCGATTTTTCTTATCTTATTAAGTAACATTACTATACGTACACTCTTTGTGATTACCCGATGCGTTATATATCTATACTTAGAGACTATTTGTGATGAGCAGTTATTACACGAGAGTGCTACTAAAAGACGTACTATTTACATGAGGGCAGAATACTCATGATCAGTTAACTGGTTTTATCGTCTTTGACCAAAGGTAACTCCGGTAGAATCAAGTTGTTTAAATAAAACGCCATTGCTACTCCCTCTAATAACATCTAGCTACAAATAATTAATTCAGGCCATTTCTAGTCTAACTGTTATCCAGGGATATTTGAAAACCCTCAGTAGAGGTTCATTTAGTATCTTTTTCATAATAAATAGCTTTGACCCAGGCATGAGATGGAATTATCTTCATTAACCGAGTTTCTGTAACTAGACTTGTGCAACGAATATCAAACTAAGTTCATATTCTCCTTTACTTAAGGAATCTTTTCAAATAAGTTAATTCTATTTATTCTTAAATAATTGAATTAGGTACTTATATATTTCCAAACCTCAGCCCATCTCTTACTCTCAATTATGTTTGTAATCCCCATCCCATTCCATCTCTTTACAGTCTGGTGTATGGGGAGAACTAAAATCAATTGTTTTAATAAATTTATATTTAACAAATCTCTACTACACATTGGTTGGAATTTCTTGCAGTCTCGAAGGAGGAGGAACCCCGACTTCCAAGAAACAGGTTTTTACCAAGATTTGACGCCGTGAGCTCTAATATTTAATACCTAAAGACTAACCTAACTTACAAACGCTAATTAATGTGCTGCACAACTAGGCATCGTTTGTCTCTTACTGTCACATGAAATTTCAAAGTTGACATACAGAGACAAAAATCACATAACTTCACGGGTAAATAATATATGTTACAACCTTTAGTTTTGTTTGCAATAAGCCTGTTTATAAATAATGTAATATTTTGTAATATGTTAAGGTTTGCAATTTTTTAAATTGTTTTATAATAAACTTAAGTCGAAGTTAGCTTAGCTTTAACTTAGCTCCGCATAGTCTCAGTTGTTGATACTTTGACGGCCTCTGTGGCGCGTCGGGCGAACGTCCGTCTGCAATACAGAAGGCTGCAGGTTCGATTCCCGCCGGGTGCAAATATTTATGCTTAAAAATACATTTTTATCTGGTCTGGGTGTCTATCTCAGATGTGTCTATCTATATGTATGTATTTACAAAAAAAAGTATATTAATACGTAGTATAGTATATCCGTTGTCTAGTACCCATAGTATGTATGTACAAGCCAAGTGCTTAGTTTGGGTTAGATTGAGCTGTGTGTAATGTTGTGCAATATGTGCTGTGCAATGTGTAATGTTGTGAAACATTCATTTAAACTAAATAACATACTCAAGCACAAACGTAAGTGATAAGCTTTATGGTGTTTTAGCGGCAACCGAAAACATAATCTACAAATATTTCAACTGTTTAGCTTGAGATAAAGCCTGGTGAATGACGGAGGGACGGCTGTACTGAGATGTCTCAGTAAGGGTCCCGTTTCTACCCTTTGGTTACGGAACCTTAAATGGATATCTTCAGCCCCCATATTAGCTATGAAGTGGACGTCTGACAACAGTGGAAAATGAGAGGCACTATACAGTACATTGCTGCTTTGACGTAACGTGGTCATCACCGATCATCAACTCTTTCATATTCAATAAGAAAGAGATTTATTACTACTGTAAAATAATGAAGCAAATTATCCCATTGTAGGTTAAGCGACTCCTCTTAGAGGGTTTAGGTAGTAAGGCGCAATGAAAATCTACTCCAGATTGGAGAATGACTAATGTCTTCAACCGTGGTGAAAACAAGGACATTTCGGTTTCCTCGCGATGTTTTTCTTCATCGTGAGGTTGTTTTTGATTTATTGTAATGAAAGTCTACCTTTAGTTTTACTACTTTTGGTTACAAAGATAACAAAAGCTAGCTATAGGTACTTAGTTTGTTTACAAACAAAGAGATATGAAACGTAATATGACAGGGCTGCGTATTGCGTATTCCCATCAACCCAATCTCACGGTCGCTCACATCCGTAACATATCAATAAGCGTCAATACAAAAAGTTGGAAAACACGAACGTTAATGCGAGCTCTATTTCCCTTTTATGTTGATGTTGGATCAGGCTTGTGCACGGTAAAAAAGAGAGATTTACCCCAGGCAAGACGCTTACAGACAGAGTCGTGATTGATGACGTGTGCGATTCTCGGTTGCGTATTTATGAAATGTTGTTTCTTCATCCGACGTTTTAAAGAGATAGGTAATTATGATAGATATACTCGAGTTGGATTAAGGTGCGAATAAATCGTTGACATTATTATCATTAGGCTTCGCCGCGCTATATGAAAACTCATCTGTCAATGGCAAATGGTTCACATCTGTAAGGCGTTCTGTGACGGCTCACATATTTTTATCATGTTTGTTTTTCTTTGAATGTCCTTTGTAGGCACTACTTGATATGCATCTAAAGACTTGGGGATTGCAGTCGCGTTGTAAAAATATATTTTTTGTAAGAAATACATCATCAAAAATTCCCCCGTGACAGGATCAGATATGCCTTGGGCAATAAACATAAGAAATATTATAATGTAATATCTATAAAATAGATCTAAAAACAAGAGAGGAGGCCTTTGCCCTTAGTGGGACAGATAGGGTAAGAATAAAATGATATCTACAAATGATTTATATAGTTTGTCTCTGTGCTCCAAACTTACGTTGACGTTGACTTAGGGCGACTTGCATAAAAACATTTAAAAACATATTTAACTAAATCAATTTAAAAATAATTTATGGGAAATCGAACATTGGACTTTATTTCATTAAATGGACGATTGAAAATTTGTTGCCACACATAGACAGTTCTTGAAATTCTGACAGATTTTAAACACGTTTAACAGCTTAAACATGTTTAAGAACCGTAATGCAAGCCGGCCTTAGATTGGGAGCTTTTGTCCTGGAATATCATAAATTTTATACCATACCCAAATATCATTTCTGAAAGTGACGTTTGCTAAAACGCGTCAGATCATGGTTGTGACAGGAAATGAAAGGGTTAGGTGCCTGGAACGCAATCAATCTGGTTGTCATTCGATGGACCCTTTTTGTCAATATATATTATTAATTTTCATTGATGTACGATCTTCGTTTATTTAGGACTTCATTGTTGGTATTTTTCTTTGATTTCATCGTTTTGAAAGTTCATAATTATTATCGGTATTCCAACTGGCTCCAAACAGACCGATTGTGTTTTGCTATACTATACGTTACGTTCGCTATTTTGAGATTTTTAGGCGTTTCGTTGAAATTCTGCTATTTTTATGCGTCTTTTAAATTTTATAAAGAAAAAAATATAAAGAATCCGAAAAAAATACCGAGCGATATGGACATTTTAACTATGCTTTGAAGCCCTCCGGCAGAATCACGTTTTGACATTTCCCATATCCGCCACTGCCTTTCTTTCATATCTGCAAAACTACAGTCAAATATATCTCAGCTTTGTACAAAAACATTTTCGATGTTAAAAACCTGAGTACAGATCGAAAAATAACCTACCTACTCACCAAAAATAATGATTCTACGGAGGTGGTGGGTTGGTACCAAAGTAGGTATAGGAACGTATTTTAACGTAAGTACGTTAAATAAGCCAGCTAAGCTATTTTATTCAGGATGTGTTACTCTGGAGTAAGCAATGTAGGTGCCACCTGATAGATGTAGTTTTACTGGAAATGAAGGGTTATTGAGTAAAATTTTAACTAAAGCCTAATTTACATTACGAAACTAGTGTCAAACATTATAGAGTCAACCTCACAGAAGCAGTCTAGCAGCAGTTACTGGAAGCAATCTTATCAAATAGATTAATAGTACCACTGTATCTGCGCGGTTTTTTGTGAAAATGACTAAAAATTTCATGTCACTAGTTTCGGAATGTTTATCCCGCTTAATTAGTTGGCATCGTTAATATAAGCCAACTTAAGTAACATTAGACCTCCTCCTCAATACTCAACTGTAAGCGGAGTTGCAAAAGCGTGTTGTTAAATTGCAGTGTTTCAGTTTCATTGAAATATAATTGTTAGAGCTTCTAAGTTATTAAATAATAATTCTAATGATTAATTATTTTGGTCAAAATAAATAATATTATTAAACACAATGCCTTTTATTAACGGCATTGTGTTTTTTTACAATGCAAAATCGCAAAAACTTAATAAAAAACAAAATGTTTTTCTTAAAAAATATAGTAACGTCTCTTAATTTATCTCATCACACTATATTTTGTTTCCAGCATTTGGTCATTATTAGCAACACAATCGACTAATACAAAACAATATTGGATATTGATTTTTACTAAAAGACAAGGTTCAACTCCTGGCTAGGGGTTTTTTAAAAACAATCTTCAATTCTTGACCAGGTTTTTTCAAATCTAGTAAAACCATTTTTGTTTAAATCAGGGACGTTTTTCCTTTCAGAATTTTTCGCTTTTATAGTTTGTTATATCCCCCTGAAAGCCCAGTGAAATGGTTCAACCTGTATAAGTACTATATTTTTTTTAATATTCATTCATCTAATTTCAATGCAGACTTCCTTCATCCTGTTACACTCCTGACGGTCTTGAGCTATCGACATCCAATCTCGTCTTGCGTGTCTTCCTTTGTCGTCCTTTGATCATAATGATGGTGTAGCCCGAGGCCTTTCCTATATAATGTATTTTTTCCTTAAAAGATATTTTCATATATAGTTCACATATAGTTATTTTTACAATAAAAATCTTTAATCTCTAACATCTTTTCACCATAAACTTTGTCTGATAAGCAATATAAATTCGTAAGTTTGGTACAATTAAAATGCAGCGCATTTGCTAACTTCAGCCACGGAACAATACCGCTGGCAGTGCTTCTTCATAGTAGGTACTAGCACGTTCGTTGATGTAAGAAGAAAATAAGTTGGACATTCAAATCTACAAGTAGGTATACCTACCTATAGATATTAATATTAAAAAGGGGTAACGTTATTTCTTCTATGGTTTTCAAGTTCAAGTTTCTTTATTGCATATCATGTGTACATATGGTGTTACAAATAGGACTATGTTCAAACATGATGCCCATGACAAACATGATGATGGTTTTCGCAATTTTGCATGACAAAACACTTTATTTACCGGGATTTTTAGACGACCGAGCTTTCGCCAACTTCACAGTTGGCTTTTTCTAACTAAAAACCTTGCCATGGATGACCTTGCCTAGGTTGACAACCTTGAAAAAGCCAACTTCAAACTTGCCGAAAGCTCGGTCGTTTGAAAATCATGAATATAACGCGGCTAAACCCGGTAAATAAAGTGTTTTATTATAGGTAACGTAAGTACTTAAAACGTGTGTATGTATGTTGGGCGAATCTTCGAAACAAGTGGATCGATTTTGATGTAATTTAATATAGACCTTCATATTAATGCGTCTTTAGGAGTAAGTATGTACCACGTTTTATCCCTAATAATTATTTCAATAAATAAAATAAAATTGAAATAATCAGCTTGATGACAGACAGACAGACGGCCAGTTTAAGTATTAGAATCCCGTTTTAAGCGAAATAAAGAATAAGAGAAGTTACAGGCAGTTTTAAGCTCTAGATAGTTTTCTTTTTTCGAGGGAATTTACCCTCACACTTATGCGTCGCATATTATCAACACCAAAAGCCATAGCCTAGTGTCGTGACAAAAAGGAATTAAAAACTTTACTAATTATTGAATTTGTTCTCACTGTTTGACGGCCTCTGTGGCGCGACGGGCAAAGCTCAGACTGCAACTCAGAAGGTTGCGGGTTTGATTTACGCCGGGAACAAATGTTTTCGCTGATCGTAAATGTTTGTTTCTAGTTCTGGGTGGCTAATGTAAAATATCCGTTGTAGTACAAGCCTAGTGCTTAGTTTGGGGCTAGATAGCGCTGTGTGTAATGTCGTGCAATATAAAAAGAAATATAATATCATTTATACGTTTCTTCGCAAGACTTATGCGTGGTTGCTTGATAACTAAAGTTTTATGAGATGTTCCGCGAGACTACATCTGAATGTACACTTTCGAAACATTAACAAAGGAAGCGGCAAAACGTGATGTTTTGCACTCAAACTTTACAACTGTATGTACTATAACTGGTGTTGCCCTGCGGTTTCGTCCGCGGAAGTTCATAACCAGTTGAATTTTTCAAAAACCTTACCCTTGGATAACTATTCATATGAAATTCTGCACTGCATTACGATTTACGAGTATTTTTTCTGTTTACTCAGCAATCTTCTGTTGGCACATTAAAATCTACATAAAGATCGTATTTATTTTTGTATTATTTACAACATATTAATGTCGTACTTTATTGTTGTGGTACCTATCTATGAAGTACGAAATTTATGGGCAGTTCATAATTGAAGAAAAAAAAACGTAACTTACAGACCATAATAAACATGAATGCATGAATGGCTGAATTTAGATTAAGAAAAAAACAATGTAAGGTTATTTTCACAGTCCGTAAAATGTTCAAAGTCGATTGCGGATGCGTACGCACATCAATAAACCATATAAAAACCAATGGAATCATAATACATATCTACACAATCCACAGGACATTAACTTTTACAACACCATTACTATAAGGCTCATGGTTTAAAAACCACTTTCCACAAAATCCGGGCTTAGTACCTAACTTAGTAACCCACTTCAACATCATTGCTTCGTTAACCACTAAAACCTTTATAAACCTTCATAATAGTTAAATTATCGTAAAGAAAAACGAAATTGAACAACAACTTTTTCATAAACAAAATGGCGGATAAACTGTAGACAAAAGAATAGAGGTTCTCACAAGTTGGTTTAATGAAGGTCCCTGTCATTTCGCAGTCATTTCTATGCAAATTTCAAGGGTTGATGATGTCACGAGGATATGCAAATGGGATGGAAAGATTTTGATTAAAATTTATCAAGACACTACAACAGTGTAAACGTTAGCCACCAGATGCCTTTCACGATAATATTGTACTAGGAAAGAGGAACATTATAAGGGACAGTTTTATAGAACTTGTTAGTTCTAATGACTGATTTATACCACTTTGTATGAAGTCAGTGATGGGATCTTGTGATAACGGATTTAAGATAAACTTCTATTCTTAAGAACTTGACCGGTGAATCAAATTAATTCTTATTATATCTACGTCATTGTTGTACTTAAAAAGAATGATAGAGTAGGATTTACAAAATAAATACGGGATTAGATTTAAATGAAAATAGTGAAAGAATCAAACGAAAAAAATACTCCGATACGTTAATTCTTTTCCGATTTCTAAACGTGCGATGCGGACTCGTATTCGAGTGTGACGTCACGTCACACACACCCAGTCCACTCGCGCTCTATGTGTCGATGTCACAATACACGTCGTCTAACGTTTTGATTAGGGGAGCGTTGTAAGTGACGCCACGCGATTGTTAGCGAGACTCAATATTTATCGTAAGTTTTAATGCCTGTAAATTCACAAGTAATAGGTATTTAAAAAACTACAACAAAAACTAGTGTATTTGTATACTTCCAAGCTTTACTTTAACAACTTTCAACCGATTTCGCATACCTACTAACATTCTTCAATCTAAATGTTGAATTTATTTTTTACTTATTTTGATTCAGCCAGTATAAATATTTTCTCATAAGAAAATATAATTTTACAATTCCTCTATTCAAAACATAACAACCCGAGGGTGTCCAAGACACAATAACCCACTCCACAATCCAACTGCGAAAGATAACAGTATCATTTGACGGCATTATATTAAAAGAACATTGCGAAAACTGAAAACGGTCTGAAATGAGTCAGCTGCTGAGATTATAGACAGGGCTCTGAGCTTCGTAACTGAATGAATGTTTAGCAGATTACAAAATATGAAAGAGAAATGAAGAGCTTCTAATTTCATGTCGTTCTCTTGAATGGGCTAAATTCAATGTGTTGAATAAAAGAGATAAGTATAGATGTTGAATGTTGGTAAATAGGTAATCAATGATTTTAGACCAATCGAATACCACGCAAACCATTGGTCCATAAGTAAAATCATTATAACTTCCTATCATTTTTATTTTCAGGCTAGAGTGGCTATAATAACATGGGTTAAATCATTGAGATATTACATACTCGAGGTGAATTAATGCCTCAGACATATTCCATGTTCCTTTTACAATATTGTTAAGTATCAAGAAATGAGTATCGCTGTAAGTGACAGTAAATGAACATTAAAACGCCAAAAGCATCATTGATAAACAACTACCTATGTTAAAAATTAATATTTAGTACCGCGACACTTGACTAGTATCGTATCGTGCGGTCTGCCGCTTGCAAATAACACCTCCCTCCTCCCGCTATTTGCATGCGGCAGAAAATAAGATAGTATGTTCAAAATAATTATTATGATTATTAATAATTATTACAAAATAATTAGTATTAGTGACAATAATCATTAACCGTGCAATCGACACGTTTCGGCTTTAACGACGCTGTTCACCAGACTCTGTTGACTCGCCGTTTAAACTAAATATTAAATCAAACTAAATATTAATTTTTAACATAGTCGATATGGAGTTCCGAAAAGTAAAGCCTAATTCAATCACCATCATTGAATTTGTTGTATGTAACTTTACCATAGTGCGACGTTACCACCACAATGTAACACCTGTATATTTCTTCTCTACCTTTAATACATACCTACCTGTATCTGTAATATCTGAGATTAAAGCTGTATATAACTGATACATTGGAAATCCAATGGGTTAAATATATAAACTGTTAGATAAAACAATTACACAACTCTTTTTCTCAGAGGCATTTTTAATCTAGACCGAACTAAATCTCGTTTCGGCCTAACCAAATATCTCTTATCCAATAACACAAAAATAGTAAGCATTCCATAACATATTTTTAAGAGAAAAATACGCCTAATCTGTGTTGAAATAATAATAAAAAAGCGGTCAAATAGTTGTGGGTATTGTTTCGGTCTCTGCAAAGGAATTTAATATAAATCCACTAGGGTGAAAAGGGGTTGGTTGCGAAGTTGCTACCCATAATTAGTTTGGTGCCGCTTAAATATTTTATTAACATTTATTAGAAGATATGAAAGAAAAATGTTTTTTAAAATGTCATTTTGGGGTAGCTGAGTAATTAGGTAACTTAATTTGATGGTAGTACCGATTTTCACAAAATTATTGAAGAGAAATTGTAGTCCCGACATATAAATAAATAAATCCTGTGACGAACACACAGCGCCATCTAGCCCTGTGGTAAGCTGCTAAGCTTGTGTTACGGTGACTAGACAACGGATATACTACTTATATTTATTTTTCTTTTGTAAATACCTACATATTATACATAGAAATACGCTAAGACCAGATACAAATATTTATTTTTAAGCATAAATATTTGCACCCAGCGGGAATCGAACCCGCAACCTTCTGTATTGCAGCAGGCAAGCATTCGCCCGACGCGCCACAGAGGTTGTCAATAATATAATGAGGCTTCCGGTATGGATGTGGTAAAAATCGACTACGTGGTTTTGGGGAGAAATTAGGCGAACATGGAGTTTTAGTAGCGCGGCGGTGGATAAACTGCTTGTTCACAAACAGGGTTGGTGTCAGGAAAGCGGTCGGCTGTAATAAGATTGCAGAATAGACAAATTTGCAGTGGGTGTGGTCATTGATGACTTACCTAAACTGTGTCGACCTTTAAAATTGTGGTGTTGGCGGACTTTAATCTCCAGAGAGTGATGCAATTGAGAACATCGCTCCGATGATTGAAGTACGTACCTAGTTTGAACGGCGATCAAATTGTAAAATACACAGTATTTCTATAAAACATGTTAGGTTAGGTAAGAAACTGGGTCACAGAAATTTTATTGCTTGTAGGTAGGGAATCTAGAGAGTCGTAGATTCGTATATTCGCAAACGAACCCTTTGCAATAAAATGTAAGAGAAGTGCTAAAGTGTTGAGTTTATTCAACTTTACTCTATAAAACTTGAAAGTCGTGCTTTTAATTTCCAAATCAGTGAGCACGCGGGAGTTTCTGTATACTTCTTGTGGCTACACAGTGTTCTACAGGATGTAATTTTTTTATTCACGATAGATGAGTGAGCGTTTGATCACTATCACATCTGGTGATATGGTCTAATAAATACCACACTCAGATAGGAAAAGGAAGATGTCAAACTCGAACGAGTCCGCTTAGTGCTACGATTCAGACTTGTATAGAATGTTGTGTTTTGTTCATGTTACTGTTTGTTTTTTAGAGCCAATCAGTTTACCCGCTACCGCGCTTCGAGAACTTAAGGTTTGCTAGACTCCCCAAGATCCCTTAGTCCTTTTTTACACCCAGTGGAAGAGATGAAGTATCCCATGCGGGTGTTACCCAGTCATTAGATAAGGCATGCTTTTAACAAAAATCATCCGTTTGAATGAGGGTTATAGGGCTATGATGGCAGCCAATTTTAACGCAGGTAAAACCGCGATAAATTTTAAAAACTTTCGTAGAATTTATGCTTTACATTTTTTACCCGCAAAATGCATTTTTTTCTTTCTGAAAAATTCGTTTTCCAATATTCGGCTCCATGCTACGAACTACGCTTATGCTACGAATCTAACTGCTAAGAAATATTTTTCATAATTTGAATCCGGCACGATGAGCTTATGTGTCGTAGTGCATATCGCTTAATTGCAAGTTTGAGTCCCGCCAGAAGCAGAATTTAGAAAACATTTTTTAAACCTTTGTAGAATATTAGAATGTTTCTTCTGTATGTCAGTCCATGTAAAGTTGGCTCCGTGTTCTATTAGTAAGTTCCTATATTGAAGTTTCTAACGTCCGCCCATTACTTGGAAGTTACGTCTACGTGTTAGGTACCTATTCTACTTTGTTTAGTCAAGCACTTTCTACTTTTTACTTACAACACATTTTTGTAATATATTTCTGACTAGCTGCGCCCCGCGGTTTCACCCGCCGAAGTAAAAAACGCGTTGTCAGTTATCACGGGCGCGAGCGGCCGAGCGACTCTCGAATGGTTGCAGTTTTTTGTTCATTACTCGGGTTCTACTAATTGGATTTCGATGCAAAGTAAACCACGACCTTCCTCAAAAATAGAACTATCCAATATTGAAAACCAGATTTCAATCGGATTAGTAGTTTTTAATTGTGGAACAAACAGACACAGACATGAGTTTTAAAAATTATATAATTTTGTTCTACTACTTATCGTAAGTCCCCTAGACCACTTTTTTTTAATTTACTTCCAAGTACAGACTTTTTGTCCTCTCTTCCTTTATTATAAGTACATATATAGATAAATACTATATACGTACCGTGTGTCTATATTTATAATATAAAAAGGAAAGATTTATTTGTAACAAGTAAACCAAAAAACAAATAATGTTTGTAACGAAATAACTCGACCGATTTCTAAAATTCGTTTACCATTAGCTACATTTTTGAGAAGTAACATAACATGGCACGTTTGATCCCGAAATTCACACGGGATCGAGACTTACGCGAGTGAAACCGCAGGAAGTAGCTAATATAATATTTAAGACCGAGTCACACCAGGATAAATTTCTACGGTTCAGCAAATGTTGGTAGTTTGCTAAAAAATAGTAGAACTTGAAAAGATTTTCTAAAGACAAAACCTTGTAAATTAAAAAAAATGACTCATTTTCTAAAAAAACGTAGGTAAAGCAGAGTTGAGTTATTTTAAGTGTCACGTATTGACTAAAAAAAACACGATTTGTGAGAAATCCAACGGCTTGTGAGTTACTTACGCGGGTAAAACCACGGAACCCGGTTAGCTATAAACTTCAACCAGAAGAACAAAGTAGAAACATTTGGTCGTATTTATCAAACGTTGTTGGAACTCGGATGCAGTTGGCAAGGTTCGCTCCAACTTGCTACCGTTTTTGCTGTGTGCTTGCTTAATGTTCGCGGTGAATTAGGGATCCTGTGGACTGTAGAATAGGGGTACGCCGACAGAACCGCCATCTATTAACCGCCAACTACGGTTCTAGATCGCGTTGTAGTAAATTTTACATTTAAAATACCTTGACGTTTCGGTAACTGGTTACACCAGCCGTGGTCGCGAGCAGATACGCAAAGTTATCTATAAGGCGATAAAAACCTGGAGTTCTAATAATAATAATGGACGAAAATTGTGTTGGTTTATGTAATGTCAGAATGGTCATCTTTTCTAGATCGGCCTATCCTGACTTAAATTCTTTCATTTGAGCGATGAATGCTCCTTGCATCACACTCGGAAGTCTAGTATAGTCTGCTTAAACCCTAAACTCATTTAGGGTTGGTTTAGTATTTAAGCTATCTTTGCGACCACAGTCACTGCAATTACATTTAGCAATATTTTTCTACCTGTCTGATACTAACCCTAATTGGAACAGAGTAGTTTACCCTCACCATGCGAGAAGATCTCCAGATTCGCTAGTTTCATGGTCCTTTTTACGATACCTACATAAAAAAACTTAAAACTAACAATCGCCCGATCAAAATTCTGTGGTCTGATGTGTATACCCGCAGAAGAATTGATTTGGCAAATTCTGCTCGTAATTCCGCCCCATTACTTATTAAATCAGTTTTAATTGGTATAGTTACACAAACTTCAAAGTATTTGTATTTCATAGAGGTATTAAATACCCATAAATAAGGGAAGGCTTATTAATATGCAAATGAATAGACAACCGCAATTGTCAAGCGAGATGTTTAGAAGATTGATTAGTTTGCGGTCTTATTGATTTCCTATTAACGTGAATCCGATAGAACCCGACGCCCTGAATTATTGATTAATTAGGAGAGATTATCGTAAGATATTAATTACAGGCCTAGAGCCAAACAAACATTGTTCCGGATGAATATAAATTCGTAACGATAAGCAAACTTAAGATGGTAAAGAAAGAAAGAAAAACATTTATTGACAACAAACACACACATAAGAACAATGGGACATAATTGTTACATAGATAATAATATAAGACAAAACAAAGATCATTACTATCATTTCTATCATAACTAGAACTAACTAGCTATCATTTCGGTAACTATCATTTCGGTAACTATCATTTCGGAGCAGAGGTGATACAAAAACAGTCAAGTCGAGGTAGTTCTTGCAAAATGGCGGATAACTTTACAACTATAGTTAATTAGAAATATTTTAAAGGAAAAAATCCATCTTCAAAAATTCACTTGCGGCGAGATTTGAACTCGCGTCCCTGGATCAGTACCCCAGGGCCTCAACCGCTCGGCCACGCAAGTTCCCATCTCGAGCAGCGAATTTACGAATATGAATGTTTCCCTGTCTACTATTTTTTCAACTTAGGCTCGATTGAGTCCACATCTTCAGGAAAAATATGCCTTGAGCAATAAAACTAATTACGAAATCACTATAGTTAATTTATAAGCAACGGAAAGTCCATGTTTGGCAACTTAATAAAAGGAACAAAAATAACCTCTATATACAGTGCCACCGACATATTATCTGTTTCGTCATATGAAATCGGGCAGTTTTACTGGCTGGGTCCATATTGTAGTTTGGCTGCCCGACTTCAGATGACGAAACAGATAAGTCGGTGGCATTGTATGTAGAAGTTATTTTTGGTCCTTTTTTTTAAATAAAAATGTATTAAGACGCATGCATTTTGTATATTTTACCCTTAAGAAGAATCATAATAATTTTAGCCAAACAAACCGTTCAAAAGACGGAGTAACAACTGGCAGACAGATACCTTGCATTTCCAGGTTGCTACATAACAGTCTTTATGAAAACACTTCCGTATTTTATATCCTCACAACCAAGACATGTGTAAAGTGTCCATTTTATGAAGATCCCTTGAGACTGATACGTTTTCCACTGCATCAACTGAAATGGCTCTGAAAGGAGGTCGGTCTTAGTTGGCGCTCGGATAAAGCACGTTACTCAAGACTCCAAGACATGTCATGGAGCCCGCAGCGAATCTCCTTTGTTCGCACAAGAAGAAACAAAACGCTGAGCGATTGTTTCGCGCCTTTTGATGTGTTCCATTTACGAATTTGGAGAATAATTTTTTAATTTTTTATCCGGGTACTGTGTCAGGGAAATTAAAAAAAAAAAGTCTTTAATCTTTTACATTTTTGAGGTACTCTTATAAAAAGGTTTTTAACCGACTTTAAAAAAAGGAGGAGGTTCTCAATACATCGCGAATTTTTTTAGGGATGTTCACCGATTACTCGAAGATGCTTGACCGATTGAGATGGTTTTTTTTAATGGAAAGGTGGAGAGCTCCGAGATGGTCCTATAAAATGTTGGTGAGGATCTGATGATGATCTTTAGAATGACGAGCGGGAATGCTCCTCAAAGCGCAAGAATCGTTTTATTTGTTTACTGATTACTCGAAGATGCCTTAACCGATTGAGATTGTTCTTTTTTAATGGAAAGGTGAAAGTTCCATAGTGGTTTCATAAAAATTTGGTGAGTACCTGATGAGTATCTTCGGAATGACGTATAGAATAGCATCCCAGATTGCAATAATTTCCTCATTTTTGGACTTCTACCAAAAACTACTTTCTCATTAGCAAACATCTCAATAATTAAAACTACGGTTACAATTTTGTTGATTTTTAGTGCCAGTCGAAATAAGTAGGTAGGTACGTACTTACACCACAAAGGTAATTTTTTAAAACCAACGTAATAAAAAATCAAAAATAACCTCCACATACCGTGCCACCGACTTTAAATCTGTTTCGTCATCAAGTTAGACAATTTTACTGGCTGGGTATTTAGTGTAGCCCGACTTCAGATGACTAAACAGATAAGTCTGTGGCACAGTATGTGGTGGTTATTTTTGTACTTTTTTAAAGTCGGTTTTTAAATTTAGAAAATATTTTTTTAGTATTGAATAAATTGAACAGGAAAGTGACTAAATTACATTTTTTTTATAAGACGTTATTTTTAATTTGTAAATACCTAGCGTAATTATTTTCAAGCCATTAGCAATTAAATACTTCTTTATGGAAAAATAAACATCGGCAAGGTATCGTAGATTATAACGAATTTAGTGTTCCATTACTGCTTAGGTGCCTACCGTAAGAAAAATGTGGCGTAGTACTATAATGGGTTATTGTATGTGGACCATAAATAGCAATTAAAGGGTAAATAGCCATTAAGAAAGAGAAAATACGTTGGTCAGATATATTGCGGTGTTGTCTTTAGAATTGTTTTTATGACTGGCTTTCCTATGTGTAACAGCCCTTAACGTACTAACGTTGAGTGCTACGAGAGTACTCCACTTAGATTGGCCGAGTAAAAATAAGTACTCAACTCATGTAGTACTCGACTAGCTGTATACCTACCGCGGTTTTACCCGCTTTTTGTCCCGAACCCGTAGAGATATCAGGATAAAAAGTAGCCTTTGTATTAAATTCGAATCCGCAACTTACGGCTTACCAAATTTTATTGCAATCGGTTACACCCGCGTAAGTCGCGATCCAGGGGGAATATCTGGAAAAAAGTAGCCCGTGTGTTAGTCCAGTAGACCTAAAAAGGTTCCTTATATCAATTCTGCTGCTGCTTTTTAACAGAATCACAATAACCGTGCACCTGTCATAGAACAAAGCGGTGAGAACCAGCGGCCCTAGATAACATTTTTATCGAATAACGAAAACGCCAATCGACAGATTTTTTTGTATGAAATTGACATAAGCTCGCGAAAAATCAAGCGTGACCTTATGTCAATTTATTACAAAAAAATCTGTCGATTGGCGTTTTCGTTATTCGATAAGAATGTTGGTTAGGGCCGCTGGTGCTCATTTCTCGTGAATGTGTCAAAATGCAATATTGCCAGCAGAATAGCTAAAGTGGCATTTTTAGGTCCCCAGATTTCCAGCTATCTGTATACCTAGTTTCTTCGCAATCGGTTCTTTTTAGTTTTTGCGTGAAAGAGTTAAACAAAGATCTCGTTTTCTTACTTACTTAGGTACACACAAACATTCACCTTTAAATGATATTAGTAGGAAGTCCTTAGTATTAGTAGAAAAATATAGTAGGACTCACAAATAAAATTAACAGGGCATCGACTAATCCTCGTGAATTCACAAACGCTATTAGCACTCTGGAAAACTTAGCCGCGTCGGATTTTTTCCGAATTTAACCCATAAATCTGTACTACCTTTTTTTTCTAAGTTATTTATGCGACAATCTATTGTTACGAGACGGGGTTGGGGCATTTAGTTTTAAATTAACGATGGAATTCAAAGAATTACGAGTTGGAATCGACTCGAAGACAGAGGGCCGAATTCTCGACTTGTAATTGGTAGATTCACTTTAATCCTATAAAAGGTGGAATTAAGTCGATTACAAGAGGGGATTTTGTTTTATAGGTGTTAGAAACGAGAGGTAAAAACGTGATAGCTTTAAATTTTTGGTCGTGAAAATATTTCTGTTCAGAAAAAACGTTTTTTTAAAGTTCTCTAGGTATCCAGAGGGTAATAAATAAGACTCTTTTACTAATACTCCACTATCTGTCACCAAATTATTATTATTATTATTTCTTATTGGTTGTGAACCGATTATGGCCATTAGAAAATTAGCCAGTGTCAATAATTATAAATATACCTGTTATGCAAATTATTTGTATCGAAACAAGTCGTCATAGTTAAAGTCAAGTCTAGGGAATCATTTGTAAACACGGCGGCCATTTACAAAGATTGTTCACGGAGCTTTGGAGACAACATTAAGTCCATGTTTTGCACCGATTTTCACTTTCATTCCACTTGTACACCTTCACGAAACTAAATTGATTAATATGACCCCGAAATTAAATAATTTGCACGCATTTTGACTAGGTTTCACAAAAATGAAAATTTAGCAACACGTCTCCTCACCGCGTTCCCGCCAAAACTCCTGTCACCAAGTTGTATCTCATGATTGCTTGACAGTTGAAATTTTCACAGATTATGTATTTCTTTTGCCACTACAACAACAAATAGAAATAAATAAATATTTAAGTGGGGCTCTTTTACAACAAACGTGATTTCTTCATGAAAATGGTACAAGCCCTTCGTACGCGAGTCCAATTAGCACTTTTTTTTTTTTTGTTTTATTTGGTTTTATCTCAAACTAACCAACTTTTTTCTTTATAATTCATTTATAATTGTTAGGAAAGAAATTTTTTATTATCTACAATTTGAGAGTATTTATATGGTATTTACTACAGTAGTTTTTGAAATTTTACAGTTTTCATGCTTTCTAAATTGGACCAGTTCTGATAATATAAAATTCACGGTTCCCTAAAGTATTGAGAATCGTTCGACCCCTATCGTCTCGTACGATTTCATCCCGTAATATATTACGTTATTGGTTTCAATATTTGGGACCTTTTCCTCTTTTGCTTGCCTTGTTAACTAGTAGTTTGCAAATTTTTGCCCATATTTTAGGCTCGATTTATTTTACTATCATGACTTAACAAAATAACTTTTGGAATGGCTATAAATAAACATTTTGACATGAAACAGTTTAGTGGTATTCTCCATGAGAAACCGCCTAAGAAACCGCAGGGAGTTTAAGAACGGTAAGACTTTCTAGTCTTATTCTATTAGAAGACTTCCTAGACTCCTTATTCGAACCAACACGAAAAAATAATCACGTGGTCCGATCAGTCGGGCAAAGCAATCGGACCACGTGTTCACAGCCTTTTTAATGTCTGTTATATATCTTGAATAGATAGAAACTGCTGGTGACAAGCCACAGTCCTAAACTAAATGATTAGTTCTCTAATAATAACTATTTTACCTTAATTAGAAAGATGCCAAATGAATCACAAGATCTCTGCAAAATAATCATAAGTTAAATGTGTTTTCTCATTAATGATCGCGTTCCAAAGACACACAAGATGATTCACAACGATATCTAAATATCTTATTGAATATAAATAATTTGACCTTGACAAGTCTCACTGAAGGCGCGGCGTGAAATCACTTTATGACTATCACATATTCTGTGGTTATCGACTTTTCAATACTCGATGCATCTAAGGACGCGACCAAAATGCACGCTCAAAAAGAAAAAATGCCATCGCGACAATGAATCGAATATGAATTTAAAATAGGAAACCCTGAACAATCCAACCTAACGCTTTCATATTCGTGGCAACGTATTTCCGAGATATTTTGTAAATTGTTCACGTAGTGCGCGTGATTGCACCAAACTATTTGTGGCTGGAGAGATACACAGATACTGCACTGCCATTCTAGGTGCTGTTGAATATCTACGTAGGTACGTAGCTATAGCGTTGGCGGAGACATGTGCGTTTGTACATTTTGCTTGGAACTCTGATTGAATTGTTACAACTTGAAATGGAGTTTGGTTTAGTTGTTGTACTAGGATCTAACTGATCTCTATGTCCTGTTTCTAAGAGATATAGAGAGATATTTTGCGCTACCATGATCGTTTGTCTTTGCTTTGTCGTCCTTTTATCGCTCAAAAAATGAAATAAATTTTCAATAAAAATTACCCGGCTGCTTTTAAAAACAACAGATTAAAAAAAAAATAAGTTTTAGTATTTTTTAAATTATTTGATGTGTTTTTAATTTTTTTTTATCTGAAAGACAACGCGGAGTCTTCGCGACGACTTATAAGGAAGACATCGTGGTAGAGCGGGGTATCAGAATAAAACATTAAAGTGAAAAAACTATGAAAATATCAAATTAAACTCATGTTTTTGGTTTTAGTCGCGTTGATTTTTAATGCCCGAAACCGAAAAAAAATCTACTTGTATGAAATATGTTTTCCACCTTTATTGTAAGTTTAGCGGTGTTGGTCTAGTGATAGATATTCCGACTTTGATATTTGATTATGATTTGGTTGGAATCCAGGCCGACCGGGCACCAATGACTTTTTCTAAAAGAAAAAGTTTTCTAACATCGCTCTTACGATGAAGGAAAACATCGTGAGGAAACATTCACAATCCGGGGTAGGCTACCGTGGCGTCTTACTGCCTAACCCCTCTAAACAGAAAACCTTTTAAAACTGGAAAATGAGTTTTAATTATGAAATAAAACTCATAATTAAATAGGTACTTAACATAGAAAAGATTCCTTGCAATCGATTCACTCGTGATGCAGAGATCAGCTGAACGCGCTCAAACTTTGTTGAAAAATATTTTATTTAGTTTATTGCCACAATATAGCGTGCAGTGTATAACATGCAACCGCCCTCCCACTGCTATTGCATGTAGCATAAAATATGCCGTGCATAAACGCGTAGATCAAAAACTTAGAGTCACAAACGCCTGAATAAGCTCTACGCCAAAATACTCAATTGAAATTCGACTGTTGACGGAACACAGATTTTATATTAAAAAAATAATAATAATATTGAACTAATTTTGAAGCTGTGGTTTATGAATATGGATAAAATTGGCTTGTTTAGCTAACTATGAAAAAGTAAAGGTAATTTTTAATATCTAGTTACAAAACAGTGCAGGATAGAGTATAGATTTATACTACAAGCTGCGCCCACGGTTTCACCCGCTTTAGTCCCGTTCCCGCGGAAATATCGGCATAAAATGTAGCCTAATAATTTCCGGTATCCAACTACTTACCTAGATGCCAAGTTTCATCGTAATCGGTTCAGTAGTTTTTGCGAGATTGAGTAACAAACATCCAAACATACACACTTTCAGATTTATAACATTAGTTTTAAGTTTTATAGTTTTAATATGAAAAAATAAAGGATATTTTTTGTAGCTAGTTAAGAAAATGGACCAAAAGGATGTTAAATGGGTATATCTTCGGCCTAATCCTAATCCGTAGGAACTCAAACCATCACATACCCCTAACGTAATACATTTTTTCAATCGATTAAAAAAGGTTGAACTAAAATGGCTTATGTGTAATGTTTAATACAATAATCGTATCTCTTTATCACCATCGTTTATCCCACACAGTAAAGTAACCATATACAAACGCCATAAACAATTTTATTCCATATATTTATGCGATACAAAAGTAAATCATGAAGGCCGGTTATTGGACATTATTATTGCTTCGTCCGATGTTATTAGGATTGTGTTGTTGATGCTGTGCGAATAATGAGATTTTGTTAAATGACTGTATTATAAGTATCTTATTATAAGTATAAGTATTAAAAATTATGCGTTAACATGGTTACACAATACGTACCTATAAGTATACAAAAGCTTTTTTACTTAGTGAAATGAATTTGTAGTAACTAGGTTTTTTTCATTAGAAACTGAAAAAGTATTTTTATTATGAAATTTATTTTACAATTTCCAAATTAAATTACTTAAAATAAAACTACCTAAAACTGAATCCGTCATATTTGGGCAGTGAGCCCAGAACACTGGCCGCAATGACACGTTGAATGGCCATGGAAAAAAACTACAACATTTCACCATGAAATAATCAACATTTTCGACGAACATGACAAGGATTTTGAGTTTACCCCAACAATAAAAACTAAACCTCATTTTTGTGCCTTTTAATGTGCTGTTTTAAATTTGGCCCGTAGTTGTTCCACTGACTAGCTCTAGGTGGTATTAAAGTAGCAATCATTTGGTGGGAGGCCTCGGTTGCGACCACCAGTAGGTATAATTCCAGCCAAAGCCCATTTATTAGCTTGATATTAAGACTTAAGTCTACTGGCCTAAGCCACCAACTGTTCAATATAATAAATGTTCTTATTACAATCAGTAACATTATCATTATCTTTACACATCTATGGCTCTACAAAGTTACTTTATTTAACCAAAAAGGTAAACGTAAACCGAATCTTTATTTCCTAGATGCTAAATGTATTCATTAGAACCCTAGGGCATAAAGTAATTTAAATTAAGTACTAAGGTTCTAGTAGCATACGGCCATTTCGAACTGGCCACAGACGTACGTATCATAAAAAAAATATCTTGGGCGCTTGAATCCCACGCTTCACTCAGAACTCTAGGTACATAACTCCTGAGCGAAGTGAAGGAGTTAAGTTTTTAACACCCTAGCTGCGCTCGGGAGTTAACACTCTAAGAGTCCTTCGTACGCTTTGGATTCAATATAACGCCCGCTATATAAGACAGGGCTTTAGTACAGCGGTGCATAAACTACTATTATTTTTGTACAACATAATACATAACAAACACGTAAAGAAATTATACTAGAAAAACTTTAAATTGAGTGCACTAGGCAGTTAACAAAGAACCTAAATATGTACAATAACAACAACACACACATACATTTATACTTATTTAGACGTTCGTTCGTACCAGAATAAATACGTATGGTATTGTGTGCGGCGTTATTATTTTCTTTTGTAATTTGTTGTACCCTGTTGTACTTGTACCTATGCAGGATGTTCAGTAAAGTAGGGTTTGATGATTTGTTGCGCCACCGCGCCGCGCCGCCGCGCGTCGTTATATAAGGTTATGCGGCTTGGAAATTATTTCATCGACTGACAGCGACGGCGAATAATTGATAAACTAAAAACTCCCACTCATGGGTAGGTATCTCAGGTTGCGACGACGTCTCGTGAGCGCCAAAACAGTATTTTTCGTTTGATATTAGTAATTTTGCTAATTAGGTAAAATTGTATTACCAATTTGAAGTACTATTAAATCAATAAAGGAAAAACTAGTGTTCAAATAGTTTCGTTGTAAAATAAAAAGTCTGTTTTAATGGGTTCTTTTTGTGTTGTATAAGTTAAATTTAATGTTAGATATTCAATTACCACAAATTAGACGAGGGTAAATATAACACAACTGAAACTGAACTAAAATAAACAACAACCCCCTTACTTATAAGCGATGATTAACAGATGACTTAGGTATGTAATGTACAAACATTACATACCTAAGTCATCTGTCAAAATTCAAAGTTGCCAGACGGAAACAATTCTGTCTGGCAACTTTGAATCTTCATGTTACAGTAAAATACAAACGATAAATTACAGCTGTTAATCATCTATAAATTATTTACTAAGCAAATAATTTACTATACCTTATATAAATTATTTACTATTTGGAGAAAATGAAAAATCGGTAGTCTACACAGTTTCAATTATAAAGACTGCTATCGAAGTTATTGCAAGTTGTCAGAAGTACGATTTACGAAAACAATTAAGTTGATTAGTAACTGTTTTAAGACAGCTAATTGAATTGGAACGTTCTTTTTGAAACATTATTAACTATATTAAAGAATAATGTTCAGTGTTTAGTCGCAATACTCGACTATTTGCACAACACAGTGTGCAGTGTGTAACATGCCAAAAAACAACAAAAATCACTACGCAAACATTAAAATCACCTGAAACGTGCTTGGAACTCTATTAAAAACCCATCGCTCAAAACCCAACTTACCACCGCTGGTTGCATGGGGCATTGTATGGGGCACGTATGCTAAACGTTAGGGTCCGAAATGTTGGCGTTATGTGTCATCTCGCGCCGTCTCTCGAGAGGATTTATCCAGAAATTTGACTTTTGGAGATAGAGGTCTGATAAGATCAGACACTGCCAGAGCTCGCGAATGTTCTCCGCAAGGTTGCACTTGCGCTTTCACTTGCGGCGTGTAAGCCACAGTCATATTATAGTAGTCTACTACATCCCGGGCCGCGTAGTTTACTATAGCCCGGGCCGCGGCCTTGAACGTCTTAACGCGATTTCCTAACGTTAAAAAAAAGAATATGCAAAACGTTGCAATGCACGGTTAATAAATGGTGTCACTCTAGGTACATAACTCCTTCGCTTCGTTCGAGTTAAGTTTTTAACACCCTCGCTGCGCTCGGGAGTTAACTCTCCAGAGTCCTTCGTATGCTTTGGATTCAATATGACGCCTGCTATATAAGACAGGGCTTTAGTACCTCGGTGCATAAACTACTATTTTTTACATTTAGTTAAGCCCTAAAATCGTCCTCAGACACGTTGGAGTGACGATTTGCGGGCGGCACAAACTGGATGCGACAAGCCGAAAATAGATCTAGGTGACGTGCAATTATATAGGCCTATGTCCAGCAGTGGACTGCAACAGGCTGATGATGATGATGATTAGTTCTAAAATCGGTATGTATTAGGTATGTTTTGAATGCAAGCTGGTGTCGAAACTATTTTTGCAATGTTCGTTAGTCGCGGCGTATTGCCAAATTCGACAAACTTTACTCCGAGTCGGTGAATTGTCTTTGTCCAGAGATGAATTCGGGATTTTTAGAGATGTTATCTAATGAACTTTCAAATGTGCTACGAATTTAAAAAGCAATGAGAATAAAAAGAGAGAGATGATTCTAATTAGAACGAAGTGACGAGCTACTTTTGTATGAAAACATCACGAATGTGGCATGGAAACATGCAAAAAAAACAGCTGTGTAAACATACAAACGTACATTCATTTTACGTTCATTTAGAAATTAGTAAATATAAGTATTAAAAAAATAAAAAAAAACCCGACTGCGCTTGTAACTGAATACTAAAAAACAAGATGAATAACCATTCGCCTTGGGGTGAATCTGTCATAGTCAAGCTGGTCTAATTTGGCTATTCCTCTGATCTCGTAACTTAGGAATACCTAAAGGTTAAGAAAACTTTAAAAATCTTTTGGACGCATCTAGGAGCCTAAGAAATGGTGGATAGAGTCGTCACACGGTCATAACGAATCTAACGACGGATCGTTTATCTAAATCGGCCCAGCCGTTTAGGCCCTACGATGGCACAAAAATAGGTCACATACATGAATAAGTTACATTAGTCGGTACAAATCAAATTATAAGTTGTCCAGTAGAAAATGAATTTGTTTTTTTTTGTTCTTCCTTCTTCAATGAAGTCGTGATGGACCAAAAGCAAATTTAACAATACAAATAAATGATTCTTCGCTGTAAAGAGGTAGACTCATTAAACCCACTTCGTTTTACAATTGAAGCTCCTAATCCACGGCTGTACAAACTAAGAAACTCCGAAAGAACCGTTGTCGCTCGAGCCAATGTTCCGAATAATGAACTCTCAAGTCAAGAATGCCGTCTGTTTGTCAAAGTTTTACTCAAATTCAAATGAATGACGGCAGTTGAGAATAGGTACCGTATTCAGCTGCCACAGAAGCAATGCCTTTTTGTTACTTGTCAATTTTCTTCTTTACAATTGCAATGGTCACCGAATTGGCGGCAATTCTACAGTCCATAGATAACTTTACGAAACGATTTGTTATTCAATTATTTTTATTCTCCTATAGAATTAGACATATTATACCTCGTATATATCTTTATCTATAGTACCAATTTAATAAGTTTTAATTTGTTTCTATTTATAAGTGATAATTTTAGTTTCGACTGTTAGCCATTTTAGCGTGAGATACAGGATATTCCTAGTTCAGGCATATGTGTTACTTCGATTTAAATCGAAATTTAGACTTTAAGCAATTTGTACACATTTTTTTTTTAATTATTCATTTACTTATATGATGCATCATGGGTATATACTAACAATGACAATTAATATTTTTATTTTTAATGTTATAAGCATTATTTATTATATGCGCTATTTCGAACCTCACCGTGAGTGCATTTTTTTAAAAAGGTATTTTATGCATCTATTTAAATCTAAGTAATCGTACCAAAAATCAACTTTGCAGCCCTGCAAAACAAACAACTATATCATTGGTATTCGATATGCGGCGAAATTGGTATTCGACGCATCTGTAGTATTATAAATATTTATCTATAGTTAAACGTTTTTACTGGACTCTATTTTGTATGTTTTAAATACCAAAAACACATTATAACAGTCATAAACAATTCCCTAAAGTACACAAACTGAATACGATTATTAATTTATTATTTCAATGGTGGCGTTCAATATTTGCAAAGTTCTAAAAAACAGAGTCGCGTCGACGTCGGTGCTCCAAACGAATTCAAAAAGTATCTCTGAAAATTTTAAATTGAACTAAATGTTTGAATTCAAAAACATTCAATTTTGGGAGCAACCCCGGTTTTTACAAAGCGTTCGACCTCCACCTCCCAGTGCGATAGTAAAATGTTTGTTACAGAAAAAGTTAGGTAAAGGAAAACGTTTAAAAATAAAATTTATTTGACTTTGTGCGCGAAATTTATAAATTCAATTTTGTGTTGAAAATGCAATTAGGTAAAAAACTTTACCTATTCTAAACAGCTGCACTGCAGTTTGATTGGAAAAAAATTGTATTGCTACGAATTGGCACTTATTGCCCGCGTCGCCTTTATATACAATTTTAGAGTCTTCAAGTCAAGAGAGGTGTTACACCATCGACCTCATCATATGAAATGAGGCGAAATGTTAGCCTATCACATATAAAAAAGACTATTTTAGAAATCAATAATTACCTAGTCCTACTCATATTATTATGACGGTTGTAATCTCAGATAGCAGTCGTTACGTTAGGTCAAGTTTAAGGCCTTAGGGCGTTCTCAAATCTCTCACACTAGGTGAACCATACTACCACATGAAAAGTAGAAGACTTTATGGTGTATTATTTTGATTTTGAGTAAAACTTAGACCAATATCATCAGTTACCATAGGTGAGATAGTGGTTAAACGCCTATCTACTCGTATTGTGTCTAAAAGACTACAAGCAAAAGCATAATAAATATTTGTATCTGGTCCGGGCGTATTTCTACGTATAATAATATGTATGTATTTACAAAAGAAAAATAAATATAAGTAGTATATCCGTTGTCTAGCCACCGTAACACAAGCTTAGTAGCTTACCACGGGGCTAGATGGCGTTGTGTGTTCGTCACAGGATTTATTTATTTATTATAATAACATGTACAAATTGATCGAAATGATATACATGTATTTTTAAGTCATGATTCACGAGAATTACCCAAATTGTGGTATCTGGTGGACTTAAAAGCTAGATTTATGGTGCAAATAAACAGGGTGACAATGTTTTACGCAAATTGTAAAGACGGCTGTAAACACCAAGGTTTAAACTTGTAATAACTATTAAAACTTGTTTTAATTTAAGTTTACATTGTTGTATGACAGAAGGGTAAAATTGCTTGAGTAGAATAATAAGGTTTATTCCATGAGAACAGAATGTAAATACCAGAAATTTTTCAACAATAACAATGTCGATATGAAATCTTATCATCTTACTAAAATTATAAACGCGAAAGTTTGTATATATGTTTGTGACTTTGTTACTCAATTACGCAAAAACTACCAAACAGATTGCGATTAAACTTGTAATATAGGTAGCTGGTAACTGGAATAGTCATAGGCTACCGTTTCGAACCGGTATTTCTGCGTTAACAGGATTAACACGGGTGAAACCGCGGGGCGCAGTTAGTCCATAAATAACAACAAAAGTAATCTTAGAAATATAATATATATATAAATAAAAAAAATAATAATAAAAATAAAAATTCGTTTATTTACCACCAATAACAATTACAAAAGTTACAACAACTAAGTGCTAAATAATACTAAGTATAATTCCATTGGTGGCCTGGAGCCTAAACTAGGTTGTACCTGTATTTCAGGACTCCAGGTCTCCGCCCGCTCTCGTGGTTATACAATTGTAGTCGTCGTATATTGATGGATTGAGTTAATTTATTAGTCAGCCAACAATGGGTCTACACTGAATAATAATTTGGTTAAGATACAAACACAGGTATGCAGGTTTACACAGGTATAGATAGCAGATGTTCGGTATCTTCATAGTCTAGGGTGGATAAGTACCCTTTTAGTGTTTTCTTACATTCATATGTTGTTTTCGGATATATGTTAAGCTCTGCATTGAGCTTGTTATAGAGGTAATGCGATAAAAAAGTATAGTGACGTTGGATGAATTTAGTTCTGTGGGCTGTCATAGGAAATATTCTGTTTCCACGTCGAGGGTTGGTGTAGAGGTCAGGATGAAAGGTTAGGTGCTTATGGGTGCGCAAAGCGATCTGTTGAATAAAAAGTTGACGAATCGTAAGAATATTACATTCGTTGTAAAGTGTATGAGTAGGGTAACAGTAAGGCTTTCCAAACATGACCTTTAGAAGACTTCTCTGTGCTCTTTCCAATTTAATTAAATTTGTTTTGCATGTGCCACCCCATACGGGGATACAATAATTTAAGATTGATTGAGCCAAAGCTAGGTAAATGGAAATTAACAAGCTGGGTTTAACTACGTCTCGAAGTTTTTTGAAGATCCATACTAGTTTACGCGTACGATCTGACAGAAGGTCGATTTGTGCGTTCCAGGATAAAACATTGTCAAGTTGGACACCCAGGTACCTAATGGTGTCAGTCTTCTTCAAAACTAGACAAGAACATGTCTCTTTTGTATTTCCATTACAGTTATGCAGCGTAAGGTCCATGTTAGTTGGTTGAGTTGCTTTTGTAATTGAGAATGTAATGAATTTAGACTTTTTTACATTTAGTGTCAAAAGATTTTTTGTCAACCAACGCGACGTTTCCCTAAGACCATTCTCTGCGTGTTTACGTGCCTCCGCCTAAGTCCTTCCCCGGAATATAAGTGCTGTGTCATCTGCGTATGAGTATATCTTTCCATTTTTTGGTCGGTACTTACAAAGGTCATTAATGTAAATCAGGAAAAGACTTGGGCCGAGAACACTGCCTTGTGGTACACCGCATTTAATGGGTAAAGATTTACTAATATGTTCCCCTATTTTGATTGCTTGAGTCCGGTATTTCAGAAAGTCTTCGAGAAGTTGCAAAGGCCGACCACGAATTCCGACGCTATGTAGCTTCTCCACAAGCGTTTGAGCTGAGACCGTGTCGAAAGCCTTGGCCAAATCCAAGAAAACCCCTATACATCTAAGACCCTTATCTAGATTATCAGCAACGTGATTTGTAAGCTGAATTACGGCATCTTCCGTAGATTTTTTAGGCTGAAAGCCGAATTGTGATTTAGCAATAATATTTTCTTGCACTAAATAGTTCATAAGACGGATGTTGATAAGCTTTTCTAAAAGTTTTGACATGGTAGTAAGTACTGAAATAGGCCTATAGTTTTCAACACATTCTCTACCTCCACCCTTATGTATGGGGTGTATAATTGAATGTTTAAAACAGTCAGGGAAGATGCCAGTTTGGAAACATTGATTGAATATTTTTGTCAATATAGGAGTTATAATATTTTTGGTTAACTTAAGGAATGATGCCGGTATGCCGTCGCATCCTATGCTAGAATCGGATTTTAGACTTAAGATTAGCCCTTCAACCTCCTTACAGTCAGTTTCAAGTAGAACAAATGAGTTCAAAAGAGAAGAATTATTAATTTTAGTGGATATTTGAGTAACGTCTATTCTGTCGCTTATTTCATTTGCCAGTTTAGACCCAATTGTGGAAAAATACTCGTTGACCTGATCAACAGACGCCTGTGCACCCGCAGTACTTAGATTAAGTAGTTCTTGCGCAGGGTTGGTAGTTCTATTTAGGTTTGTGACTCTGCGAATAGATTTCCACATCTGCTTAGGATTTTTGGAGTTTTTGTTGATATCAAGTTGATCATAGTTGTCTCTTATTTTCTTAAGCAGGTCATTACAAAAGTTTCTGTACCGTTTGTATATAAGTTTTTGATTTTCATCAAGAGGCATTGCTTTGTGTTTTTTATGTAAGGCATCACGATGTTTAATACACCTGAGTAGGCCTGGAGTTATCCACGGCTTGACAATATACTTTCTATTTGGTACTTTACGTGTGGTTGTGTTGGAAGCTATAGCCTCCTGAATATGTTTGATTAATATTTCAATAGCTAGGTTAGGGTTATCTGTATCAAAATTGTCAGATGAAACTGAAATCGCTAGAGTTTCTACTGCTTTTTCATTGTTAGTTATTTTCTTTAGGTTAACAGGTTTTAACGTTCTAGTTGCAATTAAATTTAATAATACAGGAAAGTGATCAGTTATATCTGCTCTAATGACAAATGTTTGAGCCTGATAGCTAGTTCTGAGATTAATGTGATCAAGACAGGTTGACATGCGTGTTGGGAATACATGACAGGGTAATAAGCCGTTTTCAGCTAACAGATCAAGGTAATCAAGTTTTTTTCTCTCCCGATTGCTTCTAGAAATGTCTATATTTATGTCACCGATTACCGCAATTGAATCATATTTGTCAACAGATTTCAGGGTTTTGTCCAGACTATTTAGAAACTTAGCAGTACAGAGATAACTCGGAGATCTATATATACCCAAAATTGCAACATGGCGAGTTTTAATTAACAGACAGTTGCTGTCGTCGAATGCCGGCTCCTCGACTTCATGTTCAAGATCTTTGTGAACATACACAACGACACCGTCGTTCTGATTACGACATATACGGGAGTAATACATTGAGTAATTATTTAGTTGAGGTGGTATCTTATGATCAGCTAGTCGGCATTCAGTAAAGATTAGGATGTCACAATCGATATTGACAGTTTTAAGAAACACAATAAATTTGTCAAGATTGCTATAGATTGAGCGTATGTTTTGTGTAATTACTCTAAGATTTTTGTTACGAATTTTAATTAGTTTAGAGCAGTCGTTAAGGTCAACAAGTGCAGATTCCGAAACCGAGGCTCCATCCAGCTGGGTTTGAATGTCATCAATATTATTAGCCATCATAAAAGATCGAATTATCTGACAGGACTTTTGGTTGAGACAAGGTTTGTATAGTATTTTGTAGTATCTTATATAGGTTAGGAGGGGTGGGTGAGGTAATAATATCTGCTATTGTTATATTATGTAAAGAGGTGATATTCAAGATTCTTGTAATTTTATGGGTTTGATTATGATTGTATATCGAGCTGACTACAAAGGTACATGAAAGTAAGTGGAAAAAAATGATTAAAAAAGTAATATAAATAATAATTAAGCATAAGAAACAGTGCATGCAAACCTGCGTACAATAGACGGTCAGTCATTTTGTAAGAGTTAATTTATTAACGTCTTCTTCGGTGTTTAGTCTAACCGCCCTCGAACCGTCTTCTTTGCGAACATATACAATACCGTGATTTGTCCAACAGTATTTGAAATTTAGTTCTTTCGCAGCTTTACGAGCCAGTGCAAACAGTTTTTTGGTATTAGTTGTCAGGCTTTCAGAGATGTAAATATTTTCTGCAGGTCCTTTAATCTTAGCATGAACAGTAGTAAGGCTAGTTCTTGACTCTTTTCTGAACTGTTTGACTGCATTTATAATCTCATCCTTTTTTAATATTGTGGTGACTTCTAAAACAATTGGCATTTTTGAGGTTGGCGACATCTTAGAATTATATCTTTTATTTTTAATTATATTTTTTATTAAGAAAATATATTCCCAAAAAATCCCCAGGATTCGAACCTGCGTCCTTTCGCTAACCAGGCGACTGCTCTAACCACTGAGCTACACAGGAATCACGTGTCATGTTATAATTTTTCGGCCATATCTCTCCTTGCTAATTGTTTACCAACTAAGGCTTGGTTTCAGCGCCATCTACCGGTCAAGCTTTGCAGCTTTATTGACTGGCTCAGGTGGTTCACTTTACAGTAAACATACCGAACATGAGATGCGCTTTTACTCCAATTTAATATTTCTTTTTGTTTTTATGGCTTAAGGCATTTTAAACTAAGAAATATTGTTTTTTTAACAAAACTAATGTTTGAAAAGATATCCAAGCCGTGCGGAAGCTAGAAAACGAAAGAACACAAACCGCATACCTTCGCTGTTGTGCAGAAAATGTTTGGCACTATGCAGTACGTTGCTGCTTTGAGGTAATCACCGGTAATAACCACGTTACGACAAAGCAGCAATGTACTGTATAGACATCCACTGAATAGATAATATGCTTAGAGTATATATTACTACAAATTAATTAAGAAAACTAGCTGCACCCATCATAAGTCTCGATTCCGGACAGACGGACTGACGGCTGGATATACCTATGATGAAATTATAAACGTTTCTTCTTGACTACGAATTCTGAAAAAACGAGATAATTGGTAGCTTTTCAACTATACAATATGAACCTTTTATCAGTCATTCCTAGCATTTACGCTGATACTAGCTGCGCCACCCCGCTAAGTCCCGTTCCCGCGGGAATATCGAAATAAAAATCCAGGTCTACAGCTACCTATATTCCAAGTTTCATCGCAATCGGTTCAGTAATTTTTGCGTGAAAGAGTAACAACCTCACATACATACCATAGGTACATACATACAAACTTTCGCGTTTATAATATTAGTAAGATATACGAGAATGTACCTCTAGGTGTTGGTGGTATAAACAAGTATATATCTATTGTCCCTTTGAAATACAAAATATTCAATTTTACCCTCGAATTTAAGACGTGTTTTTGTCCAATTTTTTTGTCTCCAATTTTATGCTTTTACGGCGAAATCGAGATTTTATAACGTTCAAAAATTGTTTTGCGAGTCATTTCACTTTGTAAGATTTCTTTTTAGGGTATCGTATCGCGAGAAAATTAAATAAAATTAAAAAAACTTAATACCAACTTCAAAGAACGATTTATAAAAACGAATAAAACTCCTGAATTTTTGAAGTCGAGAGTAATAGACGAACCACATCTCAGTCAACCTTGAAAAAGCTGACTGTAAAGTTAGCGAAAGCTCGGTACTTTTGTAATAATGCCGTTATTAAATAAAACGCGAAACCCTTAGCGGGTTTTACTCGCATTTTATTTTTTATGTTTTATATTTATTATGTACCTACCTATATTGGGTTTTATTATGCGAAATCGTGAAAACCTTAGAAAATTTTATGTAAGACTCTGTGACTACACAGATTATACTCCTATGTGCCAGGTTTAGTTAAAACTGTACCCAAATAATCACAATCATTTTAATTTCTTCTATGGTTTTCGCGATTTTGCATAATAAAACACTTTATTTATCCGGTTTTATCGCGTTTTTATTCATTATTTGACCCGAGCTTTCGCCAACTTTACAGTTGGCTTTTTCAAGGTTGACAGGTTCAAGGTCAAGGCGATAAAACCGGATAAATAAAGTGTTTTATTACAATCATTTTATAGAAAACATCATCTTAATCGGTCAAGCTTAATAACTAGCAACCCCTCATCGTAGACCATATATACCTGTTCTGTACCCATATTATCTATCCAGTGGATGTCTGACAATAGTAGAAAATGACAAGCACTATACAGTACATTTCTGCTTTGACGTAACGTGATTATTACCGATAATCACCTCAAAGCAGCAATGTATGTACTGCACAATGTCTGTCATTTTCCACTGTTGTCAAAAGTCAACAGATAGATAATATGGGTACTGTTCCATAGTAAGTAAATATATGGTTTGCGTCAGTAAAAAATGGGTAATTTCAAAAAGTATCTACAAAAAGGACTAAAAATTTGTAGGTAACTAATAAATAAATTTCTATTTATAAGATGACTTGTAACAGTGGAAAGATGAACGATTTTTTTTTGAAAAAAATACCTAGATGTGTACGAAACCCTCGGTTCGTACAGTCCATTCGCACTTGACTGATTTTTTTATTAAAATGATCGCAGATATCGGTTAGATTGTTCTCTTTACGACTTGAATTGCGAAGTTTACTTTTTAATTCTGTTAGAAGTTGAAGAATTTTACTAACTAATTACTTAGTTATTGAACTTTTAATCTTTTTGATCGTGTTTTTTTTTTACTTTTCGGAATTGTGATAATCTGTGGTGATAATTGATTAAAAAAGTTCAGACAAATCAACGGTGAACGGTGAATCAACGGTTATCCATTTTGGACTCTGTGTCTGCTGATGTTGAAATCGCAAATCATTGGAAATTACAAAATCAAACGCAAAACTGAAAAATCGCATATCTTTGAATTAAAATCTCGAACACAAGATGTGTGTTATCCGAATTGAAATCGAAAAAAATCTTCTCACAGTAATTACCTATATGAATAATAAATACAAACAAAACGTTCACAAACATGCCTAAGTATTTTTATATATAAATAAATACAGATGCAAAAAACATTTAAGGTGTTTTCTGTCTGCCATACGCGTTTCTATATATGTATCCAAATATTGAATTAATTTCTAAACTCTACAAACGGCTACAAACGTATAACGAAATTATGTTCAGAGTTTCCGAACACAAATTACAGAAACCAAGTTTATCTGAAAACACTCGTTTTCGAAAACAATTTGACATTCGCAGCGAATTTCTAAAGTTATTTCCTGTTTGGCTAATTAATTTCTGTAGGTAGGTACCTAAGTTAAATTTGTTTCATTACAATAAGTAGGTAGGTAGGTATAGCACCTATACTTGGAATTTAATTGTAGACTACGATTTGACACTTCATAAATAAAAAAAATTAAATACAAATTTTCTAAATTTCGCCAATGCGAAATGGGAATGCGTTGAGGAGATGTGTTGCTAAATTTTCATTTTTGTGAAACTTAGTTCAAATGCGTGTAAATTGTATAATTTCGGGGGCATATTAATCAATTTAGTTTCGTGCAGGTGACCAAGTGTAAATAAAAGGGAAAATCGGTGCAAAACATGGACTTTAGCTTAGTGTTGTCTCCAAAGCTCTGTGAACAAACATTGTAAAAAAGGTCCCCTTTTTACAATGATTCCCTCGACTTGACTTTAACTATGACGACTTGACTGTTTCGTTCAATGCAAATATTGATAATACTTGACACTGGCAAATGTCCGAATGGAAAAGCCATTTTATAGAAGAAGATTCTTCTTCTAAAGAAAGAGAACATTTCAAATACAAGGAACAAAAACATTAGATATACCGCCCTACCATGATCACTTAAATAAGTCGTCGTGAAGTCACAAGTTCAGCTAAAAAAACACATCAAGTAATTTTATTTAAATCTATCTTCAAAAAAGAAAAAAAAATTTTTTTTAATTATCTGTGGTTTTTAAAAGTATTCAGGGTATGAAATTGTAGGTAATAATTATATTTAAATAATTTTGGTTTTTAATCAGGTTGTTTTTATTATTTTCAGTATTGTTACAATGGTCCAACGTTTAGAGGACCTTTAAAAATATGTTTTGTCCATTGTAGATAGCGGTAATAGAGATCTGTAAAGGACTTGAAATGTCGGGCATTGAATTAATAAGGTAAAATTAAAAATAAGTTAAGAATGTTTATCCCGATATTCCTGCGAGAACGGGACTTACGCGGGTGAAACCGCGGGGCGCAGCTAGTTTCTAATAAATTTAATACATAATCCCAAAACATTCATTCAGTATTTTTCTAACAAGCGTAGGAGAGTAACTGTGTTGTTATTTATTGTTCAGTATGCGTTAGAATAGTGCATCGTCCTGTTTGGGATATGTGTTGAATTTACAAACAGTTTGATTGGCTAAGCCGTGGACTAAGCGCCTTTGGGAGAAACAAAATATAACAAAATACATTGATACATGAAAAAATAAAAGTATCTACCTTGGTTTGTATTCTGTACACAGTGTGGAAGACAAACAGAAAATCTGTGGCAAAGTTACGACGATATTTAGTTTTTTTTACAAATGATATATTCGATTGTTTTACAGATTCTTTCTTTACGGTACAAAAAAGAGTCTATAAAGTCTCCGAAATGTAGATACGGCATTATTACAAAAATACCAAAAATAACTTTACAGTTATCTTTTTCGAGGCTGAGTCAACCTTGTAAAAGCTAACTGTAAAGTTAGCGCAAGCTCTGTACTTTTGTAATAATGCAATAATGCCGTTATTAAATAAAACCCGGTAAATATTGTGCAAAATGGGGAAAACGTTTGGAATGAGTTTTATTTTAATATAACATTGCTAAAACAGAAGAAAAAAGGGTTTTTTTGCTCCATGTAAACTCAGATTATGGAATTGTTGATTTGTCAATACGAAAAAAAAAGGATTATCTAAAAACAACGCTTAGACACGACAAAATCTGTTCGTCACTTGCACTATGTGGGCAACCAAAACCACGCTCAATTAAGACTGGTTAAGTTCATGGTTTAAACCTAAGCCATGGAGTCAGCGAATGGACCGATGTATGCCTAAAATTTTGAATCAAATTCTGGTTAGTGACTCAAAGTCACTAACCCCTGTTTGAGTCACTAACCCCTGTTTGTATAAATCAGTCCGAAATTTGTTCTACTATTTTCGTGAATAGGTACGTCAAATGTCAAATTTAGCTGGTGATACTGACATTTTCAATTCTAACAAACATTAGCACTTTAAAGCTTCATATTTTGTACGAGTAAATTGATGCCTAGCTGGATTGAAATATAAATTTCATATGAGGCATTGTACCTATTTACGACTCGCGCCTCAAAAGAACCCATATTAAAAAAAAAACAACTGAAATAAAAAAGATGAAGATTAGCTATTTCTCATATTTTGACTTAGGTCTGATTTTTCATTCTATTGATAAATAAAATATAATAATATCTGTCGAATAACTTCAAACCCAACCAATTTTAAAAGCCTTCAAATTTAGATTTTCTATTTTTTTTTTCTTTTTAAATGTCGTATTGACGTTTATTATTCGGTGGTGTTATATTTTATTTGTCAGATATCTCTATCTAGGGATTTGAAAAATCAGCCCTTGGACTTTTAAACGATGAATAAATTAGATTTAATTAAGTACTTCATTAAAATTCTAATTAAATTGTTCCATTTTAATCCGCCTGTAGAACTTGAACCCACAACTTTTTTCTCTTGCGAGGCGCGCAAATCAATTGCGCCAAGTAAGCTCAAGCTACAGGGTAAAAAACACGCAGTTCTTATTTTTTAGAGTAAGGCTTGTATTGTGGGGGCGACTACGGTAGTGGTAGTATATAGATATTGGGAAAACGCACCCAATATCTACTTACCAATGAAATATTGAATAGGACGTAATTTTTAACATAGGATAGGTTAGCATTTGATCTCATCTCATGGTGTACCTACGTAAAAAAAAATCCAACAAATTTTTATATTTTTTTTATAAATGAAATCCTGTGACCAACACACAGCGCTGTCTAGCCCCATGGTAAGCTGCTAAGCTTGTGTTACGGTGACTAGACAACGGATATACTACTTAAATTTATTTTTCTTTTGTAAATACATACATATTATACTTAGAAATAGAAAAACCTATTTACTCTTGTCCCTCTAGGTACCTAACCGAATAGAGAACGCAGCTAGTTAAAGGTCCTGTCACTACACTACTGTAGATTGAGAGCGCACTCGACCAATCACGTACTGACTTGAGTGTCCCAACGTGCCTCGGTCAGTTCTGTCTGAAACCTTAATGGGTTGGTTCCACTTTCTAGTGAACTGTGTGAGGACTTCAGCTATTTACAGTCAGAAAAGGACTGAGGGTACCAGGTGCACATTTTAAAGTTTTATGATTTTCAATAATGGCTCAGTGATTGTTGATAATTCTGCTTGATATCAGTAAAGCATCCTAATTGTTAGTAATTCCATGTAGATTATCCAAAAAATACTAAACCGCTCTACTGATAAAATTAAAACTTTAAAATATGCATCTGGTACCCTAAGTCCTTTGCTGACCGTACTATACCAGTACCCACATGATAAGTACATAAGATAGCCTTTTATAATTAGGAAATATTTTAACACTACATGTGCCCCGCGGTTTCACCCGCTTAAGTTCCGTTCCCGCGGGAATATCAGGCTAAAACGTAGCCTATGTGTTTTTTCAGGTCTCCAGCTATACTTATATTCCATGTTTCATCGCAATCGGTTTTGTAGTTTTTGCGTGAAAGAGTAACAAAGTCACATACATTTACATACATACATACTTTCGCGTTTATAATTAGTAAGATGTTATATATCGTATTCTACAACATTCTTTAAAAATACTAAATAAAAACTCATTTTCGGTTTTAATTTTTTGGTCTTATTCAAATTTTAAAACATAATCGCCTTACATATTTTCGTTCACCCATTCATGTAATGACCGCGCCAAACGTTGCTTAACCCGCACAACCACACAACATCGGCAGGAGCAACTAGGCTAATGAGCTTATCACTTTGCACATAACAAGATTTGAACCTGAAATCCTTATAAAAATAATAAATAAATATTGCACGACATTCACACAGCGCTATCTAGCCCCCAAACTAAGCGTTAGGCTTGTACTATAGGTACTAGACAATTGGGATATACTATTTTACTTTTTTAAAACGTGTTATTTTTTTAAAAATATTTTTTGACTTAACACAAAAACGTACCTTATATACTTATCCCAACGCAAGTACTTATTAAATTAAAATTCCAAATGGGAAAATGTTACGAGTTCTAGCAGACAAAATACATTTAGTAAGCCGATTAATTCTTATACTATATATTTTATTTAACATTACCTATTTTTTAAACAGGGAGGTTTTTTAATTCATTTGTTGATTGTGATCCTTATTTTAATACGTAGGCTTGATTCGACCAACGTAAAATAAGAAATGAATAACAATCCGCTGCAAAAATTTGTTAGTATATTCGAGTGCACAACTCGAAATTCGAGTGTTTCGAACACAAGATGATTTATGCGCAGAATTGCTATTCATGGTGGAATCGATCTTTAATGGTGCGTCCACCAACCTCTTTGTGTTACCTACATAAAATAACGCATTTTATCAGTTTTGATCCCCGGAGATACAGGTTAAAGTCCTGTCGGGTGCGGACATTTTTAGAAAGCAATTCTTTAATTATAGTTATCCGTCATGTGTCGGATAACATTATAGTCATAATTATATCAAAAAAAAAAATTAAAACTACTTTGAATTTTCAAAGTTGTAGAACAAAAGTTGTTCGCCTAGACGTCTAGAACAACACACTTTCGGCTTAAATAGTCATTGTCGGAACACGCTGTAAGTATACAAAAAAGACAGTTTAAAGAATGTTCAGTTTGCTTACAATCGCCCTACATTAAAGTCTGCGAGTACGTAGATAGATACTTGGTCTGTTTTCACTCACACCGACACGACGACGACGGCCTTAACTTCTAAGACTTTTAATCTGACTTAGCGGAGTCTTAAGCCCGCTTTAGTCCTTCTTAATCTCATTTTCTACAACAATTATAGGAGCAAATACCTTAAATGGATTTTCTATAAATACCGACGTACTTGCCAAGGTTTAATGTAAGTGTAACTAGCTGTGCCCAGCAGTTTTACACATGTAAGTCCTGATCTTGAAATATCGCGATAAAAAGTAGCCTATAAAAAGTAGTGTTTTTTTATAATTTATAGGTAGGTTGACCACAAACACACCACTTTTAAAAACCACAGATAGTTTAAAAATACCTAACTTTTTTCTTGAAATTTTTATACTTGTATTTTTTGATGTGTTTTTTTTTTGGTTTTTTTTTTTAGTTGAACGACATCATGACAGGGCGGACTATGTACTTTTTACACACAAACTTACACATTTATAATATTAGTAGAGATAAGTATCCACGTTTAGGGTTTACGTAAGTTGTTTGACACTAATTAGTTTAGTTTAGTTCCATTTAATAGTTTTTTTAGGGTTCCGTTACTTAAAGCGTAAAAACCAAACTGTGTCATGAACCGTGATAACAACAAATACTTAAAATTAAATAAAAGAAATACTTAACTGAAGCTTTGATACAACGAATGTGTTTTTTTTTCGGATAATGGTACGAAATCCTTTGTGCGTGAGTTCGACTCGCAATTGGTCAGTATTTTTGTAATAGTGATACCTAAATTGTTTCGTGTTTCTAGTCCATTAAGTTCACTATTTTCTATTACTTACCTACTAATGATAGTAAACTTAAACCAAAAACATGTCACATCGTCGTCTTCGCTCCTAGAAGACTGTGCACTTGACAACTTTTGAAATGTCAATTTCAATCATGTTCTCTAAAGTTAAGGTAGTTTTTTCTTTGATATATCAAAACGGTCCTGTTGAACCCAGTTGGAACCAGTCTGTCCTTATCTAACTAACCGACGAACACTAAAGTGAAAAAAGGATAGACTGCGATCAAGCCGTAGCCGGACCGTTTTTTTGACGAAGTAAGCTTTCTGGTTACTCTGTAGTACTATTTCTATGACCTAAACTTACTGTTGAAAATGACAGTTAAATGACTTTAAAGATGCTTTTACCTTTTACCAAATATAATTGAAAAATCGATCGTCTCGTATTTCTACTTTGATCGTACTTTGTTTTTGTACCTATCCTTTTACGTGCATTTGATACGATAGTGGCCGTTTTGAAGGGCATGCTTTGATCCTTAACTTATTTTGATAATACGTAGTACATTTGAAAGTGTCCATTTTGATACTGTTGTCATTTTGATACGGTGGACATTGTGATACAGTGGACTTTTCGAGGCCAGGGAGAAAGTCGGCCGAACCGTTTTCGAGCAAATAATCTGAGACAAGACATAAAAGAAAAAATGATAATATTCTCAACCGAATTGAGAACCTTCCCGTTTTTGAAGTCGGTTCTCTATACCAATACAAGTTCATTATTAGGACTGTCTATTGTAACGATTTTGAATAAAATTTGTAATACATTTTTAGTATCTAAGTAATCTCAAAACAAAAAAATAATCATCGCGAACCTCAAACGAGGATAAATACGATAATTAATACACAAACAATATTATCGAATTGATAACATCTCTCTTTTTTAAAGTCGGTATAAAAAGCGCAGGTAGATAAAATATGCTCAAAATAGAAATATTCTTTTAAAAACTATTTTCAGCTGCACACAATACCTTTCCATGTCTGTCAACGAAAATTCGTTCTAAAAATTTTCAATTTTCCGCTAAATGAAGGAAGCCAAATAAGATTGAAGTTTTTAAACGAAATATAATTTTCAAGAGGACAGAGAATTCAGCAAGTACTTGTAACATCACATCGCCACGTCTACCTCAAACCGACTGTGTGAAGCGCTATAGGGCGCTTTTGTAGCGAATACATTTAAAACAAAACTCATTTTATGGATAAAAATTGCTTTTTCAAGGTAGAAGGAAAAAGGAGTCAGTATAGGCCCCGAAACGTCGTCGTCGAATGCCGATGTACAAACAACACGATTAAAATCGTAAAATGAGTTTTATTTTAATACAAAGTTGCAAGAACAGTAGAAAAGCTGTCACGGGACACCCTGGCAGATGTGAAACATAGAAATTGTTTTCATATTACGTGGCGGTGCATCGCCACGGCATGTATCGCCACGGCAACAATTAGGTTTACCCCTACCTACCTATAGATGTTTCACATCAAAATTAATGAATCAATTAAAACCTAATATTTCTTATGTTTATTCTCAAAGCATTCCAATAGAAATATTTTATAGGGAAAAATGCACCATCTATGTAAAATAATTTATAAATTTTAATTTTCTGTATTTCTGTTTTCACATGAAAAATGTACAAAGACCTGAAGAATTCTTAAAAGCTTTTTAAATCAGTTTCATACGAATGAAGAGAAAAATGCCAGCAGCTATGCATTGTGTAATATCTCAGGCGCAAGTAATTTAACTACTATACCAGATTTCTGCTATAAGTTGTGATAGGTATTTAAGTTAATTCGACAATACAAATTCGTAAATACACAAACAAACCGAGAAACGTTTTTAGTTGAAATTAAGTATAGATCTACTCCGAGGAATAGTCTTCGAGTACCAAGCAATTTTATAAATAGCGATGAGCCACGTTCTTGTTCAAATAACAATTCTTTCTTTTGTTAAAGTCTCTAACAACAGACGAAATCAACAAACAATAAAAAAAATTACTTTTGCAAGCAGCAACATTTCACTATTCGATTACCCTTTGAAATCGCTTAAAATTGAGATCACAGTTCAAATTGAGTGTGACTTGGTACTCGAGCTAGGAAAATTGATAGTTTTGTTAAACTGGCTTTGAAAAAGGTGGTCTTTAATAACTTGGCGTTGTTCCCATTTTCCTTCATAATAAAAATCTTTGAATGATATGAATATTTAAATGAGTTTATAGGGTCCGAGAGAGGTTTAGTGCTGCAAATATTATGAAATATCAGCACGCTGCGGTTTCACACGCATAAGTCCCGATTCTTGGCTAATTTCGGGATAAAAAGTAGCCTTTGGGTTGTTCTAGGTTTTCAGCTATATCGAGTTTCATTGCAATTGATTTAGCGGTTTTTGCGTGAAAGAGCCATAAACACACACACATATATTACAAACTTGCAACTTTATAATAGTTACCAGAGTGGTTGGATATAAACGTTTCTATTAATTATTAGTTTATGTTATGTTATGTTATGTATTGTATAACTAGCATCAATTCCGTGAAATTTCGGTATCATAATTTAGGTCCCGATTCTGTTCCCGATCCCGACACAAGTATTGACAACGATTTTATACTAAACCCGCTGCACTAACTTTTGGTCTAGCTACACGTAGCTAACTTATGGCTGCATTTGATTCATATCTCAATCTCAACACGGTACTTATGGGTGCAAGATAAATGGACTAAAAGGAAACAGAGCACTTACTTTATGATCCCGATTTTGGACTTACACGACTAAAATCCCAGAGCGCAGACTTTTAATATGATATTATAGTCTCAAACTGGCCTACCGCTAAGTTTGTTAATGACACCGTGCCATCGACTGTTTAAAAGCTCTCAAACTGGCCTGCCGCAGAGTTTGGTCTTCGCGCTGTGCCTACGACTGTTGTGGCGTTTCAGAAGCTCTTAAACTGACCTAAAAACTACCTTCCATAATCTTAGTATCACGTCAAATAACCAAATTAACACTATCCAAAATCTTAGTAACTCTTTGTTCTATGTCCAATAAGCCGACGACGGCTTCTGGGCATCATTTACACTCGAGGCACGACACTCACGACATGCGACACTTGACACTCGGTATGACGACGACACTCATTGCCGATTTCAAATTGATTTCATGATATTGCGCCGTGATAGCTAGACAGTTTTCTTTTGAACTAAGTATATCAAAATCGATTTATCCATTCGTGAGCTACGATGTCCCAGACAGATACACAAACATAGACATAGATACAGACAGATACCCCAACTTTTATAGCACCCCTATTTTTTCGTCAAGTGCTTAAAATTTTCAGAGTAACCCAGAGTGACTTGCCTCTTGATATTCTTAGTAAACGTAGGTAAAACTACTTCATCCCAAACTTATAACACCCCTTTTTCCGTCGAGTGTTAGAAATGACCTCACCAGACTAAAAGTTACCTGCTCCTTGATTTTCTTAAAAAGCGTACTACATCTAAGATCCCTTACTATCAGGACAGATTGTGGCTTGTGGTCAAACGCCTACCCAGTAGATAAAACCTTTTGTTAAACTGAATAATCAAGAAATCCCTTAGTGTCAGCTGGAACTCCACAAGCCAAAGCTGAAATATTATCATCTCAAATGTGACGCATATTAAATGAGGACATATTGCAGTTTTCATTCGCTTCTTTTAAAATATGCAAATTCATATACAAGCGCCGTGAACGGTAGAGACTGTCCAGAGTGGTCCTGGCTTGATAGAAAGAAAATGAAGGAGACAATGGTTGATAAAAAATGGTGAGAATTTCTAATTTAGGTAATTGATTAAATATTTTTTTGTAGAAATAAGATAAATATTGACCACTATTTCACCTGATGGTAAGTCATGATGTAAACTAAAACGTAGTACGCTCGTTTAAAGAAGGAATAAAGTAGTGGAACACGGACGAGTCCGCTTGGCGCTACGATGTAGGCCGTTGAATGGTAAGGTGAGAAACCGTGGTCGAACATTGGTGCGCGGTCAGTCAGATCGAAACCAAGACCTTCTGAATGAAAATCAGAGAATCTACCCTAGACTAACACCGCTCTTGCCCTTTGAGTATTTTATTTAGATACTAGCTGCGCCCCGCGTAAGCCCCGATCCCGCGGTAATATTAGGATCAAAAAAGACATAGGTTACCTACGTCTTTCTCCAAAGACTCTATCTCCATACTAAAATTCATCAAAATTAGTTGAATCAAAAAATAATGAGCGAAATCGATCAAGCTGTTCAGTATGGAATCATGTTCAAATAGATATAAGTTTCTACTTTTTATTCCACGGCACAATATAAAGTTTTTCACAAACGTCCCTTCTAAACTGACATTAAATAAATCGCCATAAAATCGATTCTAAACCGATAGCTCGCACTCGATTAATCGCTCGCAGGTGACGAGTGAACGGTTCCTCATATCATTTGTCAAGTGCGAACGCAATAAGAATTGCCCTCGTCTCGTGTGCGACCGAATTAAATATTTCATGATTATCACAAGTTAGGAATGATGGATAGGGTATTTTTAAAAATTGCGATATATTTTTTTTCATCAACAAGAAATATTTAAAAGCTTTTTACTTAGTTTTTTTTTTTTTTAATTTATTTAATAACTATTAAAACTTATAAAACATTAATAACACACCAAAAATCACTAAGTTTTGTCTGGTGCGCAAGTAAGTACTTATAGTTCGAAGACTGCATGCATAGTCGTACAATATAAGATGGTATGGTCGGACGCTATACAAAACTGTGTGAGAAGGATAGTGGATGCAGTTATTATTTATTTTCTTATCGGTTGTGAACCGATTATGGCCATTAGGAAATTAGCCAGTGTCGAGTATTATTAATATATTATACAAGTTATTTGCATCGAAACAGTCAAGTCGTCATAGTTAAAGTCAAGTCTAGGGAATCATTTGTAAACACGGAGGCCATTTACAAACATTCTTCACGGAGCTTTGGAGACAACACTAAGTCAATGTTTTGCACCGATTTTCACTTTCATTCCACTTGTACACCTTCACGAAACTAAATTGATTAATATGCCCCCGAAATTAAACAATTTGCACGCATTTGAACTAGGTTTCACAAAAATGAAAATTTAGCACCACATCTCCTCAACGAGTTCCCGCCAAAAAACTCGTGGATGCAGTTAACAGCAGGCGAGCGAGAGTGACAGGCGCACGGCGCACGCGCAATTTCGAGCGGTCGCATTCTGGTCGGGGAGCCGGAGCCACCCAGAACAATACGCTTATCTACTAAAAATCTACAAGGTGTCTAGGAAGTGAGATTTTAACTTAGATTTAATATTTTTAATTGTGACGCTTTTTTTTAAAGTTAGATCTAAACTGTTTAACAAACGTGGGACTAAAAATTCTGTGATTCTTTCTCCGTATGTATTATTCTGACAGGTGGTTATTTGAAGTAATTGTTTTGCTACCTGACGCGTGTTAAATTTATGTTGTTTTTTATGTTGGATGTCATCATTAAAAAATTGCTCCTTTAATATACTGTATTTAAATTTAGATTTAATTGGCAATACTCGACAGTGTTTATACAAATTTTCGTCGTTATCTTTGAATTTGTTTTTCATTTTTGGTGAGACTATTCGTTTTAGTATCCTAGTTTGTAGTTTTTGTATACTATCGAGGTACGTTTTGAAAGTTCGCCCATAGCTAGTAATTCCGTAAGAAATAATTGAGTCAGCTAAGTTATTATGCAACATAATTAAGATTTTGTAGGGTATCCTATTTCTACTAATAATTATGCTAGCCAGAAACGCTCTCAGCCGGTCACATACAGCGTTAATGTGGGGCTGCCAGTTAAAATGGCAGTCCACTATAAGTCCTAAGTACGCATGCTTTTCTACTGATTCTATTACAGGACAGTTACATAATAGTTGTATGTGGCCGTGAAAACAATGATGATTGTGGGCTTTTAGTTTGCCATTGGTTTCACAATAGGTCTTATTATATGGGGAACGTATATGAACCAATTTCGTCTTAGATGCATTCAGAACAAGACCGTTATCATGACACCACTTATTGAGTAAGTCAAATTCTAATTGCATTTTCTCAAGCGCCAGGTTCACATCTTTGTCTGCTACGATAAGGCAAGTGTCATCTGCATATTGATACACCGAACACGACATAAATATATTATTCATATCGTTGACATAAGCTAGAAAGTGAAGAGGACCCAGCACAGAGCCCTGGGCTGTTCCCTCCGTAACAGGTATTGTGGTACTTACAGCGTCGCCTACTTTAACGAAGTACGATCTATTTTTTAGGTACTCTCTGCACCAATCCAGTGCGTGACCTCTAATACCGGTGTTGCTAAGTTTTTCTAGCAGGTACTTGTGATTTAAGGTATCAAATGCTCTAGAGAAGTCTATAAAAAGAGCTAATACGCTTTTTCTATCACGCAGATGACGATTCACCTCATCAGAGAAGTTAAAGGTATATTAAAAGTAAGTTTTTAATAATCTAGAGGCACGGCAAGTCGAACAAAAAAGGTGTACAGCCGTACCATTATAATTTACTAGCTGAGTAAATCTCGATCCCGCAGGATTATCGGGATCAAAAATATCTTATGTTACTCTCCATCACGTAATCTACCTATTCCTATTGAAATATTCATCTAAATCGGTAGAACTGTTTGAACGTGAAGAGAGAACTAACAAACAAATATTGTTGGAAAATCGCTCATTATTGGGAACATAGGTGACAAAAAACCCCACAATAACTAGCGCGACACGTGTCACGTGCCAACATAAGACATTCGATACCATTTGTAGAAATCGCATGCAAACAAAACCAAAAATTATACAAAGCAATTTCAAGTCTCAAAACATTTTCATAAAAGTGTACTTTTTTGGAGATAGCATTTTAAATCAAAACACGGAAATGAAGCAATAATTGTTGAAACACAAGCCGAGTTAATCAAATGCACTTGTTTGGAATTTTGCCAACACTTAGCCTCACGAATTCGGTTTACTAATTAGTAAACTGAAAATACTATCGCTACATTTTTAATTAAAGTACTAAATGAAGACGAATAATAAATACGTACTTACCTACCTATTTTAATTTTCCTTATGAGATTACTTTGTAAACGAATTATGGCTGGTTTTCAATCTGTCAGAAAAAGATATATGTCCAATAAAATGTACTTAATACCACCGAATAAAAACCCCACCATCTTTAAAAAACCAATCAAACCTAATGCGGTTTTTTCAATTTAATTGTATTAACTTTTGTTTGACGGGTATTATTTATTCTGTATCTGTAGATTGAAAATTCAACGTATTAACTGGTAAAATAAATCCAACTTCAACAAGCATAGGATTTTTTATTTACCTGCCTGGCCGGCACGCGGGCGCAAACATTCATGACAAAAAAAACCGTTCTTATAAAAGTCGAATAATTATAATTATTCATACCTACATAGCAGATATATAGATAGGTACCTAAAATGCCGCATCCAAATTAATCATGGTTCCGGTACTAGACTGGGTATACCATTGTCCTGTGGGAAATCACGGATCAACGAGAGTCGGGCGTTAAGCCTCATGATGGGCGTATCTTATCCCGGACTCCGGAATCCGGACCGGACTCGAGTACCTACTCGGATTAGCCGGGTTTTTATGGATAAAGATGGTAATTCGTTGTTAGTAATGAGAAGGACTAGTGACTGTGCAGGAACTCCGCCATAAAAAAAAATGTGTTCAATAGTTCGACGGTGAACTGTATGTTAAATTCACCCGAGCGCACTCTATTTTTCATATTGACTATGACAAAATTTAAATACTACAGCTTTAATGAAACAGATATATTGAGGATCAATTAATATTCGAAAACAAAAAGTTAACGAATGTTTTGAGAAAAAAATCTTCTTCTTTTACATGGCTATATTCCGTTTGGACTTTAGCCAGTGTCAAATATTATTAATATTTGCAAGTTATTTGCATCTAAACAGTCAAGTCGTCAAAGTCGTTAATGAAGTTGAGGAAATCTTATAAAACGACAGGCATTTACAATGATTGTTCACGAAGCTTCGGAGACAACGCTAAAGTCCATGTTTTGCACCGATTTTCAGTTTCACTACACTTGCACTTGTATACTACATTGATTAATATGCCCCCGAAATTAAACAATTTACACGCATTTGAACTAGGTTTCACAAAAATGAAAATTTAGCATCAAATCTCCTTGGGTCCCCGCCAAAACTAAAAAAAAACCGATACTAACATACGATTTACAATGTAATCGAGTAGGTCATGAGATGTGCATCTAGACGGCCATGCCGAAACGTAAAAAAGAATGTCATGTTATTATGACGTAAGACAATTATTATCGTCGACTCCATTGCCAAACGTATAAATAAAAAATAATACTTTGCACCCTAGGCATAAAATAACTATTTTTCCGTCCACCTATCTACCTATAAAAAATTAGCTTTCCAGACAGAAGAGACGAAAAGTAAATATCACTCTAAATGAATTTATGTTTCCTCTATGATTTATTTCACTGAGATGTACTAACAACAATCTCACACTATGTCGTTTTGCACTCATCCATCGTCTTTGGTATTCATATTTTGAAAGGATTAATAAAAACAAAAATAGTTTTCAGACTATTACTAAGTCTGTCTGGGTCTGTCTGATGTATGTAATATGAGAAATGTCTAATAAGTGTCATAGTTTTTGTTATATTTTTGAAGTGTTTCCTACACTTGGATAACTATACTTAAAGAAATGCTTTCCAAAAATTTCGCACCCGACAGGACTTGAACCTGCATCTCTGGGGATCCGTCCCAACGCCTTACCAATTTGGCCACGGATGCATGTTCAATCGAGTCGAAATAAGGGTTGCATTTCTTATTGTTTTACGTTTTTTACGTTTTTTTATTGTTTTACGTTTTTACGTTCCTGTCGGGTGCGAAATTTTTGGAAAGCATTTCTTTAAGTATAAGTGTCATAGTTAATAAATAAATATTTGATTTGATTTTGATTTGAAGTATATCTAAATTTTTTAATAATCTATTTTTATTATTGAAAAAATATATAAATCAATGAAAATCACTCCAAATTAAAGTTACCAGGAACTCTATTTAAAAATCCATGGCTCAAAACTAAAAGCTGGTTTTAGATATTATATAGCATTAAAAATTTCAACATAAAGCTGTTGTTTGAATCGAAATAGCCGGCGGAATTTAGTCATTTGATACATCCATCAGTGTTGTTATTATTTATAATTTTTTATCGGTTGTAAACCGATTATGGGCATTTGCAAAGTAGCCAGTGTCAAGTATTATTAATGTTTTAAGTTATTTGCAATTTGAATCAAAACAGTCAAATTGTCGTAGTAAAAGTTAAGTCAAGGAAGTCTTTGTAAATGATGGTTCTTTACGATGACGGCTCACGCGAGCTTTGGGGACAACGCTAAAGTCTATGTTTTGCACTGATTTTCACTTTCAATACACTTGTACACCTTCACGAAACTAAATTGATTAATATGCCCCCGAAATTAAACAATTTACACGCATTTGAACTAGGTTCCACAAAAATGAAAATATAGCAACACATCTTCTCAACGCGTTCCCGCCAACTCCCATCAGTGTTAGATATGACGTCTCTGCTGTCAAGTCGTGAGACTGATTCGTGTCTTTATTCGTGACACCTTTATAGTCCGTGAAAAATGCATGCGAACTATATTATGTAAAACTAGCAGTGCCCAGCAGTTTCCTCTGCCGTACACACAAACTTTCACTTGTATAAAATTAAGTAGGTTTTTGAGATATACAAGTTGTAACAGGTATGCCTTTTAAGCCGAAAGGGGGTTGTTCTAGACGTCTAGGCGAACAACTTTTGTTTTACGACTTTTAGAAATTCGAAGTACTTTTCGAAAATTTTAAGTGTAAAGTTTACTTTATCAGCTGTTTCTTAGAGTTCGAGGTCATTGACCTTATGTTGTCCTTTCATTTAGTTTGGTCTACTACAATCAAAACTTCAATTACCTTTATTTTCAAAAGCAGCTGTTTTTTCAGTGAAACATAACCTCAAAATTTTAATGCCGTTAAGCAACCCTTTGTTAAAGCGTCCGTGGGTCCTGTGACGCAGGCTTACCATGCGGGTTCTGCTGTTCACAGCAAGACACTCTAAAAACTTCGTCGGGGATCAGTTAGATGGCCGTCAAGTGACAACGCTTTAACATAATGCATACATCAACATAATAAATACATAAATAGGTAATTCAGTTACTACATCGGGCTGTACAACACAAATGCATTTTCAAAATATTTTTACCGCCATCTTGTTTTTAGCATTCTATTGTGACATATTACCAGAATAAGTCCATTATTGTGCGTTTAAAATACACGTTGCAGGTACAGAATCGTGAGTGGCATTGATTTGTGGACGGGCTCTATTCAATTTGTTTTATTGCTAGGAATAGTTCAAAACCTATTCGATTTTTAAGCCTCCAACGTGAGCTGGCTTATTTTGTTATTTTTTGACATTTTGCCGGCACTTTGTGTTATTATAAAACAAGGTTTATGTCCGATAGAACTTTGTAATTGTTAAATAGAATGTCCAATAGAACTTTGTAATTGTTAAAAATTCGGTGGACGAAAAATTTGACCATTATGACAAAAAATTTACACGTTGTTTTTTTAAGTGGTTATGTCAAATTAGAGGCCTTGCAAAACTGCGGGCTGCAGCTAGTTTAAAATAAATTGTACAAATAAAGGCTAATTTTTCAATCTAAAAATTGAAACAAAGATATTCTGCCGTACTGTGATCGTTTTTTGTTATTTTATCGTCCTTTTGTCGCTCAAAAAGATAAAACAAATTTTTAATTTAAAAAAAATACCCTAACTACTTTAAATAACCACAACTAATAAAAAATGTTTAAATGTTTTGTACCTGCACGTAAAATCCAATAAAATGACTCCAAAAACGTTATTTTCCTTAAAAATCAACTTTGGAAGGCTTTTGAGTTTGGTAGTGTTGTTTTTATACGACAGCTATATCTTTTACCTATAGATTGAAAAAATAGGCCTGATTGGAATAAGTAGAAAGTAAGATGTACATTAAAAGTAAAAGAGATATCTTTTTGAAATAAGACTCCTTTTACGGTTTTAATTGCGTAAACTGAACACAAATCTAGATACCTTTTTTCTTCACTAAAGTTTTAAAACGTTCATTCAAACAGTTAATCCACATTCATTCAGTTTGAACAAATCACCCGTAAACATTCGAGTTCTCAAACTGCATCCGGATTTTCCGGATCAATCCGGATCAGTCCGAAACATCTGAAATAGAACCACTCATCAATTCAACAGTCGTCGTAGTCCGACACGTAATGAATTAGTCGAGCCACTAATTACCGGTTTGAACTGGTTAAAGTGACCGCCGCATTGCGGTCGCAACCGGATTTACACCGAGTTTTAAAACATAAGAGTCCGTTGGCTTGTGGCTGGTTGACTTACGTTAATTATAGGTATATCGCATACTATTGACAAACTAAAACAAAATAAATATTGACGGTATTGACGACAAATGGTAGGAATTAAACTCATTTTCAGGTTTTAATTATGTTGTTTTTATTATTTTAAGCATTGTTGCAATGAATGATGTTGAAATAAGTTTCATTTTAAGTTAACATTACGAAAACAGAAGAAAAATCTATAAATAAATAGGTTATTGACAAAATTAGATTACTTGTATTAGAATAGGCACCAACTTATATAATTTGTATAAATATACCTAGAGCTTTAAGTCAGATAAAAAAGTGATAAAGTCCGATACGAGTATTATAAATCAAATTCGGCTTTAAAATAATATCTCTGTCGGATCAAAATCTTTCTTTATCGACATATTTCGTCACATTTGTTTAAAATGTACACCAAAACGTAAACACTGTTATGAAACGCTTCGAAGAAAAATATAACGTCAGGAAATAACAATATTCGATGAATCCGACAGAGATATTGTTTGCCTTTAAATGTTCATGGGCACAGATAAAATCAATAATGTCCAGTACCTACAAAAAATATAATTACAACGTAAGTGTCTAAGTCATGGGTTGCCAATTCATAATAACGTTTACTGACAGGATGTTAGTCCAGTTTGCGTTCAAACTCGGAAAAAATGTTTATTTATTTAGAGAAGGTTTTTCGGTTTGAAACCGGAATGGTCTGAATGATATTTAAAGTTTTACAGTACAGTCTGTATGTTGACGAAACAGAGCGACCTAGATGGGCAATTCGTGTACTTATTTAAATTGTCAGAAATAATATTTCAGTATCACCTCAGTCATCTTCGTTTTTCTATTTAATGTTTGTCAATTACGTTAGACACTTTTCGCTAAAGTTTAATCAAAGAAGTTTTAATACGAGTCTAGTACTCGTATTAAAACTTCTTTTATTATAAGTATAGACTAGAATGTTAACGTACTTAAAAGTGTTCCGCCACATTGAGCATGCTGTCCCTTTCTAATAGTGTTATTGAAGCATTCTGTCCTTTTCTAATAGTGTTATTAGAAAGGGACAGCAAGCTTCAATATAGTGGAATACTTTTTAGTTCTACGTGAGCTGAGCATTCTATTTTTCTTTAGGAAAATAGAATTTCTATCTTTATTTATTTTTAGGATCATTGTTTTTCATATAAAAAACAAAACACCTTTTTTAGTTTGTAATAATTTTACACGTTTGCACAACCATGCAAAGCCGGGCGGTTTGCTAGTAATCAAAGTGTGATTCGTTGGAAATTAGTATCCGAATCGTCAACAAACTTTATATCAAATTAGAACTCTAGGGATATGGATCCCGCATTGCAGGGGTTTAATTCTAGTGGTAATAGATATTAAATTCTAACGAATGAAGGTATTTTTCAATTGCCACATTGTCACTTACGACTGGGGGCGTAATTTTTATACCTATTAAATTTTTCCAAATTTTAAACTTTATTACAGAAAACAGTAAAATTGTTAAAAAAAGTCGCTTAGCGAAATTATAGAACTTTAATCAACTTCATTGACTCATATAGGAATCGCTGGATGGAGGTAGCTCGCGATCGGTGTTTGTGACGTTCGTATGGGAGGGGGGGGCATGTTCATGGCGAAGAAGATGATGATGACTCATAAATATATGGAAAACGGTATTTTCTGAAGGAAATTGTATCGAAAACGAATTAAATAGTAAGACTTCCGCGTGACTTCATGACAAAATATCGACATTACCAGAATGGACGACGGATCTGACTTTCAGTTCTGAATGCATAATTCTACGAGTTGAAAACCAGCTTCCATATGGCTTATTCCTTAGTCTGATCAATTACCTCTTTGCCTAGGATCTGTTGATTCACACCGAGGTACCAAAATATTTTTAATAATACTTATTTAAATAAAAAAACGCATACGAATAATTACAGATAACCTTCTCCTTTTTTAAAAGTTGTTTAAAAATCAAAATAAGGGATATAAATATTAGCTAATAATGATTTTTCCCCGTCCTTAGTACTTCGAATTGTACAAAAAGTACTCATAAGTAAATCCATAAATATAAAAGGAAATCGTGTTAGTTACACTATATACATCAAGAACGGCTGAATTGATTTGGCTGACAATTGGTGGAGAGGTAGCTTAGGTCCAGGAAAAGGACATAGGATACTTTTTATCCCGATATTCCCACGGGAACAGGACTTCCGCAGGTAAAACCGCGGGGCGCAGGTAGTTAAAAAAAGGACTGAGTAGTCCATCTATTGACTTATACCCAAGCCAAGTTGCCTTATTTGGTGCTAGATGACGCTGTGTGCTATTTCGTGCAACATCAAATTCTATATTATAAATATATTTTTAATCAAAAAATACTTTTCTACATAACATTATTCTGTATAGAAAGACACGTTCACTTGGTTAAGCAAAGACATAAAGCGCAACCACTAAAATGTTAAAATTTAATATTAAGGGCGCTTTCTAAGCAAAAATCAGTTCATCGTTGATACGAGCACAAACAGCCTAAACCGCCAATAGATTTTTAGATTCTCCCACTCGGGCTTTCAGATTATAACTAAAATAACTAGAAGCACATTTTCTATACTTACAGAGTAACTTTATATGACCAAAAAGGTCAATGTAAAGCGAGTCATTAGTCTTTAGGGCATAATTCATGAAGGCTCTGGTCAAAGAGGATTTATAATCACTAAGGCTCTGGTAGCATATTATGGCAGTTCGAACTACCCACATAGACACAATACAATACTTTTTCTTCCAGTATTATTTTTATTATAATGGAGGGGAAAGGTAAAAAGTTTTATTCAACTTAAAGTCAAACTTTTCATTCATTGCTAAGGCCGATGCCTGATGGTTTCGTCACTTTGATTCGCGTAACATGAATCTAATGTTTAGTTGTAAATTAAATAATTATTTACGTGCATTTTTCGATTGTCATTTTGATACAGCTTTGATAATTAAATTATTAAATAGACATTGTATTTTATACGCGTAACATTAATCTAATGTTTAGTTGTAAATTAAATTATTATTTATGTGCATTTTTTGATTGTCTTGCAGTAGATGTGTGAAGTAGAGTATTCACCTCGGTAATAAAGCCTGTCTTAGCCTATTTGCGTGAATCCCACGCTTAACTCAGGACTCCTTCATTACGCTTTGGATTCAATATGATGCCTTCTCTGTAAGACAGGGCTTTAGTACATACCTCGGTGAATAAACTACTATTTTAAATACAATACGAACCCATGAGCACTATCTCACCTGATGTTGATAAATAAAAACTAAAAAAAATTACCAACACTTAAAAACAAATTGAGATAGAAACTAAAAACTTAAATAAATTAGGAGAAAAGAAACTTTATTCTATGTTATGGATCTTATTTTTAGTCTGAGATTTATTTTGACAGTTTGAAAATTATTACACTTTAAAGATATATTACGAGATTTAATTGAAATAATAAGTACCTAGAAGTAAGAATAATAATAATACGTTTATTATAATAATTCTTTTATTTGTCTCATAATTACAAAAAAACAGATAACAGTTCATTGTAGGTACATAAAACAAATATCTTAAAATCTAGATGTAATTATGAGAGTCTGGTGTATAAATTAAGCATAAGAGCCTGTACTATAGATCGCCAGGTTCTCACCTCTGAACTAGGCACTATACGTATTACAACAAATTTATTAACTGATTGTTAACTTGACACTGAATATTATGCGCCATAATAATAATAAGGGTAAGAATTAATGGATATGTGACAAAGATTATAATATGTATTATCTGAGACAACGAATGTACCTACATCAAGTGCTTCTTTTCGCTACACAACCACCCCAAGGGATGAATAGAAGACGTTGTGGTTTTTCCTCAAAAGCCTACTTTAATAAGGGCAATTGGTATTTTATTACGAGATCCTATTTCGTGGATGCTTAGGTTTCCATTTTGTGATTAGATTTTTGTGAGACCAATGATATTTTATTAGTTTTTATATTAATAACTAGTTTTGTTAGAGCCACACTAATGTATTCTGTGAAATAAAACCTTATAGCCGTACCAGACGATCGAATCTCACCGCCGCACTACTATCGCGTTAAGCCGTGTTTTTATTACGGAACTAGTGTCGCGAAAGTTAGTCATCTTTGCAAAAAAATGCGTAGCTATATAAAACTAGTGTCGAGCAACTTTTTTGTGAAGTTGACTATAACTTTCGCGACACTACTTTCGTAGTGAAAACACGGATTTACTTACATAAGTAGGTATTAATAATTTCTCACCTTTATTAATTATGATGTATTCTATGGCGTTATTACACAGATAGAATACGAGACATAATAGTCGGTATAAATATAATTAGACGGTAATTAGTCGGTACGGTGCGGTACGAGTTCGATCGTCTGGTACGGCTATTATTTTCAACAAATAACAAATCTAATTAAAACTAAATTAACACTAAGGGTTTAGTGTGCAGCATAAAGCACAACGGAAATAGCAAATCTTTCATAATAATTAACATGCTAAACTCTCTAAGCGATCTACCGATTTGGGTTACCTTGTGTTTTTTCTGGATTATAAGTATAAAGATATTTAACCTCTCTATTTTTCTTATTTCGATGTTCTATTTTTCTATTTTTAACCGACTTCAAAAAAAATATGTTCTCAATTCGTCGCGTATGTATATATTTAGTTTTGTTCACCGATTACTCGAAGATGGCTCGACCGATTGAAATGGGTATTTTTTAATATAAAGGTGAAAGCTCCAAGGTGGTCCAAAAAAAGTTGGTGAGGATCTGATCTATCAGTTTCTTCTGAATGATGGACAGAATAATATCCCTGAATGCAATAAATTACTCATTTTTAGATTTCTCATTTTTATTTACTTACCTACTCATTTTTAGATTTCTACCAAAAAGAATTGGCCCCCAAAGAATTACGTACCTATAAATTGATTGGTGAAGCACCTAAAACCACCTTCTCCTTCTTTTACTAAATTTTAGTTCATTTTTTGTAAAATTATTAAAAGGTTAAAACAAAATCTTAGAATAACGAAACCTTAACATTAAAATACCTATCGAGTTTCAGAAGAAATATTTCCCAAAACCGATTTTTAGTTTTTTTTTTCTTTCCGAAACATAATTCGAACTTTATTTTTTATAAAAATCTTTTACTTAATTATGAAAGTTAAATAAGGTTTTGAACAGTTTTTGATGTATCGAATATTCAATATCCGCTCCTTTGTAGCAACTTTGATGAAAACTCGCTACTTTTAAACAGTTTCTTATTTAATTTGCCCAGAATTAAATAATAGATTAACGGGCAAATACAGAAACGCTACTCAAAATTTCAGTTCTACTTAAACAATTAAGCAGCCCTCAAACTCCTTAATTTCCATACTAGCTTTTATTGACACTAGATAAAAGAGAATCGTTGTCGTTGGTTAGTTAGAGAAGGACATGTATCTTGTGCCGGACCGTTTTGATATGTCAAAGCAAAAACTAACTTAACGTTAAGAAACATAGTTAAAATTTATTTGTAGAAAATTGGCAAATGCACAGTCTCATAGGAACCGAAGGCAATGACGTAACATGTCCCTGTCGCTGTAAAAGGCGACCAAAAAGAGTCATTTGGTTATGATCATGGCTTGTCAGATAAAGGCCTAAGTCGAAGGGCCAAGCAGGCTCGTCCGTGTTCCGACACGTAGGTGCTGCCACGAAAGACGGGTCCCAAGATGAGTATACAGCATCGTAGAGCTTTTTGCCACGTCATATAGCTCCCTTGCAGTCGGATAAAGGTGCTTCCTTACAGATTCGAGCATTACATACAGCGCACCTTGTGAGTTAAACCTATCTTACGATACCAATGGATGCTTGCGGTTTAGGAGTACCTTAAAAAAAGATAATGTGGAAGAAAATTTGTACCTGACAAAAGCTTATATCTCAACAAAAAAAACAGGTGCCACGCAATATAAATGTTAGCTCATCCTAAACTCTCGTAGAAGACCTTAAGATAGTGAATCTACTGAATTTATTAAGCTCTAAAACAGCTTGGAAAAGGTGCAATAAATAGACGTAAGAAGCTATTGTAACTCAGCGGTTGGAAGTACCTAGTAGTAGTAAACTTGCATTCCTAGTTATTAATGGTTCCTTCGTTAGTTCATGCGACTTTACTGTTACTGTCAGGTGGTATCTTTATGCGGAGATATTTAGCTGGTCTTTATTTTTAACAGAAACAGTTTTGAAGAGGTTGTTAAAAAGAAAGATATTTTAAACTTTCATCAGACAGTTTTATTGTGAAGGTTTGCAATATGTTTAAAGGTTACATTTTTAAAGCTTACACGATTTCTGTTCGTTATTGATATAGAACTTCGGGTCTAAATCGCATTCAAAGACATTTTGTTTAATTTAAAAAATGTGTTCGAACTCGTTCTGGACCCAATATATACAGGTCTATAAGAAAATAGAACATTAAAGAAATAAAAGGTCCACCGGGGACAATCCGGCTTCGGGAAATTTCGACTATTCTTAATAACTTCTGCATTTTACTTTATTTGATTAAGTGCCATCTATGACCGGATAGTGCAAACGCAATTTCATAAATTACGACATAGATGGCCCAGTTTCTTGAATTTTTACACAAGTTATTAAGAATAGTCGAAATTGCCCTAAATCGAGATTGCCCCGCTGGACATAATTAATATATATTGCACGATATCGTGCGGTACCTATATATTCATTTATTGCTGTGTGTACCAGGTACACACAGTGCATTCCAGCCCCAAACGAAGCACTATGAGGATTATGGGTACTATACAATAACCACCACCGTTAAAGTTAACGTTCGTTAAAAATCTTCAAAAACATTAGAGATAAATATTGGCAACTGAAAACAAAATCTAATTCCTGCAAAAATATAGTACCTACACTAGAAATCATTTTCGTATCACGAAACCTTCCCAGAAAAGAATAATAATTATCTAATCAAGCAACGTCTCGGTACGAAATAGTCAAAGGAATAATACTGGTCCGTTATAATGACAGCATGATTTCGTTGCAAGGCCTTCTGTTTTATGGATGTAAACGACGTTTTTAATTACACTGGATTTCCTCACGAATTGATGGGGGTAATTTGGCTTCAGTAATTGACTTGTTTAACTATGTAGGTTGCTATAATGGAAACGCGTAGGTAGGTACCTCGTTCAAATCTAGGCAGGTTATACCTATTGGAGTGGTGTTAGTCTAGTTGTAGATATCCCGGCTTTCGGTCTGAAGATCGTAGTTTCGAATCCCGGCCTCGCACTAATATCTTTTTCTTTAAGGACGCGACCCATGTGAAATCCCTTCCGATTGAATAGTTTTCTTCATAACCGGTATCAAATAGATCTTTAAACAATGTTTAATGTTATTGTACATGATACAAGAAGTGTCCCCTTCATTTCAAAAACAATAAAAAATAACTTTAAATACCACTATTATACAGGCAAAGTTACCCCTGTTTTACAAAATAAATCAATTTTCCTTCTAAATCCTTAACCGCTATATTTTCTTATAGGCATCATAATATTAGAAAATACAATACCTAGAACCCCTTCATCGCATTTTATAAAAATATTATTCTAATCTTCGTTAATTATTGATTTTACGAAAAATTGTAGATTTTTTCACGCAATTCCATCTCGCTCATTTTATATGCAATCGGACAAGGACCGATGATTATCATCTATCGCCGCCTTAAGAATAAAATATGTGCGGTATTAACATCGCTCTTACAGTGAAGTAAAATATCGTGAGAAAACCCACGTCTTAAAGTCACGCACAAAAGCCCAGTTTTAGGGCTAATTGCGGAAACAAACAGTTAAAACTTTAACTTTATACATACTATAATAAAATTGGTCAAGGTAGATGTACCTGCCTACTATAATTGTTGTACTAAGATATTAAGCAATTATTTGGTTCTAGTTTTATTTCAGTATAATGTTCTTGTGAGGTAACTTAATAACTTTGCCGTAATTATGGTTATTAATATCTAATAGCACCTATAGACGTTTCCTGGCTTAAATTCGAATCAATCAATCATTTATCCTATTCTATCCTACTATAATTTAAAGCTGTTTGTGTATGTGTTTGTTACTCAATCACGCAAAAACTACTGAACCGATTTAGATGAAATTTCGAATATAGGTAGCTGGAGCTGGACCTGGAATAACACATTTTTATCCCGATATTCCCGATCGATAGGTTTTAATGTACAAGTGGTATGTTAAAAATAGGACTACGACAGTGAATCCTTTAAAAAAGAGATGGTACTCTTCCCTAAGGGATCTAGACCTAGCAAACCTGGAGTTTTCTCCGTCTAGTAGCGGGTACGCTATTTGAACTCTAGGAGTATTGGTGTCAGGAAAAATTGATTTCTGATTATGATTTTTACCAAGGACGAAATCAGATCAGTGTAAAAAAGTCCCGATCCAATTACGGACATGGACTGATAAAACTGCAGTTCTGTATAAATCAAGGTTAGGTATATAAAACTTCATAAACGTGATAACCGCAAGTCACGATTCTAAATTATTAAATAAATAAGTCATCTTCTTTTTTTGGCTTTGCCGACTTTGTTAAATACTTGGGGTCAACTATATTTCAAAACTCCAGGCCAAATTCGTTGTTGGAGTAGGATAGAAGTGTTCCGATCCAATTCCGGACTTGGGCTGCGAAAAACGCTGGTCTTGGCTAGTCTTATATAAAAAATGAATCCCTATTTCGCGTGGTCACGGCATCACGCCTGAACTGGACCGATTTCGATAATTTTTGTTGTGTTCGTTATGATCAAGGGAAAGATCTCATGCCAGAAATTTTTACTTACGCGGGTGAAACCGCGGGTCGCAGCTAGTTTGGTATAAATCAAAGTTGTATAAATCGAGGACTGATAGCCTCCAAACCAAAATACGCTGCAGCCTTACGCTTACAACAACGATGTTAGAAAGTTATTGATGTGTTAGTATCGTTCATAATACAAAAGGTGACTCAAGTAGACATTTCGACTTAAGACACCATTTATATGTGGTGTAATCTTATATATAAAAGTGAAAAGCGTGGTCATGGCATCACGCATGAACGGCTGGACCGATTTCGATAATTCTTTTTCCGTTGAGTTGGTTAAGATCAGGAGCAGGATTTTAAGTAAGAAATTTTTAAATTTTGGATTAGACTTTGGTACTGATGAACGTCGACCGTTTAGGCCAAGTTTGAAATGCTTTACTTGTCCAGCGACCTTCACCTTTTTGTTTCTTATGATAAGATATAATGTTTAATTTTTTTGCATTTTCTTTCAAAATAATCTTTTTCCGAACATAGCGGCAGTTTTGAGGTATTTTAGAAACACAGCATAGCAAGAATGGAGCATAGCGATTCTAACCCTTCAGTTTAATCACAGGCTATTTTTGCCATATCCTAACTAATAACCTTTTAGGGGTTAACAACTATAATATCTACTCCTACATTTGGTGACACTACATTATTGAAGCAGTAAATTTGATTGTCCGCTTTGAAATAGGAATTCCCCTAAGTTTAGACACATTTCGAAATTGGACTGGGTATTTTAGATTGCCCTCATTCGTAGTTCTAACAAATATTTGATAATAGAATCTATACTACTCGCAAGTACTTGTGCGACCCGCTATTTCGCCCACGTAAATTTTGTATTGTAATAAAAACAGTAGCATATACCTACCTGAGCCACAGGTAGATGATATTATTAAGTAAACAGTCAACGTGGCAATGCCAGTATTCTGGGTTCGCTGCCTAAATATGTCGAAGGCAGCATTCGGTCAGATGCCGATATTCGAGATTGATGGCAAGAATTACGCACGGAGCTTGGCCATTAGCCGGTATATATTATTATTATATTTTAAATTATCTTATTTAAATATAGGTACTTATTACTTAATTACTTATTAGATTGCATTTATGTTATTAAAGTAACTACCTACTGATATTGATCATTAAATTACTGTATTAAATTATTATGTTGTCTAGTAGGTACTTTTGCATGAAATCAAGCGCTATCCGAACAGCTTAAATTTATTTAACTCTGTTTTAATTAACGAGTATACAGTATAAGTATATAATGTATAGTATAAAGTATATAGTAGAGTAGTAGATATATGTAAAAAAATGTAAGTAGTGGCATTATGAAAGTGTTTTAAGACAAAGAAATACTCAGCGGTTGCATGCATCCAGCGGTTTACGCTTTGCATTACATATTGTATAGCTCAGTCAGTTACAGACAGCCAGTTAATCAGCCAGAATTAAATTTATATATAGATAAATACTAGGTAAACATTTAAACGTCATCCTCAAAACTTATAGCTTTACATCCTTCGAACTCTAAACGTAATTGAAAGCCAAAGGCGCCCCATTCAAAACAACAAAACACAATTATAATTGCAGTGAGTGTGTAAACAACACAATATTTCACTCTAAAGTATACACAAGCAGTCCTTTGCCAATGTTCGGTTTGTGTTTGTCACAAACGGCAGCCCTTATTTATTTAAGAGTTCGTTGACATTCGGAGAAGCGAGTGACTGTAGTTTAGACTATGTTTATGTACTTAGAGTAGGTAGGTAGTATATACTCGTTTTATCGAGATGATAATTATGTAATGGTTGTTGTATGTGAATTTGTACAAACATCCTAATATAGTAATCATAGACCTGGACTGGTCTCTCATTAGAGATTAGAAGGAGAAAGATCGCCTGATAGTGGTTTTTTTTTATGTCGGCCTTGTTGACCGAGTTTCATAGGTTCCAAAGTTAAGTAAAATGTTCGGAAATTTACTTGCACTCCTTTTAAAAAGTTGACTCAAATTCGAATGTCGTTGTTCTATTACCCACCATCTAAGTTATCTAATATTGAAATCTATAGTCCGTACTTTGACTTTGCTAAGCAAAAACTTTGACTTAAAACAATTTTTGGTCTATAAAAAGCGATCTTCGCAATTATCTAAAATGTTTGCTTAGTAAAGTCGAAGTTTTTCAAATTTAGAATGCAATCAAAAATTATGACCTAAACTTTGCTTCTCTGTTATGACTATGAAGTTCCTTTTATTCTATTCATATATTACAAAATTAATTGCGACTATAGATTACAATTCAAAGTTTATGCTCAGTTTTTGCTAAGCACAGTCTGACTGAGCAAAGTGAAAGTGCGCACTATAGATTACAATTCAAAGTTTATGCTCAGTTTTTGCTAAGCACAGTCTGACTGAGCAAAGTGAAAGTGCGCACTATAGATTACAATTCAAAGTTTATGCTCAGTTTTTGCTAAGCACAGTCTGACTGAGCAAAGTGAAAGTGCGCACTATAGATTACAATTCAAAGTTTATGCTCAGTTTTTGCTAAGCACAGTCTGACTGAGCAAAGTGAAAGTGCGCACTATAGATTACAATTCAAAGTTTATGCTCAGTTTTTGCTAAGCACAGTCTGACTGAGCAAAGTGAAAGTGCGCACTATAGATTTCAGCCTAACATAAAAGTCTTAAAATACTGAAATTTTGGGTATTCTAAAAACAACGTTCGAATTTAGATTTTAAATAGGCGTGTGAATTATTTCCCTAACAGTTTGACTTTGGAACAGGTGAATCTCATCCCACAGAAACAAGTTTAAAATGCATCTTTATATCAGGCGACCTTTGTCCTTCTAGTTCTAATAGAGACCAGTCTAATTCTATGATAGTAGTCTAAAATGTAGCACGCTTTTTGATTTTGCAATTAAAACATTGCCAGTTTTAGTCAAAAACAAATCAATTTTGCCAACGACCGTTTGGCCATTTACTGTATTCTCCATTATTCTAATAAGCGGCTAGAACTCAGTTTAATAATCTCTTTGAAACGGAATTGTTTATGAGACCAGCCAACACCTAGATAACATTTCATTTCGATATAAAATCTTATTTTTAAAATAGTGTAGGTGTGTTTAGTTTTAGTTTTTAATTTTAAGTTATTGTTGTGTGTTGGTTGTATTTTAATTTGATTTTGTATAATTTCTTCTATGGTTTTCGCGATTTTGCATAATAAAACACTTTATTTATCCGGGTTAATCGCGTTTTTTTTTCACAAATTACATCTCAGTCAACCTTGATAAAGCCGACTGTAAAGTTGGCAAAAGCTCGGTGCGTTTTTAACAATGAATAAAAACGCGATTAACCCGGATAAATAAAGTGTTTTATTATTATTTCAAATTTCAAATACTATAATAATAAAAGCCCGCAGGGCACCTTGAGGCGAGGTGTCGGGGAGTAGCGACCCCGCGGCTTCCCGAGTGCTCCAGGGGGAAATCACCGTTCCTCACCTCCGGCTTGCCTTTGTTGGCTGGTCGGAGTGAACACTGACGAGGAAGCGGTCCCCCGCCTTTGGCTTGCCTTCACCGGCCGGTCAGAGCGGAGTCGCGAGAGCAGTAATGCTCGGAGGATGGACGCCTCACGTCAGTGATGAGTTTGCCCGCTCCACAGGATCTCGACCTAGGATGGTTTAAAATCCAGTGAGGTCTCTCCATCCTTCAGCCTCTCACGCCCCTGTTGCCTCCTGGCTGTAATTTGCTCGGCTTAATTAGGGTGGCCCAGTTTGTGAGTTGGCAAGTCTCCGTCTGCCATTTTTACGTGTTTGTTGAACATTGTGACGGCAGGCGCCATATTCCCCATAGTTCCCCCCAGTACCCGATCCACTACCAACCCATTTTCATAGCCCAAGTAGTTTTCACCCGTAGTTTATTCATAGTTCTATCCGACCCGGGGGTTGTCCTTGGCTGCATTTTATAGTGCAGACAGGGATAATCGCCGGTTTGGTGTCCATCTCAAATTTTGAAATTAAATGTTACTAAAACGGGCCTCTACGTGTTGGCTTCGGCCCCACGCACGCCTTCCAAAGGTCCGGGTGCTCCATAGCCCCGAGAATCCAAAATGGTAACAACAATAATAATAATAATACACTCACAAGTCCAACCCCACGTCCGAGTTAAACACCTAAGCTCACGTGAGTGGCGGACACCTGCAAACGTAGTTACTTAGCAGGTGACCAACAGGGAAATGGCAAACCCAGCATGATGGAGACTAGAGCACAGAAGAAAGCACGTTTAGGATCGCTTCCCGGGGGCGATCGCCGGGGCGCACTTGGAGCTGACGCTGAGTGCCTCAGTATGCGGACCGTCAGGGGCAGTGGGCTGAGCAGGCGGGCCCCTGTCGGGTCACCCGGAGCCTGTACATTCAATGGGGTATACAGGGTGTAAAGAGGATATCCATTAAGGCCGAAAGGGGGTTGTTCTAGACGTCTAAGCGAACAAATTTTGTTAGTTTTCGAAAATTTTAAGTTCAAAGTTTACTTGAAACTTAAACAGCTCTACTTGAGTAGTTCAACCAAAGTGTTTTATTTTATTTGCACGTCACCAGTCAACGGTAATACATAATGCGAGGATTAAATTACGAAACTAACGGCATGCAATTAATAGTTATTTTCCCAAAAAATGCACGGACCCAGCGTAGGTAGTTACTATTTATTTATTTGATAAAATGGCTTCCAGTAACTTTTCTTTTAATTGAGGAGAAAGTTAAAGTGGTAAAGTTAAAGTTTTCATTGTGTTTTGGCGCAACTAGCCCTACAGCTGGGCCTTTTAGCGTGACTTAAGCCGTAGGTTTTATCGCGATATTTTCCTTCACCGTAAGAGTGATGCTAACATTATAGTGCACATACATTTTTCTTCAAGAAAAATACATTAGTGCATCGGAATTAAACTCAGGTGTCCTTCTTTTCACCATATTCCAGGAGAATGTAGGAACTAAAACACAATATATACCGGGTTTTACTCGCGTTTTAATGTTTAATGGCATTATGATCAAACAACCGAACTTTCGCCAACTGTATAGGTGTCTACCTTGAAAAAGCCAACTGTAAATTTGGCGAAAGCTCTGTCGTTTAATAATAATGCCATTAAACAATAAATCGTGAGTAAAACCCGGTATATATTGTGTTTTATTATGCAAAATCGAGAAAACCTTAGTCAAAGTAATGTAGGAACTGTTTGCACATATAATTTCAATCGCCTGGGGTGATCGGACCTAATGACCCCGTTTTGTCACTGCTGTGAGACTGCTGTTGTCCAATTGACTGTATAAAGCATCATGTATAGTTGAACCCGAATTGCACGTCATACGACGTTATATTTATACCGTAGCTTGATTCCTCACGTTAGATAATCTTTATAAAATAAACCATAAAATTGTTAATGCTATAAAACGTATATACGAGTCTTAACCACCTCGACTTCTTAGCTTTTATTTATAAGCAATAAGTTTATACTGAGGCACTTATGTGGAATTTTTATTTGGATCATAAATCGTGTTCTATTTTACCATAAAAGTTGATAGAGACCATCTTTGTTATAACGTTGGACTGTGAAGTGAAGTAAAATTGTGTGAAAGGTAGGTACATTAGTTGTTCAAAGACTGAGAGAAGAATCAGTAAATTTACTATGAACGCTTATTGCAAAGCAGTTTAAATAATGGCCCTGCCATTGCATTGTCGCTTTTATAATTAGTATCTACTATGAAGTAATGGGTGATGAACAAATTAGAAAAATAAAAAGATTTTATAACAGAAGGAACTTACAGTAGTTTATTTCACCCGGATTTTCCAAATACTCTTTCTTAGTTGATACCTAGACATTACAAAGAATATACCCTCAGAACTGCATGTCTCCAGCGGTTTAGGCTTTAAAAATGATAATATTATAATTCGCTCACGCAGTTTATCCGCGTAAGTCCCGATCCCGGGAGAATATCGGGATGATCCCTATGTGCTAATCCAGATCTCCAGCATACCAAGTAGTTTATTCACAATCGGTTAGGTAGATTTTGCGTGAAGGACTAAGAAACATACTGGTTCACTTTGTTACTTACATACTTTTTCATTTATAATATTGGTAGAATGAGTAAGGTAATTGTATGCTTGTCTAAAAAAAGTTTTACGTACCTATTTTCTATTTTTCTTGAGATATCTGTATCTACTGCTTACTGCTTATAAGCACATTATATTACAATTGTAGTGGCTTTTCTAATTTCTATCTATTTGCAATAGAATGTTGAATTACAAAGTTAAATTCTTGCAAAATACCTACTGAATACGAAACTAAGACAACCCACGCTAAAACACCCAGTATCCAAATACAATAAAACCAATTGACTGTTCACACTGCATTTTTTTTCCATAAAACACAATACCGTTGCGTGCAGGGGCCTCTACCCGCAACGGTGATTTGTAATCGTCCTTATGGATGGGCATTGCGTTACTATCAATACTTATACACTTTGTAATTAGCCGAAGCGATACCTATCTATACCTAGACTTAAGCTGTGTTTGGCTGTGTTTTTCTTGCACGAAAGTGTTACCAAAAAGAAGTACTATTCCAAAAAGGTTGAATCGCGAACTGTAAGTTTTTAGAATGTTAAAATAGACAAATTACATCTCAATCAACCTTAAAAAAGCCAACTGTAAACTGTTTATTCAACCCGATAAATAAAGTGTTTTATTATGCAAAATCGCGAAAACCATAGAAGAAATTAGTACTATTCTTGTGAGGGTGGAATACTTATGAGCAGTCAACTGGTTTTGTCGTCTTTGCCAGTAGCCCATCGAATGTTAGAACATCAATCACTAGGAGTTGCAACCGACGGGTGTCACCCTTTGTTTGGGTGTCAACTGCTGCTGAACTAGTTCAGATCTTTGACCTAATTGATAGAAGATTTATGGACGTAGCAGTTACATAGATAACTATGATAAATTTCGATTTGTTAAGTTTCTCTTCTGGTTACAAATGAAAAATTACATAGATGAAACGTATGATGGTACAGACTGACAAAAATGACATAGTAGGTTATCTAGGTGTCTGGGCAAATTTTTAGAGTTCACTTTATTTTTCAAATATAGTTTTAGAATAACCTTCGAAATCGTTCGTTAGACATATTTGTTTCTGGGTGTCTTTCTGTGTATCATAATATGTATGTATTTACACAAAAAAGTAAAATATGTACCTACTAATATCTAGTATCCATAGTAAAAGCCTAGTGCTAAGTTTCGGGCTAGATTGCGCTGTGTGTAATGTCGTGTAATATTTATTTGTTTATACTTGTTTATAGGCTAGTGATTTCTTGTTAAATTTCCAGGAACAACTAAAAACCCGTTTTAGGAAATATTGAAAACTAGCTGCGCGCCGCGGTTTCACCCGCGTAAGTCCCGATTTAGCTTTATTTTTATAAGAACCTTCTCTTATTATAACAAACACAACACAAAAAGATTTACCGAAATCGGTCCAGCCGTTTAAGCGTAATGCCGTGACCACGCAAAATAGGGATTCATTTCTACATACAATTTGTAACGGGTAAGTCCTTTTAATCCGAAAGGGGGTTGTTCTAGACGTCTAGGCGAACAACTTTTGTTCTACGACTTTTGTACACCTTGTATAAGAAGATTATAAAGCGCATTTTTATTAAACCATTTTCAACTTTTCTATCTACAATTTTAAATCCTGGTTTTTCAACATTGCAGCAAGCAGCGTGATTATCACATTACGCGACACAATATTAAAATATTCACTCTTTACCGTTTCAATGGTGAACCACATACCGGAATTTTCAGCTCGCAAACAATTTCACTCATTCCATAATGGGTTTTCATTTTCATACCGATGTTTTTTGGTGAATCATGATTTTATAACGTTTGGTGCATTATTAATGAAGCTTTTTTTTTATAGTAGATATACTAGCTACGCCCCGCGGTTTCACCCGCGTAAGTCCCAATCCCCAGGGAACATCAAAAGTATTCTATGTTACTTACAATCACTTAAACTTTCCCTATGCAAATTTTATCCAAATCAGTCCAATAAATAAAATTAAAATATTAGGGGTGGATTTTTAACTATTTTTAACTCCTACTCTGTATTTTATTCTCTAACACTTAGACTTCTAAGTGTTAGAGAATTTATTTCTACTGTTGTCAGACATCCACTGGATAGATAATATGGGTGCTGATGATCAACAAATTACATTAGATTCGAGTTACTCAATCACCTCCCTGATACCTTGGATGTCATTTGAATCATTATTTTGTTGACTTTGAACAAGAAGAGTGCTTAATTTGGATTTTTGCCAAATATAAAGAAGCAGAAGATGTATCAAGTCGTGTGTCGCGCCTCCATAGATAACTTTGAACAGACTGAAATTAGTTTCATTTATTTACGTAGGTACAGCGTAGTCGAGGAAGTAACATTTTGGTAATGTTCCAATATAATTTAGATAACTTTCCAAACAGTTATTCTCTTGCGAATAGATGTGTCACTCTATAATAGGTAGAAGGACGATAACAAGCGTAGTTATGAGAAAAACGATGTATCAAAGTTGTAATGATTAAATGTTATTAACCTAAAAGTTTGTGAGTATTTGTTACTCAATCACCCAAAAACTACTGAACCGATTGCGATATAACTTAGAACATAGGTAGCTGGATACTGGGAATAACACATAGGCTACTTTTTATTCCGATAATCTCGCGGGAACGGGAATTACGAGGGTGAAACCGCGGGGCGCAGCTAGTGAGTAAATATTATAAAGCAGAAAGTTTGTGAGTATGTGTGTATGTGTGTTTGTTACTCAATAACACAAAAACTACTGAACCGATTGCGATTAAACTTGGAATATGGTAGCTGGATACCGGAAATAACACATTGGCTAGTTTTTATCCCGATATTCTAGCGGGAACGGGAATTACTCGGATGAAACCGCGGGGCGCAGCTAGTGAGTAAATAAATAAACAAACGGCTTCTGTGGCGCGTCGAAACGCACACACTGCAACGTAAAAGATTACACGTTCGATTCCCACCGGGAAAAGTATTTATGCTCCCATAAATTGTTGTTTCTGTTTATGTTTTAAATACAATATGTGTGTATTCACAACATAAAAAGTAAAACATGTACCTAGTACTTACCTAAATGTCTAGTAACTATAGTGCGAAGCCTAGTTGCTTAGTATAAGCTTAGATTGCGCTGTATGCAACGTAATAATTTTTTTATTAATGGAAACTTATTTATTCTATTTTACAAAATTCAGCTTGACCCATAAGGTTTAAAGGTAGATAAAATCAAAATGACATAAGTACGTATCTACCACATTTCGAGATTTCGTATATATTTATAAAAAAAATGATCATTTTTGTGCGCCGATTATATTATTAAAAGGTTTCTTAATAATTCACTCGAAGACACTCCACCGTGAGGTGAAATAATGTGAGAAGAGATAAAGGTGAAAGGCCAATGTATATACATACATATTATTATGGCGGAATAAATTCAACTTTCTAACCGGACTACGAATACTTGTACAATGTTTTGAACTACACAAAATAACCTTAAATAATCCAGTAATTTCTGATTAAATCCATTTTCAAAGTGCCAATAAATAATAATACAAGTCCCATTACACTGTAACGAATATTGAAAAATTGGATGAAACGAAAAAAGAAGGGCTTTTCGAAAACCATTAAGAGCTTTTTACATAAAATATTAATCACATTAATGACCGAAACGCTGAGATCTTAGACTCGTAAACTGAATTAAAATTCAGGTATTTTCTCAATATTTTACCTGTTAAGAAAAAAAATATTGGTACAGTCAACAACATAAGTTGATGTCCATATTCAGATTTTTAAAATCGCTATAGATACCTACATCATAAAATTATATGAGACGTCATGGGACGCCTGGCAGATGTGAAACATCGAAATTGTTATCATACAGCGTGGCGAACCGTCGCCACGGCCTGTATCGCCACGTCAACAATCAGACTTTTGCCTATAGATATTTAACATCTGTAATTGTAAGGTGGCTAAACAGGACAGGTATGTTTAAAATAAAAGAGAAGTTAGAGAGTTATTATCACCCAGTAACTATAGAGTCCTTAAAGTTGTAAAAAAACCTTTAAGCGAGGATGATATTAAAGATAAAGATATTTTATTGCATGAAAGGAACTTCAGAAATACGGTAGTTATGTTCATTGGATGTCTCAAGCTGTCACTAGTGTAACCAACAGTTACTAACAGTTACAACAGCCATCGCGATGGAAGGTTTATGAGGAGATCTTAGAGCAAAGTGTCCAGATTAGCAATTCACTGAAGTCAATGAGGGGGGGGGGGGGCTGTTTATAATGATTAATTCTGTATGTACATAACACTACAAGTGAAGGAGCACGTAAACACAGATGTTGACTCCAGTATTCTACGTACACTCTACACCATTTCCAACGTTAACCAAATTTAAAGAATCGTGTTTGTTCTAAAAAATCCGTCCCGGGACCGCAATAAAGGTAAAGTATTGCACACTGGTACGTACATTTTCATAGGCCAGTAAGATTTGTCGTTAACATAGATTTCCCGAGGGGCCAGTGTTGTGTGGAAAATGCACAAGTACCTTTATTTTCCGGTCTGTCACTCAATTGTCAATGTTGTTTTCCCCGACTGTTTTTGGCTGTGATTTTTGTTAAAATTTTTGTAGTATAATAAAAATATAATATTTAAAAATGCTGCCACTAAAGTTACTAGCTATATTTGCAGTAACGAAAGACAAATTACAGATCCTGTTCAAATTACAGATATCGGTCAAAAAAAACCCCCATGAGTTTCTTGTTCCTTCTTTTCATCGGAGAGCATGAAGCCACACAAAAATCTTTAGATTTAAGACGTATCCAAGTGATCACCTTTGTATTGTACAAGCATCCTATGGAAATAAATAATTTTGACTTTGACTTTGACAATTTGTCAAAAAAGTTTCAAAATGTCGGTTTCAAAATTTATTGGATTCGTTAGAAAAAGAAGCATAGTAACTCTTCTTGTACTGTAGTAGTAAATATAGATTCTTTGAGTAGGTATTCCCAAACAACGAAATCCGAAATAAAATCTTCGATTCAATAAAACCGTTTTGTTTTATCTACCGTTCGCAGTTTACAACGGTTTTATACGCAGTGTAAGCTTTATTCGACGAGACATATTCAAAACGGCAATATCAATGGATTTAATACAATTTGCCTGTACCGAACGACGACGTGGGTGTTGAAATACTATAGCTATGAAACTAGGTACGAAACATTATTACGTAATTTTAACTGTTATGTATTTCCTTTAATATATATATATATATATATGTATTTTATTGGTTTCTTTTTATTTAAAAAGGAACCAATAAAATACATAAATGTAGGTACCTAGAACTAAACCAGACGGAAAATGTCAGCACTTCCCAACCGCGGCATAGTGCCCAAGATGCTGGTGGCATTCCCACGTTGGATGTAATGAAATTACCTATGTATTGTAATGGAAATAACGTGATGACTTATTTGATATGAGTATTGTGATTGACTGTAACGGTGGTTATTAATTAAATATTTGTATTTGATAGCTAAACTGATTCGCTGGGACAAGAAGCTGCCAGCTCTTGGGTCACTAAACGCCTCGACTAGACGCGCTGACAATTCCCGTATGCCCAGACTACATACCTACCCCGCTCTCACGGAAATAAAACGTTACAGTAACTTAATTTTGTACATAACACAGTTCATTTTGAATTTAAATAATTACTAGCTGCGCCCCGCGGTTTCATCAACGTAAGTCCCGATCCCGCAAATCCCTATGCAAATTTGCATCCCAATGTGTCCAAAAAATAACATGTTAGGAGTGGACAAACTTTTATCACTTAGGGACCATCTCAACGAGCGTTAGAATCGCGGCGATACTATCTTATTTCTATACAACGCACCGCCCGCGCCGCGTTGACATGGCGTCGCCGTGTGGCGACATGTTCATAGAGATTTTTTAGAAATAAGTGGCTCGACGATAATTTCGCCGCGATTCTAACGCTCGTGGAGATGATCTCTTAGGGGTATGATAAGCCTATTCTCAGACCTTCTTAATATGCATATAAAGTTTCATAAAATTCGGTATTAATACAGTATGTACCTAGTATGTATGTTGTAATGATCATGTTATAATGCCTATAAGAGATATTAATAATTTAATTTCTTCCGTCGTTTATTTGCCAAGTTCACAGCTTTGGTACCCCGTTGTCATGTTTTGTCTAAGCGTGTTTCGATCGCACGTGAATTGTACTAGAATCGTCCAGTCCTAAATCCGGCCGGAGTCGGTCACAACCGGATCATATAACCCTTGATCAGCACTTTCCTACCGGTCCAGTAAACTACCCGTTTATTTGGACTCCTATTTCCTTTATCTCATTGCTTATTTACGTGGGCATTGTCTATTTGATTTGCTTGAAAAAATATTGGACGGTTCTGTTAATAAATCGTAGGTAGAGTTTTATTTTAAGTAATTAAGCCTGCAGTGAGCGTTAATATTAGAAATATTTTATTTCTCTTGGCAACTCAATGCCATTGGGCTGCCATTATCGGAAACGCCTAAGTTATAAATGCAATAATTCAATGAGTCACCGAAACGGATGGCCTGACTGGATGTCAAGTCGTTTCTCTGCGATTGAGAAAAGTTGTATGGTTCGAATCTCGCTTATTATCAGTCATACAATATTTGTACCTAGGGACGTTTTATTTAGTCGATGTATTTTTCCTGATTCATAGAACTATAATGTATTTAATAAACCAAACAGTATTATGTGTCATATATTCGTTGTCTAGTTCCTACCCATACAAGCCTAATTGCTTACAGTTTGGGGCTGGATTACGGTAGGTGCAATGTCCTGTAATATTTATTTATTAGTAGGTAAAAGGTCCTATAATATTTATTTATTAGTAGCGACAAAGGATGAAAACTCCAAATAGCAAAAGTTCGACTTGTCATTGAGGCTTTGGAACACAACCTTTCATGTCTAAAACCTCACCTAAAAATATAACTAGGTATTACAACGGGCTGCAGTATCTAGTTTCATTCACGAAAACTTAAAAGAGATTAATAGCAAACAGGGTTAAACAGTCAAAAGTCTGCAAAACTATTTTAGACTAACTTTTAAAAAAAAACGCGCTCACACCTACAAAATGCTCTTGAAATAAAAATCCTAAAATACACTAAACCTATTAAGAAAAAACTCAAGTGAAAAAGGCTCAGAAAAACGACAGCAAACATTAACCAGATAAAATAGCAACTGACCCTTTTCAGCGTTCATGTTGGGCGATTTTACAACTCCACATAACTTTGTTAGACGAAATGTTTCTATTTTTAAGCAACCTTCAAAAGGACTGTTGTTGGCCTCTGTGCTAGTAAATATGTACGAGTATTTCCGTCGAAATAATAAACTTTAAAAGTCATCGCTATTCTAGGGTAGCGGCCACTTTTACTAAAAACTACTAAAGAAGGGGTTTGAATGAAGTTTAAGTATCTAAGTATAAAGCTATTTCATAAAATAGAAGGAATTTATTTCATTACATTTGGGAAAGGTTTGTTTATTTTTTTGTTTCTAGAAAGGTATAATAATGTAACTATGGTAGCGGTTGTTAGCTCTGATAGCAGTGGTTAAGTCAAGTTATGCTTAGAGTGACCTGACTATACCATTAAGTGCACCACTGTACGCAAAGAAGAACAGGAAGAAGTAACTAAATCTAAAGCGGTATTGGTCTAGTGGTAGGTACTCCGACTTTCTGCCTGAAGGTGTTGGTTTTAATCGCACCCACATTCTAATGTATTTTCCTTTAAAAAACAATAATGTGTGCTATTAATATTGCTCTTAAGGTGAAGGCAAATATTGCGAAAAATTGATATTCCAAATAGAGAAAGTGCACTTAAAATTTGAGGACTACTTATGCAAGTTCTAAATTTATAATAAGTATAGTAATTGCTGAGTTTGAGAGCTGCTCAGCTGTAAAAATACAACACAAATTTTGAGTAGCGTTTCTCAATTCGCCCGTTAGAGTAATGTGTACTTATTTTCCTAGTATGTATCCCAATTGAGGCTAGTCTATGGGAAATGTCTAGGGAAACCTTTAAACTTAGGGATTTACTCTACTGCAGTCATTTTAATTTTACACATGCCTATAATATAAACACTAGAAACAATTGTTTTATACTTGATAAGTAAGCATTTCACCATTATCTCACTAACGAAAGCGACGATGTGGTCTAAGATGTTGCACGTTTACCTAGGAGATACCTGTTCACTCGTTACTTGAAGACCCCAAGGTTGTAGACATTCGGGAAGACATAATCAGGCAACTGGTTCCATTCCCTCGCAGTACGAATAAAGAATGACGATGCGAAACGCTTGGTTCGGGTGACGGGTATTTCTGAAATGAACCGGTGCAGCTTATTTTTTTGCTTGGATGTCAGATAGTAGAACGGAGAATTCTGTCTACCATGAACAGGTGCAGCTTATCTTTTCGCCTGGATGACCGATGGTAGAAGGGAGATGCCTAAACCAAATTCTGCAGTTCCGTGGCACACTCCCCAAAATGTATCCGATAAAGGACCGACAAGCTTGCAACCCTACGACGATGTTCAAGGCTAGACATAGTCTAAAACATTGATACGTAATTAGTTACATAAGAAAAAGTATAGGTATGTAAATACAGTCATAAAATAACGTGTATGTGCTTTTTATTATAAAAATAACTCATTAATTCAAGAAACATTTTCCACGGAATTCAAACACAGAAATGAGTGTTATCAAAAGCAATGTTCCATAAACTAAGCAAAATCCAACTGGAAAATCCAAAATTCTCTATCAGATGTTTTCAATGGAAATGGTTGAATCAATAACTGATTTGAAATGCGGTGGACAAACAAGAACAATAATATAATCGAGGACATGGACGCCGTTGTTATAATGGGAGTTTCCTCTGATACTGAAGCTTTTGCAGACTAGTGGGGTATTTCATTTATGTAGCTGATTGATTTGAATGTTTTTTTTTATAACCCATACGTCCCACTGCTGTACAAACGTCTTCCCATCTCCCTCCATTGGTTTTGGGCTACCTCTGGTTAGTCTGGCTCGAAGCGATCGAGGTCGTCTCGCCAGCGTTTTCGTGGCTGGCCTCGATGTCTCTGAGCATCCGAAGGAGTCCATTTTGTTGTAATTGCAGCCCATAGTCTATGTTTTCGTCTAGCAAAATTTGTCATCATCAATATCAAGGATACTTTTCCGCCAACCGCGATCTTTTTCCATCGAACGAACATTAACAACCTACTGATGTTCGAGCGGATCGGTCGGTACGTTTCGTAATAGCCGGTTTAGACGATAGTATGTTTTATTTTCTAAGTGAACGTCCTACATAATCATTCTAACCCGTCTGGTGTTTTTTTTAGTTTTAGCAACACTTCAAGGAGATTTGTAAATTAGACAAAATTAAATAAAATAGAATATTTTAATTCCCACCGATCGCGATTTTTTTATTTGACAGCTTCACTAAATAAAACTAGGAGTATAAAAATACAAAAAAAAAACTGCAAACTAAATATCTGTTGTTTGTGAGAGTTCAAATGTTGAAATAGCTTTTTAGTAAGCCCCGTTGAGACTGAATCAATGAATAATACGTGGGTTTCATGTTGAATTGTATAATGAAAATGTTCTCGTGAATATATTAAAACGTTTAAAGTTCTAATTACCTAATGCTAGTAAATATAGGTTTTCAGCAACTTATATTACAAGTTTGATTGCAATCGGTTCGGTAGCTTTTGCGTGAAAGAGTAACAAAATCACAAACATACAAACTTGCAAACTTAATAATAATTTATACTAGACCGACACCCGGCCGTGCCGTGTCCGAGCTTCGTTGTCCGTTGCTAGGCCGCCACTCGGTTCCAACAGACAGATCGACTGCTCGCCGAGCAATGGACAACGAAGCTCGGCCGTGTGATGGTGTAATATAAAATCCCTTACGCGTTTATAAACATTACGTAGGGTTTTTAATAATATAGGTCTTGGTCAAATAGAACTACCTAGATTTATACTCGATAAAGATATACCGTAACTTATACGAATATGCTATTTCGATACATTAGAAATTACATATCGCTTCACGTTTTAATCAAATTCTCTCAACAAAAAAGGGTAACATACATTTTGTTCAGTTTTCCGCTGACATTAGGGTCCGTCCGGTCGGATGCGATAATTTTTGGCTCCTTTGTCGAAAGCGATGTACAGACGTACAGACCCACAAAACGAGGGTATTGTTAATGCGTGTGGTAATAAAAAGTAGAAAGATGTTGTTTTTTATTTTATTTACTTTATTACACTTTTTATTTTGATTAACGTCAAACAATGTATTGTAAAGGCAAAAATAATATTATGAAGTTTGTAAGAGTTACTTAAAGCTTTCAACTTTTTACATAATCTTTGTCTTTATGTAAACAAATCCGTACTTATATGGTAGTAACCATTAGGTAGTTTCTTCTGAGACATAAATGATGAAAAAATAATACTAGAAATAATAATACCTGTATTCTAAGTTTCATCGCAATCGGTTCAGTAGTTTTTGCGTGATTGAGCTACATACATACATACAAACTTTCGCGTTTATAATATCAGTAAGATTTAGATTTGCCGCAGCATTTAAAGTAAATGTCACCACAACAACTTGCCCTGGAGATGTCGAAAAAAATTCTCTAAACTTTCTAAAACAAACTGTGTTGTTAAAAATGTCCCTCTCTGAAACAAACTTTAATTTATCCTGGTTGTTTAAGCTTACTTTCCGTTTTTTTTTTTTTTCGGCTCGCGTTTTTAATTAGTTTTGTTTACAGCCCGTGGACCGAGAGTTAAAAGAAATATTATTGTTTTGGTTCTAGGTGTATAGCCGGTTACTCACTAGCGAGATGTAACTGTTGCATGTACTGTCATCATCATCATTGCGTGTGGATTTCGATGTTAAAGTTTTTTAAGCAACTTGAGATGGCAGATGTGAATTGTTTTTTAAGCAACTTGAGATGGAAAATGTGAATTGTGGATTTCCGAAATTTCATTTATATATTGTTTTTTGGTTGCATGAAGGTATTGTAAACAAAAGAACACTTTCTATACGTAATAAGGGAGTCTGCCGACGAGCGCTACACGAGCTTTCGCGACTTAAACTTATGAATATCAATGAAAGAGGCCTACGACGACAATGACCTAGAATCAAAGGGCACTCGCAGATATGCATGACACACTAAAACCTGTATGTCGTGGTTAAAGCTCACTAGTGACTACCCGCCGTTTGCTGACCTATTTTACGGATGTTTAAATTTTGTTTTTTTGACATTTTACTTAAGTACGTTGCCGTATTTTAATTCAAAAAAATATTAAGTCTAAGCAGAAGAAAAATATTGTTTGTTGCGAAGCATATTCTGCATCAGCCACAAGTTTGGCGAATGTGAAATTCAAATACATGTTTTATTGAACCTTCTTCTAAGGTCTGCAAATAACAGAATCACGATTCATTAAGTTTTGTTCGATACTTTTTTACTTTGAAAATTGTGCTGTATTTTCTATATTTTACTCTTTTCTCCTCTATTATACTATATATCGAAACAATTTTTTATTTAATACAAAGGAAATAATCAATACTTTTAATTGCTTATGTGATGATTTTTAATATTGCTTAATTTCCGTAAAATTATCGAAAAATGATTTGAGACTTACGCCTTTTTAGTTTCGTGTTAAAAGCATGAAAACCTTCAATCTAAAATCAACTGTATTACAACGCATCTAAGTAGACGTTGCGCCAACCTCAGTCCGCCGTCTGGCGCCGTCGAAGGTGGACCTATGTCAGTTTTCGCTCCCAAATAATTACGTAATCTATTTTAAATTATATTTCGTATAGATTCGAACTTTTTACATTTTTTCCGGCCAATATGAAAATAATTGTTATGTTATGACAGTCATGTCAAATCATACCTACTGTCATAAAACTGTCTAGCATTGTTGTGATTGTTGGTAAAACGTAGTGATTATTTTATCTTTGATATTTGATTGTTGTTGTACTAAAAAAAGAAAGACTAAATAATTACACAAGAAATAAATACTACAAAGATAATAAATAATCTAAGATGAATGACCATTGAGTCCAAAAATGCCCATCACACTGGTGGCATTACCCCGTTGAATCGCCAACGATACTATTTGTACTTAGTGTTGCAATCAGAGTAACTGTATTTACTAGCAATTTGCAATAAAAAAAGCTTTTTTCAAACGAAAGCTAGCTAAAACATCAAAAAGAAATCTAAATATCGTAAGAGAGGCGAAAAAATAAATCTATTTACCTTTTCCATTGTCAAAATGAAAATTGAGATAGGTACTTACCTACAAGGATTTTGCGGAATTAATATAATAAGTATCTACACTTCATCAAGGTAATGCAAGCTAATAATCGACCATTACAAATGAGAAAGTAACTCTACCAGGCTGTGTCATTTTCTCGCCCAAGCCGCTAAACCGATTTTGATAAATTTCGATTCAAAGATAGATGGTACTTTGGCAAAGGTTACTTTTGAAATTGATATTCCCGCGGGTTCAGGACTTATACGTGTGGAACCGAAGGGCGCAGCTAGTACTTACATACCTACTAATCTATATCTATTATCTATACTTCTGTAATCTATCTATATCTATAAAACTCTTTGTCCTGACTGACTTACTCACTGACTGAACCGCTGGTAGTAGAGATGAAATTTGGAAGGTGTGTTCTTTGTGATCTAGGCATCTGATAATAATATTATTACAAGTGATTCAACGAACAGTGGACCTCGTGGGAACTAATTATTGAAAGGGCTCTTTATATCATCATAATAGAGCAGAAAAATCGGATCACATAATGTTTAGATATCTAGTACATCCTTTTGTGGGGGAACTACCCCAAAAATTAAAATCCCCCACAACAAATAAAATCTATTTACTCATAGAACTTGTATACCTTTCATTAAAATCGGATCTCATAGTGCGGAGACAGCTGTTACCGCTTTTAGTGGGAGAATCACCCCACCAATCAAAAAACCCCCACGACAAAAATAGTAAGTTTACACATCTACGGCTCAACAAAGTAATTTTACACACCTACTGCTCTACAAAGTAATTTTATTTGACCACTAGCTGCGCCCCGCGGTTTCACCCGCGGAAGTGAACGCGTTATCACGGGCGCGGGCGGCCAAGCGGTTGCACTTTTTCGTTCATACTCGGATTCTACTAATTGGATGTCGATGCAAAGTATACCACGACCTTCCTCGAAAATTGAACTATCCAATATTGAAAACCAGATTTCAATCGGATCAGTAGTTTTTAATTGTATAAGAAACAAAGAAACAAACAGACAGACATGAAGTTTAAAAATTATATAATTTTGTTCTATTATTTTTCCTAAGTCCACTAGACCACTTTTTTTTTTAAATTACTTCCAAGTACAGACTTTTAGTTCTCTCTTTCTTTATTATAAGTATAGATAGATATAGATAAGAAAAGGTCAACGTAAAGCGAGCCTTTATTCCCTAGGTGCATAAAGTGCCATTATACACCTAAGTAGGGCATAATAGTAGTATATGCACCGAGGTACTAAAGCCCTGTCTTATATAGCGGGCGTCATGTTGAATCCAAAGCGTACGTATCTTGAGCGAAGCGAAGGAGTTATGTACCTAGAGTCCTGAGTGAAGCGTGGGATTCAAGCGCCCAAGATAAAGACAGGCTTTATTACCGAGGTGAATATTCTACTTTACACATCTACTGCGAGACAATAAAGAGGCTACAAAAATAAGAATTTAATTAACAACAAAATAATAGATTAATGCTACGTGTATGAAATATATTTACAGCTCTATTTTAGCAATATTTTAAAGGACAAATTTATCTTCAAAAATTCACTCGCGACGAGATTTGAACTCGCGTCTCTACGTGAGTGAATTTTTGAAGATAAATTTTCCCTTTAAAATATTTCTAGTAGATATGCCTTGTGCAATAAAAACAAATTATGAAATAGCTCTATATTAATTTAATTTAACAATGATACATCAAAATGACAAAACCAAGCATCGGCTTTAGTCGATGAAATAAGTTGGGGCTTTATATTAACTAAAACTTTTTGCCTTACCCTTCCGTCGAAATAAAAATAGAAGAATAATAGCCCAGTTTTTATTTTTTTATGTGTTATGTCTAGGTGGCCAGTTCCAAGTGGACGTATGCTACCTGAACCTTAGTTCTAAATTTAAATTACTTTATGCCCTAGGTGTATAATATCGCTTTACGCTGACCTTTTTGGTCAAATAAAGTAACTTTGTTGAGCAGTTATAGGTGTGTAAAGTAATTTAAATTTGGAACTAGGGTTCTGGTAGCATACGGCCATTTTGAACTGGCCACCTAGACAAAACACATAAAAAAATAAAAACTGGGCTATTTTTCTTCTATTTTATTTCGACGGAAGGGTAAGGCAAAAGTTTTAGTTAATATAAAGTAAAGTAGAGTATTCACCTCGGTAATTAAGCCTTTATCTTGAAAAAGATAAAGACAGGCTTAATTAATTAATAAGTGCGCTTGATTCCCACGCTTCACTCAGGACTCTAGGTACATAACTCCTTCGCTTCGCTCTGAAGCAAGTTTTTAAAACCCTCGCTGCGCTTGGGAGTTAACTCTAGAGTCTTTCGTATGCTTTGGATTCAATATGACGCCCGGTATATAAGACAGGGCTTTAGTACCTCGGTGCATAAACTAATATTATTTGACCAAAGAGGTCAACGTAAAACGAGTAATGACTCGCTAAATAACTAATGTGATATCTGGGAGTAAAATGCGCGTTTAAGCCCTAGGGAATAAAGTAATTTAAATTTGGAACATTAACATTTGCTTGTATTACAGGTATTTAATAATAAAAATCAGACTGGTACATTCAGGCCCAGGGCCAAATGCACATTGCAAACAAAAATAATAGTCTTTTGGCCGCATGGTAAGGTGATAATAAATTGAAAATAGAAATACCGGAAAAAGACGATCAATTTTGGAAAAAAGAGATGGAACCGAAGTTAACAAGTTTTTACATGGAATGCTTACTGCCTGAGTTGATAGATCCACGCCATCCCAGAAAAAGAACAATTCTCGATCCAGATTACATAACCGTCAAAAAGAGTGTTTGTCAAACCTCTTAATCTGAAATTCCATCGAGAAGACGACTACTTCCGCCTATTGAAAACCATTCAATAATTGTTACACCACCAGTTCAACGTAGGAAATTGGAATTTCATGAAATGTAAATACTTAATTATTTGTAAATAAAAAGGAGTCAGTTTTGTTTACAAATGAAACTTTTAATGCAAGAGTAAATAGTAATAATATTAAAAACCTATTTGTGAAAACTGTAAAATGAAAAAAATAAGAATAACTCTTAAATATTTTTTAATTATTGCAACTATTTGACAAATTTTAAGGGGTATTTAAATAATTAAGTAGCTCTCAAATTTTGAAAGGCCTCAAATTTAAAGTAGATTTAAAATTGATTAAAATTTGAGGCCACTTAAAATTTGAGGGAAACTTAAATAATTAAGTAGCTCTTAAATTTTGAATGGCCTCAAATTTGAATTGGATTAAAAATTGATTAAAATTTGAGGCCACTTAAAATTTGAGGGAAACTTAAATAATTAAGTAGCTTTTAAATTATGAATGGCCTCAAATTTGAATTGGATTTAAAACTGATTAAAATTTGAGGCCACTTAAGACTTGAGGGCTACTTAAATAATAAAGTAGCTCTCAAATTATAAATATGAGGCGCCTTCTATTTTCTCATAGAGGGTAATAAAAAGTAGAGTGTATCACACTACTCTAGAATCCCTCACTTCGCTCTGGATTCAAAAAACCACCCTCACCGTAAAAATATTATTTTGCTTCATTGTAATACAATCTACTAACTATTCTCATAGTGGGCGATGAATATTTTTCATTCGAAAATATGAGAGAATATGAAATATAAGAGGTATGAATCGCGTTTGTTGCCTCAGATGAGGGAGGCCGGAAGGGCTCCGAAACGTCGGGCTTGTATTATAAAGCCAACAAAACAAACGCGATTCAAACCGAAACACAGTTTCAGCACGCTAGCTAATTGGAAAGTGTATCAAATTGAATTTGCAAGATTCCGCCCGGACTCCGGACAGACAAACTAACAAGAAAAGTGAGAATGGCACGACAATGGTCAAGTCTGTAATAAGTCAAATAGGTAATTGGTCAAGTCCACTATCGACAAGTTATGAATTTTTCCAAACATGCCATTAGCCTGGTCCACACTGTACGATCCACATGCTCTAGAATCTTTTATCCTATTTTCTCCCTCTCCGCTGCTTGAGCGCGAATAAGATAAAATATTCTTTAGCGCGGGGATCGTCCGGTGTGGATGCGGCCGATTATTCCCAGCTGTCCCCTCTAGCCCTGTCCCCGGGGTGACAATTCGTGGCGACTGTCCCCTTTGAAAGCTGGCTAAAGGGGACAAATGGAATTATGTTTCTCAGTTAACACGGTGGGGGGGGGGGGACAGATGGGAATCTGTTCTCCCATTTCTATCCCGCATGTGTGTTTTATAATAAAACTAGCTGCGCCCCGCGGTTTCACCCGTGTTCGTAATAAGTACCCTAATGTACCATTATTATTTTAATGAACTTTATAAACGCATACCACTTGCATTCATAGTACAAAATATTACTATGAATGCAAGTCGTAAGGGGTTCGTCGGTTAGGGGTGAAGTTTGTAATGAAGATCTCGAGAAGCTCTATCACTTATGCTAAGAAACTAGTGGTCTAGTGTCAATAGTTTCCGAGATATTGACGGCTCAAGTTTGACAGCTGTCAACCAAACTGATGATCTCGAGGAGCTATATAACTTAGGCTGAGAAACTAGTGGTCTAGTGTCAATAGTTTCGGAGTTAGGTTAGATCGTTTTTTGTTTTTACTTCGATCGTCTTTTGTTTTCCACTAATCTCTTCTATTAACTTTTTTTTCCCAAAAATTTACAAAGTCTTTTTAGTATCTTCTTAGTGGGACTACTTCACCTCTAGAGTATATTAATATGTATGTAGTCGACTCGTCCCAATGTCTAAACTACCGTCCCTGGTCCCAGTTTCGAAGGGGACGACTTCACCTCTAATCCAAAATATTGCTATAAATGCAAGTCGTATGCGTTTATAAAGTTCATTAAAATAATAATGGTACATTAGGGTACTTATTACGAACACGGATGAAACCGCTGGGCGCAGCTAGTTCTATTATAACACCAACATGCGGGGTAGAAATGGGAGAACAGATTCCCATCTGTCCCCCCCCCGCCCGCCGTGACAACTGAGAAACATAATTCCCATTTGTCCCCTTTAGCCAGCTTTCAAAGGGACAGTCGCCACGAATTGTCGCCCCGGGGACAACTGGGGAAAAATTCCTAGTTGTCCCTCCGGGGAACAGGGCTAGAGGGGACAACTAGGAATAATCGGACGATACAAGTTTTGAAGATACAAAACAAACAACTTGCAAATTATTAAATAAATATTATTGCACGACATATACAGACAGCGCAATCTAGCTCCAAACTAAGCACTGGGCTTGTACTAGGGGTATTAGACCACGAATATAATACATATTATACCTCTTTTTTTTTTGTAAATACATACATATTATACATAGAAAGACACCCAGATCAGATACAAATATTTATTTTTAAGCATAAATATTTGCACCCGACGGGAATCGAATCCGCAGCCTTCCGTATTGCAGCCAGGCCCGCTAGGAGTAATAGTGTTCCGTGAGCCAGGCGGTCGCCCGACGCACCAATGAGGTCGTATTATAAAATACTTGACACTGGCTACTTTCCAAACGACCATAATCGGTTTACAACCTATGAAAAAATAAATAACAGTTTTGATTTCGCGCGCTTGGGCGATAGATCAAAAAAGTTGCGATGTTCGAAAGTGCATACGTGTGCGTGTGACTCGTGGATGTAGGTGTAAGTGGGCGGGCCGTTCATGACATATTTTTTATTGGAGCTTCGTCTTAAGAGTTTACTTTCTTCATGGTCTATTTGTCTTATCTTAATGGTAATAGGTGAAATAAATGCAAAATCAATTCAACTACGTTCCTGATGCCTTATAACAATAGTATAAGTATAGGTATGTGTGTAAAATGCGAGTGCAATGTATTATGTAGACAGTTACGTCGGTGAGCCGAGCTACTAGCGTACGCGAGTAGCTGTGTAACGAGTGTACTGGTTAGATACAGACACCCGGGGCTCGATTAGGTAAGGACATAGCATGCGGAATGCCGGCGGAATGCAGGTGACCTGCAGGAGATGTACGTTTAGTCATATTCTGTAAGTGTTATTTTACTTAATTAATTAAGTAGCCTTCAAAATTAAGGAATTCTTAATTATTTAAATAGCTCCTACTTATTTTTCAGCCAATAAGTATTAAAAGAAGTTATAGAATAGCTATTATTTTTACTCCTGCAACAAATCGACTTCTGCAATGCTCATGCATACCGCCTGTTTGCGCATGCTATAGTTTTAGAGAATCAGGGCCCAGCTCGCACGCAAGCTTGCACTGTATAGACAAGCCATACCTATAATAATTACTAGGAACGCGTAAAAAAATAACCAATACAATCAAATTTCAGAACTATTATTTTTGAACCGTCACTTTTGTATTGAACTTAGTTTAAACACTTTATACAAAATATTAATGTCATTGCGATCAAAAGGTATTTACCATTTAAACGAATTCAAGTAGAAATTACGCGATTGCATAATATTCTCATTTTCGCCCTCAAAAATGGAACTTTAAAAACATTAATTTCACAGATCGTCGATTCGACTTTCGCCAAGATTTCCTTCGGACCGTGGTTGAATATAAAATAGGCGTTTATAATATTTTTTTATCCTAGAACCCACTTTGGGTATGCAAAGGTAAATCCGTCGTCGGTCTTCTATCGCATCCACTTTGGAAAGCACTCCCAAGAACCCCACAATCTTATTCTCTACTGCCCATTTTAGTAAGAGACAACAAGGGGTACTAACAAAAACTCACGCTTTAGGGTGAGTTTTAATCCGTAACAGCGCTGTTAGTCTAGTGGTAGATACCCCGACTTTCATTCCAAAGTTTGTGGTTTCGAATCCTGGCCGCGCACCAATGTCTCTTCTTTAAGAGAAAAATTATGTGCGCTATTAACAACGCTCTTACGGTGGAGGAAAACATCTTGAGGAAACCCACAGCTTAAAATTAAGGACCTATATCCCTAATAGCGTGACAGGGATAAAGCTAGCGAATTTCAGACGAGACGTAAGATGCGACTATGCAAAATTTTATTGCGTAAATTCAAACAATTGCTAGTTTCAAGATAACTAAACGTTAATCTTGAAATTCAAAACATTCACTGCTAAGTTCAGTTCTTATACAAAGTTTTATTAGTTTTCGTACAATATTGACTGAGTAATATCACTTATTTGTAAAATTTAGAAGGAAGTTTGGAGTTTTTTTCTATCGAGAAAATGTTCAGCAATCGTGTTTTCACGACATTCACGTGTTAGTAAAGTAAGTAGTAATATAGTTTCAAAAACTTTTATTTCAAATAACTTTTATAGTAATTCACCCTAGAAACATCAGTTCTGGCCTACTATACGGCCCCTTAAGCACAAAAGCCCAATAGAAGGGCTCATTGCGGAAACACACAGTTAAAACTTTAGCGTGCGCTTTCCCCTTTCGCATACCCACCGCCATGCATGCACCTGCGAAAGCGTGCAAAGAAAAAGCTGATCACAAATTAGTTTTTTTTTTCTTTATTTGGTAGGTAGGTATGTGAGTGCCAAAGTGCACCGGGTAAGCAAGATAAGTACCTACCTTCATAACTTTCTTTTTAATTTTTTTTTACTTAGGTATTATTTGACATACCTATTCATCCTACCTAATTATATATTCAAAACATTAGGTATTCTGTATATTGTACAAATGTTTGTTAAAAGGGCAAGAACCGATCATGCAACAGAGATTGTCAAAATTTTCTAAAAACAAATAAGGTGCTTGATCAATTCCTTTATCAACTTCACATAATTATTCGCACTGTCAACTTCTACTTCCCTTGTTTCTTCATTTTTCATATTACGTATTTAGGTATTTTGTCATGTCTTTCGTAAAAAACTGTATTTTTTTTATTAAACGACGTTTTCGGCCATATTCAAGCACATTTCTCCTAGAATGGGCATTAACCCCTAAAACCTTCAGAAATAATATGCGTCTTGCTTTGTTATTTTACCAAAACTTTGCCTTTCTCTGAACCCTTTCTTCTCACACTGTCTAAAAAAAGAACAGAAACAGATGAAAAAAAGTTAAAAGAATTAAATGAAGAAAAAAATGGAAAGGAATATAAAAAAATAACATTTTCCTTCCATTCCACGGCCGCAAACTGGCAAAAAGTTCTTAGCGGCTCCGTTTAATGAGGACCAACGCGAATGTATGCAGAGTGGAATATAGCTCGATTGCTAAAACTTTGAACTTCGAATATTTTGACAGATTAAGCAAGATTTAGCGTTATATTCTTGGCCTTCTACTCTAATTCTACGAATAAACAGAAAAACAATTTGTCATCCAGAAATAAATATTATTCAAGTTCTAACAATATTATTTAATCACCATACCTTCCTCTTTCTATGCTTCTTGTCCATCCAAAGGTTGCCTGGAAGAGATCGCTTTGAGCAATAAGACCGCCCATTGTACCACCCAATTTTAAGTTATTTATTTTTCTTTTTTATTGTAATCATTTAATTGTGGTGTGTTGATAAATAATTAATCAATAAACCAATCAAGAAAAACAGTCAATAAAGTAAGCATTCAAAGAAAAAAAGTTGGTAGGTAATTAAAAAAATCCTAAATACTGAAGGTCTTTAATGAATCGCAACGGCAAGCGAGGGGCAACGGTTCCAACCCCCCCCACGGGAAAAAAATTGATTCAACTTTTCTCCATTGATTTGACATTTTTTTATATTAATGTGTCAAGTTCAAATACTTCGTGTTTATATAACCAGCACTTTGTTCAAGTAGATCCTGGATTCGGGGGGCGACCACGGTTTTTACTCAGTGAAGGGTTAATTACAAAGTTAGATTTTTGTTTCGAACGTTATTACGGTGTTTGGTTACCTTTGCTTTGAAAACTGATTCCAAAAAAGTTTTTGTACAAATGATTTTTTGTCGGGGAATTTTAATATTGTTGTTTTTTTACGGCTCTCTCAAGGTTCTATATAAGCGTATTATTTACCTACTATCTAAGCATTTTATATACCTAAATCCATAAATAGTCCAGATCATCAGCTATCTGCTAAGTTTCATCACAATCGGTTCAATGGTGAAGGTTTGAGTATATAAAAGTTTGTGTGTAAATAAGTAAACACATAGGTATTTGTTTAGACTTGGTAAAAGGGTCCGCTTTTACCCAAGGGGTAAAATAACATTAAAATAAGACAAAAAATAAGAAATTTAAAACCGAAAATTAAATTAAATTTTTAATTACAAAATTTATTGCATTGAAATTTTGTAATTTATTTTAGTTTCAGGTTTAGAAATATCACACAGGCATTGATATTGTACATATCTATGTCATATCATATCATCCTTCATTATATTATGTCACCAGAACTGAAGAAAAAACAACGACATTATTTTTCTTGTCTAGATCTCGTCTAGGCGTGCAACAATCTGTAAGACTAGGGCCGCATAGGCTGGCGACTTGTTAGCGCTTAGCGCGTAGTGGCTTGCATTCTGGCTAAATATACAGCTAGGGGCCAAGCGCTCAGTGCAGCTGGTCACAAACTTTTTAAACCATTCGTTTTAGTTATGTGACTCGCTAACTTCCAGGCGATAAAGCCTTGTTCGCGTAATACTTGTATTTTAGTCTAGTAGTGAGTAATTTTGTAGCTGAAATACTCGATTCTTCTCAAAAATCGTTCGTACTTTGCTTGAGGACAGTACTCAGTGCGAACGATTTTTGAATAAGTGAGTCACTTATAAATAAGTGAGTGGTCTTTTGCAAGATGAACATTTTGGCGGCAACTATAGAACTTGACTAATCAACAGGTTCGGACTGGTTTGGCCGGTGAACAAGTGAGCTTGGGCGCGTGGTGGGGGGTGGTACTCGCACCAAAAAAACAGAATAAAATGGATCGACTCGACTAAAATATTTACTAACCTACTCAATATTTCGTAAATTTGTTTTTGTTGCTCAAGGCATATTTACTAGAAATATTTTAAGAGGAAAAATTCATCTTCAAAAATTCATTTGCGGCGAGATTTGAACTCGCGTCCCAGGATCCAGGGACGCGAGTTCAAATCTCGCCGCAAGTGAATAAAAATAATTCTAACCTACTCAACTAAATTTTTGGTGCTCAGACTCGTTTAGGTAATTACTCGTTATTATACTAAAATACTAGCGCAATGCGAACTAGGCTCAATAAGCCTCATGCCTATACGTTGGACTGACAAGTGTACCGGCTTCGTTCATGTGTATGATCACCTGCCTTAATACTAATAATAGTGTGAAGTGATCTTTATTTCTCCCATTAACCAAAATTCTAATAAGGTTACACTACATCCATTAACGAAAATTTAAGCTTGTCAATATAATCATCTGTTCAGTGACGTCATACGATATGATTTCCCAACGGATACTCGACTCATGAACTAAAAATTATGCGAGCAATATGAAATATTTCTTTAAAATATGTTTTTTGACTACTTAGCTGATTTTTTAACAGATTTTATGAATTTTTATTTGTAGTTGTAGCGATGTATGTAAAATGAAACTAGTTTTTGGTTTTAATCGCGTTGTTTTATTATCAGTTGGTAGATACCTACAGCTGTATGAGTCCTTGAAACTTTAGGCATTAAAAATGCTATAAATAAAAATAACACGGGTAAACAGTAGAAAATAAGCTCGTTCATTTGTCCCACTGCAAGGTAAGGGCCTAATCTTTGAAGGGTTAGGCAGTAAAACGAAACAAAAGCCTATTCCGGATTGGCGAATGCCCATGTCGTCGGATCGTGGTGAGTCTTAGGACTTGTCAGTTCCCAATGTTTTCCTTCCCTGCAAGAGTTTATTTTAATCATGAAATGAGTTAAATTGGACCCTTGGACCTTGGAGTCTTCAAGTCTAGAGTGAATAGGGTGGAAAATCATCGGAATATCTTAACAATGCTAAAGCATTACAAAATACGTGCCCAGGGCCCTGATTCTGTAAGCACAAAGCATGTGGAATGCCGGCGGAATGCAGGCGACGTGCAGGCGATGCACGTTATTTCGTACTCTGTAAATGTTATTATTTTTAATGATTACTTAATTATTTAAGTAACCTTCAAATTTCAAGGCTACTTAATTATATCAATAGTTCCCCTTGTTTCTCAGCCAATCAGTATTAAAGAATATTATAGAATAGCTTTTATTTTTACTCATGCAACAAATCGACTTGTGTAATGCTCGTGCATCCCGCCTGCTTGTCGCATGCTATGTTTTTACAGAATCGGGCCACAGGACGCATTTTACAAATATTTGATCGCTTTAGGCACTATATGATCACAGTGAGTTATTCACGACCACAGATCAGATATAGAGTAGAGATGTTGTATTCAGATTTCTCTATGAAACAACGTGTGTCAAACTGCGGTTGAGAGTGAGATTTAGGATCCGTCTACTTCTATATTTAACATCTACAGTTTAATAGCAAAGCTGCTTGCTTTGGCCTATGTTGACTTTACTACGTAGTAAAATAAAATCGTAGTCAAATTCCGTAGTTTAACTAAACCAAACTCTAGTTTAGTAATTAGGCCATTACTTTAAAAGTGTCACGAGGCATATTTGATATAGTACATTACTGCAGCGGCCGGCATGAGAGGCATTGATGGACGAACGTGTGAATATGTAATTCCATCAATGTCTAGTTACGACCAAGGCTTTTCTCAAATAATTCAGTACTTTTCTCAAATGATTCCCGGAAATTAAAATAATTCAAATTTATTATTATTTATTATCAAATAAAAGTTCTGTACTGTTGTACTAACAATTCAGGAATGTATAATCCTTAAAATTTAAGTATTTTTTTCACTAAACAGCTTTCTATGTGCAAGTCAGTTCGAAATTTAAATTAAATCTTTGATAAGTTACCTTTTTGGTCGCCATTTTGCGGAGTAGAAGATCATTCCATTTTTAAATTATAGGACAAATATGATTCTAAATAGTAATTTATATGGCCGCTAAACACGTCAGATTTATACAACTATTGCCGACCGCTGCACGCCTAGTACAGCAAGTTCGATTTTTCTCGAAAAAAGTTGTCAAAATAATGCTCAAATTTCCAAGGATGTTTGAGAAAAAGGCATATATCCTTTTTGTATACGGTCCGTGTTCACGACGCACTCACGATGTCTGGGCGCATCTTCATTTATGTTGGGCGCTTTACGCAATCCAAATAGAACGATTTCAGATAGGTACACTTATTTTTCAAAAGCTGAAATAACAAATCTTAGAAAAAAGAACTTATTTTTTTCTTTTCTGTTAATAAGAGAAAAGTTGAAACGAAAAAGTCGTTAAGAAAAAACAACTTAATTTTCACCTGTCACTTGAACGGACAGAATATCAATTACCGAGTCTGAAAAATAAGTATTTTTGCCTCGTAAATTCAATTATTATTTAGATGAGTATAATGTGCCTACATTTGTGCCTCAAGGGACGAAAATGTAGAGTGTCGATTTTTATATCGTTTTATTTATAGTTCACCGACATCGACTAAACAATCCCAGGTGCTTAGCCAAAAGTCTTAGTATAAAGTATTAGCTGCATCCCCCGGTTTCACCTGCGTAAATCTCGACTCCGTTGGAATATCCGAATCAAAAGAAGACTTCTTTATAATGTACCATTCTATTGATGAGAGGGTTTTTGGGATTAGTAAAGTACTATCGGAGCCTATTCGTTACGAACAAAAAAAAACTTGCTTTTTATTACATTAGTATAGATAGACTAGTAAGTACCTACTTATATTCTCATCATGCTAATCCTACTAATAAATAAAATAAATAAATATTTTAACGGTGAGATATGATAAGTTGACAAGTGTGCGAGTGATTGTTGACCGCTGCAACGATTGCAAAGAAACTCCGGAATCAAATAGAACATCGGGTTTATCACAGCGAGTATATCGGTCGATGGAAAGTATTATATCTGCGAGTTTACCTACCTATGACTATGCCACGCTTACTTATTAAAAAGAACCGGTCAAGTAAGAGTCGAAAAGCACGCCGAGGGTTCCGTACTTAACCATTGTGCCATCATAATAAAATAACACGTTCGTTGATGAGAGCCGCGACTAAAATATTTGTTTCAATCTATTTTTAGTTAGTATCTGTTTAGAATGTCAAAAGAGACGAATTACACCTCAGTCAACCTTGAAAAAGCCAACTGTAAAGTTGGTGGAAGCTCGGTCGTTTAAAAATCATGAATAAAGCGCGATTAAACACTGCAAATAAATCACGAAAACCATAGAAGAAACTAGTAAATGTCAATATAACATGCACCAACAGAAATATATCATCTATGATAATTTTAACTGGCTAGCTAACACGGCACATGATTCTGTTTCTCGAGGTGCTTTACGCAGGATACGCAGTTGTTTTGGGTTTTTCATTTCTGATAGTAGTCGTTAGGTCAAGTTAGAGGTAACAAAACCTCGTAAAAACTCACACTCTAGGTGAGCCACATCACTACGCGAAAAGAAGAAGAATACGGTTCATGAGATACTATGCCTGGTGACAGACTGACAGACAGACGGACAGTGGTATGGTTTAAGAGTCCTGCAGCACTATTAGACAACATTCTTATTGATTAACGAAATCGCAATCGACAGATTATTTTTGTATGAAATTGACATAAGTTTTCGAAAAGTCACGTGACTTTTTGCGAACTTATTTGTCAATTTCATACAAAAAAAATCTGTCGATTGGCGATTTCGTTATTCGATAACAATGTTGTCTATGGCTGCTGTTCTTACTCTTCGTGAATGGAATCCTAAAAATATCGGCTGTAATGAGGGCAAAAAATAAGATTGTACAATCAAATTAAACCTAGCGTATTATCATGACGTAGAGATACGCTGAATACTGATTTCACGAATATTGAATACTGTGTATTTGGTAACATTTCTTACCGAACCGAATAATCGGTAAACTTTTCGGTCCAGCGATTGGCCATTTTGGCGTGCACAGCACATTGTAATGAAATTGTTACCTACTGCAATCTATTTGATTAACGTTAATGTTAAATTTATTATTTTACTTACCTACCTACTTAATTCTATAATGTTATTGTGAATGATTGGGTTGTGTTATCTGTCTCAGAGGCGAGGTATATGGCACAAAAAGCACAAAATAACCTCACCTACCATACATTGCCACTACTGACTTATCTGTTATCTATACTTCTATACTTAATATTATAAAGCTGAAGAGTTTGTTTAATTGTTTGTTTTAACGCGCTAATGTCAGAAACTACTGGTCCAAATTAAAAAAATCTTTTTGCGTTTGATAGTCCATTTATCGAGGAAGGTTATAGGCTGTTTTACCTACGACTAATAGGAGCAGAGCATTCAAGAAAAATGGTGTAGGTAAAAACGGGAAAAAATTGCCTCTTTTCCGAGATTCTTTCGCGTGCGCTAAGTAAATGGTCAAAGTAACATAAAAACCATGTATGACAGAATTATTCCTCTAGAAAGGATCTTATAAATAGTCCGCGATAGCATATGTCTATCACTTAAGGTTGACTCAATATTACATTTTTTAAAGTAATCCAATTTGTTGTTGAACAATGCATTGTTTCCGAAGGTATTATTGTAATATTAATCCTTATCTAAATAAATGCGTTATTCATTAAAAGTATTTAATTTTAAACATAATTGACATACGTGATGGGTAAAAAAATGACGGCTAAACCAATTCGAATGAAATTTAGTACAGGGGTAGTTTAATTAATGGTTGAAATAAGATATAGGGTACTTTGAATAATCATACGGGTTAAGCAACGCTTTGTATGACACACGTGATGCGTCACATACGTTACGGGTGAAATCGCGGGGCACAGCTATGTAATATGAAACTGAACTCTCTAAAAGTCCTACTTCATTTGCCGCAGTATTCGGCTCGAATATTGTTTGTTTGTTTGTATAATATACGGTTCGAATTCAGAACATCCTCCGTTGTTTAAAGTCGGTTAAAATTAATGTCAACTTTAAAAGTTCTTGTTAGAGTTAACTGTGACAAAACATTATCGAATCGACTAAATACCAATTAATACGGTTATTATAGATGTTAAGCACAAACAAATTTAAATAATTCTAACCACTAAACCGCTCAATTCACGCCATCAACACCGTCTGAAAATTATTTCAAAAATCTAACTATACGGGTCGAATCGGGTAACGTCCCTCGAGCGTTGGAAACCAGGACACAAGATCCCTCAACCGTAACAAAAACCTTTGAAAAAGGGGTCTAGAAAAATTAGTTGTCAGATACATAACAATCGGACCGTCCCCTTATCTAAAAGGATCATTTTTCACGTCACTGCAACCGCGGTACGGTATTTGTCACAACTCCTTCACGGCTTTTTATACAGAAAGGTAGAAAAAGGTAAGGTATCTCGGAAACGGAAGCGGAAACAAGTAACGACGATTTATATTTAAGTGTCGTTTCGAGGCGTAAGTATCAATTAATAAGGTTGTGTAAAGGAAATATTTGTAGGTTTATTTCTTTTATCGTAATTGGTAGGTGTCTAGAAATAAGTAGACAAAACTACTGTGGTTTTACAGGATTTATTAGTGCTACTTTTACAATGTGAAATATATGAATACTTATGATATAATTACACTCTTTTGGTTATACGCGCGTCCGACCATCTCGAATATTAGATGGGAAAGAAAGGAATGCCAGTTCGCTGGCGAGTGAAGCTCGTATGATAGTTGATATTGCGAGATGGGCTTGACCTGCGTATTCACCGCGTAGTTCACGTCGATCGCGCACTATGGCGCGAACATCCTCCCCGGCGTTGAAAGCTCAATCTGTAGCTTTTCAAACATTTTTCAATCATCAACATTCGGCCCTGGCGAGTGAAGCTCGTATGATAGTTGATATTGCGAGATGGGCTTGACCTGCGTATTCACCGCGTAGTTCACGTCGATCGCGCACTATGGCGCGAACAGTAGGAAAACGTTCGATCACTTACTTTGTTACCCAGATTGGTAAATATTCTGTCTGAAGTGTAGCTCTTTAAGTTTCTTCTAGTGGTGTGGGTTATGTATCTGGTGGTATAATGGTTCTGCAGCATGTCTCCCACATACCTGTATTTATCCAGGTAGGTATGTGGGGAGTGTCGGTGTCCCTATAAGGAACAGTAGTCTGTACTGTTCCTTATATTCTGTAAGTTGTATCTGATGCAGATACAACTACTGTTCCATATACTCTGTAAGTTGTATCTGATACAGATACAACTACTGTTCCTTATAAGGACACCGATACTCATGCTGCAGAGCCCCCTGTTGTATCTGGGAAAACGTGCCGTCCGAAACACGGAGGTGATTTTATTCAATAACATAATTTTACACGATACGCGACCTCCGATAGTGTTATTTTTGCCACACAAATAATTGGACACCCTTCCAGGCATTGACCGTTAAAAATCAGCAGGTGAAATTTAACTAGGCCAATTAGCTCCTCGATTCCTCGATGGTGTTTCGAAGTAATAATATATTTTAGGGTTTGCGTAGCTCGCGTCGTGTGGTTTAGAATTGGAACTTTCTCACACGAAATTGTGTTTTTTTAGACGGAAGCAATAGTTTCTAAATACCCATGCAAGTATATAAGCCACTAGCTGCCCCCGCGGTTTCACCCGCGCAAGTCGCGATCCTGCGTTGTTCGAACACCCTACCGCTATGCAAAAATCCACACTTAAACAGTCGCCCATTGAATTATTAGAAGATATACTAGTTGTTAAGGGGATGGACTATAAGTTCTAACATAGGTTAATTTAAAACATTTCTGTCTTAATTGTTGATTTAAATTAAAGTCAGGGTGGCAGTGGGCAACCCAACAAAAAAAAATAACAAATCAAATAGGACCAACAAGAGCAACGCACAAAATTTGTGGTTTAAAACACAAATAAAAAAAAAACCAACCAACGGATCCGAGACGTGGTCGCTAACTATGGGTCTAGCTGAAAGACTGAAAGTCGCTTAGCGGGCTATGGAGAGAGCTACGCTTGTAGTTTCCCTGCATTATAGAATCCGAAATACGGAAACCAAAGTCACCAACTTTGCTCTCAAAATTAGTAGACTTAAGTGGCAATGGGCAGGCCATATAGCTCGAAAGACAGATAACCGATGGGGAATAAAAGTCCTCGAGTGGCGACCACGATGAATGCGAAATGAAGTGGACCGGTGGTGGACCGACGACATTGTGGCGGTCGCAAGGAGTAGTTGGATGAAGGTGGCTTGCGATCCCTGTTTGTGGCGTCGTATAAGGGAGGCCTATGTTCAGCAGTGGACGGTTAGGGGACGGTTAGGGGCGGTTAGGGGCAGTGTGGATGTTCAGTTGTTCACACGCTTTACGATTCGTGAAAAATGACGAACACGGATACGTCTTTTGAACATCACGATTGCACTCTTAGATTTTCCTAGATTACATTGTGACACCAGCCCCCAGATTATCTATCCAGTGGATGTCTGACAACAGTGGAAAATAACAGGCACTATGCAGTACATTGGTGTTTTGACGTAAAGTGGTTATTACCGGTAATTACCTCAAAACAGCAATGTACTGCATAGTGCCGTCATTTTTCACGGTTGTCAGACGTCCTCTAGATAGATAGGGGGCTGGGTTGTTACAAACGAAGCAATGTTGCTCTTTATTTATATTGCTCATTCTAAGCACGCTTAAATCAAGCAATATTGAAGTAGTTAATTATCTGTTCGAACAACAAATGCAAGTGGTCTGCCCGAAGCGATAGCGAGATGCGAGGAGCTTAACTTCTTGAAATCACTGGCTTTTGTACAGTTCAAAGGAGATCAGTGGGTGTATAGTAGAGGATTGATACTGTGGTTCAATTATTTCATTGAACAACTAGTTGTGATAAAAAAGTATACTATGTCTTTGGTGTTTTTGTGTACTTAACACTTATGTTTTTAACACTCCTACACTTCTGTTCTTAATTTGTTAAATAATTTAAAAGTCGTGGAACGAAAGTTGTTCGCATAATAGTTGTTCGAGTTTTAGTAGTGTTAGTGTATTGGGTTTAGGTATTTAGAATTTAAGGTTAGTAGGTTATTTGGATCTGCTATTGTATAGTGGTAATTGCTGACTTGTTTATTTCCAATAATGTCACTAATGTTATTTTTTACAATGTTCTTTTCACTTGGTCATACCTAGTTCTTAAATGTTTTGATTTGTTTCTTATTTTAAGTGATCATTTTAGTTTGTATTGTTAGCCATTTTCGCCTGAGAGTTGCTCAGTTACTTACTTGAGTTGAGTTACTTAGATTTAATTCAATATTTAGACTTTAAGAAACTTTGTATACATTATTTTTAGATTTTTTTTTTACTTATTTTTATTTATAATATATCTCTAGAACAACTTTCATTTCGCATCATGTTTGTTTAGAACCGAATATTTGTTGCTAATTTACCGAATATTTATTGCTAATTTAGTATGCAAAAAACAAATAGGTATTAATGCATCCTCAGATCACTTAAATTCAACGAGTGATCTGAGAGTGCATCATACAAATATTAATTTAATAAACTTGCTAAACAAGCTCCTAAATTGAATCTATTTTGTTTTATTGGTTGCCTGTCCCACTGTATTGGTTGACTGTCCCACTTTAGTTTTAAGTTACTCATTGTACGATTTGAATTATGTTGTTTTAGGTACAATAAAGCTCGCATCTCTCTAAAATATTCTATTTATCTATCTAAAATTAACTTTGTAACACGGCTAGAATCTAACGCACATCAAACTACGTCGTAAGCGTGTTTTTTCGCTGCTTTACCAAAATTGTAACTTTACTTTATCTATTATTTTTTATGAAGCTTATAGAACAATTTAAGATCCAATATTTTGATAGCCGTGAAATGTGACCTTAAATTTTGAAAGTAGTTATCTATCTACCTAAAATCTTGATTTTGGTATTTAATGGGTTAGGTACTTGATAAATCTAAAGCCATGTACAGACTAAACGAATTAAAGCAAGCAAAAGAAAAACTACATTATTTATTTCAACAAAAAAAAAATGTTTAGCCCATATCGTCCCACTGTATGGCTAAGGCCTTCTTCCTTTCTTTCTACTGGTCCCTGTCAAGTGCCAGCTGCGCTGAGCTTAGAACACATCGTCGGTTTCCATCAGGTGAGATAGTCGTAGGTAGATAGAATAATTTATAAGTAAGCCTTTGAAGGCTTACCTATCAATTATTAGAAAAATAAAAAAACATACCATACCACTGTCACAAATTATTATAGTTGTTGTGTGAGAGCTCCACTTAAATATTTAGAGGTATTTGTTATTATATTGTTGTTATAGGGGCAATAAGAGAAATACATAATTTCTGAAAATTTAACCTATCTAGCTATCAAGGTTCATAAGATACAGCCTGGTGACAGACAGACAGTGGAGTCTTAGTAAAAGAGTCTACTGTTTAAGACGGCGATAGATGATAATTATCGGTCCTTGTCCGATTGCATATAAATGAGCGAAACGGAATTGCATGAAAAAAATCTACAATTTCTCGTAAAATGAATCATTAACGAAGATTAAAATAATATTTTTATAAAATGCGATGAAGAAGTTCTAGGTATTGTATTTTCTAATATTATGATGCCTATAAGAAAATATAGTGGTTAAGGATGTAGAATTAAAAAAAAAATATTTTGTAAAATACGGGTAACTTTGCCTGTATATACTAGTGGTAATTAAAGTTATTTTTTATTGTTTTTTAAATGAAGGGACACTTCTTGTATCATGTACAATAACATAATACATTGTTTAAAGATCTATTTGATAACGGTTATGAAGAAAAATATTCAATCAGAAGGGATTTCACATCAGTCGCGTCCTTAACCTATGAGTAAGAAAAATAAATAAACTTTAAAAGATTTAAAGATCCAACGAACTGAAAAAACCACGCTCGCAATTATTGCGTTTCCGTTCGCTTGCTCTCTCTGTTATAATTATGACGTCTTGATACATCAATTTGTTTGCTTTCTCCAAACGAGTAAAAGCTTAACAAGCATTCAGTCATCTAGTCTGTATACGGCCTATATAAACTGAGTTCTTGAAATTAATCTCTTCATTCAGACAGAAGTTTCAATCGCGGCTGAAATAACTGACAGAGATTTCACTGTAGTAGAGCCATATTAGCAATTCATTTCTCTGCGAATGAAATACTAGCGGCCTTCACTTTAAACCTTTACGTGAAGTGTATGTCAGTAATATTATTGACTAGCTGGGTTTAGGGTTCCACCCGCGTCAATCCCGTTTCCGCGGAAATAAAGGAATAAAAAGTTGAAGTTTTTTGCCTGTAACAATAAAAAAATTTTTCTATGGTATTCGCGATTTTGCATAATAAAACACTTTATTTACCGGGTTTAATCGCGTTTTAACTAGCTACATGACTAGCTGCGCCCCGCGGTGTCACCCGCGCAAGTCGCGATCCCGCGTTTTTCTTAGACCTACCTACCGCAATGCAAAAATCCACACTTAAACGGACGACCAGGGAAGTACTGATGATGCCAGGCGTGGTAGCGCCTGGCTTTAACAGTGCTTCAATGGGCGACTGCGATTTTTGCACTGCAGTAGGTAGGTGTAGTAAGGCAAAATTTGTATGTTAGTAAGTGATGATGACGATGGATAACGATCGATGACGATGGATGCCGATAGTTCAAAAACAACGAAATTACGCAATTTTTATTTTTTATCCGAATAAAAGATAGCCTATATGTTAATCGAAGTCTTAAGCTATCTGCATACCAAATTTCATTGAAATCGGACCAGCCGTTTCTGAGATTAGACACAGACAAACGGACAAACAGACCAAAAGCTAAACACGGAAATGGGGTCTGCTACGTCAGTACATACCCCTAAAAATAGTTTTTTCAAAATCTCTTTCAAAAAAGACACCGCTAAGTTACGATTTTATTATAAGTATAGATATTTTAAAATGTTATCGTTTAGTAATATACTAAGTTATGTATAAAAATTATGAAAAATCATTTAGCTCATTATTAAATAGATGGTAAATAAATATCATCTATGGTCCAAGAAATGAGTAAACTAGAGTAATTAACGCGTGCAAAAGTATTTGACGTATTTAAGTGTAGATATAGATAGATATAGATTTTTAAACGATCGAGCTTTTGCCAACATTACAGTTGGCTTTTTTGGTTGGTCGTTTAAAAATCATGAATAAAACGCGATTAAACCCGGTAAATAAAGTGTTTCAATAAAGTCACATAATACATACCTACAGACATACTGGAAAACATTCGCGTTTATAATATTAATAAGGTAGGTATCAAAGTTTTTGAGTAAGTGAGTAAATGGAGTTTGTTTGTTGTTTGTTTGTGTGTGAGTTTGCATAGGAACAACACCTTGTTGTACTTTCTCATACACACGATAGATGAGCGTTTGACCACTATCTCACCTGATAAGTGATGAAATGGTCTAACATGTAACACGCATATCTAGAAGACAGAATACGGCAGTAGAACAAGATCCGTCCCGTCTTACAGATATCAATTAACACATAGGTTTTAAAACCGATTTTTACCTTCTTGGGCCACGCGCAGTGGAAGGTTTCGTAGTTTCCAAAACAGGGATTCCAATATGGAAAAGTCTTTACAACTAACACCTACCTAATATGCAATATTCAACGATTTTGTTTGAAGTTTTACTTTTTATTTGTATTAATTACTCGTAAATTTGAAGACAGCTCAGCTGAGATAATTTTCCTTTAAACTTCATTATAATTACTACTAGCTGCGCCCCGCGGTTTCACTCGCTAAATCCCGTTCCCACGGGAATATCGGGATAAAAAGTAGCCTATGTGTTAATTCAGATCCCCAGCTACCTATATTCCAAGTTTCATCGCAGTTTTTGCGTGAAAGAGTAACAACCTCACATACATACATACATACTAACTCTCGTAATAAGTAATATTATTGTGAATACACTTGACGTATCCAAAAATAGCCATTTGACTGTTAGAGGGGGGTAAACATAACTCTAAAAACCAGCACTTAAAAGTTCAATACTTCGAAAGCAGAACCCTAAGAAAATGGTTTTGAAAAACCCACTATTTCACTACTACTACCACTCTCCACTACTTCATCGTGTGGGGTATCGTTAGATACAAGAAAAAAAAACATCCCCCATTTTACATGTGGGGTCACCGTTAAAAACGTTTATATATTCTTTTTAATTGTACTGTTTTCTTGCCGTGATCAATATGCATGCATGCAAAATAACACAATTACAAATGCAAAATTACATACTCATGCAAAATTACAGCTTCTTAGTACAAACCATCTCTGAGCAAAGCCGCGGACGAACGGACGGACAGACAGACGGACATGACGAAATTATAAGGGTTTTTGTTGACTTCGAAACCCTAAAAATAATGTTTGGCTTTTTTTCTACTTTTGGAAGTTTCTTGAAAATCGAAGTTGTATTGAAATTTAACTTATTTTCCGATTTCCCCAGTTCCGGGTGAAGATCTCGAATCGATCATAAATAGCTAAATGTAAAAACGTGATTAAACGCATTTAATTATTGCAAGAAAATATTTGATTAAATATCGTTGATATACTAACAATGTCACTTCATCATTTTTTGAAAATTCAGACCAAATAAAATTGTCGTTTCCTTTTTGATTGTTAAAAAGATATAAACAGCAAAGTAATCAGCGTTAAACCGACGATTCAGAATGATGGTATCAGATCCCAGGTATATTAGACCTACGTCATTTAACAAGTCAACAGTCCCCATGCAAAAGTTAGGTAAAAAACAGTCGTTAGGTCAAGTTAGTGGTGAAAACTCTAACAATGAGTGAGCCATACCATTGCCCGTAAAGATGAAGAATATACAAAAATTGAATACCTCACCATTTGTGCCATGGTGTTTTCATAAAAATTGACCCTATATCCTCACAAGTACCTATCGAAATAACAAAGAAATTAATGAAACAAAGAAAGTCTGGACTCTAGAGTCCCTCCAGTGGCCCGATTCTGTAAAAACATAGCATGCGACAAGCAGGCGGGATGCAGGAGCATTGCAGAAGTCTATTTGTTGCATGAGTAAAAATGAAAGCTATTCTATAACTTCCTTAATATTGATTGGCTGAGGGACAAGGGGAGCTATTTAAATAATTAAATAGCCCTTACATTTGAAGGCTACTTAAATAATTAAATAGTGATTAAGTAAAATAACTCTTACAGAATACGAGATAACGTGACGTGTTAAGCGGCAGAGTTTTTAGTAAACGTTAAAGTTTTAAATTCCTGAATTGATACATTTGACGAAAACTAGCATTTATTATAAACCGTCTACGCCGATTTCTGAACACAAATAGCCGGTTTCTCTCAACTATTTTTAAATATTTGATTTTATCTGTAGACTTTTGCTAATTCTTCGGTTTTGCTGTAATGTTAATATTAAAATAAGCTCTAATTTAACAATAAAATTCAATCGCTTTACATTGATTATATTTTATTTAGTATTTTTTCTACGCCTAGCGTTTCACCATTTGTAAAATAATGCGTATTTTTTTATTTTAAAAAGCACATTTAATGACGTAAGTCTATATTATCCGTTCTCTCCAGCTACAGGAACAATAATCAATAAAATATTTATTTGGCATCGAAACATCAAATCAGTCGCGAATGCTTCGTCTCACCTGATTTCCCAAAGGGCTCAATAGAAATTTGATTTCACTTTTACGCTTCTACGTTTTGAATCAAACAATACACTTCGTATTATAGTTTACAATTTGGAGACGTTTTGATTTTGTTACAAGACTTTTTTTATAAACTTAAAGCTACATATTAATGCGTTTTGATTGCGTTGTTAGAGTTGTTTGTGGAAATTGAATTAATAAAAGTTTAATTTGGGATTATAAACTCTGCACATTATACCTACACCAAATAAAGAAAAATTTAATTCTCACTCTCTACTCCTCATTCATCTCATCTCAAAAGTACTTTGCGGGCAAAAATATTAACTACTAGCTACGCCACGCGGTTTAACCCGCGCAAATCGGGACTTGTGCGGGCCCACAACGTGGGATCGGGATCCCACGTTGTTCGTACAACTACCACACTTAAAAGGTTGCCCATTAAAGTACCTACAGATACTGCCAGGCGCAGTACCATACCCCTGTGTCGATTTTTAATCAAATCTGCTTCGATTTATTTGAAACATACAATTTTTTACCTCTCTACCGCGAGGAAAACGCTAGGTGCCAAACGTTTTTATTCTCAGTCTAGTGATGCCACCTGCAGCTGGCCAGTGCGATTATTCAAAGAAATAAAAAAAAAATGAGGTTAGTGCACTGACATGAATTAAGTATTAAATGCATTTTAGACAAGTTAGTCATTGAAGTCTATTAATTACTTAAAAGTTTTGGAGGAATCGCGTTAAAGAGATGTGTTGCTAAATTTCCATTTTCATGAGTCAAGTTCAAATGCGTGTAAATTGTTTAATTTCAAGGCAATCAATCGAAAGTAATCAATTTAGTTTCATGGAAGTGTAGGTACAAGTGTAATAAAATAAAAGTAAAAGTCGGTACAAAACATGAACTTAAGCTTTGTCTCCGAAGCTTACATGAACCCTTATTGTAAATAATAATTAATGAAATAAGTACAAGAAAAGATAAGACTGACTGACTTACAATACTGTTTTATAATGCAAATAAGTCGCAATTTTTTTTAGAAAATATTTGGCACTGGCTACTTTTCAAACGGCCATATTTGGATTATTAACGATAACAAAAAAAAGCAGACTTGCGTTATAGAAAGTTTGGAATTAAAAGGTTCAGTCTACGAGTTCGATATTTGAAAACTCTTTACGCGCTAGCGTGGAAAATCCAATTTTTCAAGCAGGTTTCTAGTGATAAAGACAATATTTTCGAGGTTGTGAGGTGAAAAAAAAAATTGTAATATGACAGAGTCACAAGTATGCAGAATGAACCATTTCGATGTGCTGTTAGGAGGATATCCTAAACTATAAGAAATAGCAAAAAATGCAGAAAGGAGTTGCGTCCCCGATCATGACAAAAAATAAAATAGCATTATTAGGTTTTGAAAAATTTACTACCCTTACCAAGAAACGAACCTTGTCATTTTGCAAAGAAATAAACACTCTATATGATTGTACCGATCGATAGTGTTGCTGATAAAGATCAAAGTCTGAAAACAAATATATCTTCTATATATATATATATATATATATGTATATACATATATAGTAGTATTTCCGTTGTCTAGTCACCGTAACACAAGCTCAGCAGCTTACCACGGGGCTAGATGGCGCTGTGTGTTAGTCACAGGATTTATTTATTTATTTAATTTAATTTATATATATATCTATTCTATACTTATAATAAAGGAAGAGAAGACAACAAGTCTGTGCTTAGAAGTAAATTAAAAAAAAGTGATCTAGGGGACTTAGGATAAGTAGTAGAACAAAATTATGTCTCTCTGTCTGTTTCTCTGTTTATCTGTCGGTTCCTTATAAAATTAAAAACTACTTATCCGATTGAAATCTGATTTTCAATATTGGATAGTTCTATTTTCGAGGAACTTTATGGTATACTTTGCATTGAAATCCAATTAGTAGAACCCGAGTAATGTACGAAAAAGTGCAACCGCTCGGCCGCCCGCGCCCGTGATAACGCGTTTTCACTTCCGCGGGTGAAACCGCGGGGCGCAGCTAGTTTTTTAATTAAAGTAATGAAACGGGCAAGTATTCTGTACAAGTACTCATGCGTAACTATTACAACGACTTACTCGATGTTAACGACTGCACTAGCATTTCTCATCATTACACAGTTCAAAGAATAAAGTATAGTCGTAATGAAAAAATCAATAAATGGTAAGCTTATTCATAATTTTACACGGAAAATTTAATAAAAAATATGGCCCTTTTGTTTTACTGATGAAGCGATACATTTAAATCAATAGCTCAAAGGTAACATTTATAAAATTCACAGTTAATAGAAAAAAGAACATAACGATAAAATGGTCGTTTAAAAATTTGAACTGGGATCAATCTCTTTCGCAATCAATGATAGTACATTCAAATACTAACATTAGATTCTTTATTAAAAATATATCACTATCTCATTGATAGCTGACTCAAACTTTAGCCTAGGATCTTACACCATATCGTGTTAAAGATAAGTTAAAAATACCCGAATAACACTCACCAATAGCAGTCAATCGATATCTATATCTAAATGATAACACCATATCATAAATAACGATAACATGACTAAATTATTTATATCTCGATATTCGAAAGTAGCAGTCGTGTGACTAAACTAAATTGAAACAAGAAATATCAAAATGCCGGCCGGAACATCTTGTCGATACTACACTGAAAGGGTGCTATCATGGATGTTAAACAACAAGCTGATTGTGTTTCTTGGAATTCTGTCGTTTTCCTTGTTCGTGTCAACATTAGCTTTGAATGGACAAAAGAATCGGGCAAATGCTAAAATAGAAGAACTTGAAAAACATACTACACGCGTACCAGCTCCGACAGAACCGGCACCAACTGAGAATACGACACCTCCAGTAACTGAACCACCCACAGTACCTGAAACAACAACACCTGAAACAACAACACGTGAACCACCTCCAGTTACTACACCACCTCCATTAAGTGAAACTGGCGTTGAAGGCGATGAAACGGATAATAGTGTTACATTCCAATCTGACAACAGCAAATTATTAAAGATGCTTGCAGCTCTTTAGTGATTAAAGTGAAGAATTGACTTTAAGATAATGTTATAATATGATTATGTGTAATTATAATGATGTGCAGCAAGATATTTTGTATTGCAACTTGTAACTGTAGGTATACTGCAACTTGTAGGTTGAATGCAACGTAAGGTAGCCACATGTATTTGCGTGACTGCAACCTAAGGTCGCCACGTGTATTTGTTGTAAAGGTTTGTTTAATAGTCTTGATGTAATTTTATTTTATTTTTTACTACTAAATTGATGTAGGTAGGTACCTACTGCATATTGTTTTATTGATTTACCCTTTATTGCATATTATTTCATGTGTAAAAAAGATACATTTATGAATTCTTTTTGCAATATCTTTTTACTTTTCTAATTAATTAACTATAAAAATCTGACATTTTAATCATCTGTTCATCAATTTTCATCACCAATTTTAAAAGTTACGTAATATATTGTAACGTCCATATAGAAGTTGATAGGTAAGAACGTATATTTTAAGTGCGTCATTAAGATATAAATATACCTACTTGATAAGATAAATATTGTTTTTTCTTTACCAATTCCAATTATTTTTCATACCAAGTTTGAATTTTTCATCGAATTTGGCAAAGAAGTTTCATAGCCATAATAATATGAAAAATATATATATATTTCTACCAAGGATTTTTGTGTAGGGTTTTAAAATATATAATAATTTATATTTTTATTTAAACAACGACAACACAAATTCAATCATTACAAAATACGTCCCGCGGTTTAAAATATATGTACATATTATACATATAGGTTACATATACATATTATATGCTTGCTTACATATATGTACACTTTACGTTGTGTATGAGTGTATTGTGTTGATAAAAAAAAGCATTATTGGTGACACGTTAGCCCTCTGGCGAAAACCCATCGAATTATAATATAAATTGAACTCTTTAAATTTGAATTTGCATTTAAGGCGATACTCGCGGTTTTGAATTAAGTTTGGTTGGTTCAATGGTCTCTGGCATCACATTGTGACGTTTTTATTAAAATGTTTTTGGTAATTTCCCGGTAAACTGATATCAGTTAGATTGTTATCCATAACAATTGATGTGAAAAACATAAATTTCATGTATTTATTTGATAATGTCATTTATTGAAGCAAAAACTGTCGAGCACTACCTAGAACCAATGATAGAGCCATTACACCAATAATAATGCAGTACTTTATAGGTATTCTAAGTTTGAAGATGTAATCAAAGAAGTTATTATATAACTAGAATAAAATTAGAATGCTCACGTAGAACTAAAGTGCCGCTCTAATAACACAATTAGAAAGGGACAGCATACTCAATGTAGAGCGGAACCCTTTAGTTCTACGTGAGCATTCTAGTTCTAGTAATATAACTTCTTTGATTCAAATCTTCTATCTTCTTCTATATACTTTTATTAAAGGAAAAGAGGACAAAACGTTTGTACTTGGAAGTAAATTTAAAAAAAAGTTGTCTAGAGGGCTTAGGAAAAGTAGTAGATTTTATTTTATAATTTTTAAAATTTATTTCGGTCTGTCTATTTCCCAGTTTATCGGTCGGTTCCTTATACAATTAGAAACTACTTATCCGATCGAAATCTAGTTTTCAATATTGATAGCTCTATTTTTGAGGAAGGTCGTAGTATACTTTGCATCGAAATCTAAGTAGTAGAACCCGAGTAATGATCGAAAAAGTGCAACCGCTCGAGAACCGCTCGGCCGCCCGCGCCCGTCATAACGCGTTTTCATTTATGCGGGTGAAACCGCGGGGCACAGCTAGTACCTAAAAAAAATCTCCAATGACAGAAAACGTGTTGTGGTAGACACTAGCCACAATTTACCTAATAGTATGAAACAGTTGATCAGTTTCAATACAACTATTTTACCCGGAAAATATGGACTTGTTACTTGTAGGACTGCTACGGCCGTGGGGAAGGCATACGTTGGCTCAATTTTAATATATTGGTAAAATCAGCGCTAAAAAGGAGACAACTAATACCTACTAACAAGACAAGCTTGTCTCGTGAACAAGCTGGTTGGAATTACTAGCGAAATATCGAACTCCGCGAATATTATTAAACATGGTAAACACCCCGTTAATATATAATTTTAGTAGTGAAAATAACTATGTTAGTTTAAAATCAACTAATACCTGTCTACTTCGATATAGCTGACTGTATAGCTAGCAAAACCTTGGTATGGCATTAAATTAATGCCGTTAATAAATAAAACGCGAGTTAAACCCGGTAAATATTGTGTTTTATTACAATGCAAAAATACGAAAACATTAGAAAACCAACCTATTAAAAGTCCTAACCACTGCGAGGTAGTTAAGCTTTAGAAGACCAGAGATGATTAATATTGTTGAAAATATTCTTTTGCTGTTAAAATAATGAGCACTATCTCAAAATGGACAGTTCTATGAGTTGTTCTATGCACAACATGTAAAGAATCAATCAATAATTTGATAAAAGAATGTACCTACAAAGATTTATAATTATAATATTATCTTTCGACGTACCTATATATAGTAGATAAGGTATGGAAATTGGGGATTTTTTTGTCCAACAACAAAACAAAGCAACATAGTTAAAAAGGTAGGTTTATAATAGCTATGAGTCAGTAGCAGAATAAACAAAAAACTTTGCCCCATACAGTATTATCTATTTATTTTGTACTAGCTGCGCCCCGCGGTTTCACCCGCGCAAGTCGCGATCCCGCGTTGTTCGAACACCTACCTACCGCAATGCAATAATCCACACTTAAACGGTCGCCCATTGAAGTACTGTTGAAGCCAGGCGCTGCCGCGCCTGGCATCATCAGTACTTCCCTGGTCGTCCGTTTAAGTGAGGATTTTTGCACTGCGGTAGGTAGGTGAAGTAAGTTAAAGTTTGTATTTCGTCAGTAAGTGACGATGACGATGACGAAGGATGACGATGACGATGGATGACGATGATGATGATGCCACTCTACATCACTTATCCTGCCCCTGTGTCGATTTTCATTCATTGAATGGTTATCACCCGCGTAAGTCCCGATCCTGTGGGATTTTCGGGATCAAAAGTATCCTATGTTACTCTCCATCATTTAAACTATCCCTATGCAAATTTTCATCCAATAAATATTATCACCCGCGTAAGTCCCGATCCCGCGGGATTTTCGGGATCAAAAGAATCCTATGTTACTCTCTATCACTTAAACTATCACTATGCAAATTTTCATCTAATAAATAGTTATCACCTGCATAAGTCCCGATCCCGCGGGATTTTCGGGATCAAAAGTATCCTATGATACTCTCCATCATTTAAACTATCCCTATGCAAATTTTCATCCATTAATATTATCACCCGCTTAAGTCCCGATTCCGCGGGATTTTCGGGATCAAAAGTATCCTATGTTACTCTCTATCACTTAAACTATCCCTATGCAAATTTTCATCTAAGAAATAGTTATCACCTGCGTAAGTCCCGATCCCGCGGGATTTTCGGGATCAAAAGTATCCTATGTTACTCTCCATCATTTAAACTATCCCTATGCAAATTTTCATCCAAATCGGTCGAGCCGTTTGACCGTGAAAAGGGAACAAACAAACAAACAAACAGATTTTCGGATTTATAATATTAAGTAGGTTCATCTAATAAATAGTTATCACCTGCGTAAGTCCCGATCCCGCGGGATTTTCGGGATCAAAAGTATCCTATGATACTCTCCATCATTTAAACTATCCCTATGCAAATTTTTCATCCATTAATATTATCACCCGCTTAAGTCCCGATCCCGCGGGATTTTCGGGATCAAAAGTATCCTATGTTACTCTCTATCACTTAAACTATCCCTATGCAAATTTTCATCTAAGAAATAGTTATCACCTGCGTAAGTCCCGATCCCGCGGGATTTTTGGGATCAAAAGTATCCTATGTTACTCTCCATCATTTAAACTATCCCTATGCAAATTTTCATCCAAATCGGTCGAGCCGTTTGACCGTGAAGAGGGAACAAACAAACAAACAAACAAACAAACAAACAAACAAACAAACAGATTTTCGGATTTATAATATTAGTAGGATAAGTAATTGATAAAGATTGTTTGAATATCCTTGTAGACATTTCTGTTTATCTTTATCCAATATTTACCAATGTGAAATCTGTAGTTGTTACAGTATATCGATTTGACCATTATACATACGAGTAAGTAAGTATAAGAAAATGTAATAAAAAATACGTATGACACTTAAGGCCCATAAACAACGTGTAACGGGAAAGCCCTTTTAAGCCAAAAGCGGTTTGTTCTAGATGTCTAGGCGAACAATTTTTGTTCTACGACTTTTGAAAATTCGAACTTTTTTTTTGAAAATATTTAGGTAATGTTTCACTGAAAAAACAGCTGCTTTTGAAAAGCTAATTAAAGTTTTGATTCTAGTAGAACAAACTAAATGAAAGGACAACATAAGGTCAATCACCTCAAACTCTGAGAAACATCTGATTTTTAAGTAAACTTTACACTTAAATTTTTCGAAAACCACTTCGAAGTTTCAAAAGTCGTAGAACAAAAGTTGTTCGCCTAGACGTCTAGAACAACCCCCTTTCGGCTTTATTTTGTTAAAAGTTGTATACGAGCTAAACTGAAAATCCCTGTCGGATTCACCGAAAAATGTTAATTACATTCTGGCGCAATGTTTTAAATATTTTCGTTTGTAGCGTATGTAAACGACATTGTTCCGTGATACTTTTGGTGTAGTTTCAAGACAAAACTTCTTTTAGACATTTTAGACGACAATATTTTTTGTCTAAAATCTGCCAAGGCTTCAACATCTTTCGACATTTTTGATTAAAATCTACATCATAATAGTAGGAATAATATCATCGTAGGGAACAACGTCATTTACAAACGCTACAAACGAAAATATTCTAAAACGTTGCGTCAGAAAATAATCAAACAATTTTTGATGAATCCGACAGGGATTTTTAGTTTAGCTCGTTTAAACCTCTTAATAATTAATCATTAAAAGATTCTACTAGAAATATTATCGAGAAGAAATGCATCACATGAAAAAATCGCCTGTGACGAGAATTCAACTCGCACGCAAGAACCCACAGCTTAATCTGAATTTAAGCTACGTGAGCTAGTATTAATTCACATTTAATAACTGTACACAGTTTGTGTCCCTTCAAGTTGAGTAAAATTTAATCCTAGAATATTCCACTAGGTCACTCAGTATAACCATAATAAAATTATTCGACCAAAATACCCTAAGATATTATAAATACCAAGCCTATAAGATACCTCGCCTCTACGGTTGTTATAAACGCATGAATTTTCAATAAGACATTAAGCTAACTCTCTTATATATCTGCCTACCTTCCCTTAACATCGGCGCCAACAAGCGACACTCTAATACGTTATAAATATTCATAGAGATAAGTAGCTTCTAACCTATCGAACGTTTACTAAACAACCATTTCAGTAAGACCTTTCAGCTTCGTCTCATCCCCTGTTAGACCCATACATTTCTAAGAAACAAGGGAAGCAGGTAGTTCAAGTGAAGTTGGTCATCTGATATTACTCGGCGAGGGATTCCGATACACATTATGTTATATTTCAATACAGTATTTATATTTCCTTTGGGTGGGAGCGAAATCCGTATGTAGAGGGGTATGATTGTTTTTCTTTGGGAATTTCAGCGGTAGCTTTTTCAACGGCTGATAAATCTATCGAAACATATTGATATATCAGTTACAGTTAGTCTAGGTACTTCTTATCTTGAATGCTTTCTGAAAATCGGCATTAACAATTATTAGGACAATATCATAGCAGCATAATCTGTATTGAATCTAATAAATGGAAACAACAATAACACAACACATTTACAAACCAGAAAGCCTTAGGTGAACCCCAAATGGGCCGGCCTTAGCAAAACTGTGTGCCAACAAACATACTTAGCCACAAGCGTTGGTCTTCTCATCAGGCGTAAGCACGTAGATGCATAAGGCAACGCTGGATGCCCCTCTCATCTCGATAACTACTAATCACTACCTTATGATAGACGAGACGAGAGGAGACGAGATTAGATAAGATACCTGCGCTGAGCCGGGACAGGTCGCTAGTAAAATATAAAGGTACAGTTAAACACGCCACTAAACCATGCCACTGTGTAGCAAATTCTACCTAGGGGTATGTTATATCGAACTAATAATAGTTTCTTGCTCAATAATCAAACACCTGCAATCTAGTCGCATGCTAGCTGCTGCGCGGGGAGGAGGCGCGGTTTAGGCGTGTTTAGACCTGCTTGCTTAAGAAAAAGAAGAAAAACTAGCATGCATTTTATTTCATTGTTAAAATCATGTGTATCTATACCTTAACTCTACCGATATCAATAACTCTTGATACCTCTCGTCTACCAGAAACAAGGTGATATATAAATGTTATCGTAACTAATATAATAATGTAACTCAATGTTGTTAAAGACGGCAAAACATACGTGTAACTAAGGCTTCAATGTAAGTTGTTTTGATATATAATAGCCGAAAGTTCGGTAGTTAGCGCACCCAAGCCCTAAGTCGTTTTGAACTATGAGAGGATGGCGATTTATACAAGTGAAAGTGTTATACATTAACGGAATAGTTATTCTACGGTTACATCAAGCTAATGTATTCAGTTTTTGAAAAAAAAAACCAACCGCGCATCAAACGACGCCGTTTACGACGTAAGTTGCGCGGTTGCCCTGCTGTTCGGCTGAAATGAAGTTAAGAATTGCATCTTTTGTGTTTGCAAATGAGGCACTTACCGACATCTACCGGTAGTCTTTGCAATTAGTCATCCAAGTGTAGAAAACACTCTTACAAAAGAAAATGAAGGTACCTAGGTAATCTATTCAGTCAGCCAAAAGAGGAATTAACAATGGCGTATATAACTATTTACTTATAGAATGTTCGAATATCATCATCATCAGGGGATTCCATCTTCAAAATGAAGTTTGGAGGTCAGCAGAAGGTATCTATCTCGGTCTTGAGCGACCTGTTTTATTTGACAGTATTTAAGCCCTGTCTAGGCACTTATGTCGTCCATCCATTTTCTGCTGGGTCAGCCTGGTGACTTTTTGCCAGGTATTTTTCATTCTAGAAGTAACTTCAGGTATGCAAATTGAGGGCCTCTTTGAATGTGTCTAAAGAAAGCTACTTCAAGCTAATGGTTTGATAGGTAAATCTTTTTAATCGTTAAAATTTGAAGCAGAGTAGTCTCAATCGAACTCAAATCCGTAATACATTATTAGGATTTGGATCAAAATTATGTTTGCATGTAGCCCCTAATGAACAGTTTCAAAAGAAGTGTCTACCTTTAAGAGGCGTTTCAGCGAAATACTGAGTCGCCATTTAAAATTTGAGATCTACTTAAATAATTGTGTAGTTTCAAAATTAAATAAAGCTTTGGAGCTTTTTGATTTTTTAAGTCGCTCTCAAATTTTTAGTAGCGTTTCTCTGAATTCTGCCGTTTGTGTGTTTGTTTTTAATCTATTCTAAATCGCTGTAAGTTTATGACGAGGGCTACACGTCACAAGAGTCCCACCTGGGCTACTAGTACACATAACATTCACCGGCACTTACCTCGGCCGTGCTCTAATGACCAAAGTTTTCAGTTACCAACTTAATATATACAAAATTACCGCAACGTCCGTCCGTGTGTATGACCATGTTTAATGGGAGATATCTAGAATGTTTCCACTGTTCTAATTGTGATGATTTTTTAGTATTTTAGTTTAAATTAGTTTTAGTTTAAACTTTAATATACACTGGACTGCGTACTAAGTTATTTAGGGTGTTTCGGCGATGACCATTAAGCTGAGAGGGGGTAGTTCTAGACGTCTAGGAGAACAACTTTCATTCTATAACAATTAGAAATTTCAATTTGAAGTTTAAAGTTTACTTAAAAATCAGCAATTTCTTAAGAATTAGAGGTCATTGATCCTAAGTCGTGCTTTTATTTAGTTTGGTCCTTTATATTCAGAAACAGCTGTTTTTTCAGTGAAAAAACACCTTAAAATTTTCATAAAAAAGTTCGATTTTCTAAAAATCGTAGGACAAAAGCTGTTCGCCTAGATATTTTAAACAACCCCCTTTCGACTTAATTGGTCATAATCAAAACACCTAGAAGAAAATTTCCATTTCTTTTAAATATTTTATATTAGTAGCCAGTCAGTACCACATAATCTGTACCTACCTTGTACCTTTTGTACTGATGTGTACTATACTTGCCACTTTGCACGTTGCTTTTTGTACTGTAAGTGTTTGGGTTATAAGTCTGTTTCTTGCTGAACAGTTCATGGTTTGCACTAATGGGTTTATTCGTCAGACCTATCAGTCCAAACCACGAATTGGAACCGACGCTGTGTCTGCAGACGAATCCGCCTTTATATTATGTAGACAGCTCTTAGCATAATATGATATAGGTCCTGGTTATTTTGGAAAATATTTCCTATGTTTTATATTCACGCACTATTTAATTATTTGTAAATTAATTTACCTTTTTTACGATGTTTAAACGTACATTTTGGGATTCAAAATGACAAGAATTCTACATTTTGAGATTTAACATTTTTTGGGGAATTTAACATTTTGGACCTTTATGGCCTATTTAGGGGCGAAAGTGATGAGTCCATCCGGGGGCAACTGTTAGGTTTTGTTTTTAGTAAATGGTTCTCTAATGGAAAAATACCTACGTCTTACTTAAAAATAATACGGAAAATAAATATGTACTGGGTACCTAATAACCGTAGGTAAATGGAAAAGTTTGTTTACAAAACAAATATTATCTGCCGTTATAGAAATCTATGTCACGGAAAAATTTCCTTTTCAATTTATTAGAAAAAGTACCCGCGTCTCGCGGTTTCTCTTAAATAAGTCCCGATCTCTCGGAAATCCAACTTCTTACTTCTTACTAATATTATAAACGCGAAACTTTGTATGTATGTGTGTATTTATGTATGTGAGTTTGTTACTCTTTCACTCAAAAACTACTAAACTGATTGCGATGAAACTTGGAATATAAGTAGTTGGAGACCTGGAATAACACATATGCTATTTTTTATCCCGATATTCCTGCGGGAACGGGACTTACGCGGGTGAAACCGCGGGGTGCACCTAGTAATGCTAGTACTATATCTATATTATAATCATTCAATGCCAAAGACTACTTTTTACTCTATAGATATAAAAAAATCCGCAAAAGCTTCACTGTTTGTTTGCTTAAGTAATGTTATATAAATTTCAGTGATGTTTGGTATTAATAATAATCAATCATTTTCTTTTTTTCTGGAATACATAGTGACATGATCTTTAGGAGCGTAAATCCTTAATATTGAGTAAGGGTAGCAAGTCGCAAGACTGCTGGTAGATGCTGGATAGAAGGTACCCATAAGGCAGGCTTTAAAGGGATCATCAAGGGATTCCTATGTCATATTATTAAAGGTGAAAAAAGCATATCTATCTTCATCATCGTTGTATCATCGTCACATTTCATATGCCAAATAGGCCAAATATAGAGTTCAAAATATACATATTTTTAACACTAACATCTGTATTGTACACCAAACATCTAACATCTCTATTGTATTCTTTGTGTTTTGTTGATTTAATTTTTTTTGTATTTAGATTTAATTTATTTGTATTTAGTTTTAATTTATTTGTATTTTAATGTAATTTATCCAATAAATTGTACACCTGTATTTATAAAATAAATAATTGAATTGAATTGAATCAGCAGTAGGACAATAGACTCTCGAGTGGTGACAGCGGATCGGCAGACGCAGCGTTGAGCGTCCGTCGAGCGAGATGGACGCGGCTAGGTATATGTATTTGCAATTTTGCACCGATATATTTGGAAATAATTCGGCATTCATGGGATATATTGAATTCTTATTCCTATAAAGTAGTGAATTGGAAAATCTGGAATTAAAATATAAATGCATCTCCTTATATAATTATAACGTATCCTTAATGTATAATATCTCCTTAGCGTGAATACACGATTATTATCGGTGTTTCAGAGATGTTTTGCTAAATATCTTTGAACTGGCCAGTTTTGTCTAATAACTTTAATTATTTTTATATAATGCAGATATGACCTATCTATTTCTTAAATAAAATGCTCAACATTTTTTTTTGATAAACCGTCTAGGTAGCTAACTTGTAAATATTTGATGTAATGATTTACTAGCCGCGCCCCGCGGTTTTACCTGCGTAAGTCCCGTTCCCGCAAAAATATCGGGATAAAATGTAGCCTATGTGTTATTCCGTAGGTCATCAGCTATCTTCACACTTTTTAAACTCACACGATTTCTGCTCATTACTATTTTTATAAAAACTCGGGTCTCGATCGCGTTCATGCACAAACTTTTTGTTACTGCACCGCTTCTATCGATAATTATAATTGGCCTTTTCGTCTAAGTTTGAGATAAGGTACCGCGCAAGTAACATTTATTTTTGGCGCTGGGGGCATTGTTAGGTGGAATAGGCTTGCCCAGCACCCTTCCAGCCTAGTCAGCCATGCCCAGAGGAAAGATCTGGTCAATACGTCTGGAGCACACTATAGTAGTATATAAGCTTTCTGTTTACTAGTATTACTAATTCCATAGAAATAGTTATACTAGTAACTAGAAAGCTTACTTCGTCAAAAAAAACGTTCTCGCTTGATGTAACAGAGATCCCAGTCTGTCCTTTTTTCACTTTAGTGTTCATCGGTTAGTTAGATAAGGACAAACCTTTATCTTAGAGGACATGATTGATATTGATATTTCAAAAGTTGTCAAGTGCACAGTAATGCACACATGTAACATGTCTTTGTTAAACCCTAATAATAGAATGCAGTCGGTTAAGCAGTCGGTCCCGGTTGTTATGTTTGATAGGAGTCGTTAGGTCAAAATAGAGGTCTTAGGGTGACCTGAAAACTAATTCTGGGTGAGCTATACCAGTACTCGAAAACAAAGAGACAAAGAACGGATAAAGAAGATAGAAACCCCTAAAACCTAATTTTAGATCCATATATTTTATACTTAGTCTGTAAGGTATATTTTTACAATTTGAATAATTATCAAATGTTTTATCCATTATTATAATAGTATCTCAGTTCCTGCAATACAAGCTTGTGCTTAGTGTAGAGCCGATTTCTAATGTAATTTGATAAATGTTTGGTAAGATTCATATTAATAAATAAATTCATTCATTCATTCAAAGCAATTTTGATACAGTTAATTTTATTGATAGGTGCAGTAGTTCGCTTCGACTCGCCTGTTCAAAACTCCTGTTATACAAGTATGTACCTAAATTAATTATTTTTCAAGTTCCAGTTTGTTTCAAAACCGTAACCAAACTCTACCCTTTATCGTATCATTCCAGCCAACCATTTTATTAGATTATCTAACTTAAAATATACCTACCTTTGTCCTGTATTTTCTACCTGAACCTTCATTAAATATTAATATAACGTGACTGTCATTCCGATGTCAAACGACCTTTCAATTCTTGTTACATTACAAAAACTGTGTTTAAAAGAACGCACGAGCTTCATCGTTTACCAAAAGAAAACCAAACATCCTTTACAAAACCGGAACAGCGGAAAAAACATAACATTCGTACTTCTATTCATGCAAAGGCGTAAGGTTTAAGCGTCTCGTAACCTTTTCATGTCTATAGCCACGCTACGAGTGCCGTAGCTGTGTGCTATGGACGCCTCAGTGTGCTACGAGCGTTCGTAAGGGAAGCACGCGTTCAAAGGCCTTCCCAAAGAAAGCGACTTGTTGCGATGTTGTGAAGAGCAGTGAATTATTGATGGACTTTATTTGTGAATAAGAGTTTAAAATAGTGACTTATCGCTTCGTATTTCTCAAAGGCTTTATTGAATTAAAGCGGTTCGTGAATTGTTTAGGTCGTCAAACAAAGGATTAAAAATTTGAATTGTTTACGTGACACGTTTATTTTCATTGGAAAAACAAAGGTTTTAACGGTTGTTAAGTATTTAAGGTTTTTTACGGAATTGGGTACCTATTTTCTTTGAATTTTTTATTTTATGGTTTGTTTTCGTTTTTAAAGGACTTTATTTTTAAGACTATCGGTTCAATACGCCACTTAAATAAACAAAAGCGCTACTCAAATTTAACTATCAAAAACGCTACTTAAAATTTGAGTTCTACCTAAACAATTAAGCAGCTTGCAAACGATTTAATTTATACTTATTTTAAATGTAGAAGCTGCTCTATTATTTAAGTACCCCTTAAACTTTAAGTGGCGATTCAGAATTCAGCTATATATTTATTTAAATGTGTTTGAAAGAATTTATTTACAGACAGACAGTCGGACAAAAAAGTGGTTCTACAAAGGTCCACAAAGGACTAAGGATTACCAAAAAACCAACTAATTCCTTTTCAGTTATTTTTACCAAAACAACAATTAAATAAGTATATTTCTAATCCCTGCTTAGTAAATCTTGTACCAACTAGATAGATAGATAGATTAACACTTTATTTGAACAACAAACAACAATTAAAATCAGTTTACAATATAATTAATAAGTGAGACAAATTACACAGAAAGCTTAAAAGTAAAAAGTTGTACAAATGAGCGACCTTATCGCTAAAAGCTATTAACATTAATATAAATTTGAAAGTTTATATTTTATTGATTTAATACAAAGGAGTATTAAACTTAAATAATATATGCTAACTAAAAAACTAGACCAGTTTATTGAATAAGAAATAAGAATAATTTATTCTGTGTGGTTTCAAAGGTCTTAAATTTCGCTGAAATTCTTTATAAAGATAGCTGATGACCAAGAATATTACTACGATGAATACTTTTTATCCCTGATAGTTTTTTTTGACGGTCTCTGTGGCACGTTGAACGAACCTCCGACTGCGACGCAGAAGGTTTCAGGTTCGACACATGCTGGAGAAAAGTATTTTTATTGACCACAATAAATGTTAGGTTCAGATTCGTCGTATTTTTTTTAATTATAAATTTATATATTCTAGCTGTTACCAGCGACTTCGTCTGCATAGAAATAGTGCATAGCGGACTTTTTCGTTCATCACTCGAGCTCTGCTAATTGGATTTTGATGTAAAGTAGGAATACCACGAGGTTTCACGCAAAAACTACTGAACCGATTGCGATGAAACTTGGAATATAGGTAGCTGGATACCGGGAATAACACAGGCTTCTTTTTTTTTATATTCCCGCAAGAACGTGACTTATGCGGGTGGAACCGTGGGGCGCAGTTAGTGTTATATAAATTATGGACGAAACCGCGGGGCGCGGCTAGTTATTTATAATTATTCCATTGTAAATGCCAGAACAAAGTTGAATAAAAATAAAGTGAATAAACGTTGGGAAACAAATTGGAGATCAAATGTTCATTTTGTTTACTGAAGCTCATTTGTTTTTGATGTTTTTTTTTCGATAATTAGTTTTGATAAGATATTTTTTCTTTCCGTTCTAAATATAACTGTAACTATAAGCCACGCGGTTTCACCCGCACAAGGCCCGAATCTGCGGGATTATCAGGATAAAAATACCTTTTTGTTATCTCCAGCTATTCGCATACTAAGTTCTATTGTAGTCGGTTTAGTAGTTTTTTAGTGAAGGACTAATAACCTACCTGTTTACTTATTCACAAACTTTCAAAATAATATTAGTAACTAATTATTATAATAAAAAAATATTTATAAACGAATGTTTAAGAGACTAACTGCGCCCCGCGGTTTTATCCGCGCAAGTCCCGATCTCGCAGGAATATCGGGATAAATATAGCTTATGTGTTATTTCTGGTATCCAGTTATCTATGTTCTAAGTTTCATCGCAATCGATTCAGTAGTTTTTGCGTGAAGGAATAACAAAATCACAGACATACATACAAACTTTTGCGTTTATAATATTGGTAAGAAGTAAGTTGGCTGTTGTATTTACGGTATTAACTAACCTGTTTCAAGGTTATTAAACTTTTTATCTATCAAAATGCTGATTCTGAAAGAAATCTTATTGTGATATACAAGAAATAACATAAAAACGGAAAATTTAAGGTATAATTAGCTAAACAATCAAGTAAAAGAGAATAATCGAAAACAAAAATCCAAATCCGATTGCAAAAAATTTGTAAACATTTCAGGCTTGTGTTAAATTAAAAGTCGGTACATTTTTTGCGGCGTTCTTTTGACCATTTTCAAGGGATTTAAAAACATTTTCAATTATTTGAATTTATTGCTGACGTTATAGAGAGAGATGTTGGTCTAGTGGTAGATACCCCGACTTTCTTTCCGAAGATCGTGGTTTTAAATCCAGGCCGCGCACCAATGTGTTTTTCTTTAAGAAAAAATTATGTGCGCTATTAACATCGCTCTTACGATGAAGGAAAACATCGTGAGAAAACCCACGGCTTAAAATCACGCCCAAAGGCCCAATAGTAGGGCTAATTGCGGAAACACACAAGTTAAAACTTTAACTTTATCTATTGCTGACGTAAAAAAATTCACACATATTAAAAAAATACCACATCTAGTTATGCCACTAGGGCAACATATTATCAATTGTCCACTTAATGAAATAGAGTCCAATGTTCGATTTCCCATAAATTATTTTAAAATTGATTTAGTTCAATATATTTTTAAATGGTTTTATGCAAGTCGCCCTTAATTATGTAAGAGGATATGGTAAACTAGACACTAAGCAATTATTAATAATAATAACAACTAATCAACAATTCACTGCGCAACCGTTTTTTTCCCACGAAAGTTTTTCGAAGATAAAAAGACGAATAATCCTTAGAAATGCTTTTTGTTACTTATTCCGCTTTATTCCAATGAAGCCTTAATTACATTTGATTACTTAAACAGAGTTAAAATACCAAAAAAAGGTAATATTACCATCAAATGACTAACGCAAATGAAATGACACTAGACACAAAATGGCCGTCAAAGTGAAGTGTTCTTGGTGAAGTGTGGTATCGAGTCGCCGCCGCCGGGATGAGGATCGAGAGGTCGTGTTTCTGGTCTATGATACAAGCCCTCGCATTACTGCCCACCATGGCTTTGAAAGGTGAGACTTAAAAAGAGTTTTTAGTTAATTTAAATAGATAGTTAATACTTCATTTGATCAACCCCAAAAACAACACATATCAATTAAATTAAAAACTAAATATTTGTTGAATATTTATTTCTGGCGATTTCTTGCAGGCAACCTTACTGGCATGGAAAAAATTATGCTGGTAGGTCACGCTGTGATAAATACAATAAATAACTAAAATACACCATAAATAATCAACCTTAAAAATAAATACTAATATACGAATGTTTTGTTTATTTATTTGGTCACAGGATTTATTATTTATTTATGTAACTTGTTTAATTTATTCGTACCTATTATAAGCGAAGTGTTACGAAATTGACTGCCTCCTGCAGATAGGGTACCCTTGATTACGAGACGAGATAGCAAACTGTAAAATACTGTATATTTTCTGTCAATAAGATTTTTTTTTTAATTTCTCTCCTATTGGCGGAATTGCAACATATTTTTATTTCTTATCGGTTGTGAACCGATTTTGGCCATTTGGAAAGCCAGTATGATTAATTTTTGCAAGTTTTTTGCAATTTGCATCAAAACAGTCAAGTCGTAGTAGTAAAAGTCAAGCCAAGGAAGTCATTGTAAATGGGGGCTCTTTACAATGACGGTTTACGCGAGATATGGAGACACCGCTAAAGTCCATGAATTGCACCGATTTTTACTTTCATTCATTACACTTGTACACCTTCACGAAACTAAATTGATTAATATGCCCCCGAAATTAAACAATTTACACGCATTTGAAATAGGTTTCACAAATATGAAAATTTAGCAGAACATCTCCTCAGCGCTTTCCCGACAAAACATAATTCAACATACTTATAGATTATTATTTATGTTTTTGTGAATTTGACCCACTCTAGGGCAAGAGCATTTAAGAGAGTTTAAAACCTACTTTGGATTCGGACCGATTCATCATGTCTTTCAAAGACATGATGATTTTCTAACGATGCTTTACGTCAGCGTTAGTGCAATGAAATTTATAGCGCACTTTACTTTTTCTTAAAGATAGACCTCACAAGATCAACCTTCCAGATATTTAATGTACCTGTGCAAATAATTAACTATCAGGAAACATTTGTTAATCATATGAGTATCAATCATTCCGCCGCGCTCCAGTATGGAATGTAAATACATACATATTATACGTAAAAACACACCAAAGTCAAAATCACATAATTATTTTTAAATTTTTGTTGCCGGTGGGAATCGAATCGAACCTTTTAAATCTTCTGCATTGCAGTGAACAATGCGGAATTAAATGTCCAGAGCTCGCTCGTCAGAAAAAAGACGATTTATGAATTCAACTTGTTTTCAACAAACACATAAATTACAACAATTAGCTAACATTTATAAAAATAGATTTATAAAGATGATAGCTGATTGTTGTTTGTACGGAAAAGTCAACAGACTCCCATTCAAATGTGAAACTTTTCGTAAAAATTCGATAGGAGCTGCTTTATCGACTTCTTAAATACCTAACATCACTTACCTATAACTTAACAAAACGGCTAAACCTCAAAAAACCTCAACTTAACTTCAAAGAGTTTTCGTCCGTTAAAGTCTCTTCTAAACTTAACCAACCCTTCACTTAACTTCCAACTTACTCTTTAACTTAAGCTGAATTAGTGAAAGTAATCCTTTACTCTCTAATGGATTATGCTCATGAATTTATTATGTTTTTAGACTATAAAAGAGTTAAGTTTGGAAGTTTTGGTGTTTAAGATCGCTCTCAAAGTTGATGTGAAATGTTGGAAGTTAAGATGATATGAGAGATTACCAGTGTTCCGCGGTTACACCCGCGTAAGTTACAATCCCGCGGGTTTTTCATTTCATTTCATTTTCTTAGTTATGGCTTTCTGTCAGCAATATAGGACAATTTAGCCAAATTCTCGTACTAATAGTGTACTACCACTATTATACTTGTAATCGTTTGAAATAATTTTCAATGTGGGAAGGCTGCAGAAAAAATGGCGACGATTTTTCTCCAACCCCAAGGAACATTTGTTTGTAACGTGCTCATTTCGTGTTTTTGGCACTGGTACTTTTATTTTCACTTCACTCGTTGAACTTCGCGTAACTAAATTGATAACATGCCACCGAAATTAAACAATTTACACGCAATAAAACTAGGTTATGAAAAAATAAAAATTCAGGACAACGTTCCACAAACGCGTCAAAAAAAAAGTCCGCGGGTTTTGCCATAAACCCTTTCTAAGTTTCTAAGGACACACAATCCAAATGTCATATGACATCTAAATGTCATATGACATTTGGATTGTTTGTCTCAAGGACCACAAACCTTACCTGACCATCATGACCTGATTTAAGTTGTATGTTGAAATACCAAAAATATGAAAATCGAAATTTATTAGTTTATCAGTCAGTTCTTTAAATGTTTTATAATACTAGCTGCGCTCCGCGGTTTCAGCCGTGTAAGACTTAATCCAAAATTTAAAATTTCTGGCATAAGATCCTTTTCCTTTTGATCATAGCAAACACAACAAAAAAAGAATTAGCATAATCGGTCCAGCCGTTGATATTTGATGCCATGATCAAGGGAAATAGGATTAATAATATTTACAGATATATATTGTCTTCAGTTTTCCCCATGCTGATGCAAAACTAAATGCTTCAGTTTCAGTAGCGTTCATTTTATTATTTCTAGCATTCTTCAGACGCCCGACGTATAGACTTGCTTGTAATTGTTGGGTTTATCAATTCATAAAATTAAAGTATTTAGAAATAGTTTTTTAATAAAAATACATTAATTAATTCTACGTAAAAATAAATCCACATCGAAATTTAGCCAAATCAGGTTCTATCAGAGTAGTTTGCCAAATGGAATAAATGCATCAAACTATAAAATAAGAATTGGTATCGTTTTATAAGCTTATTGTATTTTATCGTATATATTGTATTAGTTAAGTCACCATAAGACGAGCTGTGCGTGATTGACGCATTCAGAACAGCGCAGAATTGAAATTGTAAAAAAATGCAATAAAAATAAATATAGTATCTACTATATTTAATTTTAATAACTTCAAGAGAGTATCTGCCTATTCGTCTTTTGCCAGCATATCTTCAATTTCCGACAAAGACTTTCCACTTGTCTCCGGAACACATACAATCGTAAATAAAAATGCACCCCCACACACGACAGAGAATATCCAAAATGGCACATACGTGTGGAAAGTGAATAGTAAAAAGTGGAAAAAGTATGCAAATCCTCGCCCGGAAAGTATCGATAGAGAAAGCACAAGGGCAGCCCCTGTACTTCGAGCATTGGAACCAAAGAGTTCACCGACGAGAGTTTGGGGTAAACTGGCAAAACCTGAAAAGAAAGCCTCTTTCATAAATACATTCCAAATTTAAATAATCGCGAATACACTAGCATAATAAACCCATCCTACTAATATTATAAAGCTGAAAGTTTGTTAGTAATTGTGTATGTATGTATGGCTGTGTGTGTGTTTGTTACTCAATCACGCAAAAACTACTGAACCGATTGCGATTAAACTTGGAATATAGGTATCTGGGGACCTGGATTAACACAGAGGCTACTTTTTATCCCGATATTCCCGCGGGAACGGGACTTACGCGGGTGAAACGTGTGTCTGCACGCGCTGCTAATTTGCTGCTGCTGTAATGTGACGCGATGTCTGTTTTTGGACTTGAAAACAAATTTGATATATAAACCCAATTTTATGTTTTCTGGTTCTGGTTGTCTGTGGCTTTGTGTGAGCTCGTCTCAGAAATGACTGATCAGATTTTAAAAAAAAATAGTATTCAGAAACCTTTTTCTCTTGTCTAACATTTAAACTACTATTATATTATATTCATATTAAATATCATAATAATATGTCATCATATATCATATTCAATAATTCAATTCAATTCATTAAATAAGATTTCACATGAACGTTTTAAATCGTCTTATCTTCTATCTATACATATAATAAAGGAAGAGAGGACAAAAAGTCTGTACTAAGAAGTAAATTAAAAAAAAGATTGTCTAAAGGAGTAGAACTATATAAATCATATAAGTTTTAAAATTCATGTCTAGCTGTCTGTTTATCTGTTTCTCTGTCTGTTCCTTATACAATTAAAAACTACTAATTCGATTAAAATGTGGTTTTCAATATTGGTTAGTTCTATTTTCGAGGAGCGTCGTGGTATACTTTGCATCGAAATCCAATTAGTAGAACCTGAGTAATAAATTAAAAAATGCAACCCCAACAGCGCGTTTTTCACTTCCTGGACTATTAATAAATGTGTCTTCGGACCTCCACCGCAATAGTGGACACAAGAAACTCATAGAGTTGTACAGTCTCAATTCTGTTTCTCTACTTACCAACTTCATATGACAAAAAATAATTGCTGATTATAATGACTGGAATCCAAATAGGTATAACTATGTCTGGAGCATTTAGATAGTCAATGAAGAATACCATTCCTAAAATAGCCTGAAACATTATAATATAAATATTAAAGATTTTTTATAAATTTCAGGGCGAATATTTTTTATCACTGCATTTATCAACGAAGGTACAAAAATTAATTAGTATACAAGGTGGATGTGACAATACGGCATTTAATGAAACCATGACTTGTTTTAATGTGTTTCATTTTGTGATTGTGAAATTTATTCCAAAATTGAAAATTAAAAAAAAAAACATATTAAACAACATAGAAATCGAAACATATAGAAATACAAAGTGTAATTTATGTTCATTAACCTGGGAATCACCAACAGTGCATTATTATTACTCAAACATCTTATTCGTCGTACTAATAATTTTAAACGCGAAAGTATATGACTTTGTTGCTCAATCCCTCAAAAACTACTGAACCAATTGCAATAAAACTTGGAATAATGGTAGCTGGAAACCTGGAATAACACATAAGCTACTTTTTATCCCAAAAATCTCGTCGGAACGGGACAGGCGCAGCTAGTATGAGCATGCTGACCCTTTCTAATAACATTAGAAAGAGACAGCATGCTTCAATATAGCGTTCTGTGCCTTTCTAATAGTGTTATTAAAAAGGCACAGCATCCTCGATGTACCGGAACACTTTTTAGTTCTACGTGAGCATTCTAGTTCTAGTAATATAACTTCTTTGGTTTTACATATAGTAGTTGTAATATTATAATAATATGTAGTTTAGCATTGTGTAGCAAATTTCAAAAATATAAATTAGTATCCAGTGGCTAAATTAATGAACCCATTTTGATGTTTGGCAGGAGGACTTGGAACATGTGGAGTTAGGTCCAATCCAATTAAATTACTATACGACATAATTTATTTGGATTGGATCTACCTAATGTCATATCCACCTTGTATAAAAACGTTATGTATTTATTTACAATTTAATAAACTTACTAAACACAATGCACACGAAGAAGTTGAAACCATCATTACAGATTTTCTTCCTATTTTATCAACAAATAATGCAGCTAAAACACTAGCAACTATTTTACAAGCACCGTTTATAACCAATATTAGTGTTGTATCTATTTGATTATATCCTTCAATGAAGAAGTATATCACTGTTCCATAGAACTCGGTTGATACGAGCCCTCCAATATGTTGTAACAAGCCTAACATCAATGTAATCTTTAGAGCCTTTCTATTACTTTTTACTTTAAATATGTCTAACCAATGGTCTCTTTTCCTTTTATCTAAAGCAACATATTCTGTGCTTTTGGTTAGCATTTTATCTATTTCTTCTTCTCTACCCAATGAGGTTAAATTTTTAAGCATTTCTTCTTCGTCACCTGAAATAAAGTCTTTATTATTCATTTATTTACATTTTTGATAACTAGTATAAATCATTTTTAATTTCAGTTTAATCTCAACCTATGTCTTAACTTATACACACAAGTTCCGATCCCGTATCGAGATATTTTTATCATAATATGCTATTCCAAGGCTTAAGCAGTGTATATTTTGCGTGAATTAACATATTTTCATATTTATTACTTTAAACATTAATGTCACTCATCACTCATCTCAGCTCTGATCTGTCCACTGCTGAACATAGGCCTCTCCCATACGATGCCACAAAAAAAGAAATGCCCAGCCACCTCCATCCAACGACTATCCGCGACCGCTACAATGCCGTCGGTCCACCGAGTAGGTGGTCTTCCTACACTCCATTTCGCATGACATTTATAAATGTTTGATTATTAGAAGAAGTATTAATATACATATCTTATAAATATCTCATTAATATTAGTTATCAACTAAGTAAAAGGAAGCGATAAATTTATTAAGAAACTGAATGTTCAATGAGTCAAAGCGTGAATCATAGAAATTACCTTTCATCATTAAGAAAATCGGTGATTCCGGAATAAAATAAGCCGTTCCTATGAAAACTGCACTCAGAAACAATCCAATACTGCAAGTCACGTAGAAGGAAACAACGGCTATAGAATATCCCAGTAACATTCCTAAAGTAAATCCAATTCCTGTTGCAATCAATAAGGTTCCTCTTATGTTTTTGGACCTGAAATTAAAATTGAAACATATCGATACCGGAAATTTCAATTGTCGTAAAGGACATTTTGGCCAAAATGAGTTTTTTATATATTTGGAATCAGGATCGCGAGCTCTATCGATTGGTGTATTCAAAGTAATCGTATCTTTAAAAATGAACATTTTGGAAGCATTTTACGACCTGAATTTTATAGACATTTTGCTTAATTGTTTCACGATTTGGGGTGTATAGAATAAATATTTTTTATAAGCGAGTGTAAAGGCAAATTTTTGTTATGTATGATGTCGTAAATCTTATTTTCCAACAAATTGTTTTTTACGACATTGTCATTAATATTATTACAATAAATTTAATGGTCGTAAAGACAACTTTTGTCAATAATAAGCTTGTTCAGCCTTTCAGTAGTAGGATTTACGACCTTTTGTTTAAGCAAAATTTCAAGCACCACAAAATAAATTAAACTAAAAATTATGGTTAATTAATATCTTTTTTTATTTTATTTTAGTTTACTTTTCGCCAAGTTTCTTATAATTAAAATCAAACCATTAATAATACATTTCTTTAACATAAAATGATTTTTTTCTTCTTTTTATTGCTCAAAGCATTCTACTATTTTGATGCACGCTATTTTTTTATTATACGCTAACTATGCTTCTGCTACAATAATGTATAATTATTATAATAATAAGACATACATGAGGTTATTATAATATTATCCTTATATTTGGCCTATGGTGTCCCACTTTTGGGCACACAGTAATACATTTATCAGTTAATTATGAAGCTACTTATTATTTCTTATTCGTGCTCTATATATTTTTTTTTATTAAACCCAAGACAATATTGATTAATATTCTAAAGTGTCAGTGATAATTATCAAAATCTATTTAGTAGATTAGTTTTAAGCAGTTAAATCGCATTCACGTTCAATAAAATCATATCTTTTGTTGAGAAGATATTCAGAATACTGATCAAATGAAGAATATCATATTCTAGATCCAGAATCGGGTAAAAATGATCTAGGTGAGACAGTCTAATCACATTTGACCTTAACGAAATCATCTTAACGAAAAAATATATTATTAAAGCTAACCCCAAATATTACCTAATTTTGCACCGCTAATTTTACTGGTACCTGACAGAAGGAGACTACTGGAATGCAATATCGACATAAGACAGTCATAATCACATTTAGATTCAACGAAATCATCTTTATGAGTAGATATTCTCATTATACTAAAGCTTCAGGCGATTTTTAAGGTGCCAGAGACGGCTACAAGTGCTTATTATCTAGATAGGACAGTTCTATTGCATTTGGACTTAACGAAATAATCTTTACGAGTAAATTTTATACTGGATACTAAGAAATAGGTAGAAAATAACATGCCAAAATGAAGCCACAGGCAGTCATTATCTATACAATAAAATAATTCAAAAAAATTTAGACATCACCAATATTTTGTTCCCCTAAAACTTAAACAAGAGTTTTGAGGGACAAAGATGTTGTTATTTTAATTAAATTATTGCAATTACTATTAAAATACTTATTGTCTAAGTTTTATTTATAATTATTTTAAAAAAGATTATATTTTTGTCTGATAATTCAAAAATTTAGTTGATGTTTACTATTGCAATGATTTAGAACTGTTAAAATGTTTCAAATCAACACATATTTCGACTCATTCATACCTTCTAATATAATAAAAGGGAAAAAAACATTTGTTTGTTTGTTTATAACGAATAGACTCCTGATGAATGATAAATAATAATAAAAAACACTTTATTTCGGGTCGATTTACTGCCTAATGCAATTATTTTAACTAGATTCGATTGATTTTTAGGCCCTTTACCCCCTTAGACTCAAATTTAATTGCCTTGTACATCCCATTGCTGATCATATTTGGTCCTTTACGACACTATGACCCGTTTATAACAATTTTTTTGTGGCTGTAAAGTACTTAAGTTTATTTTTAGTTGGCTGTAAAGGAATCCTATTTTCTTCAATAATTAACTTAAGCTTATATTTTTTTTTTTTAATGATAGAGCAAGAAAAAATAACTAGGGTTGCCCTTAACGTTATTAATGTAGCAGTTTATTTGACAAAAATATAAGACATCAAAATTTTTAATTTTTGTTTTTTAGCTCTCCTGAACAATCGTGTTTTGTCCTTTACGACAATTGAAATTTCCGGTATCGATATATAAGTTTTCGGATGGAAATTAAAGTCTTTTTTGTTATAATAGCGCGGTGTTTTTTTTTTAGTCTGTTTCACGTCCTGTATCGCGGGGCTATGATGCCCCCAGATTTTTAGGCAGACGTGCGTGGAGCCGCAGCCAACGCTTAGAGGCGTTTTTCAATAACAATTTTACTCGCTAACTATGAAGTGTAAGCGGCCGATTATTCCTGTCTGCACTATAAAATACAGCCAAAGGCAACCATCGGATTAGATAGAACTATTGAAAAATTTTGGACTATGTGATGTGATGGTAGTGGATTGGCTACTGGCGAACTATGCCACAGTATATAGAGGGAGCGGTATGGAAACTGCACACACACACAAACTAGTCATGACGTGGCACTCAGTACAACACCGCGAAGAATACCTAGGTGTCGACACGCATGTTTGTGTGACTGAGCCGTTATGACCATTTGTAGTTGGTTTCCTTATTGCTGTGCGACGTTTTGAGATCTTGACAGGTCTAATTTTTCAAGTTAGACCAAGTTTAAAAATGAACTAACTATCAAGTAAATCGAAGGTTTACTTACGCAATTTCGCCTAAATAGACGAAGCTGGTAACGTAAATAAACGCACTCCCTAAACCAAGGAAAACTTGTCCTACGTATATTGTTCTTATATCCTTTTCTATCATTAGGAATATGAAGGCGACGAAAGCGAGAAATCCTCCTAAATGGAAACATAGCTTTCTTCCTCTTGAGTTTAGAATGAAAGTGGCGATGAATGGACCTGAAATGATCATAGAGTGACTTCTGTCAATCATCATTTATAATCCTTTATTTATAAACGATGATTACAGATGTATAAGTTATGTTTGTTTCGGTCTGCCAACTCTGATTTGATGTCGCAGGAAAATGCAAACAATACATTGTAAATGCATCTGTTAATTATCGTTATTGAGTAAAGGGTAAAGGTAAAGTCTTAAGTCACAAGAAAAAATACTAAAACATTTTAAATTTCAATCCTCCTTTGGTATATGTGAAATAGTTCATCGAAATCTCAAAGCGACTGTAAGTTAGTAAGCCCTTAAATTCAAAGTTGTGACAATTAATGGCGTTTCTGAAGTTTTATTTAGATACATAGAACTTTTCTCAATACGTAAAGCAAGGTCATAAATTACATTAGACCCATTGGGTGGGAGTCACATTAGGAAATTTGAATTATAAATAACTAGCTGCATCCCACAATTTCACCCTCACAAGTCCCGACCTCGTGAATATATTGTGATAAAAGTATAATTTGACCCAAATTAACCTTTTAAAAATGCAATGTATCTTGATATTAAATTTCATCTAGATCGGTAGTGGTGTCAAACATTCCCCCAACATACATACAAACATGTTAGTAAGTAAATAAAGATATAGCTTCTTTGGCGTTGGACTAAACTTACCAATAATAATTGCTGCATTATATAAATGTATTATAAGATTATTTTCTCTCATTTTAACGACGTCAGGTAAAGGTGTTTGATAAACTATAGGAGTGCCAGAAATAACTACCCACATCACTCCAAAGCCAATCAGCGTATGCCCTGTATACACTGAAATAAAATGTTCGTACTATAAAATACTAGCTGCGCCCCGAGGTTTCACCCGCGTAAGTTTCGTTCCCGCGGGAATATCGGGATAAAAAGTAACCTATGTGTTATTTCCGGTATTCAGCTACCTATATTCTAAGTTTCATCGCAATCAGTTCAGTAGTTTTTGCGTGAAAGAGTAACAAAGTCACGTACATACATACACACATGCATACAAACTTTCACGTTTATAATATTAGTAAGATATATAGTAAGTAAGAATGTATTATACATTCGATTCGATTCCCGCCGGGTGCCAAATATAAATGACTGACAGACAAAAGCAAATTTTGTCAGACTTGAAGCAACTTCCCGTGAGGGATTCAACCGGGAACATCGATCGTTCAGATGAGCAGGAGATACAACTTTAAGTAAAGATAGCTTACCACATAATGCTGGATACAGTTGTTTTCGAACATATAACTTCATATTGTTATCTAAACATTAATACACTGAAATTCATTTAACACAACACAGCTTTTAGATTTACATTGTAGATAAATTCGACTAAAATAAGAAAAATACACACACTTAACATTAAGGGTATTTTCAAAGCGTACAAATACTGCGTAGACAGGCCATTTCTGCATGGATAATAAATTAATATAGTTATTTTTTATTTGTTTCACTGAAAATATACACTGAAACAGTATTTGACCAATAATGTTGTCGCGTTAATGGTAAAACGTTTAATAACTATATCTTATCGAGTGAAAAGATAACGTGTTACGTACATGAGTACGAGTATATTCAGTTCGATTGTCCTTTTATGATTAATTAATATAGATGGCATTGCAAACGCGCTACTTTTTTTATCAAGTGATCTGTGGTTAATATAGTAACAAAAGTTTTAAAAATAGGGTTTCAGTTTTAAACTACCGTATGTCTTCAATACAATTATTTATTTAGAAAAGGGGTTTTTACCATGTTTTGTTTACGGGCAAAATATTGAACTAAGGACGTAAAAATAATAAAAAACAAATCAAATTATGACAAATACACCATTTCTAAATGATATTTGTAAGTTTTCGGTTAATTTGTTTGTCCATTAGCAAAAATCACTGAACCGGTAACTGTAAAACATGATAAGACCTGATTGGTCGACAACCTAAAATTTACTTCTAGTTTGACGTGACAGACATGAAATTTAGAAAGCGTTTAAATGTGAAGTTTAGGTATCCAGTTACAAAATGGGTTCTTGGAAATTACCACGGGATTGGGTCTTACGCGGGTTAAACCACAGGAGCAAGCGAGTTTTACTTAAGCTACTATTTTTTCTATACTTTAGCGAGTAAAACCGCGGAGAGCAGCTAGCGTTAAATAATCACAAACACGAATCGTACCTCAATTTAATTCCCCGTTATCCTTTTTGTGAACAATTTGTTCGAACACGAGTCGTGTTAGCCTGGCGGATACATGTAGGTACGTTTGTTTTTTCAATAAACAACGTATCTAGGGGTGTTTTTGTTTTTCAGTTTTGAATACAGATAACAGTTGTATATATATTATCGATTTAGTGCGAGTCGTACTAAGGCTAATCTTTAACTTAACTATAAAACAAGCTATGGTCATAAAACATCAGTGCACTTGTAGTCTAATCTATACCAATATTATAAAGCTGAAGAGTTTGTTTGTTTGTTTGATTGTTTGTTTGTTTGAACGCGCTAATCTCAGGAACTGGTGGTCCGATTTGAAAAAATCTTTTTGAGTTTGATAGTCCATTTATCGAGGAAGGTTATAGGCTACTTTTAATCCCGATATTCTTACGGGGTCGGGACTTACAAGGGTTAATCCCGCGGGACGCAGCTATAAAAACGAAAGTCGTGTTAGTTACACTATTTATATCTCAAGAACGGCGGAACCGATAAGAATGAAATTTGGTACAGGGATAGTTTATGGGTATAAATACGATATAGGGTACAGGTTAAGCAACGCTTGGCGTGACACATACGTGATGGGTCAACAGGAACGATCGCGCCAATTAGAATGAAATTTGGTACAGGGTTAGTTTATGGGTATAAATACGATATAGGGTACCTACTTTAAATGATCGTAGGGGTAAGCAACGCTTGGCGTGACAAATACGTGATGGGTCAACAGGAACGATCACAACAATTAGAATGAAATTTGGTACATTACTTTAAGGGTATAAATACGATACTTTAAATGATCGTACGGGTAAAGTAACGCTTGGTATGACATACATGATGGGTAAAAATGACGGTTAAACCGATTTGAACGAAATTTGGTACCGGGATAGTTTAGTGGTTGAAATAAGATATAGGGTACCTACTTTGAATAATCACACGGGTTGAGCAACGCTTGGTATGACATACGTGAAGCGTCACATACTACGTTACGGAATAGGAATTTATGCGGGTGAAACTGCGGGGCACAGCTAGTATCCTTAATAAAAGTGAAATAAGGTCGAAATTTTTATTCCGGGTTTTGTTTCTGCCTGTCAACTTTGAATGTTCTTGGCACGGAAAAAGACAAAGCATGTTTTCACCACCCCGATCTTACTCCAAGTTTATTAATATGGATATAAGAGTACTGTACCTTTCACTTGCCTGCATGATTTTACAATAGTTTAATCACCCATCACGATGGTTAACCGATGTTATATGGGTGCATAAGTGATTCAAAGGCCATCCATATTCTTGACTAATGCCCGGTTTCTGAAGTATCGGTGGTTTATCTATTCGATATCGCTTTTGGTTCGATAGGTAGCGTCTATTGATGCGTTTCCGAACAGTGACAGTGACGGCTTGTCACATGTATAGAAAAACGGAGACAGATAACTGGAGTTTATCTCAAGGATATCTTTATTGAATCAATAGGTAGTGAAAGTTTATGTCAGATGTTCAGAAACCGGGCATTAGTGAGCGAAGGGAGTGATCTGTCTCTTTCGTCTATCGGTGCTTCTTCTTCCATGCAGGTAGTATTTTTCAACAGATCTTCACTACTATACTAAACTTGTATTTTCATCGTGAGGGATTTTTGATATTTGGAGTATTTGGACCACTTTACGTAAGCTTAATAATAAATAAATAAATTGTGTGACCAACACAAAACGCCAGCTAACCCCATGATCTTCTTCTTCTTCTTTTCGTGTAGTGGCGTGACACACCTAGTGTTAGAGTTTTCAGGTCGCCCTAAGGCCTCTAACTTGACCTAACGACTGCTATCATAGATAACAACCGGGACCAACTGCTTAACGTTCCTTCCGAAGCACGGTGGAGCTCGAGTATATGATTTTTGTCACACAAATTTTCAAAACCCCATGATAAAAGCTATTAAGTTTGTGTTACTTTGACTAGACAACGGATATGATACATAAATTTATTTTTCTTTTTCTAATACATACATATTATACATAGAATTACTAGACATTAGATAATATCGCCAGGATACTAGAGATCTAGACAAAAAAGAGTATTCAAACAACCCATTAACAGACTAAAAACCTTTTAAAACTTTAATTTCCCTCAAAAGATGACGTAAACTTTCCTCACTACGTAAGTTAATACCTTCGTTGCCATTTCTGAATAATTCTAAGAAACTTCATGGTACATTACGCAATAAGTGCTCCCGTTTCTACCACCTGGTTTCCACTATTTTACCGATGACATCATTTTTAGGGTTTCGTAGTCAACTAGAAACCCTTATAGTTTCGTCATGTCCATCCGTCTGTCTGTCTGTCAGAGGCTTAGCTCAAAGATGCTTAGTACTAGGAAGCTGTAATTTTCCATAATTTTACATATTGACCACGGCAAGAAAACAGTACAATAAAAAAATATAAACTTTTTAGGGTAGGTAGGTACCCCATTTTACATGTGGGGAGGTCCCCCACATGTAAAATGGGGGATGTTTCTTTTTCTTGGTTAACTTTCTAGCTATACCCCATCGAGTGGGGTATCATTAAAAAGCTCTTTTAAAATCATTGGTTTAAAAATAACTTTCTATGTTAATCATGGGTTTTCAAAAAACAGTTTTCTTTTTAGGGTTCCTGTTTCGAAATATTGAACCTTAAAGTGCTAGTTTATAGAGCTATGTGTACCCTCCTCTAACAGCGAAATGGTTATACTCGGATACATCATAATATGGATTTACGATAGTAGTACATATTATAATAAAGTTTAAAGGAAAATTATCACAGCTGAGCTGCCTTTTCAAACTCACGAGTAATTGTGAGAAATAAAAAGGAAAATTTCGAACAAATTCCATTAAATACATATTGTGTATGTGCGTACTGTGTATATTGTACAGAAGTGAAAACGCGTTATCACGGGCGCGGGCGGTCGAGCGATTCTCGAGCGGTTTCACTTTTTCGTTCATTACTCGGGTTCTACTAATTGGATTTCGATATAAAGTATACCACGACCTTCTATCCGAAAATGGAACTATCCAATATTAAAACCAGATTTTAATCGGATAAGTAGTTTTTAATTGTAAAACGAACCGACAGATGAACAGACAGACAAGAATTTTAAAAATTTTATAATTTTGTTCTACTACTTATCCTAAGTCCCCTAGACCACTTTTTTTAAATTTACTTCCAAGTACAGACTTTTTGTTCTCTCTTCCTTTTTTATAAGTATAGATAGATTACTAGGTAGGTGTTATTTGTAAAGACTTTTCTAGATTGCAATTCCTGTTATTGGAAACTACGAAGCCCTACACTGCGCGTGACCCAACAAGGCAGGCACTTGCCTACTTTTAAGAATATCTATTAACTTTTTTTATTTTATTACATAGAAATACACCTAGACCAGATACAAATATTTATTTTTAAGTTCAAATATTTGCACACAGCGAGCATCGAACCCGCAACCTTCTACATTGCAGCCAAGCTTTCGCCCGACGCGCCATAGAGGTGACATGCATACATACATGGAAACTTTCGCGTTTATGATATTAGTAAGAAGTATGATTATTGCTGGAGTGGGCTCTTAAGATGCCGTATCGACCAGTTGTAATCTATTTTGGCAACCCTTTATAATGTAGTTAATTACTTATTCTCGTTGAGTCTGGAAACTTCCAGATTATTTTTGCCGTAATGTCGTTGCTTATAATGATACCTTTTCTCGCGAAAATACAGAAACGAGTACATTAAAACTTCGTGTGAATATATCTGGAAATCTGGATTATCACATAGGCTACTCATCAATACGATATTCGCCTACGGGATTTAGAGTTACGCGTGGAAAAATGCGAGGCGCAGCTTGCAGAATTATATATCGTGGCTCAACTTGTTCATTATTATTATTATTCTTTCAAATAAATTACGGACCAAAAGTATTCTACTAACTACCAGTAGTAGTTAGTAACTTCCATTCCTGAATGTGAACCAAATAAAGATCCAGTATAAGTTTATATCGCACGGTAATAAGTTTATAAATTTTAATATAATTTTACATTGCACTTTTCCGCCACAAAAGCATACCAGTCGATAATAAGGTTAATAAAAACGGACTCCGCCAGAGGTTAGAGTGCATTTCCATTGCTTTAGCAGAAGAAAATAACATATTTCTGCGAAATCATACAGTGACCGCTTTCGATTCGTTCGATTTGCGCCGGGTGGAAGTAATGCTTAAAAAATAAATATTTGTATCTGGTCTGGGTGTCTATCTTTGTATAATATATATTATTATGTATTTACAAATTAAAAGTATAACTTGTAGGATATCCGTTGTCTAGTACCCATAGTACAAGCATAGTACTTAGTTTGGGGCTAGATTGTGATGTATTTATTGTTGTGCAATATTTATTTATTTATTGTTATTTATGTATACACAATTATGTAAGAACGTTTTACATATCTTGCAATGTTTCACGGTTTCACTCGAGTAAGTCCCGATCCCTTACGAATTAAGGAAAACCTAATACGTCTATAAAACCACTTTCTAAATGTCTTAGTAACAACTTGGTCGCAAGTCCTCTTGAGACAAGTAGTTTAACTTCAATCGCTAATCTCCCCCAGATTCCTTAGTTGCATTTTAAGACACCTATGGAAAGAGATAGAGTAGCCTTATGCTGGGGCTACATGGCGAAATAAATGAATAAAGAAATAAAATAAATATTGCACACAGCGCAATCTAGCCCCATCAAGCTAAGCACTATGCTTGTAGTGCTATGAGTACTATAGACAACGGATATACCACATATTATTATACTTTTTTTGTAAATAAGTACATACTTACATATTATACATAGAAAGACACCCAGACCAGATACGAATATTTATTTTTAAGCATAAATATTTGCACCCGACGGGAATCCAACCCGCAGCCTTCTGCATTGCAGTCAGGCGTTTGCCCGACGCGCCACAGGGGCCGTCATGTTGTAACATCGCATACATCGCCATCTAGCCCGAAACTACGCAACTAGGCTTGTACTGTGAATACTACTAGGCAACAGTGATTATAATACAACACATTATACTCTTTTTTAAGTACATAGGTACATATGTTACATTTTATATTTTTAGATATTAGTATGTATAGATTTATTTTCACCAACATAGAGTCAATGCGAACACTCGCCCATTTGGTGACAGGTGCGAATAGCACCGCCTGTATCGACCTTTTCACCTTTCCCACCCCATTTTGTGCGGTAACTTTATTTCTTCAGTTTTTCCAGCCTAAAATAATTATGAAGGGAGTTTTTCCCTTGATATTTTCGTGTTCGTTAGGAGTTGTAAGAAGTGAGGGCGTTTCAAATTGGTTTCATTGAATTTTTTGGTAGAATAATTTCTTTTTAAACTTGAAAGTCTTTACTTCAATATCTAAAAGATCTGATAGATATTTAATAGCCTACCTACATTTCTTCAATATCACCTACGTAATTCCTTATTTCGTCAAAGCAAGTAGTGAAGAGGATGAAAACGAGTGTTACTCCTAAAAATGGATCTTTATATTAAACTTTATCAAACTAACCGCGAGCATTCGCGTGTATATAAAAGTAGATTTACACCAAACGAGCGAATGCTCATTCTACGAGATCCACTCCATTCAATTCTCATTTAAATATTTAAAGAAGAATGTTCTTGTTCTAGCTCTAGCTCTTTGCTCGTTTAGTGTAAATCCACCTGAACGTTCCAGATCCAAAATCACATACAGCGCGCACCTTGTTAGTCGAAATTATAATGTTACATTACAAGTAAATAATTGCAGTGAGGTTGCACCTTTATATTAATATTATCTCGTTACAGACGTTTCATCTACGAGGAATAAATAGAATGGAATCTAACTTCTGTATTGAATTCGAAAAAAAAACATGGTCACACAGCAACAGATGCACACACTGACAAGTTCCGTAAAGTATTACATATGATCGACCTTGAATCGACCAACGGCGGACGATCTTTATTGACAGACTGGCGGTCGAATCATTGTTCTAGGCCCCGCAACCATTATTTTTTCAAAGGCTTGCCACTTCCATATATAATTGAGTTCGTTGCGTTTCATCTATAAAATATTAGAGCTGCGTCCTGAAACCGCGAAACGCACCATAACTTGTAATGTAACATTATAAATTCCAGTTACAAAGTGCGCGCTGTATGGAATGCTCGATTCTTTATCGTTGCATAACACGTGAAGCGGTGCGGTGAGAGACCACCTTTAGACTCGGCCCAGTGGTAAAACCAAGAAGTCCACGGGTTATTTGTTGGCTCAATACGCGAGTGAGCAACCGCCCCTGCACTCTTGTAGTGCAACATAATAAAACGGTAAAATACAGGATGGTAATAAAATAAAAATACATAGACATATTTTATAGGAAAAATGTGTATCTTCAAAATGTCACTCACACCTCCGCGGATAAATCTCGACGCGAGTGAGTTGTAGATGTATTTTTTTAAACTATTTTCAGTAGAACTGCCTTGATCAGTAAAAAATAATTTCGAAGAATATACCTGACTAGTGTTTTTATTGCTCAAAGCAATTATCAAGGACAAATGCATCATCGAAATTCGTACCCTGTTCCCCGGGGTGCCCTTGTGGCTTAATGGTTCTAGTCCTCGTCAGGAAAGAGAAGTAAGTAGCACGGGTTCGAGGTCCGTCATGGAAAGATTTTTGATACAGCAATTTCCTATTAATTTTCTACTACCCGACATTCCTGGTTATCCAGGAAAAATAACGATTTGAATTCAAAATAAGTTACACAGGAAATATTGAAAGGAACAAGTTTCTGAATTCCGTCGGTTGCTAGATAGGTATCTTGAATAACTTATTTTTATAACATCTGGGCCAGCGATTGGCTACTATCTAACTTACATAATAAATCGTTTAACATGCATTACACAGGTTCAATATCCAGTGACTGGTATACCATCGATTTTTCAACAACTGTATAATTGACTGTTACGTAATATTAAAGATTAAAGAACGGTTATTTGTTCTTCGAGCTATATCGCCTGCCCATTGGCGTTAAGTCTACCAATTTTGAGAGCTTTGTCGGTGACTTTGGTTCTCCTACGGATTTCCGTATTTCGGATTCTATTACGCAGAGTAACTCAAAACGTAGTTCATTCCATAGCCCTTCTGTTAGGAGTTAGACTTAAGCACCTCTGGTATTGTTTAAAATTGTTAAGAGTTCATTTTCCCTTGTTCCAGACTCCCAAATGACAACAAAAAAGTTTTCCGAAGAGCCGGAATTCGAGAGACCAATCGGAAATCACACCTTCTTTCTTGGACGGGAAGCAACATTAGGATGCGCCGTTACTAATCTAGGAAAACATAAAGTAAGTACTGACATTTGAACTTCAACATTATTGATTGGGTCTATTATAGCTTTAATAAGCAGGTAATCTTGGTTGTGTGAGGTCATCATCATTACATAGTTTATTAAGACAAAGTCGCTTTCTGCTGTCTCTTTATGTGTATGCTTAGATCTTTAAAACTACGCAACGGATTTTGATGCGGTTTTAAGTAGATAGAGTGGTTAATTATGAAGGTTTATATGAATAACACATCCCAATATTCTCGCGAAACCGGAAATTTCGTCGGTAAAACCGCAGAGCGCAGTTAACATATTTACATTTTATCGGGTCTTAATCGCGTACTACTTTTTTATTTTCTTACCTCGACGTTTCGATCATGTTACAATGATCTTCGTCTCGAGGGGACTGGAGCTGCGGCGGGTGTCGCAGGGCAGTAGTTTTGTAATATTTTGAGAAAGAAATATCTTAAACCGTATATTTTACAGAATAGCCATTATTTGCTTTAGTTACACGACTGTTGGACGTTAAGTAATTAGTTTGTCGATATGTTTAAAGTCTAACATGAAGTTCGATCATGATAAAATATATGGCATGCTTCGTCCATCGCTCTTACGGTGAAGGAAACCATCGCAATAAGACCGATATAAAACCGATATAATCACCACGGTCTGAGGGCATGCGGAATTCGCCAATCCAGGGTAGGTTCCCGGTGCATAATAATATCTCAGGCTGTGGCCGTATAGGCAGACGGCTTGATAAGCACCTAGCGCCTAGTGGCTTGCATTCTGACAAGATACACAGCTAGGCGCCAAGCGCTCAGTGCTGCCGGTCGCGAACTTTCTAGACCGTTCCTTTCAGTTAGGTGACTCGCTAGCCTCTAGCTGCTAAGCCAGCCTTCTGCCTATGCGGCCGCAAAGGATTTATATTACTAAAAGTAGAATGTGAAGTAATAGCTAAAAAGTGGTTCGGGGGAAAGGGACAAAGCTACCTGCATTAGCAAGAGTTAGAAAGAGATAGAGCTTCTGCATTAATCATGTTGTTCCTTTCTAATTACACTATTAGACTATTACACTATTAAGACTTTGAAAGAGTCATGAACTCCTCATCGGATTGGACCACTTTTTCTGTGCTTTTTAGTTCCACATTTCAGCCAAGAAAGTCGCATTTCAGTAAATACACATTTTTTGGCGGCCGCAGCCTTAGAAAATGCTCTTGCCCTAGAGTGGGAAAAACTAGCGAGCTAATAAAAATAAATATTTGATTGATTGATTGATTAATTCTTTATTGCAACACACCACAATTAAATAATTACAATAAGAGGAAAATACTTAAGCAACTTAAAGATTAGGTGGCACAATGGGCGGCCTTATCGCTTAAATCGATCTCTTCCTGGCAACCTAAGAAGAAGAACACATCATAACATCACATCAAAGAAGACATCACAACAGGCTGCATCTCAGAAGTATACATTTTTGACATTGATATTTTATTGTTCATCAAAAACATAATATCAATTTCAAACTGAATTCGATTAGCAACCTTATCATAGTTAATTTTTCGCTTCTAATTGTAGCAGTCGAAACTAATTTAGTGAACACAAATGGCTGTTACGCGGTGATTACCTATAATGACCACTAACCTTCGTAGTTACACTTAAGTTTAACCATTAGACTGAATTCATCTACCATTACAATGACGTTTTAAAACTGGTAGTTAGTAGATTTTATGGTTTTTAGCTGTCTATCTAATAGAACCGAAATGGATATTAAGCGCTCAAACTTATTAGTATTTATATCAATTTGTTTTCTTTGTACATAAGTGATGTTTTAGTTTGTTAGGTAGTTATAATTTCATTCATTTATTATATATTATATTAGGTAAAAAAACGAAGTAAATAATTTTTATATGTTTAACAGTAGGACTATAAATATTAATAACCACATGGAAAAACTTAGTGACTTTACATGTCTATTTAGTAGAGAAATATTTTCCTTTTGTAGACGACTAGCTGAGCCCACGGTTTCACCCGCGTAAGTCCCGATCCCGCGGGAATAAATCAGGATGTGTCATACCTACATTAAAAACCGCAATGCAAATTCCGTTGCGTAGTTTTAAAGATCTAAACATTCAAACAAACAGACAGAAAGCCGGAAGCGACTTTGTTTTATACTATGTAATGACGAAGATAAAGATGATTAATATATGACTTACTTCTTACTAATGTTATAAACGCGAAAGTTTGTATGCATGTATGTGACCTTGTTACTCTTTCTTGCAGAAAATAACGGAACCGATTGCGATGAAACTTAGAATATACGTAGCTGGCAACCTGGAATAACACATAGGCTTTTTATCTGATATTCCCGCGGGAACGGAACTTACGAGGGTAAAACCGCGGGGCGCTGCCAGTTCATTTTTTTTTAATTTATTTAATCCATGATCTGAAACTTATTAAAAACATTCATAACACCATAAATCACTAAAATTTGTCTGGTGTTTAAGTAAGTACGAAATTTCATGACTGCATGCGTAAGTCTACAGTAATTATATTAATAACTTATTATTATTATTCACTACTAAAATACAGCTTAGATGTAGGTAACATTTGTAATGATCGGCCGCTCGTAGGTACACAGGATGCCGATCGCATGCGACGGTTGTCGCCGAACGTGGAATACAAAAACAAAAGTACCTTATCTGCTACAGATCTACAGGGTGCTTAAGAAATGGGCCTTTAATTTTGTTTTTAGATTTTTAGTTGCTATGTTATTTCTTAAAGTTACGTCTAAATTATTTAATAAGCGAGGAACTATGTATTTTGTGGTCCTTTTTCCGTATATATTATTTATAGCTATAGGGTTTTTCAATAGTTGTTTTTTAACCTGTCTCGTATTAAAGCTGTGCTGAATTTTTTGTTGAATGTCATAATTGAAAAATTGTTCTTTTAACATGTTGTATTTAAACTTCTTTTTGATAGGTAATATGTGACAGTGTTTGTATAGTTTGTCGTCGTCATCCTTAAATAGCTCTTTTACTTTTGGAGATACAATTAATCTCAAAATTCTAGTTTGCAGTTTTTGTATATTATCGAGATAAGTTTTAAATGTTCGGCCATAGGAAGTAATGCCGTAACTTATAATTCAGTCAGCCATAGCATTGTGTAACATTAGCAGTATTTTGTAGGGCATTCTATTTCTAATAATTATCATATTTGCCAAAAAGGCTCTCAACCTGTCGCACACAGCACTGACATGGGGCTGCCAATTAAAATAGTGGTCTACGATCATGCCCAAATAAGTGTGTTTATCAACTGACTCTATACCGGGACATTTACATAGATTGACTTGTCCGTGAAGGCACTGGTGATTGTGTGCCTTAAGCTTATTATTTGTTTCACGAAAGGAAAGCATTTCCGCTATTTTAAAATACTTACCTAAAAAATTGTACCGCGATACTCGAAATTAGATTCTCGGACTGTCGAAACCAAAATGCTCATGTTAAATTAGTATATATTTCAGGTGTGATAATTTAATATAATTTTACTTCTTTTAAGTTCCACTAATGACTAATTTCACTAACAATAAGAAAATAGAAAGCCAAATAGAAAACCTAGAGCTACCTAGGTAAAGAGATAATATTCCTATACCATGCACTGAACATGCAATTTAATTTAAAAAAAAAAAACGTTGTATAAATCCCTTTACACGTTACAGAATTTACGATCAACCTATAAACAGCTCCACTGGGTCTAGTAACTTACATCGTGTAAATGGGCCTTAGAGCATTTCCCACACAAGTTTTCCACTTAAAGCTGATTTATGTACGCCTTACCTAGATGACCTAAGTTCGTTCGTTTTACTAACATAATATTATCGCCAATTTGTTTAACGGCAACTCTGCTAACATTGAACCATTTCCCTAAGTAACTTGTCAAAGTGTTTTGAAAACGTGATCGGAAATAAAAATGTCTATACTTATTCCAATTTCAAAAAGACCTATGTGTAAATCAAGTAATTAACCCTCTGTGGTTGAACCTTATTTTGGTCTTGGTTGCCTTAGCGGGATTTCATATCCTATATATATATACAAGATGTAACGGGCATGCTCTTTTAAGCCGAAAGGGGGTTGTTCTATACATCTAGGCGAACAACTTTTGTTCTACGACTTTTGAAAATTCGAACTTTTTTTTGAAAATTTTGAGGTTATGGTTCACTGAAAAAACAGCTGCTTTTGAAAATAAACGTAATTGTAGTTTCGATTGTTGTCGACTAAACTAAATGAAAGGACAAGATAAGGCCATTGACCTCAAACTCTGAGAAACAGCTGATTTTCAAATAAACTTTTAACTTAGAATTTTCGAAAATTACTTCGAATTTCCAAAAGTTGTAGGACAAAAGTTGTTCGCCTAGACGTCTAGAATAACCCTCTTTCGGCTTAAAAGGGCTTACCTGTTACACCTTGTATAAAAATGAATTCCTATTTTCCTTGATCACGGCATCATGCGTGAACTGCTTTTTTATTTGTTGTTTTTGTTGTCATTTCTATAATTAATGAAACACAAAAAAGACTCAGAAAAAGTTTAAAAATAAAGACGTTATTGAATAAAACGCGAGTAAAACCTGGAAAATATTGCGTTTTATTATGCAAAATCGCGAAAACCTTAAAAAAATTGTTGCTATAATTGTCACGAAAAGGTTTTTTTTAAATAAAAAAATGCTTAATTAATTTCGATGATTTTTGTTGTGGAGATAGATAGGAAGGGCATAGGTAACTACGGGATTAGGAGGACTTAAGCGGCTTATAAATGTGAAAGTTTGTGTGTAAGGAAGTAAACGACTATGGTTGTTAGGCATTTCTTAATGCAAAAACTGCTGCACCGATGGCGGTGAAACTTGTCACGCAGATAGCTGAATATCTGGATTAATACATAGATACTTTTTATCCCGATATTCTTGCGGATTCAGGACCTACGCTGGTAAAACGGTGGTAACCACTAAGTAGGTGCCCAGGGCGCAGCTTAGTTATTACATAACTGATTTAAAGTGCAATAGCATTGCATGACTACTACATAAGTTGTAGAATTCAGGTAAAATATTAATGAAAAGGTACAGGAAAAGCTGTCTTCAACAGAATTTAATTTGTATGTAAGTAAATAACTTAAAAATATGGTGGTAAAATTACTGTACTTGACGAGTGCACGCAAATATACATAGCAAATTTTACCTAATCTTCCCTGAGTTATGGTTTAAAATGTGTAAAGTAACAATAAATTATTGCAATTGATTGCAATTGCAAAAGTTCATTGAATTCACAGCAGATTGAATTTGGTATGTAACTTTAGGTTCAATCGCCATATGCCGTAGCGTACCAACGTAACCTTTATAAAGGTAAAAAAAACTCAACGTAGAAAATAAAACTTTTTCTCGCCGACAACAAAGCTAAAAGCGATTTACAAAATGAAGGTGGAATTAAGGAACACTGTATACGAATTCTCAGCTAATTTATTACTAGTTCTTACTTGAAAATGGAGTAGAACGTACTTACAAATTAAAGAAACTAGCAACATTGTTTAAGATTAAGTTTGAGCACCTTAATTACAGTGGAGGGTAAACGTTGTTTAAGTTGGCAACACTGAACTGTGCATGTTTGCTGTAGACGAGAGTTCTTGAATGCAGCTAGAAGTTCTTGTAATGAGAATGCGATGGTTTGAGACCGATCCTGCTTGGAAACAACTTTAGAACCCAATTAACCAGGAATCTCCTTATGAGTATCAATTCTGTTATTGATTTCTTTGTAGGTGTTACTCAGAAAAATCCCTTTTTGAGTGCATACTTGAACAGGTTCTAGGAATAGTGTGTTAGGTAAGCAAGCACTAAGGCTTTACATGCAATGATAAGTAGCAACTGAGGCGCGTCGCAGAATACCTTTGATTCACTATTCTGTCTTTACGTAAAAGGTATTCGGGCGAAGGATTGATAAGTAAAACTGTATTACCAATTGAAATGTAGCTTACTACTTAAAAATACAGGTCAAACAAATGTACCAATATTTCGCCTTAGTGGCTTGTCGGGTGAATGACCGACTGCAATGCGGAAGGCTGCGGGTTAGATTCCCGCCGGGTGCTAAAATTATGCTGAAAAATAAATATTTGTATCTAGTCTCTAGCAAATAGATAGCAATTCTTGTTATACACTTAAGGAAAATCGAACATTAGACTCTATTTAATTATGTGGACGATTGTTAATATATTGCCACACATTGACAGTTCTTGCAATTCTGACAGATTTTAAACACGTTTAACAGCCTAAACATGTTTAGGAACCGTTATGCAAGCCGGCCTTAATGCCATACGTTACATACAAGTGACCAGCAATTCTGACAGTGACCATTCGAACGATCTTATTGTCATTGTAATAATGACGTAATAACAAACAACGCCAACTCGTAGAGCTGAAAGAAAATATTACATTATACTTGAGTTATCAAATATATTTAATTAAGTGTTACAAGGTCCTTCCATAAAAAGAAAACTGAAAACAGTCCACTCTATTTCCACAGTACAATTGCGAACAAATAGCTCAAGACAGATCATTACAAATTCTGGACGTATATTCTTTCTGCAGGTAGGTATATCTTTCCACATTTAAATCAGACAATGGTCGGTAAAAACAACGGTCAAAACAAAAGGTTCGCTCTCAAAGACTTTAATCACAGACGAATTAGATTTTATTGTAAACAATGAAACGAAAATCTGTACAAAGGCGGGATTGTGCAAAACCCAAGAAAGAAAATCGGGAAGGGAATAAGAAAAAAATGAATTTCGCCGCAACGAATACAGTATTTTCGCCGGGCCGTGAGTTGCCTTCACAGCGACTGCATGCCGGTATTAAAATTCACGTCGTGGCGTAAAGAAAAAAGGTGCATCATGATTTTTGTGCATTGTAGTTGGGCAGGCAGCTCGCCAAGCTACTGAAACCGACAGGATGCAGTATAATACCTATGCAGGTAAAACATGGTATAACGCATTAATTTGTGAAGCGCGGAGGTAATGGCTATTAAGGAAAATGCCTGCCATTGGTGGCGAGAGAAAAAATGTGGTGTGGATTTTATAAAATTATTTTCTAAACAGAACTTATTTTTAAAGGAAATTAGTGAGAAACTGTTTGCTACTAACACGATTTCTTTTCATTATTATTATTAGGACTTCGGTCTAGATTGCTTTGATCTAGATCGATCGATCGATCTAGATCCGAAGTTCTAATACTAAGTTTTGTCTTAGGTTTTCGCAATTTTGCATAATGAAACACAATATTTACCGGGTTATACTCAAGTTTTATTTATTAAAAGGGCATCGCTATAATTTACCTAGCTTTCGCTTACTAACAATTAGCTTCTTTAAGGTTGACTGAGATGTAATTCGTCTATTAAGCAAAGATTCTAGTTCTGGCTTTGCTCTAGTAAATTCGGTAAATTATAATTATGCCGTTAATAAATAAAAAGCTAGTTTAACCCGGTAAATATTGCATTTCAATAGAAAACTGTTTTCTTGTATTTTTTACCTACATCGTCATACAAATGTTTCGATTTGCATTATTTACAAAGGGCTTATCGAACTTCAAAACCTGATTTAAGTTATTAATAGTTACTGTTCTTCACACCTAGATATTTGAACTAACCTACCTATTTTAGTTTAAAGTTTACTTTGCTCTAGTTAATTCAAAGTATAAACTTGGTACCAAGTTTCTATGTCTCGGAATTAATGGGAATGCGGGTACGAGTCAAACAAAATAAATACGTAATACTATGTAGATATACTTACTTTGAAAAATAAAATACCAAAAAGATTCAAATTTTGGGTGGTTTTATTTAATAAATGGAGTGAAAATAATCAAGTTTTTATAGGATTTAGAATCTAGATCATATAAATAATTATAAAACTCTTTCTTTTAAAATAGTTAAATTACAGCTTACTTTCCTTATGTGCTGACTGCTGAAAACACTGTATGGTAGCGATTTTGATACAGCTTTTTTCGATTTCAACGTCGGTTGTCAAAGAGTTAAAAGATAGGAATGTAGATAGACGGAACGACTTTTGTTCAATACACAAATAATAGGGGTATTCCCCGGGCAATCACTCACAGATATACGCTTCAATCTCTATTTGGTAAAATATTTTTTGAAATCGGTCCAGTAGTTTGGGAGCCTATTTATTACAAACAAATAAGTATTTCCTCTTTTATTTATGTATAGTATATAATCTAGACTTGGGCACAATAGTGTCATAAATTTTAAAATATACAAATAACTCCGTCTTCCTGTAAAATGTCAATAGATGACGTCGTCTGTTGACATCAGAATGGCCATTTTTGAAAAAAAGCACTCGCGGCGAGATTCGAACTTGCGTCTCTGCATCAGTACCGCAGTGCCCTAACCAACTAGGCCACACGAGTTCACATCTTTAAAATATGAATGTTTCCCTTGTCCACTATTCTACTATTTCTGTAAACATTGTGGATATGCCAGCAATAAAACAAATTACGAAAAATTTTAATTTCGTCAAATAACTTAATGACAACTTATCTTTACTAGGTTGGTTGGCTTCGAGCAGAAGACCAGACAGTCCTGACAATGCACGAGAGAACGGTCCTCAGTTCGAGATACTCCGTCAACTTGGACGCGCCAAGGACTTGGCAGTTGAGGATCAGGCCGCTGCGTGCTGAAGATCGCGGCTGCTATATGTGTCAGATCAACACACAGCCTAATATGAAGTGGCAGATTGGGTGCATCGATGTCTATGGTAAGGAAATACTCTTTCACGTCCAAATACAGCAACGCTTCTCAAAATTTGAGTTCTATTTAAACAATTAAGCAGCTCTAAAACTAAAAAAATTGCATTTTTTCATTTAAGTACCCTCCAAGTTTTAAGTGGCGATCTGTATTTGGCTTGTGGGCCTGTTTTTGTCTTCGATATGCAAATTTTTTTAATATAACATTAGATGTTAGTTTTTTTTTGGAATGTTAATATCAACCTCAGGTTCGTTTTATACAGTAATGCGGTAATACCACAGCAGCGCGTAAATTCGTTACGGTCCTCATAGAAAATGTACTAAATTCGATATCGCAAAAACGTATGAAGTACTACCGTACGTTAAAAATGCAGTTGTTTGTTAGGGATTGGGAGGCAATTCCGCGTAAACGAGACAGCATGCCATAATACCGTACCTGTGTGGGGGAGATTAATTGGGGATGAAATATAGAATAGATTCACTTGCAATATGCGTTGGCCACCTACTTGATAGCAAGTACAAGAACAAAAAACCCACAAATTTCTGGTGGTTTCTTCTCATCCGTGGGCGCGTTTCGAAACCACACTAAAATAATTTTTGGTCCACCCTAAATACCACCACTTACTATCACTTAGGGGTATTAAACATTGATAATATATTTTTATCTATTTATAAATATGCATATATCTATTTATAATATACATAAAGAATAGAATAGAACATTTATATATATAAAGATAAGCATATAAAGATTATGTACCCGGAAATCAGGGGCGAAAGTTCTAATTTCAACACAATTGTTTTCTTTAATCAAAATAAAATACAATCGAAGTAAAGCGTCACGTAAAACTATTATAACTATTCAAATATCTATAATAAAATTAGAGCACTGCCTACTATCTAAACCTAACCCACAAACCCCATTTTAATGTTGTTTAAAAACCGTCTTGGCTTATTGAATTTAATCCGGCTAAGAATAGCTTAGTCTTGGGATATAGGTCGCTCGATTTAAGTGGAAGGTGCGGCTTCCGAGTCGGGTGCCTCGCATGTTTACTAGTAACTTGTGATGGAGTAATAGGTAAGTCGTAGATAGTAACACCATTGGGGTAACGTTTAAAACAAGGTTCCCTCTCAAAGGTGTACTAGCGTCTAACCTTTATGGATTTGAATATTCAGCTAATTGTAAAACGTTAGGAATACGTATGGACGTATTGTTTAATACTAATTCTTTTTTGTACCTAAAATAAACAGTACAAGTCTGGTCTACCGCGTAGCTCCCGTCGAGTTCAACTCGACGTCGATTAGGGAATACGATGTTTTGCAAAAGCTACGCAAGGAGCGAGCAAAAATTAGAAATTGTCTATGGCTTTAACGTCGACAGTCGTTATTGAAATCATCGTATTCTCAAATCGACGTCGAGTTGAATTCGAAGGAAGTTACGCGGTACGGGGGCTGGTCACATGATCACAAAAAAAACCCACGAGTTTCTTGTGGCTTCTTCTCATCGGAAGGCGCAGGACAAAAAGTCTGTCCAAGGAAAAAAAAATGTACAAAAAAGTCGGCTATGCACTATTTCTACGCAGACGAAATCGCGGATAACAGCTAGTTCAGTAAATATCGTCCCTAATTCAATTCAAGCCATCAAACATACTAAAATGTAACCCATAAATCAAATAATAAAAGAACAAACCGAACAGTTCTCTGCAAATGTTGAAGAGTTTAGTAATTTTGTAGTAGGTATTTGCATATGCCGGGGTAAGGCGAGATTTCTTTTTCAATTTGGAAGTTGTTCCGTAGTTTATTGGAACCTTGGTGACACTTGGTCGCCTGTCGACTGCCGGAGTTCTAATGCGATCGGGGTTCGAATAACTTAGCTCGGTGAATTGAGTACTAGGCGGTTCACTTCGAGTTTCTATGTGGTTTGGGGCGATTGTAACTGTTTTTAATTTATTTTAGACATTTTCGTCCTGAGGATTTTCGTACCTTGCACATTGTGTTGTGATACCTATAATAATAATAAATAATCCTGTTACCAACACACAGCGCAATCTAGCCCCATAGCTTAGCCATAGGTAAGCTGCTAAGCTTGTGTTACGGTGACTAGACAACGGATATACTACTTATATTTGTTTTTCTTTTGTAAATACATACATATTATACATAGAAATACACCCAGACCAGAAACAATTTTTTTTTTTCATTTTTAAACATTTGTATTTGCATCCAGCGGTAATTGAACCCGCAACCTTCTGCTTTGCAGCCAAGCGTTCGCCCGACGCGCCACAGAAGTCGTCAGAGGACGCGCTTATAATATTCACCTATCCTACTTATATTATAAAGTTGAAAGTTTGTGAGTATGTGTGTATGTGTGTTTGTTACTCAATCACGCACCGCGATCGGTTCACAACTACTCAACCGATTGCGATAAAACTTGGAATATAGGTAGCTTATATTCCCACGTTAACGGGACTTACGCGGGTGAAACTGCGGGGCGCAGCTAGTAGCTAATAATCTTTGGTAAAGAAAATAGCCTTATACCCTTATTGTCTCATAGAACTACCCTAGGTTTATAATACGAAAAATTTTACGTGCCCCATTTTGAAAATGAAATAATATAGCATCTAAGTAATTTCAAAAGTATGTAGAGTAATAAACACTAGCCATTAATAGAACCCGTTTAAAATCCAAAAAGAAAACTATAGATACACATTAATGCACCTATAGATTTCAATAAAATGCATTAGGCAATAAACAACACAATTTTAAAATGAAATTCTTCTGTAAAACGAAGCAGAATTGTCACAGAATAAGTTTGTAATAGTAGCCTCTTCAGAACACACTCAAAACTCTTGCAGACTGCCGACTTTAAATGTTTAGGTATATTGTAATAGATTTTCGATCGTAACAGCTTGTCATTTTTCAACAAAGGTATTTAATTCATATTGAAAATCCAATCAAATAGTTTCGTAACAAACCACATTAACCACAAAATACTTAATTTGACTGTGATGCTTTATAAAAGAAAACAGAGATTACAATTGGATATTTTCGACTTCTTTGATAAAAAACAACAAAATTTCATCTGAAAACTAAGCGTGTGAGACTGAGATAAAATAGGTAAATAATAAGTATTTTTGGACAATATGATTGGAAATATGGATTAAGGGGAGTTTTTTGGGGCTTTTTGTCTCTAAAGGGTTCTATTCAAAAAGAAAAATCTAGTATTTAGTATGCGATTTTGAAAACGTTTTTTGTGTGAACTCCATAGTGTTGATTGAGGTAGTTCCAGAAGAAAAGACCACGGAAATTGGATATTGATAAGTGGTGAAAAAGAGCTTATAAATATTTTTGTAATCTGTTTTTATTGCTCAAGCCATATCTAGAAATATTTTATCTTTTAAATATTTTGTTACACTAGTGACCTAGTTGGATAAGGCACTGCGGTAGGTTCTGACGCAGAGACGCGAGTTCAAACCTCGCTGCAAGCGAATTTTTGAAGATATTTTTTTTCTTTAAATAAATTCTAAAAGGTTATAACTTCATTGTATGGAGAAAAAGGCTTCGACTCCTTATTAATAGTCTTTTTTTAGGGTTTTTTTTTCATTACACACTACACTTTATTACATTTTACATGTAACCGTAAACCATTTTACATTTTACATGTAATGTAAACCAAACATCGGTCGATAGAAAGTCTGTAACCTGCAACTGCATAAAGAAGGAATAAAAATTGAACATTAAACATTTCCTAGTGAGTTCGAGATAAATAAAGTTGAGAACTCGGTCCGTAAACTACCGACAGACGGTAACAAACTTTATGATTGGTTTTATAGTTGTGATATGAAATCTTATAGAGTTTTAGTTAGGTTTTGTATGCATACAATAATCTAAGTACTGAATTATTGATAGAGAGTTTTCCTTGGTAGAAACATTGAAATATTATATTGTACTTACTAGAATACTAGGGTTTAGTGTCTTTCTATGTACCATAATATATCCTCATATTTTTTTATCGCACGAAGTTGCTTGTTTAGTGTTTTTAACCAAATGTTTTCTCCTTATTATTTTTTTGAACTACGACATATATTTTTATCCGACCAAAAAATCAGTTTACGATTAGTTACCATTGAATCAAGCAAAGGCCAATTTCAGAAATTTCAAGGAGAACCGCCATAAGACGGTGATAGGTGATAATTATCGGTCCTTGTCCGATTGCATATAAATGAGCGAGATGGAATTGCATGAAAAAATCTACAATTTCTCGTAAAATCAATCATTAACGAAGATTAAAATAATAGTTTTATAAAATGCGATGAAGGGGTTCTAGGTATTGTATTTTCTAATATTATGATGCCTATAAGAAAACATAGCGGTTAAGGATTTAGAAGAAAAATTGATTTATTTTGGAAAACAGGGGTAACTTTGCCCGTATAATAGTGGTATTTAAAGTTATTTTTTATTGTTTTTGAAATGAAGGGGACACTTCTTGTATCATGTACAATAACATGATACATTGTTTAAAGATCTATTTGATACCGGTTATGAAAAAAACCATTCAATCGGAAGGGATTTCACATCAGTCGCGTCCTTAAGGATGTATCGAGAAGCTCCACAAAGGCAATTCTCTACATGGGACGCGAGTTGATCAATCTTTAAGGTTCTCTACATAAAACAATAAGTATATACAATTGTACGTACAAAAGTTATCCATTCGATAAGCAAACAACATCGTAAAATGCCTGAAGCGACTCAAATATTCGTAGCTCCACAATCCCGTACGAGCACAAACAACAAGGATAAACAGTGCTTAAACTCCATTAACATACGAACATATAGATCTTGAAACTTATAAACTTCATGTTCAAAACAATATTATGAAAATACTTTAGGTTATTTTACAAGCGTATGTATACGTAGGGTGCTTATATAAAGAAAACGGTTTCCGGAACTGTTAAATCTGTGTGGGTCGGTACATATCAGTCTAGAGTTAACTCGTATAAAGAAACAGGTAATTTTGTTCTAAGGCTCGGTCTAGGTAGTCCGTACCAACAAGTTTAAACCTGACTCTTTATATGTGAACGTTAAGGATAACATACAAAATAATTATTATATCAGCACTGGTCAATATCGACCTGCACATTTTAGTACCGGAATCCTGTTTCTTTATGTAGGCACCAAAGAGTATACCCAATCGCGGCACCCCAACCACGATAGACTCAAAGTTTAGCAATCTACTTTTATTTGCGCCAGCATTTTGCATGACTCCAAAGAAATGTCGCCGTTCCTTTTCCAATTTCGAACTTGTTCTATATTTGAACTAGGCAAGACTTTGTAATATTTTCCATTAGTTTAACCTTTTTTTTTTCATTTTTGAGTTACGGCGCCGCCGGCGTGCCGTAAGATTTATTGGTCGGTCATTGTGTCTACCGGGATGACAGCTGAAGGTGGATGAAGCTTTCCCAAACTTGATCAATTTTTCTCATTTGGTTTTTTATTAGTTTTTTATAGGAAGCATAATCTCGGGTTTTGGGTTTTGTTTAAATTTCTTTCTTTTATTCGCTTAAGGCTTGAGTTTCAATCTCAAGATAATAATAGTACATTACGATAAAAGTGCGTTATGATGGTTATAACACAAGAGGCGGAGTTTCAGCACGAGCCGAAAGCGAGGGCATAATAGAGCCGATTCGAGTGTATTTAATACGCACATATATCGTACGACACTTTTCAAACACACTTGCAAGGAAACAATAAAAAATCATAATTTTTAATAAACTCAACCATTAAACTTTCACCGTTTCACTTTTTTTAAATCAGCGCGCCGCGCTACCTGATGCTGTTGATAGTGATACATTTAAACTCGTCTTTGACGGACAAACTACTTCAGTTCCAAAGTCAAACTGTTCAGGAAATTACTTACACAAGGTTAAAAAGATGAATCAAAATTCAAAATACCCGTCATGTAGGTAATTAATTTGCTAATCACTTTTAATAAATTAAGATATTATCACTAAGACAATATCTCTAAAAATCGTTAAAAGAAATCTCTAATAAATCGGTTAACACAGCAATATGCTTGCTATAGTATGGATTTTTTTACTATGGCTCTACAGTCACAGTATAAATTAGTTGCAGTATTTCTTCTTCATACAAAACGGCTGAAATTACGCATTTTAAAATTTCTTAAACCTTAATTATAGGTTTAAGAAATTTTGAAATGCAAATTTTCCACAGATACTGCTTAGATAATAAGAAACTTAGCTTAAAATCATTTTAATCCATTCGCTCGTTACTAACTCTCATTTTATCTAAAATATTCTTTGAAAACGTCATAGCAATTGCAAGCTATACACTCGAAGTATAACCCGTCACTTATTTGCAACCGAAATTTTATTAACTCTAAAATGTATGGAAATCTCCAAAGAAAATATTCTAATCGAAAAATTTCAAAAATCAAATTTTAAATTAAAGCTTGACTGAAACGATGAGAGGTTTTTAAATGATATTTTTGATAACCAAACGGGACCGAAAACTTCGAAACTCATCGTTATTTCTTTAAAATTCTGTTCAAAAAATTACGTCCGGAATTTCGTTAGTAGGTTTGTGGCCAAATTATGACTAAAGAGATATACCTAGTATTTTTTTGGCGAGTACATAAAGAAACCCCCCTTGAGTAACTTGTGGCTTCCTCTCATGTGTGCGTCTGTTCCGAAGCCATTGTAGTTTTTTAAATAAATTAGAAGTAGCGACCTTATTATCAACCTGTGTACACAGGAACGTCTTGAGACTTGTCTTGAGACGTCTTGAGGAAATATTCGATGATGCGGCAGTTTACAGAACCATTTATAACAATGTAATTACTAATTAGGTACATCTCAGTCTACACTGAGGAAACTGTAAGTGAGAAATCTGTGAAAACTATCTGTAAGAACACTGAAAAGTTGGTACGGCATTGCAACTGTGCTGTAAATAAATATAACGCGAGTTAAAGCCGGAAAATATTGGGTGCGATACGTGACGTCGAATTGTGTTTTATTTCAAAATGACTGAAGTTGGTTTATCAAAATGTTCAGTATGAGAATAGGGTATATCGGGCTGCTCAGCAGTACCTCTACGTAAAATTTACAAATAGAGAAAATACTGTTACTCACCTACACTGTGGCACAGTTAATCCGTCATGATTGATAGACAAGTGTTCGCACTTAGGGCCCGAATAAAAAAATAAAAAAATAAAAACGTTAACATCATTGATCATACTGGTGACGGCTCTGTGTCAGTTTTGAGTGACACTTGCCAAGATTCCAATGATAGGAATTGTTTCATAAATACTGGACCATTTTTTTAGGTTTGATACAGATATCTTGTCTTATATTTAAAATAAATTTCTGTTTCCCGTGGTCAAGGCATCATAGGTAATCGGTCCAGACGGTCACCCGTGATGCCGTGACCCATATCAGCATAATATTTATTTTGATCTTTCGCGAGGCTGAATAATTTAGCGGCAAATTCGTGTAGGGTTATTCAGAGCGCTTCAGTCCGAAACCGACCTGACATACCTGTCACTGTCTCATTGAATCACGCTGAGCGAGATGGAAATATGACTTCCGACGTCGGATTCGGACCGAAGTTATCCGACGGTTCGGACCGGGTATTCAGGCGAATACCCTTGCTGATCACTCTTTAACGTTTTGTAGCCACGACTTCTTCCTACGAACAACTTTTATAAATCAAAAACTTGTATAATTTAACAAATTATATTATATTATATTTTAACCTACAATATAACCATAATATTACTATTACGTTTTAGGTATTCCCAAGGAGTATCAGTTGTAAAGGTTAAAACAGCGAACTATTGTTTTTCATCAAAATAATTCAATACACAATATTCATCAATAAATATTTTATCCAGCAACACACAAAATAACTTAAGCAATGAATTTTGCAGATTAGAGAAAAGTTCTGAGTACTTGGACGTTTATAGAAAGTTGTTCGGTTTTTGCTTGAATGACAGATCACGAGAGAGTCTGGCTTTTCAAACGAAATTTCGAAGTTTATGTAGGTCGACTGTTTATTTGGTCCTCTCAAATACTTTTTTGACTTTTGTTTTCGTAATGTTTTGGCTACATTAGCGAGCTACGGCGAATATTCGTGTTAACACTATGTATGTGGCCTGGTAGGTAGATTGTTGTAACGCGAAGTGTTCGGTCGAAGACTATCGGTGTACTATCGGGGTGCTGTCAGTAGAGCGCCCGCCTAATGTGGTCAAGAAAATCGCGTAAGCCCGAACACGATATTTTTCTGTTCGGGCTAACGCGACACGAATATTCGCCTGCTTATGTAGCCTGAGAATAACTTTAAATGTCGGTTTGTAATAGCCGTAAAGGAAGATCGAACCTGCACCGCACCGAACCTACCGTTCAAATTAAGTACCAATTCTGCGGCCGAACGCCATAATCATAGTCGCATATTAGGTATTATTACTAATGTCAGTAGTGCGGCACGGTGTGGTTTGATTGTCTGTTACGGCTTTAATATGATACAAAAACGTGTTATGAAGTAATTCACGCTTACTCGTTGTCCAAGATGAACGATATTCGAAGCGACGCGATGCGATAGGACGCTAAAGTATCAAATAAAACGTTGTAATAAATTCATCAAAATCAACCTTAGTTGGTAGAAATAACTAACCACTAACTTATCAATGCGTATAGCCTAAAATTGCTAAACCCAGTAATATTATAAGCTTTCTGTGTACCTGTCCCACATTTGATGCACTAATTTTAACTGTTTATTATTTGTTGGGCAAATAAAGCATTTATCTATGGATCTATTTTATACTCAGCGAAAACAAATGGCAAATTCATAAACAAAGACTTTTCCTCCCAGTTGGCGAAAAAGTTTGTTGGACTACATACATCCGAATGACTTTTTTTTCTTTTTTCTTATTTGGAAGTCGGTTAAAAATACGAAATTTACTTAGTTTTAGTAGCCTTTATGAGGAGAACCCCTCTTTGCAACACACGTTACTGTTAGTGTGCTTTGAGTCATAAGGGCCTATACAAGCCTAATAGCGTGACAGGGATAAAGCCAGCGAATTTCAGATGTGTAAGTGAAGGACGTAAGATGCGACCTTGCAAAATTTTTGTGCGTAAAATCAAACAATTGCTAGTTTCAAGATAACTAAATGTTATTCTTGAATTTCAAAACATTCATTGTCTGTAATGAGCTAAGTTCAGTTCTTATACAAAGTTTTATTAGTTTTTGTATAATTTTGTCTGAGTAATATCACTTATTTGTACAATTTAGAGGGAAATTTGGATTTTTTTTCTGTCGAGATTATTTTCAGGAATCGTTTTTTCACGACATTCACGTGTTAGTAAATATCCTTGACTTTAATAAATATTTCAAAAACTTTTATTTCATATAACTTTTGTAGTAATTCACCTTAGAAACATCAGTTCTGGCCTACTACGGCCCCTTAAGGAGTGAAAATTGAAAACAAATTTTATAGACATCAATTAAGAATACGACCTGCGGAGGAGAACCAAACATACAAACATGCTAACAGACGAAAGCAAATTTTGCCAGACTTGAAGCAGAGACGTATCTCTCGCTCGGTCAAATAGTTTTTTTAAAGCGTCGTAAACCACTCAAGAAGTGATATAAAAACGATACTCGTGTCTACCAGAATAAAATCTACCAACTAACAATATTACAGTCCCAAAAATCAAATATCTACAGGTAACAACACGAATGTTAGAGCACAACCGAAAAGTAAAATGGGGTTATTCGAAGTGAAGGAAAAGTTTCGTTTTATTTTTGCCAAGAGACGATAAATCACACCAATATTGTGAAAATTTACTTTCGTTTTTTTTCGAGTTTGAGGCGTTCGAATCGGGTGTTTTGTAGGAAAGTTTTCGCGTTAAAAATTTGCAGCCCCAATGCGGTGAGTCATGCTGTTTCATTTGGCTGTCGATTTATCGTTGAACGTGGACGGTATATTTTAAAGTGACATAAAACATTGGTGGACCTACCTATCTACTTTGTTTATTGTTCCGGGATTTAATGGTTATTACGAAATTATATCTTGTGTATCGTAGCTACGAATGTAATAAAACTGCCAAGGTAATGTAATTTGTTAAATGATTGCCAAATATACCTTTGCAAAATAGAAGCATGAAAAAGCATTCTTTGTATTTGGCCCACTTTTGACGTAAATATTGATTACCTGTAATTACTTTATACTTATAATTACTTACTTTATGATGCAAATAAAGCATTAAAATATAAATCTGTGCTACCATGATCGTTTGTCGTTGCATTGAAAACGAGAAAAATACCTTTGTCTAGGTGCTAAATGGCCTTATAACCGTTGAATGTCTTTTGTCCAGTACCTCCAGACATAATAAGCGACGACACATCAGGCGACGTCTCAGTTCAAGAGCTAGAGAATGCTACCCTGACCTGCAAAGCTACAGGACATCCACCTCCAAAGATCACGTGGAGGCGAGAGGATCATGAGCCAATATTGTTGAAGAAACCGCTTTCGAGGGACTTCGATAAAGGTAAAAAACTTATTTTGATAATATGATGTTCACATGAAGTGATATATTTATTAAACGTCAGGGAGCTAGCCAAGCTGTCAGCTTTCTCAAGATGTCTTCCTTTACCGCACGAGCGATGTTCTTTCCTCTGAACATGGCTGACTATGCATAGAGGGTGATATAGGTACTGGGGCAGCCTATTTACTATTCAAGCATACTAGAACCTAATAATTTCAGAGTGAAAATATATATTTTTTGATATTAATGCATTTATAGATGTATGATAATCGATGTTTGTGAGATCTTATTCTATGCCGGAATAACGCTTGCGTACCTAGCGACACAGTGGGAATTTGCTCATCGCTTGTAAAGCGCATATTCTTACCACTCCGCGGCGGCTGCCTTTTTGGCCGGTCAGGCGGCCAATAGTATTACACTGGCTGCTAAAATCGAGAACACGCCCTATTAATACTTCATCGATCTTTGTTCAAGTAGAGAAATTACACTGAACAAGTGAACATAGTTCAATTTGGCCATTCACTTTAAAATTCATGGATTATTTCTGGTTCACGGCTCTTTAATGGTAATTGAGAACCAAATAACTGATTCTCTTGAAAATTGTTTTGTTGATTGCTCTACGAATAAACTGGTTGTTTGTTCTACCTATTTGCTTTTACTAGTTAGCTCTGCCTATGGGTTTACCTATGTAAGTTTGAATTTTGAGACGAAATTGTTTAAAAGAATACTTTATAACTATAGCTGGGTCACGCGATTTCGCGTAAGCTAAGTCCCGATTATGCGTTAATTTCGGAAAATCATTATCGGATGCCTACATCATATAAATACCCCACTTTCCAAAAAACCGCTTTACTACATATCCTCTGCATTGTTATTAGAATTTGTTAGTTAGGACTGATCATTTTCTAGATATGGAAAAAGAAAAATTAGTCAAGTTAGTTCTGTAGTACCAGTGTTCTTCATTATAATAAACTTGCTGCACCCCGCGGTTTAACCCGCGTAAGTCTTTATCCAAAATTTAAAATTTTCTGGCATAAGATCCTTTTTTTGATCATAGCAAACACAACGCAAAAAGAGTGATCGAAATCGGTCCAGCCGTATACGCGTGATGCGATGACCAAGGAAAATATGGATTCATTTTTGTATATTATAAAAAAAGGTGATAAAAATATTTAAAGACGTATAATTTTATTTTACCTATTTGTCTGGACCCAAAATTAGATAACACTGTTTAATTAAGTTTCTTTTTGGTAATTATTCAGAAACCCTAAATAACCACACCTAACCTATAACTGACCTACCGTGTTATTAGCTCCAGCCTAGGATAATTGTTTTTAAATTGTAATATATAGGGCTAGAATTTCATTTATAAGTGGGTATAATCTCGCTACATAAACTAGTGTTTTGTAGACTTCAGAAACAATAAACACTTTATTGCGCTGATCTGAATGTTTAACCAACATTGTTACATATTAAGGAATTTTGTGATATAAACGTGGTTCAGATGTGAAGTCTGTATTTAATATTGTAGTTTAGAGACCTTCAAGAGAAGACTCTTGCTGTACAGTGGGACAAATTAACGGGCTGATTTATTCATTTATTATTCTATTTTAGTTCTTTTCCTCATCCAAGCGATGCGATGTTCTCGGTTACAGTCGATTACTTTAATTGACCACTTACACACATTGGTATTGTTTTTGACATTAACAGTTATCCGCCAAAGGCGAGAACTCTTACTCTCAGTTTCTACACTTTCTTTGGCAGTCGTGTAAAAATACAACGCATATGGCTGATACTGAGCGCGGGAATTCGAACCACGCATCTTGTTAAAGGCGTCTAAAGGACAGATCCTTTAGGCACCTTTAACAAGATCCACGAGAAAAAATAGACTAACTGGATATATAGTCGTTTCTGGCGAATTGAAAAAAGATGCGTGGTTCGAATTCCGCTCAGTATCAGCCATATGCGTTGTATCTTTACACGACTGCCAAAGGAAGTGTTATTGTTGATGGTTTTTTTCTTTAAAATATTTCTTTTCTACTCCTTTACCGCCCACGGTCTCAAGTGGCACATAATAAAGCATTATAGAAGGCAGAGTTTACTTTTAAGGGTCATATAATTTATGCACACACACTCCTAAAATTCAAATAGCCCGGTATGACCATCTATGTACGTAAATTACTCGTATAAACATCACCTTAATTTAAAAGCCTGTACCCATCAACAAACTCATTTAATAATACACGACATAGCCATTTAGGACTTCACTGAGTGGAGTCATTAACCGTCAAGGCGACACATTTTAAAGGCACACTCATTTTACTCAGTAAAATTATGGTGTAAGGAAGGGTAAGATAAGCGTAACAAAGAGGTAAAGGTAAGGGAGTTCTAAGCGAGTACAGTTATGGTAGGGGTCAATATTTGCAGTCAGTGATACAATATAGCGTAACGTAATAATGTTAGCCCGCTTATTTGTTCTACTGTTCGTAAGCATAGAACATTTGCTAATCCGGGGTAGACTCGTAGACTTTTGTATCGTCTTACTGTCGGATATATCATAGACACTAGTAATACTGTACTATGGGTACTAGACAACGGATATATTACGTACGAGTATAACCCTTTTTTGTTAATACATACATATTATGACACATAGAATGACACCCAGGACAGATGCGTATATTTATTTTTAAGCATAAATATTTGCACTCGCCGGGAATCGAACCCGCAACCTTTCGCATTGCCGGCGGGCATTCGTACGACGCACTACAGAGTAAAATTATTATTATGCTTAGTGCTCTTTTGCTATTCTGAGCATAATATGAGTTCAATCGTTCGTAAAAAGGTAGTAGACCCCCGACCTGTTAATTTTAATAACCTAAGCAATTCTGCTTAGGTATCGGCTTGAATATCGACACCATGTAAACGCTTTATTAGAGGTGTGTAAGAATGTTGAAATTCATTAAACATTATTAATATTCTCGCTGAATTACAAAAATTCAGTTAATGAAATAAATAGGGGAAGTTACAGACTCCTCTTGCTTGTGTCTCCTTGCCTACGACTATAGTAATATATGGTCTAAAAGTCAAGGAAAGAGAATAAAAACAACAATAACCAAATAGGACCCAACAAAATGTAAAAAAATATGAGCGCAAATCGTATACGTTTAAAAAGTTTACTAAAAATAAAATCCGAATACCAAAACTCGTGCAACTCGTTCCGCAAACAAAAACAAACGGATTACTCATTTTATTTTCTAGAAATTCCTTTCTAAATCTATGTCAAATGCAGGTAGCTGCGGAGCGGCTGAGCGGGTAATGGAACAGGGCCCGCCCGGAGCCTCGGGCTCCAATTTTGTGGAACACCTGAGCCTCGCTCGCGTAATCTTAAGATTATACCTACGTGTGTTAGTTGCGCTTAGTTTTGAAGGTAGAAGCTTAGAATATTTGGCAATTAGCGAGAAAATGGTAAAGTTAAATAAAACGACATAGGACCGCCATTTGTTATAGTCGACTTAGGTCCAAGGACGCATAGCTACCTTTTTAGCGTAAATTGTGCTTGTAGGTAAATATTCATTTACAATACATGTAAAGTTGAATCTCACATTTTAGGTGCACCTTAAATGCCTTAACATATAACATATATCAGTTAACGTTCTGATAATAATACGTTATGACTAAACATTTATCAAATACTAGTAAAAATTACATATAAGTTACAAAAAGTTTCACGCCTTATAACTAAGGTGAATGACCATAATTGAGTCCAAAAGTGCCCATCACACTGACGGATCAAATTGTTATAATATATTTTCATAAATCAAGATTCAGTGTTCGTAATTATACTCCCTTACTTATAAAATATAATTTACACATGACTAAGTAATGTGACGTTTGTCTCTGTCTGTCAACTTTGAAACTTCACGTGACAGTAAAAGACAAACGATGCATAGTTATGGAGCGCATTAATTAGCGTTTATAAGCAAGGGGGATAATGGGTAAGTTCCAGCAGAACAATCTTGACTTCGACCATTCCCAATTATTTCTGTTAATTACTATATTATGAAAAAGTGCCATCTATGACCGGATAGTGCAATAGCAATTTCAAAAATTACTGTTTCATAAATTTTTTAGACCTAGAGACATAACATTTCAACGTTGTTTTCTTTATGATCTGCTTGAAGATTTTTCGAAATCGAGACTTACGCGGGTAACTACAGGACACTGCTAGTTGTTTATAAAAATTAAACTAAACAATTATTACGTTGGATACATTTATTAGGACTGGATTTTTGCAAACCACTTGGGTTTGGGTAAGTAAACTTGTTCTCTAGGGGCACCGTTCAAGAAAAACAATAAAATATCATTTTCTTTGTAGTTGTGATCTCCCAAATACTTAGCAGCGCCGGTAAAAAGTAACCTATGTTATTCTAGATCTATCTTTAGTCTAAGTTTTATTGCAATCGGTACAGTAGTTTTTGCTACTGTTAAAGAAGCAGTTGATAGAGATAATTCTCTATCTATCTTTACTTTAAGTTTCGTTGCAATCAGTACAGTAGTTTTTGTGTAAAGAAGCAACAAACACGCATACTTAAACACAAACTTTCAAGTTTATAATATTAGAAAGATAAAATATTATCAGTATACAAATTGTATTCACATACAAAGTACAATTTGTCAATTAAATCTATCGTCGGATAACTAATATCAAAAATATACTATGAAAGTGTAACAAATTCTTTTCCTTGAGACACAAAAAACCTAACCGTCATTATTTTTTGTTAAATCGAATAAAAAATAACATGGTAACTTTGTGTCCATTATAAGGAAACCTATTTAACATTAAATGAATGAAATTGAATGAAAGGAAAACTTTTCAGTAATGACGCTCTAGCAGGTCAGGTTATTCTGGTTTTAATACGATACTAATTGATTTCGAATTTAATGTTTTGTATCAATTCAGTTTAATACTATCTGACAATCGATGTCCGTATATAAAAGAAAGCGAGCAATGAAACTGTCCTGAAATTTTAATCAAGTTATTTTGAAATTGGTACCATACCTATCTTTAGAAATCAGCACCAATATCATCTATCCAGTGGATGTCTGACAACAGTAAAAATTGACAGGCACTATGCAGTACATTGCTGCTGTGACGTAACGTGGTTACTGCCGATGATCATCTCAAAGCAGCAATGTACTGCATAGTGCCTATCATTTTCCACTGTTGTCAGATGTCAACAGATATATTAATTTGGGCACAGGGCGACCTCAACATTTTTCAGGTTAGGTGAGCTACATCACTAAATGAACATAAGAAGAAGACTTACAGGTAGAAATAAGAAAGATTGGTTAAAACTTATTCTACTACCTTCTTTCTACATTTATTCATAGTCCTTGAATAATGAAACCCTTCAAGTCATGAGTATTTTTCTTGTTATTCCAGTCCAATTGGAGATTGGTGCTATTATAATGTTGGAGACTGAGGCTGGAATCTCTAGTGCGTACTTTGACTTTGCTCAGACTGAGCTTAGCAAAAACTAAGCAATTGTAATATATGAATTACAATAAAAATAGCTTCATTGTCAAAACAGAGAAGCAAAGTTTAGGTCAACCATTATTAATTTCTTCTATGGTTTTCGCGATTTTGCATAACAAAACACTTTATTTATCCGGTTGGCTTTTTCAAGGTTGACTCAACCTTGAAAAAACCAACTGTAAAGTTGGCGAAGGCTCGGGTCAAATAATGAATAAAAACGCGATAAAACCGGATAAATAAAGTGTTTTATTCAACCATTATTTTTGATTATTTTACATTCTAAATTTGAAAACTTTGACTTCACTAAGCAAAAACTTTGGATAATTGCGAAGATCGCTTTACAAATACCAATAATTGTCTTAAGTCAAAGTTTTTGCTAAGCAAAGTCAACGTAAGGACTACAGATTTCAGCCATAGATACACTAATTTTCTCTTTTCAAAAATGTAACACCTAATGTTACATTAGTTCATACAGTAAGTAGTTAGTAGGTCTTACATAATCTAGACCATTTATACAGCAGCGCCAGCAACTTCAAACCATACTGTAGCGCCTAAATGCCTTGAGCATACTCATATTAGTCCTAGAGTAAGAAAACACAATTACTCTGTTATCCACTCAAAAACATCTAGTTTACCTCCTTACCTAAAGCTTTCCAAAGACACAGTGAACTCCACCTAACCTAAGACATGCGTCTAAAACAAATGAGGGGGATTTGCTCAACTCTCTCGTGGCACTTGATTTATAGCTAAAGGTTTCCGACTATCAGAGAACAGGCACTTGAAATAATTACCTTCGCTCCGGGACATTACTACACTCGCTGTTATAATAATTGGACCTTGACTTTGAGTGATGGTGACTGCTTTTTACTCTGTGCTAAAGTTAGGAAGTATTCTTGAATCTTGAACGATCGAATCATTTCAAATACCTACTTAATCAAAATTATTATACGATGGATTGGGTCAACAATGAAAAGATTAAATTCTAACTTTACAGAGAGTTTTATTAATATATTTATTTTGTTTACATTTTTATCTTAACGAATGTAACAATATATATAAGTACGTCTTTGTACTGTTGAGTTGAGAGTCATGTCAATTCAAATATTGTTTAATTTACCAAATTTTAATTAAATCCATTGAATCTATAGAAACCTACAATAACACATAGTCAATTATTAATAAATCGCCCTTTTATTGCAAATGAGCCAAGAATGCTGGCAGCACTGTCTTTTTGTAGTTAATAAGGGAATTATTACTCTAAATTAATTTATCAATAAAGTCAAAGTAGCCGATGAGATAACGTCTTTTTGTGACGTCATTTTGATGAGATAACATCTTTTTGTTACTCTTGATTTCTACCAACGATCAACTGGGGGATAAAGTTGTATTAATTAGCATAATATCAAAGATAGTAGTTTGTAGGTACTTTCCCTCGACAAATCAAAATATTTCTATATTTTGATGGAAACATTGGGTAAAAAAGTAGTCAATTTGTTAATTCAATACTAACCATTTAAAGTCTGAATTTTAAAATCAGCCAAACGTTAAGAATGATAAGCAGTTCGTCCGGGTTGTTATATCAGAAATCAGTTGTTAGGTCAAGATAGAGGCCTTGTGGTGACCTGAGAACTCTATCACTAAGTGAGCCATAGCACTATACGAAAAGAAGTAACAGTCATAATAACGCTATGTCCAAAATATCTGGACCATTGAAAAACAGTCTGTAATAAAAAAAGCTTTATTAGTCCGTCACACAACATTTCCTTCTACTATTAAACATTGCTGTAACTTATTTATCTAGTTTATTTTAACGTATTTTTGTTATTTACTTGTTTACCCATTTTAATATGTATTAAATTATTGTGCAGTGGAAAGCTATGTGGGCAGTGCCCTTCCACTGTGGAGGGTAGATCGTCGACAGATGGGCGCGTTTCTTTGCATCGCATCGAATGACGTTCCGCCAGCGGTTAGCAAGCGGATCATTCTTCTTGTCAACTGTAAGTATTTTAGTAGGCTTGTAATATTATATAAGAGTACTATCACTCTAGGGTTTTTTTATCGCGAGTTCAGGGCAGGACGGCTACGTGGTGGAACGCAGCGTGGTTGCCGCAGAAATCGAAGCGTGGCCGCCGCGAGTGTGTTTGTGTGTCTTTATATTTTACACCTTTTCGTGTAAAAAACGAGATTGCTCTTCCTGACAGTAGGATCGTTTTGTAACCGTCTCGTTGGCACCCATGTGTGATTAGGCCGTAAATGTTTTGTTTTAATTCAAGCCTAAAAACAGACTACTGTCTCTATGGCTGTGTTTTCTAGGCGACTTGTGAAAGTATAGTTACAAAATCATAAAGAATAAGGTCTATTTCGTGACCTGCGTGTGTGCACAGCTACCTTAAAAAGCAATACTAATATAATGCATTTAATAAAAGCATTTGGCAGCAGTAGTGACACGAACTGCAATAAGTAGAATTATGTTTTTCGGTCACGTAGACCCGTATGCTTCAACATAAAGATGTATTCCTCTGGAACGGTTCCAGGGAACTCTCGACCAGATGGATTATATTATTCATGACGGATGTTTGTCACAATTCAGAAACAAACAAACGTGCCTTGCTGTTTTGTTTTATGGGTTTTATAGCGTAGTTTACAATATGTAACGACGACGCAACGTTTTCGCGGTAACGTCCGCAACATCAAGATGTTGCACATTAATTTAGTCCCATATATAGCATCAAACTAAGCACCAATGCTAGTACTATGGGTACCAGACAGGATTATACTGCATATTATTACAAAACATTACGTACAAAACACCCAGAAACAAACTTTTTATGTACCTATTAAACCCGAATCGAACCCGCAACATTCTGCGTCGCTGCCAGGAATTCGATCCATGCGCCACAGAAAGAAGTCACTACCTTAGAGTATACATAACATAAGCAAACATAGAGCGCGCCTATGGATATTTACCTACTGCGCAAAGTGTAAGCAGATGCTCTATACATAGATATTCAAATGAGGTACACCGCGGTACAAAACATTTCACCATAATTATTACTAGAATAAATTCTAACGAGAGAACAGTCAATTCCTGTAACCCTAGACGACTGATGACATCGTTTTTGTAATATTTGACTGTTCATACCGGTGCTTACAGTTCATACTCGCATACCAGCGCACTTATGTATACTCTAAGGTCACTACTATCCAAATTTAACAGCTTCTAGTATCTAATTAATCTAATTATAACTTAGATCAAAAATGTAAACAAAAAACTAATTTAATTATTTGTGAGTGGCAGTTCTTTGTTTACTTTTTCCTTTGATAACTGACAGTTCTGTGTTTACATTTTTTATCTAAGTTTCTGAAAGAAACAAATATTACCTTTCGAATTTCATTTCCCTTTTCAAAATACATAGGTACTAAAGCAGCTACACAAAAATCTATACCTACGTAATTTGCTTTGTAAATCCGAGCATATATTTGTTTCCGACCAACGCACAGTTAGCATTTCAAATTAGTCTGAAATGAGGGGACTAGGAAAAAAATGTTTTTGACTTCATCGTGACCATTCTCAGAATTAAGGTTCGCACCGTTGGGATTTCGAAGTGAAACCAACGAGCTTTTACGTCTAAAAAAGAAAATAAAAGGACGGCTATACTTATACAAAATTGGTTCATGGAATATTTGGACTTGATTTTGAAATTCGGATATTTCATAATTTTATTGTTTTTGTGTTTATTTGAAGGTGATTTGTTTGAAATAAAAATAAAGTACTTAGGTATTGTAGGCGGGGTTTGGGCAGTAGAATTAGAGAATTGTGACTATATAGAAGCGCCTTATTCTAATAACATTATTTTTCTGTGTACCTATAAAACGCTTTGTGACTGACTAACTGACTGATGGATTAACGCTTAAATATTCTGTGCTCTTATTTTAACATCAAACTAATTTTATTAATGAGAAAGTTAAGATGTTTCTTTGGGTTTAATCACGCTAAAACTACAGAACCGGTTGCGATGAAATTGGTATGCAGGTAGCTGGACATCAGCAGCCCTATCCAACATTCTAATCGAATAACAAAATTGCCAATCGATAGATTTTTTTGTATAAAATTGACATATAAGTTCTCGAGAAGTCACGTGACTTTTCGCAAACTTATGTAAATTTCATACAAAAAATCTGTCGATTGGCGATTTCGTTATTCGATAAGAATGTTGTCTAGGGCTGCTGGATTAAAACATCGAAATCAGGACTTTCGAGGGTGAATCCGCGAGATATAGCTAGTTATTATACATAAGACATCCACAAAAAGCACAAGCGTGTATCGCATCAATAACTTAGTATATTTTTTCGACAGTTGCGCCTACAGTGAAGGTACCAAATCAGTTGCTCGGTGCTCCCCTGGGGACAGATGTGAAACTAAAATGCTATGTCGAAGCTTACCCCAATACCATCAATTATTGGATCAAGAATAGGGGGGAGATGCTTCTGGACGGGTAAGATTCTTTTTTTTTTAATTTAACTCCTGCTTCTATGTCGGTCCCTCATAGTTGAAGATCGTGACTTCATGCGACGTTGTGTACACGACGTTTTTGTATACTGCGGTCTTCAGCTCGCCGCAGAGCAATGTTTACAAGTATATCTAGCTCCTCTTTTGGCACTTGGGCGGACCAACGTTTTGAGTTTCTGCATGGGCCTTTCTGCCATGGGCATTATCAGCATTTCGACGCGCTATGTGGCCAATATACTGTGTAATCCGCTGCAGGCATATTTGACCGAACGAGCGAAGCGAGTGAGGCGTCCAGTGTAGACGGGCCTGGCGCTTGTATCTTTGTAACTTTGTATCTTTGTATGTTTGTTCGACGATAACTTGAGTATCGTAGCTCCGATCTTTATGAATTTTGGAATGCGCGTAGTTTAGGTCAATAGAATTTATGAGTTTGAAGATGATCCGGATCGGTAGGGGGGTTGGGGAGATAGGGGGTCGTGAGGTCTCAGTTCGGGGCGAACTCCTAGTATATAGTAAATTAAATGTTTTTCCCATACCGTTTATCAAGCTTCCTTCTCGTAATAATAATTGTTTAGATTTATTTACCAAGCTCATAGTCTTCTCGACAAATTGTACTGTATTTGAATATAATATTTTGCATTATTAACCTATAATTATATTTTTTGACATGCTGACATTAATAAATTATCTTTAACGAAATTATTATTTACCATATTTGCTACGAGCGTTCTCGCTTAATTATGTAATAGTACTGTACTGTAATTCTTCAATTTGGTATCGTTTCTCTTAGGCCGAAGTACACAATAAGGGAAGAGAAGACCTCCTACAAAGTATCAATGTGGCTCACCATCAGGCAGTTCTCCAAAGCAGACATCGGTACCTATAACTGCGTTAGTACCAACTCACTTGGAAAGAGTGAAGGCACTCTTAGACTGTACGGTAAGTGGTAATTAAGTTAGTTTAATTTGGTAATCTGTATCCGTTTTAGTAGGTTAGAAATAATATACCTGTACATATTATAATAATAATAAGTTAGGCTGATCCGTCACGCTCCGAGATGAAAGGCTCGATCGGCCGTCTGTTAGGAAAAAGTTAGAAAAATAAATATCATCACGAACAGTTACACTCTAAAATTTGCCAAAAAAAAAAACAAATTTTTGCACAAATCTCATACATGTTTATACAAAATACTCAATAAGTTGATTATCGATCTACAAGTGACGGAAAATAGTCAAAACTGTTTACCTCTAGTCATTATTACTCCCGAGAGACCATCGCTGTAGGAATTCGTAGAATTTTACATTTAAGGATCTAAAGTTTATTAAGTTAAATTTGACAAATGACTATTTCCTGTTCAAAATAATTCGGAAAATCAGAAAAAAAAATTCTAAAAGCGCTCTGACCTATAAAAGATTAAAGTTTTTTTCTTCAAGAAAATAAAAGTCAAAATTCAAAAACACTGAGGCGGTGGTACAAACTGAGTTACAGTTTTTATTACTTTCGTGTTTCAGAAATAAAACTCAACTCCTACACTGAAGACTTCAGCAATCAAATCAGCGTCGCCGGAGGTACAAACATTTTGCTTACTTTACTATATTTAATATGAAATTTTCTTCGTCAAAAGTAAAATAATATTTGAATACGTATCTTGTGATGGTACCTAACGAGATACCTAACATTTTCAGCTGCTTATTAGAGATGCATGGCCACCGCCAACTAAGCTAAGACAGTTTAGCATGTGGTTTAGCTTAGGTTCGCATAGTTAAGCCAGTTTTTTTCTTCTCTATGTGTTTACTACGAACTATGCCAGTTTAGTCACTTGTTTATAAAACTGGCGAAGAAAGCTTTACTAAGTTGTTGGTAGTCTAATAAAACTAAAATCCTTTAAATAGGCACGTATTATAGCGTTTGAGAGGATGTATGGTAATTGCTGAACCGATTTTGTTGATACTTGGAATGTAAACATTATAATATGCTACGTTGTAGTTTAGAATCGGGACCGGAATTGGGATTTAAACCGGTAAAACTGCAGGGCACAACTAATTTGTCCTTCCCATTTCATATTATAAAGGTGAAAATTTGGCAGTATTTGCGTGAAAGTGCAATAGACACAGTATCGCTCTTTCACAAAAACAATGACCTACTTCACCTGAAACACAGGTTTCACCTAGGTTAGGTATATGTGTTATTAATAGTCTTACCAGTAATGTTTAAGTCCTCTAGTCTATTATGTAACAAAAGTTAATTAAATATATATTTTTTTCATCCAAAATTGCTAAACCGATTTATTTAAAACTCAGTATGTAGATAGCTAGTGAGCTGAAGCAACACATAGGCTACATTTTATCCCAATTTTCTTTCGGGATCGGGATTTACGCTCTTTAATAAGCAGGACCGCTAACTGTTAATATTATTATATTTTTAAACAGGTCTGACAGAAGCAGCCAAGGGAGCTTCGTACTCGCTGGTCAATTCCCGAAGAATATTGTTGAAAATTATAGTAATTTGTTACATAACATGTTTAACAATGTTTTCATAGTCATTGTATTGTAAATAAGTATTTATTGTTACATAACTTAATTTTATATTTTTGCGTCTAATGTTTGATGAACTTATTAAGATTTATCAATTGTTTAGTTCTATGAACAAAACTAGTCTTCCAGATTTGATTTTTTACTCATAATGGAAAAATTATAAACCTAGAAAAGACAACAAAATGTTAAAAAAAGTGTTCGTTTAAAAAATCATTACATAATTTTCATCCGACCAGACTTGAACCTGCAACCTTACAAAACCATTGTAACGCGCTTCCAATTGCGCCATATCTTCGGCCGAGATGAAATTAAGGATTGCGTCCTTTCGCTATAATTAATTTTTGCTGGTATGGGAAACACTTTAAAATCAAAATACTTACTTACTACTCTGGAGCTAGGATTCAAAGTGAATCTTAGCCCCCGACACAAAACAACGCCATTCTTGCCTGTTTTTTTTTAACCGGAAAATAGGTAGGTACGAGTATATAAAGTGCCTTTTACTTGCAAATTTCGTGATCTTGTTTCGCCAGTTACGTAAGTATTTGCCACATTTTCTTTAGATCTATTTTTATCTAATTATTCGCCCAGTAGACAGAAAACAATGAAAATCTAAGTAGGTACCTGTATACAAGGTGTAACGAGGATGAACATTTAAGGTGAAAGGGGTTTGTTCTAGACGTCTAGTCAAAAAATTTTGTTCTACAACTCTTTGAAATTCGAAGAAGTTTTCGAAAATTTTAAATTTAAAGATTACTTGAAAATCAGGAGTTAGAGGTCATTCACTTTGAAAATTGTCCTTTCATTTAGTCAACTATAATTTTAACTTTTTTTTGTCTTTATTTAAAAAATAGTTGATTTTCAGTGAAACGTTATCTCAAAATTTAACAAAAATAAAGTTGATTTTCCAAAAGTCGTAGAACAAAAGTTGTTTGTCTAGACGTCTTGAACAACCCGCTTTCGGCTTAAATTACAATTTAAATTTGTTCTAGACGTTGATAATTATCATTCTCGTTACACTTTGTATAGTGGATCATTTAAAAAAAAATTCAGTAAAAATATTTCACCAAAAAAAAGACATTAGACGCAAAAACATTGCCTCGATAACGTAATTAAATTACATTGTTTAACAACAAATTGTAAATAAACATTAAATTATAAGTTACGTTGTAAAAAGGTAAATGAGAACGAAACAACGATAATAATAATGTTATTGTGAATTTTAGATCGTGTAACCGTGGGCCTTAGTTATAGATGATTTACAAACTATCCAAAAAAAACACACTTTTTAAACTTACATGATTTACGTCGATTTACTTAAACGTCCATTATTGTCATTAGACTTTGATAGCCTTATTAAAAAAAGGGGTGTAAGGTCGGTACGGAAAACATGATTTGTCTTTTTCCGCGACAAGAACTTTCAAAATTGACAGATAGAAACAAAAAGTGGTTAAATTAGAAAAAGATGTCCATCTTTAGAAAAATGTTACTTTCTGTATTAGTTTTAGTGTACCTTACTGTTTGTGAACCTAATAAATAAATAAATAAAATTGATCCGACCTTATACCACTTATATTAAAAAAGCTAGGTGTAACCCGTTTGCTGGAATATCGAGATACTTAAAAACTATGGTTATAAGAGTCTGTAGTTCTAATAATAATTATGAATCAAAAGAGTCGTAAATAGCAAAATTTTTGACTTGTTTTATTTTTCACGCGTAACTTTGTCTCAATTTGTAGATATACCTGAACTGGGTAATTTGATTTAGAAAGTATTGTTATAACAAAAATGATTACTGAAGGGTAAAATGAAAAACTTATTTTCCTCCTTATCTTTATTCGATTTGTTTTTTGTGTACATAATTACCACATAGAAAACTTCGCTTTTAGAGATAACTATTTACACTCCATAAAAACTTTTAAAATAGAAAATAGCAATCCTTTCCATGCCTAATACATGTCGACTCCCATATTGGTGGCTAAATTGCGTTAAATAAATTGATTTCTTTTTCCCTCTATAACTTCGGCCCGAAATTCGCTTAGTGACTCCGCCAAATTGAATAAAGTTTACATCGTCTTGTAAACCGATCGCTCGATAATAAGACTGTTTACAACAAAATAAAAATGATAATAATGTGTCTTTTGTTATTATTTTCATCCCATTTATTTTTGGTTAAAATAAATAATTCCACTTAAAAAGACGGGTCGGGTGTTATACTTAGCCGTATTCTTTTTTCTAGGTGCGCGTGTAACACGCGCTCTGTAAGTACACGCGCACCTAGTACTTACAGAGCAATTACCTAACTACATGCCTTACTCAAAACATAGGAGATATATAACGCGCTATTTATAATTATGTTATAGTCTTGTACGTTCGTATTGAAAAGTACAGTGGCGACACGTTGTTTGTACCAGCTGTAAGGACTGTGTGTAGGTAGTTCTTTGATACGACCTTCGCAAGTAATAGTGGGCGAGTTCGTACTTGTAACCATCAACTCTATGGCAATAGGTAGGTAACTAAAAAGTGGATAAAACATCAGTGAAAAAGTGTTTTTTTTTTTTTTTTTTAAATTTCTTATCGGTTGTGAACCGATTATGGCCATTAGGAAATTAGCCAGTGTCATGTATTTTAATATATTATGCAAGTTATTTGCATCAAAACAGTCAAGTCGTCATAGTTAAAGTCAAGTCTAGGGAATCATTTGTAAAAACGGCGGCCATTTACAAAAAATCTTCACGGAGCCTTGGAGACAACACTAAGTCAATGTTTTGCACCGATTTTCACTTTCATTCCACTTGTACACCTTCACGAAACTAAATTGATTAATATGCCCCCGAAATTAAACAATTTGCACGCATATGAACTAGGTTTCACAAAAATGAAAATTTAGCACCACATCTCCTCAACGAGTTCCCGCCAAGACTCCCGAAAAAGAGGATGAAATGACAGTTTTTTTATTATACCTCGATTGAGTCCTTACAGCCTGGTACAATAAGTACATAACAACCATGGAATGGGTACATTGAGAAGAATGGTGGACAAGGAAAATTTGATGGATGGCCTTCTGAGGACTTAAGATAGCCTAGTACTTACAGGGTAATTACCCACCTCACTACATGCCTTACTCAAAAAAAATTACACTGGTACCTATGTACCTGCACGAAGCAGGATAACTCTTCTAAGTCCTTACAACTTGATACAAATCATATACGTGTATGCGGTGAACATAATATTGAAAAGAACAGAAGAAAACGACCTGCCGTGTTTAAATCGAGTCTAACCTATGGTAATAGAATTTGGAACATTTCCGATGAAACGTCAGTAAGCCGTCAATCTAAACAACTGGGCTTGCAATAATTATGAATGGGTGGGTATCTATTAACTATCTTCATTTCAATTCAACATCTCAAAACAGAAGAAAAATCTAACTATAAATCGGTAGTAAATATTTGTTTTTACTACCGGTTATTGTATTTGTTTATTTATATTGTTACCCGTAACCTTTTACTCGCAGTCGAATTAAACAGCAACTAAAACGGTATTCATACAGGTTATGTATTTATGTATGTATGTAATTTATACGAGAGAAATATCTTGAGAAAAAGGTAATAGAAGATTGAGAGGGTTGAAACGGCCTTTTCAAAACATAATAATGTGAATAGAATAGCTTTCAATTAACAATATCTAATTCCATAGTTATCTTTACTGGAACCTGAGTAAATAATGAACTATTCACAATGTAGATACAAAGGTAGAGCTGTTATTGATTTGTTTTTCAAGTATTTTCACTAAGATAATTAAAATAAACTAAATTAGCACCTGAGTTGCTGTGGCTGTAAATGCTGTATGAAAAAATTGGCAGCGTGGGAATGGAGCATACATCGGAAGTGGAACGGTAAAATGAACTTTTCTGGGATTTAAAAATATTTTCCATTTAGCGGCCAGTCGTTTGAGCATTGTATTGATTTGACATTTGGGATGAAGAGTTTTTTTGTAGGTAGCTATACTTTAAGTCAATCTAATAGTATTTACGTAGATTAAACTTTTTATTAATCGCGATTCTCAAAATAAACTCTCCAGAAATATTTACCTAACACATATTCTGTAGTTATGTCAAATTAATTTGAAATTATACGGAGACGCGCCTCTGCGGCGACTTATTAGTATAACTTATCGCATTTAACCTAACGCTACACAACCGTAAAAAAGTCATAATCTAACTATTCAAATAAACGTGACCATAAACGATTCTATCCAGAAACACAATAAGAATTTAATATAACGCCGGGCACTGCAGCACCGGAGCGAGAAGCAATACGTGCACAACCAAAACGGGGAGAAAAATGTGATATTTTTTAAAAAATATTCCAAAAATTTTACTCTAATATTTTCACACAAAATATTCAAATACGTACATTTTACAATTTCACGTGCATACGTGACCGAATTAGGGATGTATGAGGAATGTCCCGGACTCTCGACTTTAGACGGTCATTCGATTTTATTGTATCTCTAGAGAACTATATATTCGGGTTTTCGGCCGTTATGGCCCTAAATATTTTCACAGTAAACGTGAGCGGGAAATTATAAAGGTTTAGCCTGAATGAGATGGCAAATGGGTAAATTGGTATTTACTGTTGCTATAAGTTTTCATTACGCTCTAATACAATTATTTAGCGTTAAAATTAAATTAATGATATAAGTTTCAATTTATTTAGTTAATTTTTGGGATGTAAATGTAAGTATGTACGTACTTATGTAATATTAGTCCGTAGGTTAAAACTCCATAGCGTCAAATTGTACAGGACTTGGTATATACGGATTTGTCAAAAAAGCTCGTTATCAAATTGAAAGAAATTCCCAAAACTAAACTAACTTACTTTAGTGGGCTGTGAACCATCGGTTACATGATTGGTAAATATATATAGTATAAGTATACATATAATGTGTCTTACCTTTCTTAAAAGAAAGGCATAAAAGCGAAATTTTAAACAGCTTTGAAAAAATAAAACTATTCAAAACAGATAGAGATAGCATAAAAACGAATAAAAATTCCCAATCGCAGTTTTTATAGGACACTAAAAATATCATTTGCTATCGAATAATTTTGTCGTATTTTCAACTCTGCTGGTTGGTCCGATGGTAACGCAAGAGGAAGTAAATGCAATTTATTTTATAAAATATTCAGTTGCGGCGGTTTTTTTGTTGCGGCGCGGCGCACACTGCCGTTGGAATTTTACAGCTGTGACCGGGTCGTGTTTAATGTGATTTAATTAGACGGCTGTGACCGGAAAGGAAGTTTAATAATATATTTAACACAATTATTTTATTGTGTTTCTACTTTGTCTTCTATGTTACAGTTCAAATGAAAGGCAGTATTCATAACAGAAAGCCTTAGTAAGATGTTTAATAAAACTAATCTCGAATTGGGTATCTATTTATATCTCGAAAATTATAACACCTACGTTTAAAATACCAATGTTGAAAACAACGAAAATGAAAACATCGATTGTATTAAAATATCTAAAATCATTACATCTAAGATCAGAATGACTAGGATTGAAATTCCGAATAATTAAAATATAAAATGTATAAAATGCCGGAAGTTCCTATACCTATGTTCAATATCTCTAGATTGATTACATAGAAGTTAATTATATCAAAGTGAAACATTACTACTATCTAAAATAACGAAAAATAAAATCTTAGCAACACAGCTTGTGAGTTGAAAACAAGTAAATTTATGAAAGTAAATTTGAAATTGCCATAACAATATTGAAATTGACCTACACATAACGAAGAATGTTGATGTTGTTCACGCGCTTCTTACTCAAATTACGAGTACGATGAAAACTATATAGACCCGACTAGCATAGGTTGTGATAGAACATGATTACATGCATTACACCTAATATTATAATTAAAAATGGTGTAATGTATATAAATCGAACTTTATATGAAATAAACATTATGTTAAATAATAATTATTATTACATATAAACTTCGGCGCTGCGTGTAATCATGTTGTAACATAAACCTAACATATCCTAGTTGGGGTGCTCCGTTTTTATTATCATACAATACTTTACTCTGTGTACTCTGTGATTCTTGATGATCTGTAGGTACTTCAATATTTAGTATTTTCGAAGTTCTGTGTTTTGAGATTTAAGACTTTCGATGTCACTTAAGATTATTACATTTTTAGTATTTTTAACTTAGATTTTCTAACTATTCTAAAATATAAACTTTCGATATGTGGTTGTCGATTTTATGGCCCTTCTATAATTTAATTGTCGTCGATGTTTCGAACATCGACATTTTTACTTTGGGTATTAATATTTTCGAGATTTAAAGAGGTACCTCTCGAATTATCAAAACTTAATTTAGATAGAAATGAAATTTAGACAGATATTTACTTTTTTAAATTTGTTTTGAGAACACAAGACAAGAAAATCCGGTAAATATATGGACCTATCTAAAGATTTCTTGTTTAGGTAGTTACATGTTGATCTATCACTCAGTCAAGACAAACCATTTTGTAGATATAGACAATTGTACGAATGTAGGTATTTACAATTATTCTCAGACATATCTGACGTTATAAGTCGTTGGATGAAGGTAACTCAGGATCCGGCTCATGTCTGAAGCCACACTAAAATCAATACACCTAAGACGTAGCCAAATGATCATGTGCATTTAATGTTGTACAAGAATCTAAAGAAAATAAACTATTTTTATATGTGATCGCTATTTGATTGGTCGTACGGGGAAGACCTATGTTTGGCAGTGGACGAATATGGGTTGAGATGCTGATAATGACTTTTTCTTCTAACTAGACAAACTTTTAGATCAACAACAAACCTAGCCGCTAGTAGTTAGTAGTAGCAGGGTTTATGAGAGGAATGCAACCGGGAACGTCGCCCGTACTATGATGATAATGAGTATGATCAAAATAGTTTTTTCTTATTGGTTTAAATAGTTCTAATAGTCGAAATTTACTCTGATAACTACAAAAACTAATTTTCATATAGGGAATTGTATGTGTGTAGTAAACACCTTTGGATTTTAGTACCTGTGCTAAAACACCGAGTATTTACAGCGAACAGCATAATTGTCGGTCGGTACCACCAAACCCCTCAGGAATTGCTTGGACTCTTGTTGCGTTAACTGGATTAAATACTGATTTCACCTATATTAAAAATATTCCGTCCATTATTATGATGAGTTAAGATAATTAAACATATTTTATAATACAATTTACTTTACAAACAATAAATAAACATTAAAATTGAAAATAATTTTTTGTTATTTTTGCAGAATTATCTTCCGCGTGACTTCATGACAAAATATCCACGTTACCGGAATAGACGACGGATGTGATTTTCAGTTCTGAATGCATAATTCTACGAGTTGAAAAACAAGTTTCCAAATGGCTTATCCCTTAGTCTGATCAATTACCTCTTTGCCTAGGATCTGTTGATTCACACCGAAGTACCAACATATTTTAAATAATACTTCTATATACTTATAATAAAATCGTAACTTAGCGGTGTCTGTTTTTGAAAGATAAGAAGCCAGGCGCTACCGCGCCTGGCTTCAACAGTCTTCCCTGGTCGTCCGTTTAAGTGTTAAGTGTGGATTTGCGGTAGGTAAGTGTAAGAACAACGCGGTACCGCAACTTGCGCGGGTGAAACCGCGGGGCGTAGCTGGTTTGAAATAAATCTGTTAATTTTATTTTATTTTCATTTTTTTTATTTTCACTTAAGGTTGTTCGACTGAAATTCTCCTATTTGATTAACATGATGATACATTTTTAGACATAATTTTTAATTTGAATTGTTGTTACTAAACTTTAAGCCCTTTGACTGCTAAAAACACACATGTTGTGTTGGCGATAATGGTTCAGGGGCTTTTAATTTACGACGAGTAATTTGCGACTTCAACGTCAGCAGTGAAAGAGCAAATAAACTAGCAATAAAGAAATAAAGGATGTGTATAAAAAACCTAAATAAGCCACAATCAGTAAAATGCTTATTTGAAATTCATTCTCATTTTTTACAAATTCCAATATCAAATACATTGACGTTACTGTAAATCAAAAGACGCATAGCATCATTCTCTTCGTTCCCACGAGGAATGAATAAAATATTACACATGCTGTTAAAGCAACTATTATAAAACTACGTGAAAACTAAACGCTATTGAAACAAAAGGAAAATATACAGAGATATTAAATTCCCCTCCCTTTAATTAACTGTGAGGTAACGACATAGGTAGTACAGTAATCCCATTCAAACTTAGAATGTTTGGAAAGAATTAAAACATAACAAGCGAATGATGGGAAAATTAACATTTCTACTTTTTGGGTACAAGTATTGAACTTGTATCCAAAAAGTAAAAAGGAATTCAGCCATTGGCATCAACCCAATAATGCTTAGGGTGACCATATGGGTTTCATAGGTAATGAAAGAATTCACAGCGCCATCTAACCCCATGGTTAGCTACTCAGCTTGTGCTGACTAAACGACGGATATAATACTTGTATTCACCTTGTATTGAATATACAGAAATAAGGTACCTACTCTGCGTATCATGTGTAATAATAAAATTACTCTTAAGGAACTTACTTATATCAAAAGAGGCAAAGCTGCCGCCAGCAAGCAAATTTTTACTTATTTTATTAATTAAAAATATCATTTTATTATAAAATAATTTAATGATACGAACTTGTAAAAAACTGATAGAGTGTTGTCCTTATTGATGATATAAGTTATCTTATCTTACTAATTATTAAAAACGCGAAAGTTTGTAAGTATGTATGTGAGCTTGTTACTTTTTCACGCAAAAACCACTAAACCGATTGCGATGAAACTTGGAATATAGCTAGCTGGAGATCTGGAATAACAAAAAGGCTTCTGTTTATCCCGATTCCCGCGGGAACTGGGCTTACACGGGTAAAACCAGAGGGCGCAGCTAGTATGAAATAAAAGCAAAATGGTATCGTTATATTTAATTTCTTTTGGTAAATATATACCTACATACTACTACTAGGTACCTACATATTTTAGAAAGAGAGGCAATCAAAAAAGTATTTTTTTTCCTACAGCATAAAAGCGTGTTATCCGAAGGCACATACTTGTGGTTAAAACGAATTTTAACAGAAGTAAGTAAAAATTGATATATGTAATACTAACACAAAATCGAATCTTTTAATAATGTGGCATATTTGATTGATGACGTTAGAAGTCTACTAGATTTCCAGTCACGTCTCAAAGACCGCTGTAATTCGGTCTCCATTTCCTCCGGGAATAGTTGACTAAAACATTGATTGTTACAAGAAACCTTGTTTTTGTCTTTGAGTGAAATGTATGAACTAAAGAATTTAGGCAAGTCCCTGAATAGGAGACTGGTAGGTTAATGTTCGCTTAATGGTGAAGCATTTTAAACTCGGCTAAATGTTTAGAAAATTGAGTAAATAAAAAAGTCGAAACAAAATTCGAACTTTGTTGTTAGAATAATCACTATCTATACAATTTGTAACGGGTATACCCATTTAATCCGAAAGGGGGTTGTTCTAGACGTCTAGGCGAACACCTTTTGTTCTACGACTTTTCAAAATTCAAACTTTTTTTTTTGAAAATTTTGTGATTATGTTTCACTGTAAAAACAGCTGCTTTTGAAAATAAAGGTTATTGAAGTTTTGATTGTAAACCATCAAACTAAATAAAAGGTCAATGACCTCGAACTCTCAGAAACAGCTGATTTTCAAGTAAACTATACACCTTAATTTTTCGAAAAGTACTTCGAATTTTCAAAAGTCGTAGAACAAAAGTTGTTCGCCTAGACGTCTAGAACAACCCCCTTTCGGATTAAAAGGGCTTACCCGTTACACCTTGTATAATCTAAGGTATGAATATTGAACAAATCGAGTACTAGTTTTGTATAATATAAAATGAGAGACATTGCATAAAGTAATATTTTTAAATTCATACGATTTATTAACATAATCTTACTAATATTACAAACGCGAAAGCTTGTATGTATGTGACTTTGTTACTGTTTCACATAAAACTACTAAACCGATTGCAATGAAACTTGGAATATAGGTAGCTGTAAAACTTTTTATCACGATAATCCCGCAGAAACGGGACTTACGTGGGTGAAACCGCGGGTCAGTTACAATATAAAGAAAAGGTCCTACTTCTCTCCTACCGACTAAGACATGATTGTATCATGGTTAAAACATCGAGGTAAGAGAAGAAATAACTCTTCTTGGCGGCCCTACCTAGCCCAGCATTAAGACCCAGCAAAATCTAACTATGTTAACAATTCGTGTAAATTTTAATGAAAAAACTTTATTGTTACACAGTTTATAAGTAACAAAACATCGACGTAAGGAAAAAGAAACAAATAAATTACATTAAAAAGAACTTTACCTAACTTAATTGGCTTAGAGAATCTTTAATATTAGGTGAAAGTCAAACAGTTTTCCAGTAAGAAAGTTAAAAAGAAATTTGTAAAATGTAGAAACAGTATTTTCGTGTTTCACGAACATGATTGATTTGCAAGAACAAAACAAATTAAGTAGGCGTTGACATTTGAGAAAGTTTGGGTTTCTGTTTTCTCAGAGGAATTTCAAGGACAGGTTCCTTTTGTTTGCTACAGTAAATAGATTAAAATAATACAATTTTGCTTTTCTTAGATGTTGAACTTTTAGGTACGGTGGAGCAACCAATTGTTAATAATATTAATCGAATGTTATTCCATGAAAGCAAAATAGGTAAGTTTACCTCGAACTATCAAAATAGTTAAGCTCGAAATAAAGTGTCGTTTCGTTATCATACAAATTTCCAACGAACTCGAATATATATTATGGAAGTAGCAATCCTTTGGAAAAATGTTCCACGCAAACGGTGGTTGCGGGGCCTAGAACGATAATTCGACCGCCAGTCTGTCACTTGCTATGTTAGGTACATTGGCAAAGATCGTCCGCCATTGATCGATCCAAGGTCGATCATACGTAATACTGTACGGAACGTGTCAGTGTGTGCATCTGCTCCTGCGTGACAGTGGAACATGTTTTTATCGAGTTTAGTAGGGAAGTTAGAACCACAGTTAGAACTCCATTCTATTTATTCCTCGTAGCCTATACCAAACCGTAGATATTAATTCACATCAGACAGCTCTGCTGCCGTGCCGGTGTAAGATAGATAGTTGTAATAGGCCTGCTTTATATTTGTCGTGGATATGGCAAAAGGGTAGATACACTCGTATAGCCGGCGAGTAAAGAGTAACTAGACAGTGCAATAATGACGTCATTTTCTTTCAAAAAATTATGTGCTCTATAATCGTTTATTTTACTCTAAATATTGAAATAAACTAACTATATGTTGATGAGTAAACCCACGACGTCACGCAAAAACGTCCAGTTATGGGAGTTTTATACGACACACGGCACAGCACGACATGCGGACACGGAACTGTCGTGTCCGCATGTCGTGTGGTCGGTCGCGTTGCACCATATACAGTCCATACAGGTACTGAATGGTGGCTAAATCGTCACTGCAAATAAAACGTAACAACAAAGCAACATCGTCGTTAAGTATGTAAACAGTGGCTTGATTCTGTAAAAACATAGCATGCGACAAGCAGGCGGGATGCACGAGAATTGCGTAAGTCGATTTGTTGCATGAGTAAAAATAAAAGCTATTCTATATTTTCCTTTAATACTGATTGGCTGAGAAACAAGGGGAGCTATTTAAATAATTAAGTAGCCCTTAAATTTGAAGGCTACTTAAATGATTAAGTAGTAATTAAATAAAATAACATTTACAGAATACGAAATAACGTATATCTCCTGCACGTCGGCTGCATTCCGCATGCTTTGTCCTTACCGAATCAGGGCCCAGGTAATAGAAACGTATGACGTTCGAGTCGTCACCGCATTTCATCGTGTCGTGTCGTACGCCGTGAGAAACACCCTAGAGCTAACTGCAGAAACTCAGTAAAAACTTTAACTTATAAATATAGACCCACCCGGCTGCAACCACAATTCCTAAGGCTCCAAGCATTACACATTTTTTAAGGTTTCTTTACCTATAGGTATTCCTAAGGTACGAGATCTAAATTAGACCAGCTTGACTATAACTGATTCAATCCAAGGCGAGTGCTGGTTTGTTTTTTACTTTTCAGTTACAACCTCAGTCGAGTATATTTTTTCTCGCACTGCTATTTAATTTAACTGTTACTTTATTTGATTGTACCGAGTCAGAACGTTTCCATCATTCTACCTTCATTCATTTTGTGCGACGGATTCTCAGTAATCCCCGACAACGTTAATTGTAAGGACATGTTTACCCCGGCTTTACTTTGATCTGCATCAATCTTCGATGACGGGCTGGTATTAACGTGGCGCGCTTTCATTGACGTTTTATGGTTAAAAGGGACTTTGTTTTTTATTTACTATTTTATTTTATTTATCATTATTTTTGTTCAAGTTTTTAATGCTGATGTTTAAAGAAACTAGCTGCGTCTCGCGATTTTACTCGCGTAAGTCCCGATCCCGAAAGAATATCTTGATAAAAAGGTATATAGCCTTCTCCAAGGTCCCATCTATCTCTATACTAAAATTCATCAAAATCGGTACAGCGGTTTATCGGTACAGCGGTCACATCTCACGTCCAAACATAAAAGCGTAACAGACAGACAGACAGAGTTACTTTCAAATTTATAATATTAGTAGGCATATGCTTAGTAAATTTATAAGTAAGCAAAACAATGCCTTGAGCTTTTAAATAAATGTTTACATTGCAAGGCATTGCAGAGACAAAAAAAGATATTTGTGTTTCTTCGATATCAAATGAAGAATCGGGATAAAATATAGTATGTTATCCTTTTTTTGTTATTCTTATTTGTTTGAAAGCTAAGCTACAGAATTTTTAGCTTAGTTGTCGGTTAATTTTTGAGTAAAAATGTACAAATAATAGAGACTCGTAGTTAGAATAGGTTAAGTTAAGTAAGTATTTCTAATATTCAACAAAAAGTAAATATTAAGAAATTAATTTCTTCTCTGGTTTTCTCGATTTTGCACAATAAAACACTTAAACGCGATTAAATTCGGTAAATAAAGTGTTTTATTAATTATGAAATTCCTAATTATAAATACAATTTTTATAAAATAACGGCGTATTTAATACGTTTTGTTTGTTTTAATAATATACGTAATGAAAACAACCATGTCAGTTTTAAATCGTATAATTATATGTATAATCCTATTATTAATTATAGTTTTTATTTCCTAATACGTACCTAGAACAGTTATTTTTAAAAACTAAATTGCCGAATGACGTGCAGAGCCCGTATTCCCGCAATAAATTCACAAAAAATCATTTCAGTGCATTTCAATATCACCGCAGTCATGTGACATTTTCAGTCATATCACATGATATTTCTCCAAAAAACAGTTTATCGTTAAATGTCCAATGTTAATTGACAACCGTCAAATTCGAAATTGACTGCGATGATATTGAAATTATGGTGAAATGAAATTTTCGTTAAAGTCATTATGGGAATACGGCCTCAGGTTGCATGCATGCATGGTAGCACAGAAATCTGAGGTCATTTTAGTAGCGCGGCGGTAGGTATTGAAAACTTTGAATGACATTTTGGCGCAACACAAAATAAATACAAAACTTTTGCCCGTAATAAACGCATGTAGGTAAACAAAAAACCTTGTTAAAATTTATTCTCTCATTTATCAGGTCAAATAAATGAACTTTGGTGCATTTCTTGTGAATGAATGAATGAATGAATGTCATTTATTTGCTCGAAATATGGTTACAGAGATGTCACTTGTTAAAAGTAAGTTATAAAAATACCTATAAAATGAAACGTTTATTAAACGTAAAATATGAATTTACGGATGATTTAACAAACTATACAAGGTGTAACGGGTAAGCCCTTTTAATCCAAAAGGGGGTTGTTCTAGACGTCTAGGCGAACAACTTTTGTTCTACGACTTTTGGAAATTCTAAGTACTTTCCGAAAAATGCAGGTGTAAAGTTACTTGAAAATCAGCTGTTTCTGAGAGTTCAAGGTCATTGACCTTATGTTGTCCTTTTATTTAGTTTGATGGTTTACAATCAAAACTTCAATAACCTTTATTTTCAAAAGCAGCTGTTTTTACAGTGAAACATAATCACAAAATTTTCAAAAAAAAAGTTTGAATTTTGAAAAGTCGTAGAACAAAAGGTGTTCGCCTAGACGTCTAGAACAACCCCCTTTCGGATTAAAAGGGTATACCCGTTACAAATTGTATTGTCAAACGCACTTCACTAAAGTAATTATTAGTGTAATAAAACACTTTTTTGTTAAAACCGGATAAATAAAGTGTTTTATTATGCAAAATCGCGAAAACCATAGAAGTCATTATTAGTGACTATGCGGTCTAAGGTTTAGCATCAAATTAAACACATTAAGACCAAGATTTCTTTTTGCAACAGGTACAAATTCATTTACATTGATCACGTTGATGTACCTACTTATACCTACTAGGATGTGAATGTTTCGAAATAAGCCCTTCTAAAAAAAAGAAATCACTAAAACTTAAGAGGGATACATTTTATTATCGTTTTCAACGAAAAGTCACATTTATACTTTGTAGTTGTGCGCCTCGGCACTTGTTAAATTGCTACCTTATAATAAAAATGGTTTGAAACAAACTGTTAAAAACTTTTTGATAAATGGCAAGCCATTGATGAATTAGTGATGACACTACTAAATATTATTTGAGGTCGAAACGCTTGACTTAAGCCAAAAGAAGGAGATAAGGCAAGCCACCTGATTTAATATGTCCATGCACTATCTCGCCAGGTGATAGGTGATTATGCAGTCTAAGATGTATCACTCTCGAATATATAACAATTTCACTTGAGATCGACCTCAGCATCCTATTGACACAACAACCACGAAAGAAGGCAAATATTAGGCAGATCACAGTTAATTAAGTTTTATGCTGTTACTTTGAATCATTTTTAACACGGTTATCACATGCCTTCGACGGGGAAAACCAGAGGTTGTCCTACAAATAATGATCACAGGATATCTACAGGTGTTGGTTTTCTTTCAGGGTGTATAATTCTGTATAATAATTAAAACTTAAGTTATTAAAAAATAAAACACTGTGTATATAATTCGATTGCCTTTTACAACAAACCTATAGTTGCACAGTACCAGGATATCTGATACGAAAAAATTTCGGCAGAAACTTCGGACCCGACCAAATGTCAGTAGGTGGTTATTGCTCATTCTGGATCAATAATTACTATACGTTTAAGACCAAAAAATAAACCAAGAATATTATTGAGAATTATGGGTCCAGAATAAACAATAACTACATACTGACGTTCGGTCGAGTCTGAAGTTGCAGCCGAAGTTTTTTCTTAATAGCTCTCCTGATGCCGGGATTTATATATATATTTATTATTTATTTATTTTTGAGACACAAACAGCACTTAACAAATAACTTTAGAAACAAAAGGCCACTTACATGTATCTACTAATAACACTATTATAAGAAAACATGACCGCTGTATGTAATACACAAACAGCTGACGCGCGACGGCAGTGATACCGACTTCTATACATAAAAATAGTAAGAATCTAATAATAAAAACCTAAAATCTTTATGAAAAAAGCGCAGTGACCAACAGATCAATGGGAGTGGGAAAAAATAAATGAAAGTGAAGTTAAAATAAAACAAAAGAAAATCATTACGTTTTTATCAACTACGTTTTTCAGATTAATTTCATTTCCTCTAACATGTCGCGGTTATTAAATGAAAAAAACGTTGTTCTTGCAACTGTCAAAAGTTTCACCATCCGTATCTTTTCTTTTAAAAATAGTGTAGAAACTAAAACGAAGATATCTTCCAACGAACGTCTCTTTGCAGAACTTGTCAAGAAGATTTATAATAATAATTTGACATGTGAAGTTTATATGAAAACTGTAGTTTGAAAAGGAAAAAAGTAAGGTTAAACTGTTTTAGAGCATTTTTAGTGTCATGGGTCTGCTAACGGACGCGGGATTTCCATACGAATTCCTAAACACGCATGACACTTAAAACGCCCTTGGCTGTGCTCTTGGCTGTTTAAGAGTGACCTTCAAAACAGAAAAAAAAACGCAAATGACAAAAAACAAAAGAACATCGAACTAGAAACAGAAGGCAAAGAGAATTTCAGGGTATTAATTAACCGACTTCCTAAAACACAAGGAGAAGGTTCTAAATTCGTTGCTACATACTATTTCACTAGCTGCGTCTCGCTGTTTCACCCACTTTAGTCCCGAACTCATAAGAATTGGGAATTAAAAGTATCTTATGTGTTAATTCTGATTTTCAGCTATCTGCACACCAAGTTTCATCGCAATCAGTTAAGTAGTTTTTGGATTAAAGAGTAACAAACATACCTACATAATTACTTACTTTCACACGAGCAAAGGATGAATGAATGAATGAATACATACTTTATTGCACCAGAAACATAAATTAACAAAATTACAAATACAAAAAAACTTAAAACTAGTGTGGTACAATGGGCGGCCTTATCGCCTAAGGGCGATCTCATTTACATTAGACCCTCATGCTTAGAAGTCGTAAAATTACCTATATTAACACCCTTACTTATAAACGCTGGTTAACAGCTGCATAACTATGTATCGTTTTGTTTTTTATTGTGACATGAAGTTTCAAAGTTGACAGACAGAGACAAACGTCACATGACTTGGTCATCTGTTAATCATCGTTTATAAGTAAGGACGTTAATGCTTAGACCAAAGAAGTTATATTACTAGAACTAGAATGCTGACATGGAACTAGAAAGTGTTTCGCTACATTGTGCATGCGGTCCCTTTCTTATAATATAACAATTAGAAAGGGAGAGAATTTAGTTCTACTGTAATGTAATGTATTTTCTTTGGTTTAGACACACTTTTAAGTTGTTTGAACACACAAACTACACCATGATAAATCTGAGCATCATGCCGCATATTGCGCTGATAGAGCATTTTATCACTCTCGGCTTTTGAAAGGATTAGTCGTCTGCGACTCGAATTTGGTGCAAGTGAATACATTCGAGTGTTTTCACCTAAATTAATATGAATAAATATAATTCTTACATCTTTATTTGGTTTTTTCAATACTTGTATGAAGTTTTATTTATTTTCGGTTTTAATTGAGACACATTCAGAGTTGGCAATCAGAAGTTTAGAAGAAGACCTCAGAACGTTTATATGGCGTTGAAAATTACTAAAAATAATAAAAGCAACGCGATTGTAATTGAAGAAAAGTTTTAATAAAGTCTAGAATCTAATTACTCTATATTTTAAGAGTTATACAATTTATTAATGAATTACAGAAGATCTAACCAATTCTTGTAGTTTAAGTGATTTTATGGGTTTAAAAACGCTCAAAATGAAGTTTATTCTGCGAAACTTGAGAATTATTTAATCTTAAAGTCAGTAGGTATACCAATTAGGGATGGGCTGACTAGTCTGGAAAGCCAATTATGGTTACAACTTCAATATTATATGTTATGTGATAAATAAAACATTTATTGAATTAGTAGGACAGTTAGAAGGTCGATAGTTAAAAAAACGTAAACAAATAGGTACCTCACAACCGAGATGCACCTTAAATGTCTCAACATACATTTATATCAGCCTATTCTTTTAAGTTTTGCATCAACCTATTATTTTTCAAAAAAAAATCATCCGTATTTTGAAAGCTTTGATGAAGACTGATCCAAAACATCTCTGAATTATAATGTTTTGCATTGCTGACTAGCCAACAAGTTTAAAACCGATTAATTGGCTAGTCTGCAAAAACCATAGTCGTCCCATCTCTAATATCAATATAATTTACCAGATAGTCAATCTCCAATGCACTAACTTATAACCAGTGATCGGAGTAGGTAGATTGATTTTGGTACTTGTAAACGGAAATGTTCATAGAAAAATTAACGTGGATAAGCCTTTTTTCCGGAAAGCCATCCCGTTATTTCGAGGCTTAATCAAAGATGGTTTATGTTGGTAGATTACTACAGTTTGAATAACCATTGAAAGAAATCAACGTAATTTAAATAGTTTTCTGTTTTGCTGTGAATATTTTTTCAGTAGCTATTTATTTTTATTTAATCGTAAGTAGATAAGTACATTCAAACTATAATATAACTTTTGAATAAAGCATAATTTTATAGTAAATACCGAAAAAGGCACGGAAGATTTAATATGAAAGTGAATTATTGTTTTTATATTTAGAGGTCATTTACCTTAAAGGTCGAACCGCACTAGAGCTACACTGTAGTGGAGCGGCGCGGCAAAGTATTCTTTCTACTGTTTAGTGTGTTAGACGTGTAAAACAATCCGCTTGCAGTGATACTTTATTTTAGCCGGAAAGAACTAGATGGAGCCTGTCACACGTTATCGGATAATCTAATGCCTCTATAGGGTAAAAACTTGTTGTTGCCGCACATTGCTTTTAATCGTAACATTAACAAAAAACATTTTATATTATTCCTTAACAACAAAGGTAAAATAATAACAATATATAGATAAAACTCACCATCGTTTATTTTAAATATACTTACAAAAATATTTTAATAATTTTTCACATTTTAATCATCTTCCGTCATTGTTTCATCATTTGCGTAATCTTCGACAGAATTGAAATAAATGACTATCAGTTTCTCTATATTTTCTATTTTCAACCTGTCCCTTTTTACGTAAACGAGTGACATACATACAATCTGTACCTGGCATGTTAACAGCCCGCCCATTGTTTTGATAACCGGTTAGTGCACCATCCACGTTCCTGTGCTCTGATTGGACGTTGGGCTAAGTTGAGCGCGTACTCTTGCGATTCATATTTTTAAATAAAACAAAGACCGAGAAACATTTTTGTCAAGCTAGGGTTGTTGTTGCTACACTTGTATTAATCGAGCTGCCTTCTATTCAATTATTTGGAACAAAAGATATTTTCCTAGAATAGATCATAGGATATCCACGGCAGGTGCGGACGGCTTCCTTTGAAAAAATGTCAAATAATAAATACGAGATTTACATAGGCAGAATGTAGGTAGGTAAGTATTTATTCATTTCAGTAGGTATAGCATTCTGCTAGTTTTTATATGACAGCTTTCAATTTTTGAATTCCGGGTTATAAAATTACAATTCCGGATTTTCAGAGGAATGTCCACATTAACATGTACGTTTCAGATCGTTGACCTCATTTCAATCTACCTACTCCGATCACTGCTTATAACTAACATACCAATACTCAAACCAAACATCGATTACTAAGTTTTGGACCATACACAAGACGTCAGTGCCAAGCGCTGACTTAAATAATAACTCGACGCAGCTCGAGGGAACGTATGTCGTCGGTCGTCTATGTTACATTACTAGATTTAGTCGTATGTTTACCTAAAACTGGATATCTAGGTTTGTAATTTAAAATGTCACTCTACATAAATCTTTAATTAATAGGTACTAATATGATAAAGAGGTAACATTATGTATGTATGTATATTGGGGGTAATCTCCAAAACTACTTGACCGATTAGAATTGTTTGCCAATAGAAAGCTACATTAAAACGTAGGTTAAATTCGATCCCGACATTCCCGCGGGATCGGGACTTATGTGGGTCAAACCACGGGCCGCGGCTAGTTATAAAAAATACAAATTAAAATGGGGTAGAGATCGCCAGACTCGTTGAATCAGTCTATCGTTATAAATCAGTACCTAGGATGTCATTACCAAAGTTAGGCCGCCAAATAGAAGTTGCTTTTCTCTTGCTCTGCTCACCTAATTCGTGCTTTGAAAAACATACAACAATCGTTTTCATAGGGCGAAAGAGTCGTACTGCGTACTTATGGATATCAAAGCAATCGATGTACTGTAAGAATCGAAAGTGTCATTTTTCTTTAATAGTGATAAAGCAGTTTTAGAATCCAATATTTTCCTATTCCCCACCTACAAGCTAAATTGTTTTTCCAATACATGAAAAAAAGTAGGAATATTTTGAAGATTTTTATTATGGTTTTATAGCATTATTGTTAGTTTTCAAATATCAATAGTCTACCTTCATCATCATCTCAGCCTTTTACCGTCCACTGCTGAACATAGGTCTCCCCCATACGACGCCACAAATAGCGATCGCAAGTCACCTCCATCCAAGGACTCCCCGCGACCGCCACAATGTCGTCGGTCCACCGAGTAGGCAGTCTACCTTCGCACAATAAAAAGTGTAGCGAAAGTACTCCAATCATTTATGCATAACGCAAGAAACTCTAATTAACATCAAACTACAATCGAGCCAATTAAAAACTACCACTTTATGACATCCAACACTTAAAATTATAATAGGGGAGGCACTGGTGCAGTAGTGTGACCATTACTTACCCACTTGATTATATCAAGTGGGTTTCACATGATGGATGGTGGTACGAGTGCTACGGTAACCATGCGAGCTCACGTGGCCGAGACAAAGAAATAAACATGCAACTAGGAACTCCATTAGTACTAGTCTAAGAGCTAGACGCCGGGAAGGTAGACAGATTTATTTTTTCTTCTGTTGGTGCGTGCATTTGATCATTTTCCCACCAGTGATGTTGATGGCTAAAAAATAACTTTCAACTAATCAAGTTAGTAGTTTTTAAGTAAAGATAACAAAAAATAATCATCACGATCATACCTCAGATAGTACAGATATTTTTAGAGATAGGTATAAAAACATAAGTCCGAATTGATGACCTCCTCTTTAAAATTTAACAAAATTTTCGGTTTCAATCGCGTTCTTTCTATTATTTTTATTAAACAACTAGCTGCGCCCCGCGGTTTCACTTGCGTAAGTCCCGTTCCCGCGAGAATATCGGAATAAAAGTAGTCTATGTGTTATTCCAGGTCCCCCGCTACCTATATTCCAAGTTTCGTTCCAATCGGTTCAGTAGTTTTTGCGTGATCGAGTAACAAAGTCACATACATACATAGCTATAAACGTATGCGTTTATAATTCTAAGTAAGATGCCAGACGTTTCGAGATCTTTACAAATGTCTTTAAGGATGGCACCTTAATAATATCCACGAATCACCACAAGCATTCATTTGTAATGTAACATAGATACGACTTTAAAATACTACCTGACTGACTGACGAGCAATCACGTATAATGTTACATTATAATATATTACAAGTGAAGCGCATTGATGTTATAAGTATTATTAAGATATTACACATTGTGAAATTACAAGGTGTACGCTGTATGTAAGGCTTGAATCTGTTACGTTACAATGCAAGTGAATGCTCACAAAGAGGGAGCCCCTTTAAGATATTTGATACTGACAGCTCTGCATAGAAACATGTTTCAACTCTTTCCTATTTCAAAGTTTAAACGTGTTTATTTTCCCGTGGAGCGAATCTAATTATTCTACGTCTCTTGGTCTACAACGTTAGCTTCGCATGCTGCCGACCCGCTGGCGCAAAACAGAAAACAAATGCTCACTATCACATTACTTTTGAGTCTAATGGAATAGTTTTACAGTAAGGTAACACTGCAATCCCACGCAATCTACTTTAGGTTACGTTTCTGCCACTTCCAGTTCTGTTTTAATTGCTAGATTAGTTAATGATTATGTGATTCTTGGAAGTTTTTCTGCTTGCTCGTTGTAGAAGGCATTAGCAAGATAGGGCTTTTAAGGCTTTACAGTGCAATGTGTGGGTCAATTGGTTTTTATGAAAGTAAGGCTGCGATATGCGGTTGGTTTCACGTAAGACTCGATTCTATTGGGATATTGGCTTATAATAATTATAATAACCAATTATTTTAGTTTTTTTTTTTAAGTTTTACCTCTCCCGGACAAAGACTTCAAATGTTGTGAGGTAGTGATTTTGCGTTCGGCAGAGAGAGAACACAGAGAGAATTTAGATTGTAAACCTCTGATTACCTACTATCTATTTATTTTTATTACCCACGACGCGTGACGGAATAGAGCAGGGTATATGCGTTTGGGGTGAGAGATTGTGTATTAGTGTGTGCGCAATTTAATGTTCCCATTTATCTTCAAAACCGCTGGACCGATTCGGATGCGGTTTTCAGTAAAATGTTTGTTAATCTAATGAATGTTTAATCACTATATCACATGATTGTAAATTATGAATTAATATAAGATATAGCATGCTCATCTAGAAGATACTAATGCTTTATGTACGGGTAGGGATACTGCAGGGTGACCTCAGCCTATATAGAGCCTAACCGCCCACGCCACTCCCCTTAAGGATGAATTTTCCTTCAATATAAAAATAGTAATTACTTTTGTTTAAAATATTAATAGATTTTAAAAAAATCTCACGTTTTTAAATGTTTTGAAAAGATTCAAATAACCCTGCGGGGCCAAACGAAGAGCCACTTAAAACGTGGGGGCGCATCTTACTTAGGTGATTTTATCGGCAAGCATAGCATACATAGGTTTTGAGTGTAATTCGTCAAGGTGTACCCCCACATTTTAAATGGGTCTCACAGGGTTATTTTACTGTTTTTAGGACATTTAAAAACGTGTTTTTTTTTAAAGATTATTTCCATCTATTATTATTATTTCATATCTTTTATTTTTATATCGTGTGTTAATTTGATTGTCTACTAACAATGAAGTCAATGAGTTATTCATGTTAATTTAGTGCTAAAAGGCACATGGTTTTTTGTCCCGAGAGTGCTAGTGGAAAGTTGAAAGTCGCTTTAGTTTGCATTGTCATCTGGTTCTGAACTATTCCCAAAGTTTCAGCCCGCTAGCTAGTCGGGAAGTGCCTCAAATTTAAGTTGCAACATTCCGGACCGACAAACAAACAAACCAGAAAAGTGGAAGTTTGTAAAACAAAAAAACGTGGGAAAAATAAAGAAATTGCAGTACAATAAAAAATCTTTTGCTCTACGAATTTCTACTACTATACGTACAACTAGGAATTTTTGCTAGTACGACAGTGTACTGTAAACAACGTTTGTGTTGTCATAACTGAGCGCGGAATTAAAATGAAAATTAAAGCTTTTGTATGAAAATATCCAACAGTTAAAAGTCCTATATTTTTCCTCTAGGTACAACGTACAGTAGGTGTGGGTAACATAATTCGAAAAGACACTATTTTTACGCCATAAAAACTTTCGCTGCGCACGGCAGCAAACCTGGACCAAGAATTTCAACCGAAACGATCCTGCTACGTGTCCTTTTTTACCTTTTACCGGTGACTTAAAAATAAAAACTGAAACTAGGTCACTCTGAATACACTGCAAATGAACTACGTGTTTTGTGGATTTAGAAAAAAGCAACTGAAGCTAAAAGTGCTTCGACATGTAATTTAGCTTTTGATAGTTAAAAGCCTGTGTAGATTTAAGCTTTGTTTTAGAACTTTGTGAAACTGGGAAGCTTGACGATAACTGGGAAAATTAAGGGCATAAGACTACGAGGGCGGAGCCCTAAACGATGGTAGTTTTAATATCCAAGCCACTAGAGCTTTAGCACGGTTCTTCAAGTGAAAACAAAAAAAAATACAAATAAACAAATACTGGGAGTTACGATCCTCATTAATAAGGGATCGACGAAGGAGGTGGACGAGGAAAATTATAATGAACTGCGCCCCGCGGTTTCACCCGCGCAAGTCGCGATCCCGCGTTGTTCGAACACCTACCTACCGCAATGCAAAAATCCACACTTGAACGGACGACCAGGGAAGTACTGATGATATAACCCGCGTAAGTCCTGATCCTGCGGGATTTTCGGGATTAAATGTATCCTATGTTACTTTCCATTATTTAATCTATCCCTATGCAAATTTTCATCGAAATCTGTCGAGTCGTTTGACCGTGAAGAGGGAACAAACAAACAGACTTTCGGATTTATAATATTAGTAAGATTAGTAAGATAACTCTCCATTATTTAAACTATCCCTTTGCAAATTTTCATCGAAATCTGTCGAGACGTTTGACCGTGAAGATGGAACAAACAAACAAACAAACAGACTTTCGGATTTATAATAATAGTAAGATATAAGAAGATGAACTATCACAGTTACCTACCAATAAAGGCGACCAACAAAATAACAAGCATCCTGTATGTAATTGGATGTCCTATATACCAAATTACATATTTTATATATGGGATTGGATATTCCTTCGTCTTCGGCTGTGATGTAGCACATCACATTGGTATAGGTATACACCTAATAGTGGACAAAAACTTGTATGTATTAGTTTCCTGGCGATGAAGGTAAAAATAGACGAAACATAAAGGTAAGAAAAATAAAAATAAAAATAGGTAAGTACAAGAAAATGAACCGAAAAATACAAATATGGGTACAAAACGTGTTAGTTTAAAAGCTTGCTTATCAAAAAAGACACCTAATATCATACCACTCACAAATGATAATTTGCTGCAATAACATTAGATCATTCTGCTGTATTTTTATAACTCCTTCCAATAACTACGAAGCCATCAATTTCCCAGCAGCTTATAAGGCTCTTTATTATAAAACGTCATATCCCGAGTTGTTCGGTCAAGTCGACCCTCCGGATATTGCGCTGGCCGACGTCGGGAGAGAACTGCCCCACCTCCTTTAGCGCTTATTTACATTTTGACGGTTTATTTACAATGTAACTAGTTCCAAGTGCGCTTGTGTAAACGTGGCCTTACTTGAAACTAGCCACGCCTCCAGGATTTACCTGCCTCAGGCCAGTTTCCTCGGGAGTTTCAAAAATAGCCTTTGCCCTTTGTCGGAAGTCTGGTCTATTTAAAAATTAACTGAAATCGGTTCAGAGGTTTAGGAGTGAAAGCGTAACAGACAAACAGACTTTTTAAGTTTCTTCAGTTTAGTTATAGACCATATTCCGAGCAAATAAATGACATTCATTCATTCAGTTACTTTTGCATTTATAATATTAATCGTTGTCATTTGAATTTATAATGCCTATTAGTCGTTTTCATCATCATCATCCGAGCAATGTTCCCGGTTGCATTCCTCTCGGGAGCTCGAGCGTTTATAATATGTTTAACTTTGTCTAATATTTGAGGAAAAATAGGAATTCTAAAATTGCTTTGCACCATTGTGATGCTTACAGCCGATTTTATATTTAACTCCAAGGGTTTACTAACACCACGGTGTTATTTGTTTACAAATAAAACCCTTTACGCATTATAAAACCCATTTTTGTGTCAGAATTGCGTCTGACTTTAGGGTTAAAAGTTAACTGGCTGACCCGAACACAAAGTTCAAGCTTCTTTTGCAGTATTAGCATGGTAGGTATTAGGTTACACCTAAACACAGAATAAGTAGTACAAGTAATTTTATATTTTTGTAATTTCTTGTAGTTTGGAACAATAATACGTTAAGAGCGGTGTTGGTCTAGTAGTAGATACCTTGACTTTCATTCCGAAGGTCGTGGTTTCGAATCCCAGCTTCGCCTCAATGTCTATTTCTTAAGAAAAAAATATATGCGCTGTTAACACCGTTCTTATAATTTTAACGGTGCCGTCCGTATAATTTATAGTTTTAATTGATTTTAGTTTTATGTATTTCACTTACCTTTTTCCTGTGTAAACACCCTACCTTTCACCTATCTTGACTACTGGTCCACCCAAAGGTTGCCTGGAAGAGATCGCTTTAAGCGATAAGGCCGCCCAATGTGCCTCCAATTTTTAAGTTGTGTTTGTTTTCTTTGTACGTATTTGTATTTGGTGTGTATAATAAAGAATTTATTCATACATTCATTCATTCATTTGTTCATTCATTCATACATTCATTCATTCTTACTGTGAAGGCATACATCGTGAGGAAATCCACGGCTTAGTAACGCACAAAGGCCCTATGGTGGGGCTAATTGTAGAAACGCACAGTTAACACTTTAACTCTTTTATGCTACACTAGCTGCGCTCCGCGGTTTCACCCGCGTAAGTCCCGTTTCCGCGAGAATATCAGGATAAAAGTGGCCTATGTGTTATTTCCGGTATCCAGCTACCTATATTCCAAGTTTCATCGCAATCAGTTCAGTAGTTTGTGCGGGATTGAGTAACAAGCACACATACACCCATATATCCACATACGAGCACACATTCTCACAAACTTTCAGCTATATAATATTAATAGGATAGGATTAGAATGCTTGCGATGAAGGCGCAGCTTTAAGTATTTCTATTATTTGTTTTTTCAAAATAAATTGCAGTTCATTACTATAATAAAACTGCAGTTCTTAAACCGATTAAGTTTCTAACGTCCTAAACCTAGAAATAATATAGTGTTAGAAACGTTTTAAACATCAATTTCGAAAGAAAACCGTCAGCTTAACGACGTAAGATCAGAGGAAAAATAGCTTCAGAGACGATCGGTCGACTCCTGATATTGTTACCACTACTATTAACACTGTAGTTTTTAAGAGAAAATATTGTGTAATAGGTTTTTTAAAAAGCTTACTAGGAAGATAGGTCTAAAGGAGGGTTGTTGGTTGTTGTCAGGCAGGCGGCTGGCCGTACATACATTGCCAAATCCAATTGCAGTAAATGTGGTTGATAATGACTTTACTAATGGTCCAAGGTCTGGTAAAAATACAAATTATTTGTGGGTTAACGAAGAGGTCTCAAGAATCAACCTGGAACATCGCTCAGTTGAGAAATAATTAGTCGGTCTTGTATCACTTACACTATTCCACATTTTTTGTTAGTTCAAAAATACAATTGTCCAAAGTCGATTACAACTCCAACTTTTTCCAATAGTAACAACTAATAATAACACAAGGCTTATGAATTTCACTGGATACTCTTTCATACATCAAGCGAGGACCCTTCAGCGCAGAGTCTCCATAGACGAGAAACTTAATATTTGATTGGAATCATTTGATGCAGAGCGACAAGTAAGGGAGTACCGATATTCAGTTTAATAGTTTAATGGTTAATGAAGGTGATGTAAAATACATAATTTAAAATTTGCTTTATTTTATATGTCTTCCTCCTCTGCTGCAGTCAATTGACCGTCTTTCTCTGCCTTGTATCGGCCTCTATCTGCCTGTCACTCTATGTTTGTTTATGTCTTAAGTCGCAAATTTACTGACTCAGTGCTTTTCAAAGTTTACAACTAGCACGTCAGTAGCACCAGTAGCAGTCAGCAGTCATACAAGTACTCGAGTGCAAGTACTATATAGACAGCTAAGATGAGCCCAGCTACGATTTACGAGTAGCTATCTCTGGCTAATGGCATGCACTGTGGGAATTAGAAGTCTTTATTCTAATATTAATTCTTATGTTCATTGCTCAAGGCATTTAACTAAAACTATTCTTACAAGGAGATGCATTATCATCAATTTCCCGTGGCAGGACTCGAACTTATCGATGTCCGCGCGAGCGCGCTAATCTCCTGCGCCACACGTGAGCCCACGTGACACGGTGTAACTGATGATATTCATCTCCCTGTTTTTGTTTAACCGACTGAGGCACGGTTTCAGCGTCATCAAACTAGAACATCTTAACAAGTATCAACTTTCCACAGATCTTCTTGTAAAAATATTTCTAGTCCAGTCTTTTACAACAAGCTTATTATACTTGTACCTTTTATGTATATACAATATCTGCAAAAGTTTCCAGTGTGCAGAATTGTTACATCAAGCGTGGATTCTTCAGCTTAATCCACTTCGTTCTCGTATGAGATATATCGTCATTCGTCACAGAATTATGTCGCTCGGAATCGGTTCTGGGGAGAATTCATTGTTCCATCTCGAGAGAATTGCGTTGAACGCTCAATGAGCTTTATGATTGCTCATTATTTTCAGGACAAATAATCTTGTTACGTTGCATTTGTAGTACGGCGTAATCTAATTACAACTGGTTGTAGCTCAATGTACCAAATAGTGTGAGTATTTTTTTTTTGAAGTTTTGTTATAGCCCGGAATTTTTTTTGCTACTATGGGCTAATACCACGTATGCAAAATGTTAGAGCAATAGCTCAAGTGCATCTACCTCCAGATTTATCTCAAAGTTTTGTTATTTTAAGAAAATTTTAATACTTATTAAACGGTTATTAGGGCACTTTAAATACACTGTGAGACCAAATAAAATGAAAAAATAAGAAAATAAAAATAATATTTGTAGGTGTAAGTAACTTTTGAACTTATAGTGAAAACGTGAATATTTTAGTACTACGGCTAACTAGAACAGAAGTTTTGTAATTATATTTTTTTGTCATAGAATGTACCCGTAGTGTTTAGAAGTGTTCCGTATTTAGTAATTTATATTAATTGAAATTAAATTCACTACCAATCTATGATTCTTTAACAAAGTTTATGTAGCTGATAATGCATACATTACAAAATACAAATAACCCAAAAAGAACTAATTTTTGCAGAAACAAATGATATCGTTGTTAAACTTTCCAAACGTATTACACGACTTACCTTAATGGTAGATTCAAACCAAATCTTAAAGTTTGTCACTTTAAATCTCAGTCAAAATACCAAAACAACAATTAGAACGATTTCGTGATTGAGGCAAAGTTTTATTTGATATTATTTGATATTATTTGATACTCGGTACGTTAAATGAAAACAATTAAATTTATTGTCAATGGCTTACACAAGTTGATCAAAGCATAACGCTTTTACTCTCAACACTGAATCCTTCAGTTAGTCTAGAAATTCCTAGACTAACCGAAGGATCCAGTGTTTCAATTTTTAAATTTAAATTTAATTTTTAAATCAATTTCTAGACTAATTGAAGGAAGTTGTAAAAATGAACGCACTTCACGGTTTGTATAAAACCCCATCCTACTTGTGAAGATGAAGGAAATTGTAAATAATCTTTAGAATTGACACAGTTCCAAAGCTTTTGCCAACATTAACCCATTATTGAATGACACAACTATCGCGAATTAACAAATATCATCCTATGAATGACTCAAATTTGAGTCTTTTTCTCCTAGACCGTTATTTTTTATAAAAAGAGTCTAGTAACTTACAGACAAAATGTAACTTAATTTATAAGAGACGTAAATTTTAACACTTTTTCAAATATTCGAAGTAGATCTGGAGGTAGAAGATTAATTCCGAATGTAATCAAACTCCGTACTCTATTTAACAGTCACCATTTAGCACCGTTTAGTCACTGTGCTCCTATAAAACCTTTTTTGACACGTCACAGAGGCCATCAAATAAAATAACCATAACTAATTAGATAGGAAGGGTTTAGGGTTGATACTGAACATAATTTAAACTATACGAAACAGTGTTGCAGCATAATTCACGGACGAATATAAAATTGTTTAAATTTCTCAAAAGTTAAAGAAACTTTTAATGAACGAAGTTCGTTAAGGAGCTACTCATCGTCATTACGGTGAAAATTTCTGTGATAAAAGTGAGGAAGAACACTTAATGAGGTGGTAATTATATGGTGAGAGGTTTGACGGACCAACTCTTCGTGGAATGATTCATCGGCGCACCTTTATGAAGTAAGTCTTAAACTTGAAATTTTAGAAGTTTGTAGGCAGTATGAAATAGCTGTTTTTATCTTATAGGATCTATTTCTTGGTTTCTTAGGAGAGACATAGTCATAAAGCGAGCTACCGTCATAATTCTACGAAATTATAGAGTAATACATTACCGCTCTATGTACCTATTTAGACTACGATTTCAGGATTCCTAGAAAACCAATTAGTGGAAATTTAAATGCTGTACTACTTTGATATTGTAATTATGATAGAGACTCTTATCGCTTTTGGCTAAGATAAAAGTGCAAAATCTCCTTCCTTTCGAAAAGGAATATTAAAAAACCGGTCAAGTGCGAGATTCGCACACGATGACTTCCATGATAATTATCACAATTGGGTATCAATTGTGCTTCTGCTCTACTAAGCAACTCTTCTACCTACTTCTTCTTTAAAATGGCTTTTCCATTCGGACATTTGCCAGTGTCAAGTATTATCAATATTTGCAGGTTATTTGCATCGAACGAAACAGTAAAGTCGTCATAATTAAAGTCAAGTCGAGGGAATCATTGTAAAAAGGGGGCCTTTTTTACAATGTTTGTGCAGCTTTGGAGACAACACTAAGCTAAAGTCCATGTTCTGCACCGATTTTCACTTTTATTTACGCACGCACGCACGCACGAACGCAGCTTTACGAAACTAAATTGATTAATATGCCCCCGAAATTAAACAATTTACACGCATTTGAACTAAGTTTCACATAAATGAAAATTTGGCAACACATCTTCTCAACGCATTCCCGCCAAAACTCCTTCTTAATAATTACCAACCGATTTATTACAATACGATTAGGGTGACATCTTAGTCGTCACTTAAATTCAAAACAATTCTTGTTGTCATGGCAACAGTATACAAACAAACAGTATCCATGTTCGAAGAGGTGAGAATAAAAATCACGTTTGTTGTATGGGAGCCCCTTCTACAATATTTGTTTAATTATATTTTTACTACATAGCGGCAACAGAAATAATACATATCATCTATGAAAATGTTAACTGTCTAGCTATTACGGTTCATGAGATACAGCTAGGTGACAGACAGATGGACAGTGAAACTTTAGTAATAGGGTTCCATTTTTACCTTTTAAATACAAAACCCTCACTCATGGCTGAAAAACCTCAGGGACTGGTTCGGTTGCAGCACCACCACATTGTTCAGAGCTGCGGTGTCAAGAGTGACAGTGGCCTTGATGTTATCCAACCTCCGATAGGAGTGGAACAAGAAGAAGAAGAATACTAACCCTAAAAAAAGAAGGTGTGGTTAAGGCAGATTAAGGATTTGTATTATTGTACCGTCACACATTACGCAATGATGATAATTACTAAAATGTCTAAAGCGTCAATGAGTAAGGGAAAGAGCGCTGCCAGTTTATATTATATTTTTGATTCTCAAAATAGACGTAACAATATTGTCAGCGCTCCAACCGCTTTTTTATATTGAACTCACGCAAAAAAGATAGAGTTTGTTTGAGACTTCATCTTTTTCGGAAACTAAGTTTGAAAAGTAAAAAAAGAGCCGTCACTTTCAAATAATTATATGTTATTTTGTTCACATTATTAGTCTGAGATTCTGAAAAAGAGTTTAGTGATATTTTAATGTGGTTATAAATGGACGATTTCACTTTTATTACCTCGGCGAAATATCGGGAAAAATGAAGGTGATGAAATTGAAATAGACATTCTTTAAAATATTTGTTTAATACGCAAAAAAAAACAACTACATTAAGTCATGAAATAATCAACAACTTTCGATAAACCCGACATGGATAGCTCGTATATACCTCTAAATACTTTGCATTTTCATCGTAGACATTAAATTGCTCCTTTTCAACACTTCAAATTTTATTTCTATTTAAAATCGTTGCATTTAAATTCCCGAGTAAACCATAAAAGGCGGTGCCAAAACCATCCATACATTAGAGGAGCAAGTAGCGTATCTTTAGACTGTTCCGTCACGGCAGTGGTTCTTAGACTTATGCTGAGACTTTACTGCGGTTTCTAAACTTAAATACACGGTTTCGACTGGAAATAGAGAGCAGAAAAGTTTTCAAATACGTACTTCTAGATAAAAAAGGGAATCAACAGTTGTATAGATAACACTGTACTTATATCATTATTTAAAATTAAAAAAAAAACTAATATAATTATTTCAACCGACACCGACAACTGTTGGGGTAAACGAGTTCTAGAGTGGAGACCGCGTCTCGGCAAACGCAGTGTAGGACGTCCTCAGGCGCGTTGGAGCGACGATTTGCGCAAGACGGCTAGCACAAACTGAATGCGAGAAGCCGAAAATAGATCTAGATAACGTGCAATTCGAGAGGCCTATGTCCAGCAGTGGACTGCAACAGGCTGATGATGATGATGAATTATTTCAATGTGACAGTTCTTTGTTTACTTTTTCCTTTGATAATTGAGAGTTCTGTGTTTATTTATTTTTAACCAAGGTTCTGATAAAGGGTATATATAGGTATATGTAAAAATAAGTTATTTGAAATTGCTTTGGGGATCTTATTGCTCAAGTCTGCACTTGAAAACCGAGTTCTAAAAGATCAATCACTGCAAGTTTAGAGGTTTTGGTCAAGCCACGTCACCCACCGACCTATCGTCAAACGTCCTTGCTCCAAAACGAGATTTTCAACGAGATGCACACGATCCACTGTTGATTTCAAGCTATACCTATAACTTGCGTTCCCATCGCAAAAGATGAATTAGAAGTGAAAAAAAAATATTTAAAAAAAATAAAAAACCCGACTGCCGTTAAAACTGAAAAGTAAAAAACAAGACGATACCTAAAGGTAAAGAAACCTTAAAAATCGTTCGACGCATCTAAAAGCCTTAAAAAATTGTGGATGCAGTCGGGTGGGACTTCAACACAATTTGGTGTCATTATACTTTTCCTTTAAAAGGAGTCCCACCCGACTGAATCCACAATTTTTTAAGGCTTTTAGATGCGTCGAACGATTTTTAAGGTTTCTTTACCTTTAGGTATCGTCTTGTTTTTTACTTTTCAGTTTTAACGGCAGTCGGGTTTTTTATTTTTTTTAAATATTTTTTTTATTTAACGCTTTTTAGTTATTAGAGATTAGATACAATCACACCAGAGAAACTCATTAACTCTGGATGTGTATACTCCAGTAGCGAGGACTCGAAATCGGTTAAAGATAGGCTATCTAAAAGCCTTCAATATTATAATAGCTATTCTTTTTGAGTTTTGCTGAGATGGCTATGAAGTAGGCAGGTATTCATCTTAAAATATAATTACCAAATCCGAAAACTTCGTCGCGACTGGTGATACAAAGGCTGGCGGTTTCTTGTCCTAGCGGATTAGCCTTGCTATCCATTATCCATAGCGCGACATTTCAAATTTTTAGTTAATTACTTATTGTAAACATAGTAATTGTTATTTAAGTTATCTCTGACAAACTGACAAATTAAACATTCAAATTCCTTCAAACGTTGAAACTCGGCGTCAAAGTCAAATCGAAAAGTTTTTAAGTAACGTTCCGTTGTCTTTGCTCGGTTTTTATGGTCAAGACAAATCTTGCTTTATAGCGTTTTAAATCTTTATTTTTATTTATTTATTATTTTAATGTACCCTATGTCACTCTCACGGTCATGACGAATCTAACGACGTATCGTTTATCTAAATCGGCCCAGCCGTTTAGGCCCTACGACGGCACAAAAATAGGTCACATACATACATACATACATACATACATACACTCACGGCAAAAACATAACACTTCCTTTGGCAGTCGTGTAAAAATGTTTTCACTTCTAATTTAAATAGCTCGTATAGCGCAAGAGGGTCATAATATCATATGACAAACGTTTTCATTTAATTCTCATTCTTCCTTTGTGATAAGAACATGGCCAAACAATTGGCAATTAAAAATTGGGTTAATAAATAATTCATACATAACACATCTTTTAGATAAGCATGCTACTTCCTTTACCTTTCCCTTAACCTTTATACCATCTGTTTCAATGCCAAGGTACTTAATTCAAAACTGACGAACTATACCTTCGATGAATAAGGGGTTATCCACCATAATCTATTTCGAAATTTCACATAAGAATCACATCGCAGTAAACTTTCGGGTACTGTATAGGATAAACAGAAATATATAGCTCAGTAATCTAATTTGTACTCGTACATACTGTATCTTTAAAAATCTAACCAGTAAAAGACAAAAGTCTGCAACGATTATTTACACAGAAAAAGACCCATCAGACTGGCAATTTTCTGTCCCTTGAGTAAATTTTGAGAGTACTCACAAACAAAATTCATACAGAAATCATCATCATCATCTCAGCCTTTATCGTTCCACTGTTAAACTCCCCGATACGACACAAATAGCGATCGCGAGCTACCTCCGTCCCGCGACCGCACCGAGTAGGTGGTCTTCCAACTCTCCATTCGCATACGGTACAATCTGAACATGAGGCAACTTAAACAAAACCTTAAATTCCAAGTCTTTCGGTTGAAAGTAGTGTACGCTCGCTCATGCCTACTTGTCGACGCACGGCGCGGCGCGTCCCTCACCTCTGCGCGCTATTTTCAACCGAAATTCTATGACTTAAGGTTTAATTTAAATTGTTATATGTTTAGCATTTGCACTGTATCCGTGCCTTACCGTATTCTGTTTGCGTTGCGACTAATACAAACAGTCGGATGATAAAAAGTCCAGAGTCTGTATTCAATGCTCAAGAGTGAGGTTGCCGTGACCCGGCGCTATTAGCCCGTAGTTTGTAGAACTATCATTTAGCTAGGGACTATCATTGGAAACGTATGTCCAAGATACGACGTATTTTACAATAACATTATTGTTGCAAGTCTATTTTGTTGATTAAATGTTTGTTGGAGACCGCACCCTGGCAAAGTGTTTAATTATGTGAAAGAAATTTAGGTAGAAAGGTAGGTAAGTACTTACTAAAATTTATCTGTATGCTTACGTATAAAATTCAATGTCCTGACTGACTAATTTAATGATCTAGGTATATGTCAACGGAGAGCCCAAATCGCTTGTCCTTAAGACTTGAAATTTGGAGAGTATGTTATTTGTGGTGTGTAAGTATCCACTAAGAAAAGGAATTAGGCAGGTAAAACCGCGGGACACTGCTAGTCTACACACATAAAATTCAAGTCCTGACTAATTAATTGAAAGACTGAACTATTTAATAACGTAGAGTCCATGTGGCTGGTTCAAGGTACATGATATTTAAAGAGTATTCTTTGTTATTCGTAAGTGTTACTATTTGGCGAACTTCCCGTGCATGGGATTGAGAATTACGCGGGTAAAAGCGCGGGCGCTGCTAGTTGGAAATGTTATGGAAAATGGACCAAAAATGCTAAAATAACAATTGGCAACATCTGGAGTAACATAATAGTCTAATTTTTATCCCGATATATTAGTATTAGTAACTAATTTACCTCTCTCGCACTTCGAGTCGTATGGCTATGAAAACAATCGAAGGAGGTAGGTTCGTGTTTAACTCGTCGCGAGTGATAAAATATCACTCGCGACGTGGAGCGAGTGGTTAGGTCACTTTATTATTAAATGAACTCTTACGTTACTACCAAAAATTTAGATTGTTTTAATACGTCACAGTATATATTTACTTTAGTGCTGTTTTATGTTTCAAGTTTGTTTATGTAAGTAATTCAGGTACACATACCATTGAACCAACAAATTATTGTCGCTATAATCAAAACCCTGTCTTTCATAACGACAAAATAGACAGAGGGAAACTTTGTATTCGGTAACTGTAGTTAATTCATAGGTACTTCTATCGCAATCACACCGTTAATATAACAGCTAACTAGTGAAATAGGTCACTGTTCAAATCCGCAGCCTCCCTCAAATATTATAGTGTTGTTGTTCTGTTGTGTAGCTTTTTGAAAATAGTAAATCAGTTTTTTGAAATTTCTTTTTGTTTTTATTGCTCAAGGCATTTAAAACTTAGAAATATTTTTAGCAAGGAAATATATTTTCAAAAAATCCCTATGACAGGATTCGAAAAGATTCGAACCTGCGTCCTTCTGCTAACCAGGCGACTGCTCTAACCACTGAGCTACACAGGAATCACGTGTCATGATATAATTTCGCGGCCATATCTCTCCTTGCTAATTGTTTACCAACTAAGGCTTGCTTTCAGCGCCATCTGCAATATATTTAATATATATCCTTGCTAAAAATATTTCAAAGTTTTTTGAAGATTATTTTTTTATTTAAAATATTTCTAACAGTGATTTTACTGTTACTCAAGAATAAATATACGAATTACGATACTTTAGTTTTTGTTCTGAATACAAGACATGTTCTGAAACATACAGCAAAGAAACCTGTAATGTCGCTACGTGCCTCAATCGCAAAAACGAAGATGCAGTCCATAATTTCGTTACCTCTGCACGGACACCTTTTTTTTAAACTAAATGTGTTGTGTGAATGGGAAAAGTGTGGGAAATAAAATCAATTTGTTTGTATACCTTAGCTGGCTAAATTATCATAGCTGACATAGTTTGCAATAAATACATAAACAAGGTTGGTCCAAAAACAGGCTAATCTAAATTACTCACCTAAAACTACAGCTAAATAGTAGTTTACACACCTACTGCTCTACAATGTTACTTTATTTGACCAAAAAGGTCAACGTAAAGCGAGTCTTTATTCATAAAGTGCTCATTATGCACCTAGGGCATAAAGTAATTTTAATTTGGAACTAAGATCCTGGTAGCATACGGCCATTTCGAACTGGCCACCTAGACATAACACATAAAAAAATTAAAAAACTGGGCAATTTTTTTTCTATTTTCACGGACGGAAGGGTAAAGCAAAAAGTTTTTGGTTAGTATAAAGCCCCAACTTTTTTTTTTCCTCAGCTAAGGCCGATGTGTGGATTCGTCATTTTGATGTAACATTGTTAAATTTAATTAATATAGAGCTGTCAATATATTTCATATACGTTGCATTAATCTATTGTTTTGTTGTAAGTTAAATGCTTATTTTTGTAGCCCTTTTATTGTCTCGCAGTAGATGTGTAAAGTAGAGTATTCATCTCAGTACTAAAGTCTGTCTTTATCTTGGGCGCTTGAATCCCACGCTTCACTCAGGACTCTAGGTATATAACTAAGTTTTTAACACCCTCGCTGCACTCGGGAGTTAACCCTCTAGAGTCCTTCGTACGCTTTGGATTCAATATGACGCCCGCTATATAAGACAGGACTTTAGTACCTCGGTGCATAAACTACTATTAGTTGGCGGTGAAAGTTTTACTAATGAATTGTTCTTCCTCTTCTTATTTTCGTATAGTGGTGTGGCTTATTTAGTGTTAGTTTTCAGGTCGCCCTAAGGGCCTCTAACATGACCTAACGACTACTATCAGCACGAGAAAATATTTTTGCCGTACAAATTTTCGGTCACCCATCCAAGTAGTGACCGCGCCAAGCGTTGCTTAACCCGCGCGACCATTCAAGATCGGTTGTTGCAACTAGGCCAATGATTTCCTCAAATGGTAGTTGATACTGTAGGTATTTATACCACTGCCTCTTGTACTAAGGCAGGGTAATTTATCAACAGCGCTGAATTTACGTTCAGTTCGTACCGTACTTCGGATATCACTGTAGCTGTAAACTTTGACAGTCGGATGCTTTGTCACTGATATTAGTGGATATGTCGCTTAATGAACATTTTCATAGGTGGTTTTGGTTTATAGGCGAATTGTTCTGTGATTTTTTAAATCATGCAGTTATTTCTCGTAACAAACAGCCTCCACAACAAATGTAGGTAAAATAAATAGCTTTCCGACTAACGTCCATAAAAAATATATAAAACTAGCCGCGTCCCGCGGTTTTACTTACGTAAGTCTCGATCCCGTAGGAATATCTATATCAAAAGTAGCCTATGTTAATCCTCGATAAATTAGCTTTATATAGGGCATTTTTGTAATCAGTTCAGTAGTTTCAGAGCCTATTCAATACAAACAAACAAATAAATCCTCTTTATAATAATATTATATATTAGTACTAGCTGCGCCCCGCGGTTTCACCCGCGGAAGTGAAAAACACGTTGTCAGTTGTCAAGGGCGTGGGCGGCCGAGCGGTTCTCGATTGCATTTTTTCGTTCATCACTTGTGTTCTACTGATTGGATTTCGTTGCAAATAATATACCACGACCTTCCTCGAAAATAGAACTATCTAATATTGAAAACCAGATTTCAATCGGATTAGTAGTTTTTAATTGTATAAGGAACAGACAGAGAAACAGAAGCAGAAAAACAGACACACTAATATGAATTTTTAAAATTTTATAGTTTTATTTTACTACTTATCCTAAGTCCCCTAGACAACTTTTTTTTTCAATTTACTTCCAAGTACAGACTTTTTGTCCTCTCTTCCTTTATTATAAGTATAGATAGATATAGATAAGTATAGAAGATATAGATAGATAATGACACACGAAGGCTCGACCAAAAGTAGAAACAACTTAAAATGTTTTAGGTCTACTCTTTATTATTATAATATTATTATCGATAGTGACAGCATAGAACTTATAATGTTTAAGGGCTTTCTATTTTTGATCGCGCCTCTATATTGGGAGCCCTATTTTCGTATCTACTTCACACAACATGTTAATTTGTGTCCATTCACACTCTTATTTATTTAAAAATTATCGATGGAGTTTCCGATTGTAGGCGGGAGTTCGTCGACTTCGCTGTTGAAGTACGCGGGTGTACTTTATAGAGTACCTTATTTAATAACAAGGATTATAGATAACTGTGTACTAATTGATCCGAGCTACCATGATCGTTTGTAGTTGCTATGTCGTCCTTTTGTCGTTCAAAAAAAGAAAGTTAATTTTAAATAAAAAATACCCCGACTACTTTTAAAAAAGTCAGACAGACAATTTTAAAAAATCATATTCTTTTTTTAGTTTTTTTTTTCTTTTTAGTTATTTGATGTATTTGTCATATTTTTTTTTAGCTGATCGACAACGCGACGACTTCGCGACGACTTAATATAAGACATCTTGGTAGGGCCCATTGTCTGAAATAAAATTTGTGATTTGCTCGCCTTCCACTGCCAAGTAGAAAACGATGTAGTTGCCGCTTGATGTGAGTTAGTTTTTATTTTCCTTTTAATAAGGATTAAGGAATTATCATAAAATTACTTTTTTGTCTGTCTGTTCGTCTGTGTGTCTCAGAATAAGACCTTGCAAGTACTTAGAATGTAGCAATAAAGTTTCTTTTTAATTATTACATCTTAATGGGTACTGGTACTTGTGGCGAAGCGGTCTAATGCATTGGTTCGGATTAATTGTATTTTTTTTTTTATTTAAGAAACAAACAGCTTAATTTATTACAAAAGAGATATAGAACAATAGTTAAAACATAAGCCAAAACAGTTTCCAACGATAGCAACTACATGACAAATACAAACAACGACACACACTTAATGATAATTAATATATAATATAGGTAAATAAATAGTAATTTTGAGTCTTTGTAGACAGATGATAATAATACTACTTGTATATATATTATATAAATAAACAAATATAAAATAATAATATCTTTTTTCAAAATAAAATAAAAATGCAACAGTAACGAGATAGGCGCTTAGATTAGGTATCATTGTAATCAACCCTTTTAACGGCTAAACGAAATTCACTTAAACTACAATTAAAAATATCAATATGATGGTAACGAGCATTATATTTCTTGCAAGCCCTAACCAGCAATCTATTTCTGGCATATTGAGTCCTACAGATAGGAGTTGCGAATAATGATGTGTTGGAGCGAGTACGTATGTTTGAGCATTTAAACGAGATTTGACTCATAAGGAGACTCGGATTCATTCATGTAGACTCGGATTCAAATTCCGCCAAGTACCTATTAATTTTTTAAATCATTTATTTATTTAACTATTTTTTTGTGTTTATAAGGTGTTCTTTTCGCAGGACTGCTTTAACTAAACTGTAAATAACTCTTATAGTTATAACTATATATATACTTTGTTATTTATAAAATATTATTTACACATGACTAAGTTATGTGACGTTTGTCTTTGTCTGTCAATTTTGAAACTTCATGTGACAGTAAAAGACAAACGATGCATAGTTATGCAGCGCATTAATTAGCGTTTATAAATACGGGGGTTAAAAGCTCATCTAACTCGTCTCATCTCTGATTATTAAACAAAATTTGTGGCCACTATTAAATCTCTGTTCGCTGTAATTGCACTTTAAAGTGATATATGACACGGAATTAATATTTGAATAAATTTGCATATCAACGCCGTATGTAATCAGTGTAACATTGTTTATTCGATAGACTTTAAAATTGCTATAGTTGTCGTTTTAATTACGTTAATGATTGGCCAATTTGCTGGCCCGGTTGGTGTTGGATAATGTGAATTTATTTTATGATTAATGGATAACGGGTTCTAGGGTTGCAAAACGGAGTGTTAGAAGACCACATACTCGGTGGACCGACGACATTGTAGCGGTCGTGGGGAGTCGTTGGATGAAGGTAGCTCGCGATCGCTATTTGTGGCGTCGTATGGGGGAGGCTTATGTTCAGCAGTGGACGAATAAGAGCTGAGATGATGATGATTCCCGCAGTCCGCAGCTAGTCTTATTAATATTAGAGAGAAAGAAAGAAAAACATTTATTGACAACAAACACACACATAAGAAGGTACTATTATAAACGCGGAAGTTTGTATGTATGTGACTTTGTGACTCTTTCTCGCAAAAACTACCAAACCGATTGCATTGAAACTTGGAGTATAGATAGCTGGATACCGAGAATAACAGGTAGATTACTTTTTATCCCGATATTCCCTCAGGAACGGGACTTATGCAGGTGAAACCTTTGGGCGCAGCTAGTAAATAAATAAATACTGAAAGTAGACGTTACACATAGCGCTATCTAGTCCGAAACTAAGCATTAGGCTTATACTATGGGCACTAAACAGCGCATATACTAGGTACATAATTTTTTTTTTATAAAAACATACATAATATTATGAATCATAGGAACAATACCCGGCGGGAATCGAACCCGTAACCTTATGTATTGGAGTTGGGCCTTCGCCCGCCGCGCCACAGAGGGCGTTAGTTTAGTGTAATGACTTGGTACTACCACCATGTGAATATAATACGCTGAAACAATGCTCACCGTAGTAAAACTTCGACGTTCTAAGAATCACCGTAAAAGGAACCATTCTATTCAAAGTTAACAAGAAAACGCCACCTTGCGTGGAACAACATTGGAACTCTGCCCGGGTTGTGTCTCCAAATTTTATGAGACCAAAGGCTAAGTTTATTTTGGTTTATTGTATTTGCCTTATTATTATGTAAGTTCGTGGCGTACCGATATTTTTTCTTTACCATTATTACTTAGCTGCACCTTTCGGTTTTACCCAATCCTGATGAAATACTGAGATTTGAGGTGAATCAAGTTACTGCCAAAGTTTCAATGTATCTTCTTGATGACGTTTATCTAAATCGGTCCGGTAGTTCCGGAGATTACCTCCAATAAAAGTATATCAACCTAAGCTTTATCTCGTTTTTTGTTTATTTAAATAAAAAGGTCAAGAACGTTTCAATAGCATCTTTTTTAAAACCATATTTTAAAAACAATCATAAAAATAAATAATGCATTTTACTAGCTTTAGTTGCTTGTTAAGAATTTCAGCAACTTCGGATTTGTTTCACTGTTTCGAAGCCATTTATTTGACACAACGCAATAAGTTGACAATCAGCTCAGTGTGAAAAATATAACATCTTGAAAAACTAGCGAGAAAATCGTGAAATGTTATGGTTTTTATGAAATAACAATTTCAAAACCGTTTGCCTTAGTGTGTTTACTGTATGTATAAGCTACCTACTTTAAACAGCCGTTACTTATGTACTTTCTTTTCAAACACAAATAACTGGGAGTAATGAGCCTATAAATCAACAAAATCACCTGAACACTGAACATTGCAATACCGTGCGAGGTATAGATTTAAATTGCGTCATAAAAGACGCTCGTATAGTGAAAAGAGTGCGATGCGCTTCCTTCAGTCAATCGGTTCGTGTTACTGCAGTGCAGCTACTCGGCTGGCTGTCTCGCACGCTGGATTGCACTGTGTAAGCAATGTTCTTAAGAGCTTAAAAAAAAAACTGGAAAATATATTTGAAAAAGGTATCAGCGACATTAAGCTGCTGCAATGATGATCTTCTGCACAAGCCCTGTGGCTTCAAACTGCAAGCAAAATACCTTACCTATCCGAGCAAAGATTATAGTGATATTCATAGCCAAATCGCTGTGATAGCGCGGTCGTCTAGTACAGTAAAGGATGATCGTTTTATAAACTTACACGATTTCGGTCCATTATTATTTTTAAATTATAGTTCTAAATGGTTTTGTTGAATGTTTCAATAAATCTTAACCTATCTAAAGACGTTTTTAAATTTATTACAGTTGCTCCCTTAACATGTTTTTCTCTATTCAAACGCCCTAAACTTACAAATTTATTGTTTAGACTTATAAGTACCTATCTCTGTTTACGCGTTAAATTGCAAAATAAATTGTAAGAAAATATTGTTTGTGTATGGTAATGGGTACCCATTATTTTGAAATCTGAAAAAGAAGGCTTGTTTCAAACTAAAATACTAGAAAGGTTATAAATTAAATATAAGTAAAAATATTGTAGGAATCTTGCTTTTCATAAATCTACTCAAAAGTGACATAGCTTACGATGAATGTTGGTACAGAAACTATCGTCTCGCATCGATCCATCTTCAATCATTGCGGGATTCAGCCGTGACATTCCATTTCCTATCAGTACCTAACCCTTCTATCGATGTCTCTCAAAAGTGGAAACTTCTAGAGTTATCAGGGAAAAAATTGCATTCCGATTATTAAATCGATGCATTAAATTTTGCGATTGGGTTTTGGAAAATTTGAACTAAATCAGGAAATTCGAAATCTAGTTTAACTGTTTGAATTTAACCATGAACAATAGATTTCACCAACAAAACGCTAATCGTGTAGGTACATTTACCTGCCTCTATGATAAACTTGACCAATTATACGCACAGTACAGACTTTTGTTCGATCAAACTCCCCACTGAAGGCCATCCGCAGGCTTACAATGTGGGCCCCGCTGTTCCCAGCAGGGTACTCCGAAGAGCTCCGTCGGAGAATCAGTTTAAGACTAATCCAGTCCTTAATGCTAGAATGGTTATCATAACTTCTTCGTTTACCTCTCGCGCCCCGCAAAAATCTGTAGTTAGTCCCGCCAGCCGGCCATCTATAGACTAAATACTGTTAATAGTTAGTTTATAGTTAGTTTTTTATCATGACTATTATTAATGTTTTGGTAGGTTGGCATACATGGACGTGAAGATCAACGAAGTGTGAAAAGGATGGATATACTTCCGTACGGCTATTTTCATTAGTAAAATTAGTATCCTACTAATATTATAAAGCTGAAAGTTTGTAAGTATGTATGTGTGTTTGTTACTCAATCACGCAAAAGCTTGCGATGAAATTTGGAATATAGGTAGCTGGATACCGAGAATAACACATAGGCTACTTTTAATCCCGATATTCCCGCGGGAATAAGACTTACGCGGGTAAAACTATTAATCATAAATAAGGAATTTATGCGGAGCCCGCGAGTTTTGAAATTTGGTCATAATTGACCCAGAGGTGCTTGTTCTGTTTTTAAAATTGGGTAATAATTAACCCAGGGTGCCTCTAGCGGTTATAGGAGAGTAGCCAAGAAGAGCTATTAGCATGAACAGACGGCCGTTACAAAATTAGTGTACTAGGTATGAGCACTTTTCGCACTCTCATGCTTGTCTATACTGATCAAACTGTATCAGTAGACTATCGGCCGAGATATTAATTGGATTAAAGTCTGTAGTGTGCAGAAGGTACTAATCATTCAAACGAAACAGTCTTTATTTAAAGAGAACAAAATAATTATTAGAAAAAGTCAAAAGTTGTTAGAAAAAAAAGATGAATGTTGTGGCGCTATGATCAAGATAGCCAAGCAAAGAAGTCCATGTTTGTTGCCTGATGTCGTTGTATATTGATATAAAAATATTTTGATTTACATTTTCAGCTAATTTTGTATATTTGAGTCATGCTTTTCCAAAACTCAATGAAGTCTAGTAATTACTTTAGCTATACGTAATGCATTTGTCTCTCTAGTTACTGATTTTCAACGTCAGCAAAAATTTGATATAGTCTAGAGTCTTTACTTCTGCCAATTTAATTACTCGACTTGTCTATAAAATACGAGTATCTAACTCCTAGTCGTAGGTAATAGTGCAAAATCATAAAAAATATTGACATTTATCCGAGAAATCTGAAAAAAACACAGGGTAAAATTTTTACCGCCGTTTCAAAATGGCCGATTTAGAGGACAGGCTATATCGAAGCGTAAAATTTGTAATTTACGATCTTCTATAGATGGATGGATATCGCAATTGAAGCCAGGATTTGCATACCATTATTTTACTCGGAATAAAACGTACCTATTAAATATGCAAAAGCTCTAATAAAGAGAAGTTGGTAAGTTTTAACTTAACGCGGTGTGGGTGTTGAGTTTTAAACTACATGTCATTCTTAAAGGTGATAGACGTACGAACTGTGAGTACGCGGTTTATAATATCGCAAACTTACTCGCCTCCACGTCAGTGACACCAGGCGCAATAGGTCGTAGGTCCACAGTATGCGTACTTACTTTTAAGTAATAAGTGATGGGGCGTGCTAAATACCATGAAAATTAGTTAAAATTAGCTGCGCCCCGCGGTTTCACCCGCGTAAGTCCCGTTCCCGAAGAAATATCGAGATAAAAAGTAGCCTATGTGTCATTCCAGGTCCCCAGCTACCTATATTCTCAGTTTTATCGCAATCGGTTCAGTAGTTTTAACGTGATTGATTAACATACTCACAAACTTTCAGCTTTATAATATTGGTAGGATTATAGTAGGATAGGATAGTACTGAAGTCATTAAGTAAAAACTAATTATTCCTCCTCCTTGAGGGCCGCGGACAGATAAAGAGTGGATGCTTTTGAGATGTGGTGTTGGCGTCGTCTTCTGCGGATACCATGGACCGCTCACCGCACTAACGTCTCTATTCTGGAGGAGTTGCAGATGGCAACATCACCAAGGCTATCCACCATATGTTTGCAGCGGATCCTTCAATATTTTGGTCACATCGCCTGCAGAGCTTCGGATAACCTCGAGCGCCTAATGGTGACAGGGAAGGTTGAGGGGAAAAGGCCACGTGGACGGAGTCCCAAGAGTTGGACCGACCAAATATCTGAACATCTGGATGTACCACTAAGCACTGCGCTACATCAAGCCATCGATAGAGGGCAGTGGAAAAGGGCGGTCAATCGACTGCACCAGAGGAGTCACGATCCTCATCATTGAGGGAACGACTGAGGAGGAGGAGGATATTATATCAATTGTGTTACACACCTTTAAAAAGATTTAACAAAACAAATTAAACAATTCAAACGTCCTTGCTAAAATATTTACCGGGCATGGCTAATAATGCTTAAGATTATCACCCACGTTGTTTCCTCAAAGTATCAAGTTAAAATACCTTGGTGTGGTAGGTAAATAATCTAAATATCCGTGTTTATCTCTAAATTCCTATGGCTGAAAATAAATAGATTTATAAACAAATAATTAACTAATCATTGGCCTTTTCATCTAAATTTAGATGACTTATACCGCGCAAGCAACTTTTTTTTTTAATCTATGCTATTTTTTGGCACTGTTTACCCGGGACATTGTCAGGTGGAGTAGGCTTGCCCAGCACCTATACCACCCTCCCAGCTTAGTCAGCCATTCCCAGAGGAAAGAGCTGATCAATACGTCTGGAGCTAACTAAGCCGTGGGTTTCCTCACGATGTTTTCCTTCACCGTATGAGCGATGTTGTTAACGCACATAACTTTAAATAAATAACTATTAACTGGACTGGTCTATATTCAATACTAAATGAAGGAAGGTAATATTGGCCCTAATGGCCGAGTTTCATAAATTTCAAAGTTAAACTGTTTGGTTTACTCATACAGTGAACACACACCTTTAAAAAGATGACTCACAATTCGAAAATAGCTGTTCTATTACTCGCCAACTAGGTAATTCAAGTACCTAGACGGCATTACAATAATTAAGTAGGTAATGCTGTACTTATCTCTTTTCAAGTCGTTATACCAAGGTTTATAGATGTTTGAAAGCACCTTACAAAGTTAGTCGTAAGTCCATGTAATGAAATAAGTTTCCACTCTGAGGGTGACAACAGATAGCAGACTTTCGATCGCTATCGGCTGATATTGACGTCTATTAAATGTTTATAATAGATAAGGGTCAAATCGAAGAGTATTTCTCTATACAGTAAATTATAAACTTGTAACATAATGTCTTTAACTACTTATTTATATCTTCGTTTACAGTTTAAAGAAAAATCCCTTTTCCATCTCATAACATTCTCGGCTACCTATATGTGTCTCACACATTTAACTCTTTAGAAGACCAAAAAGGGAAAAGTGGAGTTGAAATCATTCACAGAGAGTTCCTTGAAAGAGTTTTAAACAAATGTCAATTTATTTTTCAGCTTTAGCAATTGGGTTTTAAGAATATGAGCCTCTATTGAACAACAACTCAACTCCAATTCGCTACATCAACTTGTTAGTAAACTAGATACATACTTGGTACTTTCAAGATAATGATCCTTCCTTTTGACTTTGCCGTAGTCGGGTAAAATAGTGAGACTAGCGTATAATAGTCCTTTTTTTTCAAAAGCATTTGAGTAGTTACACGCGTCGTACAAGGGCATTTTTAACCGACTTGTAAAAAGGAGGAGGTTCTCAATTCGTCGCGTATATATATATTTTTTTTTTTTTTATGTTTGTTCACCGATTACTCGAAGGTGGCTTGACCGATTAAGACGGTTGTTTTTTTAATGGAAAGGTGGAAGCCCCGAGGTGGTCCCATAAAAATTTGGTGAGGATCTGATGAGGATCTTCGAAGTGAGGACCGGGAATGCTTCTCAAAAACCTGGATTCAATTCACTTGTTCACCGATTACTCGAAGGTGGCTTGACCGATTAAGATGGTTCTTTTTGTAATAGAAAGGTGGAAGCCCCGAGATGGTCCCATAAAAATTTGGTGAGGATCTGATGAGGATCTTCGAAGTGAGGACCGGAAATGCTTCTTAAAAACCTGTATTCAATTCACTTGTTCACCGATTACTCGAAGGTGGCTTGACCGATTAAGATGGTTCTTTTTGTAATAGAAAGGTGGAAGCCCCGAGGTGGTCCCATAAAAATTTGGTCAGGATCTGATGAGTATCTTCGGAATGATGGACAGGATAGCTTCCCAGAATGTAATAAATTACTCGTTTTTGGACTTCTACCAAAAAGAATAGACCCCTAAAGAACTAAGTACAGATTGATGGGCCACCTAAAACCACCTTCTCATCAGCAAACTCCTCAATAATTAAAATTACGGTAACAATAGGTTATTGTTAATTTATTTGGCAGTCGAAAGTAGGTAGGTAGGTACTAAAAAGGGTGAAATAAAAAAATAATTTAAAAATTAAAAAACCGACTTAAAAAAAGAACAAAAAATAATTTAAAAATTAAAAAACCACAAAAAAAAAGAATTGATAAAAAAGACCAAAATAACCTCTACATACAGCGCCACCGACTAATTAATCTGTTTTATCATCTGAAGTCGGGCAGTTTTACTGGCTGTATGGTTCCATATTGTACTTAGTTTGGCTGCCCGACGTCAGATGATAAAACAGATTAATTAGTCGGTGGCGCTGTATGTAGAGGTTATTTTGGTCTTTTTTATCAATTCTTTTTTTTTGTGGTTTTTTAATTTTTAAATTATTTTTTGTTCTTTTTTTAAGTCGGTTTTTTAATTTATATAATATATTGAAAATGGCGCCAACCGTAAAAGAATATAAGCCAAGTTTTTTTTTGTTTTTTTTTTTACCCATTCTGGGTAGGCAAAGGGAGCTATGCCTATACAGCCAAGTCTTCAGTAGATTTTTTTTTATTGATATGAAATGAAAATGAAATTTTTATGAGATGAAATGAAATGAAACCTAACCTAACTCATTGAATCAAATCATTAAATCTGATATTGAAACAAATAAATAACTTTTATATAAATATTTCCATGAATCCTTCATGAATCATATAAACTTCTATGTTTTTTTTAGTAATAACTTCGTGGTTGGTTTTTTTCTTTTTAATAGACATTATTTTGACAGTTGGGAAATAGAACGCACGAGTTCGGAAAAGGTAAAGAAAAAGCTCTAATACGTAATAGCCCACATCCCGAACGCTATACGTCCCTGCAATACGCCACTTTTTTAAGCAACTGTATTAAAAAATAATAAAAGAAAGTAGGCGCATAAAATTCGTTCAAATTTACAGAAAAACGGGAAAGTAGATAACTCGGCAAGTGTTTGGTATAAAAATTGTTTATGGCAACAATATTATCGTAACTATTTAAAACTAAATACTTGGAAAAAAGGATCTTATGTAGTTTGACTTGAATTAACGTAGGTACATAGTTTTTGTTGTTTTTAAAGTCGAGTAGGTACCTTCAAAAGTAAAAAAAATGGGAACCATTATAAGATCACTCGCTTATCTGTCTGTCTCTCTGTGTTTTGATGTCGCAAAGAATCGCTCGATTAGGACGTTTCGAAGTCGTATATCCTTCGAGATTTTTAATACTTTCATATCCCGGCGGGCTCGAAGTTTGCACCTACTTGGTACTTGAGAGAGATAAGCCCTCGAAGTTTTAAAACAATTTAGTTTGTGACTGTTAGTTACCGTTGACCAAAGTTTTTTTTTATAATAGAAAAGTAATAGATTTGATATAGGTACGCAGATACACGAGTTCAAATCACGTCGCGAGTGAATTTTTGAAGTTGAATTATTGCTATGAAAAATTTTTAGTACCTAGATATGCCTTGAGCAATAAAAACCAATTACGAAATATAGATACAGCCCATTTTTTTGGTTTTAATCGCGTTGTTTTTATTATTATACTTATTATGAATCTTTTTGATGTTTTTAGGTCTCTACAGATCAAGGGTTAGGCGTTATTTGTCGTACACGTATTTTTTTAAATATGGATACTGAAACCTTTCGCCAAATACCTAGTAGGTACTATCTTTAGGCGGACATAAGACTGTAAACACCTCGATGTAAAAAAGGCGAACTTAAAATAATAAACAAAACAACGCAATTAAAATCGTAAAAGTGAATTTTATATCATCTTACTAATGTAATAAACGCGAAAGTTTGCAAGTATGTATGTATGACTGTAACTTTGTTATTAAATTACGCAAAAACTACCAAACCGATTGCGATGAAACTTGGAATATAGATAGCTGGAGAACTGGAAAAACACACAGGCTACTTTTATCCCGATATTGCCGCGGGAACGGGACTAACGCGGGTAAAACCGCGGGGCGCAGCTAGTTTATAATATTGGTAAGATTAGCATCGTCGCGTACAGAATGAAATACTTCGAAAGCATATAAAAAGTACGTTCCTAACTTTCTCTTCGCCAAGAGGCCGTCCGTCAGTAATAAACAAAAAGACACCAATTTCCCGAATACACTTTACTCATTTAGCAAATAAAATTCCAATCTACGAAAAAAAGAAATCTCAATAAACTTTTTTAACAAGTTGAATTGCTTTTTAAAGCGTCTCCGTTGAAACAAACCGATTCCTTTTTTTACTATTAAAAAGTTTTCGAGTCGTTTGATCGTCTTAAACAATGTAAAGTTCCTTAAAAACTTCTACTGACCACAAATTTTCTGTTGGCCGATATTGACTGACTGATTGGTTGACTTAATGACTGAACTAAGTATATAAGTATATACATATACCTACAAAAAGTCTAAACCGCTGGTTCTAGAGACATGCAATTTGGGGCTGAGTGTGTTCTTTTGTTATATGTATCTACAAGAAAATTGGAATTGGAATTGGACAATTTGGCGGGATCGGGATTTACGCGGGATCGGGATTTACGCGGGTGAAACCGCGAACTTCCGCTAGTAATGACTAAGTACAAAGTTTTCATTCGTTAAATGAATTATGTACTAATCAAACAGCCGAATTACCATCAAATCTGAAGTTTCAACAGACGGGAAATCCGAAGTCTGGAAGGGCTTTAACTGTTGCAAATTGAAAAATAACTGAGCGTCCTTGCAATAAATTCGAATGGAAAACTTAGTTTAATCGTTTCAGCGGAATTTTGGTCATTTTCAGTACTGTTATTAGAGTTCAGAGCATAAATAAGATGCTTTGTCTCTATCTCTTCAAGTTTGTCGAGGATTGTCGGTTGGGAAATGGTGACCTTTTCGTAAGCTTGTGTTTATGGCAGGGCCGTGCTCCATTTCAGATTTGGACAGATTGTATGCTGTGATGCGGCAATACAATCGTGATATCTTACGCTGGCGGTTTCTAACTAGGTATATCGGGTCTAGATCGCGTTATATCAACTAAATTATTTTAAATTTATTAAATAAATTTAAAATTACCCCGACGTTTCGGGGGTTTCGTCTAGACCCGAAAATCTAATATTTAATAATAATCAACGGAACTCGTGTAAGTTTAAAAAATGTAGGTATATCGGGTTTCTAACTGTCGCTTGTTGCTGAAAGTTAAGTACTCTAAAATATTTAATATTATATTACAATCCAGTAAAGTTGTTGTCCGAATATATAGAATCGTATTTAACTATATTGAATTCGGTAGATGTGAGATTTTATATCGCGCGCCGCGCCGCTCCATATTTGTTCCCATAGCGCGATGTACACACCGCGCCTTGACTTTGTAACTCTTTCACGCTAAAACTACTTAACTGATTGCGAAGAAACTTGAAATAAAGATAGCTGCATACTGGGAATAACAAATAGGCTACTTATTATCACGAAATTCCCGCGGGAACGTGACCTACGCGAGTGAAATTGCAAGGCGCAGCTAGTCTATGATAATCTAAAGTTTTAAGAAACACCGAGTTGTGGGTGGATACCCTACAGCAACAACCAATTTTTTCTACACACCCTTACGTAAGAAATGTAGGTAGATCTCAGTCTATAGACAGAAAAATTCAATTTCAAACTTCGAAGCAAGGATTCGCATATAATATTATCGCTAGGTACCTACCTATTCAAGATTTCACAACAATATTTCAGTGTTCAAGTACAGGTGCAGGTGTGGGATATGTCGGGATAGTCTGCATTCCCGATGTGTTTGAATAATGTTGTACCTTGTAAAATGTCGTTGTTATAAATTGTATAGGAATATTTATCTAGATTCTTCTAGTAAAAGTGTTGAGTATTTCGTTTATAAATAACTTCTAAACACAGAAGACACTTAGTACTAATGGACTTAATTGTTTTGGTAGCCCTCAAATTTTAGTAGAGTTTTAGGCCGGCTTGCATAACGGTTCCTAAACATGTTTAAGCTGTTAAACGTGTTCAAAATCTGTCAGAATTTCAAGAACTGTCAATGTGTGGCAACATATTATCAATCGTCCACTTAATGAAATAGAGTCCAATGTTCGATTTCCCATAAATTATTTTAAAATTGATTTAGTTAAATATGTTTTTAAATGTTTTTATGCAAGCCGCCCTGAGTGTTCGACCGTTAGAAAATCTGGAAATAAAGACACCTCATTTGTTGAATTGTTAAGTAGTTTAGACGTTATGAGGGTGGCCATACATACACACACCGTGGTCAAAATCACAACCTTTCTTTTGTCGTAGTCAGGTTATTAATAAGTGGGTTATGTTATGTTCCACCATTTGAAAGCCGGTTACAGCTATTTACCAGTTTTATGGTAAATAGCTGCGGCCCTGAAGAATTAGATTAGTTTAAGTTAGATTAGATTAGATAAAACTTTATTGTACCAAAAAAATACAAAACAACTTACATAAACAAAGACTTACAGCTAAGTATAAAAAAGGTACAATGAAGAAGAATCAGAATTTTCTTAAGGCCGTTTTCACAGTGCGAGCTCGTGTGCGAGTTACTGCCTAGCCAGTAGGTAGCTACTCGTACGCCTTCCTACTTCTACTTTCAATCATGAGGGAGCGGTTACCATAGTAACGAATAAAAATCTGTTCGTTGCCTTTTCAATGAAGCGCGGATAATCTTTTCCTTCAGTTCCAGTACCTACATTACATATTCCGAAACACAAAGCCTGCTCTTGAGTAAATAACATCACCTTCAAAAATGTACCAAAGATTTTCCCTCCTTAGGGTGCTTACGTAAAGAAACAGGATTCCGGTACGGACACATCAGTGAGAGGTATAATATTTCTAAGTTAACTTACACGGTGACATAATATAAAGAAACAGTTTACTTGGACCGCGCCTCGTGTGACGATTTTATCTGTTTTTTAAAACAAATTTACCTGTACGTATCTTATTTATTTACTTACTTGTTTAATTAATACGGTATACACCAATTACATTAATTAATTAAAAACACTTAAACTATAATGCACATTTTTAATGTTGGCCTTCAGGAGTACAAATATTAAATAATAAAAATAAAATGATAAATAAACAAATGTCAAATTTGCATATCGTTAAAATTAAATTATTATTCTCTTCTTCTTCTCCATCATTCCGTCATTGATGAGGATTGTGATTCCCTTTCAACTTGTCAACTGCTTGCCTCCGTCAGTTCAGTTACGGTCAGCTGCCTGGTGAAGTGCGGCGCTGAATGGTCCATTAGTCTGCTCTGAGATCTAGTCAGACCAGCGTTTCGAACTTCGACCTCTAGAACGTTTCCATCACGGTGACCATCAGGAATTCCAAGTTGTCCGCTTCTCTGCGGGCGATGTGACCAAATTACCGCATTATGCGCTGTAGACAGATGGTGGACAGGCGTTGTTATTATTATAAGGCAAATTATAATTACGTGCAGGTAAACTCTAATGCGATAGGTACCGACCCTTTCAGATTTCTCAGATCCGGAAGTCTGTTTCTGTGTGTAAGCACCCTAAGAAAATGAAGGACCGAGCGCGACTGTTCCGCCTCTCAACAGTTTTTGAGAAAAACAAAACAAGTCATCTTTAATGGGGCCGTTTATTTCACGCTAAGGGTCAAACCACACCTGTGTAGTAAATTGAATTCTATGAATAAATTTCTTTAGCCGAAAACGCCTTCAAGATAAGAGCTTTTGCGGGGAGTTCTTTTTTATTTTAGTTTCACAAATACATAAGAAAATTAAATTTTAAATTGACAAAATCTCAGTTTAATTTCCGTTTTATCTGAGTTGTTTTATTATTATTTTCTACTTTATTGTTGAGTACCTACCTTATTATAAAAAAATACTAGCTGCGTCCCACGGTTTCACCCTTGAAATCCTAATCCCGTGGGACATCGGGATCAAAAGAGCCCTTTATGTAACATCTTAGGCCACTTTTAATCTAATTTACCTACTTACTTTTTTAATTTTTTACTTTTTGTAGGTACCTCGATAGTGTCGCTTTTTGTTGGTGAATATTTTTTTGAAAGTAGTCTTATTGTTTCGGGTCCATTCGTTACATACATACATCTCAGCCCTTAACCGTCCACTGCTGAACATAGGTCTCCCCCATACGACGCCACAAACAGCGATCGCGAGCCACCTCCATCCAACGACTCCCCGCCACCGCCACAATGTCGTCGGTCCACCGTGTAGGTAAGTGCATTCTTCCAACACTCCGCTTCGCATTACATCGTGGTCGCCGCTTGAGGATTTTTACTCCCCGTTATTTACGTTACATACATACAAACAAATAAATCTTTACTCTTTATAATCTGTATTATAATATATTGTAAACATGTAGCGATATATTATTATAAGCAAACACACGTACATATTTTATGTAAATAATACGACCTAATTACCTTCCCTTTGTACCACACACTTCTGCCATAACATTTCATCGAGAATAAGAAGTTATTGCCCCTTGGCCTGTAAATAACTTCATACACACCAATTACTCGATTACAAACGAAATGAGACTCTTGGAACCAAAGACGATAAACCAGTTGACTGATCATAAGTATTCCCCCTCACGAAAATAGTACGTCTTTTTAGTAGCACTCTCGTGCAAAAATGGTCACTCACTCAATCACAAAGAGTCTAGGTAACGCATCGGCCAATTACAAATAGCATTAGTAATAAACATGGAGTATGGTCGGAGTAGTAAGAACATGCTTTGTTTTTTTTTCCGTGCCAAGAACTTTCAAAGCTGACAGAAAGAAATAAAAAATGGTAAAACTACTCCGACTTTACTCTACGTTTATTATAAATAGGTAACGCAATTGTTATTCACGAAGTTTGATTATTACCTAACCCCATGTCCGCAACGCTGAGTTGTGTTTTGTAAAAACAATCGCGGTATGAGCAGTCAATTGACTTTATTGCCTGTGCTTGTAACACGTTACAAATTATTTTTATTAGTTCCTTACTTCCCCTTTCTACGGATGCTAAAATAATTAATTACGAGCTTTGTGATTTGAGGAATTTTGTTTATTGGAGTTTAAGTTTTAGTGGTTTATGTTAGGTTGGGGTGTTTTGTTGACCTTAATTTAAGGTTTAGGGGTGTAATACGTTAAAACAATTAATTAAGTTATTTTACTTTTAGCACAGAATAAATAATGGTACGTCATTATGAACGCTAGATTTTGTGAGTGGATTTATAACTGCCTAATATACATTATATACATATACAGAATTGTAAAGTATTTATACCTATTTATACCTTGTATTTTGTCCTGTACATAAATTTTGTGTGTTTGCTTAAGTACTTATAAGGCTAACTGCCAGATTCAGAAACGCTACTTACTCAAAATTTGACTGCCACTCAATCGATTAATCAGCTCTTAAACTCAAAATTTCTCATTGCAACTTTTTTAGAAGCTTTTTTCACATTTAGAGAAATAAACCTTCCACAATACGATATAAGTCAGCCTGAACCTGCTAATCTAGAGTGAATGGTTAAAAATTCACCATTTTCGTAGCAGTTGTCAGCCAGCTGCACCCAACCGCTGATGCTTGTATTTGAATAATTCCCGCTGAAACGTAGCAAAGTTTAGAGGAAATGTTTCAGTAGGTATAATTATACGAAATAACGTTGAATTTGATAGTTGGGGAGTGCATCTGCTAGACAGTTTAATTAGACGTAGGTACTATAATACGATGTAGGTATAAATTGATTAACACTAGTTATTTAGGTAACTTTTTGATTTACTTTGAAAGTCTTTCCAACACTTAGATGACTATTTTTTTAAAGAATTGCTCTAGAAATCGTAGCTCATAATGTGTACAGAGAGCTGGTAAAAGCAATAGAAGATGCAATACATAATTAAGCCGGTTAAACAACATTAAACAACAGCGCTGGTTAATATTTTGGATGATGTTCGGCAAGGAATGGACGATCGGAAACTTACTGTGCTTACCCTTTTAGATTTTAGTAATGCTTTCAATAATGTCGACTTCGACCTCCTCCTTGGAATACTTGGCTCTCTTAACATATGTCCGTTGGCGGTTGACTGGTTTCAAAGTTACCTGTATGGACGCCGGCAACGTATTCAGATCGAAGACAATCGCTCTTCTTGGAATCCAATATCTGCCGGTGTTCCTCAGGGCGGCGTTTTATCTCCTCTTCTTTTCGCTATATATATCAATTCTATCTCTTCTAATCTTTCTTCCTCTTACCACCTGTATGCAGATGATTTACAAATTTACTCGCAAGCACCCCTTTTACATGTTGACTCAGCCATTAGAGTGATCAATGAAGATCTAGTCAAAATCTGTAACTGGAGCAAGGCTTATGGCATAAAAGTCAATCCTACAAAAACACAAGCTATTGTTATAGGTAGTTCTAGATTAACGACTAGAATTAAACATGCTCAACTGCCTCCTATAATTTTTGATGGTACTCTGGTGCCTTTTAGGGATTCAGTAAAAAACCTTGGCATCACTATAGATTGCAATCTAACTTGGGATCCGCATCTTTCTGGGTTGAGTCAGCGGATGTTCGCGTCTAATGCTTCGCTCCGAAGGTTGCGGAATTTCTTACCCATTGCTACCAAGGTTATGTTGGCACAAACTCTCATGCTTTCTGTTCTCGACTACGCAGATGAGTGCCTCCTTGATCTGACTGAGGCCCAGCTTGACAGACTTGAGCGGCTGCAAAACCTGGCGATTCGCTTTATTTTCGGTCTGCGCAAGTTTGATCATGTCTCGGAATACCGTTGTCGACTCAAATGGCTACCTATTCGTCTGCGTAGAGATTCCCATATCCTTTCCCTTCTCTACAGAATTCTGTTTTTACCTAGCTCTCCTTTCTATTTAAAATCTCGTTTCAGATTCCTTCACCCCCCGTCTCAGTCTGTCCGTTCTTGTAAAGCTCTTCTGCTTGCTGTGCCTGACCGTTCCTCTAGCTTTTATGGGAACTCTTTTACCGCTCGCGGTGTGCAACTCTGGAACGCTCTGCCCTCCTCTATACGACAGTCCAAGTCACTTAATGTGTTCAAATCGCTTGTGTATAGACATTATCTTTCACTTGCGGAAGCCAGACGTTCGAATAGATAAATTTGCCTAAGTTATTTCAGTTTGTAGTTTATATATTTGTTTGTTTATAATAAGTAAAATCTATTTTATGTAGATATATTTACCTATATACTATGCCTATTCTATTTTTAGTTTATTATTGTTAAAAGTATTATAAGTCATAAAATATTATATAAGTATTTTTATTCTCCTGATCAAAATTTCCAACGAAAAACACATTACCCATCCACTTCCTTAAGTCTTTTCCATTCATTGGTTGCCTGGAAGAGATCGCCCATAGGCGATAAGGCCGCCCTTTGTACCACTTTAGTTTTTAAGTTCTAAAATGTAACTTGTTATAATTTGTGTTTTTTTAGGTACAATAAAGTGTTAATCAATCAATCAATCAATCTACTATATTAAATATTAATATTTAGTTTTTAGTCCCGATACCTGACTAGTATCACTACGTATCATGCGGTCTGCCGCGTGCAAAGAACACCTCCCTCCTCCCGCTCCTTGCATGCGGCAGAAATTAGATATTATGTTAAAATTAGATATTATGTTAGTATTAGTGACACCAATCATCAACCGTGAAATCGACGCGTTTCGGCTTTAAAAAGCCATCATCAGGAACGTAGACTCCGACCGAACTGTGTGGGCGACAAAAATTAGTAACGACGCCGTTCACCCGACGCTGTTGACTCGCCGACAGCTGGAACAAGAGTGAGTGAACAACACCGCACCGAAGTATAAAAGTGGGGGGCGCAGCGTTGTTTCGAACAAATCAAGCGATTAGTCGTTTATGTAATGGCAAAGACCGTTTAGAGTCTTCTAAAAGATCCGGTGTATATCGGTTGACTTGTGACGAGTGTAACGCAGTTTATGTGGGTCAGACTGGTCGCAGTTTTGATACTAGATATAAGGAACATGTTGCCGCGTATAGAAATGGCCATCCGGAAAAATCACACTTCGCAAAACACTTAATTGACAGTGGCCATTCCTTGTGCGACAACAATAATTACAATATTTTACATATGTGTGATAAGGGGTTGCGACTGAGCGTGTTGGAACAATTAGAAATTTTGAAATCGAAAAATACACAAAACACACAGCTGAACGAACAAACAAACATCGTTCCATCTCCCCTGCTAAGGGCGTTGGCGAGGCGTGGTGGGGGGTGCTGACGACGATCGCACCGAAGTATAAAAGTGGGGGGCGCAGCGTTGTTCACTCACTCTTGTTCCAGCTGTCGGCGAGTCAACAGCGTCGGGTGAACGGCGTCGTTACTAATTTTTGTCGCCCACACAGTTCGGTCGGAGTCTACGTTCCTGATGATGGCTTTTTAAAGCCGAAACGCGTCGATTTCACGGTTGATGATTGGTGTCACTAATACTAACATAATATCTAATTTTAACATAATATCTAATTTCTGCCGCATGCAAGGAGCGGGAGGAGGGAGGTGTTCTTTGCACGCGGCAGACCGCATGATACGTAGTGATACTAGTCAGGTATCGGGACTAAAAACTAAATATTAATATTTAATATAGACTAATTTATTTCCTATATGAAATAGACCCTGTATAAAATAGACTTTCTGAAATGAGGCTTCGCCCCATAGTGTCGTGTGAAGAAGTTACAAACATGACTCGTATACTTACAAACAAGTTTTCACCATTATAATACAGGTAGCATGTTTTAAGTCTTCTAAAGCTTAAAATTCAAAAACAGAACATTTTAAATACGTTCGTTGCAAGAGCTTTTTTCTAACAAGATTTGAATAATGTTTCAATTAATTTTCAACGCAATTAAAATGAAAAATTTACAACACTTTGTTATAAGTTTTATAAATTAAATTATCATGTTATACCAACTAATGTTTTGACGTTTGTTTAATTGTAATTTACTTTTAGTAATTTATTTGAATTACTTGTTATGACAATGAGCAAATCGTTTATATCTACAGCCGCACTTTGTAACAAATTTTTTTGAAATGATTAAACAATATTTGATTTTTTTTTAATTAAAAATTACAATGTACACATACCTACTTATACCATAGGTGATGGTCACAATTGCACTTATAAAGAAATTTATAATAATATTACATTTTTTCATTGGCTGCCCTCCCAGGTCAAAAAAAATTTATAAACGTTGTGCAAACATTGTTTTATTGCTCTCTCTCCCACTCGTGGCAGCGCTGCGCTGCGCCTCGCCTATAACCTTATTCTTATTCCTATCGATGGACATGCAAATTTATAATCGGTGTGTAGTTAAAGAAAAATAAACTAAGTAATATCATCCAGTTAAAACTTTCTTCTGTACATCTAAACTAAAATACCATATACCTACGACGAAATTATGTACATAACATATACCATTGAGATATTATGTACCAGTACATAGACATAAGTACCTAAAATTTTAAAAAAATACACAGGAAAAGAAACACAAAAGGTTCATTCTACAATCACATTATCAAACGCTCATTGTCACAGCATTTCTCAACTAGCCTTCGCAAAAAAATACAGCAACAGATGTACAAAATTACCAAATAAAACAGAATTAAGACAGTGAACGTTAAATAAAACCTCTGCAAACAATAGCACCTTTGTAAATAAAGGTCGCATATAAATTACCTACCTCGGTATAAACGAATGGTGGCATTATACGAAATGCTGCAGTCGAGAACAGTGGAGTCAAACATTTATATTCTTAGTGGGGGTAAGGGGTTACGGGCTCTTGCTCTAATGTCAGACATATTTTGGCGTTCGTTAGTAAGATACTAGATAAGTACTTACGCAATGTTGAAGTCTAATATCTCTACCTACTTAGTTTACTTTATCATAGATACCTAGTGGGTATTCTAACAACAACATTTGAATTTTGTTCCGACTTTTAAAAAAGTGTGTAACTTTCCGAACAATTTGTCTTTGGAACTGATGAAACTCGTCCGACAGAGCCATAGTTTGTAATGCTTCACTGACAAGTAACCTTCAAGACTCTTATAAAATACTTGTATAAATTATTTGGAGTTGCGCGCGGCTTTTGGTCTAAGGCAGGGTTATTTTAGCTTTCGTTAGTACGATTTTAGATAGATACTTACAGACTGTTGAAGTCATTAAACTTCAATAGTCTTACATATCAATGCAGAAGTAACAGACGTATTCACAAACGAGCTTGTCTAATGCTTTCTCTTGGTCTTGTAAGTGATAATCAATGTCAGTGAAAATGTGACAAAAGCCGAGTCCAAGCTGATTATAAGGTAAATAATCTTTAGGCAGACGAGTCTTAACGAATAGAAAGGGGAGTTTCATTGGTCAATTGGTCATGCGGGGTTTTGGTCGCCCCAACCGCTTATACGAGCAGATATTCTGCTTAAAGATGTTTGTTTTTATAAATCTATTTTAATTATGGATCCCTATATTCATAACTCAAGAGTGCTTAGCGTGCAATGGCAATAAACTAAGTGGGCGGAATACGATGACACTAGTTACGAGTAGTTCGAATGCGTCATCTCCTTCTATTCTCTGATCTGAAGAATGCTCAATGTTCATGGTATTTATATTTCTTACAATTTACATTATTATTTCCAAACACGATACTTAAATGTCATCGAAACATCCGCCCGCAGATAGACTCGCCTTGATATTTTTCGATTCCTTTACATGATTTAAATTACTTTTAATATAAATTTATAACATGGATATTGAAATGAAACTAATTTTTTGGTTTTGGTTTTGTTTTTATTAGAGCAGTGTTGGTCTAGTAGTAGATACCACGACCACGACACGACGAATGTATTTTTCCTTGCGAAAAAGTTATGTGCGTTAATAACATCGCTCTTACGGTGAAGGAAAACATCGTAAGGACACCCACGGCTTAGTTAGCTCCAGACGTATTGACCAGTCCTTTCTTCTGGGCATGGCTGACTAGGCTGGAAGGGTGGTATAGGTGCTGAGCAAGCCTACTCCACCTAACAATGTCCCGGGCACTTCAGCGTCGTAAAATAGCATGTATTAAAAGTTGGTTGCGCTGTATAAATCATCTAAAATTAGATGAAAAGGCCAACTATTATTGGTTTTTATTATTTTTAGCATTGTTGCATTGTCGTTCCTATGTTTCGAAGCCTTTACATACACCTTCCACCGGATAAATAACAATTGACGCCAAAAAAAATTCACTAATTGGACCATAAAATGGCAGCTTAACAACCTTCAGTTCCCACTTTTAACAAAAAACTCTTTCAAACATAAAAATCGTTTAGAAAATGACGTCAATTCGCTACAATATAGCTTGAAATTCAGAATAAAATAAAAACGCTATTATTAAAAGAATATAAGAGCGCACTTCAGCAAAGTACCACATTGAGCTAACATTGCTAATAGTCCTGAAAGGTAAACGTACGTGTATTGTAATTTATACCTACTTAGCGAGACAATGGCGGTTTTTACAGAGAAGCTTTGCTGAACGAGTTAGAATAATTCAATTCTATTTTCGTATTGCTGTTTAATAAACCGACTATATAATAATTGAATGCTTAGATAGAATTGGAGGTTTTTTAAAGCGTTTCGAAACGATTATGTGAACATGTTACTGTATTAAAAATGAGAATTTGATTTCCGTCCGAATAATGTTTTAGTAAAGGGATCATTGAACTACCTATGAGATGCCAAAAGTGCATAGATAGCAATGGTAGGTACATACTTTGATTAAATAAATATATTGTATTTAAAAAAAAACTACTTTATTTTTCTCCCTTATTAAACGCCAATTTCATATGTAATTAGCTAATATATGCGTGGGGCACAGATTCGAATCCTGTCATGGGAAAATTTTAAAAATATATCTCGTTGCGAAAATATTTCTAAGTTTAAATTATGCCTTGAGCAATTGAAAACAAGAAATATTTGATTTGATTTATTGAAATTGTATCAATAACGAATTTTTGCAAACAAGCATTCATAATTCACGAATTCGGTGAATAGACTAAGTAAGTACCTACGTACCAACACGGAATAAATTTGAACCTAGTTTTGGTTCACCGGTTGTCAGTAAGTTAAGTGATTAATGTCTTAACTGCTAATTTGAAAAGTTTGTTTGCAATTTTGATCGGTTTATCTATTTGTTACAATGAATAGAGTGGAGAGGCGATCGAGGCAATAAAAACTCGTCTAATCAATTTCAACTTCAATTGTAATTTCAACTATTTTTAAAAAAGAGTAATGACCCATGAATAGAATTAAAATTTCATGTATAGGTACGCTACCCATAAAAAGTGTAGGTAGCGTATACATATACGAAGGCTGCGGGTTAAATTCCCGTCAGGTGCAAATAGTTATTCTTAAAAATAAATATTTGTATCTGGTTCTGGGTGTCTTTCTGTGTATAATAATATGTATATATTTACAAAAAAAAGTAATATTATGTAGTATTTTCGTTGTCTAGTACCCATAGTACCAGTTGCATATTTTAAAGATTTAATTTTACCAATAGCGACTAAGTCATTTTTAACCGACTTCAAAAAAAAGGAGGAGGTTATCAATTCGTCTGTATGTATAATTTTTTTTTTTTTTTTGTATTCACCGATTACTCGAAGACGGCTTGACCGATTAGGATGAATCTTTTTTTAATGGATAGGTGGGAGTTCCAAGATGGTCCCATAAAAATTTGATGTAGATCTGATGAGGGTCTTCGGAGTGATGAACGGAAATGCTCCTCAAAACGCATTAATCAATCCAGTTGTTTATCGATTACTCGAAGATGGCTTGACCGATTGAAATTATTTTTTTTTAAATGGAAAGGTGGAAGCTCCGAGATGGTCCCATAAAAGTTTGATAAGGATCTGATGAGGATCTTCGAAGTGAGGACCGGGAATGCTCCTCAAAACGCTGTATTAAATTCAATTGTTCATCGATTACACGAAGATGGCTTGACCGATTGATATAGTTCTTTTTTTAATGGAAAGGTGGAAGCTGCGAGGTGGTCCCATGAAAGTTGGTAAGGATCAGATGAGAATTTTCGGAATTATGTACAGGATAGCATCCCAGAATTCAATAAATTACTCATTTTTGGACTTATACCAAAAAGAATAGACCCCTAAAGAACTAAGTTTAGATTGATGGGGCACCTGAAACCACCTTCTCATCAGCAAACTCCTCAATAATTAAAATTACGCTAACAATATTGTTGATTTTTAGGTAGGTAGGTATACTAAAAAGGGTAAAATAAAAAATAAATAAAAAAAAAAACCGACTTCAAAAAGAAACAAAAAATAATTAAAAAAACAACCAAAAAAAAAAGAATTCATAAAAATGACCAAAATAACATCTACATAGGTACAGTGCCACCGACTAATTAACCTGTTTTATTATCTGAAGTCGGGCAGTTTTACTGGTTGGTTCCATATTGTACTTAGTTTGGCTGCCCGACTTCAGATGATAAAACAGGTTAATTAGTCGGTGGCACTGTAACTATGTAGATGTTATTTTTGTCATTTTGATCAATTCTTTTTTTTGGTTGTTTTTTAAATTATTTTTTGTTGCTTAATCTGCATGAAGTTACCAACGATTCAGACGCTGAATGTTATTAATATTAAAATTCATTTATTTCAGATAACGAGATCCATATTCACATTTCATTAAAAATAATAATAATAATTGATAAATGATAAGATAAGATAAGATAAGATAAGATAAGATAAGATAAGATAAAACTTTATTGTACCAAAATATTACAAAAAAAAATACATAATCAAATACTTACAGCTAATTATAATAAAGGTACAATGGGCGGCCTTATCGCTAAAAGCGATCTCTTCCAGACAACCTTTGGATGGACAAGAATTGTAGGAGGGGATGGGTGGGTATAAACGCATGAAAGGAAAATTATTGAGAAATATAAATAATATTGATAGTAGGTACGTAATAGAAACAAATGTAGTTATCAATAAATAGATACTTTAATATATTATAGATTACATATTATATACCATGTATAACATATAGTATAATATATATATACATACACATATACCACATTATATATACACACATATACACAAATATAATATAAAAAAACAATCAAACGCATAAACGTGTAGGTAATAAATTTAATGAGCAAGACACCTATCTGTTCGACCTACCAGATTCGACGAGGTCAAGGTAATAATAAATGATCAATAAGCACTCGAAATAAATCATTAAAATACAATACAATCACATATAAAATGTCAGTGGGTGTAATTAAAATAGCGTCAATGTATCTTGTGAAAAATTCCAAAAGTCACAAACATAATAAGGCCATCTCAAGGCCCGCAGGGCACCTTGAGGCGAGGTGTCGGGGAGTAGCGACCCCGCGGCTTCCCGAGTGCTCCAGGGGGAAGTCACCGTTCCTCACCTCCGGCTTGCCTTAGTTGGCTGGTCGGAGTGAACACTGACGAGGAAGCGGTCCCCCGCCTCTGGCTTGCCTTCACCGGCCGGTCAAAGTGGAGTCGCGAGAGCAGAAATGCTCGAAGGATGGACGCCTCACGTCAGTGATGAGTTGGCCCGCTCCACAGGATCTCGACCTAGGATGGTTTAAAATCCAGTAAGGTCCCTCCATCCTTCAGCCTCTCACGCCCCTGTTGCCCCCTGGCTGTAATTTGCTCGGCTTATTTAGGGTGGCCCAGTTTGTGAGTTGGCGAGTCTCCGTCTGCCATTTTTACGTGTTTTTAACATTGTTACGGCAGGCGCCATATTCCCCATAGTTCCCCCCAATACCCGATCCACTACCAACCCATTTCCATAGCCCAAGTAATTTTCACCCGTAGTTTATACATAGTTCTATCCGACCCGGGGGTTGTCCTTGGCTGCATTTTATAGTGCAGACAGGGATAATTGCCGGTTTGGTGTCCATCACATATTTTGAAATTAAAATGTTACTAAAACGGGCCTCTACGTGTTGGCTTCGGCCCCACGCACGCCTTCCAAAGGTCCGGGTGCTCCATAGCCCCGAGAATCGAAAACGGTAACAACAAATAATTAGATAAAATAAAATATTATTTAAAATTTTCTATTAGGCATAGGTAACCGCCAGGTATCTGCTGCCACAATGCCGCACGTAGTGGCAGTCCAATCTCGCCGCTATCATGGCCAGAACGGCGTTGGTACTGCCCTCTAAGCTACACACCAAAACAATCCACACGATACTCCGCGAACATGACAGAGGCGCTTCAGAAACGGGGAAGCCCCAACACCGCTCCGAACGCATTATTGGATTGGACGCGGAGAGCACTATAACAAGGCTAATAATCAACAATTTCTTAACTATTATTTAAAAAAATAGAACTTAAAATATGCACCTGGTACTCTGTTCTTTTCTGACCTACGGCTATAAGTAGAACTGGAGGGTACAATTCGTAAGTACAATTATAAGAACGACGCCTTTTCATAATACGACCCTAAAATGTAAATGTACCATGAAAACGTTAGACAACAATGCCGTTTACATCTAGTACATTTGTATAAACACTGGTAATATTCGTCTCATTTCCCAAATGGTGATGAGAATCAATAATAACAATGTTCACAGAAACTTGTTCAGTATAAACGAACGAAATGGCTATCATCATGCCGCGTCTTTAAAGTTCTACTGCAAAAATTTACTTTTATGGTTTTTTTTTTAAATTTTGGCGGTTAGGAAACTGGAAATGTGCTGGTGAAGTATTATTCTACTATAGTTAAATTATACGATTTTAAACTAACATGGTTATTTTCACTACTAAAATTAACTTTTTATTTAATTAATGAATTACTAAAATCAATGAAAACGAGCAAGCTAATTTTAGCGAGTTTTTTTTTTATTCTAGTGATTAGCTTACCAGCTTGTCTCGTGAACAAGCTGGTTGAAATTACTAGCGAAATATCTATAAATAATAAATTATTAAACATAGTAAACACCCGGGTTAATAAGTAGTTTTTATAGTTAAATTGTTTGATTTCCGTGTCATATTTTTAATCAATATAATATCGAAAAAGTTTACAAGTGGTATGAAAATGGAAACCAGTGCCTAACATAGACTTTACCGTTGCTCCTAAGCCTCGACAAAGGTTGTTATAAAAAGCTCGAAAATGCATCCACGAAAAGATAAGCTAATTTATTTATTATTATTTATTTATTTATATAACAAACACTTTCAGACTTACAGCATTTAAACACCAAAACGTCTGAAAGCCATTTTACCAAGGAAACCAGTGCCTAACATAGACTTTACCGTTGCTCCTAAGCCTCGACAAAGGTTGTTATAAAAAGCTGCATCCACGAAAAGAAACAGGTAAGGTAAACACTACTCGTAGATGCATCAGCAAATCGTTTGGGTAGTGCAAAGTACTATTTGACGGCCTCTGTGGCTCGTCGGGCGAGCGCCCAACTGCAATACAGAAGGCTGCGGGTACGATTCCCGCCGGGTGCAAATATTTATGTTTAAAAATTATAAATATATATTTGTGTCTGGTCTGAAACTAAAATCAAGATTATTACCACTAAAAGAACGTAAAACCTTACCCGTGATTTAATCACCGTTTAAGTTAACGGTCTTCAGAAACCACCCTTAGCAAGAAAACCCAAACTTTCGCAGTAGACCCGCGAGTGAAGCAACGAATGAAATATACACGATTTCTGTAACAATACTCGTATACACTGATAAATTGAGCTTTGGATTACAAATGTTCTCTGGTGTAAGGGATTGTTCAGACCCTTTGTGAAACATCTTGAGATACCCAGAAGTGCTTATGATTGTTGTTGGTATGAATTGTTTGATCCATTTGTATGATTACGTGTGTTGGATGTTTTAGCCTAATATTTTTAGCTGTGTACAATAAATTTTACGTTTCAACTCTTATTTATGGCAGCTTAGTCTCTAAGGAGAATGCGTACGTAGATGCGTACCTTGTGTATCTACAAAAAAAATGCCTTAATATCTCATGATTTGTGATTTTTTAACATTCGAGTTTCCTTAAATGTTCCGAAAATTTCTCCGTATATTTTAATAAACATAACTATAGGTATGTGAGCGTAATTAATCGGTTTTATATATTTAAATATTCATACAAAAAAGATTATTAGATTTCATAACAGATCCTGAATTAAAAATCAACCTGTATAACCTGTATCATGGAGCGCTTTATAAAAGAAAAAGCGCTTTAAATAAAAGAAAAAAAAGTATGGTAAGGCTTTCAGCACACATGTTTTCCGTATACACTTTCCGAGGTCTTCCGTATTCGGATTCCTGAATGATGCAAATCTAAAAAAATAACGAACGGGTTGGCATTCGACACGTACGTACGGAACATTTTCCGTTCGGAAATAAAACGAACGTATGCGGTAATCAAGACATTTTATAAAGATACGAAGCATTCAGGAGTTCGAATACGGAAAACGAATTCGGAAAACGTACGAGTGCTGTAAACCTAAAAAAAACGCTATCACAACATTTTCCTATTATTTTAAAACAGAGTTTCTTTGTTACATCTGTCAGAAGCAAAAATATTTTGAAAAAGTAACAACTAACACGACAATGGCCGAGACTGCTCGGAAAAAAATAATTTTACTTGACAAGGGAGAGGACGTTCAAGTAACAATGGGGTTGTAAATATTTGGTGTGACCGTTCAGACGGGATTCATATATTTTATTTAATTAAGGATGAGAAAATATTTCCGTTTTAATTTCAGCTTTTAGTAGGGAAAAGAATTTTAGTTTAAGGTTGGTGTTATTTTAGTCGTAAAACTCTAGTCATGAAATAGCAAGTATTCGACTTTTATACGTCCTTCTTTTACACGTCTAAAATGACATAGGGGCCACGGCTATGTCAATGTTAAAACAGACGTCTAAAAAGCCTTCAAAATTAAAATAATTGGGGTTTAAACATTGCAACCAAGCGAAGCGCCTTCAAGTTAGGTACATAATATATTCATTCAATTCCAAAGCAATTCAATTTAAAAACATAATCAATCAAACATTTAAATCCCAAATTCATAAAACAAAATGTCATGTAAACGTTCGAAATTCAAATCAATTTCCATCACAAGTGCAGCAGAGAATCCGCTCATCCGGATAATCCACTTTAAGTCGATTTATAAATTAAAATTGCGGTCGAATTCCGTCTTCTATTCGCTGTTAGTCGCCTTATGTTTTAATAAGTTAATATCCGGTGGCAAAGGGCCAATAGGAGCTCAGTATTGATACAGTCGGTCGATAGATATTGCCGTCATTGGCTGCCAAATTAGCTAACGTATTTTAGTTGAGACGGCAAAGCGAATTTGTGAGAATAATGCGATTTGTATCGGTTTTTCTTTACGGATCTTGTTTGAGTTTAAACTTTAATGTTTTTCGTTTTACGGCGTTAATTTGCTGAGAGGTTAATAACTTGATTTTGAGTACTCCCTCGTCCATAACAAGTCACTGTTTCCATCGCCCTCGATGACTTGAGCCAAGCGTCCACCTTTTAGCATCGAACGCATCGCAACAAACGGATCGTAATATTTTTTGTTTAGAAAGTAGACGTGGGCGTTATTTAACGTAACTATAGTTATAATAACTAGCGACGCGACATGTCACAAAATCACTAGTTTCAAGTCCAATTGCAAGTAGTAATTTTTGTAACTCAAGCGAGACGAAGCGACGACTGTCGACAGTAGGTACCTACAACATGTAACGAAATCACTAGTTTTGAGTAGTGATTTTTGTAATGCGTTATTTTTGTTATTCGTTATTCGTAGCTAACTCAATTAGTAGTTAACTTTCCACCAATCCACATCGAATCGCCACTTGTGTGACTTCCTATACAAAGAATACTACGATCCGGTTGATGCAAAAGGCTGCTCAAACCAAAGTGGATATCTACTGAACACTTAGTACCGACTGATAAATCTAGTAGATGTTGTAATCTGCTAAAGTAGCTGAGTGCAACAATCTTAGCATCACAACTTCTTACATAAACCCGAAACATTCCTGAAATCAAACTTCCTTTCACTATCTTCAGAACTAACAGAACATTAAATCTACCTTAGAAATAGATATCTTATTGCAAAGATCAGGAGCCTTATTTTTGAATCGCTCGTTGCTCGTCAAGCGATTTAAATAATTCGATATCTACTGATTATCGTTCGATCTCTAACTCCTGCGGCGAGTCGTTGATACCACTTGTTGCGGTCGTGCGATTCACATAGAAAAAATACAGAAAACTTAACGAAAATTAGCAGAGATACAGGTTTTAAAGTCACTCGAAGTGGCGCGAGCGATTCAAAAATAGAGACCCTGATGGGTACAATTTCAGTAAGATAAGTAGACTGGTACCTATTATGGAAGAGATTTATGATGGTCTAGATTCCTACTAATAGATATCCTAAACATACGGATGACATGGTCTTGACTGTTAAAGGCGCTATGTTCTTGTTTTATTTGACTAGAAAATTTCAAAGAAAATTACATCTTTGAAAATTCACTCGCGGCGAAGTTCGAAGTCCTGCTTTTGCGTATAATCTGGACCGCACAGTTATACTTCACGCACCATGCGAGTTCCAACTCCGAGCGATAAATTAAAGAAAATGTACGAGTATGTTTCCCTGTCTATCTTTCGACTTAGCCTCGTTTGTTTTCAATTTAAATCATTTTAGGTTTAAATGTTTATTCTGTTTTTACGTTGTTAAATTGAAGTGAAACGTAGGAACGGCATTACAACAATGCTGAGAATAATAAAAGCAACGGGATTAAAATCGGAAAATGAATTTGATTTTAAGTTTTAAGTAGTCGTTTTTGTTTACTTTACAGGTAAGTAGCGACATAGGTTGCTCACTTACCACGCCATGGTAATGAAATATGCCACACCTACACCTTAATGTCCCTAACAATAGACAGATCACAGTACTAATGGACAAAAAAAAACTTTACAGGTGAGGAGGGATCATAAACTCTACTGGTCTAGAATCAACCTATCTATGACCATAGATCAATTTATTTACCACGGAGTTCTGAATTACCATTTGCGGTTTCTGTTTACTTTGATTCGACGGCGATAGTCGATAGATATTCCGTTGGAATCGACGTTGAATTATTGAGGGGTTAAATCTACTCCGTCAGTCAATACCTACTCGAAACTAAGCCTATCGGCAAGGTACATACCCCTCACAAAAAGATTACCTTAACCCCCAATGGTAGAGAGAATAATTTGTTTACAAAAGGCATCAAAAAGTTTGATTTTAATGTTTGGCAACACTAACGTGATTTCTGTAGATGCGAGCTTAAGCCGTAACGGACGATAGAAACTGCTCCTGCACCTTTGAATCATATACCGACTATGATGTAATATGTGACCAACGCCACAGAATAAGTTGGCATGCCTGAGTTGTAGAAGATTGTAAAATATAAGAGCAAAGATTCAAAAGTCAAAATAGTTTATTTCCTTTAGATTCCTGTACAACACCAAATGCACATGATCATTTGGCTTCGACGTCACCGACGCGACGGCAGTAAACTAAATTATCAAGACCCTACTCGAATTGACGTTGACCGTGCGTTGGGTTTTTCTGTTAAAATATTTCGCCGTCATAATAGTTGCACATTATTATTACCACCGTCAGTGGTGCGATCAATACTAGTTTCGATAAGTCGTACTTGGTACTTACGTACTAAAAAAATAAATTTAGATCGAAAACCGTTTTAAAATTGCAGTTAAAGAAATACTCTTTTGACGCTGTCTCTGTCCCACACCGCACATTCAACTTCTATTCAGAAAGAAAAAGAAAATAAACGGGAAGCTTACAAACATTAAGTTTCAAGTGCACACACGTAGCGGAAGCGGAGGTGTATTCTATGATTGTTGCTCGACGTAGCTTTTTCGATTCTGTTTTGTATCGCATTTTCTTCTTTAATAACTTATTTATGCTTTTACTTATAAAAATATCGTTTTAAAACTATAGTCTTTTTTCGAATTTATGAATCGTTCAAAATTAACTCATCAAAACCTTATGAAAGCACTTCACTTGGCTTCTGCTTGTCAGTTTTTAGTCACACGTTATTGAATTCGGTTTTATAAAACCAAATATTTTCATTAACTAGATATTATTATAAATTCATACGAATAGGTGTGTAATTTATTTAAAAAACAGACCTCCACGTCTTAGCAGGAGACGCGTTCCAAAACTTCTACATTCATAATAGATTATAATATAATATGAGACCTGTCCAAATTCTTTACGTCTACAGTAACGTAAAACTGGTCCATTTGAATATGTTTGGCGAGTATGGTGTTTGGATCGTGATCGTTGTAAAAACGATTCGATTACAAAATATCCGGAATACGTACTCGAAGCTTCATCGGGGGTCTAGTTTCTTTCTCTGTGGTAGCAAGGAATTCTCTTCATGAATCGCGTCCAGGGCACACCTGACGCTTTGCGCTTTCAACGAATACGAGGCCGATGACCTGGTGACCGCCTTTTGCAATTTCTACTTCCGAAACGTAGTTAGGTATTATAAGGTGTCCTGGGTGTTGTAAGAGAAATTCACCATTTAATTGGGATAATATTTTTATTGCTTTGGAGTATCGTTTTGTTTTTAATGGTTTTGATGTTTCCTGTTGGGTACTATATTATTAAATTGTAGTCATCAAAATGACAAACTATCATAAACTTGGCTTAAATAAATACATTGTTAACTTAAACTTACGTTTAAATAAAAATAGGATCAATTCCGTCACTATTTAGTGTTTAAATGGTTGAAGACAATGTCGAACGATTGCACATTTCGTTGATTTTCATCGACAGTTATCTTAAAACAGTCGTTAACTTTAAGATCTATAGAAAAGTACAACCTTACCCTTGGTTTAAAATTAAATTATTCTTTAAAAAAATCTAGAAAATTCTAGTAATCTGCACAAATGCTACTTTGTTATTGGGTCTGAAAGACAGATAAATATTGCACGACATTACAGCGCAATCTAGCCCCAAACAAGGCAATAGGCTGGTACTATGGGTACCAGACAACGGATATATTTCGTAATTCATAATAATAATAATTCATTATTCATTTATTGCGAATAAGGATACATTATAATAGATGTTACATGGAAATAGGATCACCATACTCCGCCAAACCTGGCATGCAACATTGAATATTTAACTTTTGTGTTTTGTAAATACATACATAAATATTATGATACATATAGAAAATACCCAAACCAGAAACAAATATTTATTTTTTAATCATATTATATAAATAGGAACTTGCACCCGGCAGGAATCTAATCCTCAACTTTCTGCATGGCAGTCGGTCATTCGCTCGACGTGCCACAAAGGCGTCAAGTTATCAATAAACAAAAAAGTCGTGATGCAACTTATGTAAGTAACCTTAATAACCCTCTTTTATTGAAAATAAGGTAAAGTTCAAACGTTAAGCTTTGTGCAAGAAAAGATTACGTAGTAGATTTAAAATGAAAAACGAACTTTTCGGAAGATTGATTTGTTCTTTGACACGAGATACGGACATTTAATCAATGGTCTGGTATTTTGAAATAAAAACCTTTTTCAGAAAATTACTTTAAAAGTATTAATTTTAAATTTTTCTTCCCTTTTCCCGATGTTAGATTGAAATAAACAAGTTCTAGAAACGTTTTGCATTTAAACAATGCTAAAAGTAATAAACACAACGCGATTAAAACCGAAAAATGAGTTTAATTTCAGAACTTTACGTGATTTTGTTATTGTGTGAATCATTTCAATATCATAGTTATAGGTTTATTAGATTTTTCCGACTATATAGGTATATTACAATTTTATTGTACCTACTATAAAGTATGATAGTCGAATATGTGGCTGGCTAGTTGGCAGTTAGTCGACCCGTTTCTAATTAATTCCTACATGGCGTATATATATAATGCAACCATACTTCTGATTAATAAATTGACAGACAGATTCACGCGACATCGTAAGCTACGATCATAGAAATTGTACAGTAATTACTAGAAAGCTTACTTCGTCAAAAAACGGTTCCGCTTGATGTTAGAGAGAACAAATTAAGTCTGTCCCTTTTTCACTTTAGTTTTCGTCGGTTAGTTAGATAAGGACAACCTGGGACAAACTGGGTTCAACAGGACCGTTTTGATATATCAAAGCAAAAACTACCTTAACCTTAGAGAACATGATTGAAATTTATATTTCGAATGTAATGTCTTCCAGTGCAATGTCTTCTAGGAGCAAAGACGAGAATGTGACATGTCTCTGGCTACGATCGCAAACTTTGTGATTGCCGTTTTGTCATTTACATATGGCAATGGGATACACGGCGCGGGCGCGGCGCATCGACTTTAAGACAAACTGTACGTATACTAAGTACATTACATACTGAACAATGGCTTTTACATCTAAACCCCACCTACAGACCTAGAGATTTAAAATAAAATGAAAAATGGGCACTTTTGGACTCAATGGTCATTCACCTTAGATTATTTATATTGTTAATTATCTTTGTAGTATTTATTTCTTGTGTTAGTATTTAGTGTTCTAAATTAAGAAAAAGAAGTAGGTAGGTACCTGTTCATTCAATTGTATTTCTACAAGTACCTATTTAGTCAATGTTATCTAACTAATAAAGATCTATTAAAAAGGAAAAACTTCCAAACTATCCCTTTTAATAGTTACTTAACAAATTCACCTGCTTTGTGTAGTGAAGTCAGGTCATAATTCAAGTCAAGGCGTCTTTAGTAAAATAGCAAACAGTATACCTTCAAAGTTGATCTAAGGCCATTATCGTCGGGAACTATTGTTAGTAGTTTGCTGCAAGAAATGGACGTGCTGTGTCTGAAAAAGCAATTTAAACTGTTCTCCGAGTTTATGTTTGGGACAAGTGTAAGGCGAAGCGAAATGTTAGGTCATTAAAATATTTGTTTTATTGCTGATAGGTAAACGCTTGACCACTATCTGACCAGATGGAAAGCGACGATGCGGTCTAAGATGTAGCACGCTTACCTAGAAGTAACCTATTCACTCGCGACTTAAAGACCCCCAAGTTGTAAACTACCGGGAAGACATACTCAGGCAACCGATTCCATTCCCTCGCAGTCCGAACAAAGAATAACGAAGCGAAACGTTTTGTTCGGATGACGGGTATTGCACGACATTTTACCAAACTGGCCTCAAAGTAAGCTCTAAGCTTGTATTGTGAGTACTAGACGACGGATATACTACATCATTATCATTATCATCATCAGCCTGTTGCAGTCCACTGCTGGACATAGGCTTCTCCAATTGCACGCCACCTAGATCTATTTTCGGTTTCTCGCATCCATGCAGTTTACTACATAATACAAGGGTTTTAAATTAAAATTGCTTCTCCACCGAGACCTAGATAACTAAGTATAGCTAGTTTTAGAAGTTTTCTTTATAAGTGAACTGTTTTGTAAGTTCTTTGAGAAATGAATAAGGATTTTTTAAATTTAAATTTGGTTGGGTTTGTGACACGACGGATATCTTTTATCTGTAGAAAGACATATCAGCCCTTAGAGGAGTTAGTTTTGAGAAGTCAAAATCAATTTTGTAATTCAAAATGTAGTAATTAATGTATATTTGCTCATTATCCTCAGGCTTTATCCGTCCACTGCTGAACTGTATTTCAAGTATTGAACTTGAAATTGCTTAGTCAATGAATGTTTTTATGTTTAAATCCCAAACCGAAAAACATTGAAACGCTTCAGTATCTGTTTTAGAAACTGTATTTAAAGCAAAAATACACTTTGACATAAAGAAAGTAAACTCACGCTGAGTTTGCCTTATAAATCTTGTGAACTCTAGAGAATTACTATTCTGTTTGATACCACGTTCAGTGATTACAGCGTTTTCAAATTTAACTGTAACGAAAATATAAATTTTAATGCGGTTGCCTTTTCTTTTTCTGTTTTGTGCCTTACATTCTTCGTTTTAAATTTTCTTTTTGTTTTGTAGTTGTTAAAGAGTTAAGATTTTTATTTTACTTACATAATTCTTTATTTTTCATCCCTAAAAGTAAAATTTGATTTAAATAAAAACCCAAATTAATCCAGATCTCCATCTATCTGCATACTATAAGTTAACATTTCCCCTTGCACATTATTAATATAAGTGGAATAGTAGAATAGGTACCGACTTACTTCATTTTACCCCTTTTGAAGCTAAAAATTAATAATAGTATATTCCAGAGCAGGGACATTGTGTGTTGGTATCAGAGAGTCAAAATGGAAACCATGACAAAAACATATGTCTTTTGTGCATTTCTATGCCAAAAATTGTCTCCTAACCTTTTTATTATACAATTAACAGAAGAGAAGTCGTTGATAAATAGCTTATTATTACACTCAATGTCAAAGAGCAGAAAAAGCTTTTATCTTATCTTGTCACAGTAAAAGTGAAACTTTTGTAAAAATGGCGGTAACTGTACAACGACAAATTATTTAAGATTTTCAGTAGACTTCGAACTATTTTGTCGGTGGACTAAATAGGAAAAAAAGATTGAAAATACTAAATCTTACTAATATTATAGACGTGAAAGTTTGCATGTATGTAAGTGGCTTTGTTACTTTTTCACGCAAAAGCTACCGAACCGATTGCAATAAAACTTGGAGAACGAACGAGACTTACGCGGGTGAAACCACGGGGAGCAGCTAGTATATTATATAGTCGTTTATTTTTTCGGAGAATCTTACTAATATTAAAGCTGAAAGTTTGTGAGTATGTATGTATGTATGTTTGTTTGTAACTTAATCACGTACAAACTGCTGTGATGAAACTTGTATAATTATATAGAAACTTCATTCTCAGCTCTAAATCAAAGAAGATAAATAAATAAATAATAACTTTAACAACATTTCGAACAACAGAAATCAAAGTCAAAAATTATTTGTTTGAATAGGATGCTTGTACGATACAAAGGTAGGTACATGATCACTTGGATACGTCTTAAATCTAAAGATTTTAGTGTGGCTTCGGAACGTGCCTTCAAATGAGAAGAAGCCATAAGAATGATAAATCACTAATACGTTTTACCTTGTATTTGAACCATAAACCATTTTAACAAGGCAAACAATTGTTATACAAGATCGAATTTGTCCTGTTTGAAACTACACAAGTTATTTAGCGCGATTGAGAGTAAGGCCCTCGATGTAGTAGAAGCGGCACTAGACTTGTTAAAAGAAACATAATGCAAAAAGTAAGTCCATTCATTTAATAATGGACAATATACAACATACATTTAGATAAAACATCACAAGAATATCCTATAACAATAGTAGTTACGAAACCCAGTTGCAAAAGGTAAAATACGCAATTTACACGAGAAAAAAAAAACATTAGCCAATTAAAAGTTTTACGACCAAAGGATATCTTACAAACGAGTTGCTTTGTCCCTCTGTTCACTCGTATCTTTTTATAGTCTGTTATTTTTCGTGTTAAGCATTTGAGACACGTTTGAGAGTTCTAATAGAATATTTGAGTGGTAGAAATTGTGGCCATTGCTTGGTTTGAAACGATTTTGTGCTGAAATATTAAAAGGCTTGTGGATTTAGTTTGGGTTACGTTTGTAAGTAATAATATCGTTGTAGAAAAAATATTGATAATATTAAATTGTTAGGTATATTATTGCTAACTTAATTGTGCTTTGTTTTACGTTGAAAGTTTCAAGAGAGACACTAAACACATTTATTTTTCTAGATGAGCGTATGGCCACTATCTCACATGATGGTAAGTGATGATAAGTCTAAGATATAACACGCACTTCTAGAAGTAGAAAGTGGAACAAGATGACCTATGTTCTCACTAGTATGGTCTTAGTAAATACGTATTTTTTAATAGTCATGTATTTAGTTTTACCTCGGACTCAAGTAGAGACCCACCGTAAAATTATTATTATTTAATAATTTTACGGTGGGTCTCTACCCTCTCTCTGCCATTTTCTTTCTTTGTCAAATTTTTTTTAAAACCACTTTTATTAATACGTATTGGCCAGTATTTGACCACTACTACACCTGATGGCAAGTGTGGATGCAGTCTTAGATAAAGCAGCTGACCTAAAAGGTACCTACCTATTCACACACGACTTATAAATACTTCCAAATTCTATTTGCCAGATAATACAGTCTCAGGCAGCTGATTCCAATCTGTCATGGTGCGAATTAAGAATGACGAAGCGAAACGCTTAGTGCGGGTTTCTGCACCATAAAAACGGTATCGCATCTCAATTTTGACTAATAACACTAATCTATCACGAGTTTTCACCAACACGGTTAACTAACACTTTAATTTACTAACTAAAGTGCATTAGACAATTTTTGTACACTTTATTCAACCCATTCTGTTAAAATAAATCGAACCCTACGCCACTCCACACACTACCCGTACGTTACCCTTCCCGTCTCACAAACTCGCAACTTTAATACACTTCTAAACTATTCGATAAATTCAATGCCGTACACGTTTTCTACTTTCAATACACTTTCTGATAATTCAAAGTTTTCTAAAAGAAACTGTTTTATTATGGCTATCAAAAAGTTTTATTAAAGATTCTTTTATCGATTACTTTTATGATTGATAATATCTTCTGACAATGATTTTTTTCGAAGTCTTATGCAAGCAATGAATGTAGAGTTACGTTCATCTGTTTTTTTCTACTTTTATTCGATTTCAAAAGGGAGTCAAAAGGTTGAACTGTATTTTCTATTTTTTGTATGTTACAAAAATGTCCGCCGTTTGAGATCAGATCTCAATGATTATTTGTCATTGAAGTCAACCTTATTAGTACGTAATATATCTATGCTTAGAAAGTACTAGGCTTAGTAGAAGCGCCAATTGAATATTCAATGTTTACGTAACCTCACCTACTCGTAACCTAACGGTAACCTGTAGCCACAAAGGAAGGCAAATAAAAACTTGTTTAAATTACAGTCTATGTATCTTCTAGGTCAGCTATCTACATCCAAGATTACAAATAATCACTTAACATCTGGGGAAAATTGGTCTCAAGCGCTACTTATCAACAACATTGTCAATTTCACTTTTATTTTATTTTTAAACGGGATTTACATTACGAAACTAGCAACATGCAATTTATAGCCGTTTTGACAAAAAAAACGTATTTTGATAAAATCGCTTCCAAGTAACTACTGCGAAACTGCTTTTGTGAACTGATTCTAGAATGCATGACTTTGTTTCATAATGTAAATTGGGCTTTAAAGCGTATTCTATACCTTAAGTGGACGTGGTTATTACAACTTTTTTTTTCAAAAATGAAGTGTCTATTTCAATCAAAAGAACCAACAGTTTCCTGCCATATTTGTTATGCGAACGAACACTCCCTAAAACGTATTCACTCACGTGCGTTAAAAGCTTTACAATGCTTTTAAAAACATAAAACACTCTTTTTTATTCTCGGAAGGTAAACAGAAATTGACTTTTTTACGACATCTATGGTGCTGTGGGCCTGTAACGCAGAGGTACCGGGTTCTATTCCAATTTAGAAAGGCTTTATCGTTCTATAAAATACATAATTCATATTGTACAAAATAGTAGACATTACTAGCATACAGCTTGTGGTTAATGAAAAAAAATATCAATTTAATTGTTTACTTGTTTGGGGTGGAGACTTTAGGTCCGTGGGGGTCGGCCGCTCTGGAGCTGTACAGAGAGCTAGCTAAACGTTTGGTGGAGGCATCGGGTGACCGGAATGCTGGCTTGTATTTTGCCCAAAAAATAAGTATTTGCATACAACAGGGCAATGAAGCCAGCATTTTGGCCACTTTTCCCTCCACCAAGGGTTTAGCAAATTTAGACATAGTTTAGTTTTTAATTAGTTTATTTTTGATTCAAGTATGTAGTTTTATTTTAGTTTTAATATTATCATTTTTTCTAATGTATTTTTAAGTTTGTTTGTGTCAGATACCATTGTTTACACTATTTTTTAATATTGTTTTTATTGCCGCACCCCACAGAGTTATCATAATAAAGCTAAGTTTTTCAAATTACCTATAACCATAGATAAATAATTACTGGTAATACTTAAATAATTGTCTTTGCTATAACCTTAATTTTATAAACTATTGTAACCACGAATTGTAACACTTAAATGTCCCAATTGTAGGTACGTATATTTTATTAAATTCATATTTTTCTCTTTACCTATACTCCACATTTAGAAACTCTTGTAACACAAACTGTACCGTAATGTTGCAGTTGTTCATCTATGATGCATTTAAATTTTTCTTCAAAAAATTTAGTCTGAAATGGAAATCAAACCTTCTTAAAATAAACTCTCTTGCTTTTATTATATTAAGCATTCTATCAGTGCCTTTCATTTCCGTAAAATGAGTTTTATCTTCAGATAGGTATCTAAAAACGATTAAATCAATGTAAAGTCTTAGATAAAACTAAAACTAAAAATATACACAGAAGTAAATCATATTTCAATCTCGTAGTATAATTTGAATAAAACGGAATATTTGCTTTTTCTCCAAAATCCTGTTCGCTAAATATAGATGGCTTGTTTCTCGTTTTCATATCTTCTTCGGTCAATATTTTCATAGCCATCGATGATAAATTATGCAATACTGAAACAAAGTTGTTGACAATTTCAATAATGATTGAAACATTTTTTAAACTATTTAAATATATTTACAGTCACTACTTACATGAACACAACAATCACACTACAATACAGCTAGATACAAAAACACTCCTCAAAATTTGAGTTCTGCTCAAACAATTAGAAAGCTCTCAAATTCAAAACTTTCGATACCTAGCACTAATTTTAAATTTAACAGAGGCTCAATTATTTAAGTAACCTTTAAATTTTAAGTGGTCTTTCAGTTACGCGGCTGATAGTCAATCAAATGAACCGTCCCTGATCGTACCCGTTGTAAAGGAGTCAAGAATGAATGCAGAGTTACCTCTTTGTATGGCAATAGCAATTCTAAAATATTTGAATTCTTTGGAGCAACGGTCAAAAATAAATCGAAATTCCTTTGACACAACCACAGAATAGGCGATAGTAACAAATTAATGAATATGAATGAGCGTTACGCTATAAATACGTAGTCTTTACGCTTTACATATAAAACTAGCTGCGTCCCTCGAATTCACCCGCGTAAACCTCGATCACGTGGGAATATCCGGTTTAAGAGTGGCATATGTTACTCCTCGATAATGTAGCTTTACATTGGTGATTAACAGTTTTGATACCACTAATTTCGGTACCTATTTATTACAAACAAACAAATAAATGTTACCTCTTAGTGTTAGTATAGAAATCTATATTAATATAATATTACTAGCTGCGCCCCGCGGTTTCACCCACGTAAGATTCATCAAAATCGGTTCAGCATTTTTTCTTACATAAGAACCTTCTCTTGATCATAACAAATACAACGCAAAAAGGTTTATCGAAATCGGTCCAGCCGTTCATGCGTGATGCCGTGACCAAGGGAAAAAGGGATTCATTTTTATATATTCAGATAAAGAGAAAATATTACATACCATTTAAATTATTGGTCATTGACACATCTTCGAATTTTCCACAGTAAATGCGCTCAATTGAAAATAATATGATTACTAACATTAAAAAAATCACATTCATTCTTACTTCAATATTCCGATTCCAACCAGTCTAATGAGTAGGCTACTTGAAAGTGAATGAATTTTATACTGTTGTTGTTATTGTAACAGGAAAATTACTTCATAATGAGATAAAAGAGGAATTTACAGTTTCGCTTAGTACTAAACCCATCTTCAGCAGATTTTAAGTACATTTAATTTTGTGTGTATTGATACAACAATAATTTATTTATGTTATGTATGGTATACGGCTAGAATGTTTTAAAAGCCTAATTTACATTACGAAACTAGTGTCATGCTTAGAGTTAATTTCACAAAAGCAGTCTCGCAGGTTACTTTTATGCGAAAAAGAGTTCGTAATGTATATCCCGCTTAACCGTCAACGGACATAGCCCACAAAACGCCGCCACTTGAAACTAATAGAAGCTGTAAATGATTGTTGCATGCCCTGTGGGGCTCAACGGCTCCGTCATTGACCGAAGTTTGCCCGTTCGACGACATCCGAACTTGGACAATTGAATCAAACACCAAAAACCACAAAAAAAGAGAAAAAGAGAGTGCGGACATCAACACGACGCCATCGGACGAAGACGCATAATTGCGGCCGAGCGACTGTCTCGTCCCAACTTGTTTGGGTTTCATGTCAGTCTGTCAGCGTCTATGTCGTAGGATGTATTGATAAACAAGATTATCGCGAAAATACTAGTATTATCCAATGTCTTATTATCCGTGTCTAATTTACAACGTCCAATATCGGCACCAGTAGTTTAGTAAACACTGTTTTAGTGTTAACACCTACGCGTCCGAGTAGTTCTGGCCGCCATTGGCCGCCAAAATCGGTTTTAGTGGACGCGTAAGGTTAGTATCATTTCATAATGTTTTTTTGGAAAATATAAAAACTCATGCAGACAACCGCTCTTTGCACACGATACCTAAGTGCATAGTAGGAGTAAAAGTTGTGGTGTACGGCAAATCGCCCGATAGAAAAGTCTTAAAGAATTTAGCATTCTCCTTTAGAAAAATAAATAAAAATATCAATAAACAAAGACGTTAACCGTGACGCTATTTATTAGCGCAAAAACGGCTCCGTCTTTTGTTTTTCCTTGTTTATATTCATAACTGAGGTCGCAATTCAACGCTCAGTGTTTATGAATCACTGAATGTTGCCATAATTAAATTTATCGTGCCATAACTGCCAGTTTTGTTATTTACGCCCTTTCATTTCCGAGTTTTTGGGTTCTTTTCTGTCTGTGCTGGGCGTTGCTTTCGTTTTTATTGGTTTTGGTGTTTAGAAATTTTTGTATTGATTTTTTTAATAATGCTTTACAAATTTTTAAACCCACCAGGACTTGAACCTGCATCAATCTTGTACCAATTCCTCGTTTACCAATTTACCTATTAATTTTCACCTGACAGGACTTGAATCTGCAACCTTTATATTTCGTGTAATGCACTCATCAATTGCGCTACAGCTGCTCGTTCTGTCGTGAATGTTGATATTTTGCTGTACGTCCAGTTTAAAGAGCACGTAGTAAAGGTTCAGTAGTTTTTGCGTGAAAGAGTAACAAACTCACATACATACATACTTACAAACTTTCGCGTTTATAATATAAATAAGACGAAGTACAGATGTCTAGATAAAAAAGGGAATGGTGGGCCACGTTTACACATGATAGTTTGTTGTAAGGGGAACCCCACCTATTTTTTTTTCCCCACCTTTTTTCTGTTTTAGTTATTGTTGTCATAATGGTAACAGAAATACATCATCTTTTTACAGCCTGTTGACAGACATACAGACAGACAGTGTGGTTAAGGAATTCATGATGTTACGCCGACGCGCTACCACCGCGACTTATCAGACTTATCAAATACACATTTTTATTTAAATATTCGAGAAAAAAAAATACAACAAACAAGAACAAAACGACTTAAAACTGCAATCCGATTCCTACAACAATACCTTATCGTGTGAATGAAATACTTTTAAAAAAAAAACCTCCGTTCTTCACTTTCCTACAAAAACCATTATACCAGTTGACTGCTCATATGTATTTCTCTCCTCACGAATTCAGTACGTTCTTTTAGTAGCACTCTCGTTCAAGAACGGCCAATCACAAAGAGTCTAAGTATAGATAGGTAACGCAACGGTTAATCACACCGTTTGATTATTACCTCCCCCCTGTCCGCTGACAGGGGGTGAGATGGTTGTATTTTGTAGAAAAATTCGCGGTATGAGCAGTCGGTTGGCTTTATCGCCTCTGCTTATAACACGTCACTAATTATTTTTATTAGTTCCTTACTTCCCCTTTCTACGGATGCTAAAATAATTAATTACGAGCTTTGTGATTTAAGGAATTTTGTTTATTGGAGTTTAAGTTTTAGTGGTTTATGTTAGGTTGGGTTGTTTTGTTGACCTTAATTTAAGGTTTAGGGGTGTAATTCGTTAAAACAATTAATTAAGTTATTTTACTATCCTATTTACTATTTGTTGAAACATTTGCGGTATCAGCAGTCAATGATTTTATCGTCTTCACTTTCCTACTTGACAAAAGTCCTTTCTTCTTATCACACCAAGCTCCCTACTTTGTAATTGTTTTCAATTCGTTTTCGTATTTTTTCTCTTTTCAAACGCTTTTGTTTGGTGGAAAAATCTTGGAAACGTTACGGGGAATTCAAAGATTCGAGAAAAAAACTGAGTTTTATAAAAGCCTAGCTGTGCCGAACGGTTTCACCCGCGTAAGTCTGTTCCCGCGGGTGTATCGGGATGAAAGTAGCCTATGTGTTATTCCCGGTATCCAGCTACCTATATTTCAAGTTTCATCGCAGTCGGTTCAGTAGCTTTTGCGTGAAAGAGTAATAAGTCACATTCAGACATGCATACAAACTATAATATTAGTATGACTAGCTGCACTCCGTGGTTTTGCCTTCATATGTCTACTATAATGAGATAATTTATTTCTGAGTGACAGTTATTTTTTTGTTCGTTCATTCGTTCGTAGAATTAAAGTGGCGGCTCCGATCTCGTACGAATATCGAGATAAAAAGAGCCTAAAACGGAGTTTTCTATTAGACTAGCTGACCGGGGTTTTACCCGCGTAAATTCCGATTCTGCTAGAAAATTGGAATAAAAGTAGTAGGTATGGTTTTAACCCAGTCCTCCAGCTATTGGCATAACAAGTTTGGTCGCAATTGATTCAGTAGTTTTGGCTTGAAGGAGGAAGAAATAAAGAAGATTTTTTTTAGTTAGATTAGCAGTAGCCCGCTAGTTTATAAATATTATAAAGCTATGAAACTCATTTTTCGGTTTTACTTTCATTTAACATCGCGAGAATAGAAGAAAAACTACTTATTATAACTCAAATAAACAATAGTTATATTATTAATGTTTTAGTATAGCTCTCAAACTTTGAGTAGCATTTTGGTATTTCACTGTTTGACAGTACATACAATACGTACCTACGCGAAACTCAAGATTTCTATCATTTCAATTTTTGTGTTAGTAGAGTGTGGATTGCCACACTTCTGTAGTAGTTAGTAGAGTGTGGATTGCCACACTTCTGTAGTAGTTAGTAGAGTGTGTATTGCCACACTTCTGTAGTAGTTAGTAGAGTGTTGATTGCCACACTTCTGTAGTAGTTAGTAGAGTGTGTATTGCCACACTTCTGTAGTAGTTAGTAGAGTGTGGATTGCCACACTTCTGTAGTAGTTAGTAGAGTGTGGATTGCCACACTTCTGTAGTAGTTAGTAGAGTGTGGATTGCCACACTTCTGTAGTAGTTAGTAGAGTGTGGATTGCCACACTTCTGTAGTAGTTAGTAGAGTGTGTATTGCCACACTTCTGTAGTAGTTAGTAGAGTGTGGATTGCCACACTTCTGTAGTAGTTAGTAGAGTGTGGATTGCCACACTTCTGTAGTAGTTAGTAGAGTGTGTATTGCCACACTTCTGTAGTAGTTAGTAGAGTGTGGATTGCCACACTTCTGTAGTAGTTAGTAGAGTGTGTATTGCCACACTTCTGTAGTAGTTAGTAGAGTGTGGATTGCCACACTTCTGTAGTAGTTAGTAGAGTGTGGATTGCCACACTTCTGTAGTAGTTAGTAGAGTGTGTATTGCCACACTTCTGTAGTAGTTAGTAGAGTGTGGATTGCCACACTTCTGTAGTAGATAGAGAGTGTGTATTGCCACACTTCTGTAGTAGTTAGAAGAGTGTGGATTGCCACACTTCTGTAGTAGTTAGTAGAGTGTGTATTGCCACACTTCTGTAGTAGTTAGAAGAGTGTGGATTGCCACACTTCTGTAGTAGTTAGTAGAGTGTGTATTGCCACACTTCTGTAGTAGTTAGTAGAGTGTGGATTGCCACACTTCTGTAGTTGTTACTAGAGTGTGGCAATGGTAGCAATTCTGTTATTAATTTACCTAGATTAAAATAAACTTAAAATATTTTTTTAGAAATTCCAAAAATCTATTCTGTTGTTACGCTGAGTTAAATTTAGTACCACAAAATGAATAGTTTAGAGCTCAGTCAGTCTTAATTTAAGTTAACGAAGCCACCAAAAGGATAGAATACCGTCTAAACTTAATTTTAGTAATTTTTAAGTGATTTGATGACAGCAGGTTTGCCACCAATTGTTAAATAAAGACGTCTAAATGTATTTATTTACAATAATACACCTACGTTTTTTCCGATCACATAAATATAAACGTTACATAACGACAGGAATAAAGTCTCTATATTAAAAGATAGGTACCTAGGTACAAATCAAAAAGGAAAAAATCCGGAAAAACGTCGTTTCGAGTCGACAAGGATCATTGTGAATGTTAAAGAGGAAAATATTATGTTTTTCATATTCAAAGGCGAGCAGTTGACCTTTATTCGACGGCCTCTGTGACGCGTCGGGCGAAGGCCCGACTGCAAATCAGAAGGGTTTGATTCCCGCCGGATGGAAGAAAAATAAAAACTAAAATTAGAAAAACTGAGTATAAATAAATTATTATTACATAATTATATCTAATCTTAATTTACTATTTATGCATTGCCTCGTATGACGTCGTATGACGTCGTATGACGCTGCGCATTAAAGCATGATTCGCATTATGTAAAACTAGCTCCGCCCCACGGTTTTACCCGCGGAGGACCCGATCTTGTGAGAATATCGGGATTAAAAATAAGCCTATGTGTTATTCTAGGTCCCCAGCTACCTACATTTCAAGTTTCATTGCAAACGGTTCCGTGGTTATTGCGTGATTGAGTAACAAAGTCACATACATATACACACTTTTGCGTTTATAATGTTAGTAAGATAAGTATAAGTATTTTATAAGTTTATGTAAGAAGTAAGATGTTTGTGATGTTTTGCGGGTTCTTGCCCGCCACCGTAATTATCCTTTATATGGGTACCTATTAAATCACGATTGGATAAGGTACAAATTTAGTTCCATTAAAATTGTAAATGCAAAAGCCCATCTTTAAGTTCATGAATATCCTTGTCAGGTGAACCACTGGCGGATTTTCAGAATGATTTGTGACATTTCTGTCGCGGTGGTAGGTATTTCCTGATAATGATTTGTTCAAATATTGCTTTGGCTTTCACAAATTGTATAGGTGTTGTGTAGGTTACGTGCTTGCTTGTTATATCAGTTTTGTGAGAATTACATATATTTTAATATATAAAAATGAATCCCTATTTCGCGTGGTCACGGCATCACGCTTTAACGGCTGGACCGATTTCGATAATTCTTTTTGCGTTGTATTTGTTATGATCAGGAAAAGGTTATTATGAAAGAAAAAATGCTGAATCGATTTTGATAAATCTTACGCGGTTGAAACCGCGGGGCGCAGCTAGTATAATATGTTTATTTACTTTTTTTATTTTCAACCACGATAATGTGAATGTTAATGGGTATACCAAATCGGTTGAAAGTTTGTTACAGTTAAGCTTATATATATACAAATACACTAGTTTTTGCTGTAGTCTTAAATACCTATTAGTTTTGATTTTACAGGCATTTAAACTAATGATAAATATTGAGTCTAGCTAACAATCATGTGACGTCATTTACAACTTCCCCTTATCAAAATGTTAGGGGTCCCGTTCATTTCGGATGTAAAACTTAAGAGATATTTTGAATTTTTAAAAAGGATTGTATGCCCCAAAAGAGATAATTTTGTCTATAATTACAACAATTTCTAATACATCTACTCATACAACTTTTATAGTCGATAGAGACAACTATTGGCATTTAGTTTTTTTATGTTGACACTAAAGTGACAACTTTATTACAAACCGTACCTTACGTAATTCCCAACAATAGTACCAACTTAATAACACTAGGATAAAGTCCACACGCTTGTTTTACTTTATGAAATATGGTGCTATTCTAGAACGTTCTACGCTGCAATATGTTATCTTGTAAATGTTGGTTAAGCTAGCATTCGTGTGGTACATAGTAGTCAATGTTTAGATTCAAGATTAGAATTTGTAATATAGCTCTCAGTTAATTTCATGAATAGGTAGTCTAATTTCAGTATGAGTGAGTATGCATGCAGGTCTATGCAAGAAAATACTGAAACAATCCGTATTTCAAAATTAAAATGATTTTGATGGCCTAAATAAATATTATCTTATCTTACTTCTTACTCATATTAAAAACGCGAAAGTTCGTATTTATGAACGTGATTTTGTTACTCTTTCACGTTAAAATTACTGAATCGATTGCAATGAAACTTGGTATGCAAATATCTGTAAACCTAGAATAACACATGGGCTACTTTTTATCCCGGGATCGGGTGAAACCGCGAGGCACAGCTAGTGTCAATAATAATATCTTGTTTCCACACTATCCACACAGCTAAGGTATTATGGAGGAATTTTAATGCACAGCTTAAAATTTGGCTTACAATTTTGCTTCGGATTTTTTGAAATTTTAAACAAATTGAAGCTTATCTACTGCGCAGACACCAAATGTTTTAGGATAAGAGCAACAAAAAAAAAAACAGCCATTTTGACAAACCAAACCATTAAATACCTTTCTAATACAAAAAGAATAAACTCGAACGGACCTCGGACTGCGGAAAAATCCGATAACATCCAAATTTTTTAGGCATTTTGTTATTAAGTCATATTGATTTTAGGCAAATTACAACTTAGGCACTTTACATTTTAGATTCAAATGTAAATAGTTTATTTCCTTTAGATTCTTGTACAACAACAAGTACATGATCATTTGGAAACGTCTTAATTAAATCTAATGATTTAAGTATGACTTCGAAACGCGCCCTCCGATGTGAAGAAGCCACAAGAAACTCTTAGGGTTTTTTTGTGATCTTGTGTTAAATTACAATCGTCAAAACCTGACCTCATAAAGAGCAAAAAAAAACATTCGAATCCTATTAATTTTTTGGATATCGGTGAAAAATCGTCCTCAAAAAATCTGGCACGATCAAAGCTGAGAATAAACGTTGCCCCTAAATCATTAGTTTCATCTAGGTGTTCTTTTAAAGCAAATTGCTTATAAATTCCAAGTTTCATATTTTGCTCGTCTTATAAAATAGTTTTCCACGTATACTCGTAAAGTAGAAGCGGGGAAAATGCCGGCATTTGTCGGATATTGCTAGTCGACAGTAAATTCTGTGTGACGTAAATATTTATAAATTGTTTAGGGTTTTAGGTTTCACTAGAGACTTTCAAAAGATTTCCTAGTACAAGCCTTGAGCTTAGTTTAAGGTTAGATTGAGCTGTATGTAATGTCGTGCAATATTTATGTTTATTTTAAGTCAGTGTCTACTAACAAATTACTTTAAAAAAATCTTGATTAATTTAATTAGATGAACTTGTTTCCTTGCCTTTAATTTCTTCAATTGTATCTTTACTTGCAGCAAGTTTGACAAGGCATTAGAACTAGCAGAAGTCGAATTGTGCGAGCGCTTAAATTTTGGAAGTCGTTTTCATTTCCTTGGTATCTTCTTTTATCTATACTTATAATAAAGGAAGAGAGGAAAAACGTCTGTACTTGGAGTTAAATTTAAAAAAATTGTCCAGGGAATTAGGAAAGGTAGTAGAACATCTGTGATAAACTTAGAGCGTTTTTGGCCAATTTAACTATAATACGAAGCAGAATACCCTACAAAATTTTATTGTTGCTATATAACGCGTTGGCGGATTCTATTATTAACTATGGTATAACTAGCTACGGTAGAACTTATAGGACGTATCTCGATAAAATTCAAAATATTCAACTTAGAATTCTAAAAAAAATAGTCTCACCTGCTGTCAAAGAAGAATTTAAAGCGGATGATTACTACGGTCTGTTCAAGCATTGCAAAATTCTACCTGTTCATACAAAGTTTCACTACCAAATACTTAAAGAACAATTTTTTAATTCGGAAACTCAACAAAAAATTAGCCACAAAATTACTACTCGGAAAATCATTAATGAGCAACTAAATATAACAATTTCAAACAATATGTACGGCAAACGTATTACGCACTATTTGATTCCTCGTCTATTAAATAGCATAGACTTATCCTTAAAAAAAAGTATTACCAAAAATAATATTAGAAATAAACTAAAATTGTACTTTTTAAACAGCATGTAGTTAACGAACCTGCATAAGTTGCTAAACCTGTTTTTGTCAACACGCACTGTCGCTGCCTCAAATCGTCTTCGCGGTGTGGAGCGGCCTAGCTTTGTCTCTTTCCCGCAAGTTTGACGGCATGAGGTAGCGAGTGATAGATGATAGGGTGTTCGACTGGTGTGTGTGCATCTTTGAATGTTTTTAGTTTAATTATTTATAGTATAGATGTCTGCGGAACTCAACGTTATGACATAACCGGACAAATCTCTGTGATTTATTGGTTATGTTTTTGTTATAAATTTTTGTTGTAATTATGATAAATAAATAAAAAAAAAAAAAAAAAAAAAACAAATTATATATTTTTTAAAATTTATGTCTGTCTGTTTGTTCTTTTAATATTAATTAATTAATTAAAAACGACTAATCCGATTGAAATCTGGTTTTCAATATTGTTATTGCTTTACATCGAAATCCAATTACTTGAACCGAAAAGTCGGTAATGCACTATTTCTACGCAGACGAAGTCGCGGGTTGTTACCCGCGACCTAGCTGCTACCTAGCTGTTGCTAGTATGAAATAATAATGTGCACTAAAGTGATTGATCTAACGTTGAACTTGCTATATTTGGTTGTATTATCCAGAGTCATTGCGTGCGGTCAACTATAAATTTCAACCTTTTCTTTCCTAAAAGCTCAAAAAATAATTCTAAAAACTCAACCGAGCACCCCAATTCAATAAAATGCAATCCCAACGACACGCGGAGCCCTAAAATTATTAAGAATATTGCCAAAAGATATCTATAAAGAGGGTCATACTGGGTCAAAGTCACTTCCTAAAGAAAGTTTATTCTGTACCGGAGCCCCAACTGGACCCTTGCAAAACAAATTTCATGAATAAATTTCGTCTTTTGTAAACAAATCGAGCTTGGTATATTAAATTAAGGCTCTCTTGCGACCGAAAAAGCAATAAAAAGGTTGAATTTAGACACTGTATGTTAGGCAATGTAACGGTGAGCGTATTTTACAATGTGTTCGGAGTAAAAAGGTTAGATGTGAATAGATGCCACTTTTGGAGAGTGTTCAAATGGGTCTGAAATAGTACCTACCTACACACTACTTTCGTTTGTTATTTGAGCTAATTTATAACTGTGTGTACCTACTCTTTTTGTAATCGATATGTGGTTTAGATGGCAATTCACAAACTAACAACCTCACACGTTTGTGATGCGCCCACGATTTTATCGGTTAAGAGGCTTTTCGCAAACTAACGATCTGACACGCGTGTGAGTCGCTCACGACCATAATATGTCAAGGTATTGTGTTTTACTATGCAAAATCGCAAAACCTAACTCAAAATTATGTCAAGTTAGTTTCACTCAATAGCGTGTGAGAAGACTACTCCTAAATTGTGAATGGGGTTAAATCATGCGTCTAGTGCCAAAACAGTGAATTCCTAAAATGTTCATCATCATCATCCCGAACATCCAGAATGTTCCTGGCTGCAACCCTCTCAGGAGCCCGGGGTCCGCTTTCCTACTTTTGTGTCTTTTGTTAAATTCCTATAATGTTGAATCCTCCAAATTTTAAATTGACCGTTTAACCAGTACCTCTCTAAAGTCAAGTTTTAATGTAATGTGAGATGTAGCATGTTCCCGAAAACCTAACATTTGTGTGGAGGTAATTACGTTACTTTCCTTGAATTTAATTTTCCTACTTAATTGAGAAATCAATCATTTGAAACCTCTCAAACTTTAAATTGAAGAAACCTTTTCATAGTTTTGTTTTGGCTACATTAGCGAGCTACGGCGAATATTCGTGTTGACGCGATGTATGTGGCCCGGAAGGTAGGTAAATTTTTGTAACGCGAAGTATTTGGGCGAAGATGATGTCTTATTGGGACCCTCTCAGTAGAGCATCTACTACCTAATGTAGACAAGCACATTGTGTCAGCCCGAACACGATGTTTTTGTCGAGACAACACGAGACGAAAATTCACCTGCTACTGTAGCCTCAGCATAATCGTGTCATGCAATCAGCAACGATTTTTTAAAGTTTTTTCTTTAAGAAGTTTTGTTAATTGAAGAACAGTTTGTGATTATAAAACAGTGCAAGTTTATTGAAATCATAAATAATTCTAACATTTATAATTGACCGTGCATGCAGAGGGTCTCTAATTCTAGTTTGGCATAATTTGCTTTCTTCTGTTTGTGAGTTATATGTTTGTTTCTTCTCCTCTACAGGTTGTATTTTTCACGGATTTTGATGTAACTTGATATGTGCATAGTATAAAAAAGGATCCGATTTAAATAAACTATTTAGGTGGTATAGGTTAGTCTAACATTCAAATGAAGCCACAGAACTGTACGAAAAAAAAGAACAAGAATTTAAAAATGTTAAAGAACTTGACCAAAAATTTGTTTATGGTACGAAATTTACTACTTCGTACTTTTATAACAAGTAAATAAAATATCAATGATTTAATACCATGACAGTTTCTATTTCGTCATTTGTTTTTATTGCTCAAGGCATATTCAAGACTTCACTCGCGACGAGATTTGAACGCAGAGACGCGAGTTCATATCTCGTCGCGAGTGAATTTTTAAAGATAAATTTTTCGTTTAAAATATTTTAAGTATTGCAGTTTCTTTGGATCATTTCAGATTTCGGATCTCTTCCAAACAAAACACACTATATAACATGATATTATAGAACCAGACTCGTGACTTGAAGAATGATTAGTTATAAGTGTATTACTGAGTTCGGAACTCGTTGCCAACTTGTTTTCCGAACAGTTATTTCGGCTAACTTTTGATTGAACTCGTTGAGAGTATTTTTCGTCTAGTATGTCGGTACCTACTTAGTTACGTCACTTACGTCATACGAAACGAGCATAATGGCCAATTACCCGACTGCGGAAAAAGACATGTGTTTTTAAATTAGATTACGCAATCTGTTTGATTGCATTCGGACTTGAGATTTCTATTAAATCTTGCTGTTAGACTTAATAAAGCTACGGAAGCCTTCTGTTTAAGCATGTGATAAGGGAAGTAATTGCTTGATAGTAATACTTACCTAACTTACTTGCTTTGTATTCCTTCCTCTATGTTTTTGCACCACTTACACTCGCTTCTGTTATTGGAGGTCATAGTTAGTATGTGTAAGCATCCATAGCCCTGAGATATCCTATCCTACTTCCTACTAATATTATATTATATTATATAATTATTTATTATAAAGCTGAAAGTTTGTGAGTATGTGTGCTTGTTACTCAATCACGTAAAAACCGCTGGACCGATTACCATGAAACTAGGAATATAGTAGCTGGAAACCTGAAATGAAATACCACATAGGCTACTTTTTCTCTCGATAGTCCCGCGGGATCGGGACTTACGCGGGTGGAGCTGCAGAGCGCAGCTATATAACTATATAACTAAATATTACTATATATAGTTATATAACTATATATTCAAGGCAGTCGACCACTATTACCGATATGGTGTCTTATCCTATCCTGTCTATATTCTAAGTTTCAACGTTATCGGTTCAGTAGTTTTTGCGTGATTGAGTAAAACACTCACAGACATTTATACGTACTTGCAAACTTACGCATTTAATTTTATAATATTAGTAAGATAGAGTCGCCGAAAAGCCGCTGTGTTGTCGTTCAGCTAAAAAAATAATAAAAAAAAAACATAAAATAATAAAAAAAAAAAACAAATTATCTGTGGATTTTAAAAGTAGTCGGGGTATTTGTTATTTCAAATTTACTTTATTTTTTTTGAGCGGCAAAAGGATGACAAAGCATCGACAAACGACCATGGTAGCGCGGATAATCTCCGCCAAATGCTCGAAATCAATGTCCAATTTAAATATTATTATTGCAACAACATAAAAGTCTTGTGTTATATATTTTTTACGCCAACGATTTAGGATTTACAATGCTATAAAGTGCGAAAGGAAACGACACTTAAAAATTATCTTCGAAGATAAAGAACTTAGTGGTATGTAAGGTCCGGTTTTACAGCCAAACGTAATCGTAACTACGGGATAAGATCGCTTCTGTAATGAAACATTACTTTGTATTTTTTAATGTAACTTAAATAAGACAAAACGAGCTGTCTTTCCGTGAAATGGTGTTACTCACCTAGCGTTAAAGCTTAGTAATAGTTAAGTATATCAACCGGGACCAACTGTTTAACGTGCTTAATAGCTTTCATCCCATACCATTCAAGATCGGGTGCAGCTAGGCCAATGAGCTACTCACTACTAAACTAGCTGTGCTCAGTGGTTTCACTGATGGTCACCCCGTGATTTGCTTGTGGTTTCTTGTAATCGGTGGGTGGGTACATACTTATGTTCCGAAACCACATTTATTTAAAAAAAATATTGTTAGAGTAAGCACCTACCCTGAAAATGTTTTTTTTTATTGTACTACTTTCTTCACGATCATGTTTCATGATCACTTTTAACATTAATCGGTAATATAATAAATAATATACTTACTAATTAATGTGAAAACTGGTTATGCTAGGAATTGTTTAAAAATAAAACACCAAAAAAAGATAATGTTTTTATTAAACGTTGATTATAGGATAGGGTAATTAGGGGAACATCATTCATTTCGTCTTGTATATCTATGTACCTAGTTCACTTCCTTTAAACTAAAACAATAAATAATGTTAGAAATTTAGCTTAATTTACAAAGCAAAAAAGAAAAAATATATGTACAAGGTTATTTGAAAGAATGTTAATTCTATTTTAGAGACCAGTAACAGTTGATAACATACCTAACAAACATTTTTTTTACTTAATGACACAATGGGGTCAAAGCAGGAGAGTTACCGTAGATATAGCGTCGATATCGGCACAAAGGAATAACCTGCGCAGTGCCAACCACGGCGTTGATTTGCATGCATTTTAAGCCGATGCCGTCGATTTGAACTGTCATTGTTCAAATCGACGGCGTCGGCTTCAATCTAAGGCTATTAATTGTGAAAAATGTCGCACACCGCTGTGGTATCATCTAATTATCATCCACCGCTACTAGTTGTTATTTACTGTCAAAAACATATTTCGTATTCTACATTGCTGCTTTGAAGTACCACCCACGTTACGTCAAAGCAGCAATGTACTGCAACTTAGCAACTACTAGCGGTGGATGCTAATTAGATGATACCATAGCAGATCATTCCTTTGCGCGACACCGATTTCGATGCCGATATCGACATTAGATACGCTGTAACTCTTTAGACATTCTTAAAATATCTTTCTATCTTCTCATTTATGTTGAATGTCCCTGTTTAAAAAAAAACAATTATAATGTGTAAATATTTGAATGTACTTAGTACTAGAATTTTACTAATGCCTGTACACTACCTACCCTACAAACATTGACTGTAACTACTGTAAGACAGAGGTAAATTTTCAAATAACCTTGTACATATAAAACTACATTGAACTGCATTACCATATCACAAAGCCAGTTAATTCGTCGCTTTACGAATTAGTTACATGCTATTGATAACTGTACATTTTTACATAATTAATACCTTTTTGTCTTTATACGAGTCATTTTGAAAATTCTTACGTCCGATAGGTGTTAAACAATTATTTTACAAGTTTCATCCGCGTCAGTCCTAAAAACGCGGGAATATCGGAATAAAATAAACTAGTTATTTCCACCAGGTATTGAGTTTTCAGCATAACGAGATTCAACGAAATCGGTTCAGTGACTTTTTGTGTGAAGAAACCATGACCATAAAATACGCATATTTTGTTTACTTTTGAAAAAAAAAACTATAAAAATCGCGTAGATGTTCTTTGATAATAATTATAATTATGAGCTTGTACTGCCCCAGTGCAGGGCAAAGGCCTCACTACCGTACTTCCCTTTATCGCGGTCTAAGGCTATTGTAGACCAGCTGTTACTTTTAAAAGATTCAAAATCATCCAGACATCGGCATAAGATAATAACATTGGATATGTACCTATTTACTGTATATTTATAGGTATGATTAAAAATAAAACATCACTTTCGTTTGTACAATGCCAAAAATGTGTTTGAAATTGTGTAGTAAAAAGTGACAAATTAATCACTTTTGACTCATGACTGTACAGTCACGTAGGTAGGTACATAGCGTGATTTTTTTTACTTTTGCTTTTATAAGTCATCGATGACTTATTAAGTAGACAGGAAAGTTGTTATAAACTTACTCATAAACGATGGTTAATAGATGCATAAAATATGAATTACTGTTTCTTATTGTTTTACAGAGATAAACGATACATAACTTAATAATTGGCCTATTTAATCTAATTTTAGATAATTTAGAATTAGATGAAAATCATACAGCGCATGAAAGTTTGCGCTGGCGCTTGCGATGGCACTGTACTCATAGTGCCCAAAACATTGTTGGGTGGAGTAGGTTTGCCCAGCACCTACACCACCCTCCCAGCCTAGTCAGCCATGGCCAAAGGAAACAGCTGGTCAATACTAACTAAGCCGGGGGTTTCTTCACGATGTTTTTCTTCACAATAAGAGCGATGTTATTCAAAGCACATACCTTTTTCGCAAGGGAAAAGATATTAGCGCGCGGTCAGCCGGGATTCAAAACCACTACCTTCGGAATGAAAGTCAGGGTGGTGTTGGTCTAGTGGTAGATCCACTAGACCAACACCACTCTACATAATTCAATCATCTTTCAATCATCATTTATAATTAAAGGGATACAATTACAATTAATTAATTTAAATTAACAATTATTAACAACAACAGCAACTTATTTAAACAACAATTGACTGGATTACTATTTGTTCTTTGTTTCACAGCTCCCTCTGTTAGACCTGTGAAAACCAATTATAAATTTTGAGTTACTAAAAGTAAAATTTAACAATTCGGCCTTTGTGTCTCGGTATTTTTAAAGGTCGTTACTTTAACGATAGTGTCAATATAAAATAAGTAAGAAAAAAACATAAAATATAGTGTCAATCCATATTGATAGGTGTCACAATAATTGAATTCTAAAGACTTATTTAATTAGCCTTAACAATCAACGTGGAGTAAGGTCGGAGTAATGAAAACATGCTTTGACTTTTCTGTAACAAAGACTTTTAAAGTAAACAGACAGAAACAAAACGTGGCAAAACTACCACCTTTTTCCACATTTGTTATTCTATAAGCATTTATAATATTACCAACCGCGCCCCGCGGTTTCACCCGCGTAAGTCCCGTTTATCCCGTTAGGGGTAGAATTTATCAATATTCTTTCTTAGCGGATGCCTAGTGGTTTGGGCTGTGCGTTGACAGATCACTATGTCAGTCAGTCAGTCACCTTTGAGTAATCGTATATTTAGATAGTCCCTGGATCTCCTGGAGGTTTTAAAAATCCTTTCGTATTGGTATTTCAATTGAAATACACTTTTCAGAGTTTAGCTCTCTGGGCGTTGATCAATCATTCAATCAGTAATTCAGGACAATACCTTTTATAGATATTATAAACTCATTAAGAGTTCGGATTTCTAAAATTGAATATAGCTTCTTTTATAGAGTTAAAACTAGATAGCTTTTAATTAACCTGTCTAAATAACAATAATTTACAATAATAAGTTATTTATTTCGTAAATTTGTTTTTATTGCTCAAGGCATATTTACTAGAAATATTTTAAAGGAAAAATTAACCTTCAAAAATTCACTTGCGGCGAGATTTGAACTCCAGGGACGCGAGTTCAAATCTCGCCGCAATTGAATTTTTGAAGATGAATTTTTCCTTTAAAATATTTCTAATAAGTTATTTATTCAAAAAATCTCACCTCCAACATTAATTTCAGCTGCTGATTGAGAACTTGGATATAATTTGATTTCTGAAACAAATACATAAAACATTTATAACTTTGGTCAAAATGGAATTAGTCTACCTATTCCCTATAAAAATATTAATATTATAAATTCTAACTGTGAATGACCACTTGAAACGAAAAATAAACAACGAAAACTGGAAATAATTTATATACTCTCTGTCGAACAATCTTGCATAATATTTTCTTAATGTGAAAATGAGTCATACACAATTTTGGTTGAATTAGGTCGTAATTGGAAATAGTTGTCTATCGACTTTTAGACTTTTAGGGCTCGATTAATTTTTCTGCCGATACTTTGATTATGATAAACAGTCGGCCGCTATGAAATCGGTGTGAACGGCGCACTTTCATACTGATGAAACAATCGGCATATCGTCTCATAATCATCATCATCATCATTCGGTCCTCCTGATACTTATTACGATCTTCGGTCATTGCTGGCGTTAGGCCCAGCGTCGTCAAATCCTTTGAAATGGTTCGAGTCAAGGTGGTTGGCGGGCGTCCCCTGTCTCTATTGCCACATCGTCTCATAATGTCCTCGTATAATTTTCTTATTTTGTACCTATATCTTCTTCTTCTTTCCGTGTCGCTCTAAAGCACGGAACACTATTACTCCTCTAAAGCCTCTAACTCGACCTAACGTCTGCTATCAGAAATAACAACTGGCGCCCCTCGCTTAACGAAGCACTTCGAAGCACGGAGGAGCTTGAAAAAATGATTTTTGAGCCACAAATTATCTGTCACTCGACCATCCAAGTCCAACAAAAGATCTGCAGGAGCTAAGCCAACGAACTCCTCAATGTTCCTTAAGTGATTCTTCTAAATAATTTAAGCTATTAATAATTCTATAATTTCAACCTATCATAGCAAATAGCTAGAGACTTACCGAACTGTTAAACAAAACCTCTTCTAATTGACTGAGCAGGGATTAATTAAGCGAAATACCTTTGAAATAGTTACTGTAAGTCCCTAATTCCTGTCAGAACCGAAATTAATATTTGTATAATTCAACCATTCGAGTTAAAACCGAATCACCTTTGACACAAAGTTATTTTCGATAAAGCAAATAACATTCGCGTGCAGAATTAATTTGGAATTAACTAGTAGGAATAATTGTGTATCCATAGGTAACTAATAAAGCATAAAACTAACTATCTGCTTATCATATATTTTAGGTGATTTATACAGCGCAAGCCACTGAATTCCGGCTATGGTGCCCGGAACATTGTTAGGTGGAGTAGGCTTGCCCAGTAACTATACCTCCCTCCTAACCTAGTCAGCCATCTCAGAGGAAAGAACGATGCGATGTTCTTACTCTATTTCTACGAACGAACGGACAATCTGTCAAAATGCCTACTATGTATAGTTAATGATAGACCACGAGGAATAAATAGAATAGAGACCTAACTTCTTTATTAAATTTAAAAAAAACATGTGCCACGGTCACACAGCAGCAGATGCACATGCACACACTGACATATTCCGCACAGTATTACGACCTTGGATCGACCAATGGCGGACGATCTTTAGTGACAGACTGGCGGTCAAATCATCGTTCTAGGCTCCGCAACCACCGTTTGCGTGGAACATTTTTTCAAAGGATTGCTACTTACAATATATTCAAGTTCGTTGGTGACCGATTTTTTCCTGGATGACAGCTATTTTTCGTTAGTTCGTTCTTAGAGACCCCGGCTCCATACTTATAGAGCAAACTAAAATTTGAGTATTTTTGTAAAAAGAAATCTAAAGGCTCAGTTCATGAGATTCAAACTGTTTTTCACCTGCGCTGTTCATTATTATAACCAACGTTGGTAGAAATAACAATCTAAATAGCCCTGTTACGTAATGAAAACGTTGGCCAAGTTAAACTAACATTAATAATAATTTCTTGGAAATTTCTTGAACATGACGTTAATTAGCTGTACATTATTAGAATTATCACAATGTGTTTCATCAAGGACAATGTATTTCTGAAATGGGTTGTTCTCATTCAGATAATGGCCCTTACCATGATCTTCTTATTGCAGGATCTAAACGTTCCGCTAAAAGATATGATAAAAAAACTACTTTTTTATTATTATTTGGGGATTTTAAAAGTAGTCGGAGTTTTTTTATTACAATTTTAATTTAATAAGCAAATCTGTTCTCGCGCTATAACAGGATGAGAAATATAATGGTAAGGCAGATAATCGACAAGTACCCACTAGAGATGATGTCTTATATAAATTCAAATTCGAGAAACGTCGAGGTAAGAAAATAAACAACAATACGCAATTAAGTCCCGGTAAAATGTCACTATGTAATTAATCCTAGTTAAAAACTTACCATAAAGTCTAAGAGTGCCTTCACTCTTCCCTAGCGAGTTGGTACTAACGCAGTTATAAGTACCGATGTCGCTTCTTGAGAAACGCCGGATTATCAGCTTCATCATCACCTTGTATGATGTTCTTTCTTCGTTAATTGTGTATTTTGGCCTGGGGAAAAACGACACTTTAAAATTTTGCTTTAAAACTATGGTAGACTGACTGCGCCCGTGCGGTTTAATTTGCTTAAGTCACTTTAAAAATATCGTAATAAAAAGTAATGTATACCTTCAGCTTTTTGTGTGCGAGGTTTCATCTAATCGGTTAAGTAGTTTTGACCGAAAATAAAAAAACTTTTAATAATAATAATATTTCATTTATTTCAGGTAGTAGCAACCCATCAGTAACATTAAATGCAAAGATATACAGTCATAATTTTGAAATAAATACTAAAAATAAATTAAATTAAACAATATTGTTAATTAAATGTCATATGAATATAAAATAAAATAAAATAGGGATGGTATAGGTAGGTAAGTATATCCGGTAGGTCAGAATCAAAAATGTCACATTACAATTTCAATCAAAATGTTGACCACAAGTAAATAAAGTACCTAAATAAAAATGTAATAACCCTGACCCACCCAACAAACCAAACCACCTCAAGGACACAAGTCACTGTTTGTGCATACGTGAGCGCTCATCCAACGTTTCACATATACACAATCCAGACGAGTGGCTATCATGACCAGAATACTGATGTATGTTGCGTCGGTTGAGGGGCAGCCCCCTCAACCGACGCAACATAGATGTGTAGCGCCCGCGCAGAGTGGCATGAAAGCCAAATATTCGGGCTGCCGCGAACATTGCATGGATCAAAAAAAAAGGAAAATTGTTAAAGTGTCAATCAGTTGCATAAGTATTAGGAATGGACCTAGGCTAGTTTTTGACTCTCAGTTGTTTTGTGTGTTTTTGTAATTTTTTCCGTTTTCATACAAATAAATATATTAAAGTGGGAGGCTCTTGATATTTCTCTTTACAACCAACTAGTTTAGTTCAATCGATTTGAACGAAAACTACCTACACGAGGTAGCCCATCAATAGAATAAAAATAGGGCATGGAAAGGTTTTTATCTCGTTATCTATGGTTTTTATCAGTAAGTTACTCGAGCGAAATCTTGTCTCTGATAATATATTAAGGAGTTTCCACACAAAAATGGGTAGGTATTAAAATAAGGTGACTTTACCCGTCAAGGAGCATTTCTCCTCTGTTCTTGAGCCAATAGTTGATGGTGTTCGGGTGTGCTTCTACAGTACATTCTAGAACTACGTCGGTTCCTAGAGGAGCTCCCAGTAGCTGGTTTGGCACGATTACTGTTGGTGGAACTGTAACAAACATAAAAACAGCTAGTCATATAAGTAGGTGGTAAACATGATATCCTATCCTACTTCTTACTAATATTATAAACGCGAAAGTTTGTATGCATGTAAGTATGTATGTATATGAGTTTGTTACTCTTTCACGCAAAAACTACTAAATCGATTGCGATGAAACTTGGAATATAGGTAACTGCAGACCTGGAATAACACATAGGCTACTTTTTATCCCGAACGAGACTTACGCGGGTAAAACCGCAGGACGCAGCTACTAATATTATAAAGCTGAAAGTGTGAGTATGTGTGTAATTGTGTATGTATGTATTTATTAGAGTTTGTTATTCTTTCACGCAAAAACTACTAAACCGATTGCGATGAAACTTGGAATATAGGTAGCTGGATACAGAAAATAACACATAGGCTACTTTTTATCCAGATATTCCCGCGGGAATGGGAACGTTAATTAGGTACTGCAAAACACAGTCGACATAACTAATGAGACACTATAATCAACCAAATACACACCCGAAACGTAGAACGTTGTAGATACATGGGGATATACCGTTAAATTACGAGAAAACCACATAACCAGATAATAAAGCGAGCTCATTGCTACCGAATCGATAGAATGGCTCTCGTACATTCCTATTATTTCTGTTCTTAGGGGAAATAAACATTACAATCGGTGCAATATAGGCGTGATTTTGCGATATCCCACTTTATTGGTAGGGCCTTTGTTTGCTTAAAGCTTCCAATGAAATTATGAACGCATTGAAACGAATAAAGATTAGATATTCAGTCTATTGTCTAGTGTTTTTAAGTTTACATGTAACATTCGCTTATAATGACGTCGATGAGAAGTGACTAAGCGGACGGCATCTTTACATAATATACAATATAAAATTGACAGCCGAATAGAAAAACTTAACTTAAAATTTGAGGAATATTAAAATAATTGAATTTTTTAGTTTGAGAGTTGCTTAATAGTTTAAGTAGAACTCAAATTTGAAGTAGCTTCTTCGTATTCGACCGTCAATGTCTTGACTGACTGGCTGAATGACTGACCTATATTATCAACGCAAAGCCTAAACTTTTGATCCTAGAGACAAAGAGTGTTTACCTATTATTAGTGGTATGTCGGTGTCTAACTGATTTAAGAAAGGATTTTCCGAAATTGTACCCCTAATGGAGGGAAAAGGGGTGCCTAATTTTGTATTTAAACCTTTTATTCTCTTAATCGGGACAAATACAGTATACATCGGGATATTCCAAATCTTATTCTAATATTATACTAATCTTATTCTTATAATTAATTCTAATCCTACCCTTATCCTAATTCGAAAAATTTATGTGCGCTATTAACATCGCTCTTACGATGAAGGAAAACATCGTGAGAAAACCCACGGCTTAAAATCACGCACAAAGGCCCAATAGTAGGACTAATTGCGGAAAGACACAAGTTAAAACTTTAACTTTAACTCTACCCTAATCCTGTTTCTTGTAGGTCAGGCTGGCGAAGCCGCGGGCCGAAGCTAGTACAAAGCATGAACTAAGAGATCAAAAAACTGTCGCATTTCAAATCACACTCCAATTCCGCCGTAAGATGGCCGTGAGTTTGAGAAAAATGAAATAATGAAACTTATACCGTAATATTTGAAGTCAATTAAATATTATGAAACTAATTAGTTAGGTAACGATTGTGGTAATAGGTAACCTACCTTTGAAACGTTATTGAACCTCGTCGTGATTTGGAATCCACCTTAGAGTATACATACGAGTAAGCAAACTATAGAGCGCGCTTATGGGTATTTGTCTACTGCGCAAAGTGCAAGCAAATAGATAATAAAATTTTTATTAGATAGTAATTTATTATGTTGTGTATATATTTAATGTGTTTATTGTACCTACTGTGTAAGTTGTGTGCCTGTCTGAATAAACGTTATTTTCTTTCTTCCTTTCTTTCTTTCAAATGCTCTATACATAGATATTTAAATGTTGAGGTTGAAAAGTGATCCGCGACTCATTTTTACACCGCGGCACTGAACATTTAACCATAATTATTACTAGAATAAATTCTAACGAGAGAAACAATCAATTCCCGTATCCCTAGGTGACTAATGACATCGTTTTTGTCATTTTAGACTGTTCATACCGGTGCTTACAGTTCGTACTCGCATACTAGTGCTCTATAGTTTGCTTATGTATACTCTATAGAATCCACCCTCTACTCCCGAGAGAACATCTTACATGTCTAGACTACGCAATTAAGTCTGTGACCGTGTTTTATTTCTACCTTAATATCAAAGAGGGAAAGTGTGTTTGCATGTCTGTTACTCCTAGACCTTATATCCATTAATTTTTATAATAAAACACAAATATAATTATTTTTCCCGGGTCTTATTCGCGTATTATTATTTTTAAAATCTCTTACCTCGACGTTTCGATCATGTTACAATGATCTTGGTCGCGGGGTCAGTCCCCTCGAGGTAAGAAAATTCAAAAATAATAATACGCGAATAAGACCCGGGAAAAACAATTATGAGTTCAAATCGTGTGAGTTTAAAATGTTTAAAACACAAATATATCGGATTTTACTCGAGTTTTATTGAATAACGTAATTATTTTTAAACGACCGAGCTTACGTTAACTTTACAGTTGGCTTTTTCAATGTTGAAAGTCAACCAGTCGTTGTTGCCAAACGTTGGCGAAAGCTCGGTCGTTTAAAAATAATGACGTTATTCGATAAACCGCGAGTAAAACCAGGTATATATTGTGTTTTATTATGCAAAATCGCGAAACCTTAGACAAAATTACATTTAGTACGCGATAACGTGAAATAGTACGCGATTAAGACCCGGTAAAATGTAAATATGTTAACAAATCGTGTGAATTTAAAAAGTTTAAAATTACATTTATTTTTAGACCTCTACGAGACTAAAAATGCATTATTAGCCACTTTCACTGTTTTTAAAGGGAATGGTGATCTGTCGAACTTCCAGCTGGCTGCGCTAGTCGACCAAGTTGCAGTCACAAATTAGATGTTTGTCAAGTAACATGACATTTTTCTTCTTGGCAGAATAGCATACACATTCAAGTCAATAACGTTTCAATTGCAGACCAGACATGCAAGTTAGATTATTATTGAGTGTACATACTCAAAAGAAATCTTAAACTTGCATGTCTGAAAAAAATTACTCTTTGGTATTGCAATGATAGGGAAATTCAGTTTAATAAGACATTTTTATTACAACCTCGAAGGACAATCCATTATTTACAACCTGCCTTAAATCTGTAATATCTTTTTTTTGGTTTCTCCCTTACTCTTTTTGTATTTTTTACGCAAGGAAATTCGTGAGGCAAAGCTAGTGATAAAGAAATTTATACATAAATTGTTCTGTTATTAAACGTCTCGATTGGGATTTTCTGTAAGTTAAATTATTATTTTATTTCACTGATAAGGACATAAGTACAATGATTGACAAAGTAAAATTGAAAATTACTTGCTCAAACGGCAACTTCTTTTTAGATATTTAATTTGATTAGTTCAGAGATATGATTAGTTAGTAATTTTGAACAAAAATGATTAGTTTGTTTCAAATCAATAAATATAAGGGTCTTTCAACAAGGACGGGTCAATGTTGAAATTGATTAAAACAAGTTGTGTGTGAGATATAGTTACATTTTACCGTAAATTAATCGATTATTATTTAAATTTTCTTACCTCGACGTTTAGATCATGTTACAATGGTCTTGGTCGCTAAAGGGAACTGGAGCTACGTCGGGTGTCATCTTACTAACATAATAAACGAGAAAGTTGATATTGTATGTATGTCTGTGACTTTGTTACTCAATCACGTTAAAACCGCTAAATCGATTGCGATGAAACTTACAATGTGAGTAGTTGGAGACTTGGAACAACACATAAGTTACTTATTATCTCGATATTCCTGCGGGAACGGGACTTATGCGAGTGAAACCGCGGGGCGCAGTTAATCTTACTATCTTATCTTACTAATATTATAAACGCGAAAGTTTGTATGTATGTATGTATGTATGTGAGGTTGTTACTCTTTCACGCAAAAACTACTTAACCGATTGCGATGAAACTTGGAATATAGGTAGCTGGGGACCTGGATTAACACATAGGCTACTTTTTATCCCGATATTCCCGCGGGAACGGGACTTAGCGGGTGAAACCGCGGGGCGCAGCTAGTTACTAATATAATAAACGAGAAAGTTTATATGTATTTCTGTGACTTTTATTACTCAATCAGGTTAAAACCGTTAAATCGATTGCGATGAAACTTCCATTATATAAGTAGCTGGAGACTTGGAACAACACATAAGTTACTTATCATCTCGATATTCCTGCGGGCACGGGACTTACGCGGGTGAAACCATGGGGCGCATCTCGTCCTCTATATAACCGTTGTGGGTAGGTGTAGAAATTTTACCAGTACGTATGTTGGCGAACTACCCACATTTTTTCCGTTATACTTCTTACTATCTTACTAAAATTATAAACGCGAAAGTTTGTATGTCAGTATGTATGTATGTTACGCGGGTGAAACCGCGGGGCGCAGCTAGTAGTTCATAAACGGTTTAAAGTGCGCGTCACACCACACGAAACTAAGGGGCGCGACACACTACACTCACCACATCCGTAGACACAATTGGAGTTTTACGCGACACTTGCACATCCATATATTATCGGATTCCACGAAAAGGAGAGCTTGTAAACCTACACTTTCCCGGTAAATACCCCGTTACTTAACAATAATCGTAATAAAAACTGTAAGTTAAAATCGTATAGTGAAAATTAATTTTGTTTAAATTCTATCCTTATCAAAATACTTATATAATACTAAGTAATTGTGTGTTAATGTATCTATGTATGTATATTTCCAGCAAAAACTTCTCTCAACTCACATTACTGAACCGATGTTGAAAAAATAGTTGAGTATGTTACTGCGCCGTAGCCCCGCAGTATTTTTGAAGATCGAAGATTTAGGCCGGCTTGCATAACGGTTCCTCAACATGTTTAAAATCTGTCAGAATTTCAAGAACTGCCAATGTGTGGCAACATATTATCAATCGTCCACTTAATGAAATAGAGTCCAATGTTCGATTTCCGATAAATTATCTTAAAATTGATTTAGTTAAGTATGTTTTAAAATGGTTTTATGCAAGTCGCACTTAGTACCGGTATAATAGACGTGTTGAATAATTTCTTTGTCTAAATAAGTAGACATTTGTCTCACTCTTGCCGGTGATTATTAACGTTAGCGAAAATGTGACAGAGACTTTTGTATTACAACTAGCTGCGCCTTGCCGTTTCCCCCGCGTAAGTCCCGGTCCCGCAGGAATATCAGGATAAAATGTAGCCTATGTGTTATTCCCAGTATCCAACTACTTATATTCCAAGTTTAATCGCAATCAGTTTAGTAGTTTTTGCGTGATTGAGTAACAAACATCCAAACACAAACACTTTCACATTTATAATATTAGTAGGATTACCAAGATGCTACAGCCTCAATAGTGACGTGTCTAAAGTTTGAAGTTTGGGAAAAGCGTGTGATCAGCACCCATAATTATCTATCCAGTGGACGTCTGACAACAGTGGAAAATGACAGGCACTATACAGTACATTGCTGCTTTGAGGTATTCACTAGTAATGACCACGTTACGACAAAGCAGCAATGCACTGCATAGTGCCTGTCAATTTTAACTGTTATCAGACGTCCACTGGATAGATATTACGCGTGCAGACATCTGAACGCAGCAGTTGAAGTTATACAATATTAAGCTAACATGGTTGTTTTCCATACAAATATTATTTCATAACGGGAGATTGGATCTCGTGAACAAGCCAGTTGCAATATCGATGTCCGTAAATACAAATTAAAACTCGGTAAATACACCGTTATAAACAGATTCGTAGTAAAAAATAAATCAGATAAATATTGCACGACATTACACACAGCGCAATCTAGCCCCAAACTAAGCAGTAGGCTTGTGTTATGGGTACTGTATAACGGATTTACTACATTTTTTTTTGTAAATACATACATTATTATACATAGAATGACACCCCGATCAGATACAAATATTTATTTTTAAGCATAAATATTGGCACCCGACAGGAATCGAACCCGCAGCCTTCTGCATTGCAGTCAGGCGTTCGCCCGACGCGCCACAGAGGCTGTCAAATATTTTAAGTGTAAAACACATATTCACAAATGCCGCCGCAACTGAATTTTGAAGATTTATTTTTCCCGAGTCTGACAATAACTTGAGCAATAAAAAAACGAATTAAGGAAGATTCGTAGTTTTTCAAACAGCCTAGTAATACGAGTATGTATCTAATTTCAAACGGGCATATTATTTTACATCACAATCCAAAGAAAACTAGAACCACTATCAGAGAAATGAAGTTAAAATAATCCTTTCTCCTTAAATGGGTGGGTTCGGTAAGAAAAATGAATTTGACGTTTCATTGCTCCCTGATCCCTGTGTGCGGGATCGTAGTTGAATCGAGGGGATCTTCGACGAATTAAGGGGATCCTGCTGGAATCAATCCAGTATTATCACAACGTAGCCTTTTGCCGAGGATTTTTGCAAGACTTAAGTCATTGGTTTTCCTTGGAGATGTTGGAACCCGATGTGTGGGTTTAGCTTTTAATTTAGGTTAGCTTTTTGGGGAATGATAATTTTCGTGGTAATGTCAGACGGTATATTTATTAAAATCTTATCTTTATTTAGTTTATTTTCTTAATATTAAACCAATAAAAATAGATTGTATTTGTAAATTGAAATTAAGCTTTAAATATGCTTTACGAATTTCTGTTCTCGTCAAAATTCGAACTTTGAACCAAATGCTTCTATAATTTTAGATAAACTATACCCCTATTTGATTGTTCTTTTTACTACTAAAAATTCTGATACCAACTTAAAAAATTGCGTGCAAAGTCCAAAAGTTAAAGCACAAATTAAAACATTTATAAAATCAAAAAGCACACCTACACTCGTGAACACTCGTACGTTGCGTAGCTACGTACAAAACATATCAACCAACATCCTAATAATATGAGTTTTCAAATACTCTTGCACAAACGTCTACATAACGACCTACTCGCGAACAAATCCGATAAAGTTAATTTCAGTTCAAAGTCTGCTACCAAAGTGCTTCAAAATCGCACCCCCTTCAAGCTACAGGCATCTAACCTCACTTGTTATTTCACGAAAGTTAAAACAGCGTACTTTCGCTTCACTTTGTCATCTTACACTGTACAATTATATGTGTATATGTTGCAGAAAATGTATGTAATCCGTCATTGTATACAATTCCTAAAAAATGTACACAATTCCTAAAATCAACTGAAAATGTATGAATTACATTCTAAGACACATTTCTTAGGTATTCTGGATATTTCTACAGCGTTCGGAAGTGTAATCTTTCTCGGTAGTTAAGAAAAGACTCTCGAGAAGGCTAAACCAAGAACAAGAACGGATCTAGTACCGATTTTTATAAAATGTAATGTAATTTCCTAGAATATGTCTGTAAAAAAATACTTTGTTTTAATATTTTACACAAATGTCTATAAAAGCAATTTTTAAATAGAGTTGGAATCTTAAACATTTTCTGAGAATTCATACACAATTCCTAAGTTTCAACCATTTCCTGTAACATATTACCTTCATACATACGTGATTCCATTATTCTAAATGAATATTTTGTGTTGTATACCTATACACCTACGTACCTACGTAGGTATAGTTATGACAAGATAACTAACCACGAACGAGTCAATTATACGCAATACGGGTTGCATACAAGGGGGGACCAATTTCCTCAACAGACTTGGAATTGTATACAATTCTTAACTCTCATACATTTCCTGTAACATACAGATACATAGCGTTATCCTGTTATTCTGAAGGAATATTTTGTATTGTACTACGTATAGGTATGACAAGATGCCAATGACAAGGAAGAGTCCTAGGAATTGTGTGCAATTCTTAAATTTCATTATATGCAAGGGCGGCATACAAGGGGGGATCAATTTCCTCAACATACTATTATGAATTGTATACATTTAGTTGGTAAAACAATTGGCGAGGAAAGATATGGCCAAGAAATTGTACCGTGTCACGTGATTTCTGTGTAGCTCAGTGATTAGAGCAGTCGCCTGGTTAGCGAAAGGACGCAGGTTCGAATCCTGTCATGGGGATTTTTTGGAAATATATTTCCTTGCTAAAAATATTTCTATGTTTAATTGCCTTGAGCAATAAAAACAAAAAAGAAATATTGTATACATTTCCTAGGAATTGTATACAATTCTTAACTTTAATAAATTTCCTGTAACATACAAATACATAGCGTGATCCTGTTATTCTGAAGGAATATTTTGTGTTGTACTACGTATAGGTATGGTATGACAAGATGCGAGCCAATGACAAGGAAGAGTCAATTATACGCAAGGGCGGCGTACAAGGGGGGATCAATTCGGCTTTATCACGAATCCAGAGGTCTATGTTGGAAGCTGTTAGCTAGTTATTATGTAAATTATTGGAAAGAAAAAACAATATAGGTAATAAATACCATGAATTCGGAGCATAGTTTTTTTTTATTGTAATACTTATTTGCATTTTTTTTAAATCTCATGTTACAGGAAGTTTAATTGAAATGAATGTACGTACACCTGCATATAATTATAATAAAATTCGGGTGGAATATTTTACATCTCTATGCGCCATTCACCCGTAGCAGAAAGGAAAATCATTTCCTCAAGGACTTTCCAAAATGCTCTAAGTCAAAGTCAAATTATGCTTTGTATTTTCCGTGGCAAGAACTTTCAAAATTGACGGATTGAAACGAAAAGTAGTAAAACTACTGTGACCTTACTCCAAGTTTATTAATAAGGCTATTAAACAAGGCTCGAGTGCGTTAAATTGTTCCGCGGAAACCGCGGAAAACAACAACTGAGTGATGCTTTCTTATCTGCCGAAACCTAACCCTACTTAAACCTACGTTATCGCTGAACCTTATAAATTAAACCATACCTTTACTATACGAAGGTAGGCAACAGAAATAATCTCCAAATTGTATCGAAGACGAAGACAAAAGGTGAGAAGCGGTTTGCTGTGAACTTTACGAACTATTATCATAGTGAGCACAAATTTAACATTGTTTATAAAGAACCTTCTAAGCTTCCTACGTGATTTCATGAGTTTACTGAATTTAGTTACGTATTGATTATAATTTTGTCATCTCCGTCCTAGTGTTGTTCGATAACCAGACGACCTGCTGTGGTATCATCTAATTAGCATCCACCGCTAATAGTTGCTAATTACTGACAAAAAACATATTTCGTATTCTACATTGCTGCTTTGAAGTAATCACCGGTAACAACCACGTTACGTCAAAGCAGCAATGTACTGCAACTTAGCAACTACTAGCGATGGATGCTAATTAGATGATACCATAGCTGGTTTATGATGATAGTAGTACTGACTCATGGTTTTGAGAGGGCGTTATGGTTTCAAGTATTGGGTTAGTTCAGTATTCGAACCTATCGATAAGGTTCTAATAAAAACATATTGTTCTTGCTTGACTTGAAATCCTCTAAATTGTAAAAATGTAGGAATAAAATCAAATTGCGAACCACTTTCTCACAGAACAACTTTACAAACATTTCTTCAACAATAGAGTCAAAGTGTGGAACAGCTCAGCACTGAGTGTCAATCAGTTCAAGAACAAACTTGACAAAACGTTTAGCAACAAACAAAATAACAAACTTAAAATAGCAGGATACAGGCAACTATCAGTTGTATCAACTGCCTGCCTTATTAATAATAAAAATATATTGATAACTTGAAACTTATCACTCTTAAGTTGACTTGCGCTGCTTTTTCTTAACCCCGGGCTAGTGAGCTAACCCAGCGAACTCTTATGATTGGTTGTGCACTGACACAAAATGTCAATGCTTGTAAAGTTAGCACTGGGCTAGCTCACTAGCCCTCGGCTAAGTATAGCAGCCCAAGTGGGCCTGCTTTACAGTGAAGGTTTTTCCAACTGTGCTTCTAAAATAAGAACGAGATGTACTTACAGTTGACTAGAAGTGTTATCCGCTTGCTGACCGCCGGCGGGACGTCATTCGATGCGATGCACAGGAATGGGCCCATCTGTCGACGGTCTACGCGCCACAGGGGTAGAGAACTTCCCACGAAACTATCAGCTGGAAATGAAGAACTGATTGAGGAATTGATAAAAATGATTATGAAAAATGCTGTAGGCAACCGGCCTTAAAAACTTTGCCAAATCTGTTTGTAGTAGAGATAATATGACCTATGATACACAAAGTTATATGCGTTAATAACATCACTCTTACGGTGAAGGAAAACATCGTGAGGAAACCCACGGCTTAGTTAGCTCCAGACGTATTGACCAGTTCTTTCCTGTGGGCATGGCTGACTAGGCCGGGTGGTATAGGTGCTGGGTAAGCCTACTCCACCTTATAATGTCCTAGGCACTACATCATAGATTAAAAGTTGCTTAAACTGTGTATAACCTAAAATTATATACAAAAGCCAATTATTATTGTTATGGCCTATGAGACTTATCTCTGTTTTTAAGCGGATTCCAGATAAGGATGTAACCAGAAACATTGCTCGGATGTGAAAGATCCTTACTGCTGTTACAGCTAAAGATACTTTCGAGTGGAGGAAATTCATTTGCGCCAAGGGAAAGTTAAGCGTTGCATAGTTACAAAATTTTGGCTTCAGTCTGCCAATTTTATAACTAGGTAGGTACATGTCACGGTAATAGATAAAACATTTTGTAAACCACTATCATTAGCCTTGCCGTTTAATTGAATGGTTAATAATCGAAACAGAAACTAGTTAACCGGCACCTTCTAATAATGAGGCCTTAGGCTGTTAACTAAATGGGTAATTTAACTAATTGGCTGCGACAATACATCGTTTATATGGAAGGGTGTTAGTGTGTTTGTAATTAATAAAGTTGAGCTCTAAATCATCTAGATAAGACGTAAAGGCTAATATAAGTCTAGAATTTCACCATTACGCAGTTTAGTACACATAGTACGTAATTTGACGGCTGAGTACGCAACGGAAATGTCACCTCAAAGCCTCAGTGAGGTACCTTACAAATTCCAACGTAACAATATTTTCGTGAAATAATTTAAGCTCGAACAGGCAGGATGTATCTAACATTTTATCGTTAAATGTCGACGTCACTCAACCGTAAAGGTGAAGTACTAATTGTGATGTCATTTGCATTAAAACCTTGTTTAGGATTTAGTCTAAGTTTAGAAAAAGGGTTTGTTTAGGTTAGGTCGGTACGCTGTATTGGGTTTTATAAATCATATCCCTTTGATCAGTAACTAATAATCGTACAAGGTACTATTATACGAAACACGAAAGTTAGCTTAGCTGTAATCGCTACCGATTTGGAAGTGTTGTGCATATTAAGCAACGCTTGATACGGTCATTGCTTGGATGCATTTAGCAAACACTACTAAATGATCATTGGGATACAGACAGACTGAATTCGAGAAGCCAAAAATAGATTTAGGTGGCGTGCAATTGGAGAGGCATATGTCCAGCAGTGGACTGGAACAGGCTGATGATGATGATGATGCAGACAGCTAAAGTTGTTTAATAACTTAAGCCGGGTAGCTATTCAATAACCAGCTGTAACGGTAACTGTCGCATGTACTTAGGTAATGTAACCAAAAAACATAATGGAAAAGTATTTTTGTTTGTCTGACTGTCTTTACCCGTATTCACAAATAGCATGGACTTGAGTTTTGTCACATTTTCGTTGATTATTACTCACAACAGGAAGACAAAGTATTAAGCTACGCATAGGGTCGTTTATGAACACTGCTATTGGTATTCACATACCTTTATAAAACTCCCTGCTGCCAACCTTCTTCAGCAGCATAGGCTCGTGGTCTTCTCGCCTCCATGCGATCTTCGGTGGAGGATGTCCTGATGCCCTGCATAGCAGGGTCACGTTGTCCAGTTCTTGAGCTGAAACGTCAGCTGATGTCTCTTCGTTTATGATGTCTGGAGGAACTGTTAACGAAGAAAAACTGATTAGTTTCATTTTAGCCTCAAAAAATACCTGCAAAGAAGTTTAACTATATGAATTTTATATTACTAATTAAATTATAAACGCGAAAGTTTGCATGTATGTATAATTTGTTACTCAATCACGCAAAAACTACTGAACCGTTTGCGGTGAAACTCAGAATATAGGTAGCTGGAAACCAGTAATAACACATGGGCACACTTTCTATCCTCATAATCCCGCGGGAACGGGACCTACGCGGGTGTAGCCAAGAGCGCAGCTAGTATACTATATATTAAATAAAATATTTACTTTAAAATCTATTACCCGCGTAAGTCCCGTTCCCGCGGGAATATCGGGATAAAAAGTAACCTATGTGTTATTCCCTGTACCCAGCTACTTATATTCCAAGTTTAATCGCAATCGGTTCAGTAGTTTTTGCGGGAAAGAGTAACAAACTCACATAATATATACATACATACAAACTATCGCGTTTATAATATTAGTAAGACTATACAGATTTATGATGCTTCAAGATAATAGAAATGTTGAGGTGTTTCGGAGAATGAATGAACAAATTCTTTATTGTACAATGTACATACTCGTACCAAATTTAAATTATAATGTATTAATAAGTCGTACACAACTTAAAAATAGGTTGCAAAATAGGCGGCCTTATCGTCCCACCGACTACACCCCTAGAGAATATTAAAATGTAATTTAATCGTCCGAATGTCTAAACTAGGGTTGGGCCCAGTTGACTATTATCAAATTCGAAAGGGTTTAACTGGTCCCTGGTCCCAGTTTCAGTCCCAGTTTCAGTCAGTTTCATAACAGTCGCTAGTCGTTTCAAAATGATCATGTAGTTAAATACCTACATATTTTTGAAGAATAAAAATTATTGACTATTGTATGTGCCACATCGTCATTTCAATTGCTGCAAAGGAATTTTATTAAAAAAAGTAATGTCTCTTACTAGGTATATAAGGTACATATCACTTTTTCCTCTTGAATTATTTTTATTGAAGCATAAACCTGATAGAAATTATAACCGTATCGTATCTAATATTTCCTCCTCTTTATCCCTGTTTACGACGCAACAGTACGTACGAAAATATAAATAATTTATGACAACGACTGTACAGAACTGTGCAATATACACATCAAAGACAAACTCCAAGAATCTGTAGCTAACTGTACCACGAGTGGCTCTAAGACCAAGATGTAATAAAACCCAGGCTACAGAGCACTGAGAATTCTCTATGTAAATACAGACATTGCAAACGGCGTACTCTCTATACTTAGATACTTTGGCGGTCGTAAAATAACAATGTGCCAGCAGTTTTAGATATATTCGTGAATAAAATATGTAGGTAACTAAGAAGTTAAAAAGGAAATTACAATAAAGAGAGCTTACGTGAAATACGAGACATGAATTGAGTTTTTATTAATTAAGGGTGTTTTTTGTGTGTACCTTGGATTTGTATTTTAGCTGGACTATTTATTAAAGAGCAAGTAGGAGCTAAACTCAAAATAAACGTCGCGCGTCGGTTTCATCGAAAATTGTTAATTATATCATGATCGAATGGCAGAACTGCACCCATATTATTTATTCATTGGATGTCTGACAACAGTGGAAAATGACAGGCACTATGCAGTATATTGGTGCTTTGACGTAACGTAGTTATTACCGGTGATTACCTCAAATCAGCAATGTAATGCATAGTGCCTGTCATTTTCCACTGTTGTCAGACGTCAACAGATAAGTAGATAATATGGGTACTGATCAAGATCGCTTTTTTTTTGTATGCAATTATCAAGAAAATATATCGATGGGTTTGAAGTCAATTCATATTTTAGACAAAAAACCCATTTTTTGTATAAAATGTGGAAGGATGCTACAATGTCGACATCATCGTCGCTTCCGATTTGGCGTTGTAAGGCAAAGTCAAAACCTATCTTATATAAAACTCCTGTTATATAAATAAGCCTTTAGAGGCCCAAGTTTTAGTCGCATAATACCGAACCACAAACTTAAGAATTCAAAAGGTTGCGTATAATATTAAAATTTCTCATTACAAAGTTATCGACAACTTCCTTCGAGACACAGTAAAAATTCAATATTGAAATCCATACTTCAAAACTTCACAATTGAAAAAAAAAAGTATAACCTGAACTAATTTGAGCGGCGAGCGATAAAAGTTGGCACTCACTTTGATGGGCCGTTGGTTCAGACATAACAGACTTACGTTAAGATGCAAAAATTGAGACTGCATGGGTGATGTATTATTATAAGTACCAACATGTGAAAGAACCTATTCTGCAGCAGACACATATAGACATTATCGATGAAAGTAAAAGTCCTTCCATTTTTTTTTGTAGGTTTCATTTGTTTCGTGAACTCATTCGCCAACGCGGTTGGTTTCATTCTGTAGATGCATAAAAATCAACTACACCCTTTTATTATTTTTCCATTGATCAAATTAGTGATGATTAGTCAGACCGGTGCATCTAATCGTTCTGGTAGCAGTACTAATAAAATCTAGAATTTTCTTTTTATTTTTAAGGGCTAAGTCTGTCCCACTGAAGGGCAGGAGCCTATATATTCCGGCATCGATTTTTCTTATTGTTCAAGATTATTTTGCATTAGGTACAAACAATACATGGAAGACCAGGAAACGTAAGGCACACAAACCCGAACTCCCGAGTTATCAATAGCGGCGCAACGCTAACTTCTCTAAGGTGATTTATTTTTCTGACGAAAATACTTTTCCATCTCTCATTGAAAACGATTCATTGATATTGAGTTTTGTTCTACTTAACGTAAGTCCTCAATGTTTTGAAGTCTCCGATCCATCGCTGTTCTTAATAAGCTTAGAAACAAAGTCGTTTTTTCTCTTGCCTATTTAAAAGTTCTTTATAAAGTGTTCGTCGATTTTTTTTTCGAAATTTCTAAAGTAAATTATTGAAAGTAAACTCTACTTAGCTAATACAATCATTAAAACCAAGTACTTAAGTAAGTATTTGACTAAAGTTATTTAAAAATTATATGCCATAGCTTTGTTTGACATATACTTTTTATATATTTGGCAACAAAACTTTTTATATATTTGAAATGACTTTGCTACAACTTAGACCAATTCGATTCTCGTTATCTCATAGTGAAATGTACTTAAGTGGCCATCGAAAATCATTTTTAGATTATTTTATTTTAAAAAGGTATAATTTAGTAATTTAAAATTAATCATTAATTACTGTACTACATTGTGTATTACATATTTTTAATTAGGTTCATACACAAGCAGTGTAATACCATTAACAATATTTTAGATGCCCATAATGCATTTAGAGCGGTGTTGGTGTTAGATACCCGGACTTTCATTTCGAGGATCGTGGGTTGGAATCCAGGCCGACCGCGCACTGATGTCTTTTTCTTTAAAAGTTATGTGCGCCAATAACATCGCTGTCATCGACCCTTGCTGGCAAGTAAGTCCTTGCTTAGCAGTGGGACAAAATTAACGGGCAGATCAATAATAAATAAGTATGGAACCTTTTGTTATTAAATATTATAGTAGAATATTGCTCCGGTTCCACTATAGCCATAATATGCGACAATATGAATCATATAATGTTCATTGTAATAAAATGTAAAAAAATATATGTATTTTGACGGTTTGTAAAACATAATTACAAAAAAAAACCCCATGAGTTTCTTGTGGCTTCACTAGAGTCATAGTTGTAAGAACATTCGACGTATTTAAAGGGATCAACACATCCAATTAAATAAAAAAAAAGTTGACTTTGACTTTTGACTTTGACTTATGTTAAGTTATGTTTGTATAATGCATTTACTTAAGTAAGCTCTTTCTAAAAAGTAAAAGCTTAGTATAATTCACTCCGATTTGTACCTTGTAGCCCTGTAATTTAGTAAAGCCGGCCTTTTCAATATTGCGTTAAGGTGGAACGCTGTTTTCGCTTTTAATTTGCGCTACTTTCAACCATAATAAATACTAAAACGGTTTTAATTAAAAACTTGAGTGTTTTTCATGGTGACAAGGGCCGCCTTTCCCTTTCGATCGTATTTCTTTAAGGGCGCTTCGGAAGCCAAACTCTTAATTAGATATAAAATATTTAATTTAGGTTTTGGGGATTTCTAAAATTTAACTCGAGTCGATTCTGGAATTTTATTGCTGTTTCGGTAATTTTGTAGCAAAATTTTACTTGTTATCAGAAATTATATCAGGTTGCATTCTAACCGACAAAGAGAATGGCAACTTTCACTTCTTTGCATTTTGAAAAACATAAGTAGCCTATTGTTAATAAGAGGAGTAGTGAGAACATGCTTTGTCTATTTCTTTGACAACAACTTTCAAAGTTGACAGAAATAACGGAATAACTACTCCGAACTTATTACCTTTTTATAATTGGCTTTTGTTTTTTTCGCGTTAGTGAAATGTCGTCCTGAATTTTCATTTTTACAAAATCATGGTTTTATTGCGTTTAAATTGTTTAATTTCGGCGGCAAGTTACCAATTTAGTTACGCGAAGTTCAACGAGTTAAGTGAAAATAAAAATACCAGTGCCAAACACGAAATTAGCACGTTACAAACAATTGTCCCATAGGGTTGGAGAAAAATCGTCGCCATTTTTTCTACAGCCGTCACGCATTGAAAATTATTTCAAACGATTACAGTACAATAGTGGTAGTTCGCTATTCGTACGAGTATTTGGCTAAATTGTCCTATATTGCTGACAGAAGCCATAACTAAGAAAAAGAAAGGCTAAAATTTCAAAGAGCGAAAATAATCGATGTATGTTTAACTTGAAATTAACAAAAAAGTTTTCGATTCCAAATTTCCAAAAGCTTCTTTCAGCTATGAACTTTCAAGGAGTCTTATTCTAAATAGCTCATTGCACTTTGGGCGATTTTGAAAAATCGATATCTACTGATTTTCGTTGGACGTCGGACTCCTGCGGCGAGTGGTTGATACCACGCGTAGCAGTCGTGCGATTCACATGGAAAAATTACAGAAATCAAACGATAATTGGTAGAACCAAGGTATTTAAATGACTTTCTAAATTGGCATTGCATTGAACTAACAAACAGATTCAATACAATTATTATTTCTACTATTTTCTCTCATTTATAAAAACGATTAAATATTTACTCACAAATATTGTTAAATAAAGGGGACCATGATATTCCGCCAGTAACTTCAAATGGAGGTAAATATCGAGCACCACATAAAATTAATGAAAAACGTGGCATATACCCCGTTATTTAATAATATTAATAAGGAGAAAAACCATGTAAGTTTAAAATCGTTAATATTCCCTCTTTAAAACACCTACTTATTAGTTTAAAGTTCCTTTACCATAGACATCGATGCACCCAATCTGCCATTTCATATTAGGCTGTGTGTTGATCTGGCACATATAGCAGCCGCGATCTTCAGCACGCAGCGGCCTGATCCTCAACTGCCAAGTGTCAGGAGCATCCAGGCTCACGGAGTACCGAGGGCCTAGGACCACCCGGTCATGGAGAGATAGGACTGTCTGGTCTTCTGCGCGGAGCCAGCCTACCTGGAAGAAAACTTACAGTTAGACATGCTGCGGTTTTACTTACGTAAGTCGCGTTCTTGTGGGAATATCGGGATACAAAGTAGTCAAATGTTTGATGTTGGTAACTTTGTTGCTAATCAATCTCGATTAAATTATTGAACTTGTTGTATTCCCATCATTTTTACGTCATTCAGCAAACAAATTGCCATTCCGCTATTACTGAAGATGGTCTACTATTGGTCGATCCAAAACTCGTCTTTCGTAATACTGTGCGAAACATGTCAGTATCTGCTGCTGTGTGACCGTGTAACATATTTTTTTTCGAATTTAATAGAGAAATTAGATCTCCGTTCTATTTATTCCTCGTAGCATTCCACTAAATACAAAACTAATTCCACAAAAGTCAACAATTTCAATGATTTCAATGAATTGGCACCAACGGAAGATCAGCGATAGTCGTAACACACAACGCTGAGTTGGGGACCGTTTTGTAACAAATCATATTTTTTATGTCCTATACTTATTCCATAAAGTTTTTGAATTGCTTAAAGCAGCGCAGGTCAATCACTGGAGAATTATCCTGTAGATGGCGTCTCAATCGAGCCCGAAAAATAGTAGATAGGGGAAACAATTTATATTCTTGAATTCGCAGCTCGAGATAGGAACTCGTGTGGCGTAGTTGGTTAAGGCGCTGCGGAATGATCCGATTACGACTTGGAATATAGGTAGCTGAAGACCTGGAACAACACATAGGTTACTTTTTTTTTGATATTCTCGCGGGAATAAGACTTACGCGGGTGCAACTGCGGGGTGCAGCTAGTCTTACATCTTACTTTAATATTATAAGCGCGAAAGCTTGTGCGCATGTATGGACTTTGTTACTGTTTCATGCAAAAGCTACTAAATCGATTGCGATGAAACTTGGAACGTAGACGGTTGGAACCCTGGAATAACACATAGGCTACTTTTTATCCTGATATTCCCGCGGAATCGAGACTTACGCGGGTGACCCCGCGGGGTGCAGCTAGTAACATATAAATTTGTTCATGTACCGCTGCGAATAAATGTTTTTCTTCCTTCATTTGAACGTTTTAAGTAGGTAGCTTCTGAAACGTTTTCTAATTTTATTTTATTTTTTTTACTGCAGTTGCAGTACACAATTTACATCCCGTGGTGTTCGCCATCTTCTATTTAATTTACTTTATTCGAGTCTCGAAGGCAGCTCTTTGAATTTTAAGCAGCATAGATTAAACGAACATTGAAAACTAAAATCGTTGTAACAAAACTTTAGTTTTAACATTGTAAACTGTAAGTTCAATTGTAAATCGAATATTCTTTTTTTCAATTAAGTGTATTGAATTCATTTTAAAATATTTTAAAGTAAGTAGTTATAAGGGCGCATCGACCAAACATTCTTAGTCAAAATTCTGATTCAAAGAGTGTCTAGGCGAACAGTGTTTGTTTGGAAAATCGAAATCCTTATAAATGGTTATTTTTACTAGAAAATCAGCTACTTTAGGAGTTGAGCTTAGGACTTTATAACTTAATTTAACGTTTTTTGTAAGTTCGACTATAAATTAGAAACAATTATTTTTATTCATTTCCAAAAACGGGCGTTTTTTCGTGTAATCATAACCTCAAGTAAAAATAACGTTTTTCCAAAAGTAGTAAAATAAAAGTTGCTTGCCTAGACATGTAGGTCGAACAACCGCTTAACTGGGCGTTAGTAAATTTTCAATAACCTTGAACATTATACATGACTCTACTTACTAACCTATACAATACATGAAACATGCAAACCCGAACTTATCAGAAAAAAGGAAAAGGAAACATCCAAGCAACACAACACAAACAAACCCCAGCTTCACATTATTAATAATCTCATTTCTAAATAAAAGCTTACAAACATTAGATGATCACAAACATTCGTAATGATGTTTTCGGATTAATTTTCTAACAAAAGCGGAGTAATGGCCCGTATTATTGCACATTACCACGGATTCAGTTCATTTTGTTCTGCTAATATCTTTACAACAGACGTTAAGTAATTGGGAAGAAATATGGGAGATTTCTCAGGAGATCTGTGATGTCAGACGCTGCAGACGAACGATTATTTTTTCATATACCTAGAATACCTACTGTTACAGTACCACATAAGCTAGATTCCCAATTAGTTCCCTTGTTTTCGTTTCAGTTATATATCACGTTATATTATCTTTAGTTTTGTAGAACTAAATGGGCTGCAATAATTATTAAAATTCTTTTATTTTATTTTTGATTCTATATGAATGAACTTCTCGTATTATGATGGCTATTATTAGAAATAAAGGCTTTCAAAGCCGGGGAATGCCCAAATTTGTGTTGTAAAATTGTATTACATTTCAATCGCTTATTCCGATAACGTCCAAAATATCTATAAACTTAATATTGGAACATTTTGAAACGCAAAGGTGTTTCTTTCTTCAAATTACATTACAGACGACGAATGTTACAATGCTTCCTCTACCAAGTTATGCGATTTCCGATATACGTTATGTATTTGAGCTTAGTTCTGCCTGACGATACATCTTATAAAACCGTACAGTTTTGGTAGAACCTGTAATCAAAAAGTCTAACACAATAAAATACCTACCTCATTATTGTTACAAAAGTATGCTAGATATTTTATGCATAACACGAGCTAAAATGATAAGTGGATTTAATTTTGAAGCGCGCGAGCTGAATCCCTAACTAATTGTTTGATATTCAAAAGGTCTAACTTGTTTATATTTATTTTTTCCGTTATTAATTTATCCTTTCTACCTTTAGGTTTTATTACATTAGTAATTACAGTAGAGCTTATTTTTGGTGTGGTAGAGAATTCTATAAAAGCATGCCATTTCTATTTAGTCGATAGAGTTTGGATGCGCGGTGAGGAGAACCCAACTAAATTTTAAAACGGTTAGGTAATTATTTATTCAATTCAATTCATTTATTTCAGATATTTATAATCCATAATTACATTTACATTAACATTAAAAACATTAAAAATAAGATACAACAAGAAACGTAAATAATTAAGATGTCACATTAAATAATAAATAAATAAAAGAAAAATAAATAATACAATGAACTTAAATGTCACAAACTATTAAATATGTACCTATTATGTTATTATTCTGCTTGGTATCACTAAAGATACCGAAGTATTAGTAATTCTATGCTGAAAAAAAAACGAAAATTGAAGAATCTCTATTGAAAACTTTTTTTTTCAAATGTGCACCTGGTACCTTAAGTCCTTTGCTTGTGTGCATCAGAATGGCGGGGGTACAAATGCAAATTATTTATGTACTTGTCAAATGGCTAACACAGAGTAATTCGATTCAATTATAACATAATACTTGAGACTGGCTACTTTCTAAACGGCCATAATTATAAAAAAGTACAATTTTTTTTTAGCCCAGATTCTCGACACGCCCGCCATTACTAAATACCAACATTGCAGAAATTTAAAGTTGCGAAATTTTATTTTCAAAATTACTCTCTAGCCTTTGCCTGAATTTGATTACTACGTACGGTACTGTAAGGTACTAATTAGGTAGATTTATATGGCAGTGAATATAAATATTAACGAATGATATTTCGCCCAGAAAAGGAATACACCCGCCATCCTGACGTCAGATTGGCGGCTCACATATTTATTGAGTTTTCTATGCGTAGAGAGAGGTACTATTAATTTCTTTATTGGTAGAATTAGGTAGAATTAAGGTAGATTTGAGACATATTAGATTTATGATAATTTGCATTTGTACACCCGCCATTCTGATGCACACCTTTGCTTACATACATATCAGATATGATTGCGAGCTCACGTTTCTAATAAATTTCAAACTACATTGGTAATCTATACCTAGGCAGTTGCATGGAATGCGTTCCCTTTCTTAGCTTTATCTCATATTCTAAGGAGTAATAAATTACAAGTGAAACGTTTCCATTTTGAAAAACTAGAGTGCCATAATAGCGGGGGTGCTGAGACTTGACGTTACTCTCTGCACTCCCTGTTAAATTACATCTTCCCCTACATCCTATAGTCGGAACGGAATAACTCAAAGTGATCACTTAAAGAGACTTCCGTTTAGGGAAATGGTATTTTTAAAATAATATAAAATCAAATCGAATCAAAAATAAATTATTTTATTTAATGTAGTTTAATCTAACCTAGCCCCAGTGAAATGCCCTTGCCCTACAATGGAATAAATCAGAGGGCTAAAAAAGGTACATTTATTTAAAGTATTAAAAAACTACGCTGCATGATTCTGCACATCTATTTCTGTATCAAAATATGTATATTCAGTTTTGAGGTTTTCTAAATGTTTATTTGAAATTAAGTACATTACTGCAGCGGCCGGCAAGAGAGGCATTGATGGACGAACGTGTGAACATACGTTAGTCCATCAATGCCTAATTGCGGCCAAGGCTTGAATAGTACTTTTGTAAAATAATGCGCGGAAATTAAACTAAGTAATACAATTCAGAATTTTTATTTAAAAATACAATTATTGAATGTACAATTCTTAAAATTTAAGTTTTTTTTTCACTAAACAGCTTTATATGTGCAAGCCAGTTCGAAATTCAAATTAAACCTTTGATAAGTTACCTCTTTGGTCGCCATTTTGCGGAGTAGAAGATGGTTCCATTTTTAAATTACACGACAAATATGATTTTACATAGTAATTTATTTGGCCGCTAAACACGACAGATATGGACTTTCATAGGTACAACATTGCCGGCCGCTGCTCGACTAGTACAGAAAGTTCGATTTATCTCGAAGGAAGTTGTCAAAATAATGCGAAAAGAAGAAAAATATATTTTTAGTTTAATTAAATGCATTTCTTAATCTGAAACATTTTAAATTTCTTTTCTTAAAATTGCTTCACAGCCATCGAAGCTTCATTAAAATTCGGAATAAAAATCGGGGTAGCTACGGCTCCATCTAAATCCAAAATATCTTTTGTACAGTTTTTACAAACTATAGTTTATAATAAACTAGCTGCATCCCGCGGTTTCACCCGAATAATTCCTGATCCCGTGGGAATATCGAAACCAATAGTAGCCTATGTTACTCCTCGATAATGTAGTTTTCTATTAATATACTTGTTACGTATTAGTACCTACTAGTATGGATTACTATGAATAATTAAGCAATTTCATTCGAACAGTGGCACTATGCCGTTTTGGAGACCAAAGTAACCACGGTAGCTATTATACTTTCCTAAGTGTTGTAGATTGTAGATGTACCTATAATAATAACTAAATAAGAAAAGTAACTTCTTGCAATTATTTTCGTCTCCATCGTTACTTGTTACTTGAATGATGGTGATGTTACATCCCCCTCGCTGTTTCGTGTCGTTTTAGACAGATATCATTAATATTATAAGCAAATGTGTATGTTCTAATTTTCCGGGAAAGTACCGTCTTGCTTGAGACGTTGAATTCGTAATTTTTATTTTAGTACTTACTATGAATAATTTAGATTAATGTGGTGATTTTTCTCGACTAAAAAAAGCTGGGGAAATTAAAAATATATATTAATGTTGAGGATACTTCCGGTCTGCGAGTTTCTAGGAGGGTACCTAATCCTCGAGTGTTCGTTTCTTTTCGTTGAGATTGATTTTGTTGATAGAAACAGTCAAAGGATACAAAATTGTTTTTGAGGACAATCAAAGGATACAAAATTGTTTTTGAGGACGGTCAAAGGATACAAAATTGTTTTTGAGAACAGTCAAAGGATACAAATTTGTTTTTGGGAGCAGTCAAAGAATACAAAATTGTTTTTAAGGACAGTCAAATGATATTATGTCGAGATGTCTTGCTTTAAATAGCAACTTGTCCTCGGCTATAGTTTTAAAGTTTAAAACCGAGTGAATTGTGCTTTGAAGTCAGAATGTAATTCTATTATGCAATTTTTATATTACTTTTTTTTATTTTCTATACGCTAACCAAGAACATTGTTATTTAGCTGCCTAATCTGAATGGACCTTTATTCTACGACATATTTGGATTTCATATGACCAGTCAACTTTTCAGACTACATTTTATCCATTATGTGGATAAAAGGTAGCCTATGTGTTATTCCAGGTCTCCGGCTATCTACATTCTAAGTTCCATCGCAATCGGTTCAGTAGTTTTAGCGTGAAAGAGTAACAAAGTTACATACAGACATACATATAGTATACTAGCTGCACCCCGCGGTTTCACCCGCGTAAGTCCCGTTTCCACAGTAATTTCGGTATAAAATAGCACATAACACATAGTAGCCTATGTGTTATTTCAGATCCCTAGTTACCTACATTATAAATTTCATCCAAATCCGTTCAGCCGTTTTTGCGTGATTGAGTAACAAACATCCAAACATCTAGCCATTCAAACACACACACTTTTACATTTATAATACTAGTAGGATTAGTAGGATAGGATGTACATATGTACATACATACAAAATTTCACGTTGATAATATTAGTAAAATAAAGAGTAAGATATATTTGAGAAATACAAATTTTCGTAATATTTTACTACGTTGTTATCGAGGTAGGTAACATACAACAACTAATAACAAGGTACTACCACGAATACTCTCTCATTGTAACACCGAAATGTAACCAATAAGCGGAGCCATGACGAGTGACGTCACCATGTTTTATCGCAGCCCCTCGGGGCGCGATTTGACAAGCGTCATTAATTTACCTCATAAGATCCTATGGAGTGTGATGGAAGATACTTCAAAGTACAATCATTCTATGCTTGAGTAAGGTACGTAGGTACTTTGATTTTATGTTATATTTTCTTCTTTCATATGCCTATATTCCATTTGGACACTAGCCAGTGTCGAGTATTATTAATATTTGTAAGTTATCGAAGAAACAGTCAAGTCGTCATAGTCAAAGTCAAAGTTAAGTCGAGGGAATCATTGTAAAACGGCGGCCATTTATAATGATTGTTCACGGAGCTTTGGAGACAACACTAAAGTCTATGTTTTGCACCGATTTTCACTTTTACTTAAATTTATTTATATGCCCCCGAAATTAAACATTTACACGCATTTGAACTAGGTTTCATAAAAATGAAAATTTAGCAACATCGCCAAAACTCGTAATAATATTTTAGGTTATTTTTCTTTTGTCTTTTCAATCATAGTGCTGTTCCCGGTTGTACCTGTGAAGGGCAATATCGCGCTACGTGAGTGCCGCCGTAGCGTGTTGTGTCATAGCGTGTTTTCGTAGTAGGAGTACACAGCTTTGTTGTTAATTAAATTAGTTTAAGAAGGGTCATTAGAAAACTGATCACGAACTAGTTTGTTTGACAATACGACTTATAGGCATCAACTCAAAACTAGTTGTGTCTTCAAGGACAACTAAAATCCAACTAACTTCTTGGAGTGTTAGAAAAAGGATTCTTTCTATCTAAAGACGAAACCCCACCAATGTTGTGAACTGCATGCGAATCCTATTCAAATTTCCTACTTAATGTTATAAAGGGGAAAGTTTTTTTAGTATCTGTGTATTTGTTGCTCTTTCACGCTAAGACCGCTTAACCGATTTCTGTAAAACTCGTGTGTTAAGCGTGCAACATCTTAGACCACATCGTCGCTTTCCATCAGGTGACATAGTGTTGAAACGCTTACCTATCAATGATGAAAATATAAAAAAAATAATAATCATCATCATCATCACTCTATTGCAGTCCACTGCTGGACATAGGCCTCTCCAATTGCACGCCACCTAGATCTATTTCGGCTTCTCGCATCCAGTTTAAAAAATAAAACTTTACAGTTAATATTCTAATTAATAATGAATTAACTTGAATCATTGTTCGCAGAATGTTTAACAGTAAAAATAACACATTTCAATACGGCACACGTTTAATTAAATGCTAAATTCGAGTTCAAACGGTTTCCAAATTACTTTGTAAAAGAAGCTTTCATTTAATGTTGCTACCTTTCACATTCATTTTATTTCATTTGTGAAAAATCTAATTGCATGCAACAGGTGTTGAAGTTTGCTTCTATTGTTAGGTACAAGATACCTAAGTAGTCATTACTTATTTTAATTAAGTAAAAACTAGAAATATTTTAAGGGAAAAATTCATCTATAAAAAATCACTTGCGGCGAGATTTGAACTCGCGTCCCTGGATCAGTACCCCAGTGCCTAAACCGCTCGGCATCGCAAGTTCCCATCTCGAGCAGCGAATTTAAGAATATGAATGTTTCCCTGTCTACTATTTTACCCAAAAATTTAAAAAAAGCAGACCAACAGAAATCCTACAGGCTATCCTAAGGACCTAGACTTATCTATTTTTTTCTAATTTGAAACCAAGTACGGACTTCTTCTCCTGTCATCCTTTATTTAAGTAATAGCTGCGCCCCACGGCTTCACCCGCGTAAGTCTTTATTCAAAATTTGGATACCGGAAATAACACATAGGCTACATTTTATCCCGATATTCCCGCGGGAACGGGACTTACGCGGGTGAAACCGCGGGGCCCAGCTAGTATCCTATATGTCTACGCACTATTCGCTTGCGGCTGCTATTTAGCTCGACTTTACGATAAACAAACATTTTATAATCTATCAACGTTAAAGCCGCCCATAGAATTTGAATCATGCACTATACCAAATTGATTTGGTGCCTCCAAACAGGTCCATTTACAGGCTTGGTCACGTAACATTTTATTGTGAGGCAAAAGTTACAATGGCTCGGAAAGTAATCTTTTGCAATGTGATGTTATGTAATGTAAGAAAATTGTTGGCGAATTCGTATATTCTGAATGCTGCTGAATTTATACTAACTCGGATTATACATATAGCTTTGGTTCAATATAACTTTGTAGCTATTGTAGCGTACATAATAATTTAGCTCATTTGGTCGTATCGACTATCTCTCAGTCTACAATGTAAATTACATACAAATAGGTATTTTTTTTTTATTTATTTACACATAATTACTTAAATGACTATATGTAGTACAATTGTAATTGTTTGATACTAGCAGAGCCTTGCGGTTTTAGTCTCGTAACTTCCGATTCTGTGGGAATTTCGGGATAAAATACCAATAATTACCCATAAGTTTTGTGAATTCCGTTTTAATATAAGAGCTTTCAATTCTATTTTTAAAACGGATAAATACGAAACCATTGGAATAATAATTTAAAATCCAAGTAAAAGTAGACTTTATGTATTAGAATACTTTTTTCTTAAGTAAATTAAGACGAATTAAAATTTCAAATAAAACTTAACTCTGAAAACCTAGCTTTAAATAATGTTTATTTTCATTTAATTAACACATTTTATTTTATTTTCATGGGTGCCGACATAGAGACACAGTTACGCCCGAAGAAACTTTTACAGGAAAATTTTAAGTAATAATGCATAAAAATCTGTTTTAACTTTTGATTTTTAAAGAATTCGAATTAATATAATTATATTTGAACAGATATTTATTTTTTCAATTATCTTTACCTATGTTAAAAAAAAAGAAATTTATGTTCACTAACCTAATCGTAAGGAATTAAAATATATTTATGAATCAGGATAATTGGCCCTACCATAATCGTTTCTCGTTGTTTTGTCGAAAATTAAATTACAAATACCCCGACTACATTTAAAAACCACAGATATGTTTTTTATAAAGTTGGTTTTAATTTTATTTTTATTATTTGATGTGTTTTTTTTTAGCTTAAGCTTAAGTCATCGATAAGTTCGTTATCGTAAGTATCGTTAACGATATAGCGGTAACTTATTGAAGACTAATAAAAAATCATCGTAGGCCGATAATCACATTTTCGTTTAGAAACGTCAGCAAACTCGGTAGTTTGAAACGTCAGCAAACTCGGTAGTTTGAAACGTCAGCAAACTACCCGTCGGACACGGTTGTCTTCGGAACGCGACCTCCAATGAGACGAAAACACAATGTTTTTTTTATGCAACGATAAATGTGTTTCACATTGTCGTATATTTAGAACTATACTAAAGCTTTTTCTGATGGCAAATGATAAAAATACTAGCCTATTTTTTTTAGTATGACTATATTTACATTTTTCTCATATCCCCGATAACCGAAATTCAAGTAAATATCCATTTTATCCATTTACCGCTATACTACAGAATTGTACCCGTCTACATTTTCAAGAATATAGCAATAACATTACATAAATAAACCTAGTTTTTCTATTCACTTACTACTCTAGCGCTAACACATGAATATTTTTCGAATATAGAGACACTGAATTTTTATCTGGTCATAAAAATTCGGTATCTCTACGCCAGCACCCTTAAGCTGCTGAAAACAAAGTTCAAAGATTATGCAAACTAAGGAAAACTGTTGGAATTACTTTTCTCTCCCGACATTAATGTTTTTAATTATATCATATTTTAATGATAATATTCTACGAAGAAGGTCCTATGCAAACTCATAACCTCTTTTAATTAGAATAACTTCCGCTATCGTATTTTCAGGGTTATCACGTCGTAAAGATTATTAGGTCTAATGTAATATGAGATATTTATGCCTCGTTTAATGAGTATACTTATTAGGAAACGTAATAAACGTATTAATTAGAAATTTAATTAATTATATTTGTTTAACTGGATGTGTTTGAATTGAGGTTTTGTTAGGGTTTCAAATCTACGAGGAATAAATAGAATGGAAATCTAACTTCTTTATTAAATTCGAAAAAAATAAAACATGTTCCACGGTCATACAGCAGCAGATGCACACACTGACATGTTCCGTACAATATTACGTATGATCGACCAATGGCGAACGATTTTTAGTGACAGACTGGCGGTCGAATCATTGTTCTAAGCCCCGCAACCACTGTTTGCGTGGAACATTTTTTCAAAGAATTGCTACTTCCATAATATATATTCGAGTTCGTTGTTTCAAATACAAACTCGCGTTTGAAGACTTTCATTTGCTTACTTGACTTCAATCTTCTTAATTTTGTCTTAGGTTTTCGCGATTTTGCATAATAAAGCTAAATCAAAAAGCTAACTGTAAAGTTAGGGTAAGCTCAGTACTTTTGTAACAATGCCGTTATTAAATAAAACGCGAGTAGTACCCGGTAAATATTATGTTTTATTCAATCTTCTTTATACGAGTATTAGAATCAAGATATTAATTTGATTAGCCATAATACTTAAAAGGATCTACGAAGCTCGTGACCTATTTATGAACACAGATCTAGTATTATCCATGCAAGTGCGTTTGACGTGGTCATACTATGGGTGGGTGACCGATAAATATGTATGCCACATAATCTTTCCCAGTGCTCATCCTTGAGTTAGGCTACGTCCGCATAGAAAGCAGGCTGGCTTAGTAGCGTGTAGAGGCGAACAAGTCACCTAACTAAAATGAACAGTCTAGAAAGTTTGCGACCACGACTGCGCGCTTGGCGGCTAGCTGTGTATCTTGTCAGAATGCAAGCCACTAGGCGCGCAGCTAGTCACCTGCAAATGTGGCCGTAGCTTTACTGTTACAAGCCCATGAAAAACGTTTGAAATTTGAGTTCTTCTTAAATAATTACGAAGTTCTCAAACTCAATAATATATCTTACTGATTTTGAAGCTGCTCAATTATTATTAAAGTAGCCCTCAAATTTTAAGTGGCATTACTGTATTTGGGTGTTAGTATTTTAGTTTCAGACAGATAATATTGCCTAAAATGTACGCATATACAGGGTAAAATAGGGTAATTTTGTGATATTATACCTAACTTTGTGACATCCCACTTTTTGACAACCAATATGACGATATTTTTTTAAACGTGTTGTATTTGTAATGTTTTTGTTGTTGATCAACAAAGGTGTTATTTATCTATCTATATTTCTTTTTAATTTGAGCGCATTTAATAATCCTTTAAAAAAACGTTAATTTCGATGTAAGTTGCGAAACAAAAATTATATCTTCGAATAATCTTGTCACAAAGTATCTCAGATTGTCACAAAGTATCCCCAATTTACGGTATTACATCACTATACATTATTTATAATCTTTGACGTCGGGTTTTAATTGATTACCACACAACAACCCTTTTTATATAAGACAATAAATTAATAACTAAATTGTTGAGAAATAAATTTTAGCCTCAAATTTCCACTTTGTTTGTAGGCCGATAATTAATGGACACTTGAAATTAATTTTAGGAAATTAGAAACCTCCATTTTATGTGAAAAATTGGACTATTTTTTTTATTTAAAGCTATTTTGTGAGCTTTATTAGATATGGTAAAAATTGGTATTGAGATGTTTAATAAAAATGTGTATTATATAATAATTTTATTATACTCCGTAATCAGTCTGTTTTTGACTTATTAAGTACGGATTAATCCGTAATAAGTCCGTAGTTACGGTTAAAATCGTAAGGCAAATAGTGATCGTGAGTATTAGCGTAGATAAACCTTATTATTACGGTTATTACCTCGTTATTACTATTAGTTACGCTCATTTTAGTTTTCAACTATTTAGTAGTCGTCCCAATGTCTAAACTACCTTTGGGCCCAGTTGACGACTATCTAATTCGGAAGGGGTCAAGTGGTCCCCGGTCCCAGTTTCGAAGGGGATGACTTCACCCCTAACTCGTTTTAATTTAAGCTTTCTGTTATTTTGAGCAAATAAATCTTATATTAAAATAAACCCCTTTTTGTTTAAGGTACTATTATGGGTAAAACATAATAATGACTTATTTTTCATTTTGTCATTTTTTTTAAATTTTACTGTCGAATTCTGAAACACTACTAAAATTTGAGGGCTACTTAAGTAATAGGGGTTAAAGTATGAAATTGCCGTTTTATTGCAATAGGTTCTTTGAATTGACATAGAATCTTCATGGTTTGAGGTTTTCGAATGAAACTTTTTTCAAATGGTTTCTGTGAGGTTCTTTTTTTAAAAAATGTGTAACATTTGAATATCGACTTTCAATTGTTTTTGTTTTTCAATTTAGACAAGAAAGATGGATACTGCGAAAATTCGAGTGATTTTTGAATACGAGTTCCGACGCGGAACTAACGCGGCAGAAACAGCCCGCAATATCAATGCTGCGTTTGGAGAGGGGTCTACTAATGAACGCACCGTGCGATTTTGGTTTAAACGCTTTCGTGATGGAAATTTCGACTTAAAGAACGAGCCACGAGGAAGACCGCCCACACAGGTGAATAACGATGAATTAAGAGAGATAGTGGAAGCCGATCCTAGTCAAACTACCCAGGAATTAGCGGCATGGTTTAACGTTACCTTACCCACTTTATTGACTCACTTGCGTCAAATCAATAAAATAAAAAAATACGAAAAATGGGTGCCTCATGATTTGACTGATCTGCAGAAAGAAACGCGTGTTGAAACTTGTGTTGCCTTGTTGAACCGGTACAGAAATGAAGGAATATTGGATCGAATTGTAACATGTGATGAAAAGTGGATTCTTTATGATAACCGGAAAAGAAAAATGCAATGGCTGACCCCAGGTCAAATGCCACAACAGTGTCCTAAAGCAAAACTTACCAATAAAAAGGTAATGGTAACTGTTTGGTGGTCTCAGCATGGTGTTATTCACTATAGTTTTCTTCGATCTGGTCAAGCAATTACGGCAGATGTCTATTGTGCCGAACTCCGAACCATGTTGACAAAACTAGCAGTAAAACAGCCCCGACTCATGAATCGATCTTCACCATTATTGCTCCACGACAACGCGAGACCTCACACAGCACGAGAAACCATTTTGACCCTTCAGGAACTGCACTTAGAAACCATTCGTCATCCTCCGTATTCACCAGACCTTGCTCCAACGGACTACCATTTTTTTCGTGATTTGGACAATTATCTACGTGACAAGAAGTTTTCTTCCCAGGAGGCAGTACAAAATGCTTTCACACAGTTTGTGCAGTCTAGATCGTCGGAGTTCTATCGCAAAGGCATTAATAACCTTCCCATTAGATGGCAGCAATGTATAGATAATAATGGCAACTATTTTGATTAAATAAATTTGTTAAAAATTTAAAAAATAAACAATTAAGATTTTCAGTACAAATCGGCAATTTCATACATTAACCCCTAATATTTAAGTACCTTCTTAATTCAAATTTAGTATGAGAATTATTGAATTTGAGAGCTGCTTAATTGTAGTTGAATTCCAATTTTGTGTAGCGTTTTTGTAATAAACAGCTGTGAAACTCAAAAACTTATATTACTAATTTATAATTTAGAAGCAGCTCAAATAGTAAGTAGCCTGTAAGTTATTGAAACGTAACTTAAAATTAAGTTACGTTTCAATATTCGACAGCAACTTTCGTAAGTTCCTACTGGTGAAAATATTATTAAACCACACAGGTAAAACGAAAATATTATTATTATGGTCGGCATTACAAAAAAAAAATTTCGTGAGAATAAACAGTGACTGTTATTAAAAGCTTCATTTAATTTGGAAAGCTTTTAACCTCCGCTGTCCGGGCAATCTGGATGCACTTTTTTTTTTTCACAAAAAGCTTTGGCATTATTTTGCCTTTTTAGATAAAATTTCTACTACAAAAAGATACCGCTTCTTTACAGAGAAAACTTCTTAAAAGTAAATTAGTAGGTTCAATGGGCGGTTTTATCGCCCATATGCGATCTCCTTCAGGCGACCAATATTCTTCAATATGTTCAAGTGTACAATACAAAGCGCGGTAAAAGTAACTTACTAAGTAAAACACTCAAACAAAGTATAGTTTACAGAAAATGTAACGCTTGTACCAATTTTTTACCAACATTTTTTTAATTAATCCAATGATTAATTATTTCTCAACAGCTGCGCACCGCAGTTTCACCTGCGTAAGTCCCGTTCTTGCTGGAATATCGAGATAAAAAGTATTTAAGTTATTCCAGGTCTCCAGCTACCTATATTCCAAGTTTCATCGCAATCGGGTCAGCCGTTTTTGCGTGATTGAGTCACAAACATCCAAACACTTTCACATTTATAATATTAGTAGGATGTTTAATGCTCAAGCTATTTATTTAACTAGAAAGATTTTACATGGCGAACACGTCATCAAAAATTCCCGGCACAGGTTCAAATCCTGTCACGAGGGAATTTTTGGTGATGCGTTCTACTTGTAAAATATTTCTAACTAGCTCCGCCCCACGGTTTCACCCGTTTAATTCCCAAGAATATCAGGACAAAAAGTATACTATATTTTAATCCAGTACTCCAGCTATCACACCAAATTTTATCGTGATTGTTTCAGTGGTTTTTGCGTGATTGAAACACAAACATACAGACTTTCTCATTTATAATACTAGTATGAATTGAATATTTCCGAGCGATCCCTTGAAACAAATCTCAGTAATAAAGGTAAACTTTTATTGTTCCTTATTGTAAGTAGCAAATTGAGGAGGTACCATCACTTCTTCTAATTATCGTTATCACTCTTAACAACAAAAGAAAAAAGAAAGCAAAATTAACAACACCCGAAGGTAATAAAAAGCAACGTAGATTACGACCCTTGCCGAAGTTTCCCGAGAAATCACGATCATTTTTAACGAGATCTCGCATAATAAAGCCGGGTGTAGACGAGACGTGATTGAGATTAACGCATGACCCTTAAGGTCGGAACAGACTGTAGACTTTTAGTCCGACTTGACGATTTGAGAACAAAGACTAACGTTTAGTACATGGTTTCATTCCATGGCCGTGGATTCGAATCCAGACCGCGCGCGTCATTTTTAAGAAAAAGTTATGTGCGCTATTTAATTGACATCGCTCTTACGGTGAAGGAAAACATCGTAAGGAAACCGACATGTCCTAGGACTCACCACGGTCCGAAGACATGGGACATTCGCCAATCTCGGGTAGGCTTCTCCTTAATGCCTAACCCCTCTAAGAGGAAGCCCTTGCCCTTCAGTGGAACAAATTACCGGGCTGATACAAAAACTGAACATAGCCGTTGATTTAAGACCATTGGATGTTGGAGGCCCTGTACTAAGGGGTTTCTAAAGAAGTAGCCACTACGTCTTGTCGAAGTATCTAGTAGTCGACAAGGGTTGGCGGTTTCTTATCCTAGCAAATAATACTTGATATCCAGCCTTGATAGCCTTGCGCCAGAACGCCGCCAGCACCTTGGGTACCTTGCCTATGGCGGGCTTCTTTTTGTTTTAGTTTTAAATATGTTGCTTTACATTTTTATTTGTTAATTTCGTTTCTGCTTGATAGCCTTTTTGCACTTTTTACCAATTTGGTATAGTAGATAGCATATTGTATAAAACATGTTTCCCAAGAAAATATAAAAGCGTAGGAATATATGAAAATCTATAATAAACTATATGTATAATGTACTAAAGATACATTTCAGATATGTTTGTTAATTATTGACCCTAAATGAACATTTCCAAGTAAATAAAGGTAGGTCTGTGAGTGAAGATATTCATCGCTCGATATAAAGTCTGGTAGTCTGTTTTCACCCTAAGCTTCATAAGGGCGCGGTTAAAAGAAGTTTTAACGTTTGCCGCGAGCATTTTGGTTGAACGCGAGAGAGCCATTCAGGAATATTCGTATCAGATAAGAGTTTTTGCATACACTCTTCAATAACATGCAAAATATTAATAGAGAAGACCTATGATGTAAGTAAACATGTTTTCGGTTTTACTCTCGTTGCTTCGATTAATTTAAGAAAATTTCTAACGCTCGAGGTCTTTTCAAACTTCTTGTTTACGATTAGATTGTTTCCGGGCGTGTTGCTCACATGCAGTATACCCGTGAGAAAGAGGTCTGAAAAGACCTCCCAACGTCGCGTCGGGCGTTGAAAAAGACTTAAATTAAAACCGGAAAAAAATAGTTTTGCTGAGGTTTATTTTTACCTATTGTGAGGAGCTCATTGGCCTAGCTGCTTCTGCCGATCTTGAATGGTCGTGAGGGTTAAGCAACGCTTGGCGCGGTCATTACTTGGATGGGTGATCGAAAATTTGTGTGACAAGAAATCTTTTTCTCGAGCTCCTTTATGCTTCGGATGGCACGTTAAGCATTTGATCCCGGTTGTTATATCTAATAGCAGTCGTTAGGTCAAGTTAGAGGTATTAGGGCGACCTGAAAACTCTAACACTAGGTGAGTCCCACCCCTACACGAAAAGAAGAAGAAGAAGAAGACCTGTTAAATATTATGAAATTGTTTTCCTTTGTAAGTAAATATTTAATCTCAAAGTGCCTTTTTAATAGGGTGCTTATTCAATTATGTAGAATTCTTATTCACTTATGATTGAAAACCTGTTTATTTCTGTGGCAGTGTTTCAAACATCATACGTGACGCGTTATTACACAGTTTATTTACATACAATACTGTTTCAAATTTTACTTCTTACTAATATTATAAACGCAAAAGTTTGCATGTATGTATGTCTATATGTATGTGACTTTGTTAGGCTTTCACGCAAAAACTACTGAACCCATTGCGATGACACTTGAAATATAGGTAGCTGGGAACCTGGAATTATACATAGACTATCTTTTATCCCGAAATTCCCGCGGGATCGGGACCTACGCGGGTGAAACCGCAGGGCGCAGCTAGTGTTATAAATTATAAAAACATAACACTTCCTTTGGCAGTTGTGTAATAAGCAACGAACTAAGAAAACAAATAAAACTCCTTTTGAAGAAACAAAAGAAATATAAACATAACTCCAATGTATTGAGTTCGTAAGTTTGGTTGTTAAAATTAATATGTAATCGAGTTCTTCATTTAGTTTTTCTTTGTTAACGAATCTAATTTCGAACCATTGGATTTTATAAATAAATAAATCCTGTGACGAACACACAGCGCCATCTAGCCCCGTGGTAAGCTGCTAAGCTTATGTTACGGTGACTAGACAACGGATGTACTATTTATATTTATTTTTCTTTTGTAATTACTTACATATTATACATAGAAATACGCCCAGACCAGATACAAATATTTATTTTAAGCATAAATATTTGCACCCAGCGGGAATCGAACCCGCAACCTTCTGTATTGCAGCCAAGCGTTCGCCCGACGCGCCACAGAAGGCGTCATTTTTTTGTCATCTTTACAAATTATATTTCGCTGTGGAGACTTGGTGGTCTCAATGGTATAAACGGACCACATCATAAAATACAGAATGCTAGAACGCTGAGAGCTCAAGACCATTCGAAGTTGAAGGGAATGGAAGTGGTCTACGTCCTAGATTAGACATGCAAGTGTTGTAATGGATAGATGTATGGATTTACATGAATAAGGTCAATATTAGCAGCTTACCACGGGGCTAGATGGCGCTGTGTATTCGTCACAGGATTTATTTATTTATTTTATTTATATTAGGATCAATACCTTGCTCGATCTATTATCGAATTCTGTATAGCTGTCCTAGCCAACATTCTTATCGAATAACAAAATCGCTAATCGACAGATTTTTTTGTATGATATTGACATAAGGTCACGCTTGATTTTTAGCGAGCTTATGTCAATTTTACAAAAATAAATCTGTCGATTGGCGATTTCGTTATTCGATAAGAATTTTCGCTAGGGCCTCAGGTATTTGGTGCTAAAGTGAGCTAATCAAAATCGAAATAAAAAGAGGTTCAGCTCAATATAGGTGCAAAACAAATTAAGCGTTCGCATTTTTTATATTGCAAGTTGGTAAAAGAAATTAAGACGCAAGAAGATGTAGAAATCTTATTTTTAAACATTTTTAACGCACGCAATAATAAACGAAGCGAGTATACTGATACAATTATTGCCCTTGTAACTGTAATGGGTGTGTAAATTGGTTTTCTATTCTAGCAATGCTTTATCGGTAATATTAATATCTTCAATACCTATTTGCCTGGCACATTAGCTAGTAATGTGAAGAGGGAGTGTTGGTCTAGTGGTAGATACCCCGACTTTCATTCCGATGGTCGTGGTTTCAAATCCCGGCCGCGCACCAATGTCTATTTCTTTAAGAAAAAAATATATACGCTATTAACATCGCTCTTACGATGAAGAAAAACATCGTGAGGAAACCCACGGCTTTAAATCACGCACAAAGGCCCAATAGTAGGGCCAATTGCAGAAAAACACAGTTAAAACTTTAATTTTAACCTTAACTTAATTAGATATTATATTGAAAAAAAAAAAAAAATCGGATTATGTTTATTCGACCCTAAACCCTGTCTCTTTATCGACAAAGGCTCGATTGGAACGTTGTCTATTACCAGGAAAGTTTTACAACTATTGATATCAATATTACTAATTATCACAGGAGCTTTGTCTTGAAAATTCCATCAGATATGGAGGTAGCAGGTTAAGTCATCGTGCAGTGTAAAAAAAAAATTAGAAACTATAACCGACCTCGTCTAAATGCTCCTTTATAGTAAACAGGGATAATTACTAGAAACAAAAGCCCGGTTCTTTTAAAACGATTAAACTTTATGCACTTTGAATATTGGTTTTCTTTTACAATTAAATGAAAATGGGACCGGCTAGGAAAAAAAACAGATAAATATCAGTTTGTTGCATGTTAACGAGATAACTGAAACAGGATAAAAGTAAAAAAAATACCCATTTTAGTTTAGGACGTTCTCAAAACAGCGTACTCAGGGAATAAAACAACGTCCGCCGGCCAAGCGTCCATTTATGTAAATGGTTTTCTACCTTTTTTTTAATACTTATGTACGTAACAAGGTACTCTATTATTTTATTCTGTTATTTTATTAGTTAGTATAATAATATGTAGGTATTTATTTTTGGTGCAACTGAAGCATAAAGTTAAAGTTTTAACTTGTGTGTTTCCGCAATTAGCCCTACTATTGGGCCTTTGTGCGTGATTTTAAGCCGTGGGTTTTCTCACGATGTTTTCCTTCATCGTAAGAGTGATGTTAATAGCGTACATAATTTTTTCTTTAAGAAAATGACGTTAGACCACACGACCTTCGAATTGAAAGTCGGAGTATCTACCACTAGACCAACACTCTTTCATTGCAACTGAAGCATCCTAATATATCTAAATGACTAATTATTCTAAGTACGAAAAGTTTGATTGAATGCGTGGATGAATGTTTGGAGGTAATCTTCGCTAGGTAATAAACCGATTTTGATGAAACTTAATAAATGATAATACATTCAATCTTTAGCCGATAGTAAACATACCTGACATTTCTACGGGCTCGCGGGACTTTTGTGGGTGAAACATGAACACTAGTGTTACATAAAATTATAATTTGGTCAGCTTTTAATTACCTTATGCCTTCCCAAGTTGATGACGGAACAGCCGAGGATAGCTTCCCTTCCAATATGGAAAGTATGGTTGCCAATCGGACGTTGAAATTCCGGCGCCACAGATAGTTTTCGAGGCGTTATGTAGGATTCTGGAAATAAAAGTTTTGATTAATATAGGTAACCACTGCCCGAAGCCATGGGGGTAGTTGTGGGCTTGGCTAGCGTAGCGTCTTACTGCCTAACTTAACTCCTTTAAGAGGGGGCGCTTTCTCTACAGCCCACTGTGGAACAAAAACCTTCGTTCATCTAATATTAATATTAGAAGAGAAGAGGTAACATTGTTGTTAGCCCGTTTATTTGTACCTACAAATAAGTGGGCTAACATAAATCTTACTGATATTATAAGCGCGAAAGTTTATATGTATGGATGCATGCATGTATGTATGTATGCATGTATGTTATGTATGCATGTGGCTTGTTATTCTTTCACGCAAAAACTACTGGAACGATTGCGATGAAACTTGGGATATAGGTAGCTGGATACCGAGAATAACACATGGGCTACTTTTTATCCCGATATTCTGCCAAGTAATCTTAGCTTAGAATATATGGAGTATTGATGGAAATACAACGCCTAGGTACTTATCAGAATGCGGGATATTAGGTTGTCACGTTGTTTGACACTCGAGAATAATAAACATTATTCTAATTACTTATATTATAACTATTCAACATTATTCTAGTAAACATTAAATAAGAAATAAAATCGGTATTAGATTTATTTATAAGCAGAGAAGATTTGCATAAGCGACATCTTGATCGTAGTATCGGTCCGTCTCCCACAAAAAGGTGAACCTTTTAGACAGACTCCGTATCGATATTGTAGTGACAATTTAGGTTAGATACACATCAATGAACGGTAGATGGCGTTGCTTGTACGACAGTAGAATAAATTGAAATACTGTGACTATATGTAGGTATACATATACTTAGGTAGCCGTGTGACGTACGTCGTCCAGTGTTACCATACTAAGAAAATAATTACATTTGATATAATTTTCTAGCCACAAATCTTCTATTTAGAATTATATTATAAAATAATAGTTTGCAGTTAGACTAACGTATCCTTTTAGTACTCATTGAAAATAATGTGAGACATTACCTAAAACAGCGACGAAAGGGTGTTTGAAATGGATTAACCACAATTCATTTCCACCTTGTCCCAAAATGTCACATATTTTGGTGCTGGAAGGAGACTTTCGAAAATATAGTATGACAACACGAAAAGAGCCCTTTTTCCTCTGCGCGTCGATCACCTCTAGACCCATTGAGAAATATAAATCAATAAATATATTATAAAAGCTGATTTACCCCGTAATAGGTGAGTTGTAGAATATAATCTGATATTATTGTTTTCACAAGTGATATTTCCTCAGCTCACGTTTCGGAAAACACTCGGAAAAGCTGTGCTTTCGATTCCCACGTGCTCAAGCTTGGATCAGTATACCAGATTGGTTTCAGAAACCATGTTTCCTAGTAAAATCAATAACTAAACTAAGTGAACAACTACGATCTACGATCGCCTTGCATTTTTGAGTAGATTTTGTGTACTTAATTGTAAAAAACACATGCTCAAGTTACCATGTGGCAGTTCCTATTGGAACTGATTCTGATGCTAAATGTTTGAACCTCAGAATAGGATTTCAGTATATACCTAAGTAATTAGAACAAACTGTGTCTGAAATATTTCTTTTACTTTTTGAGAACTTAACCTAAAGATAACCTAACAAATTAAAATCAACTAAATTTAAGAACTAAATATAACCCTACTATTGTACCTAACTTATATCTAAGATACTAATCCTAAAATGTTGGCCGCCCTGCGACAAGTCTGTGTAAACGTCAGCCAAGGAATTTATTTATATTGTAAACTCATCTCTCGGTGGCTGATGTTCACACAGACTGGCCTGACAGTGCATTTACTGATTTGTCTCTTCGACTGGTGTAATTCCAGGGTTCTACGTTCCGGTTTGGAACTCTCAAGAGCAACCGACCCAGGAGGACTCGAACTCTTAGCGAAATGACTGCCGGACCAGAAGCACGACATGCGTGGACCGTGGAAGATTGGTGCAGGCCACCTTCCTGGCTGTGAACCACTTAGATAACAAATTCTGACCTAAACCATCACCGCTTCAACAGGAGTTGCATCATCGCTACCAGATGAGTCAAATTTAATCATCGGTTGTACCCCTGAAATCCAGAGAGACATTACTGCATCAACCTATAGCTCGAACCTTTCTTAAAAACATGACCCAACCTTAATTAGGGAACAGTTTCATGTCTTAATTTTATAATCCGACCTTCAGTCTAAAATGATGTTGTTTTCCAAATTCTAAATTATTTACATAACTTACTATTACTAACTAAATTAAATCTATACTTCTCAAATACCTAATTAACTTATAAACTAGAATAATGAAAACTTATAGTTCTAAACCTAGACTTTTCTAAATAACTAACTAAATATAACTTACTACAGATAACCTATTCTGAATTATAAAATCTTATAGATCTAGACTTTTTCTAAATAAACTCAATTACTTACTACTGTAATATTAATTAGGCTTAGTTTTAAATAAATTTATGTGTCACTACCTATATCGGTCTAAATCTTTTATTTTGACGTTCCCTGTCTCAATCACCGGATAGGTAGGCGACATATTGGCGCCCCTTACGTGGTTCTAGGTTGATGTAGTCTCAATTTTAGCACCTCTCTGTGAATTCTGGTACAATTTGTTTCCTTGGGTGATGGTCATTTCATTCTTACTATATTGTGTACTAACATAGCTTAAGATAGTGACATAGAATAAGAAAGAACTTGTAACTTGAACTTAAAGTAAGTAGGTAGGCATAGCCTTAACCAACCCTCAACCCCCACCCTACCTACCCCTGATAATTCTCAATCTTACTAATAAAATTAGCCTCTATACAAAATGTTGCCTATTAAATACCTATCCTTACAGAAGTCTGAGCTTGAGTACGGGGAGTGAATACATGCTGCTAGATCTAAACTAAAAATTATTCTAGACTTAACTTAACTCTTTAAACTAAACTAAACTCAACTTAACTTATCTAAACCAAACTAAACTATTTTGACTAAACTAACTTAAGAAAACTCAACTCTCAAAACTTAACTGTTGTCATACTTTTGTTAAAACTTAAATTACTGAAAAGACAAACTGTCGCGCCTTGCCTTATATTGTATTGCTTAGCCTTTGCCTTGTTTTCCTAATAACAACTAGAATTTTATACTTTTCGACTTAAAAAACTTAAACTCATATAAAAAAAATATTAATGTAACCTTTATACAGGTACATTCTTAACCTTAAACTTAGATAAACGAGAACTACCAGTTTCCTTGATAGGGCGGTTAGTTGTGGACCCTTAAAATAAGCCTAGAACACAATACTTAATAGGTACTTATTACACTGTAGGTCTCTCTTAGGACACAGGTAATCTATAGGTACTTACTTGACTAATACTCTGATAGTCTCTCTTAGGACTCAGGTATTCTTGATACTCGAGGAGACTTTCTTAGGACTCGGGTGTGCTTAATGTGCATGGGACTCTCTTAAACCCCATGTACACTTAAACTAAGGTAGTTTCTCAATTATCAACAGTTATCACAAATTCTAAATTTAAAGAAAGCCTAAAAAATAACCTAGAATAGGTAAACATAAACCAGACAGGCTGGCAGGCCGGCAGGCTGTCCAGTTCCCCCCCGGACAAACTTCCCCCCGGACAAACTTCCCCCCGGACAAACTTGATAGTATGGAAGTTTATATAACATCACTCCTGGGCGAATGAAAAAAAAAGGAATGGATTTCAGAACTGAAATAGCTGATGGAATGATACGACATGAAAGAATGTCTCTTAGCTAGTAAGCGTAGTAGTAATAAAGTCTAATTAATATTTTTTTTTAATAGTACTAGAGGTTATAACTAATATAACAAACTTAAAAGAGCGGTCATTAGGAACTCGTAAAATAAGCCTTAAACCTAACAAACTTAAAAGAGCGGTCATTAGGAACTCGTAAAATAAGCCTTAAACCTAACAAACTTAAAAGAGCGGTCATTAGGAACTCATTAAATAAGCCTTAAACCTAAATAAAAAAAAACATAATCTATGAGTATGCTTAAAAACTCATGGGTTATCTCAAACCATACCTTGGGTCTCCCTTGAAAACCCAGGTAGCCTAACCAAACCTAGCAAACTTAATAGCGTTGCTGAACTTTTGAAAAACTTCTAAAAACCAAACTTAGTCTAATGAGTAGTCCTAGAAACTCATGTCTAATCAAAAAAAAAACACCTCATAAAACACGCACATTACCCCATTTCGCATATAACAGCAACCTACCTTACAGCCTTGGTCAAAAACTTAATAAATAGTAGTTGACCATTTTGACATCGGCGCGGCATCAAATAGCTAACATTTGACCAAGCCGATAACCATAGAGACGTATGATAGAAGAATGAATGATAGAGTAATGATAGAGCAGGCAGTTGGTAGCGTGGACCTTTATATTGACATGTTGGCAAGGTCACAAAAGATTTTACCATAGGGCAAAATCTTTTCCCCAAGGCGGCGGGTGATGTCACGTTGTTTGACACTCGAGAATAATAAACATTATTCTAATTACTTATATTATAACTATTCAACATTATTCTAGTAAACATTAAAATAAGAAATAAAATCGGTATTAGATTTATTTATAAGCAGAGAAGATTTGCATAAGCGACATCTTGATCGTAGTATCGGTCCGTCTCCCACAAAAAGGTGAACCTTTTAGACAGACTCCGTATCGATATTGTAGTGACAATTTAGGTTAGATACACATCAATGAACGGTAGATGGCGTTGCTTGTACGACAGTAGAATAAATTGAAATACTGTGACTATATGTAGGTATACATATACTTAGGTAGCCGTGTGACGTACGTCGTCCAGTGTTACCATACTAAGAAAATAATTACATTTGATATAATTTTCTAGCCACAAATCTTCTATTTAGAATTATATTATAAAATAATAGTTTGCAGTTAGACTAACGTATCCTTTTAGTACTCATTGAAAATAATGTGAGACATTACCTAAAACAGCGACGAAAGGGTGTTTGAAATGGATTAACCACAATTCATTTCCACCTTGTCCCAAAATGTCACATATTTTGGTGCTGGAAGGAGACTTTCGAAAATATAGTATGACAACACGAAAAGAGCCCTTTTTCCTCTGCGCGTCGATCACCTCTAGACCCATTGAGAAATATAAATCAATAAATATATTATAAAAGCTGATTTACCCCGTAATAGGTGAGTTGTAGAATATAATCTGATATTATTGTTTTCACAAGTGATATTTCCTCAGCTCACGTTTCGGAAAACACTCGGAAAAGCTGTGCTTTCGATTCCCACGTGCTCAAGCTTGGATCAGTATACCAGATTGGTTTCAGAAACCATGTTTCCTAGTAAAATCAATAACTAAACTAAGTGAACAACTACGATCTACGATCGCCTTGCATTTTTGAGTAGATTTTGTGTACTTAATTGTAAAAAACACATGCTCAAGTTACCATGTGGCAGTTCCTATTGGAACTGATTCTGATGCTAAATGTTTGAACCTCAGAATAGGATTTCAGTATATACCTAAGTAATTAGAACAAACTGTGTCTGAAATATTTCTTTTACTTTTTGAGAACTTAACCTAAAGATAACCTAACAAATTAAAATCAACTAAATTTAAGAACTAAATATAACCCTACTATTGTACCTAACTTATATCTAAGATACTAATCCTAAAATGTTGGCCGCCCTGCGACAAGTCTGTGTAAACGTCAGCCAAGGAATTTATTTATATTGTAAACTCATCTCTCGGTGGCTGATGTTCACACAGACTGGCCTGACAGTGCCTTTACTGATTTGTCTCTTCGACTGGTGTAATTCCAGGGTTCTACGTTCCGGTTTGGAACTCTCAAGAGCAACCGACCCAGGAGGACTCGAACTCTTAGCGAAATGACTGCCGGACCAGAAGCACGACATGCGTGGACCGTGGAAGATTGGTGCAGGCCACCTTCCTGGCTGTGAACCACTTAGATAACAAATTCTGACCTAAACCATCACCGCTTCAACAGGAGTTGCATCATCGCTACCAGATGAGTCAAATTTAATCATCGGTTGTACCCCTGAAATCCAGAGAGACATTACTGCATCAACCTATAGCTCGAACCTTTCTTAAAAACATGACCCAACCTTAATTAGGGAACAGTTTCATGTCTTAATTTTATAATCCGACCTTCAGTCTAAAATGATGTTGTTTTCCAAATTCTAAATTATTTACATAACTTACTATTACTAACTAAATTAAATCTATACTTCTCAAATACCTAATTAACTTATAAACTAGAATAATGAAAACTTATAGTTCTAAACCTAGACTTTTCTAAATAACTAACTAAATATAACTTACTACAGATAACCTGTTCTGAATTATAAAATCTTATAGATCTAGACTTTTTCTAAATAAACTCAATTACTTACTACTGTAATATTAATTAGGCTTAGTTTTAAATAAATTTATGTGTCACTACCTATATCGGTCTAAATCTTTTATTTTGACGTTCCCTGTCTCAATCACCGGATAGGTAGGCGACAAGGTCCATCGAAAACAAAAAAAAGTTTTAATGCACCATATTGATCAACTAAGGTTATAACCAAGGACAGACAGACAGTTCTCAGTTATTTAGACAGTTCTCTAATAAATGACTACGAAGTTAATACATAAAAAAATAAAATAAAATAAAATTCGTTTATTTCAGGCCGTGACCCATAGAAATAGATACAAAAATAATAATAATCAAAAAATTCATATACGATACACAATAATTATACAATACAATGGTAACTTGACAGTGAAGCATATCAAAGTCAGCTCAGACGGCCGAGCTTTATCAGTTTCAAAGTCAAATTGTTTAGGAAATTACTCACACACCCTTTAAAAAGTCGGAACAAAATTCGAAGGTTGTTGTTAGAACATCCACTAACTATTATAACCTAAGGTTATAAATATATATCAGAGGATCTAGTACTTTCCTGTAATGCGATGAGGTAATTTCAATGAAATGAAGTGTGAAGCCGTCAGGAATGAAATCATAAAGTTTTCTCGAGTTGGCAACACGCGATGCAGCGATATAAAGTTGACCGTGCGAGAAACAGCTAATAGGCCATTTACACGGGCCGATTATGAGTTAGTAAAAACCCTGTGTACCTATTGGTGTTGGGTTGGATTCCCGCTGGGTGCAAAATATATTTTGCTTTAAAAATAAATATTTATATCTGAAGTGGGTGTATTTCTATGTACAATGTGTATGTATTTACAAAAGAAAAATAAATATAAGTAATAAATCCGTTGTCTAGTCATCGTAACAAAAGCTTAGTAGCTTACCATGGGACTAGATAGCGCAGTGTTTTGGTCACAGTTTTTTTTATTATTTATTTATTAAAACGGAACCCTTTTACCTAGACTTCCGCACTGTCCGTCTATCTATCTATCACCAGGCTTTCTCGGCTAGACAGTTGAAATTTTTACAGATAATCTATTTCTTTTGCCGCTGTATCAACAAGTAGATACTAAAAATCGAATACAATACATATTAAACAACACTTTTATACCCCCTTACTTATAAACGATGATTATGTTATGTAACCTTTGGCTCTGTCTATCAACTTTGAAACTTCACGTCTTCTTTTGATTCCGATATTCTGCGCCAGAACTCTATGTTACTCCCTGAAAATGTAGCTTTTTCTGTGATCGAGACTTACGCGGGGGAAACAGCGAGACGCAGCTAGTAATTATTATATGGTAAATACTGGTGGGGTTAAATGTCCCAGGAGAGAAAACCACAATTTCCATGCCGAACATTTACACGTATCTGCATACTTATTATAACAATTACTACCCGCATAACGAAAACTTGCAAACTGAAACTGGCTAACTAATAGCAATAAAACGTATACGTATAAGGACCAAAAATACAGCCATAACGTGCGACATCAAAGAAGCGGGCCTACGACGAAGTTTGCCAACTAAACCCTGTCCCTAACAACTGAATACCAGTTCCCATATGGACCGTAGAATACTAGTTGTTATAGGTAAAGAGCAGGGTTATTTTTAGTTTTTGTTTTACAAAAACTAAAAATAACCCTGCTCTTTACCTAATCGAAACGCCGAGGTAAGAAAGTAAATAATAATACGCGATTAAGACCCGGTAAAAATGTAACTATGTTAACAAATCGTATAAATTTAAAAGTTTATTAATCTGTACCTGACAGAATTTGAACCTGCACTCGTCACAAATTAGATATCTATAATATCATTTTATTTTATCTGTGACATTGTATTCTTTGAAATCAAATAGTTATAGTATAATTGAAAATCATTATAAAAAACCATATTATTTTTATTATTTTTAAAAACATGAATAAAAGCGCGGTTAAACCGGATAAACAAAGTGTTTTATTTTCATTAAATTGATTTAAAAATTAATTCATTTCTAATTAATACTTGCATGCTAAGTGAAGTGCTGGTGAAATTTGTAGAACTATACTAAATTGATAACATCTGTTGTAACTATATTTCGTGAAAATAAATGATCATTCATTATTTATGTGAGATGAAATTAGAGACTGCACAGGGGTGCATATTTTATCTGATTGAAAAATCGGCCAAGCGGATTAATATGATCTTTAAAAATAAGTTTAAGGAAATTTAAAACTCAAAATAAGTATCGAAATCACCACCAGAGGAACAGGCAAATGTTCATTTACCTAGAACACACGAGTCACAAGTCAAATAAAAAAATAAAATAAATGTGTGTTCCCCCGTCTTCTATTATCAAATTAAATTGAAAGCATCCACAGAAACCAACTCTCAAAAATTTACCGATTCAGTCGTCATGCTATCATTAAGAGATGTCTTGTCTTTCATCTAAGGTTCCGTACCCAAAGGGTAAAAACGGGACTCTATAACTGAGATTTCGCTGCCTGTCTGTCTGTCCGTCCGTCTGTCACCAGACTGTATCTCATACTCATAAACCATGAAAGCTAATATCTGTTGCTATATAAATTTATGTCCATCATATATATAGGACTAAAAACAAAGTTAAACAAATAACTAAGTACCATTATCACAAAAATATTATATTTGTTGTATGGCAGCCCCCATACAACAAATATGATATTTTGGCAGCCCCCCATATAACAAATATTATATTTTTGTGATAATGGTACGGACCCATCGTGCGCGAGTTACACTCGCACTTGGCTGGTTTTTCTTTATTTTAACACTGGAGATATATTGCTAGAAATATACGTAAAATGTAGAAATATCAGAGATTAGCCGTGAGCTCTTTGCCTACAAATAGGTATGGGACCGCACAAATTCAAAGTTGTAACAATCACTGGTAACTTTGTTTCGCCAACATTGTCGTTCGACCTTCTATTATTACTGTTTAGACTTTTAAGTGGATATAATTATACGGGCTTTTAATTTTTATACATTTACACTACAACTACCTTACTTTATATACTATATACTATTATATATATATTATTATACCTTTAAAAAATGTGATAATAATAGGTAAGTAGGTGAGTTTTGGCGGGAATGCGTTAAGGAGATGTGTTGCTAAATTTTCATTTTTGTGAAACTTAGTTCAAATGCGTGTAAAATGTTTAATTTCGGGGGCATATTAATCAATTTAGTTTCGTAAAGGTGTACAAGTGAAAATAAAAGTGAAAATCGGTGCAAAACATGGACTTTAGCTTAGTGTTCTCTCCAAAGCTCCGTGAACAAACATTGTAAAAAATGGCCCCCTTTTTACAATGATTCCCTCGACTTGACTTTAACTATGACGACTTGACTGTTTTGTTCAATGCAAATAACTTGCAATTATTGATAATACTTGACACTGGTAAATATCCGAATGGAAAAGCCATTTTAAAGAAATAGAAGGTAAGTAGGTACCTACTATTAAATAATTTACAATACCTTTTTTTCATGGAATAAATACCCGATTATAAGTTTTTGTGATTTTCAAGACATCTTATCTCACTAGATATTTACGACTTATCAAAATTTCCATAATCAAGTACAATGTATGATATTTTTTAATTGAATCCTCCCATCTGAGCAATGTTCCTGGATGCAGCTCTCTCTCTGTTATTTGGGGTTGGCACAGTCACTTCTACTTCTACTTCATCATTAACCACACCTACTGCAAACTGATTTGGCAATATTTTTACCAGCAGCCTGCCTAACCCCTTGTGTCCCCCAACTTCCTTGGGACTAAAAAGTTAACACGCCACTGCACGTGAAGAAATTCAGGTTCGCAATTCTCCTCCAGATTTCTCGGTCGCCTTTTAAGACTTACGGTACCCACGTGTGTAGTTAATCGCACCCACGGTATAAAATGTAATAAACCTATTGTAAGTCATGGCTACATGGCTTCAAAAGATGAAAGTTGAAATCATCTTTAACTTTATGAACATAAAACATTCCAGGAAAAGAAAAACTTTTCAAACATTCAAATGAATAGAAATACAGACACAATCAAGTCCTCCTAAAAATAAACCCGCGACAAAGAAAGAAATGTGATCGACATAACCTCTTACATTAATTTATTATCATTCGGTTCCCCTCCTCGAAAGCCTACCACCGGGCCCTACGTATTGACAAATAACTCAGCAAATGTCCCTTTAAATATTAACGTTTATCTTGAAATGTTTTCATCGAGGGTCCCTTTAGGGTTCTGCAGACGTCTGACGTTTAATGAAATAAATCGAGCGATTTATGAAATAATGCAAATTGTCGAGTTTGGGTTAATGTGAAACATGTCCATAAAAAATGAAGCTTACACATAATTTAGCTTTACATAATATTACATCGGCAAGGGGCGGCTTTTTACCCAATTCAGGTTTATACGCAAATGTGATACTTGACTCTCAGTATAATTTGTCTTGATTTATGTTCATAGAATTTTATCAAAAATGACAGAATACATACACACTGCATAAAACAGTCTGCCATAAAACGGTCTGCCACAAGTGATAATTGAATAATCAGCCGACAAAATGTGTCTAGTCTAGGTGGGCTACCCTCGACCGTATCATTGTAATAAATCAAACGACCTCAAACAATATAATATATTTTTTATTATACCCTGTAATAACAACATTTTACGGTTATGATTTTGGTAAATCTAGTTAGGAATAGTTGACATACTCATAATAGTAATCGCTAATAATTTTGTTAATAGGGTTTGTTATTAATATCGTTATTAAGTGGTATTTGATTTACTGTTATTAAATGATTACTGTGATTAAAATGGTGTTATTTTATATATGAATTTGATATGGAGTTAGGGTTGCTATCATCACCTATGTACAACCAAGCACAACATCGCCACAAAGCCGCTACCTACAACTAGAAATTAGAAATACAAATTAAATCAAATTAGTATTTTAATCGTCGTAGTGTCGTAGTGGTGTCGTCTTAAGTAGGTAGATTATCCTTAAAGTAAACATTTTAAAATTAATAGACCCTAATAACTGTAATAGAAATGTAAACACAGATAACTTCGTTTAATAGTTAAATTAAAAATTATCCAATTTAAAACTTCAGTGTGTCATGGTCAGAATCGTCCATTTTGTGTTGGACCACACAATCACACCTAATGTACGAAGTTTTAGGGCCATGTAACACTACTATAGTTCTATCTATAGTGGTAATTACGCTCGAACCGAAGGCAAACAATTAACGAAAGTTAAACAGAGATTCAGTCCCGGACTATGGATGAGGCCGGGCCTAGATTATAGATAAATCAGCTGTGTACAAATGTTTGTATAACAAATTGACTTTGTGATTGTTTTATGCACGTCGCTTGGGAATTAGATAACTGTGATGTAGGTGGCTTCTGATATATTGCACGAGATTCAAAGTGTTTAGGAAATTGAAGTTCCCCAGACTAGAGACCAAAAGCATGCGTTTAAAATAGGCGCATAAAATCACAAAGTTTGCACCCGACAGGACTTGAACCTGCATCTTTGGGGAGTCCGGCCCCAATGCCTTAACCATTTTGGTCACTGGTGCTCGTCTAGTCGAGTTGAAATTAATAATCGCATCTCTTTTTATATTACGTATAAGGCACGCAGCGCCATCTACCTGCCTTCATTGCAGACTGTCGACTTTTACTGCGGCATTTTCCTATTTACTATACAAAAATAATAATAATAGTACTCACTTGGAAAAATATCAAAATAAGTATGATTTGTTTAATGGGTTTTAAACAAATCATACTTATGATTTGATTTGATGATGTGGGACAAACTAAAACGCATCTTCTACTTGCATCAATTCCCTAATGCTATTTACTATGCATTTTTCTAGGGACGATAATATTTTGGATAGTTTGTCACCAGGTTTGCGTAAAATGTAGCCAAGGAACTCAAAAATTCTCTACAAGCATACGTTGTAGAGCTTTGGTTTCGTCACTATTTAAGGTTCCGTGAAAATTGATTCGTTCGATTACTGTGTTGTAATTTTATAGATAACAAATACCAAAAACAATAACTATTTATTAATATTGGCATACTTCAGTTGGAATTCGCTGTTAGTATAATAGATAAACACGTAACATGTACTCGTAGTCTGAATAAATACCTAGCTGTGGAAACACGCGATAATGGATTAAAAATTATATTTCAGCTTCAACGGAATTCGTTCATTTATTTCTTCATGTTATATGCATGTTACATGGCTGACGTTGGGTACAAAACAGTTGTAACAACAATGAAAGATTAAAAGCAAAATTATAATACGACTGCATTTTTATACTGTATTGATTGTAATAGAACTTAGTATTAAATGGCTTGAAATTGGGCTAGCCTCGTTTCATTAAGTAAAAGAATCGCGACGTATGTAAGTTAAACAGCGCGGTACATCTATATACCATATACGTATGGTTAAAAAATAACCTAAATTATGGATTAAAGAAAATAATTTGATAAAAAAGCAACCAAGACAAACTCGAGCTTAGTCGTCGTAAACAGTTACAAATACTGTAAGGGAAGGAGTAGTTCGGTAACAGTCACCTCCTGCCACGACCCTTTAAGCCTTCCGTTCTAAATAATTGCTAAGGCTAAGGGGGAATGCGAACGAGGGGGGTAATACCCCCCGCCCCCCATTCAACAAATTAAAATTTACAATTCCAGTGTTCGTACTTTTGTGAATTCCGTGATTAATAGCCGTTGAAAGTTCATACAATTTGCTTATCCCCGAACTTTTATGTACAATTGGAAGCTTCTGCGTCATCGCAGAGTGAATTCCGAGTTCTGAATCACCAAAGTTCTGAGATGAGAAAGACAATGTACTTTATATTGTGCAGAGCAACTTGTTTGTCTGTCGTCTAAACAAATTATTAATTCAAACATTTCTTACTCAAACGAATTACGACGATTTCATGTAACGTTTATTTATCAAGTCTCTATCAGACTTAAGCTCGTTTTGATTGTTTGCTTTAGAATATTGTTGAAAGAAGTTATAAGAATGATTTTGAGTGTTAAGTAATGAATCGGTCCTTTTTGTGCTTTTGATGTCGCTTTAAAGCCGTTTGCGAAAATGGCTATTCATGTTTATTTTAAGTGACAGATTTATTATTATTAATGGAACCCTTGAATACAATTATCTCGAATTCATCAATTCGCATGAATAGCTTAAGACGTGCCTCTACATTCTAGCTAGACTTTCTCTCATTTAATGGTTGAAATTCACACGAACTCACTTTAGGCAAAAGAACAGTTATTAATATAACATAAAACAAAATTATTACTAAATTTCACTTCAAACCGGTTTACAGTTTTTTAATTCGTAATAGGTACTGTTAGACTTTTTAACACGATGTTTTCCAAGTGTTTGCTAACATTTTAGATATTCAACATTTTGAGATCAATTTAGAAAGTTCATAAATTTGAAAAATTAACAATTTAGTAGTAAAGGAACAAGTAGTTAAATATTTTAATACAAAGAAAAAACTTTTAACTGTTTTATCAAGGAGAATCACATTGTTTTAATTCCTTATAATCAAAAGAATCAAAGCAAAATTAAAGTAAAAATTAACAACACATAAAAAATTAACTTTGTGATGAAAAATACACGGAACACGTATGAATAACCTACTCTCAATTTATTTTCAAACTAAAGATGTCACTTCAGTGTTACTAATGAACCCAAATGGTTAACAAATTACCAGCTACTCAACCCGAGAGGATTCACTCAACAAATCCAACCCTCACCCAGGCACGTGCCACAAAAAATAGACCATTCAATCCGCATTTTCCTTGGTCAACAAACCCATCACAAATGACAATAAAACCAGTTGACTGCAAATAAGTATTACCCCCCCCCCCTCCCCCCAAAAATAGTACGTCTTTTAAAACGGCCAGTCAGAAAGAGTTTAAGTATAGATAGGTAACTCATCGGACAATCACAAAGAGTCTATGTATGTATAGGTAGGTAACGCAACGGCTAATCAAAAAGTTTGATTATTCTCCCATTCCCTGTTCGCAATTGTGAGTTGTTTTAGAAAAATCACGGTATGAGCAGTCAATAGGCTTTGATGTCTTTGCCAATTACTGTTGTACAAACTATCTCAAATTGTTTTATCCGGACACACGGCCATTCGGGCACTTTTTCCTGACGTACGTATTGAAACTATCGGACCATCGTGTCGGATGGATTTGGCCAAATGAGTGCCATGAGTGGTATTCGATAAAACGTGACGAGTATTCTAATGCTTTTTTCAAAAGAAGTGAAAAGGTTCGTAATTGAAAAATCGTTTCGAATGCTGAAGCACGTTTAATGCATACGGATTATGAAAGGCTGTATGGTTCGATGGTTCATGGATGCTGGATGTTGGCCGCTTTATACAATGATGTGATAAGGTTCGGATTTTGAAACGAAATTGTGAAAGCTTTTTTTTCTTTGTAATTGATTTCCTAATTCTGTTGAACGGAAATTAATTATTTTAATCACATTTTTATTTCGTATAGAAATAGATACATGATTTATTTATTGTACATATTACATATATTAGATATACCTATCTTATGTAATAACAGCAAAACAGTGTCCCGCGGTTTCACCCACATAAGTTCTAATCCCCTAAGAATTTCTTGAAACCATCCTTGGTGGATATAATAACACTAGAAACACTCCCACTAAATTTCATGTCTCTAGGGCTATCGGTTTGAAGTGTGCGTGGAATATATACCTATAGTTCAGTCAGATTAAAACAAATGAAAATGGTGCGTGCGGTTGGAACTTGTCGACTTTCACCTTCGATATGTCCCTCGATTATTTTCTAATTAAATGTGTCACTGAAAATAGCATATATATATACATATTATATGGAAAGAACTCGTGCACGTAAAGCTTCCATAAGGCGTCGAGATATGGAAACCATTAACTCAAATATGATAAAATCTCCTCTCATAAGTGCGTTTCAACCAGTACCAAAGTTTTGAGTTTGCCTTAAGGCCTCTAACTTTAGTAAGATCAGTAACGGCACCCAACTGAAAGTTATACCAACTTATAACTTTTAATAGACCTAAAACTGCAATTCTCCAGCGTTCACAGTAGTTCCAAACAAGGTCTTTACTGGTCCTCAATTGTTCAGCTTACAACGGTGTTTCATTTCCTCTGTTGGTAAATAAAGGGCGCTGCGATGTAGGAAGCAAACACACACTTAAGTTGAATTGAAGAGCGATTTTAATTGAGATCCGAGGACGGTAAATTGGGGTTTTGATCGGAGTAAAGTAAAACGAGTCAATGCCGAGAAAAATAAAATCTGCATTTTTCATTAATGTAATAAACTTGTATATATTTTAAATTGGTATCTGATTATAGTCTATTTGATAATGGGTGCACTTTTTGAGATGATGGCGTTGGTGTCGTAAATTGTTTTGTTTGTTACAACATTATAGTACGCCCATAGCATGGAAATAATATTGACTTAAATATATATATTACAAATACCCCGCGGGTTTGCCTGCGTACTTTACCTAAACTACAGACAGGATAAATGGTGTTCTCTTACTCATTTTTTAATACGCCAAGACTGATCAGTTCGGATATGGTTTTTTTTTATTGATTCAATCAAATATTTTTAGACATTTTTGACCTAATGAGTTCGATTAATTTTTTTTTCGATTGTATATTTACTATCCGATCGTTTATAGTCTCTGCAATAAGTTGTCATCTTTTACAAATGTGAGAATTGAGGTCGTAAATTATTTTTGTTTGTTGATTCTGATGATGCGGGAGTTCTTACAGCGGTCTTTGAGTCCCCCCACACATCAAGTACAGCATCTTCATCTCTTTGACACGCGGCTCTTGTTTATGTCGCTCAATGACTGACTAATTATGGTTTTGTAGATTTAATTGTTCTTTATTAGTATAAACGGCATTTTGGGGTTACAACTAAGCATAAGTGAATTTTTCAATTTTGTTTTGTAGTTTATAAATATACTTTATTTATTTTAACATAATCTATACACTTTCCCCTTTCTTTTGGTAAATTTTATGTTTCAATAGCATTCATATTTTAGGAGCAATCACACAAAATATTCTAAAAACTTTAATCGCAAACATGGATCGAGTTTCTGCTGTCTGAATTAGCAGGGCAGAAATGACACTAGTTTAAATATTAATATTATTTATCTTGTAGCACAAATCTCACACTTGTCTCCGACCGTATAACGTATGACCGTCTACCAAAGCGGTTATAAGTCCAAGACTTGACGTCGCAATCGAAGTCGACGCATGCATGAAGTAAATGGTCTATCCGCTTGACCATATGAAAGTCTGCACAGGAGATCCCCACTTTTCGCATAAACTGTTTTGTTATAAAATCACTTGGCAGAACACAATTCGCATAATTCGTTTAAGCATAATAGCCTTATTGCATAAATGGTTATTGCATATTTTTTTAGGCATAAACGTCATTTGGACTAATTTGTTTAGGCATAATAGTCTTGTGGAATAATCGTTTCAAGCATAATTCCTTTTGGTCTAAAAGCCTTTTTGCATTAATGAATGGCGTAATTTATTGAAGTACTTGGTCTTGTCGTGATACATTTTACTAGATATATACGAAAGAGGAAACCAGCCTAAATAGTAACATATTCAATATTAAAACAAATAAAATTTCTTTTACTGGACCACAGACTTATATAAAATAATATTATCGTCTGACCTTCATAAATATGAGGCTCCTTTATTAGCCATAGATCCGTGTGACGCCCATCCAATACACATTATTGTTACTTTGTTTAATAACTTCGGGTTAACAAGGATATAACACATGAAATGGTATAAGAAATATACATAGAACATATTATTATGAACAACCTAGTAAAATATTGATTTTTTCTTTTGTTTTCGCGATGATCAATTGAATGAAACACTTTTTTCGGTTTTGATAGCGTTCTTTTTATCGGTGGTTGTAAACGTAAAAAAACAGCATTACAATGCTGAAAATAATAGTATCTATACCTATACTTATAGTCTGCTTGTCTGTGTCTCTGTCTGTTCCTTATACAATTCAAAACTACTAATCCGATTCAAATCTGGTTTTAAATATTCGATAGTTCTATTTTCGATGAAGATCGTGGTATACTTTGCATCGAAATCCAATAAGTAGAACCCGAGTACTGAACGAATAAAAAAATTAAGTAATAAAAGAGTAATTTCCTATTCAACGATACCCATCTTGACATACTTTGACAATTTTGGATTTTTTAATTTTGACAATATGGCGTCTGGTTGTAACCAAAGGTAATTTGGATTACTGTCATGTCTTTAGTCACACTCGCCAGATTAAGACGAATCGATTGACGTAAGAATCATCAAAATCGATCCACGCGTTTGGCCTCTAGAACGCCACATAGAAACATCCATACATACATACATAGACCGATAAACACATTACCCTCCTTTGCGTCGCGCAGTCGGGTAAAAAGTGCAACCGCTCGGCCGCCCACGCCTGTGATAACGCGTTTTTCACTTCCGCGGGTGGTAGTAGTTTAATATAATGGTAACATCCTTTTTACAGTGAAGGATAAGTTTGTGGGACAATTTTACATTTTACCGGGTCTTAATCGCGTACTATTATTTATTTTCTTACTTCGACGTTTCGATCATGTTACAATGATCTTGGTCTCGAGGGGACTGGAGCTGCGGCGGGTGTCGTCCTCTATTTATAACCGTCGTTGTTTACTGTCCGGTGGTGGGTAGGTAAAGAAATTTTAAAAGTACGTAAGTAACACTACCCACATTTTCTATTACACTAGATCGTAAACAATTTAAGGCACGCGTCACACCACACGTAATCTAAGGGGCGCGACACACTACACTCACGATATCGGAAGACGCGATTGGAGTTTTTTCGCTACACTTGCATATTCCTATTACCAGATTCCACGTAGACGATAGCTTGTATCCTCTAAAAAAATATGTAAAATGTTAACAAATCGTGTGAATTTAAAAAGTTTTATAAGTTTGTGGGACAATTGCCATTCTTGAATAATCTCCCGTGGCGTCTTACTGCCTAACCATAAAACGCCTTCACTTAAAGAACTGTAGACAGCGGGACAAAAAATATGAACAGCTTAGCTATTTTACTAAGCCAGCGCAAAATGTCCATTAACTTGACTAAAGAGTAAGCTAGTGAATAACCCCCTGTCGGCAGTCAAGTATAACAGACGTCGGCTGACACGATGTTTTATACTGGCTAATTGGATTGATTTAGTAGATTAGAAATCGCTACCACTTACATGATCTTTGTTGAAGTGGCTATACCTAGGATAAAACTCCCACGGCTAAGTACAATTCATTCAATAGAACCACATCTGCAAGCATGAATCGATGAACTCGTGACAAAATTCTCAGAGAAACCAGCTCTTTCCATTCTAGCGTGCAAATAAATCGTACTCACCCTTTAAACCATTGTTCTAGCTACACATCACATACAACGAAGAAAGGGTTAAAACCTTAGTTCAAAGTACAAAGATAACCCTTTGTCTTAGAGCGAAACTAAAGTTGTGATTGTTCAATCAGAGATAAATGGGAGGCGGTGTAACGGATCGTGAATCGTGATCGAGTATTGGTACTTGGTTTTGGTTAGTATTTTACAGGCCAGTGGTGAGACACAGTTGAGGCGAACAGTGGGACAAATTAGGTACACCTCTTCACTTTTAAGCTTACACGATTCCTGTTATTTATTTGAATTAATAGAAATACGGGGACATGGAACTTCTTCTTTTTCTTTTAAATTGAAATTTTTAAAAATACAAACGCGATCTAGACTCGAAGTTCTATTAATAATAAGTTATGTATAAAAGTTTGAAGGTTTTGCTGGGAGTTGTCTGTCTCTTGGCCATTGTACGTGATTTTAAGACGCGGGCTTCCTTGCGATGTGTTACTTTACTTTACTTTTTTATATGTTCATAGCACATATATTTTATTAAAGTAAATGACACTGTTGCGCGGGCGATTGGGTTTCAAAATGTTCAAAATTTAAGGATTTCCCATACACACATAGTTGACGCTAATTCAGGTATTCGTATTTGTATAGGCGCCTATCAGTTCAGGGGAATAAATAGATAGATTAACACATTATTGATCCAAACAAAAAATCAACTATCTGTACTAAAACTTGCTAGTCCGTGCTTGCTAATCCTGATTAGTTAGTACAATGTAGCTACGCAAGCCACCCTTGCCGTAAACTGACTATCCGACCCAAAAGTAAACCAACTGCATTCCCTTAATTGGCCAACACTGTGTCAATGTTTAGAATGGATATTTCACAAAAGGGTTTTGGTTATGTCGTTTGAATATTTTCAGGCATATTTTGCCTTTTATTGGATGTTATCTCTTTTATTTTTATTTAACCTGTCCGACTGCTGGTGATGTTATCTTAAACTGCAATAATTAGATACTTTTTATACATTGGGAACCTAAACTTTTAATTCTTTTATTTACATGCAGAGGTTTCTTAATTTTTATATGGATTATTTTATATACCGTTTCAGTGCCCGGCCCGTCGAAATATTTTAATGTTAATAATGTAAGCCAACCGAAAACTGTTGGAGTAAACGAGTTCTAGAGTGGAGACCGCGTCTCGGCAAACGTAGTGTAGGACGTCATATTGGAGCGACGATTTGCGCAAGACGGCTGGTACAAACTGAATGCAAGAAGCCGAAAATAGATCTAGGTGGCGTGCAATTGGAAAGGCTTATGTCCAGCAGTGGACTGCAAAAGGCTGATGATGATGATGAATAATATAAGAACATTTTATTCTTTATTGTTAAACTCACACTTCTGAATAAAATTGTATTCAGAAAAAATATTTTTGTTCCGAAATTCAGTGCTCTTGCGGGACTCGAATACACGCTCTCCCCATCTCTGGTTAGCGTAAAAGTTAGCGCCTTCCAGTGTGATGCTTCAAACTGCATCGAAGTAGACACACATTGTAGTCAAACAGTGTGTTTTTCAACCTGATCACTTAAAGTTAGTAACAATAATACCAACTTACATAATAAGTTTAAACTAACCTTATCGGAAGGTATAATGTTTCAAATTTACAAACTGAATTAGGGATGTTAATGCAAAATTTGTCGCTATCGAGATTTTTATTCGATTATCCGCAATATTTTTAGTTGGAGTTTTCTTGCATAATTAGTCTAGTGAGCTAGCTGTTTTGCTCTAAATTTCCTAACTTTACATTCATAATTGTAGCCAGGAGTAATAACCAAGCTGGATTTGATGGAGCGAGCAAGCGAGAGGTGGATTGGCACGTCTAACGAATATACTTTGGTATGGTAATATTTATTGTAGGGGTAGTTTTTGCAACTTAACGTCTGAACAGATAACCGTTTACCTAAAATTTCGTATTTATTTCGGAACAAAGAAAATTTCGTAATTTGTTTTTTATTGCTTAAGGCATTTCCACTAAAAATATTTTAAAGAAAAAATAGACCTACAAAAATTTATTCGTGGCGAAGTTCTGAGTACTGACCGGAGACGCGAGTTCAAACCTCGTCGCGAGTGAATTTTTGAAGATGTATCTTTCCTTTAAAATATTTCTAATAGAAACCCGACAAAGGCGAAGGCATGCAGGCATAAGGTTATGTTTTTACACGACTGCCAAAGGAAGTGTTATGTTTTTACACGACTGCCAAAGGAAGTGTTATTGCCGTGAGTGTATGTATGTATGTATGTATGTATGTGACCTATTTTTGTGCCGTCGTAGGGCCTAAACGGCTGGGCCGATTTAGATAAACGATACGTCGTTAGATTCGTCATGACCGTGAGAGTGACATAGGGTACATTAAAATAATAAATAAATAAAAATAAAGATTTAAAACGCTATAAAGCAAGATTTGTCTTGACCATAAAAACCGAGCAAAGACAACGGAACGTTACTTAAAAACTTTTCGATTTGACTTTGACGCAGAGTTTCAACTTTTGAAGGAATTTGAATGTTTAATTTGTCAGTTTGTCAGAGATAACATAAATAACAATTACTATTGAGTTTTGGCGCGAATGCGTTGAGGAGATGTGTTGCTAAATTTTCATTTTTGTGAAACTTAGTTTAAATGCGTGTAAATTGTTTAATTTCGGGGGCATATTAATCAATTTAGTTTCGTGATGGTGTACAAGTGAAAATAAAAGTGAAAATCGGTGCAAAATATGGACTTTAGCTTAGTGTTTTCTCCAAAGCTCCGTGAACAAACATTGTAAAAAATAGCCCCCTTTTTACAATGATTCCCTCGACTTGACTTTAACTATGACGACTTGACTGTTTCGTTCGATGAAAATAAACTGCAAATATTGATAATACTTGACACTGGCAAATGTCCGAAAGGAAAAGCCATTTTAAAGAAGAAGAAGAACAATTACTATGTTTACAATAAGTAATTAACTAAAAATTTGAAATGTTGCGCGCGCTATGGATAATGGATAGCAAGGCTAATCCGCTAGGACAAGAAACCGCCAGCCTTCGTATCACCAGTCGCGACGAAGTTTTCGGATTTGGTAATTATATTTTAAGATGAATACCTGCCTACTTCATAGCCATCTCAGCAAAACTCAAAAAGAATAGCTATTATAATATTGAAGGCTTTTAGATAGCCTATCTTTAACCGATTTCGAGTCCTCGCTACTGGAGTATACACATCCAGAGTTAATGAGTTTCTCTGGTGTAATTGTATCTAATCTCTAATAACTAAAAAGCGTTATAAAAAAAATATTTAAAAAAAATAAAAAACCCGACTGCCGTTAAAACTGAAAAGTAAAAAACAAGACGATACCTAAAGGTAAAGAAACCTTAAAAATCGTTCGACGCATCTAGGAGCCTTAAAAAATTGTGGATGCAGTCGGGTGGGACTCCTTTTAAAGGAAAAGTATAATGACACCAAATTGTGTTGAAGTCCCACCCGAGTCCATCCACAATTTTTTAAGGCTCCTAGATGCGTCGAACGATTTTTAAGGTTTCTTTACCTTTAGGTATCGTCTTGTTTTTTACTTTTCAGTTTTATTTTCGTGTCCTTTTTTAGAATAAAGGTTATGACTTTAAAATAAATCGATGTTCTATTTTATCGATAGTCTATTCAGCTGCCGATGCGACGTCCCTAAGCCGAAAATCGGTCTTTACTTGTGGCCTTCAACTAAGTGCTGGTCACAATTGAGAAACCCCTTCAACTTTAGTAATTACTGGCCTAGCAATTTGGACTGTGAATTAAAGCAAGAATGGCCTGAGTGGCGATTAAATCAGTGTTTGGGCTTTGGTCAATTTTGAAACTTTAAAGGAAGATTTGTTTAGTACAAACCTCTTATCAAAGCTTACAACTATTTTTTTTTAAATTTAAATAAGGCTTTGGGTTTCCGGGTTCAAAAAACCATAAAAAATTATTAAAAATAAAAAAATAATGTTTGATGTCAATCTATAAATACATTAGTAGTGTACAAATAACAAGCCTAGTGCTTAGTTTGGGGCTAGATTGCGCTGTGTGTAATGTAGTGAAATATTTATTTATTATTATTTATTTATTTATTTATTTTTATACTCATATATAAAACAATATTATAGTGCACTTTACAATATTATTATTTGTTTACGATAAGATAAAAGGAAAGGCTAAATATTCCTGAAATAAATAGACAAGCATTTTGTTCACCAAACATTAGATACCGTTTGGACTATAATTACGGGCTAAGCTACCCGAGCTAGTTACCTACTAGAAATTTTTCGAAAGTAACAAACCGGTCCCTCTTAAAACCCAGCCCAGTATAAGGAAAGTCTCCATTTAATTCAAACAGCATTAATGAGATGATTAGATTTCCTTTTATTTTAATCACACCTTAATTAGACGTTAGATAATCTAAACTCGAACTCAGAAAGTAGAATTAAGAACAAAGAAATTACCTTTGCATATTTTATAAGGGTAATTTAGATGGTGCCTTCCCTAGAGGCAGTCAGTCTCCATCGGTAATTATAAATGTAGATTATGTTTAAAATGTACTGTAAAAATACGACAGACTTCTCTCGAGGGATTGATGATGGGTTGTATTTTACTAAGGGCTGAAACTGACTTCATCTTATCTCCTTATTTGTAGGAGTGTTTATATTTAGCCTATAGTTCCCACACGTAGTCATAGTGCTAAAGGAGCAGCAGGGTAGGTGGCTTCAGCCGAGGCTTCTTGCAGAGTCCATCCTTTAAAGAAGACTTGGGATTTAGGTATTCCTATTTTGGGTTATGGAGGATATGGAGAAAAAGGGGTTGAGCGAGACATTGTTAGAGAACAGATAGGAGTGGATAAGAAAATCCCCCAAATTAGTCGAATAAAGGAAAGGTTAGGGATTTAAACTGAAAAACTTATAACACAGCTCTTGTAAGTGAGTTGTGATATAATGAAAAAGTTTCTTAATAAATACCAACACATTTATCAATTTAATAAGTTGCAGTATATTGTAAACAAAATTAAAACGAAAACATCTTACGTAATTAAAAAAAACAACAAAGAAAAATATTTCCTTGAAACTTAAGAACAGAGCGATGCGCGTAAGCCGTGCTTGACCTAGTCGTCGGTAAGTGTGGGGCAAACCTTATTAACGTGTTTAATCCCCTTACTGGCTCTCCGTAGCTTCTTTACAAGGCTACACAGTCTGTAAACTTCGATCGGTTGATGAAGAATATTTAAGTAAGCGTAAGCATCTCAAGCTGAAATCTATAGTCCGTACTTTTGCTTTGCTAAGCAAAAACTTTGACTTAAGACTTAATTTTGGTATTTGTAAAGCGATTTTCGCAACTATCTAAAGTTTTGCTTAGCAAAGTCGAATTTTTTCAAATTTAGAATGTAAACCAATCAAAAATAATGATTTAAACTTGGTTTAGTTACAAATATTTTACAAGGAGTAATTAATTTTCGAAAATCCTCCCGTGACGCAAATCGAAACTGTGCTCCTCGCTTGCCGGACGTAGGTGCAGGTGGTGGGGCAAGCTAGGGGTTCATGTTGGAATCCTGTCACCGAAGGATTTTTATGATGCATTGCACTCCTTGAAAAATATTTCTAGTAGAATGTTATGAGCAATAAATATAAGGAATGTTATATATTTAGTTCTCAATTTCTGAATAAAAATACCTAAGCATTATGAATCGCACTAACTTTAAACAGTCTCCGTCTTTTCGTGTGGTGTCACGTTTCACTTAGTGTTTAAGTTTTCAGGTCGCCCTTAGGCCTCTAGATTGACCTAACGACGAACGGCTAACAGAGTTACTGTGGTAATATTATCAAATAAATACCTCTAAAATAATTTTCAAATACCTTCACACTACAAGTAGTTTTTGACAAAGAACATTGAACCTTAAGAGTACAAGGAAGTGATGTTTATACATCGAGTTGTGAACATACCCAATGATATCCACCAAGAGAATTTTCGATAAAATCTAAAAATCATCATAGAATACAACACCGGTGTGGTCAGAGTAGTCACAAAGAAAAGTGTTTTACAATAATATTTAAAAAATAATTAAATGTTTCGCAGTCGAGTAAAAAGGGCTTCAACGACCTGCGTATATAGCCGACTTCAAAATTTGTGGCTTTTTGCAAATTTAAAAATTGTTGGCCAATTACTAAAAAATGTTCTCAGAGCGTTGGATTCATTTAAGGGGGTTTAACTCTTAAATGTTACAGAATTGAAAAATAGATACAAAAAATGACAATATAATTGAATTGCCACAATACGAGTTAATATTTACCTGCCTGATTGATTTTCCTGTTTTTATTAAAAAGTATTAGGTACTTATCGTACTATCATTATTTTATCATATATTTTATTTTCTGTATCTGTCAAATTTGATTGTGTTAATAGTTTTAATCGTGTCCTTGTCCAAATAAATAAAAGCAAGAGCACAATTCCGTCTTCCTAATACACCGAAAACACATCCACCAAAATGTTAATACACACACTTGTGTGAACACCTGTACCGCATGCACATTACAGTACAGTATAGGTATCCTACAAGTAGTGAGGTCCCAACGGGCTGGTAACGAGTTGACCGGCAGCCAAGCCGCAACGGCGATAGCAAGTCGATACAGTTAACCACATAACTGTACAACGTACGTACAGTATATAATGATGCCCAGAGGCAGTAAGATGTTTGGTTGGAAACGATCTATGGGGAAAATTGGGTTCGGTGCAGAGGTATAGAAACTATACATGGCCATAAGGATGCTCAGTTTGCATGTAAACTTTTTATTTAAAAAATATATTTTAGAACAAAAATACATTTGGGTTATGAGAAGTCTTGAATGGTAGAACGGGTTAAGCTACGATTGGCACGCTTGGTGCGGTGACTACTTTTATAGGTGACCGAAATTTTTTATGGTCATTTCAAATATAATTTTCTCGAGCTCCTACGTGCTTCGGAAGGCACGTTCAGCAGTTGATCCCGGTCTGATAGAAGTCGTTAGGTCAAGTTAAAGGCCTTGGAGCGACCTGAAAACTCTGACACTAGGTGAGTCATACTACAATACGAAAATAAGTAGAAAATTTGATATAGGTACTTACCAACAATTTGGATATTTTTACATCTGATCATTTGCTTTATTTTTTAATGTTTAACAACATAAAATTGAGGCAATAAAATACTTAGGTGAACGCAAGTAATGTCGGACTCTGTCACCATTAATGAAAAAACTGAGTAAAACTGATCACGGCCAACTCTTTTAAAATTTTAGATAGCCTATTCGACACACGACTTTGAAATTTCAATTCGACCACGAACGCTCGCATGCAATACATTTGTAAATTAAAATCCCTTTGTTTGGGGACGTGTACAAAATATTTACGCAAAACTGTACAGATTGCCTTCATCTATTCAAAGTTGAAAATCTATCTCGTATTATTATTTATAACTCTGATGTTACGTGTCATCTATTTACAGATTTCACACTATGCACATTAATGCACAACTATCGAAAGCTTGGAATCATTTTTTAATTGAATCAAAAATCATTTCTCGAGCTCTTCCATGCTTCGGAAGGCACGTTAAGCTGTCGGTCCAGCTGTGGTATGATCTAATTAGCATCCACCGCTAGTAGTTGCTAAGTTGCAGTACATTGCTGCTTTGACGTAACGTGTTGTTACCGTTGATTACTTCAAAGCAGCAACGTAGAATACGAAATGTGTTTTTTGACAGTAAATAGCAACTAGTAGCGGTGGATGCTAATTAGATGATACCACAGATGGTTGTTATCTTGGATAGCAACGTTAGGTCAAGTTAGAAAACCCTAAAACTAGAGGAGCCACACCACTACACGAAAAGAAGAAGAAAAGCATTGAAAATGTAATTAAGACATAAAGCACGACCAATTTGTTTATATGCTTCTTATTTTTATTGCTCAAGGCATTCTCTAAGAAATATTTTTACAAGATGAAATGCATCATCAAATATTTATTTTATTTAACTGAACTCTTGCGTACTCTTAAGGACTACAGCTTCGTCTGCTTCTTAAGAAGGCTCAAACTGTATTTATTTATTATGAGAGGTACCTCCTTCCACTTTATCGCGGTCTAGGGCTATTGTGGACAACTTACTTTTAAAGGAGTCAAAAATCGCCGTCTTGCTCTGCCGCTTGGTTGTGTCCCAATGGGAAAGCAATTAGTTAATATTTTGGTCCAGCGCTCATTCGTCATCAACATCAACAATTTGAGTTGTAGCTTAATTTGATATAATGTTTGTTTTTTTTTTTTGTTTTTTGAATAGAAAGCTTTGAACTTTGATAAATTTTAGAAATACTCGACCACGAAAAGTTATTGACCGATTTTGGAAATTCAATTTGCACTTCAATTCAATTTACACAGTTTGTCAAAATGTGCACATCTGCATATTTTGACATAATGGCTCATCTGTATCTCTGTCTTAATTTGTCTTTTGTCTTTTAAATGGTGCCCCTATACGAAGATAAATATTTTCGACGGACTTTTGTTTTTGACGCGTTAGTAGAATGTTGTCCTGAATTTTCATTTTTACAAAACATCGTTTTATTGCGTTTAAATTGTTTAATTTCGACGGCAAGTTACCAATTTAGTTACGCGAAGTTCAACGAGTAAAGTGAAAATAAAAATACCAGTGCCAAACATGAAATTAGCACGTTACAAACAATTGTTAGAAACACACATAGGGTTGGAGAAAAATCGTCGTCATTTTTTCTACAGGCTTTACGCATTAAAAATTATTTCAAACGATTACAGTATAATAGTGGTAGTTCACTATTTGTACGAGTTTTTGGCTAAATTGTCCTATATTGCTGACAGAAGCCATAACTAAGAAAAAGAAAGAAATAATATTTTCGACGACAAAACCAGATACTTTTTCTTTTGTAGTCGCGACTTGGTATTGAAATAAAACTCATTCTCAGGCTTTTGTACAGTAGACTGGCCTATGAAAACTGTATGTAAAGAAAGTGAAACGTGCGTATGTACGGCATTGCAATAATGCTGTTAAAGCCGGAAAATAAGTCTTGGAACAACGCAATTGAAATCGTAAAATGAGTTTTATTTCAAGAGAGAGTTAAAAAATATATCTAAATATTATATATATATGTTATATATAAATAAATATTGTTATATACCGTCACTATTTCAATATAAAACTATGTTACTTTAAAGTCCTTCGTGCCGAACTAATAACATTTGTCAAAACGCAAGTTCGCTTCACTCGAGTGAAGATTTCATAGATTTAGAAAATGTTTTAGCTACGCAAAGTTTCTCTATTGTAAATTCAAATAATTTCTACAAATCTTTATTTTAAAAATATTTAACTAAAGTCTATTCTATACTTATATTATAAAAACGAAAGATTTATTTGTTTGTTTGTAAGGAATAGGCTCCTAAACAACTGGACCGATTTCTATATGAAAGGTTTTTGAAATTTACATTACGGAGGAGTACCTAACATAGGCTTCTCATCGCGATATTCCCCTGAGATGGGGACTTACGCAGGTAAAACCGCAGTAGTTAGCTACTTCATTCTAATTTGATAATTATTTCAATATTTCATAATACAGTAAAGTATTATTACGGCAATGTAAGTAGTCTCCAATATCAGATAACGATTTGAATTCGAGCCAACCTTCCACTGGGTGAAACTTGATGCTCACTTGTGAAAACGGACGATGCAATGATGAGTTTCGATAACTTTCAACTACTGAAGTAGGTACTGATTTTTATGATTTGTTTACGGTACGTATTGTTACATATTGTTTATAATTTGTTCTTTGTGTAAACTTTTTTTTTAGTTTAAGAGGTTAATTTTCATAAATTGTAAAATCAAATACATAAATCAAGCCGTTTATTTGAGCCAGTGCAGGGCAAGGACTTTAGTGCGGCTAGGTAACACGCCACGGTAGCGTACTCCAGCCCCCAGATCACCTATCCAGTGGACGTTTGACAACAGTGGAAAATAACAGGCACTATGCAGTACACTGCTGCTTTGACGTAACGTGGTTATTACCGGTAATTATCTCAGAGCAGCAATGTACTGCATGGTGCTGTAATTTTCCACGGTTGTCAGACGTTCACTAGATTGATAATCTGGGGGCTGATTGGCAAAAAGCCTTTGGACCGTGGTGAGTCGTGGGTGAGTCCTAGGATACATCGGTTTTCTCACGATATTTTCCTTCACCGTAAGTGTGATGTTATTAGCGCACATAACTTTTTCTTAAATAAAAAATATCAGATGTTGGTGCGCGGTCGTTCTGGATTTGAACCCACGACCCAAGGAATGAAAGTCGAGGTATAAACCAGTAGACCAACACCTTAGTATATAAATAAAATAATTTCTTTTACCTAGAGCAAGAGGTAAATTGAGCGTTGTCTTAAAAACTTCGTAACGGATTTTGATGCAGTTTATTTTATTAGAGAGAAATTCAATAGAAAGGTTTATAAATAAATAAAAAGCCTTTTATTTCTTACAGCAAGGTAATTTTAACATTAGTTAGAATTTAGTTTATGTTTACTTAATCTAAATCTATTTAATTTTGTTCGTTGATTCTAATTGACATTTAATTTCAGATAAAACTTTATAAATTTATAAAATATATTTTTAGGGTTAATTAAAACTAATTATAAAACTAAACAACCTATAAATACGTATAAATAATCCAATTAATATAACATAATACAAACAAAGTAAAAATTTAAAACTAAATGAACGACTCACCCCGAATCGTACCTAATTATAATTTTATTGTATGATCTGGAAGAACCCATCTTTGGTGAAGGCCTCCTCCAAAGATTGCCAGTCCTCTCTAGATTGGGCTACTTGAATCTAGTTTAGGCCGGCTGTTTTTTGAGATCATCTTCCCAGCTAGCTACAGGTTTGCCTCTCTTTCTTTTTCCTTATGGGCCCGCCCATAAGGAACTCACCCTTATCCTACTAATATTATGAAGCTGAAAGTAAGTGTGTATGTATATATGAGTGTTTGTAACTCAATCACGCAAAAACTACTGAACCGATGAAACTTGGAATATAGGGAGCTATATCTCCCTATATTCATCAATCATCAAAAGCCTATCATCCAGGTCCCCGGATTAACACATAGGCTTTTGATCCCCATATTCCCGCGGAAACGGGACTTCCGCGGGTGATACCACGGGGCGTAGCTAGTATGTATATATTCTGATATTCTCGCGGGATTTGGACTTACGCAGGTAAAACAGCGGGGCGCAGCTAGTTGGATACATAATAAAGAGGTCGAATAGCCAGACGGCCATGACTAAACTAGGATCCCTTTTTATATGAGCAACCAACTAAATATGTATAGATATACACATCTGCAAATAATTCCTTTAAAATCCACTTATATGGGTAGAAACTGAAGTAGCAATTTAACTGCAAAATCGCCCATTTTAGAACCGAAAATCGAGTAAATATGCTAATGGACCAATGACGTCACACACAGTCTCCTTGATAGATTATACCGATTCTCCTATGAACGGGCCATAATTTTGGTATAGCAGATAGAAAAGTCGCAATTTCCACATGATTTTCCTTTCCGACTTTTTCGTAGAGTCCGCCTCTGTACACGGCATCTCGTGGCTGACTAAAGACTCAATTTACGAGCCGTATAAAAAACGAGTAAAAAGAGTTTAAAAGAGTTGAAGTGAACAACGGTAATTTTTTTCTAGATTTTAAAGCACATTCGCACGACTACAAGTTCACCAGGTAAGGCGCAGCTAGACCACCGAGCTCCTTAAAGACGTGTAAAGTTATTTTCGAGTTCTATAAAAAATACTGTAGTTTTCCGGTTTTAACAGCGTTGTTTTTGTTAATTTCAGCATTGTTGCAATGACATTTCGACGTTTCGTAGCCTTTACAGACTTTCTTCCTTCAGTTTACATGGAGGAAAGAGTTGAAACGTTGTAACAGCGTTGCAACAATGTCGATAGTAAAAACATTGCGATTAAAACTGGAAAATGAGTTTTATTTTAATACTACTATACATGATTTGAATGTAAAAATCTTTGAGTGACCCCCACATTGCAAAACGGAGTGTTACCACTTACTCGGTGGACCGACGACATTGTAGCGGTCGTAGTCGTTGGATGGAGGTTGCTCGCGATCGCTTTTTATGGCGTCATATGGGGTAGGTCTACGTTCAGCAGTGAACGAATAAGGGCTGAGATGATGATGATGATTAGATTATTCGTCTTCATCTGGGCTTCTCTTCATTGCACATGCCACGATGTTGTGAAATTTGATAGGTGACAAGACTTAATCTAATCCGTCCATCTGGTAGGAATCGACCTCGCGAGCATTCCATCCGTCCGTGTTCTCAACCACGATGAGTTTCTGCGGGTTGTCATCGCTCTTCCGTACTACGTGACAAAAATATACGAGTATGCTTCGTGCGGTATCTCTAGATTCTCAACTACCTAATATCTTAAAATTGACACCTTGCAAACTGTTGGCGTCCATACCTAGCTTGAAAAGTAAATGCTAAAAGTTGATTATACAATCAAACAAACGCACACGCGTCACGCAAACGCGTGGAAATAAAGAGTAGGTATTTATTTATAATGTTTCGTTGATTTGTTGATAGGTATCCTACTATTTTGATATTTTTTTAAATGTATCCTACACTGGATACATTTAAAAAAATTGGAGTGTAGAAAACACTTTAAAAATATCAAAATGGTAATCGGAAGCGACTCCTCAACATTTATTAAATCCTATTTGTATTAAATCCTACGTAAAAAGAAAATGAAAGCTGGCAGTCGGCAATAAAGGCCGGTAGATGGCGCTGCGTGCCTTAAGCGTAAAAAAAAAGAGGATCGCATTCCTTTTGAACTCGACTAAACTAGCACCTGTAGCCAAAAAGGTTGAGGCCGCGTTGGGGCCCCGGCCAGGCTTCCCAAACATGCAGGTTCAAGTCCTGTCGGGTGCAAATTTTTGAAAAGCATTTCTTTATATTTAGGCATCCTACTAATTATTAAAGTTTGTGTATAAGTAAGTAAATGCAAGTAAACATGTTTGTTAGTTCTTCACACAAACAAAAAAAAGCGACGATTAAGTCTACGGTGAATGCCTAGGAGAAATCTATCCACTCTAGAGTTGAAGTTGTCACTCTAAAGTGTAGTGTAATGGAAGTGCTACTAACATAGTTCTAAGCTATCTATTAACACATTCATTTTATTATAAAATACCTATGCATGTTAGTCTATAAGGTATATAATATTTTTATGGATTTATTAGGCGTCTATCTATATTGCATTATATTGGTTCCTCGCGTTACTGCGATACAAGCTTGTGCTTAGTGTAGAATCGATGTCTGATATTTGTAATTTGAGAAATGTCTAATAAGTGTCATATTTAATAAATAAATATTTGATTTGATTTGATTTTGATTCGAAGACTCCAAGATCGTAATAAGGGTGAATATCGACATGGACTGTTTTTTCAACTTTGTTGCTAGACGTACCAGATTTGAATTGTACTTAAAGCAAAAACAAATTGTATAAAATAATTGGTTAAATTGTAAACTATAACCCAACGAGGGCAACAGGCGTAACAATACGTGATGCGTGGCACTGTTCTCGATGAAAATAGTTTTTTTAATGTAAAAAATCATTTTCTTTTTTAGTATGTATGTTTTATCGTTATGGAATAAATAAAATAGAGAGCTTTACATCGTTGTGCAAATGTTTAACAGTTTCTCATCTGAGATATGAGCGATGTTCCCGGTTGCATTCCACTTTGGAGCCCGGATTCCTGGAAGATTCTAAACCTACTGTGTCAACTAAACTTTTCATAGCCTTATTTTTAAACATGGTTGGAGTAATTAAAACTTTAATAGCCTTATTTATAAACGTGGAGTTAGGTCGGAGTAATTTTACCACTTATTTTTTCTGTCTGCCAATTCTAAATTCTTGCCACGGAAAAGACAAATCATGTTTTCACTACTCCGACTTTACTCCGCTATCATTCCTCTATATTTACATCATCATCTATACTGCTTATAATAAAAAAGAGAAGACAAAAAGTCTGTACTTGGAAGTAAATTTTACAAAAGATGTCTAGGAGACTTAGGAAAAGTAGTAGAACAAAATTATATAATGTTTAAAATTCATGTGTGTCTCTCTTTATCTCTTTTTGTTCCTTATACAATTGAAAACTACTAATCAGATTGAAATCTGGTTTTCAATATTCGATAGACCTATTTTGAGGAACCTTGTGATATATATTACATCGAAATCCAATTAGTAGAACACGAGTAATGAACGGAAAAGTCGGCTGTGCACTATTTCTACGCTGACGCTACGCTACGTAACAGCTAGTTTATTAATATGGCTATAAAAGTCAGTATCATCTGCTGCAATCCTTCTTGGAAAGAAGCCATTTACCCGTTAACGCACGGGGTTAACTTAAAGTTTACTCCGGTGTAAAAGTGTCTTCTTATGGCAAAATTTCCTATGTGCCTTTGTTTATTACTCTTGTAGTCCATACAAATATATTTCGTGGCATGAATCGAATCCTCAACTGTTGGCGGTACAGCAGCCCTAGACAAAATTCTTATCGAATAACGAAATCGCCAATCAATAGATTGGCGAAAAGTCACGTGACTTTTCGTGAACATAATATGTCAATTTCACAATGAGTCTATTAAAGTTATAGAGACGCCATTGCAGAACAAATCATTATTGAAAAGCGGCACAAATGTATGCTATACAACCTCATTATTTATATTCATTCACATAATTTAAAGAAGAAATAGACGAAACTATTGTTATCTCTTTCTAAAACATAAAGACTCAATGCTACTTGCATGACGTAAGAAAGAGATGTCATAATATTATTATGACATCTCATAGCGGTTAGGAGAGAACGATAAAACGTCAAAGTCAAAAACTTCGTTGAGTTTTTGGAAAAAAAACTTTTTTAAAAAATAAACTAAAATAAATAAATACAGCTTTACTTACGTATGAAATGAAATATTTTTGCCAGTTTTTGGAGTATAATTCGTGCATCGCCTAAATACGCACGAAGGCATTGTTGTCTGTAAATAATGTTGTGAAAGTGAACTAAATGTACTGTGTGTCAACAAGCGGGTGATCGTGACGTGAGCTGGGATGGAACTAAGACTTCTCTGGCTAGATAGCTTGCATTTGTGTAGCCAAGAAATTTGCCCTATTACGTATCTAGAAGTTTTTACATATCTCTGCAATTTCATACAAAAAAATCTGTCGATTGGCGATATCGTTATTCAATAAGAATGTTGTCTAGGGCTGCAGGCTGGTATTCGTCTATTGCATAATACAGTCTACCTACAGAACTTTATTTGGAAAGAAATCCTTGCGACCTTGCCATAAATTTAGATCTATCTGTAAGTACAGAATAAAAAAGATTAAACTTCGATGTATAGAACGGACGATAAGGTTTTTGTTTGAACTTCATCTTTGTTGTTTTTCTTGTAAGGTGTAGTTACCTTTGAGACACCATAGGTAAAAAAATATGTTTAAGATATCATTTACGATTTTAAATTCACCTACCTTAATTGTGACCCAAGTTAAGTGACATTACAGAACGTAACTGTAACATCATTCATCACTTGAAAATTGACAGTTGTCTTCGTGTTGCTTCTGTACACACACACGTCCTATAAATCGAGTCTTAAGTCGAGGTTTCAGCTTGAGTCATCTTTTGCAATCGTACCTTAGTAACCAAAGTTATAATTTTGCATGAAGAACCTTGACGTTTTTCGCTCTGGCGTAAAGTTATTGGTGTGAAACATCTATAGGCGGGGGTACACCTGATGCGTAATAGCGTGGCGACGTATCGCCACGCTATTTGAACACACTTCTGTCAATGTCAAATGTTTTACATCTCTCTGGCGTCCCGTGACGGCTCACCTTTTTTAGTTTGCGTACGTTACGTACATGACATTGCAATAACATAAAATCGTAGTCGCAAATGATAATACTCAGGCTAATTTAGGCACAAATTTCTTCCTGAAAAGCGACCGTCCTTTAATTTGTAACCACTTGTAACAAGTTTAGAACACAAGTTGTTATTGTCCTGTCAACTTTCAAAAACGTTTAAAATTCTTTGTGTTCAGCACTGAAATATTTTCACGTAGGTACCTGCCTATATTATTTCAGGCCGTAACCTACCCGAGCTACATTCAAAGCTTTTACCCGGATTACTTTAGCCCGACCAATTACTCCTAATTCTGTATTGAATAATTTAAGAACTTAAATGAAGTTGTTGATAAATAACTGTGTTTGTACTGTTTAAAGGCAATTCGAATACATTTTTTATCGATCTAGGCATTCAAGTGTGGTGTAAAATTAACAGCTTTTAGGTGTTTGTTTGAGTAATGAACAGTTTTTGCACTAAATGTATAACGCTCACTCACTGACGTATTTAAAGCTTAGTTTTTCTTATTCCACTGCTATTGCCTCTTATAGATGAGAGTGCTACATTTTACCAGATTAGATTTGATAAAAACTTTATTATACCAAACATTTACAAAACACTTTGCATTCAAAACTTACAGCTAATTAAAAGAAAGGTAAAGGAAAAATAAGGTATAATGGGTGGCCTTGTCGCTGAAAACGATCTCATCCAGTCAACGAGTAAGTGAGATAGACTATATTATCTTTACGAGCAGGTGTCGTAGTGATCACACGCGTATCTTTCGTCAATAAAATACGGTCAAAAAGAAAAGAGGGATTGGCTCTGCGGACAAAGCCACATTTCTAATTCACACACATTCATATAATTTGTCTACACACGTTTACACACACATCGATAGACAGGTTCTAACAGGTACATCGTTTCTCTTTTGTACCACACACTTTTCCCAGGCCAATTCACGGTATTAAATACTTAGTTACCATTTCCATGAAATATTGTTAAAATCCGAGAATTACAACCTGATAATAACAAATGAGAACTCCAGAAAACAGACGTGTTTAAAGGGAAAATTATATTACAATTTATTAACCAAAGATTTCAATCTACCAGAAGGGCATTATACATCGTAATACAAATTCAATCTGTCATACGGAAACGTGCCTACCTTAGGCACCTACTTGTGTTATTTGGGAAATATTTTCGGTCTGAGTGATTGATGCCGTGATGTGTCGCCGACTAATGCCGTTTACGAAGATAGATTGGTTCCTAAGGGCGTCCTGTTATATCTTATTTAAATACTGGATGAACGTTGATTTGTTTTTCGACACTTTGAATTTGAAATTGGAATTTGTTTGCATATCGAATTGGGTTTGGTTTTGTTGATTTGATAGGTAATTGTTATTCAGATTGATCAATCGTAATTTAATTAATTTTACTTCTGTCGGAATTCAGAAGGAAGCTTTGGATCAATCACACTTAATCTATGAAAAGTATTCTTATAGTTCTATAAGTGGGCATTTTTTCCACTAAAAATATTCAGATCGTCTGGAAAAAAGCTCCCACTAGATGCGATCGAATAAAAAAACAATCAAAGTGGAAACAAAAGTCATTCAAAGTAAAGACTCTTTCAACAAGGACGGGTGGATGTTGAAATTGAATAAAAAAAAACATTTCGTTAATATCTCACACACAGATTGTTTTATTCAATTTCAACATCGACTCGTTCTTGTTGAAAGCCCTTTCTAAAGCGTGAGTTTGGCCGGGACAAAGTTCAACTTAAACCATTTTAAAATTTAATACAAAACTCACTTCTTGTTATTGAAACGTAGCGCAACATTTACCGAGACGCCTAAACGTAACGATACAAAACATAAAGATTCCCATTTCGGCGGAAGATAAGCAAAACCATAACTATTTTCAATGCAATAAAAACAAGGCGTCGCGTTGGAAACGAAATATGATATATTTAATGGTAGCGTATCGAGTGAAATGGAGTTTCCGTGTTATGACAACTTACGGGAAACGGTGGATGTATCACAAACGTGCCTATCAGATACGGTAGGGGGAGTAGTAGGGGCCAATAAATACGAATATTGTTTAGCGGGCGCATTGCGCAACCAAACTTTATTATAATCTAAATATATAAAACTCATAGGTGACTGACTGACTGACATAGTGATCTATCAACGCACAGCCCAAACCACTGGACGGATCGGACTGAAATTTAGCATGCAGGTAGATGTTATGAAGTAGGCATCCGCTAAGAAAAGATTTTGATCAATTCTACCCCCAAGGGGTTAAATAGGGGATGAAAGATAATACTTATTAACGCGAGCGAAGCCGCGGGAAAGCAAGTCCTACTATAAAATTATAAATGTGAAAGGGAGTGTGTTTGAATGTTTGTTACTCAATTACGCAAAAACTACAAAACCGATTGCGATAAAACTTGGAATACAAATAGGAGGATACTAAGAATAATACATTTTATCCCGATATTCCCGCCGGAACCGGACTTACGCGGGTGAAACCGCGGGGCGAAACTGGTAGAAGAATAACTGGCCTTTTTTATTTAATTTTAGATGTTTTATCCAGGGCAAGTAACTTTTAATCAGTGCTACAGTAGGACAAATTATAGGGCTCACTTCATTTTATTACATGAAAGGAATACTAAACTTGGTGACAATTATACTGTACTATTTAAACATACTCATCCGGTTGAAACTGGCGTCTTCCTCTTTCACCCCCATGAGTTCCAATCCCGTGGGAATATCGGGATCAAAAGTAGCCTATGTTATTCTTCGATAATGCAACTTACTGTTGGTGAATTTTTTTTTATTTGTAAACGCTTTGAAATCCGTTAAGTAGGTTGTCTAGGAGCCTTTATTCATTACAAAGAAACAATTCAAATGTAATATAAAAAAGTCATTATAATACAGGTTTTATCACGGATAACTCATTATAACATAGTACAGATATAGATAGGTACTCATATACTCCAAAAAAAAACAATAAAGAATTCACACTCTACAAAAAGTGCAACTAATTAAAAACATTCACAATAAATATAATAATTAACTTCAAAAACGACATAATTTGTTGGTGTTTTGTTGATTTATTCTGACAATTTAATTTATGTAGCACTATTATCTAGCCAGTGCGTTAGGCATTCATTACAACTGTCAAGCACTATGCAATACGTATGAATTACGCATAGAAATTATTCATATAAATCATACTAGCAGTGTCCCCCGGTTTACCCCGATTCCATCGGATTTTCTTTAAACTTTTTCTGTACTTTAAATTAAAATTCAAAACATTTTTATTCATTTAAATATAGCATACGGAAAGCCGTAGAATCGACAACCGTTGGGGTAAACGAGTTCTAGAGTGGAGACCGCGTCTCGGCAAACGTAGTGTAGGACGTCCTCAGGCACGTTGGAGCGACGATTTGCGCAAGACGGCTGGCACGAACTGGATGCGAGAAACCGAAGAAAGATCTAGGCGGCGTACAGTTTGAGAGGCCTATGTCCAGCAGTGGACTGCAATAGGCTGATGATGATGATGATAAATTTTATTGAAGGAGGAAATGAGACCTAGTATTTAGAACAGTCAACATTCCTCAAAAGTCTGATATTAACATAATCTAACAAAAATGTATAACTAAACGAGACGCAGACCACATTTTCTCATCTTGTATAAATTAATGGGTACCGAATCTGCCATCGGCCTCGTACCAATCTCGTTAATGGTATTGCTTCTTTATAGAAATGCCTTCCAGACCCGTAGCCCCGTATCTACTCCTTCGTTGTTTGATTTTAACGGGAGTGTTTGTTTAAAAAATGTTGGTTCCGATGTTGTTAAGAAAGTCACGGAAAATCTATACTAATATTATAAAGCTGAAGAGTTTAATTTCTTCCATGGTTTTCGCGATTTTGCATAATAAAACACTTTATTGAAAAAGCCAACTGTAAAGTTGGCGAAAGCTCGGTTCAAATAATGAATAAAAACGCGATAAAACCGGCTGAAGAGTTTGTTTGATTGTTTGTTTGTTTGAACGCGCTAATCTCAGGAACTACTGCTTCAAATTAAAAAAAATCTGCGTTAGGTAGTCCATTTATCGAAGAAGATTATAGGTTATATTACATCACGCTACGACTAATAGGAGCGGAGCATCCATGAAAAATGTTGTAATGTAGTATAAAATAATACATAGAAAACACCACATCAATTGCTTGAATGAATATTAACAGTATGTCTTGGAGATGGTAATTTAAGCTGAAATGACAATCTTCTTTCAAGATGTATTTTCATACACAACTGATAACAATTAACCACTATGTCCCTTCAAGGTAAACGATAATATGTGATTTTAAACTAACATGGTCATTTTCACTACTAAAAATCGAGCTCCGCGAATAAATTATTAAACATGGTAAACACCCCGGTAATAAGTAATTTTAGTAACGATAATATGGTCTATAATGTACCCTGTGGCGCGTCGGGCAACGCCTGACTGCAATGCAAAATGCTGCGGGTTCGCTTCCCGTCGCGTGCAAATAATTATGCTTAAAAATAAATATTTGTATCTGGTCTGGGTGTCTTCATATTATGTATAATATGTATGGCTTTACAAAAAAAAAGTTTAAGTATATCCGTTGTCTAGTACCCAACAAGCCTAGTGCTTAGTTTGGGGCTAGACTGCGCTGTATGTAATGTCGTGCAATATTTATATTTATTAATTTACTAGCTGCGCCCCGCGGTTTCACCCGCGCAAGTCGCGATCCCGCGTTGTTCGAACACCTACCTACCGCAATGCAAAAATCCAAACTTTAACGGACGACCAGGGAAGTACTGATGATGCCAGGCGCGGCAGCGCCTGGTTTCAACAGTACTTCAATGGGTAGGTGAAGTAAGGTAAAGATTGTATGTCAGTATCCAGCGGGATATTCGGGATCAAAATTAACCTATGTTACTCTCCATCATTTAAAGTATCTCTATGCAAATTTTCATCCAATAAATAGTTATCACACGCGTAAGTCCCGATCCCGCGGGATTTTCGGGATCAAAAGTATCCTATGTTACTTTCCGTCATTTAAACTATCCTTATGCAAATTTTCATCCAAATCGGTCGAGCCGTTTGACCGTGAAGAGGGAACAAACAAAACAAACAAACAAACAGACTTTCGGATTTATAATATTAGTAAGAAGTAAGATGTAGTATATAGAAGATAAAGTCGGCAGTGGAACAAAGCACAGCTTTTGTTTGAAGAAAGAAACCTACTCGAAAAAGAGTTTTATTTAGCTGAAATCCTTTAAAAAATGCTTATATCTGTTGAGAAAGCAAAGCCTCAAATAACCCAGTATACATAAAACCACCAACATTATTTAGATTATCACATATAAAAAGCATACAATTCCGATACCGTAGGTACATAATAAAAACTCTTTCCAAAAGGTTTTAAGGGTAATGCAGACTACAAACACTTAAATCGGGAGATAGCTCGGTGATTGAATAAATTACGACACTTTTTAAATATTAATATTCTACGGAAAAGAAAAGTACCGACTCAGGAGGTATTAGTCTAGGAAACACTTATTAGAAACTCAAATATTGATAACGACCCTATTTTGAAATCTAAATGTACAATTCAACCTAGTAACATACCTAATTCTACTTGTAGTTTATTTAACTGATACTGTAAAATCTCAGAAAAATAATATGTCTAACATATTATTTTTATTTAAAATTCAGACAACTGCCGTTTAGAAAAATACTATATTCAATAATGAAAGAGAACTTAAGGTAAAGTTTTTTTGCATCTTTGTTGCCTTTTCTTTAGTAAATAGGACAAACTTCTTGGTCGAAGGTATATGCAATTTAGAATGGGTATTTTTTGTAAAAATTAAAACTTATTTTGTAAGATTTCATAACTGTGGGACTGGATCATCGTCGACAAAATTCCAAGTCTGTCTTCGCCCTTAAGATTTTGAGTTAGGAAAATCCCTCCGAGGCGAGATATAAAAATTAATATAAAATTCATACACTGCGTAGGGTAAACAACATTCAAGTTGAATGCAAATTAGACTATTTTCCCGAGTGTTTCCACTAGGTAACCCCTTTCATCGATTCTGCTAAGCACCGTTTAATCCAATCTTAACGCAATATTCGTTGTCTCGATGCTCTAATGTTTGGGTTAAAGTGAGATAGGAAGCGTTGAGAGAACAAAGAAGAAAATGCAAAATTCGGTAACATAATGCTGCAAAATTAAAAGTGGCTAATATTTTCCATATTGCACGCGCAGCCTTTTAAATAAGCAGTTACGCAATCATGGCATTATAGCGAGTGGCAGAATACAAGAATAACAGTTATCAGGTCCAAAAGTAAAAATAAAAAAAAAACAATTATTACCTTCCACCCTAGGGATGAAATGAGCAATTTTCCGAATAGGAGTAATGAAAAATGATTTGGACGTAGTGTTTTTTTTTGGTATTTACGTCAGAAGTTAGTCAGATGGATACTATCGTTGAAACGCTGATTTATTTATTTATATTAACAATAACTACCTTGCACCTGAATAATTTTAACGAAGAAAATATCCTAAATTGATTTATAGAAAAAATAAACGCACAGGCTGGTTAAAACTTAAAACCCATTGTCGAAGAAGCGGCTTGCGTTTGTCGTAATGCAATCGACAATTAATATAATAATATTGCACAACATTACACACAGCCCAATCTTGCCTCAAACTAAGCAGTAGGCTTGTACTATGGGTACTAGATAACGGATATACTACTTATTTTATTTTTTTGTAAATACATATATAATTATTATACATAGAAAGACAACCAGACCAGTAACAAATATTTATTTTAAAGCATAAATATTTGCACCTGACGGGAATCGAACCCGCAGCCTTCTGCATTGCAGTCAGGCGTCACAGAGGCCGTCTAACGATTGACGATTACGTGCGATTTACGCGGACAATAATATAGATCATCTCCGGTCGCTATCGCTCGATACTTATCCTACAGAATACAAATTATTTACATTCTCTTAATCAAGTGGTTGGTGTTAACGTTACTAAGTCACTTCACAAATTGAGTTCTGCTAGCAAGATCGAATTTGGTTCTCGTCTATTGTTTGGATTGTTATCTGCTAAAACGATTTAGGGATTACCTACCTACAGACAATTTTCGACTTCAAAGGTTTAGTAACTCTAGAGTTCACGACAGGTACAGGTATTGATTGTGTTGCCTTAATAGATGCCTTTAAATCAGCCATGCTGCTAACATTTCAATTGGCGCAGCGAAGCAGTGAGCCAATTGGTTGTGATCGAACTTTTTTAATTTGGTCTATCCCATAGAGCAGCGCGTGACACATTGCGGTTGAGTGTAAGATTTAATAAGATCCGTTCACTTTTTTTATTTTGCATCTTTAGGTCAATAGCCAAACTGCTTGCTTCAGACTATTGAGTTTACTACGTATTAAAAAAACGCAGTCGAATTCCGTAGTTTAACTACCCCTTTAACCCCTACTTTAAAAGTGTCACAAGGCCTACCTGATAAAGGCATGTCTTCTTTGTATAATATATGGTCCGTGGTCTATCCATTACAATCAGTTTTAACAGCTCCGTAGTTTTTACATTAGTACAATGAAATAAATACCAAATCACTTCTCAGTATACTTAGCAAGAGATCTGAAAAGACTTTGAAACGCAGGCAACGCAATTGAAACCAGAAAAATGACTTTTATTTTAATCCAACTACATCGCGATAACAGAAGAAAAATGTAGTTTCGTCTTGAAAAACTTTTTTTTGTGAAAAATACAATATTATCCGGAAAACCACAGAATTTGGAATTTTGAAATTTGGAAAACACAGTAAAACGCATTTTTTACAGAAAAATCTTTTTTTTTTGTAAAAAACACAATATTTACCGGAAAAACACAGAATTTGGAATTTGGAAAAACACAGTAATCACAGTACAGTAGAAAAACACAAAATTTCCAGAAAATATTGTGTTTTATAGCAACACAAAGTCGTGAAAAGAGATGAAAAAACGAAGTTAGTTTAGCTTAACTCGCTAGGTTGTTTAACATTGCTGACCATATAGTGACCATGCTGGCATAGTTTCCAATGGATGAACATATACGAAAAACTGGCTTGACTATGCGAACCTAAGCTAAAATAAGCTCAGTCGGCGGCGGATGTTCGGCTTTTGTCTTGAGCCTTACTATTCGTACCACTATCGATTCCTATCCACTAATCTAAAATGCCATTGTAATTTACTTATTCTAAACATTAAATTTCAACAAACAAAACAAGTAACTTAGTCGCTAAGTAATCTAAACTAAGTTAGAACTGAAACCAAGTCAACAGAAATGAGAATAATCAAATCGAAGCGTTCTGAAAGTGGCCAAGACAAATCGCCCCAAGCCGGGGTCAGGGTGACTGGGGTTTTAAGGTTGCAATAAATTACCTGTAACCTAGCTTAACGTTTTGAAAAATTTATTCGGTTATCTTAATGTTTTCTCTTACAAATACTTCGTTTTTGGGTTTTTTCCCCTTTCTAGTCGTAAAACTAGCTTTAAAATGTTCTTGGTATAAAAGCGGGCCTCACATCTGATTTTATGTAGTCAAGCAATTGAATCGATTTTATTGATCTAATTTTATAGATTTTATTGATCAATAGTTTAAATAAATAAATTGCATGACGACGTTGCAGGACGTAGATGGCGAAGTCGACGGTCATCTAGCCCCAAGCGGTGCATCGTTTGGGGATAGATGTCGAGCCTAGTTGCTACCAGGCTTGTACTCCGGGTACTAGATATCGGATATACTACTTTAGGTACATAACATTTCAATTATTGTCTTTTTTACACTATCATTAATTTGTTAGTCATTTTCAAACTACAGCTGGACAATAGTCTCCCTTTTGTTCTTCCATACATTCTATAATAAATTATTAGGGGTTAAAGTATGAAATTGCCGATTTGTACTAAAAATCCTAATTGTTTATTTTTTAAATATTTAACAAATTTATTTAATCAAAATAGTTGCCATTATTATCTATACATTGCTGCCATCTAATGGGAAGGTTATTAATGCCTTTGCGATAGAACTCCGACGATCTAGACTGCACAAACTGTGTGAAAGCATTTTGTACTGCCTCCTGGGAAGAAAACTTCTCGTCACGTAGATAATTGTCCAAATCACGAAAAAAATGGTAGTCCGTTGGAGCAAGGTCTGGTGAATACGGAGGATGACGAATGGTTTCTAAGTGCAGTTCCTGAAGGGTCAAAATGGTTTCTCGTGCTGTGTGAGGTCTCGCGTTGTCGTGGAGCAATAATGGTGAAGATCGATTCATGAGTCGGGGCTGTTTTACTGCTAGTTTTGTCAACATGGTTCGGAGTTTGGCACAATAGACATCTGCCGTAATTGCTTGACCAGATCGGAGAAAACTATAGTGAATAAAACCATGCTGAGACCACCAAACAGTTACCATTACCTTTTTATTGGTAAGTTTTGCTTTAGGACACTGTTGTGGCATTTGACCTGGGGTCAGCCATTGCATTTTTCTTTTCCGGTTATCATAAAGAATCCACTTTTCATCACATGTTATAATTCGATCCAATATTCCTTCATTTCTGTACCGGTTCAACAAGGCAACACAAGTTTCAACACGCGTTTCTTTCTGCAGATCAGTCAAATCATGAGGCACCCATTTTGCGTATTTTTTTTATTTTATTGATTTGACGCAAGTGAGTCAATAAAGTGGGTAAGGTAACGTTAAACCATGCCGCTAATTCCTGGGTAGTTTGACTAGGATCGGCTTCCACTATCTCTCTTAATTCATCGTTATTCACCTGTGTGGGCGGTCTTGCTCATGGCTCGTTCTTTAAGTCGAAATTTCCATCACGAAAGCGTTTAAACCAAAATCGCACGGTGCGTTCATTAGTAGAACCCTCTCTAAACGCAGCATTGATATTGCGGGCTGTTTCTGCCGCGTTAGTTCCGCGTCGGAACTCGTATTCAAAAATCACTCGAATTTTCGCAGTATCCATCTTTCTTGTCTAAATTGAATAACAAAAACAATTGAAAGTCGATATTCAAATGTTTCACATTTTTTAAAAAAAGAACAGCACAGAAACCATTTGAAAAAAGTATCATTCGAAAACCTCAAACCATGAAGATTCTATGTCAATTCAAAGAACCTATTGCAATAAAACGGCAATTTCATACTTTAACCCCTATTATTAATTGTCTTACTATTAATTGTTACTACTAATTGTTGTACTATAATATTCATTGTCCTGACCGCTATAATGCTACGTATTTTCAAAATGACTCAATACAAGGTGTGACGAAGATACACTTTTAAGCTGAAAGGGGTGATTATAGACGTCTAGGCGAACTGCTTTTGTTCTACAACTTTTAGAAATTCAAAGTATTTTTCGAAAATTTTAAGTTTAAAGTTTACTTGAAAATCAGCTGTTTCTTAGAGTTAGAGGTCATTGATTTTAAGTTGTCCTTTCATTTAGTTTGGTCTATTACAATCAAAACTTTAATTGCCTTTATTGTCGAAAACAGCTGTTCTTTCTGTGAAATATAACTTCAAAATTTTCAAAAAACAAAAATCGAATAGGTATCCAAAAGTCGTAGAACAAAAGTTGTTCGCCTAGACGTCTAGAACAACCTCCTTTCGGCTTAAAAGGGTATCCTTATTACACATTGTATAAAGTCAACCATAAAGAAATAAAGAAGTTTTATTTCACGACTTTTTACTGTTACATGTAGTCAAAGAAACTTTCTCAAATTACACATCTTAGACTTTAACGTTACTTGTGGTGTCAGATGACTTTGTAGTACAGCTTTGTGAAGCAATAACATTTTACTTGGAACCACATTGTCGCTGTTTGCCATTACAATGTAAACATGAGCTAGAAATAAGTTTTTTACATGACCTATTCCTGATAGGTAGACCACCAAAAAAATTCACCTACATTATAAATGACTAGTTTTGTATTTAACTGTACCCGTTTCGAAAAAGTAGTCTTTTTGTCACTACGTCTTTTAGCGATTTCGTCCTAATGCTACGTGGATAATATGAGAAGTGGGTTTATTGCGAATTAGTTTTTTTGCTAAGTAGGCATGGATGGCTGGACCCAAAACAACCCATTTTTACGATTTCGTAATAAACGAGAATCCTTTAAATTATGTAGTTTGTATTATATAATTATGTATTAAATATATACTATGGTATTATGTATTATCGATAGATGAGCGTTTGACCACTATTTAAATAAATATTGCACGACATTACACTCAGCGTAATCTAGCCCCAAACTAAGCACTAGGCTTGACACCCAGACCACATACAAATATTTATTTCTAAGCGTAAATTATTGCACCCGGTAGGAATCGAACCTGCAGCCTTCTTCATTGCAGTCGGGCGTTCGCCCGATTTAGTAGGAATATTAGATAAATGTAGATACTTAAGTTTTATTAAAAATCTCCTCTATATGAACACTGAGTTTTTTGTAAAGGGTTTCGTAAATGTTACGTGAAGGTGCACAGGTGCTCAAACTTTAACAATATTCAGTATTTTTAAAAACGTCATTTTTTTAAAGTATATGATTAGTATGTAGTTATATTGATGTATAATTTGTAATCCGTTGTCTAATACCCGTAGGGATATTAGACAACGGATTGTAGGGATCTTACTATTCCTAGACAACGGTTTTTTGCGCCAATAAAGCGAAATAGAATAGAATAGAATAGAAATCGTTTATTGTTCATAACTATGTACATCAGCAGATAATAGTGCTATTAATTGGGTAGTCACAATAGTTTACCACATAGGGCATACAATATAATAATTATTATTTACCATTAAATTATTACAAAAACAAACAATAAAAAAAAATGTCACACTATGTAACAAATGTCAATGTCAAATAAATACTGTATAACCAACATTTTGCCTAAGCCACCTAAGCTATATGTTTTCTCACACAAATATTCCTTCACAATCATTTTTATTTTCTACTCAAACATTTTCTCCACTTTAAAGAAATACTGGTCTTTAACAACTCCTCTAATACCAAACAACACAAAACCTATCAGTTGAAGCAGTCCAGAATTTCCGGTAAGTAAACAATATCCGGAAAATACCGGAATCGGTCGGTATGAAACTTACGCGCTCACGGAAATGGAATTTTAAATTCTTGGTGTACTTAACGCATGCTCGGAGGAAGGAACGTACGTTGTGTACCTAATTTATTGACTGATGTTGGACTTTTATAGGCGCTTACCACACTTGGTAAGATAGAGGGAGCGGGCATAAAGTGAGGCTATACATTGCCCCCAGTTTATATCCGCTTTACGAGTACAAATAAAGTAAACTTATTTCAGTGATATACACTTTATATGTACGAGCAAATAGTGGGCAATATCTTCTATACACATGTAATTCAAAGTCCTGTATATACCCATATTATCTATCTGTCTGACAACTGTGGAAAATGACAGGCACTATGCAGTACATAGGTGCCTTGAAGTAATCACCGGTAATAACTACGTTATGTCAAAGCAGCAATGTCCTGCATAGTGCCTGTCAATTTCCACTGTTGTCAGACATCCACTGAATAGATAATATGGATGGTGATTGATTGACCTACTGACTGAACTTCATAATAATATCAACGCATTATTATCAACGAAATGTAATGAAGCTTTAAAGTCCTGTTTTCACTACGAAAGTAGTGTCACGAAAGTTATAGTCAACTTCACAAAACAGTTACTCGACACTAGTTTCATCAAAAAATCGCTGGTGCTACGCTTTTTTTTTACAAACATGACTATAACTTTCGCGACACTAGTTCAGTAATGAAAATACGGCTTGAGGGGGTGTTCTATGTGATGTGGAAAAAGGTACCCATTATGAAAGGGTTTTTGGATAATTCCGCGGGATAAGGACTTAAGTAGGACACTGCTATTTTATTCAGATTATTCTCAGTTATTGAACTTAATGTTATATAATTACTACTATTTGTTCACCCAACCATTTTACAAGAAGTTATAGACTGTTGAGAAAATAAGTGAAAAATACCGAAAATAGAATTTTATCAAATCAAATTTTAAACATAACAAAAAAACATTCGTTTTTTTATGTTACCTTTTCTCCAACGGGGTATTTTGAACTCTGTCGCTTGATCTCGCTTGACGCAGATGGTTACCGCGTCTTACTAGAGAAGTGTAGGTCTTGGGTTCAAGCCCTAAGCCGTAAGCCAACCCTAGTTTTGCTGCCATACAAATTATCATACCTACCCACTAATGAAGACATCAGCACTTTAACTAAAAGTCCCCATATAAGGTATCTCTTACATTAAAACTGTGAACAAGACACCGAATTAAATTCAACATTATTAATCCTGAAACTCTATCACATGCTCGACCTAGATGTTCTAAAGTCTAGACTAAGATAGACTACAATTTAACAGTAACTCAGCAGTCTGTAAATGTCTGGAATAATTTTCAGCTAAGCGTCTTAATTTGGTTGGCCTTAATTATGGGAACATTTAGACTTTAGTACGAATGTAGACTTAAAATTAAATGATTGACCGATATTGGTCGAAGGCTTTAATCACGAGGGGATTATATTGGAAACTAGCTGCAAAGATTAAAAATCTTTGATCCGCCATGTTTTACTAAATCTTTAAAACATGCGTTATATCCGCTGTCTAGTCACCATAACACAAACTTAGTAGCTCACTATGGGGCTTGTTAGCGATTTGCGATTTGTTTTTTTTTTCAGAGTTTTTTTATAATTATTTATTTGTATAAATTCATTCGCTATAACAGTTTCAACGTTATATGCCAACCTTTCTATCCTACAAATAAAATGGGAATGGTTTTTTTTCGTATTAGCAACCCTATCGCGTGGGGTACCTTTAAATAGCTCTTTTAAAATACATACGCAACGAATTGAGAACCTTCTCCTTTTTTGAAGTCGGTTAAAAATACTGTGGATTTCCAAAATAGGTTTCTCAACCGTTAGATGGAGATGGATCGCGATCGCTATTTGGGGGGAGGCCAATGTTCAGCAGCGGAGGGCTAAGGGCTAAGATGATTATAATGATAACGGTGATGTCTTTTCCCGAAACCTTAATAAGATTGATACATCGACCATTTCTATAACTGGGACTATAACTGTATAACTGGGATCACTAGGAAAAAAAAACGATCGAAACCGAAAAAAAACACGATCGAAATGGAATCAAAAGGTTTACACGTAAGGAATAAGTAACATGAAAATATAAGCACGAAACCCGAAGTCGCATCGCAATCGGAACCTAAATACGTGTGCACAATAAATTCAGATTCCGACCCTAAACATAAACGTTAACATCTCAAACACACACATTTAAAATCGGAAACGACGATAAAATTCTAAAATTCATCGTCATATGTATCGTCGCGCGGAAAGGAAAATCTCCCGTCGTATTCAGTAGATATAAATAATATATAACATTGTTGTTAGAGTGCAATGTTTTATTTTTATGTAAAATATTTGATCTAAGATACTAAATCGTGGGTGAATTGCCAACAATTATTATTGGTATCTTAGCCCTAAACCCTATCGTCTATACATAAAAAAGAAACAAAATTCTGACTGACTTTTTGACTGACTGATTATCTTCTATCTATCCTCTATATCTTTTTCTATACTTATAATAAAGAAAGAAAGGACAAAAGTCTGTACTTGGAAGTGAATTAAGTTAATTTTGTTCTACTACTTAGGATAAGTACTAGAACAAAATTATAATAGGGGTTAAAGTATGAAATTGCCGTTTTATTGCAATAGGTTCGTTGAATTGACATAGAATCTTCATGGTTTGAGGTTTTCGAATGAAACTTTTTTCAAATGGTTTCTGTGATGTTCTTTTTTTAAAAAATGTGAAACATTTGAATATCGACTTTCAATTGTTTTTGTTATTCAATTTAGACAAGAAAGATGGATACTGCGAAAATTCGAGTGATTTTTGAATACGAGTTCCGACGCGGAACTAACGCGGCAGAAACAGCCCGCAATATCAATGCTGCGTTTGGAGAGGGGTCTACTAATGAACGCACCGTGCGATTTTGGTTTAAACGCTTTCGTGATGGAAATTTCGACTTAAAGAACGAGCCACGAGGAAGACCGCCCACACAGGTGAATAACGATGAATTAAGAGAGATAGTGAAAGCCGATCCTAGTCAAACTACCCAGGAATTAGCGGCATGGTTTAACGTTACCTTACCCACTTTATTGACTCACTTGCGTCAAATCAATAAAATAAAAAAATACGAAAAATGGGTGCCTCATGATTTGACTGATCTGCAGAAAGAAACGCGTGTTGAAACTTGTGTTGCCTTGTTGAACCGGTACAGAAATGAAGGAATATTGGATCGAATTGGAACATGTGATGAAAAGTGGATTCTTTATGATAACCGGAAAAGAAAAATGCAATGGCTGACCCCAGGTCAAATGCCACAACAGTGTCCTAAAGCAAAACTTACCAATAAAAAGGTAATGGTAACTGTTTGGTGGTCTCAGCATGGTGTTATTCACTATAGTTTTCTTCGATCTGGTCTAGCATTTACGGCAGATGTCTATTGTGCCGAACTCCGAACCATGTTGACAAAACTAGCAGTAAAACAGCCCCGACTCATGAATCGATCTTCACCATTATTGCTCCACGACAACGCGAGACCTCACACAGCACGAGAAACCATTTTGACCCTTCAGGAACTGCACTTAGAAACCATTCGTCATCCTCCGTATTCACCAGACCTTGCTCCAACGGACTACCATTTTTTTCGTGATTTGGACAATTATCTACGTGACAAGAAGTTTTCTTCCCAGGAGGCAGTACAAAATGCTTTCACACAGTTTGTGCAGTCTAGATCGTCGGAGTTCTATCGCAAAGGCATTAATAACTTTCCCATTAGATGGCAGCAATGTATAGATAATAATGGCAACTATTTTGATTAAATAAATTTGTTAAAAATTTAAAAAATAAACAATTAAGATTTTCAGTACAAATCGGCAATTTCATACTTTAACCCCTAATATAATTTTTAAAATTCATGTCTGTCTGTCTGTTTCTCTGTCTGTTCCTTATAGGTACTTACCTTATTAAAAACTTCTCATCCGATTTAAATCTGGTTTTCAATATTTTCAAGGAACGTCGTGGTATAGTTTGCATAGAAATCCAGTCAGTAGAACCCGAGTAATGAACGAAAAAGTGCAACGGCTCGAAAAACGCTCGGCCGCCCGCGCCCGTGATAACGCGTTTTTACTTCCGCGGGTAAAACCGCGGGGCGCAGCTATAGGTATATAAACTTACAGCCCAAACCACTGGTTTTCAGACAGGAAATTTGGAGGGTGTATTTTTTGTGATATGTAGCTGTTATAGGTAAACAGTATGGGTTTTTCGAAATTCCCACAGCTTAGAACTTTGCGGATCTTCTTCATTTTGTGTACTATAGTGTAGCTAATCTAGTGATGGAGTTTTCAAGTCGTCGCATTAAGATTTTTAACTTGACCTAATGACTGCTATCAGATATAACTGGAACCACCTGCTTAAAGTGCATTCCGAAGCACGAAAGAGCTCGAATAAAGTTTTTTTGCCTCATGCATTATCGGTCACCTATCAAAGTAATTAGCTGTAGACGATGCTAAACCCGTTCGACTATTCAATATCAGCGGGCGCAGCTAGTCTGATATGCTCAATTATGCAAGTAAAATCGCGGAACACTGCTATTAATCAATAGTTCTAAACAATGTACACACATAAATAGACTAGCTGTTGCCTAAGACTTTATCCGTGTAGTGAAATAACTCAGACTTCCTTTTTATATAACGTGCGTACTCCAACTAGTTTAACCACTGCCTTTCCCCGATCTAATCGGTCTTAGCCTTAGAGTATATATAAGCAAGCTATAGAGCGCTGGTATGCGAGAATGAACTGTAAGCACCGGTATGAACAGTCAAAAATGACAAAAACGATGTCATCAGTCACCTAAGGTTACGGGAATTAACTGTTTCTCTCGTTAGAATTTATTGTAGTAATAATTATGGTGAAATGTTCAGTGCCGCGGTATAAAACTGCCTCACCATTTGAATATCTATGTATAGAGTATCTGCTTACACTTTGCGCAGTAGGCAAATACCCATAGGCGCGCTCTATAGTTTGCTTATGTATACTCTAAGGTCTTAGCCATAGCCATAAATCATACCATGGTAGTAGAAAAATAAACAAGTAAGTACTACTAGCGGGTATGTAATAATAAGCCTACGAAAATGTCCGACATTACGCCCTTAGTTACTCGGAAATATTTCATTTAATCCTTTGAGAATGCGTTATGAAAACAACGAGTTCCAGCTTCCGGAACCATTCAGCTGTGGTAGGAAATACAAATGAAAGATTTATTAAATTTAACCAAATCCGGAACAGGGTTTGGCGGCCATTGTGTTCACGTGTATGTTTGTTTTGAACTTGAAGATTTAATTAGTTTATAACATTTTTACTAATCAACAACACATTACTTTTAAAGGTTTTTATGTAACAAAGTTGTTAAACTTTTTAAACTCACACGACTTTTACTTATAGTAAAATTTACTTTTAAATTATTTTACCTTAACGTTTCGATCATGTTACAATGATCTTGGTTGCGAACAGACATCAACAACAGTAACAATGCGCGAATAAGACCCGGATAAATTTTACTTTGAACATAGTTAATATTTCATCATTTTTTATTTGCTCAAGGCATACTACTATACTATTAGAAATATTATTCGCAACGAAATATATTTTCAAAAAATCCCCATGACAGGACCATCGCTAACCAGGCGAGCGATATGAACGTAGTTGCTATCAATTATTATGCTAAAGTTTATTTGATATTTCTTGAAGCTGAAAAATGATAAAGCAAGTTAAGCAAGCCTAGTTGTATATGAGGTAATTACTCAAAAACAACACCAAAAGCGAATAATGTTGATGTGTGGAAAAGCGATTTTACTTTTTACCTTCGTTGTGTGGAAAAGTTCGCTTTGACTTGCCCTCAACATAAATATTATTTAAGAGTGCCCAACGGAACGTTATATCTAGATAGAAGACTACAAATCTTTGTAACCAAAAAACTAAAATGCAATTGCATTGTCGCGTTCGCGTTGGTTTGTAACTGTTCAAAGCACAAACTTTGGTCACAAATCTTCTTCAACAAAATAACAGACGCCATAATTAAATAACAGGGATGCGTCCCAAACATGGAAAACGTGACACAGACAGACCTTAATAGTGTTTCACTTCTAAAATTAGCATACTTGAATTTTGATTAGCAGTAAAACACAGAGTTCAAAACTTTGCATGGAACGGAATGTTAAATTCCCATTAAATATTCGTTAATGACACATTAATGGACAAAACCTTTGTAATTATGCATAGTGAATGCCATAAATTGTTCTACGGCTGACAGATTTAACGTTTCAATTTGTGACTGTGAAATGAGTTGGGCTATTTTTCGGTAGAACGGCTTTTTTGTAAATTAACTGCGCTATTGTTTGTATCTGGACTGAGTGAAAAGACTAATTATAAATACGAACTCATATGAATTGTTTATGGAGGTAAAGGGATAACATTTTATAAATCTGAATTTAATAATGTTAAAAGATGTACATATTTTATTATCTATCTATCTTTACAAAATGTTTTGTCCTGACTGACTGACAATGACAGATCAACGCACAGCCAGAACTGCTGGTCCTAAAGACATAAAATTTGGTGGGTGTGGGATTTGTGATGTGTTAGTATCAACTAAGTAAGTATTTTTCAAAATGTCCACGATATCGGAACTTACGCGGGTGAAACCGCGGGATATTGCTAGCTAACTAAATTACCGCCGCTTCTACTTTTGGCGGTTACGTTACGAGGTCTAACTCTACTCCCACAGAAAGCCCTTCTACCGTGCAGGTGGTTTTGCCCGGATAGCCGCGGCCCGACAAGCTCTTGTAGGGAATAGTGTAAACCAGCTACGCTCCGCGGTTTCACCCGCGTAATTCCCGTTCCTGCGGGAATATCGGGATAAAATATAGCCTATGCGTTTTTTCCGGTATCCAACTAATTATATTCCAAGTTTCATAGCAATCGGTTCAGTAGTTATTGCGTGATTGAGTAACAAACATCTAAACACACACACTTTCACATTTATCATATTAGTAGGAAGTAGGATTACTAGTAGTAGGTTCCCGCGAAAAATCGCGATATATAACTTACTAGCTGCGCCCCGCGGTTTCACCCGCGTAACTCCTGTTCCCGCGGGAACATCGAGATAAAAAGTAGCCTATGTGTTAATCCAGATCCCCAGCTACCTATATTCCAAGTTTCATCGCAATCGGTTCTGTAGTTTTTGTGTGAAAGAGTAACAACCTTACATACATACATACAAACTTTCGCGTTTCTAATATTAGTAATTAAGATAGGTTATAGGCTAACCGTAAGGATCTCGCGTGATCTAGTTAATTAAGTTGGGATCAGTCAAAGAGACTTGAGTTCAAATCTCGTCGCGAGTGAAATTTTTAATATAAATTTTGTCTTCAAAATACAGATACAGATATTTTATTGGTAACGAGATAAGTTACATGTCATGATAAAAATAAACTATTATTATAAATTATTTTACGTAATGTACTAGGTACTAACTCGTAAAAAAAAACTATATTAATTTATTCAATTAAAATTTAGGTCAATCTATATAAATTTGAACATAATTTTATACAAAAATAGGAAAAAATTATTAATAATTAAATAAAAAAAAAATAACAGTTGATAAGAATATTTCTAGTAGAAATGCCTTGAGCAATGAAAAACAAATTACGAAATAATTATTTTATGTTTCTATAAAAATACAACTGTTTTAGAAAATAAACGCATTTTTTACTGGTTAGTGATTAGAATTGTTAAACCCAAATTTAAGGTCAACTTAAGGTCAATGATCTCAAACTCTAAGAAGCAGCTGATTTTCAAGTAAACTTTATAATCGAAATCAATGAAAAATACTACGGATTTCCAAAAGTCGTTTAACAAAATGGTTTGATGTAGAAAAGTACCTCGCATATGTTTTTGAATTAGAAAAAAAAACACTGTATTTTAGAACAAAACCTAACACTACCTCGTGGTTAACAAGCATTACCAATATGAATATACAAGTAGTAATATAAATACATAAATAATACATTCAAATTACTATTTCCAGTTGACACATTAGATTCATGGTCCGAAGCTTAATTAGCTCGGAACAGGGCTTGCAGAAATTATTACGTTAGAGCTAAATACTAAACATTATTAAGGCCTTTAGAGATTATAAACTTCGTATCGGCCGATAGTGTCATTTTAATGATGAATGTATGATATGTCTGTATTTACAAAAAATAGTATATTATGTGAAAGAAACGGTCTGTACTTAGAAGTAAATTTAAAAATAAGTTGTCTAGAGGACTTAGGAAAAGTAGTAAAACAAATTTATATAACTTTAAAAATTCATGTCTGTCTGTCTGTTTATCTGTCGGTTCGTTATACAATTAAAAACTACTAATCCGATTTAAATTTGGTTTTCAATATTGGATAGTTCTATTTTCGAGGAAGGTCGTGGTATACTTTGCATTAAAATCCAATTAGTAGAACCCGAGTAATGAACAAATAAGTGCAACCGCTCGAGCGCTCCGGCGCCCGCGCCCGTGATAACACGTTTTCACTTCTACGGGTGAAACCGCGGGGCGCAGCTAGTCTTGAATATAGTGATAGACTTTTGACACTGACCGTACGTAAACTCGCTCTAAACATAAGCACTATAACCAAGAGCCATTATACTAAGTGTTATAAAGGCGCTAAATAGTTAAGCTAAGCTATATACGCGTTATGATCACAGTTCGGTCGTTCGAAGCGGTCACGCGATCTGGCACTACTGGATTAATATCCCAGGCACGGTTGACGCTTAATAAATTACATTCATGAAGACATTTAGTTGATTCCTACTTAATACAACAACAAACACCACAACAATATAATATTTTAATTGTGATTTATTGTTTTAGATTACCTTTAGCTGACTAACTTTGTCCCGCGGTTCGATCCGCTTACAACCCTATCAGAATTTCGAAAAAACTACTTTTCATGTTTCTAAAACCAGCGGTTTAGGCTGTGTGGGAGCATCGCCATCGGTACATTATCGCAATGTAATGTTATTTAATTAAGGGTAACGTAACATTAAAATATATTACGGCAGGAATAGCGTCGGCGATTTTCAAATAAGAACAAGAAAGACGTAAGATACAACTACCTATGCGAAATTTTAGAGCAAAAAATTCAAATATTTGCTAGTTGCAAGAAAACTAGACAGTTTATCAAAAAAAAATATGTTGACCTTATTCAATAATATTCATCCATTTTTGACGACCTCTGTGGCGCGTCGGGCAAACGCTTGGCTGCAATGCAGAAGGTTGCGGGTTCGATTCCCGCTGGGTGCAAATATTTATGCTTAACAATAAATATTTGTATCTGGTCTGGGTGTACTTCTATGTATACTATGTATGTATTTACAAAAGAAAAATAAATATAAGTAGTATATTTGTTGTCTAGTCACCGTAACACAAGCTTAGCAGCTTACCATGGGCTAGATGGCGCTGTGTGTTCGTCACAAGATTTATTTATTTATTTAATAATAAATAGTTAATACCTACATAATTAAAAAAAAACATTTTGAAACAATGGCCCGTTTCAAAGATGTTAACAAAATCAAACACGTGTTTTTCATAATTATTTTCTATCGTATTTTCTTTGTTTTTACGCGCTTAGAATATTACATACATTACAATTACATTTTAATTACATACCATTATTCGCAATTCGCGATTTCGAATAATGCGGAAGTTTATCGGAGTAAAATTGGATTGGCACTCTAAGTTAGTCAACCGTGGCTATATATCAATAAATCGGTAAAACAATTTACATCATTTGTTATCTAAAAGTTTTCAGTTCTGTTGTATTATTTTAACTGGTCTGGCAATTATTTTATTACGGGCCTCATGAATTTTATGTTTTGTTTATTTGTTTCGGTATTAATTCTTGTAATAATAATTGCGTTGTTGTCCTGGAATTGTCGGAAGTTAATAAACATGGTTTCATATTTAAATATAACTGTTTTTGTTTGTTTTTGCTTGTTTTATGGCAGAGGTCTTAGCCTGCGATTTGTCACTACCCAATCTACCCAATACCGCGATATGTCTTGTGCAGAAAAATTTGGTTTGGAGTTCTTTCACCATCTTAGTATACCTGTAAACGTGCTACATCTTAGACCACTAGTCTAGCGAGAGCGATCAGGCAGGACAAATTATGTTAAAAGATGCTTTCAAGCCTTTTTTCCTAAGTTGCCTCTCCAACTAGTGAAAGTTTTTATAATATTAATGAGAAAGGTATGGATACGATTGCGTTATTACTAACTCATTATAGAACTCACTTGTTAAGTCTCCATAAAGTGACATAACTTTTTAAAAAATCAGACATCATTAATACAAACCAAAACTTGAATAAAAAGGAAAAAATGGTAATGTCAAGTATAAAATTTATTAACAGATCACTGCAAAAGTTCTCGAGATTGTTTCAAAACTGCGGTGTATTCCGTAGCTTCGGTATAAACTTGGTTCATTTAGTACAATGAGCGTTCCATCAAAGTTTGTCGAACGAATTCGTGTTGTAAATAAAAGAAATCAGATTCAAACTATAACGACATTAAGAATTGCAATGAATTACAAGGGTACGATTTTTTAGAATTATAACGATGTCCATGATGCAGAAGTGTCTATTTTGTACTTTGCCTTGAAGTGTGTTGTGTAGGTGTTGTGTCCAGGTCAAGTTAGAGGCCTAGGCGTTTGTTATTGTTAGAAGAAGGCTCTTATGAAAGAAAAAATGCGTAACCGATTTTGGTGATCTTTGGTTCTAAGGAGATAGTTTAAAAAAATATTAAAAACCGACTTCATTAAGCACAAAATAACATACAGTGCACCCAATTTATCTGTTAGATATACTAAAGTGAAAGTTTTACGGAGTAGATAAAGATGTGAAATTTGAATGCCTATTTGTTTTTAATCAACATTGTTGATCGTTGTTGATTTCAAAATTTGTCAAGTGCACGGTCTTCTAGGAGCAAAAACGACGATATGACATGTTTCTGGATAGCATTCAATGACAATGACAGTTGTTTTTTGACAGACCGTTAGGAAAAAATAGGTTGGTACTCGATTGTTTTGAATCGAATGAGAGAAAAAAAGACTCTTTCAGGAGTAACCCATCGATGTACTTATTTAAACTGACGTTCAAGTGATAAAACACTAATAAGATTAACTGTATCCCTCAATTTTGGTAACAATACTATCACGAAATAACATTATAACATTACCCCCATAAAACGACATGAGGAAAACATAGTTCCAGAATGCTACAAGTTGGTGGCAAGGAGCCAATTCAAAGGCCACATGCGTTGCCCTCGATATTTATTAACTATCATAGTACTTACTATTAAATTATTATAGAGATTAACGTCTTTATAATAAAACTTAGAAATACCTGCGTTTATAGCCGATCCCTTGGGATTAAACAAGTCTGTCTTAGTGGATCGATAACTTCTCTTTTTATGTTTTTTTAAAGACATGCTTCCCAAAAAGTTTGTAGCCGCCAGGGCTTGAACCTGCACCTCTGACATTCCGAGTCAACGCCTAATTCATTTTGGCCATAAGTGCTCGCTCTGTCGAGATCAAATTACGGACTGCATCTTTTTGTTTTTGCAACTGAGGCACGTGGCGACATCTACGGGCAACTTATTACAGGTCGCCGGCTTGCTTCTCTTCTTACCTTTTTCTCTCTGTTTCCTTTTTTTATGTGTCGTTTTTTTGGTTGATAACAAATGTTTGCTATTCTAACTTACACAACACGAAGAATACATCCTTAAAATTTCAGTTCTCTATGTTTAAAACTTTTCCCTGTACATTTTCTGTACGTAGCTTCAAATTTTGGCATAATTAATTATTATGGACCTTTTATGGGCCTGTAATATCCCGTTTCAGGACTTATGCCTCTTTGTTAGGGTTTTGTAGTGTACAAAGAACCCTTATAGTCTTATTAATAAACGTGGAGTAAGGTCGGAATAGTGAGAACTTGCTTTGTATTTTTCGTGACAAGAACTTTCAAAGTTGAAAGACAGAAACAAAAAGCGGAATAACTACTCCGACCTTACTTTCCTTTTATTATTCGAGATTTTTAAAGATCGTTTGTCTGTCTATCCGCGGCTTAGCTCAGAGACGCTTAGTACTAAGAAACTGTAATTTAGCATGAGTATACGTATTGACCACGCGAAGAAAATAGTACAACAACAAAATGTTAAATGAACAATAACATTTTTTGGGGTGATATACTTAATAAATAAGATTAAAACATTAGAATTTTCGTTAAAAAATCAATTCTTTGTACATGTGAAACAATAAAATTCTCGAAAAAAAAAGACTGTTAGGTACCTACATTAAACATTCAACGTTATAAGCCTTTATAAAGAAAAAAATAAATTTCAAAAGAATTTATTAACGGTGAAAGCTCGAAACAAATAAAATGAAAAACAAAATGGTAATAATTTTCGTTTGAAATAAAAAAGCGAGCTCACTCAAGAAAGATTCATTGAAGAGAATTAGGAACATAATAGGGATTGCAATTAAGTGTTTTTAAAAAGTAGTAAGAAAGAAGATATTTTTTTTATTTTGTACTTTCAAAAGATTGTTGTCCGAGGAAATAATTTTTAGTTTCCTAATGGAGCTCAAGGTAGCCTGGCTATATATACCTACATCTACTATGTACCTACTAAGATTTACTACGATAGATTTATTATCATCCTAGCATAATCAAAATCCGTTTCTAATTAGTTTTCCGTACCAAGTAAAGACAAGCATAGCCTTAGGAAGTCCGGGCAAGGGTAAACGTGTAACATCATATAATGCATCATCTTGTTTTCTTGAACCACGTCGTCAATAACCATCGAGTAAGATTGTAGTAAAATGGTCAATTGATCACCTATAACATAAAAAGAATTCGATACACATTTTTCGCAGAAATTGTAAACAATCTCGAGCATTCTCTTTAGATTTCCTGAGCATAAAAGCCGTTTTACCAAACGAGGATAGTTCGATCAAAAACATTGATACAATTTCTACTTCTACATATCGTTACAAACATATATGTATTAGTAAACTTACATGTTACGTAACCTTTTTCATAAAACAACGAACATAACCATTTCCCTCGCAGTAAAAACGCTTCGAACGAATTTTTGCAATAATAATCAATTTTACTTTCGTGACTTTGAGTGAATAAATAGTCGACATGAAACACGAAACCTGTCTATTTTTAGGGAAGTACACTTAAGGTTAGGGAACTTATTGACGAGTTGACTTTATGATTTTATTGATAAAGTTTAGTTTAGACGCTTGTTCATATACCTGACAACTAACTACATGATGATATATGATTGCATTGCACTATACCGCTCCGCTTTACCATGATAGTTTCTCGTTTTTTTGTCGTCCTTTAGTCGGTCAAAAAAAAACTCTTATATTAAAAAAAACGCCTACCTTTAAAAACAGATATTAATTAAAGTCTTTATTTCAATTGATTTTAAATGTCTTTTTTTATATTTGATGTGTTTCTAATTAAATATTTTTAGTTGAACGATATAGCGGCGACTTATAAGAGATAGTATGGTATGGCAGATTATGTGGCAGTCAAAAATCGAAAGGAGTCTGAAATGCATAAAAACCCGAGTGTGTTGGTCAAAACTAGTTTTGACTGAAATCTTGGTCAAAAATATAGTTGCTCGCTTCGCTCATCTCTTACTTTAACCTACCCTATCCAAGTCGGTTTTTGTTAAAAAGATTATTTGTCAAACAAAACCAGTTTTGACTGACTTTTGCAATTAAAACTACTATTACATTTTACGCTTTTTGTCAGTTTAGATTTATTTATTGTTAAACTTTATTCCACGAGTCCAACAATAGCTAAATTTAAGGTATCTTTAGCCGGCGGCTTTTAACGTCCGACAGATCCGGCCTGTCAATCTCAGTTTTACAGCGCCAGCGTCATTGTTGAGTGCCGCACGGCTGTTCCGAGTGTGTAGTATGCTTTTAGTTGGATTCTTTGCAATAACGTTTATATTTGCTTTTTAACACTTTGTTTCGAATTTATGTTTTGCCTCTATTGTACTGAACAAGGCTAATGACGTTGCCAGCGCTGTGGCACAGTTATATATACATATATGAAACACATATCATCGTGTGAAAGCTGACATGTAACAAAAAGACTAAACCACTAACTAAATGTATAGAGATAATAATAAAAATTACAGATACAGGCTTACCTAGTTTACAGTTAGGACTTGTATTCATGTTTTTGTTTTTGAATATTTGCAACCTTATCATTATTTTGTCTATTCTTTACTTGTGTTTGTTTTTCTTGAAACATTATTGTAGTGTGAAGATTGTTTGAATAAATTATAATTAATTGTAATGCTTTACTTAAGTTTCAAAAATATCTGCAAGCAGAGGTCTCCTAGTATCTAAAACTCTAAGCGAACTTCAACCAGGAAAATTTCAAATGAAAAACGTTTTAGAGATTGTTTTTAAATAGGATCCTCAATCTTGTAAAAAGGATAACATACCAAATAGGCAAAAGAACAAAGAGTTACAGAAAGAACCGTAGAAATTACAACATAATCAACACTCCGTCTTACCAATTAGAATCTCGTCGTAAGAAAAAGGCATTTCCTCGGAAAACGAGAAAAAACAACTCATTAGAAACTTGATTGTTTATTTAAAGAGGCCTCCTTAATTAATTAAATCTTAGTCTTTATTTTCTTTAAAGAAATGAAAAGAGAAATAAAGTTGCCTGCGTGCTCGTTTCTAATTTATTTTAAGCAGATTTTTTGAGATTAGAAAGGGAAGGGCGAAGGAGAAATTTTTCATTTTGAGAATTAAAGCGTTTTCCAGATAGGAGACGGACAAACGCGATACGGGGAACTTACGCAACAACTTTTACTGAATTTTTATTCATCAGGGGATCGACTTTTAGAAGTTTCAGATCAGTTTAGTGACTTTGTGGCGCTTACAGCGATTTATTGTTGTGATTTTAAAGAGATTTGGTTATTTCAGTAGGTATATATACATATACATATACATATAGTATCTACCTACTGATAGCATACATTTACACGTTACAATAGATTGCTTGTGATTTTGAGTGTGGATTTCTCCTACCATTTTTTCTATCTAAGTAGGTTCTATTTACAACACAATTTTTACCGGGTTTTACTCGAATTTTATTCAATAACGGCATTATTACTAAATACCGAGCTTTAGCTAACTTTACAGTTACCATTTTCCAGGTTGGCTGAGTTAGCGATAGCTCGGTCTTTAGTAATAATGCCGTTATTAAATAAAACGCGAATAAAACCCGGCAAATATTGGGTTTTTTTAATGCAAAATCGCGAAAACCTTAGACAAAATTATAGGTTCTATTTGTTTTAACTACCTAATAATAGTTTTGTATTGTCGCACATAGATGCGCCCTGATAAGTCGCGGCGAAAGCACCGAAGCGTCGCGAATTTCAGAATAGGTAAATAGTCACAAAGGTATTCCCGACGTGTTACAGCGACGCGCCTCTTCCGCGACTTATCATTGCGCGAGCAAGACCTGTTATAAGAAAATATGGGTACAAGCTACCTACGCATTTGTATGTTAATAAACTTAGGGCCGATTTTTCAAATCCCTAGGTAGAGATATCTGACAAATAAAATATTACACCACCGAATAAAAAACGTCACTATGATATTAAAAATAATCAAAATTTGAAGGCTGTGAAACTTGGTTGGGTTCAAACTTATTCAACAGATATATTTTATCAGTGGAATGAAAAATCGGCTCTTAGTATTGTAACATAATTCATTTTGTTCTATTTTTCTATTGTTAAAATTATTATTTTTAATCGTATACCTACGTTTTGCATTTGTGTTTGAAATTTGAGAATGTATATAGAAAAATTATATTTCATTGTTTTATTAATTTGACTAGCAGTTAAAAAACTGGCCGAAAATTGAAATACAGGTGTCGTCAGTTAGTTACAAAATTATTATTTTCAGGATTTAGTTCGTTCATTTTAGTTTTCATGTTATCTCGGTTCAACTATATCAGGCTTAGTGCACGCAATCGAAAAAAGCGTCGTTTTTTTCTCTACCAAAATATATTTTAAATTTATTACTATATACATCCCGATAAACGCACGCTACCGATTATAAAGATTAGATGATGTCAATTTATAATGAACTAGCATCGCCCGCGGTTTTCTCCCGCTTAAGTCCCGCCGCCGCGCACGCGTAATGTTCAAGCGCATGCGACAGAAGCTCTGTAAAGGGACTTTTTTTTAGTTTTTGCAACATTTTTTATAGATGCTCCGTTCCTATTGGTCGTAGTACCATGTTATATAGCCTATAACCTTCCTCAATAAATGGACTATTAACTCAAAAATATTTATTCTCTTCGGACCTGTAGTTCCTGAGATTAGCGCGTTCAAACAAACAATCAAACAAACTCTTCAGCTTTATAATATTAGTATAGATTTGCTGTCATAAGACGACTTAGCGAATGATCATTTGGTCTGTTCGATCAAATATTGTTGGACACTCCTTACAAATTATAGAGATAAGTCCACTTTTTGAAACCCCATACTTTTTGTTAGTATACTTAGCCTACTTTCACTGTTTGCTCCCTTTAATGCAACAATGATCAATAATTCGTACTTAAAACATAATTGGAACTTTTCCTATTAGTGTTCGCACCGTGACCACTTTATGTATAGATGAGCTCACAAAATATATTCAAGTCGGTGTCGGTGTAGTGTTTTTCTATACCGACAGAGTGATTTCCTATTATTATACGGTTGAAATTTATAAAATATCTGTGAATCTAATAGGCCGATTACAAATCAATATTTGATGGATTTGGCTTGAAAAATTGTAAAATATTGGTGTGTATTGTAATAATATCCGGAATCAATATGTCGATGCGTTCGTTTATTTAAATTTGCTAGATAAACTCATATTTTCCTTTTTCTTAAGCCTAATTTGGTCGTCTACGTCTCGAAGACGAATTGTGACTTATATTTCAGTCATGTTGGGTTTGCTCGGGTTAACGAAAATTATTAGATGCCGATAAAACTCGAATTGAAATCGAAATATGTCGTAAATACGTATGCTAAGCCCGCACGTGACCTTTCCAAACCCCGGGCGGCTCTGCTGCGCAAAATCTTAGAATGTACTATTCCACCACAATAGTCAATTTGCTTTAATAAATTTGCGAATCCTACTAATATTATAAAGCTAAAAGTTTGTGTGAAAGGGTGTATGTATGTGTGTATGTGTGTTTGTTACTCAATTACGCAAAAACTACTGAACCGATTGCGATGAAACTTCGTATATAGGATAGCTGGATACCGGAAATAACATATAGGCTACTATTTATCCCGAAATTATTACAAATGAGTAACAAACTTTATAATATTAGTAGAATAGGATAGGATTTAGTTGGGTTAGGTAATTTCTTGAATATGTCGAACACAATTATTTGATAAATTGTTTAGTTAACTTGTACTAAGGAAATTTGAGTTTTCTAAATTTTAGCATAGTCGTATCTTACGTCCTTCTTTTACACATACTAAATTCGGCGGCGCTATCCATGTCAAAAATTTATGTTAACATAAGACGTGGGTAAGACCTTTTAATGAAAGTCTAACCTTTCAATACTGACTTACTAATACCTGCCTGGACTTTCTGTAATTTTATGGTCATAAAGTTAGTCTCTACATTAAGTGATATTGATTGACATTAAGCCGTCGATACTGGCAGCACACTCAGAGTTGGAGGCTCGCCAAACATAGCTTTTAGCAAGTAGACCAAATAGGTTTTTATAGTTACAAGTTAGGCGGCAATTTTAGATCAAATGGGCAATTTGGTCACTCATCTGTAATGAACATTAGAATTGAATTGAAATTTTAATAAATACTAGCTGCCCCCACATTTTCCTCGCGTAACTCCCGATTCCGTTGGAATATCAAGATATAATTGACTGAGATGTAATTTGTCTATTTTAACATTCTAAAAAGTTACAGTTAACTACCGCCTCATAGTGTTTTATTTTGTAAAATCGCGAAAACCATAGAAGAAATTATATCAAGATATGTTATACATATAAATAAACCTTTGTACCGAATCATTCTACTTACAAAAAAAAGCGCATCAAATTTCGTTGCGTAGTTTTAAAGATCTACACATACATACAAACAGACAGACATACAGATAGATAGACAGACAGGGAAGCGACTTTGTTTTATATTATGAAATAATAACAATAATGAAGTGCTAAAAAACAATAAGGCAAACAATTAATTTGTTTTACGGGTAGTTTGGTGGGTTGGTCCTAAACAAATCAAGTAAATATGAAAACTTACCTCTGACTGCTATTGAAGGAAGTAAAACAAAACCCTGAAGGAACGCCCAAAACAAATTCCTGTACATCTTCATTGTTTTTCAATAATCCCTTTCATTGTCCACTGAACGGTAAAACGATCTCCTGCAATGAAATAAAAATTAGTAGGTAAGTAAGTAATTTACAATTCATTATGGCGTGTAGCTCCGACATAGAATAGGATTAGAATAGGTGTCGACTAAGCGACTAACGAATTTAGGGAAGACTAGCAAACCGTGAGTTATCTCTGTGCGGTGGCGGATGAGCTTCTTGGTCCCAAGGAGGGGTGGTGTCAGTCCGGCGCCTGACCGTAAAAATATTGTCAAATCTATTTCCTGTAGGTATAGTCAGTGATGACTTACCTACTGTGCCGACTACTGACCCCAAGATTTGGCAATATAAAATGGTGTTAAAACCTAGAGTCCTGAGTGAAGCGTGGAATTCAAGCGCACAAGATAAAGACAAGCTTTATTACCGAGGTGAATACTCTACTTGACACATTTACTGCGAGACAATAAAAGGGCTACAAAAATAAGCATATTGCCAACCGGCTACTCGTTAAAATATTGTCAAATCTATTTACAGTAGGTGTAGCCATTGATGACTTAAGTACTGTGCCGACCCTAAAAAAACGGGCGTTTCAGCGAAACCCCGGATACAACCGGGAACAGATGAGAAGAATTAACAACCGAATATTATAATTTAAGCCCATAATTAAAAAAAAAATTAAAGAATGCATTTCTGAAAATTTCACATCTACGATACTTTTCTCTTTGACATTTCTTGACGAATATCGACCAAGCTAAATTTCATGAAAATTTAAGAGAGACAGTACTGGAAGTTATTCGTTTCGTTCAGTTTTCAGTTAGACAACTGAATGTTGTTAAGGTTCCGTACCTAAAGGGTAAAAATGGGACCCTTTCATTCAGACAGACAAACTGATAATACTAAACTATCAGTTTGTCTGTCTGACTGCCACCATCAGGCTGAACTTATGAACCAAGATAACTATTTTCAATAAATATTTAAGTGGATTCCCACACAACAAACATGGTTTTTTAGGACATTGGCACGGAGCCCTTCTTGCACAAGTCCCACCGGTACTTGACGAAACTAGTCTCATGCAATTGATTATAGAGTCAATTTCACAACAACAGTTTTTTTTTCCTTTTTAGTGTATTAGGTACTTTCGATTGCCTCTAAAATTATCATAAATGTAGGTAACTTTTGGGGAAAATCGGTTAAAAATGACTATAAATTGCAAGCTACTAGTTTCCAAATGTAAATCCCGCTTTACAAACGCCTCTAGGCCTATAAATCAAAATTCCTTAACTTAAATTGTTGAACAATCAACAATTCCTATTCAATTGTCTTGTAAGCACACGATTACCGTACAACAGACAAAATAACAGTCTCACTAACGAATTATTGTAAGCACAAATCACGCCCCGGAAACATCGCGTGAGTGAAAATACAGAGCAAAAGACTACAAATAAGATTCAACCCTTTTGCCTTGTTATAAAGTTGGTTTCCGCTTTTAGGAGGCTTTGCTGCAAAACGATGTGTTTACACACGATGGTGTCAGATACGTACTGACCTGCCAGGAAGGTTAATTCGCTTTTATCTCTATAAAATTACAATACAATTCTGTGTTCTTTTGTTTGTTTTCGGAGCGGTTATTATTTGAAATGTATGTGATTTCTGGTACATTGAAAACTGTAATGAGAATTTGTACATAATTTTAAAACAATATTTGCATAACAATATCCTATTGTGTTTTAAATTAAAATGTCATACCTATTAAATATTAAAATCGTAATCGGGACTGATAAACAATAAATAATATTGCACAACATTACACTCAGTGCAATCTAACCCAAAACTAAGCACTAATAGACTTATACTACAGGTACTAGACAACAGATATACTACGTATATAACTTTTTTTTGGAAATACATACATATTATACATAGATTAAAAATTTATTTTTAAGCATAAATATTTGCACCCAGCGGGAAGCGAACCCGCAGCCTTCTGCATTGCAGTCGATATCTATAAAAGGCTTTGCCCTGACTGACTGATTTATGGCACATAGCACAGCCTAAATCCCTGGTCTTAAAGACATGAAATGTAGAGGGGATGCGTTAGTACTAACTTAGTAGGGATTCTTCAAAGTTTTCACGAGTTCGAGACTTATGCGAGTAAAACTGCAGGGTACAGCTACTTAAATGACATTTTAAGTTTTTTTTATTATTTATTTCTTATTTTATCTCTATCCTCAATTATTTGGAGCGAGTACAATAGTGATTATCATTGTGATAAAAATTAGATAATTGGAATTTAAAATGATTATTACATTAAACATTCATTTTTATGTGACTGGTCTGGGCGTATCTGGTCTATATATAATATGTATGTATTAACAAAAGAAAAATAAATATAAGTAGTATATCCGTTGTCTAGTCACCGTAACACAAGCTTAGCAGCTTACCACGGGGCTAGATGGCGCTGTGTGTTCGTCACAGGATTTATTTATTTATTTAATTGTCATAAACATATAATAATACTACATAAAGAAGTAGTCAAACAACGAAGTCACTCGCTGAATCACATAGTATACCTAGCCTTACTTAAGACCTAAAAGAGATATTACCAGTGAATCCTGCATCACGCAATAGAAATAACTCTCCACTGAACGAACATATTTATACATTAAGACCTAAGTACGTTCTAGATTAGATATAACCTACGACATTACCATGTGATAAATAAAATACCACCTTCCCTTTGGCTTTTCCCGGTAATTCTTTACCTGTCTTGAAGGTCGCTGCAGTTGACAGACTTTTGATATGACGATCAGTTATCTTTGGTATAATTTACTGTACAACACAGGATTAATACAGTATGGATGTATGACGCTCAACTATGGGGATGCGCTTGCGACTCCAGTATAAATATGATCCAAAGAATGCAAAATGGCATCTTAAGGACCATCTCCAACACACCATGGTTCGTCACCAACACAGAAATCATAAACATAAGAACTGTTAAGGAGGAGTTAAAAGCAACAGCGAACAAATACAAAACCCGATTGGAAAATCATCCAAACGACTTAGCTACCGCGTTGGCAACTATCAGCTACTCTAAACGACTGAAACGCTATGACATACAAAAACTTGGTGACAGATGGTGAATGATGAGGTGCCTCCTACTGAGGAGCTCCTTGCACTTGAAAAGCATCACAGAACAAATTTGCTTATAGTCAGCGACTGATTGCAAATAAGCACAGAAAAAAAAGGATTAATACTTTGAAATGAGTTTAACTTTAGTACAAGTGGCGAAAACTTTTTATATAAGTAGTTATGCAAGGCCTGTCTTTCTTAGTCGCTACACCAGTCTATGTAGCTAATGGAATAAGAGCAACTCAGATCCTAATTTTCTGATATATAATAAGTGATAGCACCATTAACACTACTTACCACAATAATAAGCACGCCACGACTATGGTAAACCCCATAAGGTTCTAATCTAGCCTAACAATACCACGATTATTCTTGCCATCTTTTGACATTGATTATTAATTTTGCATTGATACCAAACGGCTCCCTTTTACCATTGTAACACACTTAAGTATTAATTCACAAAAAAAAGTGTAATTATGTAGTATATCCGTTGTCTAGTACGCATAGTACAAGCCTAGTGCTTAGTTTGGGGCTAGATAACGCAGTGTGCAATGTCGTGCAATATTTATTTATTTATTTCTTATTAGCTGTGTCGCTCAGTTCCACCTAAACAAATTTACTAACCGATATCAGTCACGATAAACCTTTCTTAAGTCGCATCCGTCGTGTACTCTGGCATAGCTTTCGTAGCTATCTTGGTTAGCTAACCTAATGATACGTTCTCACCACAGGTTTATTGATACAATATTAAAATATTGAAAGATGAAAATTGTTTTCAGTCCGAAGTGCGCATTAACTGTCGCACTTCTTGTAAGGCCATTTACAGTCACGCAAGACCCCATTTGCTTGAATCTACGTGATTAACGTTTTTGTCGGCGTAATGGTAAGCGTGGCGCAGTTTTTACAGTATTTTTTACGTGGTTTGATGTTTGAGTTAGGAAGGGCCTGTTGCTTTAATCGCGAGCTATTTTGACTAATTGCTGTATTTTGGTTAGAAAGGCCTTTGGTCATTTTGTAATTGATATTTACGAGTTTGCTTGTTTTCGTCATGATTTTTTTAAACATTTGCTACTACTATAGCCAACACTGGTGGACAGCGGAGGCATTGTTAAACCTTCCTTATGCCCACTATATGGCAGACATTATACTTCCAAATTATTCTCATTGTACACGACTAGTGAACGTCGACACGATTTTTTAATGATTTCTTATTCTATATAGTGCATTTTTCTTCTGGAGAACAATGGTAATAAACTTACAAGGATCGAAGCGAAAGATGAAATTTTAGATATTTACAGCCTATTCAAGGTTTTTTTTACACACGATAGATAACCCCATTAATTAATCTTAATGTAACACGCTCATCTAGAAAGAGAAAGATGGCAGAGGAATAAGATCTGACCCGTCTTTTTTAGTTACGTTTTCTATTGTTTTTTAAAGAAATATTTTATACCTAGGTAGATAATCAAACAAGATAAACAAAGAGCTCCTTAAATCCAGTCTTCTTCACCTTGAACAAGAAATTACTTTAGTACCTACTACTAACTAGTTAAATTATTTATTCCTTGAACGCAGCTACGGTCAGTAAGTTTCAGTTTTAGCTTGGTTTCAGCCAAACAAAATGTATAACAAATGAGTTTAGGGTTAGTCTATTCGGGGCCGATTTTGTTCTCTCCAAGGAATCGGAGAGAAGCCGCTTTCTCTGATATCGTTAATGTTAATGCGAACTAGAAAATTTATAATTAACAAATTGTTAGTCAGGATGAATACAATATACTTACCTACCTAATAATTGTGTTTGAACAACAAGCTCACTAACAGTCTCAGAATCAAGAATCAAAATTTATATATTTAATTGGATGTATTCGATAACTTTAAATACGTCGAGTGTTCTTACAACTATGACTCCAGTGTGGCTTCGGAACGCGCCCTCCAATGAAAAGAAGCCACATAAAACTCATGGGGTATTTTTTGTGATCATGTTTTTATTTACAATCGTCTTATTCACAAACGATCCTATGACAGTTCATTTTCACTGACGTTGATTATCGTTGTCAACCACAAGAGTTAGATAACACATTGAGCTAAGTATAGGACGAGACGTGGCAAGCCGATAGTTCCCTAGTAAAAATCCAGCCGTGAATTTCAGAAGGCAATTTTCTGATTAACCTTTCTTAGGCGGAACTGTAGACAAATATTTTAAAATTAAGGGTTTATGTTTCTGGTACAGAGATGCTCTGTACCAAATAAAAAGGTGGGTGTCATAGGTGGGCGCATCAGTGAGACTATTCTTTTAGACGTAACAGAATAGTCTCACTGATGCGCCGTGTACGGGAGAGCTTCGGCAGTCTTCTGAATACGATATTAGAAAGACTAGATTGTCCTATTGTTAGGCACTGGAATAACATACATATGATTGCTAATAGTAAACAAAATGACAATTTTAATGGAAAGTATAAATTTAATTAACGAAATAGATGGACTGTAATGTAATGTTTTTAAATTAATTTAATTTGTTTTTCGTTTTAATCTAATCTAATTCATTTTAATCTAATATAATTTAATGTAAACTTATTTAAATAATTTAATTTAAATATAGTAATAGTAATATATGGATTGTTTATCTGAAATGAAATTATTATTATTATTATAATAGTTAGTGTTCCGTACCCAAAGGGTAAAAACGGGACCCTATTACTGAGACTTCACTGTCCGTCCGTCCGTCCGTCCGTCTGTCACTAGACTGTAGCTCGAGTTATTTACGATAATTAGACCTATTTACAATACACAATCATATTAATTTGCCTTTACAGTGAAACAAAATTTGTTTTCTCACTCAAGAAACTTATAACTTTCATATGAATATATCATTAAGATCATACGAAATTAATTTAATTCCGAAAACTGATATGAATCGTAGCAATAAGCATGAATATTAAATATTTTAGGGTTTGAGTTAACTGGTAACTCATGGTGATGGCGACCCACGACCCACCTATTACTTTGCAGAATTTTAATAACTGCCCTATTGTAATGTCAGGTCACTGTCAGATGGGGTATCTGAGTTCATTAGTTCTCTCCAGGCTCACATACATACATAGAAACTTTCAGATGGTCTTTAAATACATAATCCAGAGCTTCAATCGAGAAATATCATAAGCATTACTCTTACAAATATTACTTAAGCCGTTTACTATAACTCATACAATAGGAAAACTACACAAGATTACGAGAAAGCCCGAGATACCAACATATACAGCACAAAAGCAAATGAAACTACGGAAAATATATGAGTTACCCATAATTTGAGGCCTGTTGATCTGACCTAACCCATTCAATAATACAATACGCCAAAATGGCGAATATGGCAAAAATATGTGACATAGCAATGTTACCCGAACCGGATCTTCATTTCTTTGCCTTTATTTAGATTATTTTGTCTTGTCTTCTTAAGATATGAGTCGGTATTTATAGGGGTACCTGCTAGAGAAATATTTGTTCTATATTTTTTAAGATATTTTAAAAATAAATATTCTTCTTTTTGGCCCTGCATTAACCTAGATTTTAATTGGACAAAAAAGTAAAAATAACTTAATTTTCTTTTCGTGTGGTGGTGTGGCTCACCTAATGTTAGAGTTTACAGGTCGCCCTTAGGCCTCTAACTTGACTTAACGATTGCTATCAGAGATAACAACCGGGACCCAACTACTTAACGTGTCATCCGAAGTACCTACAAAGGATCTTGAGAAAATGATTATTCATGAGAAAATGATCAAAAAGTTATGGAATGATTATTATGGTATTGTTAAAATCAACTATTACATAAACTACATCAACTACAGTATTCAAACTTTGCTACAACCGCGAATGGATTTCATTATGAAAATAGCTACCTACCTCAAAAATACGTTTTGATTCATAATTTAAAAAATGTTTAGTTCGCGTATCTTACTAGTATCGCGACTTCCCATAAGCTGACATGAGCAAATCCTATAGGGCGCATACTCTATATGGGGTTAGCCCTCCCGAAATTCTTAATAACTAGATCGTCACTTATTGCGAACTTCGGTCATTGCTGGCATTAGACCAAGCGTCAAAAAATCTTTAACAGGTATATTCAGTAAATCCACGTCTTAGACAAACAAATCTAAACGATAACCACAAAATGAACACAGGTGAACTCATCGAACGACCAGACACAGAGACACCACTGAAATTGGTTGTCCTGCCGTGAAATAGATTGGTCCAACTTACAACTTTACATCTACTTTCCACACAACCCTTATCTCGACCGAATAAAGCTTGAAATGCAATCACCATCACTGAGTTACTTTGGTATCGACAGTCGTATAATGGTTTTCAGGACATGAAAGCAGTGTTTCAAATAGCGACATTGCTATGTGTTTGAGTTCTAAGTCTATGTTACGATTTTGTTCTTGTTCTCTCTCTCTCTCTGTCTCTATATGTCACTGATTTTAAGGCGAACATTAACTTAGTTCGATGTATAAATTGGTAATACCACTAATATTACAAGTTAGCTGAGCCCGCTACTTCGTCCTTATTGTTTGACCTATCTACCGCTGTGCAAAATTCCACACTAAAACGGTCGCTCATCGAAGTGAAGAAACTGCCAGGCGCTCCTGATCGTCCGTTTAAGATTTTTATTCTCTGGTCGTCCACTCTACTAAACTGTATTTTAGTGCAGGTACATCATGGACTGTATTGTAGAAATTATTTATTATTTTTTAAAGAAATGTTTTCGAAAAATTCACACCCAACGGGACTGGAACCTGCATCTCTGGGGATCCAGCCCAGCGCCTTTACCGATTCGACCATAGGTGCTCGTCTTGTCGAGTCTAAATTATGGATTGCATTTCCTTTGTTTTCACGCCTGAGGCACGTAGCGCCATCTACCGGTTCTCTTTAATAATTTATTTTAGAACACGATTGCAATTTCCAACAACCAATACAAACTCTTTCAATTTTAGATACCATTACATCCGTAGCACGTCAACTGTTAAAAAGAGAAAGAAAAACCAATCGATCGGTATCCATTCACTCCACCAATTATTTCCCTGGTCTCATTTCTCATTTCCCTGGCAAAAAATACTAGACGTCTGCTGCAGGAACCGCGATCGTTGGGATTTCATAATTGGAGTGTCAAACAGTTTGTAACATCATTTTGAATTGTATTTGTATTGTTTCCTCGATGGTTGGCAGGAACAGGAGCGCATATTGAGATCGGATCATGTTTCTCTTTTTATCCAGACAATTGGACAAGGACACAATCACATTTTCTACTGTTTCATCACTTGTACACATAAATTTCTGTTATAAAATAGGTAAACAGTTTCTATACTCTATACCTATATACTAATTTATATTATTATAGAGTAAGACAACATACTCGCCTTTATTCCCGCGATCTATTATTAGGTCGCCTTCTTCTACCCCATTCATTTATATAGGTACATACATTCATACTGGAGGATGCCAAACAAGAGTCGTGAGACAAGAGTGAATAAGTTTCTTTTTGGCTTTTTGGTGAGATGAGGTTAAATGATTCATATCCCATGTGTAAAACAGTTTTAAATGACAATCTCATAACACTAATTAGGAATCTACGCAAGTATACGGACATCAAATAAAATAATCTACTTATAGGGCTTCCCCAAGAACATTCGTTCGTTAACTTTATGCTTTGCCATCAAAGATCACGGAAACAAAAACGATATTCACAATCGTTTTCCGATAAGCTCTTCGATTTACATAAAACGAAAACTATAAGCTCCAGTTTTCAAAAAACTTAAACATGCTAAATTATTATGTCGATCGATGAAAAGTGGCTAGACAATAATAAAGTTTATTTTAAGAAGGTCACAGTTCATTGAAACCACTCGGCACTCGACTTGCACAGCCTCACCTCATGCAAATATCTATAATTTTCTCAGTTTAAGTTACTCTGTTAGTCTGTCTCTCAGATCATATAAATGTCTATTACGCTTACACGTTATGGAATTTGATGGAAAAACTGATACTACTTGACTCTTATACTTTTTTATGGACTAACGCGGGTGAAAGAAACGGCGTAGCGCAACTAGTTCTTTATGCTTAGGGACTCCGTAATGTTACCGAATCGCTTTGGCTGCTAGTTGTCCGATCCCGGACGACGTGTAGCTGTGGGCATTGCAACTCGCTCCTCGCATGTTTTTGTGAGGGCCCTGTCTAACAGGCACAAACACAAGCGGCGAGTAGAGCTCGAAATTAACTGACGAGCAGCAACGAGTTTTGTCACCGGGCCATAAAATTCAAGAATATTCTAGGATCTTATTAATATAGAACACACCGTACGAATTCATCTTTGCGTTTATGCGGCAAAGTTGTCATACAAGGACTAACTGGCAGTAAAATTAACTATTAGTATGAACATCTCTTTTGTTTACAACAAATGTATTATTACGTTTTCTTATTAACAACGCATTGTCTCTACTCGGAAATTCGTGACGTAGCGTTGACAATGCGGAGTCCAAGTCCAGTAACGTAGTGTTAACAATACAGCGTCCACCCATTGGCAACTTATAGACAATGAGTAGGTACTGATCGTCGCTAGTCGACGCTGATCGGAAGCCAACTGGATCCGATGAGCTATGTTCTTAATGATCGTAGTATACGCGGTCGGCCTATCTTTGCACAGATGTGTTGTATTAAATACAGTCGAAAACAGTGTTACTAAATAACTCATCTATACTATAATATTATAAAGCTGAAGAGTTTGTTTGATTGTTTGTTTGAACGCGCTAATCTCAGGAAGTACTGGTCCAAATTAAAAAAATCTTTTGCGTTTGATAGTCCATTTAACGAGAAAGGGTATGGGGCTATATTACTTCACGCAACGACTAATAGGAGCGGAGAATCCATGAAAAGTGTTGTAAAAACATCCGAGATTCTGTCGCGTGCGCTGAGTAAACGTTCAAAGTTACATAAAAACCACGTATGACAGAATTCTTCCTCTAGAAAGGATCTAATAAATAGTCCGCGACAGAATATGTCTATCTCTTAAGGTTGACTCAATAAAACATTTTTTACAGTAATCAAACTTGTTGTAGAACAATGCATTGTTTCTGAAGGTAATATTGTAAATATGAAATTAATCATTATCTAAATAAATACGTTATTCATTTAATTTTAAACATAATTACATACGTGATGGGTAAAAATGACGGTTAAACCGATTTGAATGAAATTTGGTAAAGGGGTAGTTTAATGGTTCATATAAGATATAGGGTACTTTGATGATACGGGTAAAGCAACGCTTGGTATGACATACGTGATGCGTCACATACGTTACGTACGTTACGATCATAGGAATTTATGCGGGTGAAACCGCGGGGCACAGCTAGTACATAATATAACCTCTTTATTCATTCGAGGTTTAAATAGTCTCTGTTTTGGAATTAGTAATAAAATCTCGCGTGACTCAGACAATTCGTATTTAATTTATTGAAATTCCTAGACTTTAGTCTGCGGTTGTGGAAGGACTCTATTTATTTCCACTTTAGTTCGGGTGTTTCAGCTAAATGTTGGGTTGGGGGTGATAAATTACACTTTAAAAAGTTTAATAGTAGAATTCTTGGTTTCATTTCTGATATTCGTTAACAACGGAGTGAATAAATAATTTTACTTTGCCTGGAAATGATCACTTTCACATTGTTTAATCTTTAATAGGTGAGCGTTTGAACACTGTAACCACCGAATGGTCGTCTACCTAAGTAATGATTACAAATTGAAAAAAACACCTCATTCAAAATCGCTTCATCCGTTCGTGAGACACAGTTATCTCAAATTTTTAACACTCCTCTTTTCCGTGTTAAAACTTTCACCGCCGCTTTTTTTAAGGCCGCCCATTATTGTGCCTCCTAAATTTAAGCTGTATTTATTTCTATCTATTTATCTTGTCATTTTATATGGTGTGTACAATAAAGAATTTATTCATTCATTCATCCCATACTTACCTACAATTTTTTTTCTTAACTCTTCAATGTTTCTTTAGGCTTCAATGAGTGTAACTTTAAAATCTGCTCCCAAATTAAACACTTATAATTTAAAATTTCCGAAAAGCAAGTCAAAATTGTAGTTAGTTTAGCTTTAACTGAAGCTGTGTTAAATACCGTACAATATTTATAAATTATTTACGGCGTAACAGGTTACCTTAAATTGGGTTACTTCCAGTCTCATATTACGCGAAAACTTCAATCCAAGTTCCGACATTCCGCCACTCAAGTTCGTCGCACGACAAATATGAATATTTTACAAAGTCTTTTGTAAACGTTTACGACTTTCACCCAGTTGGGTCGGCACCAAACGTATTTCGTTCAAAAAATATTTCCTATACAACAACGTACCAAAACAACAAATTTAAATTCTATCCGTAAGTAGTAAAGTACTAAATCGATTGACTTTTCATTGGATGAATAAAACGCTTCGCAAATGCGTAGCCATGAATATTATATGACCAAAGAAGATAAAACTAGTTGATTGCTCATAAGAATTCGCCCCTCATGAAAATAGTAGCACTTTTGTGCACGCACGGCCAATCTCAATGAGTCTAGGTGCAGATAGTTGACGCATCGGACAATCACAATGAGTCAAGAGTCTAGTCTAAGTATAGATAGGTAACGCAATGGCCTTTAACAAAGTTGGATACCTTATCCCGTTGCCCGCAACGGTGAGTTGTGTGTTGTTGAAAATATCACAGTATGATCAGTCAATTTGTTTTCTTGTCTTTGTATATGACTACCGTATAGAACATACACGTGCGTTTCATGACGAGAAATAAAAACATCATTAAGGGGCTTTTTTAAGATTTTTCTGGTTGAATTATAACGTTGATTATTTATTTATGAGGAGGTGGTTACGGGTTTTACGAATATCTATTTTCCTTAAGCAAATTGTTAAGTGAGCGTCTATATAAAATCATCATTATGTTTTACTGACTGACGTTTTGAGGTTATTTTCTTTCAATTTTTTATATGGATGGATACAGCATTCTTAATCCTTTAAGTATCCTAACTGAGTATCATCCTATCCTACTAATATTATAAAGCTGAAAGTTTGTATGTGGGTTTCTTGTTACTCAATCACGCAAAAACTACTGAACCGATTGCGATGAAACTTAGAATATAGGTAGCTGGATACCGGGAATGACACATAGGCTTATATCCCGATATTCATGCGGGAAAGAGACTTACGCGGGTGAAATCGCGGGGCGCAGCTAGTACTATATAGATAGTACTAGCACTGCAGTAACAATAATAATTCGACAATTCTAAAATTATTTATTAGACAAAAAGAACACAGAAGAACAGTAGGCTCTCGCACGACAACGTCCCATGTCTTGAAACCGTAGTAGGTAAGTCCTAGGACAAGTCTGTTTCCTCACGATGTCTTCCTCCACCGGAAGCGCAATGATAAAATATCTAAAGACGTTAAATTCGCTTATTCGGTATCAAAGTATTTTCATTAGTCTAAAGTGAAATTAATTTCCTTACAAAGTCGATCGAGGAGTAAAAGTTAGGTATTTTACGCTGGCCCAATGAATATTGAAGGAATTTTCATAATCCATCACTTCGTTCTGAGTTGGGGATATCTTTGATAAAAACTTGCTTGTCTTTTGTAATTAAACGAAAATGTCGTGCTATTTCTTTTATGATATGTAGGTATTCAAAAGAAAATTTGAAAAAAAAATGATTTTAAAATTCTACACAGTCACATTTAGAATTATTTTTAAAAGGAAAATACATCCACAAGACGCCCAGTATCCACCTACAGGCTTAACCAAATATAAATGAATATTAAGTCACAATTTTTTAGTACAGATATACATCATGAAACTTTAAGGCTACATCTGAACCGCAGGCAGTTTAATTAACGCCTAGCATCTAGTGACTTGCTTTATGACTTGATACACAGCCCTAGGTGTCAAGCGTTCAGTGCGGCCTGTTGTGAATTTTCTAGTTCTAGACTGTTCGTTTTTGTTAGGCGCTCAGCCAGCCTCCTGCCTATACCCACATAACGACTTTTTTTATCGAGGATAAATCTGACCTTATAGACTGTCCCACCACTCCGGGGGAAGTAGTGGGTATGTGTGGCTCTCTACTGGCCTAAGGTGCTACGCGGCCAGATGTTTACCCACTAAAACTCCTCTGTGTCTTTCTTTTCGCCATTATCGAGGGGGTGGCAGGTATGGTTTCCACATACAACTACCAACCCCTGGGATGATAGGCTAAGTCTCTTGATGACTACGAAAACCCTAAAATCTATTTTATGTGATTAAATAAATTATTTTCAATAATTATTTGTAATTATGGTATAGTGGCTTTCAGACGTTTTGGTGTTTAAATGCTGTAAGTCTGAAAGTGTTTGTTATATAAATAAATAAATATATAATAAGCAACCTTTATTTCAATAAACATAGTACTTGTAGACAGAAATAAATAAACAACTATAATTCGCAAAAACCCGATAGATTAGTTACAAGTATTATTGTAAAAAACGATTGTTATTCTATTTTGTCTTAGAAAATACAATAGGTTTTTACTACACCCAATTTCGATAACTCTAACAAAATGTAGTTTACCAAAAAAACTAAATTGATCGTTACGTTATAAATTTATATTATAAATATTACTTTTTACGCGATCAAAATGCAAATGTTTAAAATAACTAAACGATATATGACTAAAAATACTGAAATGACTAAAACTAAAAAAACGATATATGACTAATTGTTCTATGCAAAAATTCAGAAATGTCAGATATTTTTGTGAAATATTGTTTGAACTGTATCGTGATTTGAAATCTCGATTGATTGTTTTTGCCGAACTGCATTGCGTTTGCTGTAAATGTGCGTCGTGGGAGTGGGCGTTTTGTTCAGGCATGCTCTGAATTAATGTAACGTTATGTTATGTATTAGAAGTGTTGGTCTAGTGGTAGATAACTTGACTGTCATCCCGAAGGTAGTGGTTTGGAATCCCTACTGACCGCTCACCAATGTCTTTACTTAAAGTATAAAAAATATTCGCGGAATGAAAACTGTGAGAAAAATCCGCGATTCTTAAATTAACTTATCACGGAACGTACGGAAATAAACCAACTGAACCATTTTTTAATGTTAAGGCCGTTAAAATAATAAAACCATTTAAAGCTTGACAGCTGTCAACTGAAAGGAAAGTATCGACGAGAACTCACACTTCTAAAAGAAACTAGTACTCAAGAAACAATCGTTTCTGAGTTATAGCCATTTTAAATTGCGATTTTGAAGATCAATAACTTCTTCTATATTGTACCTTACTACTTACTGGATTATTCTCATAAAGACAGATTCTTTAAAAAAAAAACAGAGTACAGCTAAGTGTGACTTTGTTACCCTTTCACGTAAAAACTACTGAACGGATTGCGTGTAACTTACGTAGCTAACGTAGATGGTGTTTTGGAATAACAGATAGGCTAATTTTTATCCCGTTATTACCGCAGCAACAAGACTTACGCGGGTGATAGCGTGGGGCGCTGCTAGTAACTACATAAAATAATAAAAATTTTGATCACATCTTCTAAAAAAATAGAGCTCTAGAACTCTAGATCATTAGTTTCTAAGATTTAGCTATCAATAATTAATATTGTGCCTACTAATTTGTTATGTTTTTGATAATCTATTGAGGTAACATTAATAAAGTCTACCATCAAGGTATCCTTCGAAGTACTGATCTTTTATTATCGAAAAGTACTTTCGAGGTATTAAACATCGAGGTATCTATATTCGAGTTAGAGTACGATATGCATTTGAGTATTAAACAGAAATGGCATATCCATTCTATTCTAAAAACCACCCCAAGTTCTACGAATTTCTCTCAATGTTTTCTCTCTAAATACAATTTATTACTCCACCACAGTGTAGCCACGTCACTGCAGAAAACAGAAGGTCCACGCCTCGTCACACACACCACTTCCGTGCATATAATAAACTGTGACAAATCACGACGGCTGCGAGCCTGTGAATCGCGTCGGTCACGACCCACGTTGTGCGGGTATACGACAATAATTCATTTTGATACTTGATTTATGCGAAAACAGTCCCCTGTTACGATTGGACAAACAAATTGATTCTATATTTCTTTGTGAACAACTATTGCGAAAACACGTACAACTTAGGTCTTCTATCAATTTCACAGTTGAATTTCTGCAGAGAGTCGAGGATCATTTTAAAGATTTATTTGAATTCAGTTTCAGTGAAATAAATCAGTGTAATGTTTGTTGAATATGAAACTTAAAAAGGCAATTTTATCCTTCTATAATATATTTTAGAAAAATAAAAGACACATTTTGTGTCACTGAATGACATAATTTCGATTAACTGATATAAAATGTTGCTGTTAAATAATTGAGATATTAATATGAACTAGTTCCAGTGGTGATGTGTCAAACATATTTTATGTTTCTTTTACGTCATATGAGTATAAAAGTTGCCGTAGAGCTGACAATATTATTATATCAATCGTAAAAATGAAATGACAATTACTGTGGTAATGTAGTCGAAAAATGATGTATAAAAAGTTAAAAGAATCATTGAAATTGAGGTAGCGTTCATTTAGTAGTTTGTTTCAATAGTCTTCCTTTTGATACTATATCCTATATATATATATGTTTTTAATTTGGGTTTTTTCCTAAGTACGAGTATCTTAAAAGAATATCTTATATTTTACCAGTAATACAACGCAAATAACTAAATTTACTCTAGCACCTACGAAGAAAATATTATATTATAATAATGCAACTATCGCAAAACAACACAAAGACAATAAAAGAAAACAATAAACACAATAAGAACAAATAAAACAATATCGCCCCCTCAAACCGAATCTGACAGAACTTAACGCACAACATACAAATCTAAAACGTTGTTCTATTGAATCGCGCGCGAGTGGCAAATGTATGCGCATACATTCAGCCTCGTTAGAGTCCCACTTTCAATATTGTACAGATACTGTCACACTGGATGCGACTGTATTTCTATGATTAGAGGGATATTTTGACACTGAATTGCACTGTCTAGTTATTATTATAGTGAGTGACAGTATAGGATCAAGACTATATGAGCGTGGTTTAGAATATTGTCAAAAGCGTCAGTAGCAAATTGGTAGTAGTACAACTTTATGTATGAATGACTAGCTGTGCCCTACGGTTTCACCCGCGTAAGTCCTGTTCCCACAGGAATATCGGAATAAAAAGTAGTCTATGTGTTATTCCCGATATCCAGCTACCTATAGTCCAAGTTTCATCGCAATTTGTTCAGTAGTTTTTGCGTGATTGAGTAACAAACACAGATACAAACACACTAACAAACTTTCAACTTTTTAATATTTGTAGGATTTGATTACTACACAAACAAAAAGTTCGGAACCTTACTTTTAATTTGGCGGGAACGCATTGAAAAACTATGTCGCTGAATTTAGAATTCCCCAATGGCCATAATTGGTTAAGGACCGAGAAAAATCTTACTTCATATTTTAACTTGAAATTATAACTCTCTCTATGTGTTAGATACGTTGCTGAACTAATTATGAGAAATTTCGGGTTGCGGATAGATGGGAACTTAAAGAAGATCTTAGACAACTTTAAGTAGTCCCTATTTAAAACTATAAGTCGGATCTTGAAATAAAATGGATCTCTTCCAGAACACCAAATCCTTGTTTCAGATTATACCGAAGAATATAGGGAATTTATATTCTAACGATGGCCAGTAATTGGAATTTTATATTGAACCGTCAAGTGTCATCCAACATAATTACGGGCACAAAGAGTAGAGATATTCCCAATTCGAATACGAACGAAATACTAAAAATACATAAGGCTCCGTCCTCACACCCTGAATGCTGGCTTAGCGCCTAGAGCCTAGGGAGTACCTAAATAAAATATATAAAACCAACAGTCTAGAATGTTCTCGACCGGCCGCGTCGCGAACATTCTAGAACGTTCGTTTTAGTCAGGTACTTGATAGACTATAGGCGCTAATCAAACCGCTTAACTGTGCGATAATCGGATACGTTTCGGGGAGTGTGCCATGGAACTGCACCATATGGTTTTACCATCTCCCTTCTACCATCGGACATCCAGGCAAACTGATAAGCGGCACCGTTTAATGGTGGAAATACCCGAACCCGTCACCCGAACCAAGAGTTTCGCATCGTCATTCTTTATTCGCACTGCGATGGAATGGAATCAGTTTCCTAAGGATGTCTTCCCGGATGTCTACAACTAGGGGGTCTTCAAGTCGCGAGTGAACAGGTATCTCTTTGGCTTACCAAGGAGATACCAACAACATGCAACATGCAATGACGACCTCTGTGGCGCGTTGGGCGAACGCTTGGCTGCAATACAGAAGGTTGCGGGTTCGATTCCCGCTGGGTGCAAATATTTATGCTTAAAAATAAATATTTGTATCTGGTCTGGGCGTATTTCTATGTATAATATGTATGTATTTACAAAAGAAAAATAAATATAAGTAGTATATCCGTTGTCTAGCCACCGTAACACAAGCTTAGCAGCTTACCACGGGGCTAGATGGCGCTGTGTGTTCGTCACAGAATAAAAAAAAAAAAAAAAAAATGTGTTAGACAAAAACCTAGAACACATCGTCGCTATCCATCAGGTGAGGTAGTGGTCAAACGCTTACACCTACATCTTATTCTTACTAATATTATAAATCCGAAAGTCTGTTTGTTTATTTGTTTGTTTGTTCCCTCTTCACGGTCAACCGGCTCGACCGATTCGGATAAAAATTTGTATAGGGATAGTTTAAATGATAGAGTAACATAGGACAGTTTTTTTTTGTATGAAATTGACATAAGGTCACGCTTAATTTTTCGCGAACTTATGCCAATTTCATACAAAAAAATCTGTCGATGGGAGATGCCCGTAGTGTGACCGCCTGAGTTATGAAATTAAACTCATTTTCCGGTTTTTATTGCTTTGTTTTTATTATAAGTATTGATGCAAGGCCGTTCCGACGTTTCGGGGTTCTTACAGACTCTTCAAGGTAGCTGAGGTGTAATTTTGTCATTCATATTGTTCTAAAAAGTTACTGTAAACTACCGCGTAATCTAAATAAAACATTTGTATTTATTCAATAAAACATTCCTGTGTGTCTGAGTGAGTTTGATATGATAGTTTCAACTAGGTTATTTATTTATTATTTAGAAAATCCAACAGCTATTACAGAATAAAACACTTTATTTATCGGGTTGTATCGCGTTTTTTTCATGGTTTTAAACGAACCGAGCTTTCGCCAACTTTGCAGTTAGCTTTTTCAAGTTGGTTTATTATGTAAAATCGCAAAAACCATAGAAGAAATTAAGCTATTACAGAAGTTAAATTAACTTGTATCACCAGGAAGCCAATTATAGGATCTCATCAACAAAAAACAATGTAGATATACAATGTAGGTATAAGCTTAAGTACTAATAATAACTACCAATTCTTACAAAGAGTAGGTAAACAGAAAAAATAAAAATCATCCTAAACGTTAAGGACGCGACTCATGTGAAATCCCTTCCGATTGAATAGTTTTATTCATAACCGGTATCAAATAGATCTTTAAACAATGTTTAATGTTATTGTACATGATACAAGAAGTGTCCCCTTCATTTCAAAAACAATAAAAAATAACTTTAAATACCACTATTATACGGGCAAAGTTACCCCTGTTTTACAAAATAAATCAATTTTTCTTCTAAATCCTTAACCGCTATATTTTCTTATAGGCATCATAATATTAGAAAATACAATACCTAGAACCCCTTCATTGCATTTTTTCAAAATATTATTTTAATCTTCGTTAATTATTGATTTTACGAGAAATTGTAGATTTTTCACGCAATTCCATCTCGCTCATTTATATGCAATAGGACAAGGACCGTTGCTTATCATCTATCGCCGCCTTAACAGATAAAATTAGCCAATCGTCATTCACTACCATAATCCTACTAATATTTTAAATGTGAAAGTGTGTGTGTTTGGATGTTTTTAACTCAATCACGCAAAAACTACTGAACCGATTGCAATAAAACTTGGAATATAGGTAGCTGGATACCGAGAATAAAACATAGGCTACTTTTTATCCCGATATTCCCGCGGGAACGGTACTTACGCGGGTGAATCCGCGGGGCGCAGCAAGTAGATTATAGAAAGAGTTTCCCTTAATAAAATCATTGTAAAATTACCTACATAAAAAAAACTTAAAACTCCAACATACATGTTACAAGCTATGAGTGACTTTTATCAATAGATGATCTCTTCTTTGTAACTTCAGGCATTGGTGGTTCTAATTACATACCTAACTTACTGGAAGCGATCGACAAAGTTAATAGATTTCTAGGTATTGAACGGGTACGAAACGACAAACAAGACCATAATAGCCTTCAGGAAAGCACCGATTACAAACAACTATTATTTTGATAAAGATCAATTTTCAATTTCAAACAATAACACTTTTTTAATGGCGTATAGGTATCGTTTATTACGATTTCCAGTTATTTGTAAAGTTTTCGTTTTCTATATCTATACTTATATCACAGTAGAGTAAAAACAGTAGCTTCACTTCATACAAAGTTGCTGCCGCGGGTTTCAATGAATGCGTGAGCAGCGGGCGCCGTGTACGCATGTAAGTTTCACGCACACACTCGCATAGTCTCGCCAGACCTCGACCGGCCGCAGTACGGGCTGCGCCGTCTGCTGCTCGCGCGCATTTACGTATTGCGCTGCACGCCCGCTCTGATTTCTTCCCTTGACTTTTTTGTTTCGTTTTTTTAATTAAGGACGCGACTGATGTGAAATCCCTTCCGATTGAATATTTTTCTTCATAACCAGTATCAAATAGATCTTTAAACAATGTATTATGTTATTGTACATGATACAAGAAGTGTCCCCTTCATTTCAAAAACAATAAAAAATAACTTTAAATGCCACTATTATACAGGCAAAGTTACCCCTGTTTTACAAAATAAATCAATTTTTCTTCTAAATCCTTAACCGCTATATTTTCTTATAGGCATCATAATATTAGAAAATACAATACCTAGAACCTCTTCATCGCATTTTATAAAAATATTATTTTGATCTTCGTTAATGATTGATTTTACGAGAAATTGTAGATTTTTTCATGCAATTCCATCTCGCTCATTTATATGCAATCGGACAAGGACCGATAATTATCATCTATCGCCGTCTTAATATATTAATTATGACTTCCAAAAAGTCACAACTTTTTTGTAGTGTCTAATAATAAGTATATAATATTTAATTAAAAATAAAAGTGACAACCCTAGGCGTCAACGCAGGAGTAGGTAATTAACCCGCCGATCGGCCTCAGTTGAACTACTATTCCTTTCTTTACTATGCTAATACTCGTATTATAAAGAGAAAAAAATTATGGGTTTGTTTGTCATGAATAGCCTAATGGGCTAATAGGCTAATAATCAACTAGAGTGATTTAAAAAAAAACTATATTATTATAGAGGACTAACATAGACTATAGGTGGATTTTACCGGGTCTTAATCGCGTATTACTTTTTATTTTCTTACCTCGAAATTCAGTCCCCTCGCGACCAAGATCATTGTAATGTGATTGAAACTTCGAGGTAAGAAAGTAATAAATAATACGCGATTAAGACCGGAAAAAATGTTTAAAACATAGGCCATTTTTGATCCCGATATTCCCACGTAATCGCAACTTACACGAGTGTGATTGAAACTTGTGATTTTTTCTTGAGTTTTTTGGTGAATCTAGGCAGCTTTTCAGTGTGGGAGTTAACCGCTTATGGATATAAGCCATAGTGCCATTAATTAGCTTAGTGTAAAACCGAGAGAGACCCCACAATAGCTAAATTGTCGCAGTTTTCAGGCATCAGGCAAGGTTGCATAGTAAAAAGCCAAAAATAATTAATTTCCTGTAAATTTCACAAAGGTAATTAAATGTCGAGGGTATTTTGTCAGTCAGTTATTAACTGAAAACCTTTTACTGAAAAGAAAATATAAATATGCAACCAAAGCCTCTGACAAGGTGTCTTACGTTGTTACAAGAAACAGATTCTTAATGGAATTATAGTGTTAGTGTTCTTGAAAATAAAGTTTTATTTATGTAACGTTTAAAGGTTCTTTTTCCACTTCCTGCTATAAACTTATACCTATGCAAGGTGCGCAAACTCCTGTGACGCTCAAGATTGCCAGTTCGATCACCGCCGCAGGACTCTTATCTCACCATAAAATGAATTCGGTCTAAGATAATCACGCTTACATACAAACTTATTTTTCAATCTTGATGTATACATTTCTGAAATCGCAACATCATCATCCGAACGATGTTCCCAGAGGCATCCTACTCGGGAACCCGGGGTTAGCTTTCGTACTTTTACATCTCTATCTCGCACGATCTTCAGCAACCTATGTAGTAAGGTCATTTGCACGCATGTCAGCCCTTACGACTTTATGCCAGCATCTCTTGGGTCTTTCCAATGTATCGCGGCCGGGCGGAGGCGTCAGCGCCATAGCAAGACATTTGTTCCCCATGTAACTGTGTAAAAAATGCTGTGCATTGTAATCGATGTACAAATCAATAATGATATTTAACTATAATATTTAAATGTATAATTGAATTTGTACTATTTTTACTGTGTCAAATAAAAATAAAATAAAATAAACAAATCTACCTGATTCTTTATCTTGCAGACGACAAGATAAAGGCGAAAACGAAGCAATCTGCTATCAAAGGAATACAAAATTCAGTTTTGACAGCAGATAATTATTGCGTCATTTCCGAGACAGAATCATCAGTCGTCTGTAAGCTGGATAAAGTAAACTCACTTGTATCTATAAATGAATTTCAGAACCTCTACAGCTTTCTCCGAAACGAACTTGACTATTTTTTATGAATAGACAAACCTTCCGGCAAAAGACAAATCACTCGTACGTGATACGACAAAATTCCTGACATAATGACATCTGAAAAATGACTTCATAATATTTATATTAGAATTGGGTTATAATGTGCTGAATATTTTCTTCGTTTAATAATTTATTCCTGAATACTAGCCGCTAGTTCAAGAGAGTTACTTCGACTGTTACATAGATGGCCTCTGTTGCGCGTAGGGCGAAGACCTGACTGCAATGCAGAAGGCTGCGGGCTCGATTCCCACCGGGTGCAAGTATTTAAGCTTAAAAATAAATATATGTTGCGGTTATCATGTGTACGGTCAGCAAAGGACTTGGGGTACTAGGTGCATATTTTGAAGTTTTAATTCTATCAATAGCGGTTTAGTATTTTTTGGTTATTCTGCATGAAATTACTAACAGTTAGGACCGCTTTAGTGTTATCAAGCATAATTATCAACAATTACTGAATCATTATTGAAAAACATAAAACTACAAAATATGCACTTCGTACCCTCAGTCCTTTTCTGACTGTACCTATGTATTTACAAAAAAAAAACTTTAGTATGTATTCGTTACTCATAGTACAAGCCTAGTGCTTAGTTTAGGGCTAAAATGCACTGTGTGTAATGTCGTGCAATATTTAATTATTTATACAGGTGAAGAAACTGACTGTTAGACCATACTTTGGCAGTCGTGAAAGTTCTGATTAATTTTCTCTCATGGCTGCACCGGCTTATACTCAACACGGCCAGTGTGCTATGTTTTTAATAGCTAAATAATAATAATAAATTCTACCAATTTCCAAATATCAAACTTTAAAATATGCTTCTGTTAAACCATTAAAGCCTTTTAACTCTATTACACAACAGAGCGTAAACTAAATCTAAGCTAAACCGGTACTATCCACAATATGTAAATAACCTGAGTCTAAATATGTAACGGAGCCGCTGAAACTGCGTTTAACTGCAGTTAATTCATAATCTCCGTTCGAGTTGTACGCTGAAGTTAGTTTCAATCACCGGCTTAATCTGGAACTAACCGGGCAAACCGGGCTTAATATAAGTACTCGCTTTAGGTAGGTACCTCGCTTTGTTTCAAATATTCAATAGCAATGCCGAACGCATGATTACTACGGGCCGTTCATCGCTTACGCTATTTTTTCGAGCTTTTTGAATAAAAGTCAAGTATTGAGTTTTGAATTTTTATAAGTTATTCCATAGTACAATTTTTGACTCGTTGCACGCATCTCTTTCGCGCTACTTTTTCGAGGTTTTAGAATAATAATGTAAAAGTTACATTGGGTTTTAATTATCTGAAAAAAAAATAGATTCAATAGTACCATTTTTTACTCGTTACACCGCGGGTCGAACACGTAACACTTTGTAACTGGGCAGAGAATATTTCGCTCTTTGCTTCACTTATGTATCTTAAGAGCGGGCCCAGTGCTACGCATTATTGCTATCGATAAACAGTTAATTCATAACGAGTTTTACGCTGAAATTAGTTTCAATCACCGGTTTAATCTGGAACTAACCAGAAAACCAGGCTTAATACATTAAATTAAAATATTTACATAAAGCGGTTGTAAGACGTGGAATCTGTGCAGAGTGTTTATTTTGCCGATGCTTTTGCTCTGTTTTTGCTTTTGCTGATATGAGACCCACAAATGAAGAGTACTTCACTTGTGGATCTCATGGGCGGCTCGGCGGGCAGTACTACGCAATTTTGCCAACGATAAGCGGTATCTATATTGCAGTGCTCACCGCTCTATTATGATATGAATGAAAAAACTTACCGTAATAACTAATAAATTATAGGCACTACAGTGGGTTTCATGAAATTTTTTAGCAACATTAATGTGATTATTACGTCTGCTTTGGTCCCTTTCTCACTCCATAGGTTACAGGCAGTTAAGCCTTTTATTAAAACAATAAAGTAAGTAAGTAATAAAACAAAAGAAGTCTATCAATACATGCCTAATGTACTACGTATCTGTTGTGTATAAAAGTTTAGGTAAAATCAATTAAGTATTTCATGTACCACATAAAGATAATTAGTTAAACCGTCCAAAACACGAAAGCAAAACACCAAAATACTCATAACAAAACAATATAATTACATTTACATCGTAATCCGTCCATTCTTCGACATAATACGAATAATTTCCCCCTGAACCTTATCTATACAAACATTATACCAAAACATTTGTAAACAATTCAGTTTACTAAATTATTATGTTGTAAGGTTTATTGTAAACGGAGTGTATTCAAAATTTGAACACTTTTGGGGGAAAAGCAGATTTGGAATTTTGAATCGGCTGATACCTTGCATTGGCATTGTCAATATAGGCAAAATATACCGACCGATCTGTTAAATAAAATCAATTTCAACCAAATTAAAAAAAAACCTTCGAAAGCTTGATTTATTTTTAAATTTATTGACGTTTTTGTGACGTGGTACTATATTTATTGGACATACATCTTCATCTAGAGATTGAAAGAATATCCTTTAAAAGATTTAATTATATTATAGGATAGAATTGCAAAAGTAAATGTACCTAAGTAATCTATAATGGTAAAACACTACTTACAAAATTCAGTAAAATTCATTTTAATCTTTTTAACAATGTAAAGTCAAGTTACAAAAGCAACGCGATTGAAACCGAAAAATGAGTTTAATTTCATTATTTTCACGGTTTCTGAACGCGCTCCATGATGAAAAGAAATCACACGAAATTTATCTTTTTGCGATCACCCGATGGGAACGTCCGCAGTGTGCTTCCACCTTTTGCGGCCTATTGACGACAAAGCGGACCCTTTACCTGACCCGCTCAAGGACCCCAACCAAAGGACCTTTTCATCCTATAAGTAATTACATCTAAAAGGATCTCAAGAAAAGTCCTAATTTATAAAAAAAAACTCAAATTTCCGAACATCCATTTGTTGGAAAGGTAAACATTTTTAAATCAAATCCTTTTTTTATCTATACCTATCGGTTTCTGAGTTGAAGTCCGGTTTTATTTGAAAGTTCGGATTTCGTATGTGCAATTTCGGTTCGTGAATAACACTGCGGAAAAATAGTACTTATAAGTTTTTATTAATAAAACAAAATTTACCGGGTTTAACTCGCGTTTTATTTATTAATGGCATTATTAATAATTAAGCTTTCGCTAATTTTACAGTCAGCTTTTTCAAGGTTGACTGAGATGTAATTCGTATATTTTAATGCTCTGAAAAGTACTGTAAACTGTCGCCTCATTAATATTTGTATCAAAAACGATCCTGTGTACGTGGACTTTGGAATTATTGTAATAGGTTAGAATTTAAATTATTTATTTAAAATATTTATTATTTAAATTATTTCTAGTAAACCTAAAAGTTTTATTTTTCCTTGGGTCCTTATCCAGGGAAATATCAGAAAAATGACGTCATCGTCCGGGCGATGTTCCCGATTGCATCCCTCTCGGGAGTCCGCTCTTCTACTTTACGTCTACACTTTGCGTGTTCTTCGACAGGCAATAATCATCTATCTATGTATTATTTTTCCTTACGTCCTTTTAAATGGAAATATTGGAGAAATGTTGACAATGAAAATGAAAACAAAAATCGTGTTTAATTAGTTATTTTCCATCGTGTGTCTATTATATAATCGTAGGACAGTTGAAAGGGACGATTTTTAAAATTATTATTTAATATTTAAAATACAATATTTACCGGGTTTTATTTCATAACGTCATTATTGTCAACCTTGAAAACTGTAAAGTTGGCGAAAGCTCGGTCGTTTATAATATTGACGTTATGGAATAAAACGCGCATAAAACCCGGTAAATATTATGTTTTATTATGCAAAATCGCGAAAACCTTAGACAACATTATTATTTATACTTCGTAGATTTAACATTAGCCAACTATCCATATACCTTGGATATTGAAACACTACTTAAAATTTGAGGACTATAAAAATAATTAAACAGCTTCTAAATTTAAAATTACAATGGTATTTTTTTAGTTTAACAGCTGTTTCATCTTTTAAATAGCTTTTAAAATCCGAGTAGCCTTTCAGTTAAGACCAGTTTTGTTTTTGAAATGTTTGAACCAATAAAATTCTAAACCGATGCCCAAACAAATACCAAAAAATTGATTCTTTAAATTAAAAAGAACAACTCTCAACTCACAGCATTCCCAACCTTTCATTAATTTCATTAATTTGTATAAAATAAAGCCTTTTTCGCGCTTCATTCGTGCGAGGAAACTCGATTACAATAATAATAGCTTATCCATAATACCTATTCATTATTGACCGAGTAGCCGTGGCATAGAATAGGGTTTGCTCATCTCTTACTGTGGGTATTTTAAGGGGCCGTAACAGGCCAGAACTGATGTTTCTAGGATGAATTACTACAAAAATTATTTGATATAAAAAAATTTAAAACTATATTTATTAAAGTCGAGAATTTTTACTAACACGTGAATGTCGTGAAAACACGATTCCTGAAAATTTTCCCGATAGAAAAAAAATCCAAACTTCCCTCTAAATTGTACAAATAAGTGATATTACTCAGTCAATATAGTACGAAAACTAATAAAACTTTGTATAGGAACTGAACTTAGCTCATTACAGGCAGTTAATGTTTTGAATTTCAAGCAATCGTTTGATTTTACGCATTAAATTTTGCATAGTCGCATCTTACGTCCTTCACTTACACATCTGAAATTCTCTAGCTTTATCCCTGTTACGCTATTAGGGTTATATAGGCCCTTAAAAGGTGACCGCGCGGTGGCAGATAAACTTTTTGGTTCCTACGAGGGTTGGTGACAGGCAGGCGGCCAACTGCAATAATATTGCCAAATCTATTTGCAGTAGGTTATGGTCAATGATGACTTACTTATTGTGACGACTATAAGGTAATTTAGTGGAAAAAATTTTGCGAACCTCGGGCTCCGAGAGTAATGCAACCGGAAACATAATATTATCACTCCAATGAGATCCATATTATTTATTAAAAGCTGCGTCCTGCGGTTTCACCCGTGTAAGTCCCGTTCCCGCGAAAATATCGGGGTAAAAAGTAGCATATGTGTTATTCTCGGAATCCAGCTACCTATATTCCATTTCATCGCAATCGGTTCATAAGTTTTTGCGTGATTGAGTAACAAACATCCTAACATCTAAACATCCAAACACACACACTTTCACATTTACAATATTAGTAGGATTAATTACTAACTGCGCCCAGCGGTTTTACCCGCGTAAGTCCCGTTCCCGCGGGAATATCGGGATAAAAAGTAGCCTATGTGTTATTCCCGGTATCCAGCTACCTATAGTCCAAATTTCATCGGAATTGGTTTAGAAGTTTTTGCGTGATTGAGTAACAAACACACATACACACGTACAAATTATCAGCTTTATAATATTAGTAGAAACGGTAGGATACAAAAGGGTTAAGTGACAGATACCGTATGAAGGGCTAGTCGAAGCTTACTTCTCCATAGAGCAAAAAGAAAAACCACTTTCCTTCTCCTTAACATTATCCTACTGCGGTATTTTTTGTGAAACTAACTACCCCCTTATGTAATTTAATTAACCATAGAAAAAGACAGGTAAGTTCGTTTTGCAATTTAAAAATAAATAAGTAATTACAACTAGCGCGTCCACGAGACTCCGAGCACCGTAAAAAACTAATTTAAATATATATAATGGTATGTAAACTAAACAAACGTGAAAGACTTTCAAACCCCTTATTAAATAATATTTGTAGTGAGAACAATGTTAGTTGAAAATCGAATAAAATCATAAAAAATCAACAGTCAATACAAATATTTGAAAATCAAAATTGGTTCGGTGCAGGATATTAAAAACTTTGTCCATTTTTCAATACTTTACCGGAATTGAACAATTTCTGCCAAACAAAGGTACAGCGAGAAATTCTTATAACTTCACTCAACTCACCTAAACCCATCAATATGTTGCTTCTATACACTTATTAATTTAGATCAAAAACATTTTTCACCATTACTGTACATTGGAAATCACATAAAGCACATTTAAACTTTTCTTTACATTATTTATTACTAATTTCTAATGCAAATAGTCCCGCAAATCGAAAATTTATACATAGTTTTCTCAAACCGTCGTAGCACCGAGTCGTTGTATCGCTACGACGGCTCGTAGCAGACTGATGCCTACGATTAGGTTTAAAATGATTTTGCACTTTTTTTTACCATATTTGTTCTATTTTTGAACTAGAATAGAAAGTTTTATTGAAATTGTTTTTCTTTAGAGGTTATGCTTTGTTTAGGGTAAGAAAGCTTGGTTTAATGTAATTTTGCGTACAAGTAACGACATCTATTATTGGACGGGGGAAGTGCAGAATGCGGAAGAGTTCTTAGTTACAAGGTTTTCGTTTGTTACGATTTGTGTTTGCGATTTCTCTGGTTTATGTTGCGTCGGGGTTTTTTTTGAAAGAGCATGCAAGTTGGTAGTTTGCGTGAAAATGTGCATTTAAAAATAATTTAGATAAATACAGTTACCTAAAGATAACTTAGCGGTTATAGAATGTATGATTAATGACGTCTTATAAGTCGTCGCGAAGTCGCCGCGTTATCGTTCAACTAAAAATATAAAAATAAAAACACATCAAGTAATAAAAATACTAACTTTAAAAAAAGTTTTTATCTGTCTCTGTTTTATCTGTGGTTTTTAAAAGAAGACAGGGATTTTTTATTTAAAATTTTCTTTATTTTTTGAGCGACAAAACCAACGAGAAACGATCATGGTAGCGCAGATTAAACGTAATCGTGTTTTAGCCCTTAAACTAAATTATTATTACACGTGATAAACTGTTAAAATAGTTAAGTATTTGAGCTGAATCTGTTTTTTTTTTAAACTGGTAATATTATATTATGTTGCAGTTCAAACTCAAAGGCAATAAAGATAAATTTTGACTAACTTGTCGCTTTTATGGAGACGTTTTTTCTAACCAGTACCGAACAAGAACATCAGATAAAACTAGTTTTGGCTGAAAATCGTCGGTCTAGCTTAGATCAATACGCACGCAATTCCAGTTTAGGCTGTAACAAACACAGGGTGAACCATTTCGATAGGCTTTCAGGGGGTTATTCTAAAGAAGAAAACATAGCGAAATATGCCTAACGGAGTGGCGTCTCCGATTTAGACAAAAACTAAAATGGCGTTATTCGATTTTTTAAAAATTTATTACCCTAGCCAGGAATCGAAAATTGTCTGTTTGCAAAAAAATAAACATCCTATATTATTGTATTGACCGATAATGTTGCTGATAGAAGACCAATCTTGAAACCAAAAATATAAGGGGTAGACATAATAAATATAAAGGATAGACATTGCTCTCGATTTAGAGAGAATAGATGAATCATAAATTATACCACACATTTTTTAAGTATTTCATACCGCATTAGTAACCCCATTTTATACGTAGATAATTGGAAAACTCTTTTTGTTACCAAAATTTTTGACTTCGTCACCTCGATGGATATCAGTGTACCTGCCTAATCAAATGTCAGAAGTTAAGGAAAAGGTATTCCCGTGTGTTTCAACTTTGTCGTCTGAATTAGTACGGACGCATGTTATCGATTTTTTTCTGTTTAAGTGTTCAGTTTGAACGTCTACCCATCGGATGATTTAATTTCCAATAATTTACTAAGACGGCCAAGCATCTGTATGAACTTATGATATGTACATTTTAAAGGTAAATAAATGTTGGATACAAAAAAAAAATCTGTATAGATTTCTATGTAAACACAAAAAAAAAACTAAAATCCTAAAAAATAACAACCTTAAATACAAATAAACAACACTCAAACCTAACCTTATAATGTTAGTCTTATAATAAACTAGCTCGTAAGTAACTCGTAAGTCCCGTTTCCGCGGGAATATTGAGATAATAAAAAAATATTTAAAAAAATAAAAAAACCCGACTGCTGTTTTAACAGAAAAGTGAAAAACAAGATGCTTCTAGTAGCTTTAGGAATGGTGGATGCAGTCGGGTGGGATTCCAAATAACATAAAGATAGTAATACCTAATTATATAACACTAAGTATTTGTTGTTATTAAACTTATTCACCTTTTATTTGGAGTCCCACCCGACTGCATCCACCATTCCTAAAGCTACTAGAAGCATCTTGTTTTTCACTTTTCTGTTAAAACAGCAGTCGGGTTTTTTTATTTTTTTAAATATTTTTTTATTTATCGCTTTTTAGTTTTTAGAGATCAGATTTAATTACACCAGAAGAAATTTATTAATTCTAGATGTATATACTCCAGTAGCGAGGACGTGCATTGCTTGTTTTTGCTTACTCAGGGTGATAAGTACAAGAGCTGGCGGTTTCCTATCCAGCGCGGGAACGCCGCCAGGATCTTGGGCGCAATGCCTCGGGTTGTTGTTGCTGACAACTTCTTTTAGATTATTACGTAGATATTGTTTTCTTTGAAAAATAAGGTGGTTATTTAAGTCCACAAACTAGTAAGAAGATACTTAAGTATAAAACGTAGTGATTATATTCTCTTTGCTTAAATATTTTATGTCATGTCATCTCTGCCAATTCCTTCAAACTCGGCGTCAAAGTCAAATCCATAGATGAGATAAATATTTATACGAGTCAAATCGAAAAGTTTTTAAGTAACGTTCTGTTGTTCTTGCGAAAATTACCTGCGTAATCATAATGTCATGTAGTAGCAACATAACTTTCGAAGTTAACCATTAGAATTACTATTAGAATACATTATTCACACGCGGATTGTTTTCGCATGCGAATATTGAAATCCAGAGGTAGTGCTAAGCCATAAATTGAAGTAAGTAAAAAGAATATATAAACGTCATTATCATTAAAGACAAGACAACCGAGCCGAAGGCAAGTGACATATTAATGAAGACAATCTACTTAAACGACTTCCGATAATTTTATAATTAATTATTTTAAAATTTAATTGTAAAACTTTACAAGCAATACTTTTCAAATGTAAATTCACGAAAGAATAAAACATATCGTTTGAGTGAACAATGTTACGCGTTTTCTCTGTTTTTTATGGTCTTTAAAAATCTTGGTTAATAGCGTTTTACATCATTATTTTTATTTATTTATTATTTTAATGTACCCTATGTCACTCTCACGGCCATGACGAATCTAACGACGTATCATTTATCTAAATCGGCCCAACCGTTTAGGCCCTACGACGGCACAAAAATAGGTCACATACATACATACATACATACATACACTCACGGCAAAAACATAACACTTCCTTTGGCAGTCGTGTAAAAATTAGCCTATGTGTTATTCCCAGTATCCAGCTACCTATATTCCAAGTTTCATCGCAATCGGTTCAGTAGTTTTTGCGTGAAAGAGTAACAAACTCACATACATACATACATTTATACATACAAACTTCCACGTTTATAATATTAGTAAAAAGTAAAATGTTTATTATTATTGTCTGTTATAAGTTCAGTACCATAGGGCTATAGAGCCCGGAATCTTTGTAAGGCGTGCTTGGAGCCGAAACAAACACGTAACGGGATCACCAGTTTGGAAGTACGAGGTGACGTCTACCTGTATAGGGAAGATTTTTCCACCGGACAGGTGGTTTTTTCCGGTAGGTCGCGGTCCGATGATGTCTTGTCGCTAGTTATATATGAGCTTATCTCACAAAGGAAGTTGATTGCGCAATTCAGGATTTCATACTAGTAACGCTATCTAGTAGGTGCTATCGGCGTCCGCCACAAGGCTTTTTTTTTTCAATAACAATTTTACTCGCAAACTATGAAGTGGATTCCATTATTATTATTGCCCAAAATGATGGTTTCCTGGCAACACGGACAATAGTTGATGGATCTAAATATCAAGTATCAAAGCCAATATGTAATTATCCGTGGTTTGGCAAAATACCTAGGACTTTCGCGAAAATTCTTTTATAAAATCATCTTACGCCATATCTAATAAAGTACGCTTTGATAATTTTTACAGTGCGTACGTCTGGAGAACGACTGATTAAAAATAAAGCGTTTGACTTTCCTTATTGCTAATAATTTCTTAAACTAAGGCTGAAATTTATATGCGTACTTTGACTTTGCTTAGACTAAGCTTAGCAACAACTAAGCATAAACTTTGAATTGGAATTCATAGTCGAAATTCATTTTGTAATATACGAATAAAATAAAAAGAACTTCATAGTCATAACAGAGAAGCAAAGTTTAGGTTATTATTTTTGATGGGTTTACATTTTAAAGAAAACCTTCGATTTAACTTAGAAAAAACTATGGATATTGCGAAGATCGCTTTAAAAATACCAAAAACTGTCTAAAGTCAAAATTTTTGCTTAGCGAATTCAAAGTACGGACTAAAAATTTCAGCGTAAGTCTACAATAAGGTATCATATATTCAAAATCTATCAGAGTTGGTATTGTAATCCGAAACAGGGTTTATTATGTGATGTTAGACAAACAACTTTTGTCCAACGACTTTTGAAAGTTTGAAGGACTTTAAAGGTAAAATGACCCAATGATGTACCAATGACGCATTTAAAAGCCATAATCATCAGACTTCTATTAACGTTTTGTAGTAAAATATGTTTAGTGTATAGTTCGCATCTATAACTTATTATCCAAATGATGGGCAATAAAACTTGACAACGCTTCCATACACAATCAGTACCAACTTACCAAGTTATAAATAATTCAAAGGAAAAAGGAATATTAACGATATTTCCTTCGTATTTGATGTTCAACAACCAACGCATGAAGGCAAGTCATTAAAGTCGACTTATATCGAAGATTTTTCTCCTTTTGATGACAAATATAGTTTGCATGGATAAAAAGAAAATGGAAAAGACATACCTGAATAGACCACTGCAGCCACTAAGGAAAATGTGTCGAGTCTTCTTCTACTGCTATTTTACTTTCTTATGGATTTATCCCTCATCTCAGCCTTTAACCGTCCACTGCTGAACATAGGCCTCCCCCATACGAAGCCACAAACAGCAATCGCGAGCCACCTCCATCCAACGACCCGTCGATCCACCGCCACAATGTCGTCGATCCACCGCCGCAATGTCGTCGATCCACCGAGTAGGTGGTCTTCCTACATTCCGTTTCGCATTACATCGTGGTCGCCAATCGAGGACTTCTACTCTCTATTGGTTATCGGTCCTTCGAGCTAAATGGCCTGCTCATTGCCACTTAAGTCTACTAATTTTGAGAGCTATGTCGGTCACTTTCGTAGAGAGGTATAGATGTATTGAGCATACTATTCCTTAGACCACATCATCACTTACCAGTGACATAGGTAGTGTCAGGTGGGATAGTGTTCAATCGTTCATCTTTCATTTATAAAATAAATAGGTAAGCGCGTGCTTTGTACCACGAGCAAGCGCAGTGGTATTTAGGGTTTCGTAGTTCTCATGAATTGCAATTTGAAATCGGTGCAACTACCAAGTTACTGATTTATAATTATGTAATTTTCGTTAAACGATAAAAAAACATTCCCCGATTTTACGTATAGGGGAGGTATCCCAACATTTTTTTTTCGGTAGTACGCGTTTATTTATAGCTGTGTAGGTGAGTTTCTAAATGCTATATCTGCTATAAAAACTTGTACACAGGACCATTCAATCCGGTAACATAGACATGTCAGGCGCCATTATAACATCAGTCAGCAGAAACACTTCGCAAAAAGGTTGTCAGCATTTCCGCAGATAATTCGCTTTTCGCTCTCTATAGCTGAAATGGAGGGAAAATGGTCGCCAAAAAACTGCGGGAAGTCGACTAACGAACCTTTGTCACACCTGGACCGCATTGGATATTAGAAAATACAAGGTATAATACATTTACCTTACATATTTAGGATGAGATCATACTTGTATTTCGAAGCAAATTTAAACGTCCAAAAGTTGTGTCCACCGCGACTCCAAATTGTCTTTTTTAATAATTGATAGGTAAGCGTTTGACCACTATCTCACCTGATGAAAGCGACGAGGTGGTCTAAGATGTTGCACGCTTACCTAGAAGATACCTGTTCACTCGTGACTTGAAGACTCCCAAGTTGTAGACATCCGGGAAGACATTTACAGGCAAATGGCAATGGCTAATCGAACATACATTTTACAATTATAATGAATTTTTAGAATTGCCTTTAATGATTTAATGTACTAAGTACTAAATATCTTGCCTATTTTTATTAATGAAATATGAATGACTTTTACATTATATCTATTATAACAATTAATTAAATAGTGTAGCAAGTGTATAAGTTATGATATGTAACCGTGGGGTTATTAATAAAGTTTTGTATTTGTATTTGCAACTGATTTAATTCCCTCGCAGTGCAAATAAAGAATGACGATGCGAAACGCATGGTTCGGGTGACGGGTATATCTACCATGAACCGGTGCCGTTTGTCAGTTCGCCCAGATGCCAGGTGGTAGAAGGGAGCTGGTAAAACCAACTCGTGCAGTTCCGACAAGCTTGCAACCCGACGACGATGTTCAAGGCTTTGAAGCCTTTCGGTCACAAGTTCATCGTCATCGATGAGCCTCCTGGCTCTCCTCTCAATTGACATATGCATTATGCTGACGTTGCTACGTTTGCCGTTTGAATTTTGTTATGTTTTAGTGTAAGTTGTAAAAAATATGGCAATAAATACTTTTTTTTTATACTTTTTTTTTATATCACAGTGTTTCTTAGTAGAACACTTCGGCTAAGGTAGTGAGTAACGGTATAACATGTACCACGCTTACCTACTTGTAGAAAATACAGTCTACATTTTTTCAAAGAATTATAAATAAATAAATATTGCACGACATTACACACAGCGCAATCTAGCCCCCAAATTAAGCTCTAGGCTTGTACTATTGGTACTAGACAACGGATATACTATATATTATACCTTTTTTTTTGTAAATACATACATATTATACATAGAAAGACACCCAGACCAGATACAAATATTTATTTTTAAGCATAAATATTTGCATCCGGCGGGAATCGAACCCGCAGCCTTCTGCATTGCAGTCAGGCGTTCGCCCGACGCGCCACAGAGGCCGTCATAAAAAAGGCATTGCAAAGAGTTCCGTCTTACTTATTGACTGCACCAGCTTAAACCCCCTCAGGCGTGGTGGCGTGAAGGGGGCAGGAGCTTAAGGTCTCTGGAAATAAATTAGGTACTTTAATTTTCCACAACATTGGAAAATGCGCAGGTGAATCCGTGACTCAAATCTAGTTAAACAATAATTATAATTCATCTCCCCAACGAACAAAAACCAGCTTTATCGTAATTCGTCTTGTTACCCCGTCTATACGGAACGTTAAATCGACGTCTTAAAGATTTAAACGCGACACGTACCTACGTACCTAGGTGTATACCTACTCGAGGGAGACTGGGCCGAAGACGAGTTCTTAACTTCGTGACAACGCTCTCCTACTAACGAATGTCGACTCTTTTTTTTGTAGAAGTTAAACGTCACTTATATATTAAATTCGTTTTATAGTACTCATAATACAGGCCTGGTGCTTAGTTTGGGTCTAGATTGCATTGTGTGTAATATTTATTTTTTATTTAACAGGACTGCTTTAACTGTACGAAAAAGAAAAAAAAACTGTCACCTGGAAACTAAATCTGTCATTATAGTGGATAACTCGTCCGAAAATAAAAAAAAACTCACTACCCGCGTCTATATATGAATATAGACCTAAGTAGTAGTTAAGGATGACCTTAACTACAACGTTGAAGTCTTCAAGTTTGGAGTGAATAAGCTTCTTCTACGCAAGCATGTTACACCATCGACCTCATTACCGCTTCCCTTCAGGTGAGATGAGGTCAAATGCTAGCCTATCTCATGTAACAATCAAAAAGGCTAGTTTGTACGTGGTACGTTTTGGAACGTCGTTACGCAAGGCACGTACATGTTAACGTACGCTAGACTAGCTCTCACGATGTCTGCTTGCTTCCATAGTAGGTACTTGGGAAACCGAGATTTTGGTGCGAAAGGCTCTTCATATGGAGGCCGTCGATAGGATATAATAATTAAAAAAAAAAAAATGCACACAGCGCAATCTAGCCCCAAACTAAGCACTACTACTACTACTAGACAACGGACATACTACATACTTATTATACTTTTTTTAATAAACACTCTTTTTTCTTTTCGTATTGTGTGGCTCACAATGTGTTAAAGTTTTCAGGTACATGCTAAAGACATACAAAATTTACTTTCTAATAGAAAATAATCCACAAGTTATAATTGTTTACGAACCGATAGTAGGGGACATGATAAACTCGAAAACTCGTCTAAACTAACTTCCAGAATAAATGTACCAGAAACCTTTGAAGGTTTAATCGAAATTCGCGATTCTGGTTCGGGAAGATAAAACAAAATTCAAACAAGTACAATAATACGATTATTGCCGTACAAAGTACGCAGGCATATGAAACCGTTAGATAATTTTGTTTACAAAGCTGAGACTTGAGAATTTTAAGGAAAATTCCTTAACAATCCTAAGACAATAACGAGCTCATTGACTTTATCTTGTATAGTCGTGCGAGTTAAGCAACACCTGGCAAAGTCATTTCTTCAATAAAAATTATAATAATAATAAATTCTGTGACCAACACACAGCGCCATCTAGCCGCATGGTAAGCTGCTAAGCTTGTGTTACGGTGACTAGACAACGGATATACTACTTTTACAAGGTGTAACAGGTAAGCCCTTTTAAGCCGAAAGGGGGTTGTTCTAGACGCCTAGGCGAACAACTTTTGTTCTATAACTTTTGGAAATTCGAAGTAGTTTTCGAAAATTTTAAGTTTGAAGATTACTTGAAAATCAGCTGTTTCTCAGAGTTCGAGGTCATTGAACTTATCTTGTCCTTTCCTTTAGTTTAGTCGACAACAATCGAAACTACAATTACCTTTATTTTCAAAAACAGCTGTTTTTCAGTGAACTATAACTTCAAAATTTTCAAAAATAAGTTCGAATTTTCAAAAGTTCTAGAACAAAAGTTGTTCGCCTAGATGTCTGGAACAACCCCTTTCGGCTTAAAAGGGCATGCCCGTTACATCTTGTATTTATTTTTCTTTTCTTTTGTAAATACATACATATTATACATAGAAATAAACCCAGACCCGATACAAATATTTATTTTTTTATTTTTAAGCATAAATATTTGCATTGCACCCAGCGGGAATCAAACCCGAAATCTTCTGCATTCACCCGACGCGCTACATAGGTTGTCGAATGTCGACGTTAATGGACGACTACATTTAGGTATTTCACACAATAGGTCAAAACTATAGGTACAAATTATAGTAACAAAACATTTAACTAGAGCTCTCTCGTGCTTTGGAAGTCACGTGAAATTAGCTAGTCTCAATTGTTATCCGTGATGATGTTCCTGTAAAATACTAAAAACTCGAAGAATAGGCAAGGTACACCACTATAGGAAGGTCTGCTACTTTTTTCTTTTCGTGTAGTTGTGACTTACCTAGTGTTAGAGTTTACAGGTCTCTAACTTGACCTAAAGAATGCTAGCAGAGAAACAACCGGAACCAACTGCTTGAAGTGTCTTCTGAAGCACGAAAGGTATGTTCGGTCCTATAGGAAGGTATCCAATCCAAACTGATTTCTCCAGTCTTCCATTTTGAATCAGAAGTTAGGTACAGTTCGGTAGATCCTACCATTCAATATTTTCATGAAAAGTTCGGACTCGTACTGAAATCATGCACGAGTCCGACTCTTCCTTAGCCGGTTTTTTCTACGAGAAAATTCAATCAACATCAGTAAGTACGAAAATTAGGTCGACTAATAAACTAAATCGAGGGTGAAATTAACCCATGATCTGATGAAATATGGTTCCAGTAAAACAAATGGCGGTAAGGGACAATGATCATTATTGGAATTGAATAAGGATTTTGTTAAAATTAGAAAAGAAGTAGGTAAGTTGCGGTTTCGCTCTGCCACAGATTATTAAAAATAAATAAAAAGATGATAAAAAGACATTGAATCGAAATCGCAAATTTTTGAGTTACCGCTGTCAAACTTTTTTTTATAAATTTTTTTCTATGATCTACATACCTACATAATAAAAAAAAGATTACCTATCTATTTATTACACTTTATAAACTCACAAGATTTCTGCTCATTACTTTTTTTAAATCGGAACTTTGGGTCTCGATCTCGTTTGTGCATTTTTTTATAAATTTATAATTAATTACCCCAACGTTTTACTTGTGTATTGTTATTATCTAACTATTTCCGCCGGTTATGGATGTTTCTGTGTGTAAAAAGTATGTAATTGTTATGTACTTACTTTCAGTACCAGTAAAAGTATAATTTATGTGTTTGTTATATAAAAAAAAATATTAAAAAAAAAAAAAAAACCCTACTGCCGTTAAAACTGAAAAGTAAAAAACAAGAAGATAACTAAAGGTAAAGGAACCATAAAAATCGTTCGACGCATCTAGGAGCCTTAAAAATTGTGGATGGACTCGGGTGGGACTTCAACACAATTTGGTGTCATTATACTTTACCTTTAAAAGGAGTCCCACCCGACTGCATCCACAATTTTTTAAGGCTCCTAGATGCGTCGAACGATTTTTATGGTTCCTTTACCTTTAGTTATCTTCTTGTTTTTTACTTTTCAGTTTTAACGGCAGTCAGGTTTTTTTTTTTTTTTTAATATTTTTTTTATTTAACGCTTTTTAGTTATTAGAGATTAGATACAATTACACCAGAGAAACTCATTAACTCTGGATGTGTATACTCCAGTAGCGAGGACTCGAAATATTATAATAGCTATTCTTTTTGAGTTTTGCTGAGACGGCTATGAAGTAGGCAGGTATCCATCTTAAAATATAATTACCAAATCCGAAAACTTCGTCGCGACTGGTGATACAAAGGCTGGCGGTTTCTTGTCCTAGCGGATTAGCCTTGCTATCCATTATCCATAGCGCGACATTTCAAATTTTTAGTTAATTACTTATTGTAAACATAGTAATTTTTATTTATGTTATCTCTGACAAACTGACAAATCAAACATTCAAATTCCTTCAAAAGTTGAAACTCGGCGTCAAAGTCAAATCGAAAAGTTTTTAAGTAACGTTCCGTTGTCTTTGCTCGGTTTTTATGGTCAAGACAAATCTTGCTTTATAGCGTTTTAAATCTTTATTTTTATTTATTTATTATTTTAATGTACCCTATGTCACTCTCACGGTCATGACGAATCTAACGACGTATCGTTTATCTAAATCGGCCCAGCCGTTTAGGCCCTACGACGGCACAAAAATAGGTCACATACATACATACATACATACATACATACATACATACACTCACGGCAAAAACATAACACTTCCTTTGGCAGTCGTGTAAAAAGTATGTAATTGTTATGTACTTACTTTCAGTACCAGTAAAAGTATAATTTATGTGCGCTATTAAAATCGCTCTTAGGGTGAAGGAAACGTTTTCCTTCATGAGGAAGCCGACACGTTCGAGGACTCACCACGGTCCAAAGGCATGAGACATTCGCCATTCTGGAGTAGGCTGCCGAGGCGTCTTACTGCCTAATTCCTATAAGACTACATTTTTGTTTTAATTATTCTTTAAAAATTATTTAAACAAAATATTTACTATGTTTAAGAAACAAATTAAACATTGTAAAAAACCCGTCATCTTCTATAGCTATACTCTATACTTATAATAAAGGACGAGAGGACAAAAAGTCGGTGATTATGGAAGCAAATAAAAAAAAAGGTGTCTAGGGGACTTAGGAAAAGTATTAGAACATTAAATAACAACCAAAAAAAAAGAATTGATAAAAATTACCAAAATAACCTCTACATAGGTACAGAGCCACCGACTAATTAATCTGTTTTATCATCTGAAGTCGGGCAGCCAAACTAAGTACAATATGGAACCAACCAGTAAAACTGCCCGACTTCAGATGATAAAACAGATTAATTAGTCGGTGGCTCTGTACCTATGTAGAGGTTATTTTGGTAATTTTTATCAATTCTTTTTTTTGGTTGTTATTTAAATTATTTTTTGTTTCTTTTTGAAGTCGGTTTTTTAATTGTTAAATTATTTTTTTATTTTACCCTTTTTAGTATACTTACCCACCTAAAAATCAACAATATTGTTACCGTAATTTTCATTATTGAAGAGTTTGCTGATGAGAAGGTGGTTTCAGGTGCCCCATCAATCTGTACTTAGTTCTTTAGGGGTCTATTCTTTAAGTCCAAAAATGAGTAATTTATTGAATTCTGGGATGCTATCCTGTCCATCATTCCAAAGATACTCATCAGATCCTTACCAAACTTTCATGGGACCACTTCGTAGCATTCACCTTTCCATTAAAAAAAGAATCATCTCAATCGGTCAAGCCATCTTTGAGTAATCGATAAACAACTGGATTGATTAATGCGTTTTGAGGAGCATTTCCGTTCATCACTCCGAAGACCCTCATCAGATCCACATCAAATTTGTATGGGACCATCTTGGAGCTCCTACCTATCCATTAAAAAAAAAATCATCTTAATCCGTCAATCCGTCTTCGAGTAATCGGTAAACATACAAAAAAAAAAAAATTATACATACAGACGAATTGATAACCTCCTCCTTTTTTTTGAAGTCGGTTAAAAATTATATAATTTTTGAAATTCATGTCTGTCTGTCTGTTTGTCTGTTTCTCTGTCTGTTCCTTATACAATTAAAAACTACTCATCCGATTGAAATCTGGTTTTCAATATTTGTAATTTTATGTTTGTAATTTTATGACGATTGTAATTTAACAAATGATCACAAAAAAACCCCATGAGTTTCTTGTGGCTTCTTCTCATCGAAGGGCGCGTTCCGAAGTCACACTAAAATCAATACACCTAAGACGTAGCCAAATTATCACGTGCATTTAATGTTGTACAAGAATCTAAAGGAAATTAACTATTTTAATTTGATTTGATTAGAATATTGGATAGTTCCATTTTCGAGGAAGGTCGTGGTATACTTTGACGAAAAAGTACAACCGCTCGAGATAACCTCGGCCGCCCGCGCCCTCGAGAACGCGTTTTTCACTTCTGCGGGTAAAACCGCGGGGCGCAGCTAGTATAATAATACTTTTAGTGAGAACAACCATATAAGTTTAAAATCGTATAATATGATAGCAAGTTTTCATGGAATCTTACCCTTAAATCATAATTATTTTCGTTTAAATTATGTTACTTTATTGCTTTCAAATCCAAATTTCAAATTGAAATTCATTTAAGTCATTTTTTACGTCATTCAGTGGAGAACAAATTGCAATTGCAATTAAAACCAGCGACTGTAACTGTCAAAATATATTTCCGTAAAAACAAAAGACAAAAATTTTAATTGTTTCAATCGAGATTTGTAACTCAGTTACGTAATCAGCTAGGAGATGTAGATACTTTACATAATTTTAGTAAGTAATTACAATATTTCCTCGAATGAAACGATATTTTCAGTGGTATTACTTTCGAAATATCGCATTTCAATTTTCATTAATTGATACCACTCAAATAAATTGAAGAATTTATGAATCCATCGGATCAAGGCATCACGGGTAGCGTTGAAAAAAAATTGTAATCCCGAGGGAATGCCGTTCATTATTTATATTTTCTTTTAGGCATCATTCTACTGTAAGATTATGTACATAACAGGTATAAAATCTATACTTAAAATAATAAGATAATAATATGATTACAGAAATCAAAATGTAATCTTAGGTAATATTAATATAAATTATATATTTTTTTTTAAGTGCTTAAGCCCGCGCTGGGCGTATTGTAGTTTGCGTATTGTAATTTTTAAATTTTCTTAAATCAACTGAGGGCTGAGAGGAGTCCCCTCGCGACCAAGACTATCCTACTTTCTACTATCCTACTAGTATTCATGTATTCGGCGTCGTGATTGATTCCATATTCACATCCATATTGATCAATTAAAGCGATTTATTTTGGCTTTAATTGATCAATATGGATCAATAATCATTAATCTGTAGCGTTTGCCGTTAATTGTGATGGCCTCGCCTCGCCAACGTCATTTTCAAAGAAATAGTGTCGCTGGACCAAAATCCGGACCAAACAGTATTTTTTGTGAATGCATTTCAACCATAAACGGCAATTTAGCGTATTAACAAAACCATTCATCCAAATATGCACCTCGTAACTTAATATTATTTTTATGCAGCAGAGTCATAGAAAATTAGATCTCTCGGATTTGTGCCACCATTCGAAGCCGTGGTGGACATTTCAACGATGTTTTTGCCGTTCATAATGGAATGGCATAAATGGGCATTTTTAAATTTAAAAAAAAATACTTCAATTATTCAATTTCAACATCGACCCGTCCTTGTTTAAAGACCCTTTATATATTTAATGTTTTATTGTGACTCCAGACTCTAGTTAAGGTCTCCCGAGACATAGGTTAGATCCTAGTTAGATGCTATACGGTGTTAATAAAAAAAAAGAATATTCTTGGCAAAGACTTTTTATCGATCGACGATCCGAGCTAGACCATCGATCAGAACATCGATATAATCTGTCCAATTATCGGTGAAATTCTAAGATATTCGTTGGTCCATAGAATGTGATTTGAGAGATCCTATAATATTGTCGTCACACAATACCTAAGTCCCTAACTCCAATTGTGGCGGGAACCTGTCTATTCATCTAACTGGCTATTCAGATGATATTGATAACCAAAGGAATTGATAGAGATAAATAAGATAAATCAATCACGCAATCGCGCGATTAAAAGCGATAAATGCGATTAAAACCGATAAATGCGATTTAAGACGAAGCTCCAATAAAAAATTAGTCATGAACGGCCCGCCCACTTACCCCTACATCCACGAGTCACACGCACACGTATGCACTTTCGAACATCGCAACTTTTTTGATCTAGCGCCCAGGCGCGCGAAATCAAAACTGTTATTTATTTTTTCATAGGTTGTAAACCGATTATGGTCGTTTGGAAAGTAGCCAGTGTCAAGTATTTTATAATACGACCTCATTGGTGCGTCGGGCGACCGCCTGGCTCACGGAACACTATTACTCCTAGCGGGCCTGGCTGCAATACGGAAGGCTGCGGATTCGATTCCCGTCGGGTGCAAATATTTATGCTTAAAAATAAATATTTGTATCTGATCTGGGTGTCTTTCTATGTATAATATGTATGTATTTACAAAAAAAAAGAGGTATAATATGTATTATATTCGTGGTCTAATACCCCTAGTACAAGCCCAGTGCTTAGTTTGGAGCTAGATTGCGCTGTCTGTATATGTCGTGCAATAATATTTATTTAATAATTTGCAAGTTGTTTGTTTTGTATCTTCAAAACTTGTATAGTCCGATTATTCCTAGTTGTCCCCTCTAGCCCTGTTCCCCGGAGGGACAACTAGGAATTTTTCCCCAGTTGTCCCCGGGGCGACAATTCGTGGCGACTGTCCCTTTGAAAGCTGGCTAAAGGGGACAAATGGGAATTATGTTTCTCAGTTGTCACGGCGGGCGGGGGGGACAGATGGGAATCTGTTCTCCCATTTCTACCCCGCATGTTGGTGTTATAATAGAACTAGCTGCGCCCAGCGGTTTCATCCGTGTTCGTAATAAGTACCCTAATGTACCATTATTATTTTAATGAACTTTATAAACGCATACGACTTGCATTTATAGCAATATTTTGGATTAGGGGTGAAGTCGTCCCCTTCGAAACTGGGACCAGGGACGGTAGTTTAGACATTGGGACGAGTCGACTACATACATATTAATATACTCTAGAGGTGAAGTAGTCCCACTAAGAAGATACTAAAAAGACTGTAAATTTTTGGGAAAAAAAAGTTAATAGAAGAGATTAGTGGAAAACAAAAGACGATCGAAGTAAAAACAAAAAACGATCTAACCTAACTCCGAAACTATTGACACTAGACCACTAGTTTCTCAGCCTAAGTTATTATAGCTCCTCGAGATCATCAGTTTGGTTGACAGCTGTCAAACTTGAGCCGTCAGTATCTCGGAAACTATTGACACTAGACCACTAGTTTCTTAGCATAAGTTATAGAGCTTCTCGAGATCTTTATTACAAACTTCACCCCTAACCGACGAACCCCTTACGACTTGCATTCATAGTAATATTTTGTACTATGAATGCAAGTGGTATGCGTTTATAAAGTTCATTAAAATAATAATGGTACATTAGGGTACTTATTACGAACACGGGTGAAACCGCAGGGCGCAGCTAGTTTTATTATAACACACACATGCGGGGTAGAAATGGGAGAACAGATTCCCATCTGTCCCCCCCCCCCACCGTGACAACTGAGAAACATAATTCCATTTGTTCCCTTTAGCCAGCTTTCAAAGGGGACAGTCGCCACGAATTGATAAAAAAGATATTGATAAGCGATATATGCGATTAAAAGCGATAAATAAATTTGATTTCAATCTAACATGACGAAAACAGAAGACATTATTAATATACGGCATTATTATATTGGCATTATTAATATACGTGGGGTAAGGTAGGAGTAGTATGAACATTCTTTGTCTTTTTCCGTGACAGGAACTTTCATAGTTGTCAGACTGAAACAAAAAATGCTAAAATTTCGGAGTATTTTCATGTTTATTAGTAAGGCTATATAGATTTAATAATTTATTTATCAAGTCAGATATAAATATCAATAAAATGTTCTTGGTGAACTGGACAGCAATCATCACTTAGGGGTATGAAAAAATAGATAGTAAGTAGCCTAGTGTCAGACCTACTGAATATTATGCATTTATAAAATTTCGTAAAAATCGGTCAAGCCATTTCGGAGGAATATGTCAACTAACACTTTGACACGAGAATTTTATACATAAGTACCTAAGACTGATAAAGATTAAGCACAATTTTACTAGCTCCTTTTATCTTGACAGAGCAATACACTAACGCACCTCAAACTCCTAGTGCTTTACATCCCTAATAGCCACGCCCAGCAATTTCATCCTCGTAATTTCTGATCCCGCGGGAATATCGGGATAAAAGTAGATGAAAGCCGTCTATGTATTATTCTGAATCCCCAGTTAAGTACATATCAAGTTTCATCGCAATCGGTTCAGTAGTTTTTGCGTGACGAAGTAACAAACATAAACGTTTACTCACTTGCATTATTATTATTAATCGTCGTATATCATAGTTTACCATTATTTTATGTCTTCTTGTGACTAGGGCCGGTATAACCTGTTTGCCGAAACGTCGAGGTAATTGAAAAATAGAATTATCTAGAAACGTGATTTAGACCCATAGTTTAATAATAAAAAATAATCGACAGAAATCGTTTTAGTTTAAAAAGTGTTATGTGTAATTATTATTTTTATACATAAATTTTCACCTTTATTAGGTGATTTTATTTTTATTATTAATCTTATCTTATCTTTATCTTTATTAATCTTACTAATATTATAATCTTATTATTAATCTTACTAATATTATAAACGCGAAAGTTTGTATGTATGTATGTGAGGTTGTTACTCTTTCACGCAAAAACTACTAAACCGATTGCGATGAAACTTGGAATATAGGTGGGTGGGGACCTGTATTAACTACTTTTTATCCCGATATTCCCGCGGGAACGGGAATCACGCGGGTGAAACCGCGAGGCGCAGCTAGTAGGATAATAATTTAACAAATATGTTACAATTAAGTTCAAATAAAGTAATTAGCAGTGCGGTTAAACACCTATCACAATGACCTTGTTAGTCTAAACACTCTGGATAATTAAATTATACTGTACGCAATTAGGTAACAGTTCTAATTACAAAGGCAAATATTGGTGTTCCTACTTCCTTTATTTACTTTTCGTATGACAAACAGACCCTGGAGTACTTAAATCATCCCAAGTTTGTAAACAGAGTTTAAAATAAACACTCGTAATCTCTCCGTATAAAAAAATGAATATAAATTAGCTAAGGAAATAATTTGTAATGCATTGCAACAATGCTTGTATTATTAACGCGATAAGAGCCGTAAAATAAGTTTTATTACATGCTTAAAATTATAAAAGAAACTCGATTTAAACCGGAAAATGAGTTTAATTTCAATCGCGAAATCAGAATACATTTTTTTACCCAATCTCATCAAAAATTTTGTAATGTTTGACTACCTATTTGACATTCAAAGGAAAAAGTGAACAAAAAGCTTTCTTTTTTAAATTAATGAATGAGTTTTTGTTTACATTTTTGTAAACTAAATAGCAAAATCAGGAGACATTTTTTTATCCAATCCAAGGTTCTTACATTAAAATTTGACTTTTTGACATATTTTTGACGTTTATAGGAAAAATTAAACAAAAAGCTGTCACTGTCAAATTAAATTATGAAATTTTGTTTACGTTTTTTAACAAAGACTTTGGGACAGATTTTGATCTACGAGTATAATGACTGTTCAGCGTTATTACCGATCACGTTTAACGTCACAAATCAATGTAGTAATCATTCCAGACTGGCCGTGCATTCTGCTGATAAGCTTCCTGTAATTTACAGGTATTAGAGACGCAGTACTGATTGCAGTATAAACGTTATTGTTCGAACAATAATTATAGGGTTTGATGATCTGTATGGCGATTATGTCGATAGGTATACATACATACATTATATTAATATTATAAATCACATCAATAATATTAGCAGGATGTAAAAGTGTTTATGAGGAGTTAATTAAACTAATATGTTTGTTACCCCTTCATGCAAAAACTATAGAACCGATTAGTATAAAACTTGGTATAAAACTTCTATGGTTTTCGCGATTTTGCATAAAACACTTTTTTTACCGGGGTTATTCGCGTTTTATTCAAGGTTTGCCAACGTTGAAAAAGCCAACTGTAAAGTTGGAGAAAGCTCTTTCGGTTAAAACTCATTAATAAAACGCGAATCAATACATAAGTACGGCCAAATACGATACCGCTACTTAAAATTTGAAAGCTACTAAATTTTTTGAGCAGTTTCTAAGTTTAAAATTAGTAAGAGAAATTTTGAGTTAGAAAGTTACCTAATTATTTTTAAAGTGGAAATAAAATTTTGAGTAGCATTACTGTATTCGATCCGATAGGCTACTTTTTATCCTAATAATCCTTCGGGATTATGACTTCTCCGTGTGAAACTGCACGGCGCAGCTAATTGATCATAAAAAGTGTGGTCTGTTACGAACAAATAAGATACAGTATAAATAACTAGCACCTAAGAACTGTTTTCATAAAATTGTATATATTTTCTACTTCGACTAAGGGCGTCCTTATTATTTTTTATGATTGTTCGTTATTTTTCTAAAAGCCAAGATATTATGAGAGCGGATGGGTTCGAATAAACCGAAGTCTATTTTATTCGTTCGAATGATTATTTTCTGTGTTTGTTAGATTTTTCCTTTTTTAGACAAGTTCCGTGTCGTAAACGAACCTATTCATATTATACTGTAGGTAGCTCTTTTTATATGAATAGGTATAAATATGTATCTTTGAACCTCTGTCGAATATACTCGTATTGCCCAAAGAACTAAGTTTATTATATTTTTGAGGACAGACCATATACCTGAGTCATTCTGAACGCTTGATAGAGACAACGCGAGACCAGTGGCCCGATTCTGTAAAAACATAGCATGTGATAAGCAGGCGGGATGCAGGAGCATTGCATGAGTCGATTTTTTGCATGAGTAAAAATAAAAGCTATTCTAAAACTTCCTTAATACTGATTGGCTGAGAGACGAGGGAAGCTATTTAAATAATTTAGTAGTAATTAAGTAAAATAACATTTACAGAATACGAAATAACGTACATCTCCTGCACGTCGCCTGTATTCTCCCGGCATTCTGCATGCTATGTCTTTACCGAATCATGGCCCAAAATGCTGGAGTTTATTTGGCACAAAGAATTAGCATTGCCATTCAACGTGGCAATGCGGCCAGCATTCTGGGGTCGTTGCCAAGTGACTACAACTTGGATTTGTTGTATTACGTTTTATTTATAGTTTTGTAACTTGAGAATTATATTTATTTGATAATAAACGAAAAATATTATTTTATTATAGCAATATTACAGTAAAGAACAGATACGAAACATATTTCTCGTAAGTGAAAGTGATCGTGTCATGTGAAACTAGGTAAACTTTAACCCCCTTTCTTATAAAGCTTGCATATTTTTTATGCATCACATAGCAGTTAATTAAGCTATGCAAGCAGTAAATGGTCTGTTAATTAGGCCTGAGTTTAATCATAAATGACATGAATAACATTGTATTAAATTAAAGAACTATGGCCTGATTTTTCATTCAACGCATAAAATATATCAACCGAATAAGTTCGAACCCAACCAAATTTTTTTTATTTTTTTTATTTAAGAAAATTTGATTTGCTTTCAAATTATGATTTTCTAAATTTAGATTAATTTTCTTTTTATATATCATAATAACGTTATTTATTCGATGGTGTTACATTTTATTTGTCAGATATCTCTATATAGGGATTTGAAAAATCAGCCCTAGGTACATAAAATATATACGCGTTTCATATCAGACGTTCATAATAAGACGTTTTCAGAATGATCATGTGTTTGTAACTTACAGCCGAATACTGAACCACTAAGTGGCACTACTATGCCACTTAAAGTTTAAGGGGTACTTACCTAATCGAAGATCGAACAAGTTCTAAATTCAAATTCATAATGGGAATTTTAGAGTTAAAAATTGCCTAATTGTAATTAGGCGACTTTTAATTCAAATTCCCAAGTTCTTAATTCAAATTTATTACTTCTAAATTCAAATTTTAGTTCTTTATATATATTATAGAACTAAAATTTTGAATAGCTATTCTGTATTTGGACGTTATAATTAAGTATTGAGGTTTTAAAATTATATTAAATTCAAACCAAGCCTCCATTAACAATAATCAATAGTTAATTTATAAACGCCCGCTTTCTAAGACATTTGAGTATTTAGTTATTATGATATTAACTTCGATAGAGTACCTTAATAAGTTACTTACTCCAAAGCTTCTTAAAATTAGGTTTAAAAACTTCAACTTGCTTTTAGCTGCTTCCTCGAGTTTCGAAAATAGGGGACTTTTAGAACAATGTTTTAAGAGAAAACTTAATGAGTCACATGTAGTTAGGTTGTTTTAGAAGCTTTGACCTTCTAAAAATCTAGCTATGCCAAGTTACTTGAGAAGAAATCCAAAATCTTACTAATATTGTAAACGCGAAAGCTTGCAAGTAGGTATGTACATTATGTATGTAACTTTGTTACTCTCTCACGCAATAACTAGTGAACCGATTGCGACGAAACTTAGAATACAAATCGCTGGAGTCCTGGAGTAATACATATAAACATAAATACTTTTAATGCAAATAATCCCGTCCCGTATAGGGACTTACGCGGGTGAAACAGCTAGTAATATTATAAAGTGGAAAAATTTGGTTGGATTTAATCTGATATTTCTACGGGATCGAGAAATAACTGCTCCTTACAGGAGTATAACTAATATATTTTTTAAATTTTCGGAAAATTTTATGGGATTCTATCATTGTAGTACAAAATTATGCGGGTTGCGGTTGCTAACCGTACACTCTACCATTCATAATGCTCTTTGTCCCCATCAGTCTTTCTTTAAAACAAATTTGAGAATTTCACTATTGACTAACTTTGTGAAAATCAGAACATAACAACAAAAGAAGAAAATACGCTTAACTAAAAAAGTATATGAAATAAATTGCAAATTAAAAAAAAACTGCGTGGTTACAATTTACAATTATTATTAACGGAAAGTAAAATAGAAGTACATTATGGTTACATTTTTCTGGTTCTTAATCACGTATCATTATTTATTTTTAAGAAAATAAGGTCGCCGAGGTAAGCCTCGGCGTTTGTTGACAACTCGGGTGAATTTAAAAAGTTTATTGGAGGTTAAAATTTTAACTGTTTGTTTCCGCAATTAGCCCTAGTACTATTAGGCCTGTGTGCGTGATTTTAAGAGGTGATGGGTTTCCTCACGCTGTTTTCCTTCACCATAAGAACGATGTTGATCGTACATATTTTTTTCTTAAAGAAAAAGACACTGGTGCGTGGCCGGGATCCGAAACCACGACCTTCGGAATGAAAGTCGTGGTATATAGCATATTCCAAATTTCTCTGCCTACCACACAATCTTTACTGACCTTCTCCATCCAAAGGTTGCCTGGAAGAAATCGCTTTTAGCGATAAGGTCGCCCATTTGTACAACTTTTTACTTTTAAGTTTTCTGTGTAATTTGTCTCACTTATTAATTTTAATGTAAACTGATTTTAATTGTTGTTGGTTGTGCAAATAAAGTGTTAATCTATCTATCTATCTATCTATCAACAAGGTATTCTCTGATAATCTTATAGTAAAATAACTAATTCTAGTCCTTAACAATTTTATATTATCAACTTCTAGTCTTAAGCAGGTAAATCCACCTTAAATATTCTAATCTTCATTTGAGAAATGTTGCTATCACCGTCGGCGGAAGAGATCCAAGATAATCTGCCTTTGTCCCATGTTCCAGTAGCTGGAACACAGACGATCTATGTCGGATAGTCGGATACAAGCAAGGTGAATGTGGGTAAAATAATGAACTCACTTGGAAAGATTGTAATCTGTCGCTTGGTCTATGGCCTCTTATCTCTTTGTCTGTTTTAGAACAGATTTTAGTCTTAATTTAAGAATTTTGAATAAATTTGTTGCTTGATTTTATGTTTCTTAAACTGTTTCCTGCACTCGTATATTGTTAAACTTTTCACTTAAATTTTCGAAAACTACTTCGAAATTCTTCAAGTCGTAGAACAATAGTTATTCGTTTTGATGTGGAAAATCAACCGTTGAACGGTTTTGGATTCGAAACCCGTATAAAATATATTAAACAAAAGTTAATAATGTCATAGAATAAGTACAAACACAAAACATAGAATATGCGTAATACATAATTATAGTCAGTAAATATAAGTATAAAATACAATATAAGTATAAAATACAATTTAAGTATAAAATACAATATAAGTATAAAATAAGTACAATATAAGTACTTATAAAATATATTATAATTATTTTATTAGTAGGTAGTTCGCAAAAGATTGCTGGTTCTTTTCTCGCAGGGAGCAAAGATTTTGAGCTTTATTTAAAAAAAATGTTTCTGGTCTGGGTGTATCTCTGTAATAATGAAGTAAGTATTTAAAAAGAAACCTATATATAAGTTATTAGGTATAGGTCCCCTTTTTCTAGTCACCTTGACCCAAGCTTAATAGTTACCATGGTGCTAGATGACGCTGTGGGATGTTTAAGTTTTTTAAATAATAAGAATGGAATTCATTCAGTAACTTTTCAATCAAAGGCCGATTTTTCAAATCCTTATAGAGAAATCTGACAAATAAAATGGAACACCACCGAATAAAAAGCGTCACTATGATACATGTATTAAAAAGATAGAGATCTTTTAACCGTTGAATGAAAAATCGGCTCATAAGGTGATAATAATTGTTCTACTAAATAATTTACTATTAATAACTACACCTAATAAATTTATTACCTACTATTTACAACATTTACGAATATGGAGGGACGTGATAAGAACTAAATAAAACGGGAATAAGGTCGGAGGAAAAACACAAATTAATATTTTGATAGGGATTTTTATCAATTTTGCGTGCGGCTGTACCCATAATAATCTAACCATTGATTGATAATATTGTCAATATCCAAAACATATTAATATAATGAGTACCTACTTGTGTACCTACAAATTGTTATAATATTACAAATATCAACTGAAAAACTAAAAGTAGAGTACTACCTATGCGTTTTTTTTAATATTTTGTTATTATATAAATTACTAGCTGCGCCCCGCGGTTTCACCCGCGCAAGTCTCGAACCCGCGTTGTTCGAACACGCTTAAACGGACGACCAGGGAAGTACTGATGATGCCAGGCGCGGTAGCGCCTGGCTTCAACAGTACTTCAGTGAAGTAAGGTAAAGTTTGTATTAATTTCATCAGTAAGTAACTGAGGATGACGATGACGACGGATGGCGATCAATGACGATGGATGACGATGACGATGATGATGATGCCACTCTACATCACTTACCCTACCCCTGTATCGATTTTCATTCATTGAATAGTTATCACCCGCGTAAGTCCCGATCCTGCGGGATTTTCGGGATCAAAAGTATTCTATGTTACTCTCCATCATTTAAACTATCCCTATGCAAATTTTCATCCAATAAATAGTTATCACCCGCGTAAGTCCCGATCCCGCGGGATTTTCGAGATCAAAAGTATCCTATGTTACTCTCCATCATTTAAACTATCCCTATGCAAATTTCTCCTAAAAAATAATTATCACCCGCGTAAGTCCCGATCCCGCGGGATTTCCGGGATCAAAAGTATCCTATGTTACTCTCCATTATTTAAACTATCCCTATGCAAATTTACATCCAAATCGGTTGAGCCGTTTGACCGTGAAGAGGGAACAAACAAACAAACAAACAGATTTTCGGATTTATAATATTAGTAGGATGATTAGGGATAAATTAATTTCATTAATATCTATAGAATGTAATTATTAATGAAATTAATTTATCCCTATAGAATGATCTATTGAATGTAATTTTGTAGAAATTAAGGCTTATATTTATATTATTTTATTATTTATTACCTACATGCGTGTTAAGTACAGAGTCTAAACTTTTAACAAAAGTATTTAGGCCCTATGGCCCGGGTCTACAAGAATACGGTATCTCTTGTCCTCTGCAAGTAAGTACAGACTTTTTGTACTCGCCTCCTTCTTTATAGTGGGTAAATATTTATGAGTATACTAGCTGCGCCCCGCGGTTTCACCCGCGTGAGTGCCGTTCCCATCGGGAATATCGAGATAAAAAGTAGCCTATGTGTTAATCCAGGTCCCCAGCTACCTATATTCCAAGTTTCACCGCAATCGGTTTAGTAGTTTTTGTGTGAAAGAGTAACAACCTCACATACATACAAACTTTCGCGTTTATAATATTAGTAAGAAAGTAAGATAATATACATAACATATAAATATTATTATCACGCCCGCGTCTTTAAGGAATTGGTCATAAAATAAAGTAAATCCAACGTACGTGATTTACTTAAACCATTAGCATTTACAAACATTATGTACAAGTAGGTATCTGTTCAGTAGATGGATTACTCCTTCTAAAATGTCACGTTTCATTAACTTAAAAGCAATTAAATTTAAGTTACATACTTTATCAATTACAATTTGAATTGTTTTATGTATTAGCTTTAATACGAACAACTATTATAACAAGTGTGTTTAATTTACTATCGTGCACAACACGTGTTGGTATTCTTGTCTCTTTCACACTCGAAGTATTGCAGATACGATATTATGTTCGACTCTGTCTTGTCTGGCTCTCATATCTAGCTATTCGTTGGACTCGGTTGGGTTTTCTTGTTTATTTTTGTATTGCCTGAGAGCAAACGTGTGTTCAAACTTTGTTGCGGTGCGACTTCAGAGATTTGGCTAAAAGAACATTTTATACAACCCAAAAAAATTGCGCATGCGTGAATATATGTCAAATCAAAGTGGCAGCAACGAGAACGGAACGCCGCGAGTGATTTTTTTTAATATTTATTTAAGTTTGATTAAAAAAAGAAAGTTGTACGGCCCATATTAAAGGGCCTCGTTTATCGAAGTGTAATAATTATTCTGTGTTAGAAAATCGTTCGATATGTCGAAAGATACTCATGGTATCGATTTGGATGCGATTTTGAAGCAACTCGGTGCATTTGGAAAGTATAACGTCATAAACTATGCGTTACTACTCTTCCCGGTTTTTTTGGCCGGAATGTACGGACAAGTGTTCGTTTTTGAAGCAGCAGACGTAGGATATAGGTGAGTTCTAAATTTAAAATCACGTGTTTGACCCAATAACCCCAAAACATTCTAATTTTGAAATACGTATACATACGCGCGAAACGAATCAGGCGATGCTTTTAATCAGGGTCATTTTAAATATACAAGGCAGTTTATTTTCGGAATTAGTTAACTAGAATAACTGGTAGTTTTAGTTATAAATTCTGTTAAAAGGCGGTCGAAAAAGCCGCAACGTGTTTATCGCAGTAGTACGCATGCGTAGCTTTGCCAAAAAGGGTGAGGGGTCATACAAAGGCACAGAAAGGACAGGTTTCTGTCCACTGGCCTTCAACTGTTCAAACATGCGAACATTTTAAGTATCTAACGTAATCATCTATATTTATTCCATGCTTTGTTTTTAATAGAATGGAATATACCCACATCTAGAAACATAGCAAAATATATCAATTTTAAAATTATTTTGTCTCAATATTAAAAAAATATTTCACTAACAATTATTAAACAATTGAATTCAAATTAAAAAATGTAATACCTAGTATATTTTAATTAAACAAACTAAAAATATTTTAATTTATTCTCTACAATTAATAGGTAACTACCCATCTCATACTCGAATCAATTTTTTATAATAATATTTAAATTATAATAAGAACATCATTTTGAAAAATTTGTGTCTGTTAAATGGTTGTCAATGTATGTGGCAAAAATATTGTTATATCTTGAGGTACTCTGCCTTTATGCAGTTGGTCCCGTTTATCAACGTTAAGTCAAGTTAGAGGCCAAAGGGTAATCTGAATTGATCTAAACCTTCAAACACTAGTGTTAGAAGGTTAGAAGTATCAGATCAAACAATAATTAACCCTACTAAAATTACTGAACAAACGTCTCGTGAACAAGCTGTATGGGTAATGTGAGTTTTTTCGTATATTTCGCGTATTTTGTATGGAAACTGGTAACTTCGATATCGTCCGCTAGAGGCGCTTTTTGAGTTTCCATACAAAAACGCGTTAACTTAACCATCACGTTCGCGTTTTTTTTACGAAAAAATTTACACTAAGGGTGGTTGAAATTACTAGCGAAATATCGAGCTCCGCGAATAAATTATTAAACATGGTAAACACCCCGTTAATAAGTAACTTTAGTAGTGAAAATAATCATGTTAGTTTAAAATCGTATAATAATTAGGTAACCCACATTAATAGGTGTCGATTAATAAGTAAACGACATCTATCGAAATGTAGTATACCCGACATTTTAAACTCACACGATTTGAACTCATAATTATTTTTCCCAGGTCTTATTCGCATATTATTATTTTTAAATTCTTTTCTCTTCTCTCTTTTCTTGGTCCTTTCGCGATCAAGATCATTGTAACATGAACGAAACGTCGAGGTAAGAGAATTCAAAATTAATAATACACGAATATATATCCGTTGTCTACACATATAGGCTTATGCTGTGTCTGTGTCTAGATTAAAAAAAATATTGTACGACATTACACACTGCGCAATCTAGCCCCAAACTAAGCACTAGGCTTGTACAAGACCATTGATAATGCTGTCGGCCTTATCGCTAAACACGCAGTCTCATCCAACCAACCTAAGCTTAGATGATGTACAGTTATGTAACAATATAAAAAGATTAGCAGCTTTTCAACTAGTAGATAAACAAAGATAGTTTACGGTCGAATACAGAAACGTTATTTAACATTTAAGAACTACTTAAACAAAGAAGCAGCTCTCAAACTCAAAAATTGCTATACTAATTTTGAATTTAGAAACTGCCCAATAATTTAAATACCTCTCAAATGTTAAATGACGTTTCTGTATTCGGCTGTTAGTCTGTCAAATAATACACATCAGCTCATCACTTACGTAGTCTATACCTATTTATGTCATTGACTGATATCATTGAGTTGTTTAGAAATACTTAGGTACTTCGACGTTATCGACATTGTGAGAGTCTATAGCTAGACAGTTGTGCATAGTATTTCCATATTAATTGTTTTATTGTACTAAATAGTAAAAGGTACTAAATTAATGTTTATTTATGAATGATGACTGACACCGTATTTTTTAATCACTCGAATTTAATAGTATGCCAAAGTTCAAGTACCTACCACCTACCAAAGAATCGAATAACTTTTTTTTTTCACAGAATCAATAGCACTTAGAAATAGTTTAAAGTAACACTTAGGTAAAACAGACTGCCAATAACAGATTCATTCTTTTTAAACAATAAAATAACACTATTATAAAGGGAAAGAACGCTGCACTGAAGCATGCTGTCCCTTTCTAATAGTGTTATTAGAGAAGGACAGCATGCTTAATGTAGCGGATTCCTTTTTAGTTCTGCGTGAACATTTTAGTTCTAGTAATATAACTTCTTTGGTACCTACCTACCGCGTGCATTGCTCTCTCGCTCGTTGTGTACATGTGTAAGCGAGATAGCGCACCCATTTACCCCCTTACTTATAAACTGTCACATCAGTTTCAAAGTTGACAGACAGAGACAAACGTCACATAACTTAGTCATGTGTTAATAATATTTTATAAGTAAGGGAGTTATTTGCTTTTCGCATACGAATATGTTTTCTAACGATTCAAAACTACCACTCCTGATCATATGCACAAAATGGATTGTATCTTATTTTGGAGATATTAAAAAACAAATGATAAATACTTGAATCTACAAAAAATGAACCGCTGTGGGGCTCGAACTCGAGTCGCTCCGTTTCCATTGAAGTATATTAAACCACCAGACCACAAAAGATAGTAATGTATAAGGTTGGAGTATTAAAAATATGAAATATCTGGATCTCACGTTAACATATTAATTTGGTTTAAGGACATTACACACATTTAATAGATAGGGTATGAAAAAGTCCAATTTTTAATTGCCATTTCTCTGTATTTTTTCTGTTTCAAACCCATTAACTAACCAAAAATAATTCTAAAAAATACAAATGCAAAACTTTCATAATAACCCCACGGTTACGTGTCATAAATTATACAATTGCAACACTATTTAATTAATTGTAATTATAGATATATAGATGTAAAAGTCATTCATAATTAATTCATTAATAAAAATAGGTAAGACATTAAGTACTTAGTAGTACATTAAATTATTAAAGGTAATCATTAACTAATAGTGACAGAAATACCAAAACTCTACTTAGAGTTGAGAAAGTAGAGCACTCCATTGATAGAGAATAACCTGTTTTTAATACCAATTTAAAAGCACAGGTTGGCAAATGACTTACAGAAGTACATATAAAGTTTACTTGTGTTTCTAGATAGACATTAATTTACCTGCTTATTGGTATAATAACTAAGGGTTTCACCACTATCTCAACCAACGGCTAGTTTCGAAACTAGATGTAGCTTGTTTATCTAAAAGGTAGGTAGGTACTATGAAGTTAACATAAGACCTAACCTGGAGGGCTATTACAAAACGTATCAACCGACCGACCGAACATCAGTACCTAGTTATTGATCGTTCTGAACCAATAATTACTATACGTTCAAGACGAGAAACCAAGAATATATTGAAAAATAGTTGCGCCCCGCGGTTTCCCCGGCGTAAGTGTCCCGTTCCCGAGGGAATATCGAGATAAAATGTAGCCTATGTGTTATTTGTGGTATCCAACTACTCATATTCTAAGTTTCATCGCAATCGGTTCAGTAGTTTATGCGTGATTGAGTAACAAACATCCAAACGCGCACACTTTCACATTTATAATAATTTTAGTAAGATTTATTATTGGTTCATAACTAACATTAACTATTTATTGGTCGATCGGTGAGTTAGGTTAGTAATAGCCCTTCTGAAAAACTTTTTAGACTAACACGATTGGAACTCATATTTACACTTTTCACTTTCACGAAAAAGTGTAAATATGAGCCCTTCTGAAGTCAAAAAACAAAATTAATTCATAATCACATCAAAATCCTTACAAATGTTATAAATGTGAAAGTAACTTTGTCTGTTACGTTAGTTATTACAGATATTCGCCTCGGTTAAGCAGTCTAGGCGTGAATTTTGCTGTCATAAATTTTGGTAGGTAGGTATAGGTTAGGTTAGGTTAGGTGAGAAAAATGAGACCTTGACCTTGGTAAGAAGTAAGATTTTACTTTGCAACTGTGGTCAGTCTCGTCGTGTTTGCGTCAACAGTGTGCAAATGTATGCAAATGCAACATGAATGGAAGTCGAGGTTAACGGTAGATGCGCCTTAAATTCTTGACGAGTATCCGACCTCTGGATTGAAGGTAGTAAATGCGTATTGAGTTGGCTTTTAATAAATCTTACTAATATTATAAACGCGAAAGTTTGTATTTATATATGAATGTACGTGACTCTTTAACGCAAAAAACTACTAACCGATTGCGATAAAACTTAGAATATAGGTAGTTGCATATCGCAAATAACACATAGACAACTTTTTAACCCGATAATCCCGCGGGAATGGGACTTAAGCGGGTGCAACCGCGGGCCGTAGAAAGTTCAACATCAAATCAAATTTAACTCCTCAACATGGATGACTTTAAAGTTTAACTTACACAAATTGTAAAGACAGACACAAACATACGTACTACAATATAATACGTAACAGAAAGCAATAAATTGTGTGTCATTATTATTAAATATTGTATGTCTATTGTAATTTTATTGTTTCACAGAAAATAAATATTTTAATAGATGCCATAAATTAACAATTCAATAACTGTTTTTCTTTTCTTACTATAACAGTAATTAATTGTCAATTATTATTCATCTAATTTTAGATGATTTATACTTTTAATTCATGCTTTATGGCGATATAGCGCCTGAGAATTTGTAAGGTTGAGGGTGGAGTAGGCTTTCCCAGCCTAACCTAACCTAACCTATACCACCGTTCCCACCCACCCTTCTGGATATGACTGACTGACTAGGCTTCCTAGCCTAGTCAGAAAGAACGGAAAGAACAACTGTAGAATGCAGATAAATACAACACATTATCATACAAAACGCGCCTCTGTGGCGTCGGGCGACGCGACGGTCCGACTAAAATGCATTGGGTTCGATTCCCGCCGGGCGAAAGTATTTATGCTTAGTAATAAATATTTGTTTCTGGTCTGGGTGTTTTCTATGTTTCGTATGTATTTATTTACGTAAAATGTGTAGTCTTGTACGCAAGCAGTCAAGTCTAATGCTTCGTTTGGTAATATATTGCGCTGTGTGTAATGTTGATGCAATATTTATTTATTAATTACTAGCTACGCCCCGCGGTTGCACCCGCTTAAGTCCCATTCCCGCGGGATTATCGGGATAAAAAGTTGTCTATGTGTTATTTTCGATATTCTAAGTTTTATCGCAATCGGTTTAGTAGTTTTTTGCGTTAAAGAGTACATTCATATATAAATACAAACTTTCGCGTTTATAATATTAGTAAGATTTATTAAAAGCCAACTCAATACGCATTTACTACCTTCAATCCAGAGGTCGGATACTCGTCAAGAATTTAAGGCGCATCTACCGTTAACCTCGACTTCCATTCATGTTGCATTTGCATACATTTGCACACTGTTGACGCAAACACGACGAGACTGACCACAGTTGCAAAGTAAAATCTTACTTCTTACCAATATTATACGAGTAAACGCGAAAGCTTGCATGTATGTATGTGACTTTGTTACTCTTTTACGCAAAAAATACTGAAATCGATTGCGATGAAACTTGGCACATAGGTAGCTGGAAACCAGGAAAAACTTTTTTACCCCGATATTCCCGCGGCAACGGGACTTACGCGGGTGAATCCGCGTGGTGCAGCTCGTGATTATATAAAAGCATTTTGTAATTGTGCCTATTTTAATATTATTATGTTTTTACAATCGATAATAACTCGTTCTATTTGAAGAATTATCATCAATTTCAAAGACATACAATTTGAAGTTTTTTATTTATTATTTATTATTAATTAAACGGTACTTAAAAAACATAGTAATTAACATCTACAAACACACAACCCGCCCAACAACATCCGACGCACCCCGGGACCCGGGTGTAGTGGTGTACCCGCCTCCAGAGCTCCATGAAGCCATCCTTACTCTCCCTTCCTACACTCTAGAATTGTATTATAAAGCTAGCTGCGCCCCACGGTTTCACCCGCGTAAGTCCCGTTTATCCCCTTGGAGGTGAATTTATCAAAATCCTGTCTTAGTGGATGCCTACGTCATAACATCTACCTGCATGCCAATTTCAGCCCGATCCGTCCAGTGGTTTAGGCTTTGCGTTGATAGATCACTGTGTCAGTCAGTCAGTCGCCTTTGAGTTATATACATATAATCATCACAATCACACTGGTTTCATAGTCATTTTCATTAGGAAATGAGTATTACACTCGTAGATGGTTCTACCTACGTATCTAAATAATATTTAGTTTCGTAGGTCGTACTAGTTTCATAGTCATCTTCATTAGGAAATGACTATGAAATGAAATGATCTAAATATTTAGATTCGTAGGTAGAACCATCTACGAGTGTAATACTCATTTCCTAATGAAAATGACTATGAAACTAGTGGCATTCAGCCACTAGTTTCGTAATGTAAATCCCGCTTTAGATAGTGTAACACAGACTGTAAATTATTATGTTTTAATTATTATTTTCTAATTATGATAATTTATATCGTCTGATTGGCATCTGTATTTTGATTGGCTTTTTTGAAATTGGAATTATTAGTATTTCTATGGCTAGGTAATTAATCGTATAATTAAAGTTTGAAAACCATTGTAATCCGAATAAAATTGATTTTTCTGAGGAATAAACATATGGCTAAATGCAATTTGATTTGAATTTAATTATGCTGGTATGCTATTGGTACGATTTGTTGTATTTTTATTAGAATTACCTTGTTTATACTAATACTAGCAGCTCCTGCGGTTTCACTCGCGTAAGTCCCGATCCCGCGTGAATATCGTATGCTGTCGCGGACTTTTTTTAGATCCTTTGAAAATGAATAATTCTGTAATACATGACTGTTATGTAACTTTGACCATATTTCGGCAAATTTCATGAATGCTATGCGCCTATTGGTCTTAGCGTGATGTTGTATAGCCTATAACCTTCTTTGATAAATACACTATCAAACACAAAAATAATTTTAGTTTGTTCAACCAAACAAATAATTAAACAATCGAAATCTTGACCGAGCAAAAATTCAAATGGAGGAGCAGCTTACTTCATTTTATCTCACGAACGTGGGTTTTGTTAAGCTGTGTGGGTAGCTTTACTGTCGTTGCTTTATGTGTGTTATGTATACAAATTCGCGCAAAAACTTACAAATGTCATACTGCGCTGCGCGCGTTCGTGAGATAAAACAACTGTAAAATTATAAAGTTTATTAAGTACGTAACTACATTAGGTATATCATGCACATTTGCAACATGGAAATCAAATCTAACCCTTTAGAAGTAAGGCTAATTATTAAACTAGATATATATAATCTACGAATCTACGCTTTATTTAAAAAACAATTAATTATTACAGTTCAAAACAAGAAGAACAATACACAGAAAACTTAAAAGTATCAATGATCCGGGAGTAGAGTTTGAGGCCATCTAAGTTATCTCGATCCGTACATTTCGATACAATTCAAAACAAAATAACTATTACAAACTAAATATCCCTTAAATGACTCACATGGAACGTATAGATATCTAATTAAACAACCGACTTCAAAAAAGAAACAAAAAATATTTAAAAAAACAACCAAAGAAAGAATTGATAAAAAATACCAAAATAACCTCTACATAGGTACAGTGCCACCGACTAATTAATCTGTTTTATCATCTGAAGTCGGGCAGCTAAACTAAGTACAATATGGAACCAACCAGTAAAACTGCCCGACTTCAGATGATAAAACAGATTAATTAGTCGGTGGCACTGTACCTATGTAGAGGTTATTTTGGTATTTTTTATCAATTCTTTCTTTGGTTGTTTTTTTAAATATTTTTTGTTTCTTTTTTGAAGTCGGTTGTTTAATTTTTAAATTAGTTTTTTTATTTTACCCTTTTTAGTACCTACCTACCTAAAAAACCACGACCTTTTTCCTACCTACCTAAAAATCAACAATATTATTACCGTTATTTTAATTATTGAGGAGTTTGCTGATGAGAAGGTGGTTTCAGGTGCCCAATCAATCTGTACTTAGTTCTTTAGGGGTCTATTCTTTTTGGTAGAAGTTGTGAAATGAGTAATTTATTGAATTCTGGGATACTATCCTGTTCTTCATTCCGAAGATACTCATCAGATCCTTACCAAACTTTTATGGGACCACTTCGGAGCTTTCACCTTTCCATTAAAAAAAGAACTATATCAATCGGTCAAGCCATCTTTGTGTAATCGATGAACAATTGAATTGTATACAGCGTTTTAAGGAGCATTCCCGGTCCTCACTTCGAAGATCCTCATCAGATCATCATCAAATTTTTATGGAACCATTTCGAAGCTCCCACCTTTCCATTTAAAAAAGAATCATCTCAATCGGTCAAGCCATCTTTGAGTAATCGATAAACAATTGGATTGATTAGTGCTTTTTGAGGAGCATTTCCGTTCATCACTCCGAAGACCCTCATCAGATCTACATCAAATTTTTATGGGACCATCTTGGAGCTCCCATCTATCCATTAAAAAAGAATCATCTTAATCGGTCTAGCCGTCTTCGAGTAATCGGTAAACATACAAAAAAAAAAAAATATTATACATACAGACGAATTGATAACCTCCTCCTTTTTTTTGAAGTCGGTTAAAAAGGAAAGGACTTTCACATTATTAATAATTTTGTATTCAATGTTAGATTGTCGCTACCCAAAACTGTCAATAGGTAGTTACAACGATTTAGATAAGGGTGTAGGTAGGTACTATTATGTATACGATATGAACTACGACAGATAAGGGAAGGCAGCTTGTAATCGGTCACGCCACATTTTGGGCGTCAGTAACACGCTTACTTACGGCATACAACACGCTACAACTCGCGACCGGTATAGACCGCGTCTCGGCAAACGTAGTGTAGGACGTCCTCAGGCACGTTGGAGCGACGATTTGCGCAAGACGGCTGGCACAAACTGGATGCGAGAAGCCGAAAATAGATCTAGGTGGCGTGCAATTGAAGAGGCCTATGTCCAGCAGTGGACTGCTACAGGATGATGATGATGACAACTCGCGATGGACCTTTAGTTTCAATTTCGATATTTTTAGGGATCCGTACCTTAAAAAGGTACAAAAACTACCATTCGATTTTAAACAGGAATTCAAAAAAATGGCGCGATTATTGAGTAATCATAATTCATTTATTTCACCATAAAATTACATTGCTTAGGCCTGATTTCACCAAACATTGTTTGTTAACTCTTAATGTGGCATTAGCTAATGGTTGTTTAAAATTAACAATGCTGTTAAAATGATTTACGTCCTATGGAGAATATTTAACATACCAATAATAAATCCAACGTTAAACGAATGAATCGCAAATCATTCATTCTCGTTGTAATACGACTTCATTGAAACGTTGTATTTGATGTTGCATTATTTATACAAATAGACAACTTTTTTAATTAGTCGTATAATACTTCATTTGCTTGCTACGCTACAAAATTTAGGTAACAGACGCTATGTGGGATAATAATGAAACCGGGTTGCTTTTTATTTTATACTGGTTATAATGTCAAAAGTGACGAAATAGTACCATACCACTTTACCTACTGGTATGGTACTATTTAATAATGTAATGTCATTTCTAACAGTCTGTTATTGTTTTAACGGATCTCTAGAGCAGTGATTAAAATTAACGTCTTGTTAAGATAATTAAACACCCATTAGCGCGTGGTAAGACACACAACAAATTTAACATTACGTTATTGGATTTAACAATGCGTTATTTTTTTAACATTGTATGGTAAAACTAGACCTTAATATTGGCATGTCAATTCACAAAATCATAATAAAATGTCAATCAATTAAATTAAATAAAATAAAATATTAATAAATTTAGTCAAAAGCAGTAGGTATAATAATTCAATAGTCAAATATAAACAAAATAGAAATAAATAAGTTTGTGACATTTTGTTACATTATTTTGTTTGTCGAAAATTCAGCTCGCTGTTATGGTTTCGTAATAATTAATCGTAATCAGGTAAAAGTAAGTATTTAGCTATTTAGGACAAGGTATAATCGATAATAGGGTTTAAGAATAATCCAATAATCTTTGTTTTAATATTTCTTTGTGTTTTTTGCTTAGGACATTTTTTAAACTTAAAAATATTTTTAGCATGGAAATATATTTCCAAAAAATCCCCATGACAGGATTCGAACCTGCGTCCTTTCGCTAAATAGGCGCAAGCTCCATCCACTGAGCTACATAGCCCTGTGTATTTTCGAGTAGGTTCGAATCCTGTCATGGGGATTTATTAGAAATATATGTCCTTGCTGAAAATATTTTTAAGTTTAATCTTTGTTTTGTAAGGTAGTATTTTTACGGTAAATGAAAACATCGTGTGGAAAGCGACTTGATGCCCCAGGACTTCACCCTAGTCTGAAGGCAATTGCAAATCCGGACTAGGATCCTGTGGCAACCTAAGGCAAGGGCCACCTGTTAGAGGGGCTCCTCTTGGAGGAGGTACCTTGCCCTATATGTATAGTGGGACTAAAAATACCTCGCTGCTAGTTGGATGCTTATGTTGTTGAACAATTGGACATTCCCAGTCTACATGATTAAAATTGAACTGAAATTAGCTTAAAGATAACTAATAAATAAATCTCCACTATCTTTGCGAGTTTCTCGTACGATATTTCGTAACTTTTACAAGTGATAATGATAAGATACGTATTATTTTGTACTTTAGAGGATTACATAATATAAACAGTTTACCCCACGGTTTCACTCGCTTCTTGTGGATGTTTGTCAGTTCAAAGGATCCTTAAGAGCGATGTTGGTCTGTTAGTAGATACTCCGATTGTCATTTTGAAACCCGGTCGAAAAAGATCAACAGTTCTTTTGTTTGAAAAAAAATTATGTGCCACCAACATCGCTCTGAAGGTGAAGGAAAACAGGAAATCCGCGTCTGAAAATTACGTACCACGAAACAATTAAGAGGCTACGTAAGAAAAACACCCAGCGAATCCTTTAAAACAAACGGTGATATGCCTCATCATACAAACAAACATACTAAAACACATCTTTCATCTTAGTTCGATTTAATAATGTCAATGAACTCAACTTGTTAATAGTAGGCAATTAGATAACAGATGTTTTATTAATATATTGAACTATTTGACCCGGAGCTACTTTGTATCGCCGTCAAATAAAACACTTGACACTGACAGCACTACAGAATGCTCTCGTAAAATAATGGAGAGAAATTAATAAAACTCTTGGTGCCCGGTTATCATAAGATATGTTTGAAAATAAAACACAGTATGTAGTAGACCAATCCGGAGTAGGCTCCCGTGGCGTCTTAATGGCTAACCCCTCTAAGATGACACCCTTGCTCTGCAGTGGGACCAAATTAACGGGCTTATGGGAGGGTGTGTGTGTGTGTGTGTGTATATGTAAGTAGGTAGATTTACCTTCTTATCACGAACACCCTGTATAATATACAAGATGTAACGGGCATGCCCTTTTAAGTCGAAAGGGGGTTGTTCCAGACATCTAGGCGAACAACTTTTGTTCTACGACTTTTGAAAATTCGAACTTTTTTTTTGAAAATTTTGAAGTTATAGTTCACTGAAAAAACAGCTGTTTTTGAAAATAAAGGTAATTGTAGTTTCGATTGTTGTCGACTAAACTAAATTAAAGGACAAGATAAGTTCAATGACCTCGAACTCTGAGAAACAGCTGATTTTCAAGTAAACTTTAAACTTAAAATTTTCGAAAACTACTTCGAATTTCCAAAAGTTGTAGAACAAAAGTTGTTCGCCTAGACGTCTAAAACAACCCCCTTTCGGCTTAAAAGGGCTTACCTATTACACCTTGTATAAGAAAATAAAGGCTTTACAATTTAAGACACTTCGCATTTAAGGCGTGGTGTTGTTCAGATAGTCTAAGTTTTAGGCATTCGGCTATTTAGCATAATAACTTTTTGCATGTCTTGCATCCTAGGAAATTCGATTTTTAGGCATTTTGCAAAGTAAGTCACATCGATTTTTAGAAATTAATTTTAGGCACTTTACGTTTTAGATGACCTTATTATGAGCGACATAAAGAGTCGGGTCGGCACAGACGGCTAACATTTTCCACTCCACTTCGATTCGATAACAATCGATGATTTAACCTGTCGATACTGTGATCATTCAATATCGCGACATTCGATATGGCGTACTATCGCTTTGACGACCGGTCGGCGCAGCATTTTCGCTGTTGCGGCGTTATATGTAACAACTTTCGATATTACGTAGGAAACCCCTGTATGACTAGCTGTTAGCGAAATAATTGATTAGCCTCTTTATTATAAAACATAAATCCAAAACTAAAAAGTTTTTCCGTACACATCCACGTATTGGGCCATTGTACGTGATGTAAGACGCCGGTTTCCTCGCGATGTTTTTCTTCTTCGTAAGAGCATGGAGCGCGTTATCGATTTATTTAATTTAGAAGCGGCTTATTTATGTACCCTTCAGAGAAGCATATTATGGCGTTTTAGTATTCGGCTTTGTGATACACGTCTAAACATCTATGTCCCAAATATCTATCTACTGCTTAGAGTCAGTGACACGCAATGTCATGTGGCATCAAAGACCAGACAGGTGGTCGGTACAGTGAAGGAATACGAAATGAGGGTGGGCTACGATGACGGCTCGGAAAATGTGACTCTACCGGGATATGCTACATCTTATACTCATTCTCATTTATTCAGACATGCAGTTACATTATTACAACAATAAGTAAGAGTTATTACTTAGCATTTTAATCACGTGGATACTTCAATAATGTAATAATTGATCTTAATTAGTCGTGACGAATTCAGAACCTCCTACTTTTCTTTAAAGTCGGTTAAAAATAAACATAGAGTTGCTGTTGAATCAAATATGGGATGTCAAAAAAAAGAAATGTGACCAATTGGATGTCTACTGATAATGTCGAGTATGGTTTGTATTGTAGCAAAAGTTAACAATAAAAAAACTACCTACAACAATTATATTTTTATCCTCTGTTTGTTAATGTCACGGATCCAAATTCTTTTCTTAAATGGATCAATTAAAGCTAATAAAAGCCGGATGCTTCCTCTCATCAGAAACATTGTATATTTTTAGTTTAACTATTACTATTTATTAACTGGTGACACATATTATACAAACGGGTGACAAGCAAGAAATTGTAATTTACCATAGCGATGGCTATAATACGACTTTTTGTGATTTAAATAAGCCAAAGCAATTGGCACCGTTTTAAGTAAATTTCCTTTAAATACTATATCTTAACAATACTAAATGGTAATTTTACAACTCTTCTTATTTTTGTTTCAGATGTAAAATAAGCGAATGTGAAACACAAAACGAGAGTTTTTGGACAAGCTACGGTATACCGAGTGAAAAAGGCGAACCGTCAAAATGTACTAGATATCCTTTTAGGGATAATATTACTTTAGATGATAGTACAACATGTGATACTAGTATTTTTGATAATAGTAGAATAGAACCGTGTTCATCATTTGTTTATAGTGAAGGAGATTCTGCTGTTATAGATGTAAGTAACGTAATTATCTACACATTTTTCCTCAAGCTCTAAAGCCTTTTTAAGAGGACAACTATATGGTATGCAATTTCTGATAGCACTGTAGCCATCACGGTCAATACCAAGGTTTACTGCCTCGTCCAACGCCGACTTTGCCCATGGGGTCCTTATTTCGACTTTTTGTTCTAGTTCGATCTTGGATGCCAAAACGGGAAAAGAACTCTCATAGGAACAATCCACAATGCCGGATTATTCCTCTCTCTCCCACTCACCGGATTCGTATCAGACAAGTATGGGAGAAAAATAGCTCTATCTGTTGCATCTCTTATGAACTGCATATTTGGTTTCCTGAGGTCTTTCTCAGTGAATTATTACATGTTGGTTGTGCTTGAGTTCTTAGAGGCAGGATTTGGGGCTGGAGCTTATACCACAGCTTTTGTTTTAGGTAAGATTAGTCATAAAAATAATCCAATTATGACCTTGTCTTAATTTATTAAGAGCCTGTAGAAATTCACTAAAAAACTTTATGGAAAAAGTTTAAAATAATCGTTGTTTAGATAAATGTATATTCAGAAGTTATTATTTCAGTCATATTTAGTTTTTATTGACCGTAGGTTTTAAAGACCAACGTTTTGCTTTAAATTGATTTAAATAATCTACCAACAACCATTTCTTTTCAGCTATGGAATTAGTAGGTCCAAAAGGCCGAGTACTGGGCAATACACTCATCAACGTCGTTTTTGTGTTTGGTCTCATGACTCTCTCCGGTCTATCGTGGTACTTACAGGACTGGAGGACCCTCCTTAGAGTAATCTACGCTCCAGCTTGCCTCGTCTTTTCATACTTGTGGATCCTCAATGAAAGCGTCCGGTGGCTTCTCAGTAAAGGAAGGCATGAAGAAGCTATTGCTATTCTAAAGAAAGCCGCTAAAATGAACAAAGTAGATATAGAACCTCATGACTTAGCTCCTTTGCACGATTTAGAAAGAGCTAACATTCCAAACGATGAAAAAGAAGAAGTAATAGAAGAAAAAAGTTCATTATTTGTACAAGTTCTAAGATCCAGTATAATTAGAAAGAGATTGGTTGTTTGCTCATATTTGTGGATCACATGCACTTTTGTGTATTACGGTCTGTCTATTAACTCTGTGTCTTTAGCTGGTAATAAGTATATAAACTTTATGCTGGTAGCGTTTATAGAAATACCGGCAAATTTCGCTTGTTTAGCAGTATTAGACAGATTTGGAAGGAAGAAGGTTATGATTATTACGTATCTCTTCAGTGCCATGCTATGTATCGGATTATCTTTTCTACCAATAGGTAAGTAAAATATTTCAGATATAACAATTTTGGGAGATAACAAAGTTTCGAAAGATCTAGAATACCTAACAAGTAAATTATTTTATATCTGATTCAGAATCTGAATCATTAAAACGTCCGCACTTCAAAACACTCGATACAAAAGATAAATCTCGACAACGAAAGTTCCTCCCACTTGAATTAAGCGAGACCAACGTTATTTATTTAACAAATTGTTTAAATAAAGGACTAAATTAATGAAATATTCAAGTTAAGTCGAGTCAAGAGTTTTCTTCGTTGTGTCTGGTTTAAAGAAACCGATAGACGAAACTATAGCTGGCTGCCTCCGAAAATCGCGATTCAAAATCATACTAACTATACCAGCTGGGTTCCTCTGTCCCGGTTTGTGGGACTTTCAAAAATACATTTATTTTCGGATGCCTACATCACATAAATAATACAGTCCTTGAATGTCAGCTCTCTAATATTATATAAGCGTTTTAGGCTTTGCTCAGTTAGGACAACGCATTTTATAAAGATAATCTATAAACCATGATAAAATTTAAATAATTTTGCGGCTAAACCTTGAAGCGACACTCAGGCTCGCTTAGTAAACATTGAATGAATAAATGAATGAAACGGAAGTAGAAATGGGTAAACTTTCGACGGATTTGATTTGTGATAATCGGAATGAATTCAAGAAATGGCACGGTTCTCAGAATCTGCCAAAGAAATGTTTCTAGCCCATTTGAAGGCAACAGATAAACACGTCTGATTGGATTCCTTCCGGATGAATTTCTTTATCCTCCTTGACGAGAAAAATATTGGATCCTACCCTTTTGGATAAGTTAGAATATGTTTAAAATTCATTTTTCATATCGGATCCAATGGGTGCTATTGTTCTGAAAAGAAACTATGTGCTGATTTTTTACCCGGCTATGCAAGGAAAGGGTTACGTTTTTCGCGCCTAAGTTGTATGTTTTTTAATATTCATAATAAACTCGTTTCTTCCAAACCACACAATGGATTTATTAGATAGGTACGTTTCATTTTTCCAATGGTTCTTCGATGGGTGACATAAAAGTAAAAAAAAAATTAGCGATCATCAGGCGCCATATTGTAAAAATGAAAAAAAAAACGAAATGGACTGCTGTGTCGAGTGGGGTATCTTTGAATCAGTTTTTAAAAAATATTTTAAGGTTTCTTTAATCATTTTTCATTTAATGACGCCATTTAGGGTTTACAATGATTTACAGTTTGTTACAATAAGTAGGATCGATAAAATTAGTTATTAACCGTCTTATACCTAATACTGACTAAAAATAAAATAAAAACCCAGCTGCTTAAAAAACTAAATAAAAACTTAAAAGAAAATTAAAACTTATCATAATATTTTTTTAAATAAAAAACTAAAGAGTCCAATAGTCACGGAACATGGCGACTTTAACAGTCGGGACCCAACTATTTTAAGCAAGCTTTTTAATTTTTTATCTGTTTTTACTACCGCTCGGGGTCGTACTTGGTGCAAAGGTTAGCCATTGCCATACAGAGAGGCAATGCTGCTAGCATTCTCGGATCCTTTGCGCCGGGTGCGATCAAGGGTGGTTTATTTAATTGACTCTATGTAATTTAGTTATAAATTTATTTTATTATGTTTTGACTTTTTCTATTTTTAATTATTAAATAAATAAAGGAATTAGTGGACAAGTGTTTTAAATAAAACTTTGAATTAATCTAAATTGTCAATTTCACTTGACATTCATTAAAACCGATGAACCTGAACATGAACCGATTGCGATTAAACTATGAGAACTATGGGTCCAGATCACGTCGATAATATGGTTAAGCGTTATTTTTACCAATTATATCATTTATTTATTTTTCAGGTTACCCATGGTTGTCTCTGGTTGTTTACCTGTCAGGAAAGTTCTCAATAACCGTTGCATACAGTTCTGTATACATCTACGTCTCGGAAGTGTTTCCGACTAAAGTGAGGCAATCTCTATTAGCTATATGCTCGTCGACAGGAAGAATAGGGTCTACTTTAGCACCTTTAACGCCCCTGTTGGTAAGTTGTTTAGTTTGTCTATGACTTACGCGGGTAAAACGCGGAAGGCAGATATTTTAAGGTTATTTAAAAAGTAATTCTTTTAAAAGTCGCAGAAGAACAAAAATTATTTGCCTATACGCGTAGAATAACGTATGTTTATTTCTTGCCTATTTCTATCTTAAGGTAGCAAATACAGGCTTGAGTTAACTGAATTTGACTTTTGTTTTTACTGCCAGTTTAAATTGTCCATTCTATTTAAACACTTATTTGTTCAAAGTTTATTGCATCTTATTTATTTGTTAAAGTTAGTACATAATGAACTGAACAGTCTATTAGGTACCTACCTACCTACTTACAAAAATAAGTCGTGTGGATATAAAGAGAATTTCTAGGTGGCAGAATTTGGCTGAGGCTTGGTAGCATACCACTCACCGGCCTAAATCGTAGCGCCAAGCGGACTTGTCCGTAACCCGCCTGATGCAGCCACTGGAAGTCTGGTCAAATCTATTTCCACTCCTTCTAATAGATAATAGTGATTATCTTATCTTAGACGTCTCGTTTTAGACATTTCCTCACTTACCATCAGGTGAAACAAATGTTTATCTAACGGCCGATATGTCTATCTATACTAATATTAAAATGCGGAAAAATTTATTTCATTGTTCGAAACTAATAAGCTACAAAACTATACTGAACCGATTTTTAAAATTCTTTCACGAATAGAAAGCTATATTATTTAATAGTAACATAGGCTACTTTTAGTCTATCTATATCATCTATTCTTACATTATAAAGCTGAAGAGTTTGTTTCTTTGTTTGTTTGGTTGAACGCGCTAATCTCAGGAACTACTGGTCCGAGCTGAAAATTGTTTTTTGCAAAAAAAATTGCACGCATTTGCTTTTGCTGAAAATTGCACACAAAATTTTTTGTGTGTTTGATAGTCCATTTATCGAAGAAGGTACGCTACTTATGATCCCGATATTCACGTGGGATCGAGACTTACGCGGGTGAAACCGCGGGCGCTGCTAGTCCATTTATAATAAAAAATATATTTTAGTAAGCTGCGCCACACGGTTTCACCCGAGTAAGTCCCGTTTCCGCAGGTATATCGAAATAAATAGTAGCCTATGTATTATTCCAGGTCTCCAGCTACCTTCTTTTCCAAGTTTCATTGCAAGTGAAAGAGTAACAAACTCACATACATACATACAAACTTTCGCGTTTATTATGTTGGTAAGAAGTATTTCTTTTTTCACAGGCACTGTACTACGACAATCTACCATCAATTTTCTTCGGTACCCTCGCTGTAGTAGCCAGTGTCTTAGTATTTACTTTACCTGAGACCATAAATGTTCCTCTACCAGATACAATAGAAGAAGCAGAATTCCTTACCAGAAATAAGCAGGGAAAAGAGTGAGAATAAAAGAGTGAAGGAGATCGAATTTATACTGTACAAATTGTTTTTGTGATATGTAGTACTTACCTACATACATTAATAGTTTTTTGGACATATTATATAGGTATGTATGTGTTGGACGAATTAGGCTTTGCTTATGAGATACTAGATGTATACATTTACATTTTACCGGGTCCTAATCGCGTCTTATTATTTAATTATTCCTTCTCTTGTACCTTCAAGTCCCTTCGCGACCAAGATTGTAACATAGTCGAAACGAAAACGAAGTAAGGAATAAATAATAACACGTGATTAAGACCGGGTAAAATGTATGTTAACAAATCGTGTGAATTTAGAAAGTTTATAAGCTGTATACAATTTGCTTTTAGTTAAGCTTTCATAGATGAAGGTTGCCGAGGCGATCTAAGGTTGTAAAATATCATATCACAAAGGGTGCTAATTAAACAAATAGCATATTTGTCCTCTAGAAATCCATATTTTAGATAGAAATGTTTTAATTATGCCAATTAAGTTATTTATTTAACTTAAAGCTTAAAAATCCGACAGGAATTTTCATTTAAGCTCGTATAGGGCCCTTAAGAGGAATCTTTTAAGCTGTATTACTCCTACTCCAGCTACTCGGTCTCCATATAAACGTAGAGAAAATAGAACATGAAACAAATCCTGGAAGGAAACAGTCGACTACGTTTTTATGAAGAACAGAGTAGGTATCCTTTACCCTTAACATCAAATATATACAACGTGTTACGAGGGTGGTAAATACTTTCCGGAATTTGAACAAGGTAGCTATTTTTTTTTTAATTATAAGATTACTTGACAATCATAGCCTAGAAGTCATTCCGCCTATAATCGTATGTCGTTGCTATGTCGTGCTTTTCGCTCAAAAAAATTAAGTAAATTTTTATTAAAAAAAAACACCCCAACTGCTTTTAAAAAAACCACAGATAATTGTAATTTTTTTAAGCTGTATTTTTATTTATTTTTTGATGTGTTTCTAATTTAATTTTTTAAGTGACGACTTTTCAACAACTTATAGGACATCATGGTATTGCGAATCAGTTATTCAGATAGCTGTTTTTCCGATATTAGGTAAACATAATCTCAAAATTGTCGGAAGAAAAATTGCTTTTCCAAGAAACATGGATCATTTTTTGTTTCGCTTCGACGTATACCACCGACGTACCCATTTCTGCTTATATATCACCGCCCTCAAGACACTGTTTACAACATCTTAATTAGCATCTTTAGGGAAATATATTTCAACTAGCTGCGCTCAGCGGTTTCACCCGCGTAAGTCCCGTTTCCGCCGGAATCCCGGTATAAAAGCCTATGTGTTAATCCAGGTCTCCAGCTACCTATACTCCAAGTTTCATCGCAATCGGTTTAGTAGTTTTTGCATGAAAGAGTAACAACCTCACATACATTAATACATACATACATACAAACTTTCGCGTTTATAATATTAGTAAGATATAGTATCTAAAACTAAATAAACAATAGGTCCATGGCAAAACACTCTTCTAAAGTTTTACTTTGAATAACTTGGTTATTCTCCTCTCACGAAAAAAATGACTATTTGGTATGCAAATTTTTATACAAAACAATTCAGCAATTCGATCCAAAAGACGGAAAAAACTAGCTTTCGCGGCTTATCTAATAAATATAAATTTCTCATACTTATTGTATTTAGTGTTTAAAGTGTTTACTGTAAGGATTTTAACTTATTTTATAGACGTTTTGTAATGTGAAATTGTATTGTGATGTGATAACTTAATATTGATGGAATATCTGAATAAAATATTGAATTATATTAAACTTACCATAAATTACAGTAATGAAACACAATATGATATTATGATATCATATTGTGATATTCGCGTTTTATTTATTAACGGCATTGTTTTAAATGTACCGAGCTCTCGCTAACTTTACGGTTTGCTTTTTCAAGATTGAAACACTTAAAACCAACTAACCAATCGCTAACGGTGGCTTGTCAACCTTTTACAATGCTGTTAAAAAAACGCGAGTATAACCCGGTTAATATGGGTTAAGGGACATCTAGCCCACGAAAAAGCCTAGCCATTGCGTTTCATTATGCAAAATCGCGAAAACCTATAGACAAAACTATACAACTTTCATAAAACTTTAAGAATGATCTACGCAAACTAGATAAATCATTCTTAAAGCTAAGGAGACTTCCGAAAGCTAAATGATAAAAATAAAGTGAATTCATTTATCTACTCAAAAACGTATTAAATGAAATAAGATATAAATTAAACTAGAGAGTGGGACCACTATAACCCTAGAGAATATTAAATGTAGTCAACTCGTCCCAATGTCTAAACTACCTTTGGGCCCAGTTGACTACTATCAAATTCGAAATGGGTCAAGTGGTCCCTGGTCCCAGTTTCGAGGGGGACGACTTTACCTCCCACCCATAAATACTTTAAATTTTACTGTAGGTAAGTACTTACGTTTTATACTTATAGCTATGATTGTGACTGATGAACTTATTTTAATATTAGCACAATTATGTATATTAATTAGTAAAGCTAGCTTTCAAATATTATGATAGACTAGCTACGCCCCGCGGTTTTACCCGCGGAAGTCCCGATCCCGGGTGAATATAGGGATAAAAAGTAGCCCAGGTATGTGTCTCCAGCTACCTATATTCCAAGTTTCATCGATCGGTTCAGTAGTTTTTGCGCGATTAGGTAACAAACTCATAGACATACTAATATGCACATTTTCGCGTTTATAATATTAGTAAGATTTACCTAAACATAACCTAACCTATGTTAACATGCCAAGTAAACGAGTACCTATGTTTGTTACTACTTCACGCAAAACTAATGAACCGATTGCGATGAAACTTGATATGCTAGCTTTGGTAGCTAACGATCTAGATTCTAGATAAAGGCATTGGTTTTTTAAAAAAAAAACCACATATCCCCACGGGATCAATCTATTCACGCAGTTGAAACCGCAAGGCGCAGCTAGTTATGATATATGTCTTGACTAAGCCTGAAATCTATAGTGCGTACTTTGACTTTGCTCAGACTGAGCTTAGCAAAAACCAAGCATAAACTTTGAATTGGAATTAATAGTCGAATTGTCTTTGTGAATACGGATAAAATAAAAAAAAACTTCATAGTCATAATACAGAAGCAAAGATTAGTTCATTATTTTCGATTGATTTACATTCGATATTTGAAAAACTGACTTTACTAAGCAAAAACTTTGGATAGTTGCGAAGATGGATTTTTAAATACCAAAATTTTTCCAAGCAAAATCAATGTCCAAAATATAGATTTCAGACTGAATAGTGTTATTAATTCATAAGCTTGCTAAGCTAAGAAGCACAAATCATGTAAATTGTTATATTATATTTAATCTAATTCAAAACAAAAATATCTGCCAAACTAATGAACTAAGTACCTAAGTAGGCACTTATTTTTGAACTTTTACCAAAACAACTACTTATTAAAAAGTTTATATAAATCTGGTAATTTGTTGTTTTATTTACTTAGAGACCTCAAATTTTCGTTTTCTCTAACTTCTTACGAGATGAAACTTGCTTATATAATGTTTATAAAACCGAGTAGGTCCTATGAAATTATAGAGACTGGCTGTGCTTAAGTACATTAAACTGCATTTTATGTATTATAATAACAACTGTAAATTCTAACACAATCATAATAGCAATGTTCTGAAATAAATTGCTATGAATTTTTAATCAGGCGTTTGTACAGAAAACTACGGAGTTGGTCGACGTCAGAATCATTTTTAAACAACTAGTTTCGCCCATGGAATCGAGAACTACGTTCACCTGCAAGTAGAAACTAGTCTAAATGTGTTAATCTTTCTAAAACTTCACCTCCGAGATTCATCACAATTAGTTTAGTATTTTTTACGTGAAGGAGTAACAAATATAGTACACTGGATGGATGATTAAGTTGATTAACCGTAAATGAATTAAACAAATACATAATTTAGTCGATTTTATAAAATCAAAATCTAAGCGCTAAGGCTTAACCAGTCCAGTGACTCGCTTAGTCGCCAGGGTTAGTCGCCAGGGCTAGCCGATGTACCACCAGGGCTAGCCGATGTATCGCCAGGGCTAACCGATGTACTGCTTGCAGCTTCCGGCGATGCCCTGGCACAGCGGAGTGAAGGACACCCTGGGTTTTTAGTCCCCCCTGGTCTGGATGGTAAGTGCCAGGGGTATACCCACCCCTGGCACTTACCATCCAGACCAGGGGGTCCCCCACTCACCGGGCCGCTCTCCCCCGAGAGCGGACTGATGGTCTTAATTAGATTTTCCCAGGATAAAAAATAAAAAAAGTGACTCGCTTAGTAGAATAACTTGGACATCGTGTGTATGGTACATGTGCCCTTTTAACTGCATGAACACACAAACGTTGTCGAATTTAATTCAGCGATTTGAGATTTTTCAGTTTTGCCATTTGCGATAATTTGCGATTTGAAAGTCAGCAGGCAAAAATTAAATCTTGTGGTAGGTACTAGGTACATTGTTTCAATTATACCAACCACAAGATAATTAGTAGTATAAGCGCCCACTCGTAGTACCTCCGTACGATTATCTTCCAACATGTCACAATACGTACATTCATAAACGATCTTCCGATAACAATTCTCATGCTTATATTTAGCACTATAGCCGAAAAGTAAAAATAACTTTATTACAATGCGTTAAAGTTAACTTTTTAATGCTTACTTTGACAGTTTGATAATTTGCCGAGGTCCAACGAACTTCATTAAAAAAATTACCTACATTGAAGTTGATACTTGGACAAGTAAAATAATCAAGGATGCTGTTTAATACCTACTTGTAATATAGCTGTATTTGACACTGAATAAAATACTGTTCTAAATGCTATTGACTTTATGGTTTTATACAATACAAGCTAGCGTCCCACGGTGTCACCCTCGTACATAAGTCACAATCCCGTCTGAATATCGGGATCAAGGTTTCTACAAACAAACAAATAAATGCTTCCTCTTTATAATATTAGTAAAAATAGATATAGATAAGTAAGCACTGATATAAGCACAATTAATTGGTCAATAGTTGCGGCAAAATCTAAACTTTACTCTTTCATAAAGTTGTATCTATCTACAGCTGTAGTAGGTATGGTGTGAACAAATTTAAATAACGTTTCAATAATTATTGATAGATTTCTTACATAGGACAAAATGAGGATATATTGAGTTCATAAAATATATTTTGCTATTTTTGCAGGAGGCACGTCTTACTCTGAGGGACGTAAATTTCTACGCGTTAACCATTAAGTATTCCCCTTCCCTTATCTCTGAATAAAAGAAAATATCAAAAATAATTTGAAGAAAATTGCAGGAAAATAACCACATAATCTGAATTGCACAATATCTGTAAATATTTGTTACCTACTAATAATTATGCGAAACGGAATGTTGGTTGGAAGGCCAAATACTCAAGGGACCGACGACATTGTAGCGGTCACGGGAAGTCGTTGGATGGAGGTAGCTCGCGATTGCTATTATGACTTCGTATGGAGGATGTCTATGTTCAGCTGTGGACCTTTAAGAGCTGAGCTGAGATGATGATGATGACTAATTATAGCGTTGTAAGATAAGCATAAATACTTTGATTTCGTTGAGAACGTTCATTGACATAAGAAAATTATATTTATGGGTAATAATATTATTTATTATTGCATAAGTTCATAAAACTGGTTTCTATTTTAGATGAGTAATACCGAATGCGCGCGAAATAAAATAAGTAAGTTTTATTTACAACAAATTGTTTAATTTATTATTACTAAATCGACAACAATAAAATAAATAAACAAAGATGACATTAGAATTAAGTACAGCTATGAAAAATAATAAATTCATTGGCGTATTTTGACATTGACTAATGCAGTTCACCACTTTAATTCCGTATAATACCGTGGGTTATTTATTATTTTAATAAGCATTTAATTAGTTATGTTTTCTCTAAAACGTATGCAGCATGAGACGGGTAGCACAGCGCTAGGGAGCTATCTGTCTGTCTATCTGTTTTTCATACCTGGTCGTTTCTGCTATGTGGCAATATCCTCGGCCGCGAATGGATTGGGGCAGCGGCATGTCGTCATCTCGAGATATTGATTGATAGTAAACGTTCGCACCAGTATAGCAGTTTAAGGAGTAAGTTTCTGTTTCAAAAGTACTTTTTGGTATGAAACATCTGTACGCGTGTATAGTGGCGAGTCCTACATGAAAACATATCTGTCAATTTCAAATGTTTCACATCTGTCAGGCGTCTCGTGACGGCTCACTATTTTTCGTTCGTTTTGCACTTAAGTTTAAAAATTAAGAAATACCGTGGTGTCCCAGCTGGTTGGATATCAATTTAATTCGAAATTTTAAAAATACACCATCTTACTTAAAAATAAGCAATGATTAACAGATGGATGACATGCAGATGACTAGGTTATGTACCGATTGTTTCTGTCTGTCAACCTATAGCTTCATAACATTACAGTAGTTACAAACGATACATCTATAGTATATGCAGCTGGTAATCATCGTTTATATTATAACTAAGGGAAAATAATATAAGCCGACAATAAGAGAGAACAATTTAATTTTAAAATTCCCCTGGCATCCGGTATCCAATCCCTTGAACTAGATGAAACAGCACAACCTATGGAGGTTAATGTTGTGACACAAAACCTTATCAACGCAATCGAAGCCGATTATAATGTAAATAAACTTGTGCATATTCTATAGATAATCCACAACGAAACTTGTACAAACTACAAGCTTGGCGCATTCTCTAAACTCCCTTACCACTGTAATAAACGGTTCGAGAATGTTGATATAAAACTTATCCATTGACGAGTTGGATAGACTACAGATGTGGTTTCCAGTGTGTAAAACGCAATGGTTCTTGAGTAGAAGGTAAAAGTATTAACCGTTTGAATGTCGGCGTAGGCGCGTGGCGCGATAAAACTGACGTTTCACATGGCGCGTCAGCGCTCGCTCGATCCTCAAATGCGGTCAGAGAGTCTCGTACGTACCACGTATCCACGTGAATACCACGCCGGCCGGTCTTTAATCAATTAAATATAAGTTAAAACAGCATTTTAACAAGATATTAAAGACTTTCAGTGTCGTGTCGAACAATTATTGACAGTATTGAAATGCTTCAGTGAAATGGGTCATGGTTTGGCGTAATCGATGTAAGTGTTCTTTTAAGATTATTATTGAGTAACTTTTTGTATCGATTAGTGCGGTTTTTAACCGACTTCGTTTAGTGCACGGTTAAGATGTTAATTTCTTTTTGTTCTAGATAATTTCAACGTTTTTATTTTAATTAATGAATGTTATTTTTATCTTTTTTAATGCGATACCGAGTGATATCCGTCATGCGTGAACTTCTGATTCACAGTTAAGCAGTTAACCGGCGATGTGTCTCTGTCACAGTTAGACGAACAATAATGGCTTACAGTTTTTGTTAAATTATTGTTAAGATACTTAACTAAAATAAATTATTTTGTAAATTAGTTATGATTGCATGAATAGGAGTTTCAATGTCAGTCAAACAGTTTATTCAAGTTCTTTACATATCACTGATTCTAGTAGTTGAGTTTTTCGTATGTAAGTATGTATCTAACGATTTTATTTGATTTTCTATTTGAAAACATTGCGCAAAAAATATAAATAGGCAGAATTAATAAGAATTTTAAGCTACTTTTCATTAGAGGAAGTCAGAGTTAAGATTTAATAAAACAGTGGATACATTCACATAATAATAATAATAAAACGCATTATTTTCATACTTAAAACACATTTATTCGAATTATTAAAAATGAGCCACAATAGTAAAAATCAACAGGTTATTTTCCTGAGACGTCTCTTACAAAAGAAAATTAATTTTGTAGTCTAATCGTTAAGAACGTACTTACCATTCTATAAAATTCAATAATCTCGATATCGTTTTAACATCGTTAGATTTTTTTCAAAAACGGTTCAGAAATAGTAACTAAAATTGCAAGAAATTACCAACACTTCAATAATTATCTATAAGCAAAATTTCGTAAAATCCTTAAAAATTCTTGACCCAAAACGTGAAAAATCTATACTTATATCATTAATAAAGCGATGTTGAGACCATTTAGTTGTAGAATATGTGGCCTGATGCCTTAACCTACTGTCGGTTAACACATTCTGACGTCATAGTCGTATGTAGTCCTAAAACTAGCACTTCTAAAATTAACCGTTCACGGGTTCATGGGAAACTAAACCGACGACGTCCCATGCGTGCATCAAAGAATGCACTTGATTGACAAAATCTATGTATAATGTGTACCTATGTATTTAAAAAAAAGTATAATTATGTAGTATATCCGTTGTCTAGTACAAGCCTAGTGCTTAGTTTGGGGCTAGATTGCGCTGTGTGCAATGTAGTGAAATATTTATTTATTTATAAAATGTAAATTCATATAAAACTTTGTCCCGCGTAAGTCTCGATTCCGTGGGAATTTCGAAAAACCCTTTCTTATCGGTTGCCTACATTATAATGAAGACAATCTCCAAATTTCAACTCTACACTATAATTGGGTTGTCCATCAGTCAGTTCAGAAGAAGCATTTTATAGTTTCTTCTATGGTTAGAAGAGATAGGGGATAGATTGGGGATAGGAGATAGTGATAGGGGTCATTTTATAGATAGATTATGTTTAGGTACATATAATCTGTCAATCAACTGCAGTCTTTGATCGCGGTTTTAAAATTTCACGTAATTTAGCATAAAACTGAAAACAACTACAAAATACGTAACTACCTAACGTGATTTTATTTTGTTTTTATGCAAATTCAGTACAATTTGTATTTACTTATGCCATAAATTTATAAAATTAAATAAATTTCCGTTTCTTGAAGAGTTTGTACGTACTTAAATTTTGTATAAAATTTATTTTGTCTGGTAGGTAACAAAATTTCATTAAATTGCAGAGACATCGGTAAAGACAACAAATATGCATAACGCATAATAATACACCTATAATAATATTATGCATTTGCGACACGTAGGTGGTTAAAAAGCATACTTATTTTAGACCATAGACTTTATAAATCTTAGTCGTTTAAATGTTATCGTTTTAAATCTTGAGACTAATTTGGCCCACCTCTCTTTAAATGTATAAACATTTTGTATAAATGTATAAACATAGGCTTATTTCCCATTGCTATCCTTTTCCTATTCGGTTCAAAACAATTTTTAATTCTAAACTTTTTTTTGTGACGTTAAAGTACAAACGGAAATAGATTAACATAGGTACCAACTTTTTTTGTTAATTGCAGACACTGCTTCGCAATTTGGCACTTCTTTCTATAGAAAAATGTCAAAAACAAAGAAACAAAACATCAGATTTACTCAGAATTTATAAAAACGTACCATAAATGTTTTGTTCCATATTGCTTGCAGCTGCCATTTTAGCCGCACGATCGAAAAGCTGTTATTTACAGTTATCCATGCACAAAAGTTTGGGTCCATTGTTGGGTTGCTTACCTGCAGTTTGTTCACACGATGTGCTGATGTGACCCTCGCTGTGCTGATGGTTAGACGATTGTTATCTTAGGTTAATAATCCATGTTTATAATGCGCTAGCTGCATCCCGCGGTTTCACCTGCGTAAATCTCGATCCCGTGAAACTATCTGTTCGATCTGACAAAATATACTATTTATTTTGTCACAAAAGCTATGCTCTATCATTTGCTACACCACTCGGGCATATTTGATAACATTCGGTTTTTATTTCTGACTTTCACCCGAAACACTTTGAATGGCTGATCCGATTTTGATCAAACAAAGCATATTCTTGTCGCAAAAGGTATGCTTTCACCCCCTCTTTTACCCCCCATAACTTTTAAACCGCTCAACCGATTTTGCCTTTAAGCATAGCTAAGAACACGCTCGAGTAGTTCACCTTTCGAACAAAATAACCGCATCAAGATCGCTTCATCCGTCCAGGAGCTACGATGAGACAGACAGACACGTCGAACTTAAAACACCCCTTTTTTCCGTCGAGAATTAAAAAGCACATAATTGGCTGACATTTGCCAGACTGGATTTGACATTGAACTCGCAGAGTTTAGTGACACTGACACAGTGTTTGTTACCTTAGGTATTTATTTGAATTCAGTTTAGAGATTCCACCCTACCATGATCTCTTATAAGTCGTTAGTAAGTCGCCACTATAAGCTCAGCTAAATAAAAATTAAAAACATCGAATAATAAATAAAAAAACAACTTCATAAAATAATCAAATCAGAACAAATATTTATTTGTTCACTTTGACACTTATTAGACATTTCTTAAATTACATAAATCAGACATTAATTACATATATCAGACTGTGGGGTTTTTTGTTTAAACTTTTTTTTGAGCGACAAAAGTACGACAAAGCAACGAGAATCGATCATAGTAGGGCGAATTTATGCGTCAAGAACCCTAAAAACTATCTCTGGTTCAAGTAAATGAAGTTTTATGGAGATGTATTTTTTAGCAATTCCGTATTTTTAAGTGTAAGACGGAAAACTAACTCTGGTTGGAGCAAATTAAGCGTTCAAAGTATTAATCTAAAGAAATACAGAATTATTACAAAAATGACATGCTTAAATTCTATGCTGTCTGCATTTTCGTGGCATTTTTACCCAACTGAGCGACAACGCAATGAAGGTGTTTGTGTTTATCAGTCTACTAGCAGAGCGCACCGCGGTTTTACCCGCGTAAGTCCCGTTCCTGCAGAAATTTCGGGATAAATAGTCCCGGTATCTCGCTATATTCTAAATTTCATCGAAATCGGTTTAGTAGATTTTGCGTGATTGAGTAATAAACTCACAGACATACACACATGCAAACTTTCGCGTTTATACTCGTAATATAGTAAGATTAATAGGTATTTAGATATACGTGTGATTTATTTTAAAATAGACAATTAACTCTTGCGTAACACATTAATATTTAAATTTCAACCTTGATTCCATTGTTACTGGTACAGTTTCGTCATGAATGCTAAACAGATTTAATCTTTAGATTTTGTTTAAAACTGATTAGTGCGTTATGGTATCGAAAATGCTTTTGTAAGTACCTATAAGTAATAAATTAATAATTGACTATTATAGGTTGGTTTATCCCACGTTTATCATTATTTTTACTTAGGTATAATTATAATTCAGAACATATTGAGTATTTTAGTATTGGTCTTCCCCGGCAGTAGAACACGAGTCAAAAGACAGACTTTGAAAGAAAGGTCAAAGGTTCAGACCCTGTCAAGGGTCTGAACCTTTGACCCTTGACATCCCAAGGGTCTAGGGTGCTGGTTCAAGTCCTGCCGGGTGCAAACGTTTGGAAAGCATTTCTTCAAAAATCAGTCTTCCACTTTAAAACACGATGTTATGTGATAAAAAATTGGTTGCAAAGTGTGAAACTAAAATAAAAAATAATAGGTAGGTTTATTGTGTTTTTAGTTTTCGAAAATTGGAAAAAGCTTTTTAAAACACTTTGGAAACACAAGGACAGATATGTTTTGCATATTGAAGAAATTTAAAAGTTAATAACGAAATTACAAAGTTTTAGGTAGGTATTAGTATTATCTATTGGTAAGTACCTATAGCTGTTGTGAAACAATTTCATTCACAATGTGAGTGAGTAGTCTAATAATGCCTTTGTTTGAAAATAAAGTGTATTGACACTAATTTTATGAGCGACTTTAAATAACGTGTGACAATACTTAGTCGTTTACACTTTACTTCATTTCATTCCACATAAAAATCATTATCATCCGAGCAATGTTTCTGCTCTTAAACATTTTATCCCTGTCGGGAGCCCTCGTGATCTTTAACATCCCTAATAGTGACGTCATTTGCACGCATACCCTTACCACGGACCATTTACAAAGAGGACATGCCTTTATCAGGTAGGCCTCGTGTCACTTTTAGCCGTAAGGGCCTACTTACTAAACTAGAGTTTGGGGTAAGTAGTTAAACTACGGAATTTGACTACGTCGCGTCAGTTTTGCAATTGACCTGCATATGAAAAGCTAGTAAACTACAGGACGCAAACCTTTTTGGTACAATCACAGACACAAATAAGTACCTACCTGCTTTAAAATTGTGTACATGTAAATACCAATTTAATTGCATACCTATACTATGCATAACCGATTTAAATTTTTCGATTACTTACCGCTTCACTAATTATAATACATTTTGTTCCGCATTTTTTAAACACGTGCCATGTGATTGTACCCATTATTAAAATATAATCGCTTAGTACTTAAGTACCATACTTAATCGCATCAGTCAGTACTTAAGTACCCACCATACTTATTGTCCTTTACATGATTTAAAAATATATTAAACATAAATTGTGTAGAAAGGCCTACTTACTATGAAACGTCGTTAAAATAATCATAATGAAAAGAACCCATGGTAATACCATACTTAGGGGTATCCTATATATTTTTCATACCCCACTTAGGGATATAATACATATTTTTCAAATCCCACTTAGGGGTATGAATATACTTAGTACCCTTTTCTCACACTTACTGAGTATGCATTTAAATTCCATAAAAACGGTCAAGCCGTTTTGTAGTAGTATGAGAACTAACACAGTGACACTAGAATTTTATATCTAAAAATATAAAAACTTCGCTTTGAAATTAGTGAAAAAATATTAAGTTACTTCTAAAAATACACTGGAATGTAAAAATATATTTTATTTTTACCGATCACTTATCTTTATTTTTGTATTTTAACCTTTTACCTATGAACTTCTTTTTAAATTAAGATAAGATAATGATTCTAAATTTAAAATACGTTTTTTTAATTGTAGACTACGATTTGACACATTTCCAGAAGTAAAAATGTAAAAACAAAGAATCAAAATGCGGTAAGGCGACCTTGTCAATACAAAATCACGTTTAAGCGCCACTTAAATATTTTATTATGAATGTTTTAGTATTTGTTGTCATAGCGGTAATAGAAATACATCATCTGTGGAAAAACTGGCCTAGTAAAATAATTCGGTAAGTATTTTTATCTGTACTCTTACCATAAGTTGGTATATAAAAAGGTAAACAGTTTGTCCGCAACACAAAATATCGGGTCGCGCGGCCAACATGTTCCGAACGGAGCGTCCGCGCTGTGCACAATGTCAAACTGTTTACGTTAAAGTGTACGTATTTACGTAGCAACTCATGGTAGGGGTACTGCTCTCTAAAGTTGCCTCCGTCCGTTCAGTTCGATAATGTCTGGTTTACTAAAATAACCAGTGTGTTAAAATAAACTTTTTAAATTCACACGATTTGTTAACGATTTACATTTTACTGGGTCTTAATCGCGTAGGTACTATTTTTATTTTCTTACCTCGACGTTTCGATCATATTATAATGATCTTGGTCTCGAGGGGACACAGTGAAAAAAATAAAAAGAAAGTAAAAAGGAAAGAATGGAAGAAAAGAAGGGAAAAGAAGAAAAAGAAAAAAAGAAGGGAGGAGAGAAGGCGAGAAAAGGGTAGGAGAATATAGTGTGTTAAAATGTCTAGTGTACTATAATGACCAGTCCTAAAAAGTCTAGTGTCTCAAAATGACTAGTCTACCTAAATGACCAGTCTTCGCAGCGTCTATCGACACGAAAGGTTATTGCAACGCCTTAAATAACCTTCAAAATCTTTATAAGTCATTATAAACAAACCTCTGGCGGTCATGCAACGTCAAGACAGTCGTGATTTTTAGATTAGACGTCTGCGTCGAACGGTTCGGTAAAAAGTTACTCATTATTTTATTGAGTAAAGAACCTAGTTTGATAATTGAGTCTTTCTTCTTTCTTTCTTTCTTTCTTTTTCGTTTAGTGGTGTGGCTCACCTGGTGTTAGAGTTTTTCAGATCGCCTTAAGGCCTCTAACTTGACCTAACGACTGTTATCAGAGATAACAACCGGGACCAACTGCTTAACGTGCCTTCCGAAGCACGGAGGAGCTCGAGAAAATTATTTTTTGCCACACAAATTTTAGGTCACCCATCCAAGTAATGACCGCGCCAAGCGTTGCTTAACCTGCACAACCATTCAAGATCGGCTGGTACAGCTAGGCCAATGAGCTCCTAATGATAATTGAGTAAAGTAACTAGCTGTTACCCGCGACTTCGTCTGCGTAGAAATACTGCATAGCCAATATTTCTACGCAGACGAAGTCACGGGTAACAGCTAGTCGTTCATTACTCGGGTTTTACTAATTGGACTTAATAATAATAAATCCTGTGACGAACACACAGCGCTATCTAGCCCCGTGATAAGCTGCCAAGCTTGTGTTACGGTGACTAGACAACGGATATACTACTAATATTTACCTACTTATTTATTTACTTACTTCAATTTAAAGTATATAGGACCACGAGGTTCCTCGAAAATAGACCTATCCAATATAGAAAACCAGGTTTCAATCGCATTAGTAGTTGAACAGAGAAACAGACAGACAGACATGAAGTTTAAAAATTATAGAATTTTGACCAACTATAATAGGTCAAAATTCTATAAAGTATACTTTTCCTAAGTCCCACAACTAGTAGACAATTTTTCTTAAATTTACTTCCAAGTACTTACAGACTTTTTATCCTCTCTTCCTTTATTATATGAATAGAAGTATCTATAGTTTGCTAATAAAAACAGCGAGCGCGAAGTTGATATTAATTGAGCCCGTAAGACTGGGCACAAATATACTGCTTGTTTCAGAATATAATGAAAGAACACGCTGTTTAAACTTACACGATTTCTGTCCATTATTATTAAAACTAACGGATCTAGATCACATTGCAGACTATTTTAGAATCAAATTACCCAGACGTTTCGGCACGGGCTACCGGCCGTGGTCGCGAACAGACACAACAAGAAACAATTGTACCCTCACCTCTACCATGATTTAATAGTAGTTTATGCACCGAGGTACTAAAGTCCTGTCTTATATAGCGGGCGTCATATTGAATCCAAAGCGTACGAAGGACTCTAGAGGGTTAACTCCCGAGCGCAGCGAGGGTGTTAAAAACTTAACTCCTGAGCGAAGCGAAGGAGTTATGTACCTAGAGTCCTGAGTGAAGCGTGGGATTCAAGCGCCCAAGATAAAGACAGACTTTAGTACCGAGGTGAATACTCTACTTTACACATCTACTGCGAGACAATAAAAGGGCTACAAAAATAAGTATTTAACTAACAACAAAAACATAGAATAATGCAACGTATATGAAATATATTGACAGCTTTATATTCATTAAATTTAACAATGTTACATCAAAATGACGAAACCACACATCGGCCTTAGCTGATGAAAAAAAAAAGTTGGGGCTTTATACTAACCAAAACTTTTTGCTTTACCCTTCCGTCCATGAAAATAGAAAAAATTTGCCCAGTTTTTATTTTTTTTATGTGTTATGTCTAGGTGGCCAGTTCGAAATGGCCGTATGCTACCAGAACCTTAGTTCCAAATTTAAATTACTTTATGCCCTAGGTGCATAATGTGCACTTTATGCACCTAGGGAATAAAGGGTCGCTTTACGTTGACCTCTTTGGTCAAATAAAGTAACTTTGTAGAGCAGTAGGTGTGTAAAAAATGTTATATGATCAATTGACAGATCTAAAGCTTAATTTAGGTACATTACGAACTAGTGTCATGCCATTTTCAAGTCAATTTAACAAAAGCAGTCTCGCGGTAGTTATTGGAAGCAATTTTGTCAATTAAAGAAATAAACAGTATGGCTGTGTCTAAGTTTTTTTGTGTGATAATGATTAAAATTGCAAGTCACTAGTTTCTTACTTATAAACGATGATTAACAGATGACCAAGTTGTGTGACGTTCGTCTCTGTCTGTCAACTTTGAAACTTCTTGCCACAGTAAAAGACAAACGATATATAGTTATGCAGCTATTAACCAGCAAGGGCAAGTCATTAATTAACTTCATGAATAAAAATCTCACAAAGATTAATTTTACTTATACTCGTACTATCGGAAACCTAATTAATAAGTATTTTAAACAATGAAATACATTGTCCATCAATGATTTTATTCGTAATAAACAGTTATTTATTGGTATTTCCAACGATCCCATGCGTTTTGAATGATAATGGATCTTTGTATAAGCATATAAACTTTATAATTTATGCGTACTTATTTAAAGATATGTACACTCAGGGTTCAAAAGTGGGTCCCCTTTAATATTTATCCATTGCAGTCAACTACCTTTTTGTGAAGATAGAGTAATCCTTTCCTAACTTCTTCATCATCATACATCATCATTGTATAGTACTAGCTGCGCCCCGCGGTTTCACCCGCGTAAGTCCTGATAAAAGGTTTAGTATTTTTTTTCTTTCATATGAACCTTTTCCTAATCATGACGAAAGCAACAAAAAAAGAATTAGCAAAATCGGTCCAGTCGTTTACGCGTGATGCCGTGAACAAGGGTAATAGGGATTCATCTTACTAATATTAGAAACGCGAAAGTTTGTATGCATGTAAGTTTGTATGTATGTATGTGAGTTTGTTACTCTTTTACGCAAAAACTACTGAACCGATTGCGATGAAACTTGGAATATAGGTAACTGGAGACCTGGATTAACACATAGGCTACTTTTTAACCCGAAATTCCCGCGGAAACGGGAATTACGCGGGTGAAACCGCGGGTCGCAGCTAGTTTTTATATTTAAGAGAAGATAAAACAAAGTCGCTTTTCGGTGTCTGTTTGTATGTTCTTAGATCTTAAAACTACGCAACGAATTATAATGCGGATTTTACTGTAGATAGAATGATTCAATGGGAAGGTTTATATGTATAACACATCACGATATTCCCGCGGGATCAAGACTTCCTCGGGTAAAACCGCGAGGCCTAGCTAGTTTAAAAATAATTATAAACTTAGCTCGAGAAAGTGTTAAGTGTCTACTACGAAATTGCAGTAAATTTTTTGCGACCAATAGCTTAGTTTTGACAGCAATTAAATTAAAATAAGTGTTTGAAACAATGTAAACTATAATGTAAAGATCAAAGTACTCTGTGTTAATGAACTTAGCAAAATGCCTCTGTATCGTAAAATTACTTGTAAATTATATTTATCTCCTACAACTTCTAACAAAATTGAGATAATTAAACATTGATACAATTATACGGCTTAATTTATTGAAGACTAGCTGCTCCCCGTGGTTTCACCCGCGTAAGTCTCGTTGCCTTTCACGTGGGAATATCGGGATAAAAAGTCATATATGTCCTTCTCCTGGTTCTAAGCTACCTCCCCACCAATTTTCAACCAAATCGATTCAGCCGTTCTTGAGTTACAAATGCTGTAACTAACACGACTTTCTTTTATTTATATAGATAGATAGAGATAAAACAATACCTACTAGACATAATTTATAAAAGTGTTTAACACACTTAGGAAATACTTATTCGAAAAAAATATTCAAAAATTTACGTAACCGGCAAGATTCGAACCCGCGACTACTGGTAATCCGGACCGCTTCGCCACGGATAGGTCAAAATAAACGGGGAAAATTACCATGAAAGCTATACCTGAGCTGTGTTTAGTTTATGATTTAAAACCAGTGTGCAGCGAGTGAAAATGTTTACTATATAGTAATATTTAAACGTCTACTAAATACTGTTATGTATGACTAAATAAAGGGCCGATAAATTAACGGAATTTAATCTTACCTACTTAAACTGTAATAAATTCTGTGTTTATTCCATGAATCAATCAAATTATTAAGTTAAATCAGCTGATCACGATCTTCGTACTCGAAACGCTCACTAGAGGTCACTGTATCGTTAAAATTATCGTTAAAATCCAGTTCATACCAGTTTCATTAAATAGGTTTTTAAATATTGTCCTTGTAAAATAAGAAATTTAGGTTTAGATTGTTTACCGAAGGCGAAAAATATTGCACACATTTCCGATACCAAAATCCTATTTCCTTTGAAATTGGTATAACAATAACATTCCATCGAAATCTGTCAATCTCATATAAATTAATTATTATTTTTCTACCGATTGCTATCTGACATGAGTCACGACTTATTCCGAGGCAGTTATTAATGACTACCTAAAGCCTTATGAGTTAGAGCAAATGGCGCTAAGGTTGGAGGGAATATTTAGAAGTAAATACTTACGAAACTAATCAGAATCAGAAGTAGACACAAGAAACTCATGTTTTTTTGTTGCAATGATCGATCATGCATTTCTCCTTGTAAAATATGTTTTAACTTGAATGCTTCGAGCAATAAAAATAAGAAAATATTAGGAAATAAATAATGACAAAAATAATGTTTCTTTTTAACTTTAATATCTACATGAGTAATTTTATCGGAAGGTTATTTACTAGGTTAGGTACTGTTAGTTGTTAATTTTCCAGTCGAAACAATTTTAAACTATATCTACGCGATTATTGTAGCTCTCTGTTGTAGACTACCGACTATAATCCTAGAATAAGAATAAGAAGATTTTATTGTTCAAACTATGTAGGTACATTGGTCTTAAATATGTACTATATTAGTGCACAGTCTACTCATTTCGAGCATACAATAATGTAGTATAAAATTACATTAGGTACTTAAATTTATGTAAGAAATCCAATATTTATACCAGCACAACAATATTTGGTATTTATTTTTCATTACTATTACTATTACCTACTATTATTATAAATGTGAAAGTGTGTGTATTTAGATGTTTGTTACTCAATCCCTCATATTGTCATCCCTGAGGTTCATGTCCCTCAGACCAGCGGTTTGGGCTCTGCGTTTTTTATATATTTAGATAAAGTAAAATTTAGGCTAGTAGAAACTTAAAGTGATTACTTGTAATTATTAATTCAATCACTGATTGCCCTTACCTTGTAGTTTCTGTTATGTATTCTGTGCCCTTACCGGAATTGTTGCCTTTTATGCTATGTAGGTGTACCTGCTTATAAACAGGCAACCTCTATATTTATTCATATTATAATCCTACTATATATATCTTACTTTCTACTAATATTACAAACGCGAAAGTTTGTATGTATGTGACTTTGTAACACTTTCACGCAAAAACTACTTAACCGATTGTGATGAAACTTGGAATATATGTAGCTGGAGACCTGGAATAACACATAGGCTTTTTATCCCGATATTCTCCCGGGAACGGGTCTTACGCGGGTGAAACCGCAGGGCGCAGCTAGTAACATTATAAATGCGAAAGATTAGTTTTTTTTTGTGTATCAATCACTCTGAAACTACTGTACCGATTGCGATGAAACTTGGTGTGTAGACAGCTGGAGATCTGGATTAAAACATAAGTTACTTTTTATCCTAATATTCCGATTGGGACTTCCGCGGGTAAAACCGCGGGGCGCAGCTAGTAGGTGTATATTAATGCGTTGTTTAAAAATAGAATTCACACATATTTATTTTGTTTACCTAGGTCAACAAGAATCAATATTTAACTATTATGTCGTAATTTTTTAGTTAAACTTCGTCGTAGCTTAGATATCTTTGTATTGAAAATAATAAATTACGAAGAACGAAAACCCACGGCTTAAAATCACGCATAAAGGCCCAATAGTAGGGCTAATTGCGGAAATACACAAGTTAAAACTTCAACTTTACCTTTAGTGGGCATTCTAAAGTGAGACACCGATTAGGATATTCAGTAGCTAGATATTTACTAGCTACTATAAACACTTTTGAACATCTTTGGACCTTAAAAATCTTCCGTCTAGATAATCACCAGATATACAGAGGTTTGTTTTTTTTTTAAATCGGTCCAGTCGTTTGACCATGAATTGGTAACAAACAAATAGGTAGGTACTTGCATTTATAGTTCCTAAGTAATTTAATATATGACTTTGGTAGCTATCACAATAGTATATTATATTGTAGTACATTCATAGTTACGGCCGGCCAGGTACTTAAAACAAATATCTTGCCATGACGCCTCCGCCTGGCCGCGGTAAACTGGGTAGACCCAAGAAGTCCTTCTGGCTCGACGTCGTAAAGGGTCATATGCGTGCCAATGGTCTCACTATACTGGATGCCGAAGGTCGTGCGAAGGGAAGACGCAAAAGCAGGAAAGCCGACCCCGGGCTCCAGAGAGGGATGCAACCGGGAACATCGCTCGGATGATGATGATGATGATGATTATTATTAATTATTACAATACTTACACAATAAATAAATACTACAAAGATAAATAAACAATGTAAATAATTTAAGGTGAATGACCATTGAGTCCAAAAGTGCCCATTACACTGGCGGCATTACCCCGTTGAATCGCCATATTCTGGGCTAAAAAGAGCCCAGAATGATGATTATTGTACAATGTACATTCATAAACAAGCTTATAGGTATTGTTAACTGTGGTCAGGTCTTGAGAATCTATGCAGACAACAATCTCTATCTTTATTTCGAAGTAGATAATTTCCTAATCTATAGCAGCCGATAAAAAACGAACCTTTGCTTTCTTCAAATCTTTTGTATTAGTACACTGACCTAAATTTGATATTAATACCAGCTGCGCCCGCAGATTCACCCGCGTAAGTCCCGTTCCCTCGAGAATATCGGGATAAAAAGAAGCCTATGTGTTATTCCCGGTATCCAGCTACCTGTATTCCAAGTTTCATTGCAATCGGTTCAGAAGTTTTTGAGTGAATGAGTAACTAAGTCACATACATTCATACATACATACAAACTTTCGCGTTTATAATATTAGTAAGATAAGATAGTAAGAAGGAAGATATTATGAAACAAGCTAATCTGAATTTACTTAACTACGTAGTTTATAAGTTAATTCAAAACTTCTATTGCCTAAATTTCAAGTTTTTAACTTAGTTCCCAAGTTTTTCACAGATAATACAAACTAAAAACAAAGAGTAACATTCACAGAAACTTTCCACACCAAAATTCAACTCTTTAGCAGTTAACGTTGAAATCGCAAATCAAACGCTAAATCGCTAAATCGCAATAATCGCTCAATCAGAATTTCAAATACAAGATGTGTTTTCAGCAATCAAAGGCAAATTAGATTCATCATCATCATCGTCATCAGCCTGTTGCAGTCCACTGCTGGACATAGGCCTCTCCAATTGCACGCCACCTAGATCTATTTTCGGCTTCTCGCATCCAGTTTGTGCCAGCCGTCTTGCGCAAATCGTCGCTCCAAGGTGCCTGAGGACGTCCTACATTACGTTTGCCGAGACGCGGTCTCCACTTTAAAACTGTTTACCCCAACGGTTGTCGGTTCTACGGCTATTATGGCCAGCCCACTGCAAATTAGATTAGGCACTTAATTTCGGTTTTAATACACAAACAAAACCCCGACTTGGGGTATTTAAATATCTTAAGGGCTATAATTCGTTATAATAATATGCGAAACGGAGTGTTGGAAGACCACCTACTAGGTGGAGCGACGACATTGTGGCGGTCGCGGAGAGTCGTTGGATGGAGGTGGCTCGCGTCCACATATTATGTGGCGTCATATGGGGGAGGCCTATAATGTTCAGCAGTGGACGGTTAAGGGCTGAGATGATGAAGGGTTATAATGAAACGGTTTTACCTTTCCAATAAAACCAGCATTGTGCTCCGAGCCTTGTTCAGGGTGAAGAGTGAGAAGCTATTGCTGACATTTTACTGAAAACACGTTTAATTAGTAGCTGGCATGACTAAATTCCTCTATTTCTTGACCTATTTCCTGTAAAGTTTCCAAGTTTGCCGCCAGGTGGGGCGAGTGACGCGATTTCCGCTGAGAGCCGCTGAGAGCGGCATCGACATTTTCTTGTCATTGATTCTCACCAGGTAGCAATTTAAATCACCCTGAACAAGGCTCGGAGCACAATGCTGGTTTTATTGGAAAGGTAAAACCGTTTCATTGTGCTCTTCACCTTGTTCAGGGTGAAGAGTGAGAAGTGTCTGGTATCACCTGGTAGGTATTTTAAGAGGCAAACAAACTTGAATAAAAGCTGAAATGTAGGCAGCAAAAATTAAAAATTTAATGTCATATCGAAGTTTTTGTAAGCTTTATGTAAACTACTTTGAATTTAGGTAAACTACTTTGTAGTACCTGCCCGTACTTGGGTAATCCAATACCTAATTATATGTCATTATGTAGTATAAATATCTTAACATAAATAGCAAACCAAAACGATTGTTACATATTATAAAGATAAAAAGTATTATTAATTTACCAGTAAGACCCACTACTACAATAGCATTTATTGTAAAGAATAGACAATGTTATAATATTTTAACATTGAAAATAGATTTCGATTTGATGAGAACTGATAATACGTCTTCGCATCGAATTAAACGAGAGGAACAATTAATGCCTTTAGAAGGCATCTGGACAAATACAAAGAATATTTTAAGATTCAAAAATAGTTAAATAATAGCTGAACTTATTATGTTATTATTTTACATTACACTTTGATTAAATAAATATATTAAATAATAACATATTAATAAAAGTATTAGTCTGTGTTCAATTCTCAATTGACAAATAAATATTGGAACATTACATTACCAATTTAATCAAGTCATCGTGGAACATCTCAGAACTTCTTGCGGTGTCGTGTATAGCTGCAAAATCATTCTTATTAATTCTTACCCAATGATCAATATATCATGTAAGCACCTTTTCTATAGTTAATTGTGTAAACACATCTGAAAAATTCGCACAGAAATGCCTATGCGAATTGTCCACTAACCCATGATACTCGTTATTCACCGTGACAAGACTATCGCAATCGTCTTCCTGTGAGTTAAAAGGTTATATTAGACAAAACAATATTGAAATCCTAATGCGATTCGATTTTGGAAACACGTGCAAATCTAGGTAAGTATCCATATTGTCGACAAAACAGTTTACATCGACATCGACAATCGTCGTGCCATTCGGCTTATGAATTGGCAGGCGTTTCGTAGCGTTAAGTTGTTATGTTGCCCCCCTTCTTTTTTTGTTCTTCTGAGACGTACAAAAACAATTCTGTTTCGTCTAACTATGGAATGTAATGAAAAATATTTTACATTCGGGAATTTGGAGTTTCGTAACTTTTTTCCGATATATAAGCGTTTCCAAAGTAAAAAGGGGAGCTATTTTCTAATGAATGACCATCAGAAAATTTCAAGTTATCCAATGTTTCGGGTCCAGTGCGACAGAGAGATTAGTATCTCTATCGTACCAAAAAATCTGTTTGATTTCTGCAAGTGATTGGTGTCCAAAGTCCCATCAAGACATTAGTTTAGGTCAAATCTGTTAAGAATTTAGCCAGATCTATTATTTCGGGTTTCAAATAACAAAGATAACAAATAAGTTCAAGCAGGCTTAAAAAACTTACGTCATTATCTCAAAAGAAGTGATGCTTAGGCGGTTGTCCAACAGATGAAGATAAAACGCCATTGACAATCAGACAAACCTCCATCAGGAACCTAAAGAAAGTGTTAAGTAAGTCGTTGTTGATCAGAGCGTCTCGTTAAGGCTCAAAATCTCACAGGGCCCGCAGAGGGCTCTGCTCTCGAGATCGAAAAGCTTTAAAGTACCGAGGTGCGTTCAGATGCTGCAGCTAAATAGCCGAGCAGGTGAATGACGAACTCTAATCATGAATGACGAAGTCGATGGGAAGAAATATTTACTGATGTTCGTACAGCCACAGCCTGCTGAAGGCGTTATGATATTCGGCAGGACCGTCTCAGACATCAGACGTCACGAAGATTGAGTAAAAAAGATGAGTAAGACAAAAAGAAAACAGATTCATCCGTGTTGCTAGAGCCACCGCCTGCTAAAGGCGCTATAATGTTGGGCAGCTATCTTAGCTCTCTGAAATCCAACATCACGTACTAGAGTACCTACTACGCGAGGTTGTTCAGATCTAAACAGAACTATGATTGTTGGTAGATCAAATTTCTGGAACGTATTACAGTAGTCTCTGCGATTTTCCCGGCGATGAGAATGCAGTTGAATTGACCCAGTCGTCAAAACAACTCTTAAGCAAAATCAGTGACGGAACGAACTTTGTGCGTTCGCTTTTTAAATCAGAGAATAAATAGAAACTTATTGACTCTTAATGTAAGCCATGATATGCTTTTCATGTAGGTTAAAATGACAGGTTATTTTTAGCTGTCATTCTCATACTCCCGATTGATAAACGGGTCTAGCAGTGCTCCAACGGTAACTAGAACGCAGTCGGGGCTACTGTCATAAAAGACGCCGTAAGCAAAATCAGTCACAGAACAAACCTTGTGCGTTCGCTTTTTGAATCAGAGAATAAATATAAACTTATTGACTCTAATGTAAGCCATGATATGCTTTTCATGTAGGTTAAAATGACAGGTTATTTGTAGCTGTCATTCCCACACAGCAGTGCTCCCAAAGGTAACTAGAACGCAGTTGGGGCTACTGTCATAAAAAACACCGTCCAGAAGGAAGATGAATAAAGAAAACTACACTTAGTCTTTCCACATGTCGGTAATTTTGGTTTTTATTTCGATTAAAGCTGCTGAAGCGGTTGCTGAAACCATCGAAATCTGTATTATCCTCTGCAGTAAATACTGTAATTCGATCGAAGCTGAAGCTCGTCTCGAAATTTCAGTATTTTTCTTGTAGGTACCGGTACTGTGATTCGATCGAAGCTGCTGAAGCTCGTCTCGAAATCTCAGTATTTTTCTTGTAGGTACCCTCAATATAACCTAAATCCTAAAAAATAAAATCTACGTACGTTGTTTGTTATTTTAGCTGCTGCGAATTTTTGCAATAAATAAGAATTATTGCAAAAAATCGTGTGGGCCTAAAAGCTCCTGCTTATGATCTCCAAACGCAGAAGATACGATGATCTTCACGCAATTTATTAATTTACATTCACATAGAACTGTGCTTATGACATGTGTAATTTTTACTTGCAGGTTCAGAAGAAATTCAGTATTATATTTAAAAATATTAAGATATGTATACTACTATACATCATCGGTTCAACCGTTTTAGTCCGAAGGTCAATAAGGAGTCTTTGTACCACTAGAAACACTTATATTTTTCAACTGAGATTCAACTACAAAATGCGAAACTTTTCAAGACTATTGAACTTTGCCCGGACTTTGAAGGTTCCGATAAATATATTTAAAAATAGATTTTCGAAAGAAATGGATACAAGACTTTAAATAATATTTCAATTTTACAAAATATTTCATAATAGCTTTGTGGTTTAAAAGTTGAAGGTATGAGCTAAACAGTTACTAGTAAACTAGTGTCGAGTGGACAAAAATAAATATAAGTAGTATTTGATTTCAAACATGAAAATAGGAGTTTAATTTGAGATAAAATAAATGTTATCGGGCGGAAATTTTCATTTATATCAGGATCATTGAAACCTTGTAACTACAGCAATCTAAGGAATGAAATGCTGCAGTTTTATCCGGCATTATAAACAAATGTAGCTACGAATATTCTCAACTTAAGCCTAGCTCAAACTGCCGATCTTAAACGGCCGCGCGGCCTAAGCAACGCCAGGCGCGGTTACTACTGGGATAGATGACGAGATATTTTGTGGCAAAAGAAATGACCCTCTCGAGCTCCTTCGTGCCTCGGTATGCGTCAACGTTGTTATCTCAGGTAGCAACCGCCCCAGGCCAAGTTACAGGCCTTAGGGGGACATTTAAAACTCTAACACAAGGTGAGCTACACCACTACATGAAAAGAATATGATGAATATTCTTAGTTCTTACTTTTATCAGTTGTAGGTTAGCGAGTTTAAAGAAAAATCTTATTTTTAGTTGTAGGTAGGGTAGGTAGTAATGTAAAAATCCCATTTTTCAGTTGTTGGGATCATAATCCACAGAAAAATGTTGTTATCCAAATTGTAGGGTAGGTAAGTAGTAACGGAAAAATCTCATTTCTCAGATGTACTCAGAGGTAATAGAGAATTAGAACAATAATAATGAATTGGAAAACATATTCAGACTTACATGACTTTTTTACTTTTTTATTTTCTACAACATTACTTTTCGAAGTGCACACGTTTTTTCGGTATGAGCTGCTGTAACTCTTCTCGAAATTACGGTGCACGCGATTCAGAATCGTCGATTTTCGGTAGGAGTTGCTGAAACTCTTTTCGAAGTTACGGTGCACGGGATTCAGAACCGTCCGATTTTCGGAAGCAGCTGCTGAAGCTTTTCGAAATATCGGTACCGTAAGAACTACTCGATGAAGAAGATCTCGATGACTTCGGCGACGTTATGCTGTCTCCTCCTCCAGTGTGCTGTCTATTCTTCTCCTCCTGTGTCTGCCAGCTTCTAAGTTCAATCTAGTAAAATAAATCTGCAACAGAAATACCTTACTAATTAGAACAAAGTATAGTCAACGTGTTGACAGCGCGATGTTCAACAACGCAATGCCAAGAAAATGTTGATGCCGCTCTCAGCGGCTCTCAGCGGAAATTCGCGTCACTCGCCCCACCTGGCGGCAAACTTGGAAACTTTACAGGAAATAGGTCAAGAAATAGAGGAATTTAGTCATGCCAGCTACTAATTAAACGTGTTTTCAGTAAAATGTCAGCAATAGCTTCTCACTCTTCACCCTGAACAAGGTGAAGAACACAATAACTATTTCGCGAAAGACTTGTTCACGAATTTTTTTCACGAATCGACTTTTCACGCAAACTTTCGTGAGGTGAGTACTGATACGATCTAAAATCTGAAGACAGCAAAGTAGCAGTTATTAGCCAGTAAATCTGCAGTTTAAAACAATTCTAGGTAATATGTGTGTAATGTAATGTAACACGATAGGCAATTCGACCTTCAACCTGGCAGCGATACCCAGGAAGCTCGCTTCAATAACCACGTCAATAAACATTTGTTCGAGGATCGTTCTCGTATTGAAACGTACTAACTGAAGTTGCTTTTATGTTTTCGAAACTAGCCTTTTGAGTCATTACTATTTTCATGAAAACTCGGGTCTCGATCGCGTTTATGCACTTTTTATAAATTTAAATATAAATTTATAATTACCCCGACGTTTCGGCAAACGGGTTGCACCGGCCATGGTGTTGTAATTTATATTTAAATTTACCAAAAGGGCATAAACGCGATCGAGACTCGAGTTTTTATAAAAATAGTAATGAGCAGAAATCGTGTGAGTTTAAAAAGTGTGTAGCCTTTTGTGTATGTCTATAATCTAAGTAGGTACGTTGACTTCGAACTTATTTTTGTTAACTTAATACTGTACTTTAGTGTGAATTTTTTCGTAAAAAAAACGCGAACGTGATGGTTAAGTTAACGCGTATTTTATTTTATGTTAAAAAAGAACAAGTTGTAGGTAGCTGGTTAACGAAGAAAATAATTAATCTCCAATTTCCTGCAACAAACTAGGTACAACATTCTTAATCCAATTTTATGTATCTTACAATTGAACAAATTGACCAGCATAAATAAGTACTGCGAACCATTAGTCCAGTTAATTAATTGACCTTTTAATGCATCTTTAATCTTGTAACAGGGATGCCTTGTTAACTTCACAGAGATTACGAATAAGTGGGTATGTGCTATTTACTACCTATTTATTATTGTTTTATTGCCTTTATGTGTTTATTTTGTTTGAGCAGTATTTAGGAAACTCGCGTAGCTGGAGGTTGAGTTAGATTATTCCGTAAAACGTAATTTACTTACTGATTGTATTGTTGTTGGTTGTGCAAATAAAGTATTACTCTATCTATTTATCTACTTACTAAAAATATTGACCACTTGGGATTTCCTCTCTTTTGGGTTTCAAATACAATCTTTATGAAACTTAATTAACACTAGCAGCGCCTCCTCGTTAGTTTCGATCCCGTGGGAATATCGGGATGTGTTACAAATATTACAATTAGTTTATAATTGTAATATTTGCAACACATCCCGATATTCCCACTTCCTATTGAATCATTCCATCTACTAAAAACCGCATCAAAATCAGTTCCGCAATTTTAAAGATCTAAGCATACATACAAACATCCAGACAGCGGGAAGCGATTTTTTTTATAACTATGTAATTATTTTTCAAATTATATTAGAAATCATTTTCACACAAACATCAGGACATACATCATTATTTATCACATCAGTGCACACGCTTGTTATTATTACGTTTGGTTTATTGCATTAAATAGTAGGTACCAAAATAGTACTAAAAAAAATGTGGTATCTCATTAGGTGTTAAAAATATTACTTTTGTATAGAAAATTAGATATCCGCCAACTTTTATATCAATTACAATCAACAGTAAATTCCATCAAACCAACAATAGTCGAGACTTAGTGATTTCAACTTAAACTCGATGTGGCTAAACAACAAAACAGCAAATGAAAAAAAGAAAAACAATTCTTTAAAAACACTCTCGACAAAATCCTTCAAAACTCAGTTTCCACAACGCTGTGACAAAGTAAAAGTAATCCGGAAAAACTGCAGCTGAACTCTCGTTTAACAAAAAACCCGTTTAATGTTTCCCATTTTAAAGTTAAACTTTTCAATCCATTTCAGAGGGCGAGTACATTGGAAGTAACGTCTTATGTTTGAATTACCCCTTTGAAAATGGAAGGAGGTAAAAAAGAAATCAATCTAGACTCAGTGCTCGAAAGTCTTGGCCCATACGGAAGGTACAACTTATTGAATTTCGTCCTGCTTCTGTACCCGGTGCTTTTGAGCAGTTTCTTCGAATGCGGATTCATTTTCGAAGCGTCAACCCAAGTTTACCGGTAAGTTTTCTTTTATTTATTCGCTTTACTTACAGTTTTCTGCCACTTACGGCAATACAGAAACGCTACTTAAAATTAGAGATGTACTTAAATATTGAGCAGCTTCTGAACTTAAAATTATTGTGGGAATTTTTGAGTAAGAGAGTTTGCTTGATTGTTTAAGAAGAACTCAAATTTTGAGTAGCGTTTTTGTATTTGTGCGTGAATAGATTTTAATATCAGCATTGTTTCATTGCTGAAATTAAAACGACGCTAACAGTCTATAATGAATAAGGAGCATGTATGTAATAGGCTACGAAACGTTGGATTGCAACATTGCTAAATAATACTTAATATCAGAAAACGATGCGAAAAAGCGTTAAAACATTAAAATGACTTTTTTCCAAGAATTTCATAGTTATACCCTGAGGATGACTGTTAAATCCAAAATCGTTGTTTTGTTTTGTTTTATCCAAAATCCATTGAAACAAGACAACATAACGCCCACGTGTGTTTTATTTATGATTTCATCAAGGGTAATGTTCTGTTATCGGTTAAAATCTCAGGTTACAATAACTTTTGTATTCAGTAAATCGAGTTGATCAACCTTTAAGGCACATTTATTTAGCACACGGTAGGTATATTTTTAGAGAGTATCTAATCTACCTACAGAACTCTTTTAGGGTTCCATACCCGAAATGGGACTTAATAAGGTCCTAATTAGGACCTAATAAGGTCCCATTATGGAACTCCGCTGTCTGTCGGTCACTGGGCTGTACATATCTCATACTTATGAATCGTGATAGCTCGACAATTGTTTTTTATTTTATTTTATTTATTACTAGCATTGCTCTGTGGTTTCAACCGCGTATGTCCTGCTCCTGCGGATATTTTCAAAAACTAATTCATAATAAAACACAATATTTACCGGGTTTTACTCGCATTTTATTTAATAACGGCATTATTACAAAATTACCGAGCCTTTGCTAACTTTACAGTTAGCTTTTTCAAGGTTGACTGTGTCTGATATTGTGTTTTATTATGCAAAATCACGAAATTCTAAGACAAATTTAAACTAATTCTGGATACAGACGCTTCACAAACAACATTCACTTTCATCTCTTTAGGACAGTTAAGCATTAATAATTTGCTTATATTTCGGTCAGTACTTTGAAATTTTTTATGTAAAAAAATGTCTTTGATGTATCCCGTACCAATAGTTATATATATAGATGTTAAATATTTTTGTCAGAGGCCTTGTAGAAAACCTTTAAGGACACCCACACCACAGTTAAGTACACAATTATAAGACTGTGTTCAATGTAATGTGGGAGCCCTATTGTCATCAATAAACCATGTATTAATAAACGTTAAGGTGCTCCCACACTGCAAGCATTCACTTGTAGGTACTGTAACATTATAGATTCGACTTTGAGCATTAGAGCAGATGTACAATGATCAAGTGACCGGATCCAGTCATGGGTCAATCCAGTGCTGGAATGATACTGGAATAGTCTAAACTGATCTGAAACATTTCCAGCGCTGTCGCGCAGTGCTGGATTTAATATTACCGATGGAATTTTTGATTCCAGCACTGGATTGCCTCGTCAATGGATTCAGTCACAGTCGTGCCGATGACGTCATTCGATTGCTTTGTTGGGTTGGTAGTAGCGTCGGCAAATGCGATCTCTGCCGATCAGTAGGCGTATTCAGTCAGAGAGGTTCGGTCCAAATCCGATGTCGGAAGTGACATGTGACAGTGCGATTCAATAAGACAGGCATGTCAAATCGATCTTCTATGTATCATATGTATGTATAAAGAAAAGTATACTACTTATGTAGTATATCCGTTGTCTAGTACCCATAGTACAAGCCTAGTGCTTAGTTTGGGGCTAGATTGCGCTGTGTGTAATGTCGTGCAATATATTAATTTAAAAAAAAACTTCGGTTTCGGTCCGAAGCTCTCTGAATAATCCTACTGGTAGACGCACTGTGAAATTTTCACCCGTTTTATGCGATCCGTCCGATGCTTAAGATGCCGGTAGGTGGACGCTTAGCTTCACTCTACTAAGATTAACTCCACAATTATTTCGAAGCCAATATCTAAATAAAGACATATTCCAGATGCGAAGTGGACGGATGCGAGCAGAGGTTCAATGACACGTCTTGGCTGAACTACACGATACCTACCCACGCTGAGACAGGAGAGCTGGAGTCATGCAAGATGTACGAACGATACAACCACACCGACATGCAGTGTTTAGCCAACGAGTTCACCAATCGAACTGTACAGTGTGATAGATTCGTCTATCCGGAGGAGAATTCTTTAGTTAAAGAGGTAAGAATTTCGAAAGTTGAATGTTACGTATAGATTGATAATCACTTACTCTACTGAAACAGTGACTATTAATATTTATTTGTTTTTATTGCTTAAGGCTTAAGGCTTATTTTCTTTGAATATTTCTAGTAAATTTACTAGAAATATTTCAAAGGAAAAAATCATCTTCAAAACTCAATCGAGCCTAAGTCGAAAATGGTAGACTGGGGAAACATTCAGAATAATATTCTTAAATTCGCAGCTCGAGATAGGAACTCGTGTAGCCGAGTGATTGGAGGCCCTGGAGTGTTGATCCAGGGACGCGAGTTCAAATCTCGCCGCTAGCGAATTTTTAAAGATAAATTTATTCTTTAAAATATTTCTAGTACTTATTGTTAATTTATTTCGCCGAAGATTTTAATCCATTAGTAATGCTTACTAGTTGTGTAATGTGGTTTTCCCGCATAAGTTCCAATCCCGTGGGATTTCCGAAAAACTTTTTCTTATCGGATGCCTATACCTACTAATCTTACTAATATTACAAAAGCGAAAGAGTTTTTTTTATAACTAATAGGTAAGCGTTTGACTACTAACTCACCTGAAACCGACGTGTGATCTAAGATGTTGCACGCTCTTCTAAGAGATACCTGTTCACTCGTGACTTAAAGACCTCCAGGTTGTAGACATCCGAGAAGACATACTCAGGCAACTGATTCCAAGTTTACATGTTTATATGTCAGTAAGTTTGTTACTCAATCACGCAAAAACTACTGAACCGATTGCTATGAAACTTAGAATATAGATACCGGGACTAACACCTGGGTTATATTTACCCTTATATTCCCGCGGGAACGGGACTTATGCGGGTGAAACCGCGGGCGCAGCTAGTATTATAATACAGAGGAAAGATTTATTTTTTGGTTTGTAATGTTGAGGCTCAAATACTAGACCGTTTTCACAAATTATATCACCAATTGAAAGTTACATAATCTAGGCTACATTTTATCCCGATATCACGACTTACCCCGATGAAACCGCGGAATAGAGTAGTTATTATATACTTATACAATATATATAGTGTACAAAGTAGAACAATTTCTTGACACGTGCACATAGATTAGAACGGTCACGCGTCTATTAGACTTATCTTGTTTTAAACGTTTAGTTATTTTTCTTATTTACTGTAAAATTAGCTATAGGTAATCGAAGGTCGGTCGTAAAAACATTGTAAATAAATAGGTAGTCGCTGGCAGTTCAAGCATATCTAAGTACTAGCTGCGCCCCTCGGTTTCACTCGCGTAGGGCCCGTTACGAGTACGTAAAGAGTATCCTATGTGTTATTCCCGGTATCCAGCTACCTATATTATAAGTTACATTGCAATCGGTTCAGTAGTTTTTGCGTGAAAGAATAACAAAGTCACATACATACAAACTTTCGCGTTTAAAACATTGGTAAGATAGTAAGATTAGTGAGATTTACATTTATACTAACATATCGTTTATTGTTGAGAACTTATTGGAACAATAAAAGAAACAATAGTGTATTAACGAAGTTATTTACTCATTGCTGCGTCCCGCAGTTTCACCGTCGTTAGTCCCGATCCCGTGGGAATATCGGGATTACCTAAAAGTAGCCTTTGTTATTTTTTTGATAATGTAGCTTTCTATTCTTAAAAGATTTTTTAAAATCGGTCCAGTAGTTTCGGAGATTATCTCCAATTTACAAACGTACATGTTATCAACGTTACCTCTTTATAATATTAGCATTGATGAATGTGTTGTAGCTAATGGTTGTAAATTTATTTAATTTTAATGAGCTTTAATATAATGAGGATAATACATACAAATTGTTTAGTTATATTTAGCTTTAAGGAAAAACATTTGTCTCAATTTAGGTACCAGAAAAAGTTCTGTACGAAGCTGCATTACTAGTGGCATGAATTCTAACAAACAACCTACACGAACAAATTGAGAGAACACTTAGAATTGGAAACAAAACAATATCCTCTAAAAAAAGACGAAAAAATACTAAAAAAAAATTGACAGTATAGCAAAGTTGCTTATTTCGTGCTTTTAACCGAATGTTCCTCATGAGATTTTTTGTGAACTAAGACATATGTTCTTATCGGACAAAATAATGAGCTAACTATTACTTACTATTGAATTAAACTGTAATGTATGTCGGTAGGCAGGTGCGTGTGAGGCGCGCGCGGTGCGGGGGCGCTGCGATCGCGGGATGCACCGGCGTGCACTCACTAGCTCGGATTGAATGGAAATATACATGTGTGTGCATTCCGCTGGTTTTATTTCAAAGTTAGTTCAGTGGCGACGAGGATTATTTAACGAAACATCTACAAAATGTCACCAATCGGAAGAGTTGCGGAGTTCAACATAAATAACGGAAACTGGGCGATGTACGTGGAGAGGTTAGAAAGTTATTTCACGGTAAACGGCGTGGCGGCAGAAATGAAGTTACCTACCCTAATTGCTGCAATAGGGGACGAGGCATATGAACTGTTAAGCAACCTCACCAGTCCTGTGAAACCATGTGAAAAAACATATCCTGAAGTGATTAAAGTGTTGAAAGATCATTTGCAACCGGCACCGTCTCAAATGACTGAGCGGTATCGTTTTCGGCAGCGTCGGCAAAATGGCGGTGAGACGATTCAACAATACATTTCGGAGCTAAAGAAATTAACGAAATATTGCGGATTTGGAACTACATTGGAGGAAAATTTACGAGACCAGCTAGTGTGTGGATTGAGATCTGAAGTCATCCGGCAGCGGCTTTTCACGAAGGAGACTTTGACATATACGTCGGCCGTGAAGATAGCGCTGGTGATGGAGGCAGCAGAGCGTGATGCGGCGGCGGTAGACCAAGCGGCGGCCGGGGAGTTTAGTGGCGGAGTAGGCGCGGCGCCCGCTCCGGTCAACGTGCTGAACGCGGGGCGCGGCCGGAACCGGCGCGGCGCCGGGGGATGCACGCCACGTGGCTCGTGGGGGGCGCGCCCCCGCGGCCTGTCGCAGTGTGGAGCATGCGGGGACAATCATGCTACGGATAGCTGTCGTTACAAAAGTTTTATTTGTGGACGGTGTAAGCGGCGAGGTCACCTGCGACGGGTGTGCCCGAAGCAGACGGGGAGCAGCACGGTGGCACACGTGCGGACGGAGGTCCGGCATCCTGAGGCCGCGGCGGGGAAGTATACTGTCGAGTCAGAACAGTCGCCGGAGGCCGAGGTTTCAGACGAGGACATTTGGACAGCTGAGGAATCTCTACATCAACTATCATTGAACGGGTATAAACCGGTGAGCTTACATGTGTTAATAGATGGGAAGGTTTTACCTATGGAGGTGGATACGGGTTCTTTAGTTTCATGTATTAGTAAAGAAACTTATTTTAGGTTATTTTCAAACCATCCTATACAAAATTCAAAAATGATTTTCAGATTTTATGATGGAACCCAAATTATACCGGTAGGGGTAATAAAACCTGTGGTTACCCTTGGTAAAATAAAAAAAAACTTAGAATTGTTCATTGTGAAAGGGGGAACTACTTCCTTATTAGGTAGACAGTGGTTATCAGAATTAAAAATTGATAGTATCCCATTTTTCCATACTGATTGTTTTTCGGTTAGTACGAAACCTAGTTGTGATCAATTGAAACTTTTACTCGACAGATATAAGGAGCTATTTACAGAGGGACTGGGTCGATTCAAGGGAGGCAAGGCGGAGTTAAAAGTGCGGGAAGGAGCCCAACCGGTATACTGGCGCGCCCGGCCGGTGCCGTATGCGTTGCGCGACCGAGTCGAGGCCGAGCTCGTCGCGATGCTGCGGGATGACGTCATCGAGCCAGTGGAGAGTGCGGACTGGGCAACTCCGCTAGTACCGGTGCGTAAGGCTGATGGTGGACTCCGTATATGCGCAGATTATAAAGTAACTTTAAATCCAGTTCTCATGGTAGATAGGTATCCTCTTCCACGTATCGAGGATTTGTTAGTTAAGCTAAACGGTGCGTCCATTTTCTCAAAAATCGATTTATCACAAGCGTATAACCAAATAGAACTCAATGATCCAAACAATTTGACGGTAATCAATACTCATAAGGGTCTATTTAAATATAAAAGACTAGTATATGGGTTAGCCTCAAGCCCAGGTATTTTCCAAAGGATTATGTCAAGTCTTCTGAGTAACATTCCTAATGTTGAGGTATTTTTGGACGATGTTATTATAGGAACAAAGGGAGGGGATATTAACCATCATTTAAATATTCTAGAACAGGTTTTCCAACGTTTACAATCAAACGGCTTCAAACTTAAAACAACAAAATGCCGTTTCATGACAAATGAGGTACGGTACCTGGGGTATATCATTTCCGCAGGGGGTATCAAGGTCGACCCAGAGAAAGTAGAGGGAATAGTCAACATTCCACAGCCCACAAATATTTCTGAGTTAAGAGCCTTCTTGGGAACCATTAATTTTTATGCCAAGTTTGTAAAGAATTTGAGTACAATATTATCACCATTATATCAGTTACTTAGAAAAGGAGTGACTTGGGCTTGGGATAGCAAATGTGAGGTAGCATTTAGGAAGGTAAAAAAAATACTTATTAGTGCCGAAGTACTAGCGCACTACGACCCGGATAAGCCGTTGATTTTAACGTGCGACGCGAGCTCGAAGGGAATAAGCGGAGTACTTAGTCAGCTAGAGCCGGTGGGGTCGTCACACGGCGCGGTCGGTGTCGGTGCCCACACGGTCGAACGGCCAGTCATGTACGTTTCGCGGGCACTAACAAGTGCCGAGGTACATTATTCACAGATAGAGCGCGAAGCACTAGCTATTGTATACAGTTTAGAAAAGTTACATCAATATGTGTACGGTAGGCGATTTATACTACGCACAGATCATAAACCGCTAGTAACGATATTTGGACCGAAACAAGGAATCCCCTCGATGATAGCAAGTCGCCTGCAACGGTGGGCTATCAAGTTATCGGCTTATACTTACGATATACAATACGTTAAATCACAGTCGAACGGTGCCGACGGGCTATCACGATTACCTGCTAAAACTGATTTAACGACTAATTATAACTACACTAGACTTCCAGAACAGACACATTTACATTTTGCACAAAACGCACTACTGTTAGATCACAACGAGATTAAAAAACAAACCGAGCGGGACCCATTATTAGGTAGAATCTTAAATTACTTAAGAGATAGCTGGCCAGAGACGTTAGAGGTCACTGCCCTCCAGCCGTATCATAATCGCAGGAAGGAATTGTACGAAGAACTAGGTTGTATTTTGTGGGGTCACAGATTAGTAATACCGGAGGCTAGTAGGAAGACGGTACTAGCGGAGCTACACGAAGCGCATATGGGGATCGTGAAAACGAAATCTTTCGCACGTAGTTATGTATGGTGGCCGGGTATAGACGAAGCGATTGAGTCTATGTGCAAGGCATGCACAGTATGTGCGACGGAGAGTGACGACCCGCCGAGGCACGTGCCCTCCCCGTGGCCTTGGCCCGAGAAACCATGGGCGAGACTCCATGTAGATTTTCTAGGGCCTTTAGATGGAAAAACATATCTAGTAGTGGTAGATGCTAGAACTAAATGGATCGAGGTAAATCAAGTGCCTAGTACAGCAGCAAGTCATACTATAAATGTATTAAGTGGGTTATTCGCACGGTTTGGGTTACCAAAACAGTTAGTATCAGACAATGGTCCACCCTTTACTAGCAGCGAATTCAATTTATTTCTAGTAGGTAAGGGCATTAAACATTTATTTTCACCAGCTTACCATGCCCAGTCTAACGGAGCCGCGGAAAATGCAGTTCGTACCATTAAACGAGCGATTAGAAAAGCAGGGAGAAGTAACCTGAATATTCAGTTATTTATAGATAATTTCCTTTTACACTACAGAAACACAGAACATTGTACCACGGGAGAGACCCCCGCCACACTCATGTTCGGTAGGAGACTCCGCACAAAATTAGATTGTCTGAGACCGGATAGGGAGGCAAAGGTTAAGAAGGCACAGGCACGACAGCAGGAGTGCGGTGGTAGTGGTACTAGGACATTAGGTGTGGGAGAAGAAGTATGGATCAGACAACATAAGGCTAGGGATAGATGGGTGATAGGTAGGGTCCTTGAGAAAATGGGCGTTACGGACTACAAGGTACTTGATACATCAGGCAGGGAAATACACAAACACATAGACCAGCTTAAACGCAGACCACGGAGTTCATTAATCAGTCCTTCCACTAGCGTTATCCATGAACCAGAACCGGAACCTAGAACGACTGCCAATGACGGCGTTGTAAGCGGTCCCGTCCAGCCGGCACGTCCCAGTGGCGTGGAGTCGAGCCACGGGCTGACCGATGATCATCTCCGAGGCCAGGTGGAACCAACTTCGCCGGAAAAAGTTTCAACATCCGTCTTGCCCCATGAATCGACGCAGTCTCGTCCTATACGTACGTGCCGCCTTAGGAACCCGGTTAATTATAAGGTGTGACTAAGACATAAATGTTTTAATTGTTAGTAGGACTCATAATGTAACTAGGAAGGGTTTGTAAAGGTTTAGCATGCAACCGCCTAATGGTTCTTAGACCCTATGCTGAGAATAAAAGTTTTTTTTGTATAGCCAAACTTATGTTAGTAATTAACCATCTAAGCTTATTCTATTTATGTAGATACCTATCTGATAAAGGTCATAAGATGATCTCACTAGAAACAAGAACCTAGCTTATTTATCTTTCCTTATGTATGTAAACTTATGTGGAAGTAATTTACGGTGGAGGTATTGTAATGTATGTAGGTAGGCAGGTGCGTGTGAGGCGCGCGCGGTGCGGGGGCGCTGCGATCGCGGGATGCACCGGCGTGCACTCACTAGCTCGGATTGAATGGAAATATACATGTGTGTGCATTCCGCTGGTTTTATTTCAAAGTTAGTTCATAAACAATGGTCGATTTCGGAAATTCCAACGAAAACCTCGCCATAAATCGAAGGACAGATAACCGCTGGGGAGTAAAAGTCCTCGAGTGGCGACCACGATGTAATATTTCGCATTACATCGTGAGTGTTAAAAGACCACCTACTCAATAGACCGACGACATTGTAGCGATCGCAGGTAGTCGTTGGATAGAGGTGGCTCGCAATCGCTATTTGTGGCGTCCATTCGACGCCACAAATGGGGGATATGGGGGAGGCCTATGTTCAGCAGTGGACAGAGAGCAGAGATGATGATGATGATCTTAACTTCTCAATTTGTTTCAGTTCAACCTCGGCTGCCAAGAATGGAAGCGAGCTCTAGTAGGTACGATACACAACAGCGGGATGTTCCTTGCAATGTTGTTCACTGGCGCTATATCTGACAGATTCGGAAGGAAGATCGCGGTTGCATTCGCATCAGCTGCCAGTTTCATATTCGGATTCTCGAGAGCATTTGCCCCAGGATACCTTAGTTACGTGATTTTGCATTTCTTCGAAGCTGGCTTTGGAGGAGGGTTGTATCCTTCGGCTTATGTGTTTAGTAAGTAACTAATTACCTATTTCTAGACCTATACCTCTTATAATGTTTATCTAAAGCGGGATTTACATTACGAAACTTGTGGCATGCAATTTATAGAAGCAGCGGTACTATTTATATTGATTCCATTAACTGCTGCCGGACCGCTATTGTGATATTTACTTTAAAATGCATGACACTGGTTTTGTATTGTTTCGGTTTAAGTATTTAAACCAACGAGGTAGATATCCAACTCTTATCTCTAGGGATTTAGTGGGCTTGAACTATATTCATAGATTTGGAGATTGTTAAATTAAAGGTATTCTACGTCACTTCATAATTGACACAGGAGTTTTGGCGGGAACGCGTTGAGGAGATGTGTTGCTAAATTTTCATTTTTGTGAATCCTAGTTCAAATGCGTGCCAATTATTAAATTTCGGGGGCATATTAATCCATTTAGTTTCGTGAAGGTGTACAAATGGAATTAAAGTGAAAATCTGTGCAAAACATGGACTTAGTGTTGTCTCCAAAGCTCCGTGAACAATCTTTGTAAATGGCCGCCGTGTTTACAAATGATTCCCTAGACTTGACTTTAACTATGTCGACTTGACTGTTTCTATGCAAATAACTTGCATAATATATTAATAATACTTGACACAGGCTAATTTTCTAATGGCCATAATCGGTTCACAACCGATGATAAGAGATAAATAATTGACACATTCAAGCAACAGATGCCACTACTTCCCAAAATGACGCACAAAAATTTCGTTTTAATTAAATCAGTAATTTCCTAATGAGATATGAGTAACGTAAGTACTACTTCATGTCAGATTGATAACAAAAAAGTAGGTTACGCAAATTCGTAGGTATTCCAAAATATCAGTCAGTCAATAGACCTACATTTGTTTATGATTCAAGGAGATTTTAAATTCTAAGTCGTCCACCAATGTAGGACTAGATAATGCCGGTGGTATCCTACTAATATTACTTATAAAGCTGAAAGTTTGTATTTGAGTACCTATGTGAGTATGTTTATTTGTAACTCAATCACGTAAAAACCGCTGAACTGTTAGCGATGAAACTTGGAATATTAGTAGTACTTATATTCCAAAATGCATGTGCGTAAAAAAAAGTCTGTGTATTAACACAGGCTGAAATATCGGGATACTTTTTATCCCGATATTTCAGCGCGAACGGGACTTGCGCGAGTGTAACCGCGGGACATAGCTAGTATTTTCACAAAAGAGAACAAACACACTTCACCTTCAAATGTTAGTACCACATTGTGTTACCAAATAAGCCGATATAAACTTGAGAAGCTAAAACATTCATAGTTGCAGTTGTTATGGCTCTATTGTTCATATCAATTTTACTTCTACAGAGAAGTCGTAAACATAAATACATCGACGAACAGCTGTTCGAATTTGTAATGGCCGTTCCTAATCTATGTAGATATTAAAATATTTTATAATTTTAGAACTGTTTTTAAAGATGAAGTATTATTATATCCACAAAAACACAGCGCACGGCTCCTTATCCGTATCTTTCCTTTAAATATATAATTGAACGCCCAGTGCAGGCATAACCACTTAAAAATAAAAATATAGTTTTATTTTTAAACTAAATATATTGATTAAAATAATACTCATTTTCCGGGTTTAATCGCTATTTCATTAACAGCATGGTTGCAATGCCATATCGACGTTTCAGTATCACATACACTTTCCTCAGGGTAGATTGAATCTAAAGTGTCTGTAAAGACTCTGAAACTTTCAGTATGGCGGCGGCATTGCAACAATGTTGTAAATAACCGGGAAATGAGTTTTATTTCAATACAAAGTCGACAAAACAGTAAAAAACTAACTATTTCTAGCTAATATTTTTGTTTATTAAACTTTTCTTTTGTTTTAGTCGTGGAGCTCGTCGGAATCAAACAACGCGTCATTGTCTCGGCAATGTGTAATATGACCTTTGTCATCGGTGTTGTTCTGATCGCTCTTCTAGCGTGGTGCGTTGACAACTGGCGTACTTATATACTGATTCTGTACACACCTGGAATCCTTGTACTAGTTTACGTCTGGTTCATGAAAGAGAGCGCACGATGGCTCCTCAGCAAGGGTAGAAGAGACGAAGCTATAAACGTATTGAAAAAAGCAGCCAAAATCAACAACTTAGATCCTAGACAACTGGAGCTGGAGTCTTTAGGAGATCCGTTGCTGAAACCGGAGAATCAACCGGACGATAAGAAATCTCAATTATACAAAGCTGTGCGTTCAGGGATTATTTGGAAGCGGTTGATGATATGTTCGTTTCTTTGGATGACGTGTTCGTTAGTGTACTATGGAATGTCAATAAATGCCGTGTCTTTGAGCAGTAATAAGTATGTTAGCTTCATGTTAGTGACGCTGGTCGAGATCCCGGCGTATATAGTGGTTGTGATTGTATTGGACAAATACGGGAGGAAAAAGACTTTATTCTGTACTTACGTGACATGTGCTGTGATGAGTATGCTGTTCTCTTTCCTGCCAAGATGTAAGTATTACTGATTTAAAATCACATATAATATCTTTAAGACTCCTACCATGATTTTTGTGATAGAAGAGATAAAACTGTTTGCTAATACTTAATTATTGGTCCTCTTACTTATAAAAGCTGCATAACAGCTGCATAAACTTTGTATCGTTTGTCTTTTACTGTGGCTTGAAGTTTCAAAGTTGACAGACAGACACAAACGTTAATCATCGATTTTATTAAGAAGGTAGGACTTTTAGAGTTAATATTATGTCAAATTCAACTAAAACATGAATAAATATTTCATGAATTTGTATAGGTACAAAAAGCGCCCTTCAAACTAAGCAACTAGGCTAATACCTACTCCGGGTACTAAACAACTTATACGTGACAGATTGATACTTGTACCCGGCGGAAATCAAACCCGCAACCTTATGTATCGCAGTCAGGTGTTGCCCTAACAAGCCACAGAGGTCGTCAATAGTATACTTTTAATCACTCTCTTATCATCATCGACAACCGCAAAAACTGCAGCATTATTTAAAATTATAATGTTTATTCAGATATAATAATATACAACATCACATCACATATTATAGTATAAGTATGTAGTAAATTGTTCCAGTGAATTTTACGTTCTACTGCCAACATTTCAAGGTTGCTTGTTGAATAGTAGAGCAATTGAGGATTCGTTCTCTACACGTGTTCATGACAATAAAAGGTCACTGTCACAATAGACAATTGTACGAGTTGCACAAGTTGCAAATGATTTGTAGACCATTTTATTTACATGCGTGGAAAATTGCTGTAAGCATAAATCGCGAAATCAAGTTCGAATGTAAAAATAACTTTAGAAACACGTGTGTGCTGATTTGTTTTAAAAGTAATTCGTTATTATGTCAATAAAAATAAAAACTAAGTATTGTAAACATATTTGTTTAAGCGCATCAATCATAATTTTTCTACACCTGTCGGTTTATTTAAACAGTTCATAGGTAGGTACGTAAATATCTGATTATGATTGTACTCCAAAAATAACAAGATTTTGCAATATTTTAGATGCTTTCTCAGGCAGAAATTAGGATACTTAGGACGAGAAGCCGCATTTGAACTGAAGTTATAGTAAATTCTGCTATGGTTTTTGCGATTTTACATAATAAAACACTTTATTTACCGGGTTTAATCGCTTTTTATTCATGATTTTAAACTACCGAGCTTTCGCCAACTTTACTGTTGGCTTTTTCAAGTCAACTTTGAAATAAAACACAATATTTACCGGGTTTTACTCCCTTTTTATTTATAAACGGCATCGTTTCAATGCTCCTCTTAGTACGTTTCGTTAACTTACAGTCAAATTTATCAAGGTAGCTGACTGTAAGGTTAGCGAAATTTCTACATGAAGATTACATTAGTTTAGCTTTATCAAGGTTGACTGATTGTAAAGTTAGCGACACGTTGGCACGAGCATTAAAACAATGCCGTTTATAAATAAAACGCGAATTTAACCCAGTAAATATTGTGTTTCATTACCTACAATGCAAAATCGCAGAAACATAAGAAAAAACTTTGCATAATCAATCTAAAAAAATCAATTGTTCCTAAAACAGATCACCGCTCAGAAAAATACTATTATTTTCATTCTCTATGACCTGCAGTGAGATAGTAAACTCTATCAGGATGCTATATTTATTTAGGTAGTTTATTTTTTCAATAATTATTTAGCTAAAGACTGGTCAATCCGCGCTACCATGATAGTTTCTCGTTGATTTAACGTCCTTTTGTCGCTAAAAAAAAGTAAATAAAAAAAAAAACCAACCCCCTGTTTTAAAAACCACAGATACTTAATTTAAAAAAACTTTCTTTTTTTTTAAGTTGGTTTTCAATTTATTTATTTTTTCTTTGATATGTTTCGCTGAACGACAACGCGGCGACTTCGCGATGACTTATTAGATATCATCGTAGGGCAGAATGCCTCTTTCCTGACAAAATATTAAAGTCACAATTTAATAGTTTAGGTAGGTGTGATTTAAACACATTTATTCGAACTTTGAACTTTCCTATCAAAAAAATCATGAACACACAAATAATAAAATCATACGATTTAGATAGTTTCCCATTGTAGTGAATGAATCATCAACCTATATACACCCACAGTACACGAGTGAGTCTAGTAAGTATTATGAAATAGAAGCACGTGTCTCATTCACGACGATATCCGTAATCACAATATTATTATCAGCTATTTATACTTCGAATAACTATTATCAAGGCGTACTATTGCATACGCTGGTTTACTTTACAATTAATTGATGCAGAGCTATTGTCACGATCTCAGCCTATGCTTTAAGATAATAAACAAGATATATCTACCTATTTGGTGAACGATTAGCTGACGCAATAGTAATTGTCTTTTAATAATACCTATTAGAGTGTAAAATCTGAGTTGAATCTTTTCGAAATCGTTAACACATAAATCTACATCTTCTTAATATATAAAATTCTCGTGTCACAGTATTAGTTTTCGCATACTCCTCCGATTTTTATGAATTGTATATGCATATAACTATTTTTAATGAAAAGATATATTCACAAAAACACAGCGCCTAAGTTGCCTAAGTTGTTGTTAATTGAAAAGATATTGAAGCGATAATTCGGCGTATGAGTCACCGCGTCGGTGGACTAAAGGTTTAAGTCGCATTCCCCGGATTGGATTGAGATGCGTTGGTTCGAATCCCGCCTGACGTAGACCGTGCGCTGTGTTTTTGTGAATATATCTTTTCATTAAAAATAGTTCTATGAACGCCCAGTGCGGGCTTAAGCACTTAAAAAATAACAATATAATTGTATATGCATATTTAGAAGATCTGAGAATAGGCTACTATGTATTTTTCACACCTCTAATTGGATTGTCTACTCCTAACATTTTATTTTTTGGACCATTTTGGATGAAAATTTGTACTAACAGTGCCCCGTGACTTCACCCACGTGTCGGGACAAGAAGTATTATAATAATACTCGTAATATTGTAAGATCCCAGACCTATGTATATTCCAAGTTTCATTGCAATAGCTTTAGTAATTTTTGCATAAAAAAGCCGCATACAATACATACTTGGGAAAAATCGCGTAATATTAACAGGATGTTGAGGGAACCTCTAGACTAATTTTAGTAAACTTAATAAGAGGATACATTGCATCTTTGAGTAATATGAGCTACGTTTCATCTCGATACTTTAACGGGATCGATATTTTATTATGTTTACTAATTGCGTACTTACTTGTGTCTCATTCACGATAATACCTATCCGTAATCACAATATTATTATCAACTATTTATTCTTGGAATAACTTTTATCAATGCGTACTATTGCGTACGTTGCTTTACAATTAATTGATGCAACTATTATCAACTCGACTGATTGCGATTAAATTTAATATGGAGATGCATTGCATTATTGAGAGTTATATTTTATTCCGACATTACGGCATCGGGATCACTTGTTTATTATCAGCTATTTATTCTTGAAATAACTTTTATCAATGCGTGCTATTTCGTACGTCGCTTTACAATTAATTAATGCAACTATTATCAACTCGACTGATTGCGATTATTTTAATATGGAGATAGATACATTGCATTATTGAGAGTAATATTTTATGTCGACATTACGGCATCGAGATCCCTTTTTTATTATCAACTTTTTTTTTATTTTCACAGGATCAACAGGACTTAATAACAGTTTAAACTGACTCTTAGATAAAACAGACTGCCAATAATAGATTTTTACTTTTTAAAAAACATTTATTGTAAAATATTTGATACGTCGCTTTTAAGAAAACAACAACAAAGTTCAAGATAGAAACACAAATACGCATGCAAATAGCAATCCATCAGGAGGGGTAAAAAAAGGAAGAAGAAAAGATAAAAATGGACGGGAAAATCACATCGATTATAAATATGAAATATAATAAATAAAACTTAAAATCCGTCATTTATTCATGGAATAAAAAGCTGGTAAACAATGAATAAAATAACTTGAATATTTTTATCAATGCGTGCTGTTGCGTATACGTTAGTTTACAATCAATTGATGCAACTAATTATCATCACGATCTCATCCTTTGCTGTGATCAGATGATTAACAATTATCTTTGATCAGATTGGCTATTATAGTAAACTATGGTAATTAATAGAAATGAGATATAAATCTTATTCTGCTTTCTATTTGAATTTCTAATAAGATATATTTTTATGAAACTATAGATAAAATTTCTTCTATGGGTTTCGCGATTTTGCATAATAAAATACTTTATTTACCGGGTTAACCTCAACCTTGAAAAGCCAACTGTAAAGTTGACGAAAGCTCGGTCGTTTAAAAATCATGAATAAAACGCGAGTAAACCTGGTAAATAAAGTGTTTTATTAAACTATACATATAGTAGTTGTACATGTAGTTATAATATGTGTGTTCTTAAGGACATGAATGAGCTCGTGATTCCCCATATACAAGATGTAACGGGCATGCACTTATAAGCCGAAAGGGGGTTGTTCTAGACATCTAGGGAAACAACTTAAATTCTACGACTTTTGAAAATTCGAACTTTTTTTTTGAAAATTTTGAGGCTATGGCTTACTGAAAAAACAGCTGCTTTTGGAAAGAAACGTAATTGTAGTTTCGATTGTTGACGACTAAACTTAATAAAAGGACAAGATAAGGTCAATGACCTCGAACTCTGAGAAACAGCTGGTTTTCAAGTAAACTTTAAACTTAAAATATTAGAAAACTACTTCGAATTTGCAAAAGTTGTAGAACAAAAGTTGTTCGCCTAGACGTCTAGAACAACCCCCTTTTGGCTTAAAAGGGCTTACCCGTCACACCTTGTTTACGAAGCTTCCTGTTCCCTGTTTTCTAAATATTGCCATCAGAGTTTTATTTTACATTTAGTTTTGCCGCACTCGATGAAAATTGGAACTTTCAAACTTGGATGGAACTTTCGAAATTTGGTAATTTAAAAAGCAAAACATAATTATGTAGGTACCTACATCGGAACATATATGTATATTACAGCAAAACTAAATATTTTGAAGTTATACAAATGCTCTGAAAACAATATTGAGGAAGGAAACAGGGGAATATTTGTTTTAGGGAATCCCGAACCCGTCTCAATATTTTTTGTAGATTCAGAATGGTACTCGTACAAAATTGCTTACAAACTTTTAGTGAAAAGTCATGAAAGAATTATTATAATATTTATGAATGTAATTATAAAACCACTTGTTTTCAAACAAACACTTTTCATAAGTATTTTCACTGCAAGAAGATCTTCATATTATTATTTTAATCAATCAAATCACTACCGAGAAAATTAATCATAATACCAGTTTTTTGATATATTTTTCTACACTTGGGTGACAGTTTTTTTCTCCTATATTTGTTTAATCATAATACGTATTTAATTTTATAGATTCTCATTGAAACTCTGTAATTATTCTTTATACGTCATAAATACGGTAATTAAACGTTAACCAATTATTTTTACGTCCTCGTAAGAAAAAATAGCTCGTATTATTTTATAACATCATATCATCTAAATATAGTAGTGCATTTAACTCTTTATGTAATACTAGCCCCGCGGTTTCACCCGCAAAAGTCCCGTTCCGGAGATAAGTTGCATATGTATTATTCACGATATCCAGCTACCTATATTCCAAGATTCATCGCAATCGGTTCAGTAGTTTTTGCGTGAAAGAGTAACAAATATCATAGTTTATAATATTGGTTAGAAGTATTTAAACCGAAAAACGGTGTCATCTACGTATGAAAAGAAAGACTAATTGGTAAATGTGATTTCACATCTAAAGCACATTTTTTAAATCATCTTTATGTGTAGCAACATTCATAAGACACTTCATAACAAGTACAATTTCCCACACAGCTGACATCTGGTCGATCCCTCTCTACTTGGTGGGCAAGTGGGCAGTGACCCTGGCCTACTCCTCCGTCTATATCTACGTGTCCGAGGTCTTCCCCACAAACATGAGGCAGACCTTGATCAGCTTCTGTTCTACTGCTGGCAGAATCGGTTCGTTGATCGCACCGCTGACTCCTTTGCTGGTGAGTAGCCTACGTTTACGTGGAAAAACTTGATGTGTACAACATTGCATTTGTATAGCATTTTTCTTCAAATGCACTGAATGGGCGCCATATGATCTTATCATATTAGTTTTAATAGTAATAATTAGCAATATTTACAGCATGTGGTGGATTCTTTTATGCACCCCAGATGGGCCACAATGTGCAATTGTAGGAGAACTGCCTAAACTGTGTCGATCCTAACAGCCAACTCTTTAGCGCTCTGCAGTATTTATTCAATAACAAAGACATCACAGTTTTCAATCGTATAAATTAGGATTTTTAATGGAAAATGTTTCGAAAGATGACATTGCACTTCTTCATTTTCTTTTATACTACAGCTTTCCATCTGGTTTAAAGTTTTCCTGTGGGTCTGCCTACGTAAGTGGTTAAGGGCGGTTCTGCTGTCCGAATAAGTGGTCAATGGATTAGCGTATTTGAATTATTTCTTTCTTTCAGTCTCAATACCACAAGTCCATGCCGACCGTGATATTCGGAACCATGTGTTGTCTATCCAGCTTGCTGGTCCTGATGCTGCCAGAGACGAGGAACATGAGACTTCCCGACACGATCGAGGAGGCGGAGAAGCTTTCCCGGATGAGAAGCAAATCCTGTAACGATGATTAGATTAGGCTAATTAAACGGTTTTGTACTTTTGAAACGAGAATTGACACCAGAAACCTGCATTTCTATTTCATCATAATAGGCTTTTGTGATTTGTGAGATTTTTTGCTGTGAATTTTTAATTAAAAACTCGAAGGCTACGGCTGCATAGGCAGTAGGCTGGCTTAGCGGCTTGAGGCTAGCCTAACTAAAAGGAACGGTCTAGAAAGTTCGCGACCGGCCTCACTGAGCGCTTGGCGCCTAGTTGTGTATCTTGTCAGAATGCAAGCAGCTAGGCACGAAGCAAGGCCTCTGCCTATGCGGCCGCAGCCTAAAGCCTGATTGAAATAAAAACATAGAATCTGTAAGTTATGTTAAAGGCTAGTAAATAATCCTAATGATTTAAAACACTTGCTGCCACTAAGGGACGGAAATTTCCATTTGATGTAGTTATAGCACACATTGGCAAAAAAACGTGTAGAGGTTCGGCGTTTTTTCTCTATGTGTGTGGTCTGTGTGGATTCCGATTCGGAAACTTCCGATCTTGTGGTTTAAACCTAATACGGTATAAATAATTCTCTTTCGTTTCTATGTATGAATATCCACGAAAATACACTTGTTTTTCAAATTCAGAATGAACAAAAGTATGAAACTATAAAATTAGATAGGTATGTATAATTTACATAAAATTACCTATTTTACATTTTTATAAATGTATTAATTAATTTAACTAAGCTTTAATATTTAAAGCGAATGTTGTTATATTTAACATGTGCGAGCCAAATTTTGTTATTTTTCATTGTAATAATCACAACAAATAAAAAAACTGTTTAAATAAATTAAACATCATATTTGCAAGATTTAATCAAAAACGTGACAGCAACATACTTTACAATTTATTACGGCTATGCAATATTAAATGCACATTTCTTCATATTATACATGTTAATAATAATTTATACATATACCCTATAGGTACTTATAAACGATGATCAACAGCTGCATAAATTATGTACTTATCGTTTTTTTTTCTTCTTTATTTTAGACTTCGTCTGCATAGGCAGGAGGCTTCCTTGGCGCCTAGAGGGACGCCTGAGGGCCTCTTGTCTAAGCAGACGCCTAGCCTAAGGCCTAAGGCCTGTGTCACGAAGTTTTGTAGCCTAAGGCCTGTGTCACGAAGTTTTAATGTTGACACTTAGAAACAAACGTCACCTAAGTGGATACTCACCATCTGATAATAGGCGTTTATAGGTAAAGGGGTAAAAATATCCATATTTATTATTTAACTTACATTTTGGTAAATTCAGTTAACCTACAGTAATGCACTTATAGCACTTAATGCACCAAGCTTTTTATGTAGTATTTATCCTTAAAATTTGTTAAGAGCACTTCTCACAATCAAATACGATTCGTAGAAATAAGGTTCAAGGTGATTTCTCACGGCATTCGCTTGTAATGTTACTTTACAGATTCGACACAAGGTGCGCGCTGTATTTATTTATTTATTTATTTAAGGAACATTCACAGCTATAATACAAAGTAAATATATATGTATAGATAACACAAAGCCAATTACGAACATTCACAAATAGAAACAACGCAAAAACAAAAAGACAGCCTGAATAAAATAAAAAGAAATATATGAAGATATCAGTATAAAAACAGAAGTACCAACAGACAATATTAACGCAGACTACCCACATCCACCCAGTCAAGTAGATACTAACTAGGCAAACGCAAGCAACCATGCGCCCTCAAATCAGGTAGGTACCTGAATTGAATTGAAGAATTGCTGGCTAAGCATACGCCTAATACTTTTATAGCCAGTATTAAACAAGTCAATATCCAACTCCCTACTAAGCCTGTTATACTCAATGCTCGCCCGATAAAGAAACTCATTCTGCCTATAGTTAGTTGATGCCCTGGGTAGAAACAATAAGTCGTAGGATCTCAAAGCCACGGAGGTGACTCTAAGAAACAGCTGACTGAGCAGTTCAGGGCTATCAATCAAGCTAGTAGCAATTTTATAAAGGAAAACTTGGTCAGCTATAGCCCTTCTATTAATCAATGGAAGCAAATGGTGCTTCTTACATAGATATGTGTAACTCTCCCTGCTGTAATAATCATGAGTACGAAAACATAGGCATCGGAGGAACTTCCTCTGAACCCTTTCCAATCGATCAACGTAAACCTTATATTGCGGGTTCCAGATTTGCGATGCGTACTCCAAATGACTACGCACAAAAGAACAGTATAATATTTTGATAGTTTTAACTTGCTTAAAATCCTTTGCAGTACGCATGACAAACCCAAGTGCCCTGGATGCTTTTGCAGTGATGGCCTCAATATGCTCGTCAAAAATAAGTTTACTATCATGAATAACTCCCAGATCACGGATAACTGAGAGCCTATTAAGTTGATCACCTTTTAGCTTGTAATTAAAAATAATAGGATTAAGTTTTCTAGTGTATGTTACAACATTACACTTAGTAGGATTAAGATCTAAATTATGTTTGATACAGTAATCCTCCAACCTAAGTAAATCCGCCTGCAGTGCTAACGCATCAGACTCCGACTTAACCCTTGCAATGATTTTCATGTCATCGGCAAAGCATAACAACGTAGCTGAACGCAGACACCGCTCAATGTCGTTGACAAAAATAATAAACATTAAAGGCCCGAGAAGCGAACCTTGTGGCACCCCGCTAGGCACAGGAACCCAGCTGGAAATGTAGTTGTTAACGACAACGGCTTGCGAGCGATTCTCAATGTAAGAAGTAAACCAACGGAGCAAGTCCCCCCTCAATCCTATGGAAGATAGCTTATATATTAGTAAATTATGCTGGATCCGATCAAATGCCTTACTGTAGTCAGTATATATTGCGTCAACCTGCTCACGTTTGTCCATTGCACTTGTCAAAAAATTATTAAAGAGAACTAGGTTAGAGACAGTGGAGCGCCCGCGCAAAAACCCATGCTGAGAACTACTAAGGGACTGCCGGAGTGCTGGGTATAATTGCATATATACTAACTTCTCAAGCACTTTGGATACAATGCACAATTTGGATATCGGCCTGTAATTTGCTACATCTGTTTTAGAACCCTTTTTATGAACTGGAGTTACGAACGCCTTTTTCCAAATTACGGGGACCCTTCCGTCAGCTAACGACCTTTCAAAGAGAATACTTAAAGGGATAGAAATGGATTTAGAACATCTAATGAGAAAAATAGCCGGAAGTTCATCGGGCCCAGCTGACTTAGTAGCATCAAGTTTATTTAGTAGCTTCTGTACTAGAGAAACATCAATCGTAATAGTAGCGCAATCAGAACATGTAGATAATTGACTATTTTGAAATACTTGAGAACTACTATGACTATCAGGATCCAAAAAGTTAGAATTAAAATAAGTAGCAAAACCCTCACAAATCGATTTGCCAGTAATGAGCATTTTACCATTAAAATTAAGAGTACTAGGCATAGCATGCGATTTCGACTTAGAATTGACAAAAGACCAAAAAAACTTTGGGTTCCTACCTATTGAATCTTCCACGTTACCGATATACTGATCATAGCAAGTCTTCTCAAGAGCCTTAGCCCTGTCACGCAGAAGTTGATAAGTAAACTCATCTGACCTATTACCGTAGGTTTTGTATTTTTTTAAATATTTATATTTTTCTTTAAGTAACTTAATTAATGGTAAAGAATACCATTTAGGATATAGATCCGGGGAAATAATCCTACTCGGTATATAGGCATCTCGGAGACGGCGGAATTCTATATAAAACTGACGGACTGCGTCATCTAGTGAGAGACCGTGAAACCTACCATCCCAGTCAATTTCTACAATTTCGCGATTAATTGCATCATAGTTACCCTTATAATACAAATACTTAGTAAATTTAGGGCGATCGAGTGGCTTGCAACAAGCTAAACTTACCGTTAAAAGTTGCGCACCATGGAACTTATCGATAGGCACTAAGGGGCTAGAAGAACAGTCTGAAACCGACACCAAATCATTAGATATGACAAGGTCCAAAATCTTACCATATGCATTAAAAATCCCGTTATATTGTTTTAAACCTAAAAAATTAAGTTCGTCCACCAATAACGACTCATCAGATTCATCATCAAGGGGGTAATCACAAGCATATAGGGAATTATCAGAACCCGAGTTTAGGCTCCAAAATATGTGTAATGCTCCTATGTAATGCTTGAATGTGTAATGTTACATATCATGCGAATACTCGTGATGAGGGAGCACCCTTAGATATACTGGATTCTGATTCTTATAATAATAATATATAGCCTTCAGCTAAATCTTACGGCAAGTTCCACTTCGTCTCGACAGATGTCAACATCGTCATAGATGGATTTAATGCAAAAAGTGAATTTGTTTTGATATTGTGCCACAGTCACTGAGTTTTTTGGTAAAATGATATCACCATCTCGCTCAGCGCGACTCAATTAAACTATGACAGACATGTCAAGTCGATCTTCGGTTTCAAACCGAAGCTCTCTAAATGCCCCAAATGTAAGAGTCTCAAAACGTGAGGCATTCAATCAATGTTAAAAAAATAGACAGCCGAAAAATGAGTTGAATTGCAATTCGACATCGCAAAAAACATATCGCTTTATGTCGGTCGAACTGGAATTAGCCTAGAAAAAAATCTAGTACCTAATGTTCTTTACCTAAATTATTTTGTTTCTTGTCCTTTTAAATCAAACATTCCCCTTAAATTTCTAAAAAAATTAGAGCAATAATTTTGTTACTTAAGTAATTGAATAACACTTAAATCAATCATTATTATTTTAATGTGCACTGATTCCTACTTAATTAAGTAAGTAGTTAATATTTAATTTTAAGTTATACATTGATATTTATTATGTATTTATTTACAGTATTGTTACAATTTACTTATTTTTAACAGCTTAGATATTGCAATTATAATAGATAATATATCACTTAGGCTTCGTCCACATAGCCAGGAGGCTTGCTTAGCGCCTGGAGGCTAGCGAGTCATCTAGTGAGTCACGTGACATAATACCTAGGTACATAATGCTAGCTAGGCGCCAAGCAATAAGTGCGAGACAGTTTGTTTTAGCGGGGTGATTTGCTAGGCGACTCGCTAGCCACCAGGCGCTAAGCAATGCCTATGCGCAAACACCCAAGATGTGGATGTGGCCTTAGGCTGGCTTTCGCAGCTCCATCAAAGTAACTAATCAGGATTATCAAATGTCAATACAAAATCCGTGTTAACTAATCTGTTTAAGCTAATTCGATGTAGCCAAAAGCCATCCTTACTTATCTACGTTGTACTTCCCCAAATGCCTAAAATATTTATGTACCTATTTCATTAAATGATTCACATAATCATATTATGTACTTACGTACAGGTACTTATCTTAATTTTCTGTATTTTAAGGTTTTTTCCCAGCGCTCTGTTGGTTTAAGTAAAATTGTGGGGCCAAATTGTAAAATTGTCCATTACTTACTTCCTTTGCGTTTCAACAAAGCATTTTAAGTTATTTGTCTTGAACTTTTTGTTAATAACAATAATTCAATAGTTAAACCAGTACAGCAATTACTAAACCGTTTTGGGTTTACAAATTCGTAGGTACATTAAAATTTGAAGTCTAGAAACTTACAATTTCAATTTTATGGCCTACCTTCAAACCACCTATGCAATTATGTCCAATGTCAAAAAACCTTTACTTACATTATAATAAATTCATATCCAGTCTTTATCCTAAGTTATTAGAGGTAAAGCAGGTAAGTAAAATAAATAAATAAAATAAAAAACTAAACACTAAATAACATCACAAATGAAACTCCCTAGAAAATAGCAACTGTTTCTCTCAGTAAGTACTACCTTTGTAAGCATATTTATTATATTCAAATCAAAATCTAAACTTAATGTCGGGTTGCGAAAAGCTTCCTGAAGACGATACTTACCTAATTTATTGTACTTACCTACTTAACAGAGGTAAACCTCTCTAGCTACAGTTGTATTCTTTTTTACAAATGCACATTTCCACATTTTTATTACAATAAATATTTTAAAACGAAAGCTATTTTTTATTTGTCTACCTATCTACCCATCGTACTCGTATTTATAGTTTTTATTAACGACAACGCCAGGTCGTCGCGTTGTCGTTCAGCTAAAACAAATAAAATTCAAAACACGTAAATACAAATAATTAAAAAAAACTTTAAAAAAAAAGATTATCTTAAAATGTTTTTTTGTAAAATGGTTTTTAAAAGTAGTCGGGGTATTTTTTATTTATAAATTATTTTATTTTTTTGAACGACAAAGGGACGATATAGCAACGACAAACGAGCATGGTCGTACGGATTATGTCTGTCTGTTTTAGACAAATGCATTCAAAAACTACTCAACCGGTTGAAATTTTACCGACGAAACAACGGAGGAAGTGCGCGCATTACTTTTGACAGAGTTGTTGGATTTTGATAATCTTTTTATTTATTGGAAAGGATATATCTCGAAGTTGGGCCCATAAAAATTTGGTGAGGATCTGATAAGGATCTTCAGAGTGATAAACAGAATCCCGCACCTGCGTGCAGTAGTTTTATTTCTTCAGTTATCGAATTCTACCAGTAGAAAAGTTTATATTACAGTTACTAGCTAAGGTAGTTACCTTATAACTGTAACTAAATATTACTAAGTAACTAAATATTAGTAACCAGATATTTTAAAAGTAATTAGTAAATTATAGCCACATTAACATATAAAATAAAAAATCAACAAAAAAAACTGACAAAAAAACTGAAAATAAATAAGTGAAAACTATTTTTTACACGACTGCCAAAGGAAGTGTTATGTTTTTGCCGTGAGTGTATGTATGTATGTATGTATGTGACCTTTTTTTGTGCCGTCGTAGGGCCTAAACGGCTGGGCCGATTTAGATAAACGATACGTCGTTAGATTCGTCATGACCGTGAGAGTGACATAGGGTACATTAAAATAATAAATAAATAAAAATAAAGATTTAAAACGCTATAAAGCAAGATTTGTCTTGACCATAAAAACCGAGCAAAGACAACGGAACGTTACCTACTTAAAAACTTTTCGATTTGACTTTGACGCAGAGTTTCAACTTTTGAAGGAATTTGAATGTTTAATTTGTCAGTTTGTCAGAGATAACCATGGAGGTAAGATAAATAACTGGAGGAAACACTGTCAGAATAAAAACGAGCTGAGCAAGATGGTTGTAGCAAAGGACTTGTGTCATTTTCTAATAGGGTGACAATAAGATTTTTTTTATGTGACAGATGTTAGATTTAATAATGCAAGTGCAATTGTATTATTTACTAGCTGCGCCCTGCGGTTTCCCCCACGTAAGTACCGTTACCGCGAGATTATCGGGATAGCCTATGTGTTATTATAGGTTTTCAGCTACCTATATTCAAGTTTCATTGCAATTGGTTTAGTAGTTTTTGCGTGATTGAGTAACAAAGTCACAGACATACATACAAACTTTTGCGTTTATAATATTACTGAGACTTACGTCTCAGTCTCTGTTGGCAAATTGAAGATTTCCATTAGCAATAGACGCTCTTTAAGGATTAATGAAATAATACAAAAGGACACGGTATAAAACAGTTTTATTAATTATTATAGTATGCTTATTAATTTTTGAACACTTTGATTAATAAGTATAAATATTTTACAAAAAGAAATGTACTTATCATCAAAAATCACCGTATCACGACGGGTTCCCGTGAGGCAAAGATTAGCGCTCTCGCCCGTCATGCAAGAGGCACAGGTTCGAAGAAAGAAGAAGAAGTTAAATTAATTTTCTTTGGTGTGAAGCAGCAGCAGAAGAAGAAGAAGGAAAATACATACACACAAAGACACTTAGTACATACTGACTGACGAAATCAAATTTAAACAGACATGACGGTCAATTACGTTAAATTTAATATAGTACTTCCCTCAAAATTCATCAAATGTAAAGCTAGAGGAAATTTCAAAAATTAAACTTTTTGACTAATTACTTATTATCACTTATGTTCAGCAGGTAAGTAGTAAAATATCTAACAGTATTCGTACCACCAGCGGAATTGTTGGTATTACATCGGCTTTCAATAATCGACGGGAGTAAAAGCAGGAAAGATCGAAGTGACGACCGACTGCATACGACTGTTTTTTTTGTAATTTTCTACTTCATCCATACTGCTGAGTCATTTTTGTCGTATTTGTTCATTTTTCGGAAAGCTGAAATAATAAAATTACAGTAAAAAAAAACTTACCCGAACTCAATACAAAAATCCAAAAATCATAGTCACCATAAATTCTTGTAATAGAACAAAACATTTGTAGAATACAATAATAAACATATTTTGGCTTACCTATAAAATGATATATTGCAACCACCATATGATTCACTTGTACAAGTAAAAACACAACACGTTTTCACCATTTTATGCAATTTAACGCAGAAATTCTATAAATTAAATAATTAATATTTTACCGCCATGATGCCACCATGACACTGACGCTTGGGTTACCATTAAAATAATAAAAAGGAAATGGGAGACAATAATGTACTTGACAACCACTTATTACACGACCCGATAATTTACGACCTGATAAATGGAAGCCAGGATATTCGTGTAAGATACTATACAATTTGTACGGAGTGTTAAAAGGAGACCCTGGCGTCCAATTAACAGGTCGTGTATTATAGGGACATTATCGGGTCGTGCTTTATCTGGCCGTACAATAACTGCAACCTCTTTTAATGTTTTTTTTTATATATGATATTTTTTGTAGACTGGCAAGATGAAAGAACGAGACACACTACATCGTCGATTGCTATCTCATTCGGCTCGGATTAGCCTCTGTCTATTGTAAGGCAAAATGTTCAACTAATCAGTCCTGTTTATTTTCTAAGTCCATTGAGATAACATAAATAACAATTACTATTGAGTTTTGGCGCGAATGCGTTGAGGAGATGTGTTGCTAAATTTTCATTTTTGTGAAACTTAGTTCAAATGCGTGTAAATTGTTTAATTTCGGGGGCATATTAATCAATTTAGTTTCGTGATAGTGTACAAGTGAAAATAAAAGTGAAAATCAGTGCAAAACATGGACTTTAGCTTAGTGTTTTCTCCAAAGCTCCGTGAACAAACATTGTAAAAAATTACCCCCTTTTTACAATGATTCCCTCGACTTGACTTTAACTATGACGACTTGACTGTTTCGTTCGATGAAAATAACCTGCAAATATTGATAATACTTGACACTGGCAAATGTCCGTAAGGAAAAGCCATTTTAAAGAAGAAGAAGAACAATTACTATGTTTACAATAAGTAATTAACTAAAAATTTGAAATGTCGCGCTATGGATAATGGATAGCAAGGCTAATCCGCTAGGACAAGAAACCGCCAGCCTTTGTATCACCAGTCGCGACGAAGTTTTCGGATTTGGTAATTATATTTTAAGATGAATACCTGCCTACTTCATAGCCATCTCAGCAAAACTCAAAAAGAATAGCTATTATAATATTGAAAGCTTTTAGATAGCCTATCTTTAACCGATTTCGAGTCCTCGCTACTGGAGTATACACATCCAGAGTTAATGAGTTTCTCTGGTGTAATTGTATCTAATCTCTAATAACTAAAAAGCGTTAAATAAAAAAATATTTAAAAAAAATAAAAAACCCGACTGCCGTTAAAACTGAAAAGTAAAAAACAAGACGATACCTAAAGGTAAAGAAACCTTAAAAATCGTTCGACGCATCTAGGAGCCTTAAAAAATTGTGGATGCAGTCGGGTGGGACTCCTTTTAAAGGAAAAGTATAATGACACCAAATTGTGTTGAAGTCCCACCCGAGTCCATCCACAATTTTTTAAGGCTCCTAGATGCGTCGAACGATTTTTAAGGTTTCTTTACCTTTAGGTATCGTCTTGTTTTTTACTTTTCAGTTTTAACGGCAGTCGGGTTTTTTATTTTTTTTAAATATTTTTTTAAATTTAATAACCGATTTTTAAAAGTACAAATAATCTCACCTACATACAGTGCCAACGACTTATCTGTTATGTTATCTGAAGTCAGGCAGCCAAACTACAATCTTGACCCACTGGCCACCTAGTACAACTGCCCGACTTCAGATAACAAATAAGTCGGTGGCAATATTATATAGGTGATTTGTAGTTTTTGAAGTCGGTTTTTTTTTATTTTTTTTTCACTATTACATACCTCTGTTTTAAAGGAAGGTCGTGTTGTACTTTACCTACAAAAGCAAAACAAGTATTAGTATCCTATACATTCTTGTTGGATACTTCTAACGGTGGTGAACAAACCCCCTCTAAAACTAATTTATCATGCTTATAATAAGCCTTCCCATTAGCCAGCCCTTAGATATTTGTTGGGCTCACTGTACCGTAAGGCACCCAGGAGAACGCCGTCCAGGATCAGTTATAGACATATCGTGTCCCAAAGCAAGTGTTTGGTTCTCTTAAAGGAGAGCAAACTCCTGGCCAAGTGACGCTACCTTTTATCCAGATAAATACTGGAGCAATAAAGTCACTCACCACTACCACTCGCACCTGAGAAAGGAGCTTGGGACAACTTCGTTGAAGCCGGTAGAGAAGCCACATTTCCAGTATGGTACCGGAGCTGTTAAGGGAACAGGAGTGAATCGTGCGGTGCTGCTATAGAACTATAAAGGTATACCTTTAGTAAATATGTACACTATCGGCAAAAGTCCTTACCTCATTACCACCAGGCAATCAATCATAGCCACCATCAACGTCAGTCGATGTTGCATTCTTAAGTAATTAGGGTTTAAGGTAATTTTAAAGTTAGTTAAATCAACTACTGACTTTTGACTTAGTCACTTGTTCAAAGTATTGGGGAACGTTCAAAACTTAAATGAGGCCTTACGCTGTTACTTTTCTAATACTTGTTCGGCCATACCCTATAACCTGCCAAACGTACCTCGGCAACTAGCCTCAGTTAAATTAGGCACAGTTTACCAAATAGTCCGCACTGCTCGACGCTTCTTTAAATAAATATTGCACACATCTCAAATAGCACACACAGCGCGCTCAGTCGCTCTAAACTAAACAAATAGGCTTGAGAACTAGACAACGGACATAGGTACTAGGCACAATAATACTGATTTTGTTGGTACTTTTCCCGCGGTGGAGCAGCTATTTTCGATTTTACCTTTTTTTTTTTTGAGTATGTTTACCGGCTACAGCTTTTTTGCTGAGGCCGGCCCATTTAGGGTTCGCACATGGCTTCCTAACTTAGTTGATGATATTATGGTTACATTACTTTTTATTTACCTACTTATGTACACTACTATATTTGGTTTTGTTCTGTTTTGTATTTTTCGCTGTGTGCTTGTCCTAATAAATATATTTCTATTCTATTCTATTTTTCTGATGTGTATGAAAAGTGAGTAGTATATTGTATTTTCTAACTGTCATCGTATGACACCGATATTACAGTGGCTTAGTTCAAGACAAGCAACATGTTAGTATAATGTGCTAAGTAGGTATATCAGTAATATTTCGTATTTTGACTTAGTTATACTTACGTGAAAACAGTGAACGGATATGCAAATGGCAGTATCCCTTACGGTTCAAAATGACACCTAGTAAAATAGGCCGCGATGATTAAAATTGTGCCGCGACACGAATCTGTCACTTCGGTTGTAGTCGGATCGGATCATTCAAAGAACCAATCACGTTAGAGAAAATCGTATTGCCGCCGGACCGTCCTCGTTGTCAACACACAGTTGTTTATATTTTCACACACGTTAGTGAAAATATAAACAAAGGTCCAATTGCTTAGCTAGTAGCAGTTTTTGTATGCATACTTCGTATTTGAATAAGTTTTGGTGCTCTTATTTAAGGTAAGTTAGTATGGAAAGGCTTCTTCCATGCTTGAACGGATGTTCACTGCGTGAAAATTATTATGAGACAGGACAAGTTCAATCAGTGAACGCCAATAATTTGACTTTCAAGCCAGGCCGTACACAGCTGCATTTTAACAATCAGCTAGAAAAGCGTAGGTTTACATCTACTTGCTTGAACTGAAAATAATACAGCGGCAATACTTAGAAAAGCATGACCTGAAAGAAACTTCAACGGTCTTGCTGTTCATCGTTCATTGCTATCACGGTTCATGAGAAACAGCCTGGTCTTCGTAAAAGGGTTCAGTTTATACCCGTTGGGTATGGAACTCTAAAAGTGAATCAATCTTGGCTAAAATACTGTTTACTTCCAATCAGTAAACATTACCACCTTTTTATTTGCAGTTTTTATTTTGAACATGACAACTTGAAATGTGGTTTGTGAGTCGACAGATTTTTTATTTACATCTTCTTGGAAAACTAATCCCCATCAGCCTTTGGATATGTCGGTAGGTACTTAGGTGAGTAAACACGAATGATTAATTTGAAGGGTTTTTTTTTGTTTTGAATGATTGACACCTAAGTTTTTACTTACGTCTTTATTATAATTAAGAAGGCCCTAATGGAAATTTTCCTTACAAAATTGATGGTAAAAGACTAAGTAAGTTTTCTTTTACTTTGCCTACCTTTTACTTACTATTAGTGAAGGAACTCACAAGTGGCGTCAAACACATATTATACAAACGAGCTCTCGATGCACAGTTAGATAGATCGCCCGGTTAGATCTAGAGTTCCTGGGTTCGAGTCCTGCAGAGAGCACTGTTTTTGCAAAAAAAATAAAAAAATAAGTTAAATTTTTACTGAAGTTTTTGTCAAAAATAAAAACTTAACAAAATTGACATTGACCTCGGTACCAATTTTCATTTTATTTAATTTAAATAATCGATTTTCATTCTGACGCCTTTATCGGTAATTGCCTTTATTGAAATGTAGGTAGGTAAGTAGTAGAAAATCTAAATTATAAAGGAATAGATTGATAAACTACCGATTGGTTAAGCAATAAATCTGTCATAATTATGTGTAATACCCCTTTGTAATACCTACCTATCAGTCAAAAAATGAAAATAAAACCATACATACCTACGGATAACTGGAAAACCAACAACTTCCACTCATAACAGTCAAAACAATGTGATAACAACAAAACAAAATTGTTTCAACAAAAGTCGAGCGTTCGTAAAAATAGCTACGATTACCTAACTAGCTGCGTCCGCGGTTTCACTCGCATAAGTTCCGATTTCACAGGAATATCGGAACACAAAGTAGAATATTTGTTTATGTAGATCTAATGCTATCTGTGATGCTATGTGTGACGTGAAGGACTAACTAACATACTCTTACTTACATACCTAATGAGTGACTTACGGCCGCATACAGAAACGCTACATGAAATTTAAGGAGTACCTAAATAATCAAGCAGCTAAATTTAAATTAGCGTGAGAATTTTGAAGTTTGAAGGCTGCTCAATTGTTTAAGTAGAACTCAAATGTTGGGCAGTGTTGCTCAGTTCACTTTACACCTAAAGTAGATTTACATCAAACGAGCGAATGCACTTTCTATCCCCACTACATGAAATTCTTCTAGTGTAAATAGGCGTAGGTAGAGCATTGTTTAGTTTTTCTTAGTGCGTTCGCAAAGATTCTTTAGAATATACTAAGAATGTTCGCTCACTCGATGTAAGCGGCGCAAGAGCGCGCGAACAGTTGCTTAGAGCGTTCTTGCGTGTTCGGACGTGCTCGCGCCACTGAGCGGTTGTAGTAAATAAGTTCTCTATTGTATGGTTTTGAATTGACTGACACGAATGAGCCAAAAACATTCGATATAGCTTTTGTTTACACTAAAAGATTAAGAATGAATGCCCTTGTTCTAGCCTTAACTCTATGTTCGTTTGATGTAAATCCATCCTAAGTAAAACCCCTTCAGGTTTTGAGGATATGTTTTAAAGTTTCGTAAGATTATTTATTTCTTCAATAAAAACAAAAACTTACACACAAACTTTTACATTTATAATAGTTGTAAAATGGTAACAGAACTGTAACATTGTTCTCTCAAATTGTAGAATATGGCGAGCTGTAGTGGGAAGCGTGGAGACGTTTTCTAGAAGTTTCGAAACCGAGCGAGTACTGAACAAAGTTCAACATGTACAGTGTACGCCGTACCTACATCGTACGTCCTGTAGTGGTGGTTTAGGGGTAGTGTATGTGGAGTTGTAACAGTTTTGTTTTTAAACTTTAATGTACTTTATTTAGGTCTATGTGGGTATAGTCGCCAAAAGTTTCGCTTTAACTTAGATATTTAGGTAGGTGTGCAACGGCCAATTACAAAAAAGATACTCAAAATGTGAGTTCTATTTAAACTATAAGGCAGCTCTCAAACTCAAACCAATTTTAAGTTGAGGAAGCTGAAATTTTAAGTAGCTTAAGTAACTGCTGGAGACACCAATCTAGGTAAAGGCATAAATATTTATGGAGGTGATTTCTGATATGAATAATCTAACCTAAGCCAACTTTCGTATAAGAAAAAGGCTGTAGAAATAATCTTTCATTCACCGTGTCACGTCGGTTTCCGTAAGGCGCAATGGTTAGTGCCAAAGACAATAAAGCCTATTGACGGATTTAAAAAAAAACATAACTTACTGGTTGCAGGAAGGTGAGGTTATTAATCAAACTTTGTGATTGGCTATTGCGTTACCTATTATTACTTAGACTCTTCGTAATTGCCTGATGCGTTCGTTACCTATTCATACCGAGACTCTTTGTGATCGGCCATTCATGCACGAGAGTGCTACTAAAAAGACGTACTAATTTCGTGAAGGGGGAATACTTAAGACGGCGATAGATGATAATTATCGGTCCTTGTCCGATTGCATATAAATGAGCGAGATGGAATTGCATGAAAAAATCTACAATTTCTCGTAAAATCAATCATTAACTGAAGATTAAAATAATATTTTAATAAAATGCGATGATGAGGTTCTAGGTATTGTATTTTCTAATATTATGATGCCTATAAGAAAATATAGCGGTTAAGGATTTAGAAGAAAAATTGATTTATTTTGTAAAACAGGGGTAACTTGCCTGTATAATAGTGGTATTTAAAGTTATTTTTTATTGTTTTTGAAATGAAGGGGACACTTCTTGTATCATGTACAATAACATAGTACATTATTTAAATATCTATTTGATACTGGTTATGAAGAAAAATATTCAATCGGAAGGGATTTCACATCAGTCGCGTACTTAAGAGCGGTCAACTGATTTTATCGTCTTTGTTTAGCGGACATGCACCGCAAGCGAGGGCACAGGTTCGAATACTGTCGCGGAAGGATTTTTTTATGATACTTTTCTGCATGTAAAATATTTCTAGCAGAATAGTTTGAGCAATATACATTAGAAATATTACACGCAGAGAAAACTCTATTTACGTCACGAACTTTTATTGCCCATTTAAAATGTTTCAAAGAATTTACTAGATACCCAAGTGCATAATAATTTCCCCAGACAGCAAGTCGCGGCGACATTATGCTAAGTCGCGTGACATCTGCTTGCGACCAGACAGCTGTCAGGTTAATGATGAAACATGAGGCTTTGTCGCTAGGGAACGCCGGCTATGTTGCAACGTTTATTTCTACTTTTAGTACCTACTTTGCTATATTTTTTTAAAACCCCGTTTTATTTGCGATATGTGTTACTCTATATGCTTATCCAAGTTATAAACTGCCTAAGTCGGAAATATCATTCAAATCGGTTCAGCAGTTTTCGCGTAATTAACACGTCCCTAAACATCTAAACGTTTGCATTCAATGTTTCAAAAACTAAAATATGAAACTTAGTAATTGACCTACAGTGCCACTGACTTATCTGTTATGTAATTTAAAGTCGGGCAGACAAACTGCAATCTGGATCTACCCGCAGCCAACTGCCCGCCTTCTGAATACAATAGCATAACATAATTAGATATGACAGATAAATAGTCTTTGATTTTACTATTATCATTTTTAGGTATATGTAGGTACGCGGTCGAAAATAACACCAAAAGATTTAAAGCTTTAAAAAGACCCCTTTTCTTTTATTTTCTTGACTGACAGTTTCTCATTTTAAGCTTTGGTTCCACAAACATTTGTAATTTTTGGTGTGTGAAAACGGCCTACAAAGTTCAGCTTGCATTACAGCAAAGTTAGTGGTGTAGGTTGCATTAAAGGGGGATTTACGAAGTTTGGAGGAGGTATATTCTGGGTGTTTTCTATGAATCATATTATGTTTGGAATTACAAAAAAAAAGTATAATATGTCGTAAATCCGTTGCCTTTTTTCACGGGTCTTATTCGCGTATTATTATTATTTTTAAATTCTCTTACCTCGACGTTTCGATCATGATACAATGATCTTGGTCGCGAGATCAAGATCATTGATCTCGCATTGGTCGCACTCTTATGAGTTCGAATAGTGTGAGTTTAAAATGTTTATCCGTTGTCTAGTACCCATAGTACAAGCGTAGTGCTTAGTTTGGGGCTAGGTAGCGCTGTGTGTAATGTCGTGTAATATTTATTATTATTTTATTTATATATAAAGAAAAATATCCTATTTCTTAAAGTTACAATCCTGCTAATATTTTTAGGGCACTTATTTTATTATAGACAATTGAAACCGCTAGTAATAAGAGATTAGGGCCGGCTTGCATAAAGGTTCCTAAACATGTTTAAGCTGTTAAACGTGTTTAAAATCTGTCACAATTTCAAGAACTGTCAATGTGTGGCAACATATTATCAGTTCAATGTTCGATTTCCCATAAATTATTTTAAAATTGATTTTGTTAAATATAATAAAACACTTTATTTATCCGGTTTTATCGCGTTTTTATTCATTATTTGAACCGAGCTTTCGCCAACTTTACAGTTGGCTTTTCGCAGGTAGCAGTTAGTTAAATATGTTTTTAAATTGTATTATGCAAGTCGCCCTAGAACTTATTATTAGCGGTTCCCTCGCGTAAGTTCCGTTACCACGGGATTATCCGGATAATCCCGGGACTTATCACAAAAACCGCTCAACCGTTTGCGATGAAACTCAGAACGTAGACAGCTGGGGCAATAACACAGGCTACTTTTTCAGCAATCATGTAGCCACATGATTGCTACAAACGGAGGATATCGCAGGGTGCAACTATTAACGAGTTCTTTTATTTGTTTCACTTAATGGACTTACAAAAATATAACTGTAACATAAATAAACAATAATCATAACAAAACTGAATAAACAAGCGAATACAATCATCTAAGAAGATGCAAAGAAACTTTAGTTCCGAATAATTATAAGAGATGGCGCTAGTGAGGTGAACGCAATTTTCTGGATCGCGGTATCGTTGCGTCGAGCACTCTGCTTAAGTAGGCTGCTAAGATTTTGTTATGTATCGAATCGAATCGATCGAATTGTATCGAATCCAATACTGGCTTTGGTACTGCGTATATGTTATGTACGGTTCCCTGGACCTTCCTATACGTAGTACCTGTAGCCTGCATTCGTTGCGTTCTCGTAGAGCGTACGGTTTCCCGGACATCTACGAGAAGCTCGTAGCCACCCCTAAGACCCCTGTAACCCCTCTACGACAATAAACCCCCTTCGTCCCTCAACCGTACTTTCACTACCTCCTCCCCCCTCACCGGAAACCCCCCGCGCTACACTGGCAGCCCAACGTCGTCGGTCCCGAATTCACGGAGCCCGGAGACAAGAAACAACAAGAGTCGTCGGAAGAGCCACCGGTAGAGCCAACCCAGATTCGAGGTAGAATCGACGGTAGAGTCAAAGTAGAGTCGACAGTAGAGTCGACGGTAGAGTCACCATAGAATCGATGGAAGAGTCACCGTAGTGTCGACGAGAGAGTCGAATTAATGAATTCATAATCAACGTGATGATGACGTCGGACCAGCAGCTGCAACAGATAGTAAGATTGATCACAGCAGCCGTAGAGTCTGCAACCAACCGCGCGCTGACGGTGCAGCACGAGGCGCGGGACGACAAGGGTGCAGACTTTATCTCCACAGTTTTATTATCTCAGTTCTGGAGTAGTTTCGTGCAGGGGGAGCGGAAGGAGATTCCCATCCACCCAGTCAGTACAGAGACGAGGACGCCTATATCGGCGGCTACAGCAACGCCTGCGACGATACGAAAGCCCTTACCAACAGCAAACAGGGTCGTGTGCCACACCTGTAGAGCTCGGGAGGGTTATCCGCAGCAATCGCGACTGTCGACGGCCCGGCGACGATCCACGAGAACTGTAGATATAAACCCCATTCCACGAAGACACAACCGTCTTCATGAGACCAAGCAAATAGCGAACACTACTATAGATAGAAAGTACCTACCCGCTTGTTTGGAGCACATCATGCAAGGGGAGCGAGTGAGAATCCAAACAATACCAACCATACCCTCCTTTTTTTTACTGTCCTGTTCGTCGGGACGCCTTCACGGACAGAGGGGGAGTATGTAACATAAATAAACAATAATCATAACAAAACTGAATGAACAAGCGAATACAATCATCTAAGAAGATGCAAAGAAACTTTAGTTCCGAATAATTATAAGAGATGGCGCTAGTGAGGTGAACGCAATTTTCTGGATCGCGGTATCGTTGCGTCGAGCACTCTGCTTAAGTAGGCTGCTAAGATTTTGTTAGTATCGAATCGAATCGATCGAATTGTATCGAATCCAATACTGGCTTTGGTACTGCGTATAAGTTGTGTACGGTTCCCTGGACCTTCCTATACGTAGTACCTGTATCCTGCATTCGTTGCCTTCTCGTAGAGAGTACGGTTTCCCGGACATCTACGAGAAGCTCGTAGCCACCCCTACGACCCCTGTAACCCCTCTACGACAATAAACCCCCTTCGTCCCTCAACCGTAGTTCTCTACCTCCTCCCCCCTCACCGGGAATCCCCCGTGCTACATAACTAAATTAATCCTCGCTAACATGATCGTTTGTCGTTGCTATGTCGTCCTTTTGTCGTTCAAACAAAAATGAAATTTAAATAAAAAATACCCCGACTATTTTTAAAAACAAGACAATTTAACTTTTTTTTTGAAGTTTTTTTTTTTTTAAATGACTTCGCGACGACTTAAATAAGACATCATGGTAGGGCCCATTATCTTCCTTTACTTCCTACTACTGTCAGTTTTATAAATATGTCCTAGCTATGTCCTAATAAGTAGTTTACATACAACTTCAAAGAATACCTTCCAACTAAGTATTTAAATTAGCATAGAATTAAGTTTTTTATCCTGTTTGCTAATGCTTCAAAGAACTTCAAAGTTTTTATATACAAAAAAAACAAGGAAAATGGCCAGATTGGTACGATCAATAAATCACATGCTCATTATACAATTACACACATACTAACGATTTAGTGTAATTTTAAGTTGTTTTTTACTAACTAAAAAGGTAGAATTATGACAAGAATAACAAATACACTCGGATATTTCACTTAGTTTTTGTAGTAAAATATTGGTATTCGTAGTCAGGCAAACCCCATCAAAAATCTATTAAAAAAAATTTTAAAAAAATTTGAAACCATGGTTTTAAGATGCAGAATTTATTTACTCAAGTACTCAACATTCTAGAAAATTCAAGTTTAGGAATTATAAATTTTGATCCAAAAGGTTAATAGTATACATGAATGAGAAAAACCTACATCCTGATGTTTTATTTATTCTAGCAGTAGTGCGGTGTGTAGAAGTGATCCAATATACCTACAATTGAATAGGCTGTAAAAAAACACACACTTCACTTACAAAACGCACAGTCACTTTATTCTTTACAGAGGCTTACAGAAAAATCCCGAAAAATTAAAAGTTTAAAAATTAACCAATCTACATGACACAGGCGGTAGTTTTAATTCGAACTTATAAAACCTATAATTTAGTTCTTTTGTTAACCTACGCCTACTGGGCCACTGTTCAGCAAAGGTGTCCCTAACATCCTTCCAAGCAATGCGATCGTAGGCTACATTTGGGCAATCTCCGTCAAATGCTTCAAGATCGCCACGCCACCGTTTTCAGAGTCTGCCTCGATTCCGACGTTAGTTTTCTGGCACCCATTGCGTGATGATCGGTCAGGATCCATCCGGTTGACGTTACCCGCCCAATCCCTCTTAATGTTGGTAGTTTTTTACTTACATCAGCTATCCTATCTTTGAGCGCAAAGTGGTGTTCCTTACGGCAACCACCCGCTTTACATGGCTATGCACCGAACATGCTCCATAGCCATTTGGCCTTGGTCAAACCTTTAGTTTTAGATTTCGGTCAAAAACTAAGTCTGAACACCGTGGGTTAGGGAGGGCAAGATACACAGGTAGACGAGCTTGCGTTTAAATGACCTCGGAAGGTTGCCCTTCATAAACTCCTTGATGGGCCAGTAGGCTTTCCGGCGTTTCGGCGTTTCGGCGGAAATTTTTCGTGCGGCGACGCACGATTTCTCGATCCTGTCTTTTTCGTGGACTGTTGTTGCAAAACCTCGCAGGAAACCGACTTAGTAATAGAGATAGACATTAATTTGGTCACAAGAAATGTTACATAAATTTATCACTACTCAAATAACCCGCCCCTTATCGTTCCCGGTCCAAATGTTCCCAAGACACTAGTAGCATTGCTACGCTGAATGGCGATGGCTAACCTTTGCACCAAAACGAGCAGGAGCGGGAGTCACCTCCGTATGCCCCAACTCCCAAATAACCCATCGTCTTGCACTTATTAATTCAAAAATAATAAAATTTATCATATCCAAAACTTAACAACATGAAGTATCTAGCAGTACAAGAGTGGAGTGGTATCAAGAGATGCAACAAAGGCGCAGTTTCCGTGAACCCGGCCCCTTTGTTCACGACACTCGGCTCGTGGGAAACCCCAAAATATTGCACTTTTCTAAATCGCCCCATATTAGTGTAGTGACGGGACAAATCTAAATATTTATCGATAGGTTTGAAATGAAAATTTAAGGTTAAATATTAAATTAGGCTACTACTTCTCTTGAGGTGGGTGTCGTAATAGAAAACTAAGAGATCTGGGAGAGATAAGGAGCCTGGGGTTCTCTCCGCGCGTTTGAGGGTAAACTGTTTGGTCCCATGGATGGTTGGTATCGAACTGGTAACCGGCCGTAAAATCATTGGCAAATTTATTTGTAGTGGATAGTGGTTTATAATCCGATCCCGCGGGAATATAGGAATCAAAAGTAGCCTTATATCCTTCTTTAAGGTACTAAGTCAGACAAGTTATTTTCTCATTCATAAATTTATAATTTTAAACATAATCAATTACCTACCTAAGACACCGAAATATCGATAACTCTACCGACATTTTCCCTGCCCATTTACATCGAGTGAGGCTTCTTTGTATGATTGAAACGAAAGGTCTGAAGACACGAGCATCAGCCTATCGCGTCACTTTGTGTAATAACAGATAGCGCCACCTACCGCATTGTTAACGAAAACTACGTGTTATTGAAGAGTAGAGTTGGTCTGGTGGTAGTTACCCCGATTTTAATTCCTAGGGCCCGTGGATTAAAAAGCAGGCTAAATTTTCTACAATATGAGACTAGAATTGTTTCTGCAGGCTCAATTGTTTTCGAGATATAAGCCTCCAAAGTTTAATATTTTTTTGAACTACTCAATTTTAAGTAGTATTTTAGACATCACTCCAGCGACGGGATGAATTGCCAATCACGGTTGCTGCTGTGCTTACAGATTAGTGAGCGTTAAATCTTGCCTTCCTGCAGCTGGACAAGTTACCACAACCCTTCATGCAACCGCAAGAAGTCAATCGCAAGAATCAAGAGGTGTTATGTGGAAGCGTCTCTGGCCATCATTTTGAGATTATGGCTATTTACGTTGATAATTAAAGCCGTGATTGGAACTTCATCTGGCTGCTGGAGTTGTTCACGCCCTTAGAAGGTACTATCAAAAACTAGTCCTTTAGGGTTATATTCGCAAAAAAATGAGATTTTTAGATTTTTGACGTTGCTTTCGGCGCGCGAGGTCACAATCTTGAATTATTTATTAGGCTAACATCACAAACAAGACTGTAAAAAATCGGATCTACCGGATTTAACGCAAACGCTGATGTATAAATTTACTGGACTAACTTTAGTAAGTTAGTCCACACTCCACAGTCCGAAAGCATGGGACTTTCGCTAATCCGGAGTAGGCTCCTCTGCCCTACAGTGGGACAAAGTAGGCTAACAATAAAAACGTGTTCAAAGTAACACCTCGCCTTTTTTCTTAACTATTTTACTTTTAGTGTCTACACCTGCAGGAATTAGGTTTTTTAAATTTAAAATATAATACAATTCTATGTTTTTTTTAACTTGGTACATATTGTTGTAATCTCTATACGTGTTCATCATACAAGTTGTATGATTATTTTCCTCAGAACGTGAAAATTTTATAAATATTGTAGTCGGATCTATCTACAGTTGGCGACAAAAGTAGTTAGCCATATTGCTACCTAATATTTTTAGACTTATTTTTAAGTAGCTTCGCCCCGCTGTTCGTACCCGCGTACGTCCCGAACCTGCCGAAAAATCCTGCTTTTAAAAGTAGTCCTTCTTCAAGGTTTATCTATCTCTATACCTCCCAAAATTTATCAAAACCGGTTCATGGGTTTAGGCATAAAACGTTACAAACAGACAGAGTTACTTTTAAATTTAGGTTTCACTTTAAACTTAATAAACTTCAATTAATGAATTAATATAACCTACACAAAATAACACACAAAAAATATATAGACGCGACGAATTGAGAACATCATTCTTTTTTGAAGTCGGTTAAAAAATTAAATTTGAATGTGACGGTACCTACCGTTTGTGTCATCGTCATGAGCGAGTAAAATTGTTACTAGTCCATTTTTTATTATTTGCCAATAGCAACGTAAAATTCTTTAAAAGTCAACTAAACCAACCAACATTCTCATTTTGAACATTTTGAAACTGTGGATATCCACTTTTGTTTACTGACTGCACTTACAATCTACGAACACAGACTGGCAAATTAACAACAGGATAGCAAAAAGCAAGTTAAGTCTGGCTAATTTAACTACGGCAAAAGTTGTTAAATTACTGAGTTAATTCCTTATGACAATACGCATTGTTTCTATTTTAGTTTAGCATGAAAGTAATAATGTACGGTATCACTTTTGTCTGTCTGTTGGTATATTTAGGATTTATTTTTGTAATGTTCATTTTGACATATTTTATACATATAGGTACCTACTGATACATAATACAAAGTCAATGTCACAGGTATATATACTTATTATAGAGATAGGTAGAGACCTAACTACCTAGGTAAAAAATTACCTATCATTTTCAGACATTCATAATTCACTTTTAGATTTTCAAAATCGCTGTAGAGTGTCAAACAGGTCAGACTTTCTGAAAATCAAAGAGAAGATTTTATACCCTGAAGAATCCGACTGACAGTCGGTGAAACGTCGACAATGCTGTTAATAAATAAAACGCGATTTAACCCGGAAAAAATGAACTTTATTACAATAACAAAGAAGATGGAGAGAATAATAACTTAATAAATTCTTTATTGCACGCACCAAATAATTAAAAATAGAACAACAATGAAAACATATACATTTTACTAATAGGTGTTACAATGAACGACTTTATCGCTCAATGCGATCTCTTCATTATAGAAGAGTGAAGAAATAACTCTCTCTAACCCCTACTCTCTCTCTCTCTCCCTCTGTCTCTACTCTCTATCTTGATATTCTGAAAATAACTTTTCAGCATAACTTTTCAGAATATCCGTCTGAGTCTTTTCAGAATATATTTTAATTCTGAATGTCAATCAATATCAGAACTTAAAATATTTGGCCTTCCCATCTAACTTTTTTGATGATTTATTTAGCGCAAGTAAATTTTCTATTTATGCTATTTATGGCACTGTAGTGCTTGGGACAATGTAGGTGGAGTAGGCTTACCCAGCATCTATACTACTCTCCCAGCCTGGTCAGCCATCTCCAGGGAAAGAACTGATCAATACGTCTGGAGCTAACTAAGCCGTGGGTTTTCTCACGATGTTTTCCTTTACCGGAAGAGCGATTTAATTAACGCACATAAATTTTTGCAAGGTAAAAGACATTGGTGTGCCGTCAGCTAGGTGAAACCACTACCGTAAAATTTTCTATGTAATAGATGCTAATAGATAATTGCTCATGCCAAACCTCGTTCCACTATTTCTGCTAAGGATGACCACCGCCATATGCGAAGCTAAGTTAAAACGAGAACAAAATCGCTAACTAAAACACTAAAACTAATCCAGTGAAAAACTGAGCATACTCAAACTCATATCATGAAAATGTGTTTCTAATATCTCAACCCGGCTGTGGGTAAGCCGCCGTCGACAGACTTAGCTTGGTCTAGATCACCATTCTGTTCACCATCTCACCTCATGTTAACAACTTGTATGGAATTAAATTAATTGTTGTAATGCGAAACGGAGTGTTGGAAGACCACCTACTCGGTGGACCGACGACATTGTGGCGGTCGCGGGGAGTCGTTGGATGGAGGTAGCTCACGATAGCTATTTGTAGCATTGTATGGGATGGCCTATGTTCAGCAGTGAACGGATAAGGGCTGAGATGATGATGATGATGGAATAAAAAAGAAATTCTAATTTAATGAAATATTTGTGTGCACATGTGTCATGGGCTGAAGCTACTGTAAGAACACTCATTTTAATATTTTTCTTACTAAATTTCCAAAACGTAATTTTTTTAATTTGTTTACCTCCCCTGTAGAAATGGTCTGTAAAGATGTCGAAACGTAGGGAATTGATAAAATGCTTAAAAATATAATATACCTAATAAAAGCAACGTGAATAAAACCCGAGAGTTTCATTTCAATCCAATATCGCCAAAACAAAAAAAAATATTAATCTAGAATATATTTTTTTTTTAAATCTCCCCAACAGGATTAAACTCTACAAGCCTAAAAATCCTCTTGATCGAAGATAATAGAAAACTAAACGAAAAAATTTCTGCATTCAGAGGAAAAATTTCGATTAGTTTTTCACATAATTTTTATGGAACCAATTGAGAACCTTCTTATTTTTTAAAATTAGTATATAATCACGTATATTGTTAGTGTTGAATAGAACGTTCCAGAAAATAATTTTATTACTTAAAAAAACGTAGTTTTCAATAATATTAAAAGAGTTTTACTATCAATTGCCTTTTGTTTTATTACAATCCAAAAAGTTTTCACATAATAAGTACGATGAATAATCCACAATTTCACGCAGTAGATAACTAATTTAATAAAAGTGAATGCGGCCTCTAGTCTGCTTGAAATTGCAACTCGAAGCCCAGCCGCGCTGCAAGTGCTGTTTTGTGATAACTATATTACTTCAGTGGTAGGTAAGTGCTTATTTATTTTGTTTGAGTTAGTATGAAGCGACAAAGTTAACTGGAGACTTCTTTCAGATAGATTAGTTTAAACTCAGGTCTCAAGTTAGCTTTGATGCTTTATACTTGTACATAGTTACGTTACCACGGATTATTTTGTTATTAGGTACAGCTGCTTTCCGCGTTAATTCCGATACTTTGGAAAAATCAGGTTTTTTACATACCTTGTCAAAAAGTAGGTATTCTATCTTACTCCAATTTCTATTAGTGATAGAATTTTTTAAACGGGTCCAGTATTTTCGAAACCTATTACAACTACAGACCGATTTCATTAGCGACAATAACGGCTAAGGTGCTTGACAGTTTGCTTAACGCACAACTTGATAAGTACTTAGTTATACATGACAATCAATTTGGTTTTAAGTCTGGGCTTTCTACTGAAACAGCAATTTTGTGTCTTAAGCAGACTGTTAGGTACTATACCGAACGTAGTACACCTATTTACGCGTGTTTCCTGGACCTGTCAAAGGCGTTTGAGCTGGTTAATTATGACATCTTGTGGCAAAAACTAAATGACATTTCATTGCCCGAGGAAATGGTACAAATAATTAAGTACTGGTACCTAAACCAGGTGAACTTTGTTCGGTGGTCGAGTGCGCTCTCTGAACCGTATAGGTTGGAGTGCGGAGTGAGGCAGGGGGGGCTAACCTCTCCGAGGCTATTCAACCTGTACGTGAACGCTCTAATAGAAGAACTCAGCGGCACCCGTGTGGGATGCCACATCGATGATGTATGTCTTAATAATATTAGCTACGCTGATGATATGGTGCTGCTGAGTGCATCGGTCTGTGGGTTGGCTAGGTTAATAAATATATGTGAAAAATATGCCCTGAAACATGGACTTAAATATAATGAAAAGAAAAGCGAGTGCATGGTCTTTCAGGTCAGGGGCAAAGATCTAACAGTCATTCCTCCTATAAAACTCAACGGTAAGGAATTATGCAGAGTAACTCAATTTAAATATCTCGGTCATATGGTCGCCGCTGACCTGAAGGATGATGTTGATATTGAAAGGGAGCGGAGAGCGTTGTCTGTAAGGGCTAATATGATAGCCCGCAGGTTCGCCAGGTGCTCTAGGAGTGTTAAAATCACACTATTTAGATCGTACTGCACATCATTTTACACCAGCAGCCTGTGGGTGTCATATACGCAGAAGCAGTACAGCGCTCTTCGAGTTCAATACAATAACGCGTTCAGGGTGCTGGTGGGACTGCCTCGGTACTGTAGCGCGTCAGGGATGTTTGCCGAGGCGCGTGTTGACTGTTTTTATGCAACCATGCGAAAACGGTGCACGTCCTAGTTGCGCAGGGTTCGGGCCAGTCCCAACAGCATTCTGAGAACATTTTCGAATAGATTTGACTGTCAGTACTTGAATCATTGTTGTATGATTCATATACTGACTAGTGGTGTTTGAACTGGTTTTAATGTTGATTTTGTTTTGTGGTTTATTTAATTTAATATAATTTGATCTTGATTTAATTTAATTTAATTATGTACCTAATGGATGTCACTTATCTGAAATAAATGATTATTATTATCTTTCTCATTTATTTTTATTCTTAAATTTAAGTTTTTATAAAAATAAACTAAATACAAAATCTATATACATTACCACAAAACCTACAAACAATATTCTTTACATAAAAATAAATTTATAGGCCCTATAAATAATGTACACATTTTGTACAAAAACAGTAAATTACTATAAAAACCTAAACCTAGAAGTCCGTCAGCAGCAGGGCAGGGCCCAGGCTACCAATGGTTAGGGCCGCAGAGACAGGAATCTTCTGACGATACGTGCCGTATCAAGGACGACTGCCTTCTGGATCTGACCCTTAACCCAACCGTCAAGCGAGAGCCTCTTGAGGTGTTGGTCGAGGCTCTTTGCTATTAACCCATTTGCCGACACGACTATCGGAACAATACTCGTCGAATCAACGTGCCACATGGCGGTAATTTCATGGGCTAAGTCCAAGTACTTAGTTTCCTTGTCCTTTTCAGCCTTTATGAGATTAACGTCATGCGGGACAGTGATATCGACGAGTATTGCCCGCCGTTCCGACCGGTCTACTATCACGATGTCAGGTCTATTGGCCACAATAGTTCTGTCCGTGATAACAGGCCGGTCCCAATAGAGCGTGGCACGACCGTTTTCGAGAATAGGAGCGGGTGCATATTGGTAGTATGGCACCTCTTGGTCCACAAGTCCATATTTAAGAGCAAGTTGCTGGTGAATGATCCTGGCTACCAAGTTATGTCTGTGCAAGTACTCACCATTGGCAAGATGAGAACAACCGGAAATAATATGTCTGAGTGACTCTCCCGGATGGTGGCATGCCCGACAAATGTCGACCGTACCATCCTTCAGAATATATTTCCTATAATTGTTCGTCATCATTACCTCGTCGGCAATTGCACAAACAAAACCTTCGGTTTCCCCAACGAGATTACCGAAACGTAGCCAGTTCACCGAAGCAAGAAGGTCTACATCGGGGTCTGTAAGGGCCCGATAAAACCTCCCATGCAACTCCTTGCTCTTCCATATGTCCCTACGGTCCTCGATGCTTAGTATCGAGGGTTTGCGCCAGTTCTCTTTTGCCAAGGAAAGCGGAGTGAAGTTCTTGTCCACTGCTACCAAATCGCGATGCATCCCACTCTCGGAATTGAGAAAATATTCTCTGAGACTCCACACCTCCCGATTATGTAGGTTCTTAGCATTTAGAAAGCCTCGACCACCACATTTTCGGGGAATGTACAATCTCATCACCGAAGAGCGGGGATGGAGCATACGATGGGCAGTCAGCTGTGAACGTACCTTCCGATCCAGGGCGTCGAGTTCAGTCTGGGACCACCTGAGTATACCGAAAGAATAGATGAGCAGAGGCATAACCCAGCCATTAAAAGCACGCACCTTGTTGCCACCCGACAAAAGACTGTTGAGAACTTTTGTTAAGCGGCCAAAGAAACGCTCTTTCACCGACTGTTTTACATCACCGTCAATAGCTAAAGCTTGCGACATACCCAGGTATTTGTATGTTTCACCTTCAGAGAGGCATCTGAGTGATATTGTCTCTGAGAGCTGCAAATTCGATGAATTCACAACTCTTCCTCGCTGTACATGTAAGACCGCACACTTATCAATACCAAACTCCATACTGATGGCCCTGCTGAAACTATCCGTAATTTTCAACAAGGTCACCAATTCTGGCTTTTTAGTAGCGAAAAGTTTGAGATCATCCATATACAGCAAATGTGAAATAACCTCACCACCTCTCCGAAGACGGTAGCCCAGCCCAGAATTCTTCAGCAGTGTGCTGAGAGGATTCAGTGCTAAGCAAAACCACAAGGGGCTCAGACTATCACCCTGGAATATTCCCCTCTCAATCCTTATATAGTCCTCCGGACCAGAAAAAGAATCTCCACCACCTGGTTGACGAAGAACCGTGATCCACTGCCCCATGCAAGAGTTTAGGAAAGCTCTTAGAGTTGGATCAATTTTATACAACTCCAACACTCTCCGTAACCATGAATGAGGCACCGAATCATAGGCTTTCTTGTAGTCAATCCAGGCAGTGGATAAACTCCCTCTACTCCGGCGAACCTGTTGGCAAACGGCCATGTCCATGAGGAGAAGCTCCTTAGTGCCACGGGACCCTACCTTACATCCATTCTGAGCTGGAGTCAAAATATTATTCGCAACAATGTGTGAATTAATTTTGACCGTCAGAATGGATGTAAGAAGCTTGTAGATGGTAGGCAAGCATGTAATCGGTCTGTAGTTTTTAGCTTCCGTGGTACTACCGGACTTATGGAGCAGGAAAGTAATACCAGTTGTTAAAAAACTAGGAAGGGAACCCAGTTCAAGAGCCTCTTGGAATTGTGTAGCCAACCGAACGTGCGAGCTCCGAAACCACTTTAGCCAAAAGTTTTGCAATCCATCCGGCCCAGGACTTTTCCAGTTCTGGGCCGTTCGGATTGCACATTTTACATCTAATGATGTAATACTAATGGCCTCCATGATATCGATTGGTTCACACATGTCATTGACAGCACGCATCCAATCGCTCTCAGTGTGCTCGACGGGCACCGACCAGATACCACGCCAGAAATTAATCATGGTACGACTATCCGGGCCCTGCCCATCGATCACACACTGACTAGAACCCTCCCAGTTACGGTACACCCTCCTTTGATCACTTTGAAACATAAGATTTATTCGATATCGATCTACGCGCTCTCTGTAGCGACGAATACGGTTCGCCCACGCATAAATTTTCTGTTTCAGAAAGTCAATGCGTTCCGCGACACAAGACATGTATTGCTGAGGTCTGATGCCAGTCCCAGCAAAAGCCTGGTTCACGAAACGCATCACTCTGGGGCGAGTGTTACCCTCTCTGAAACATATTAGCTTTGCAATGAGTGTCCTGAATTTATCGATACGTCGCTCTATTCGCACCTGCCAGGCAGGGACATATGACTGCGGCCGCGGGGCCCTGTCAGTGTCCGGAAATCTGACATGAGCCACACGGCACGCCGTAATAGCCCCGCAGTATAGAATAGAGTGAGTATCGATTAGATCCTCACTAGCATCTAAATAGGGTGCTAGTAGGCCATCCAGGGCACCCATTAACGCTAAGTTTCGTCTATGTGTAGGCAAACGCGGTAATCGAGGCCTAGTGCTAGCGGCAGATCGATATTCCCGAGGGGTAGGTATGTCGGAAGACCGCCTCGTGGTCTACCCTGGAAACGCCACCCCTCGAGACATGCTACGTCTGGCGTGTCTCGAGTGGTGGTGGCGAACATTCCGGCAACTGGGAGGGTTTTATATCGTCTCTCCGCCCGGTCTCTGCTAAGCAGAGAGTATGTTGAGTGGAGAGGTAAGGGTGGTGGGGTGCGGTGCTGATGAAGTCGTCGTTGGGTTCATCGGTACCGACAGCACATCGCCGGGGCGAAGAACGAAGCTGTGGATCAGCACCAAAAAATGACATGGACGCGAATGTTAATAGTATTACCCAGGTGGGTCCCGGACGCAAGACGGACGGGGAATCCCACTCGACTTGTCCCACTCCGGCAGAATCTGTCGGAACGGGACAAGCCGGTAGGCTCCATCGTATTATGGGGGAGCCAACAAACGCTGAAGTGAATGGGGGGGGAGGGGATAAAAAAGAAACTAATAAGTTGGAGGTAGCAGGAAAGCTGTGGCAAAAGAAAGGGAAAAAGCTAGAAACGAAGAATAAGGGGAAAAAGGAAAATTCGGAAGATGAAAACGAAAAGGGAAAACAATGGAGGTACGATTTTGAGAAGGATAGGAGTCCACTTAGGTCACCTTCCCTTGATCCTAAGATGACGAGAAGATTGGAAAGAGAAGCAAGCTGGGACTTTGATTTTCTAGAATCGAGTGAACGACTCCAGTCGCCAGTTGACTCTTTGTTTGGCAGCTGCCACTCTGGCAGAAGCGGGGATGAAGCCGACAACATATCGGACTCTTCTCACTCAAGAGGATTTCGAGTTACGCGAAGCCAGACCAGGCAGAAGGCGGAGACCGGCAAACACTCTGAGGCCAAGCAAAAGACAGTAGCGGATAAACACACCGACGTTCTGTCAACTGCAAACCTCGAGGCTGCGTCATCCACTATGCATCAGCGTAAGCGTCGGGCCAAAGCTAAGGGTTCTAGCGAGGAGGACTGTCCGCGTAAACAAAATACCTCCCGCAGAGGCAGGAAAGGTCGTCCTGCTTCGTACTCACAGGCGGACTTTCTTTCGGCGACTGCTCCTGAGCACCTCGACGATTGCAACTCAGAAGATGACCGTTCGATTGATACTGGAAACAGTAATAGGTCAGTTGGGAGACTCAGGAAGCAGGCCAGGAAGGGCATCAAGCTATTGACCGAAGTTGCCCAAGCATGTGGTGGCCTTAGCACGGGTCATGGGAAGAAGCTCAATCAGGCATCCGCCCTCCTGGCCGAGGCAATCGAGAGTGTCGGTACCCCTGGTATTAGTGCGCAGACAAAGAAGCTTGAACAAGATAACGAGCTTCTTTAAAACAAGGTGCGGTTGCTGGAGAGGGAAATGGCGGACCTGCGATCACAGCTGCGTATCATGACGGAGGTACGCAGCGAGAGTGCTCGCAAAGAAACGGCGGCCGAAGTTGAGGCTGAGGTATCTACTGAATTTCCTCTAGTGGCTGTGGCCGGGACATCGAATCCCAGACCTATAGTTCGCGAAACTAACCCGGCGAGGATGTCGGCCAATTCCGAGAAGGAAGAATGGACGAGAGCCATTTTAGACCAAGTTGGCAAATACATGGACGCTCGATTCGAAGCCATTCATGAGCGGCTCCTACCTGAGAAACGGTTGCGTCCGCCTTTGGCCGCTGACCATCGTAAGCAGGCTATCGAGAAATTCCAACCTGTGGCCTCAGTATCTCAGAGTCCTTCGTACGCAGACGCAGCTAGGGGAGTTAAAAAGAGAGGGTCACGAGCCAAAAATAAGATACAGGCTCCAAATGATATGCCTCAAGCTCGAGCCAGTGAGACACCAAAGGAACTGCTAACTGCGACCCAGAGGATATCGCAGACGTCCCAGGCGCCTATGGAGTGGACTACTGTTGCGGCGAATAATAGACCGTCAACCAAGACCGCGTCTCCTAGCCAAGCTAGAAAATCCCGCCTGAGGACGCCGCAGTCATCGGTGGTGGTGCTTACCATTCATCCGAGCGCCATCGAGAAAGGCTGCACGTATGCCGATGTGATTGCGGCGGCCAAAGCGAAAGTAGACATCACCGCTATCGGCATACCTCAGCTCGACGGAATCTGGCCAACGGCTACTGGCGCTCGAAAGCTCGAGATTTCGGGTGCTGATAGCAGCACTAAGGCGGATCTCCTTGCAACTAAATTGCGGGAGATTTTTGGCCCCGAAGAGGTTATAGTGACCAGGCCGACTAAAACCGCGGACCTGCGTGTGGTCGGTCTGGATGATTCCGTCGGTGTCTTAGAAGTGGCGGCTGCTATATCTTCTGTGGGAGGAGTGCCGCTGGAAGCCATTAGGACTGGGGAGATTCGGCGTAGTCCTTCGGGTCTCTCCTCACTTTGGGTACGCTGCCCCATAGATGCAGCGAAGAAAGTGGCGGAAGCCCAAAGACTTCTTGTGGGTTGGGTGGCGGCCAAAGTGCATGTCCTAGACCCACGGCCTTTCTTGTGCTACCAGTGCTTGGAGGGTGGACATGCAGGAAAGTGCTGCTCAGCAGGAATTGAAACGGGTGGCCTCTGTTTCCGGTGCAGCATGCCCGGTCACCGGGCCGCTCAGTGTTCCGCAGAGCCACATTGTGGTCCATGCGCTAAGTCTGGTGACACCGCCAACCATATGGCAGGATCTACCAGTTGCAAATCGGTGAAGAGGAGGGCCGGTGGTAGACCAGCCAGTGGGAGGACGCAGCGACCACACAACCAATAATGTCTGTGTCAGTTCTGCACGCGAATATCAACCACTGCCGGGCAGCCCAGGATCTCTTAATGCAGAGTGCTGCGGAGTGGTTGATCTCCGTGGTGGTGGCTTGTGAGCCGCTTTCCGTGCAAAATAGTCCATCCTGGATCGCTGACACGGGTGGCGTGGTCGCTATGACTTCTAGAGGTGCGGTCGGGTGTCCTCCCTTCTCCTCCGTTGTGAGAGGTCAAGGATGTGTGGGTGGAGTGGTAAATGGAGTTGCATACGTAGGAGTGTATATATCCGCCAATGCAGACCGCGACGAATACGACAACTTTATAAGAGAGCTGGAGTCGGTCATGCACCAACTTCACCCATACCCCTTGGTTGTCACGGGGGATTTTAATGCCAAATCCACAGCGTGGGGATGTCCTCGGACTGACGTGAGGGGTCGAAAAGTGGAGAGTTGGGCGGAAAGTCAGGATATGCTTATCCTGAATCGTGGGTCGGTTGCAACGTGCGTGCGCCACAACGGATCTTCAATTGTGGATCTATCGTTCGCCAGACCGTGTGTTGCTTCGCGCATTAGGGATTGGAGGGTCGTCGTGGGGGTAGAGGCGCATACGGATCATCGGTATATCCGGTTTAGCGTCTCAGCCCTAAACACGACCCCTATGATTCCAACACTGGGCCGCGACGAGGCTCCGCGTTGGTCCCTCTGGAGATTAGACCAAGAACGGCTCACAGGATCAGCATTGGTGGAGGCGTGGCCGACGGCACCCGAACGACCAGTGGACGTCGATTCCGAGGCGGCGTGGTTTCGGGAGGCTATGACTCGCATCTGCGATTCATCGATGCCTCGTACCGGACCCAGACCTCCGAAACGTCAGGTGTACTGGTGGAACGCCGACATCGCGCAGCTCCGCAGAGCTTGCGTGGTGGCGAGGCGCCAGTACACTCGACATCGTAGACGGCGTCGCCGCGGGGCCGATTTTGCCGTTATTGAAGAGGGGCTGCACCAGACATACGTTCAGGCTAAAAAGTCGTTAAAAATCGCCATATTCGAAGCCAAAAAGAGGGCAAGGGAGGAGATGTTGGAAACTTTGGGTCAAGACCCGTGGGGGCAACCATACCGTATGGTGCGGGGCAAACTACGCCCGTATGCCCCCCCTCTGACTCAGAGTCTCCAGCCTGATCTTGTTCAGACAGTAGTGGACGGCCTGTTCCCCGCAAGGGTCGAGCACGACCCTCCATCTATGGAGCCAGAGGAAGATATGACGCTACAACAAGACGACATTGAGTCTGTAAACGTCACTCCAATTGAGCTACGGCTGGCCATCCGACGCATGAAAATAAAGAACACTGCACCTGGTGGGGATGGCATCCCAGGGAAAGTATGGGCACTTGCATTGGAGGAGTTGGGCAACAGGTTCCTAAATCTAATGAGCGCGTGCCTAGAACGGGGGCAGTTTCCCCATATATGGAGGATAGGCAAATTAGTCCTGCTTCGGAAGGAGGGGCGACCTGCTGAGTCACCATCCGCGTACCGCCCTATAGTGTTGCTTGATGAGGCTTGCAAGCTCCTTGAACGAGTCGTAGCTGCACGCCTCATCGCACACCTTGGGAGAGATGGTCCGGATCTTCATGACTCACAATTCGGTTTTCGCAGGGACCGCTCAACGGTCCATGCGATATTAAGGGTAAAAACGCTGGTGGAGGAGGCGGTTGCTCGGGGTGGGGTGGTCTTGGCAGTGTCCTTGGACATTGCCAATGCCTTTAACACCCTTCCCTGGAGTGTTATTAGGGAGGCGCTCCGATTTCACCGGGTTCCTCCCTATCTCTGCCGCGTGATTTGCGCATACCTTAACGACCGTTGGGTGATATATCCTGGATGCGATGGTCGGATGGGTCGTCAGCGGGTCACATGCGGTGTTCCACAGGGGTCTGTCCTCGGACCGCTCCTGTGGAACATCGGATATGACTATGTCCTCCGAGGGCGAAATCTCCCGGGCGTTGACGTCTTCTGCTATGCAGACGATACTTTAGTAACCGCCCGGGGGAGCTCGTACTATACTGCAGCTGCACTGGCTTCCATCGGTGTGGAAGACGTAGTCGGTCGCATACGACGACTCGGATTGGAGGTGGCATTGGCCAAGAGCGAGGCGGTGTGTTTTCATGGCCCGCACTATGTGCCACCGCGGAGAGCCTACGTCTCGGTATGTGGGGTACGAGTGGCAGTCTGCTCGACAATGAGGTATCTAGGGCTTGTATTGGACGAGTTCTGGAAATTCACACCTCATCACTCCAAAACTGGAGATAGCGGCAAGGGCTCTTTGCAGCCTACTGCCCAACGTAGGGGGACCTTCGGTGGCCTGCCGAAGGCTTTACGCGGGCGTAGTAAGGTCCATGGCTTTGTACGGGAGCCCTGTGTGGGCGGACACCCTCACGCGTCAAAGCCGGGCTCTGTTGCGAAAGTCACAGAGGATGATGGCCGTGAGGGCGATACGCGGTTACCGCACAATCTCGTATGAGGCCGGATGTGCCTTGGCTGGAATTCTGCCGTGGGACTTAGACGCAAAGGCCCTCGCGTCTTTGTTCCGCTGGCGTGAAGAGGCTCGTCAAAGGGGCGACAAGCCGGCTCTTTGGGAGGTGAAAGGACGCCAATTGGAGCTCCACCGAGCAGCCGCGGCAGAATGGCACACGCGGATGACGCGACCCCAAGCCGGTCATAGGACTGTAGAGGCACTGCGTCCCATAATAGACGAGTGGATTGCCAGGCCACATGGCGTACTGTCGTACAGGCTGACGCAGATACTTTCCGGACATGGGTGTTTCGGAAAGTATCTGTGTCAGATAACGCGTAAGGAGATAGACACTCGCTGCCACCACTGTTCCAGCGATGTGGATACCGCCGATCATACTCTCGAGGTCTGCGAGGCTTGGAATGTTGAGCGTGACTTGCTGCGATCGGTGGTGGGAAGCGACCTGTCGCTCCAGGGAGTGTTGAGTGCGATGGTGGAAGACGAGTCTGCATGGACTGCAGTGCTTCGCTTTGCCGAGCGAGTGATGTCGGCTAAAGAGGCGGCGGAGAGAGAGCGTGAGCAAAGTCAGCACTTCACTCGCACAGAGGCAGGACGCACAGGACGACGTCGCCGCCGTCGTGACGACCTGATGCCTCCTTAAATGGGCCTTGGCGGCAGACTCGGGGGGGTTTGTCGCCGTGCAAGGGCCCGAGCGGGGTGCGTGGGTTCCCGTGCACCGTTCAAGAGGATCAGGTCAGACGACCTATGTTGAGATTTGGAGAGGAGTCCGCCCTCGAAAGGACCACTGCCGTCGGGTACCGCGGAGGACTTAACATTCCCGTAGTCCCGGCATAAAGGCGTGTGAGGAACCGGTGGAGTTTTAGTGGGTAAACCACTGGCCATCCAACACCTTAGGCCAGAAAGGGAGCCCCACACACCCTCGTCGCTCCCCCCGGAGCGGCGGGACGGTGCATAAGGCTGCATTTCTCCACCTTAAAAAAAAAAAAAAAAAAAAGATCGATATTCCCGAATCGTATCCTCCAAAGTCCTCCTCAAATGCTCTATAGATTGGGTACTTACACTCATATTAGTGAAATCAACTTCTTCGGCATCCAAACCAACCCGGGGCAACGTAACCGACGGCACCAAGGTCGGTGCCTGCGGCAACGGTAGCGGGGCGAGTAGGTCTCGATGCGAATCCGATGTCACACCAATAGGTAGCGCCTCTGTACGGAGACGATCAAGCGTAGAGTCATCCAACAGTTTACACCGCTGGATTGCTCTCACCTGATCCGACAGTCGTTGGGTAGAGACGACTGTCGGATTACTTATTATTATTATTATTCGATACAAACAAACTACTCTTTTTTATAATTTTACTATAGGTTGTATTCATGTAAAGTAAACCTTGATTCGTTGTGTATTTATTAAAATAAATAAAAAATAAACAATCACCTAGTTTAAAGTAGGTTTAAAGTATATGACGACCTCTGTGGCGCGTCGGTCTTGGGCCGACTGCAATGCAGAAGGCTGCGGGTTCGATTCCCGCCGAGTGCAAATATTTATGCTTAAAAATAAATATTTGTATCTGGTCTGAAGTCTTTCTATGCATAATCTGTATATATTTAGAAGAAATAAAAGGTAGTATATCCGTGTCTAGTACCCATATAGTACAAGCCTAGTGCTTAGTTTTGGGCTAGACAGCGCTGTGTGTAATGTCATTTAATATTTATTTATAATAATTTTCTTTGTTAAATTTGGTTAGAGAAAAATTTGAATAAGAAAAAACTTATTGGGCCGTACCATGATCGTTTCTCGTTATTTTATAATCCTTTTCTTGTTGTTTTGTCGCGCAAAAAAAAATCAACACATGTTAAATAAAAAAAGCGATTACTTAAAAGAACCATAGTTATTTCGTAATTTGTTTTTATTGCTCAAGGCAATTTACTAAAAGGGACAGTGACGCGAGTTTAAATCTCGCCGCGAGTGAATTTTTAAACATGAATTATTCCTTTAAAATATTTCTAGAACCACAATTGTTTTTTTTTGTAGTTGGTTTTTAATATTTATTTATTACTAGCTGCGCCCCGCGGTTTCACCCGCGTAAGGTTTGTCAAAATCGGTTCAACATTTTTTCTTTGATAGAACCTTCTCGTGATATTAGCAAACTCAACAAATATGGAATTAGTGAAATCGGTCCAGCCGATCACGCGTGAAGCCATGACCACGCGAAATAGGGTTCATTTTTATACATAGGACTATGATCTTTTTATTGCAGAACACCCAAGTAGGTACTTCGCTGCGACCTCAATATCGAATCCTTCTCAGGTGATTGGTGGTACCTATTCCAGTATATTGTTTTGCAACAATCGAGTTCCATCATAGTAGGTATTATTTCAAAACAAACTGCTAACACTAAAGTTAAAGTAATACTTAGGTAAAGTACCACACAGGCATTCACCAGAAACCTAGGTACTTAATATGTTTACTGCGGATGAGGTAATTGAGGTATACCACAATAATTTGCTAACATCTCTAGCTACACAAACGGAATATATCTAGACATAGAACTGGCACAAGTACCTACGATGTTATTTTTGTTTAAGACGGCGATAGATGATAATTGTCGGTCCTTGTCTGATTGCACAGAAATGAACTAGATGGAATGGCATGAAAAAATCTATAATTTCTCGTAAAATCAATCATTTAAGATGATTAAAATATTATTTATTTAAAAGCGATAAGGAGGTTCTAGGTATTGTATTTTCTAATATTATGATGCCTATAAGAAAATATAGCGGTTTAGGATTTAAAAGAAAAATATATTAAAAGATATATTATTTAGGTACGCAAGATATATTCCTTTTCAGAATAGGCCATTTCACTAATTAGTCTTTTTAAGAATTAAGCATTTTACGAATGAGCCTTTTTTAGAATTAGCCATTTTGCGAATTAGTCCTTTCCGGACACGGGTGCCATTTCGTGCATTAGACTATGCGACTAAACTATTATTTAATATATTGAAGTAGACAATTGCGGCATCTACTATCATCCCCACAGTTATTTAGGCAATCACGGTAATATACACTCTGTAATTAATTGCTTAATTAACACTTTATTGTACTAAAAACACAAATAACAAGAAAATAGACATAGAAAAACTTAAAACTAAAGTGGCACAATGGGCGGCCTTATTGCCTATGGGTGATCTTTCCAGGCAACCAATGAACGGACAAGACTTGACGAAGTTGATGGGTACAGTGTGTAATTCAAATGAGCAAGTTTGGTAATTAAGGGCCTGGCAGCACCAAGTAAAATTCTTTTGCTTTGGACGACGCCAGACAGCAGAATGCGAGAATATTTGATATATATTATCAAATTGGTAAGCATATTGTTCTTAATTGTTAACCAAACACATCTTTTAAAAATGCAAAACCTACGTATTTACTTTTTTTTTTATAAAAGTTCAATATTATCTGAATACCTACAGAAAAAAAATCTTAAAATTTGTCAGTTTTCTGAGATTTTTTTTATCTAGCTAAGTTGCTTATACCATGTTTTAACCGAATGTGTTTTCATTAGGTTTTATGGACTACGCCCTATATTTTAATCTGACAAAAAAATGAGTATACGATTACTTGCCATTGAATCAAACAAATGTCGATTTCGGTAATTCCAACAAAAACCTCGCCTTAAGAGAGCATCCCATTATAAGCAAAATGTCACTTGACATTAGAACGAATTGTTTTAGATAGAAATGACATGTGTGTGATAGTAAATGACAATTATAATACGCGATTAACGCATCATCACCCGCAAATTATGTAGGTCTGTACCTATCTGTTACTACAACTATTTGGCGGAGCAATAAGCATCTGTCTAATTCGCTACGCCAAATCCTTGTACTCCATAGCAACCCACCCAAATAATTTAACTACTTATTAAGTTCTACAATCAAATAATAACAGTGTACAACTGTACATTCCTCCTTAATGTTCCTAAGTAGCCATTTCAGTTATGTTTAGTGGCACCGGGCGTCGAAGTCAGGGCAGTAATTTCAACGGCACACAATGCTTGGTATTCCTATCCGTACCACGCTACTTGTATTGCTAGAGATTTCCGTGTTTTATACTGTTGACGTGAACCGCCAGATATCCGATATTGCACTTCCTTAGAATGGATTAGTGAAGGGGCAATACCTAGGTAACTTGTCGATAAAGCAGGAAACATAAGTTGGTTAAAAGCATTCAGGATTTTACTTTAACGAAGGTCTTTAACTCGGCTTGTTTCGTATCAATTTGAACCAAGTCCGTATTTTAGGTGAACAATGTTTCCGAATTTTCAGTGGAAGAAAGAAGCGTAAGTTGTAATTTTAAACCGTGAAAACCTAGAAAAAGAGACAAAACATTTTTCTCTATAGGCAAAATATAGCACGTGCACATACAAACGTACAGAAATATGCTACCACTGCAGAGTTCTCCAGTATCCAGGTGTTAACACACGAATCGTTACTGAAACAGGTGTACCATAGTCAGTGTTAGGCTAAAATCCATAGGTAGTGCGTACTTTGACTTTGATCAGACTGAACTTAGCAAAAATAAGCATATACCTTGAATTGTAATTTATAGTTGAAAGTCATTTTGTAAAATACGAATAAAATCATAGTCATAAGCATAACAGAGGAGCAAAGTTTAGGTCATTATTTTTGATCGGTTTACATTCTAAATTTGAAAAATTTTGACGATACTAAGCAAAAACTTAGGATAGTTGCGAAGATCGCTTTATAAATACTAAAAATTGTCTAAAGTCAAAGTTTTTGCTTAGCAGAGTCAAAGTACGGACTGTAGATAGCCTTAGAGTCCCTCAGTCGCACTATACATCGAAAAATATTCTTTGTTATGAAAAAATGACTGAGTATTACATCAATAATGTACCTTTGTAAATCTTATGTGGTTGTAAATAATTATAAATGCCATAGTGCGTATTAACCACTCAAGATCGGGTCATGGGAAAATGCTAGAGTCAAAACACATTGAATTATACTTAAACTAAAGGTTATAGCAAAGAATAGGTAGATTTATTCATTAGGTATTCAATCATTATAGGATGACTCACGGATCATATGAAATAAGATGATTGTGTTTTCATTACGCTGCCTCGTATCGATCTAATCCCAAAGGTTACCAGAGTCATTTTAATATAGGTGATTCGATCGTCTTTTGTTTTCCACCTTATCTTTTCTATTAACTTTCTTTTACTACAAAATTTACCAAGTCTTTTTTGTACTCGATTATCTTCCTAGTGAGACCACTTCACCCTTAGAGAATATTAATAAATGTAGTCAACTCGTCCCAATGTCTCAACTACCTTTGGGCCCAGTTGACTACTATCAAATTCGAAAGAGTACAAGTGGTCCCTGGTTTCGACGACTCTAACCCAGGATACCTTGAAGTTGGAACCTTTTTTTTTTATTATCAATTACTTAGTTACCAGTTTTAGAAAAAAAAAATCGTCAATCGTTATCGATATTGATTAACGCAACAATCGTCGTAGGTGCCCAACACTAGTTCTCCATTCTCAACGAGAGCTCTTTGTGGGATTGAAACTTTTTGACTCTGAGGGATTGTTATCCGCAAAGTAGCTTCAAATATATGCGCTTCTTTGATACCTAGAGAGAGGTAAGAAATACTATGTTTGGGCGATTTAATATATACAAAAAGTGGGTGTAAGCGGACCCCGCCGGGCTCTCAAAAGCGATGGACTTTTCCATACAACGAGGGGAAAAGAAAAACCTCTTTTCCATCCCTTAACATTGATTGATTAACACTTTATTGTACCAAAAAACACAAATTATAACAAGTTACATTTTAGAACTTAAAAACTAAAGTGGTACAAAGGGCGGCCTTATCGCCTATGGGCGATCTCTTCCAGGCATAACATTATCTGATTATAAACCCACGCCCAAAACATATGAGTTTAACAATTCGAAATTCAATCTTGATCCTAAGCTGTGTAACAAAATTGTTTGAATTGACTTATCTTGATGTTTGATAAATTACCTACTCACGAACGTGACCCACAGAAATACATCTCGATGGAGTCATACAGAGTTGAATAAACTGCAAATATGTAAATGCATTTTCCTTCCATTACTGGTAAATCAGGCTTCTTAACTGATAATAATCAGCGTTCCGTGACTTTTAAGTGAGAGATAACCAATATTGATATTTTTCACATTCCGAAATGTCATACTCATTGCCGTCCACTTAAGGACTTGATATAGAAAGCGGTTTAACACTGAGATGCGCGCCCGCTCGAGACACCAAATATGTTTTTTAATCACACGATTTGCACCTACTCATATTAATATTTTACCCGAGTCTTATTCGCGTAATGGTTAAAAAAAACCTGACTATGGTACAATAGTCCAAGACTATGTAACAATAGTCCAAGACTATGTTACAATAGTCCAAAACTATGTTACAATAGTCCAAGACTATGTTACAATAGTCCAAGACTATGTTACAATAGTCCAAGACTATGTTACAATAGTCCAAGATTATGTTACAATAGTCCAAGCCTATGTTACAATAGTCCAAGACTATGTTACAATAGTCCAAGACTATGTTACATTAGTCCAAGACTATGTTACAATAGTCCAAGACTATGTTACTATAATCCAAGACTATTATAAGACCATTGTCTATTGTATTAAGAATAGTCGAAATTTCCCGAAGTCGAGATTGCCCCGCGCTGGACTGTCCTTGGCAAAAATACACAAGATCTTTAGTTTTGGACACCATGCCGCGGGAGGGCGATGCCGACAATTTCCTGTTACTTTGAAACTTATTTTTTCAGTTTTAATCGCGTTATTTTATTATATATCATTTTAAATTTGTCAACAATACGAGGTATTTCCATATCTCTTGCTTGTAGATAATAGGCGTGCAATTAAAACCGGAAAATAAATGTTTAATTTCAAGCCAATATCGCAAAAACAGGAGAAAAAAATATTTTGATTAATGTTATGAATAGAGCAGTTGTTATGAATAGCGCAGTAACCTTCGTAGTTAGGTTAGTCGTCACTCTAGCTATAATTTAAGTCGTTTATAATTTGTAGAGCGACAAAGCAAAACATCGTCTTTCATCTTTGAAATAAGAATTCTAGGAGCACAGCTGCAAGGTAGGTGTTTCAAAGGACAACAACAAGGATTGTTCACTGAAGGGTTACCATTATTTAGGAGTTTTAATAAAATTTATGCAATATTTCACTAATATTATAAACGTGAAAGTTTGTATGTGACTTTGTTACTCAAAAACTACTGAATTGATTGCGATGAAAGTTGGAATATGTCTAACTCTGAGAAATTCTAGTGGTATGATTTATAAACCGACCGCGTAGCCTCGAAATAAAAGAGTGGTGCCTTATCCTTGAGACCAAGCAGTCTCCCCCAGGAAAGACTGATCAGGCAGTCGGCCAGCCGTAAAGAAAAATTGCCAAATGTATTTATAGTCTTGTATGGTCTCACTTACCTACTGTATTGAAGTGCCCCCAAGTGGGAGGAATATTTTGCATCTCTCGAGAGAGATTAAAATCTTTCGGGGCCACAAATGCATTGTTCGGATTATGTGGGGTTTTGGACCCTTCGTTTTCAAAAGCATATAAGTTAATGCCATTTCATTCGTAAGTAACACTTGTATTTAGGCCATTTTGTCCAATAAGAACTTTAATACCATCGGACCATCTGACTGATGGTCTGCCCACTAACCCTTTCTGACTCTCCGTCACGCGATAGGTGACCAAACGAATCGTATTTCTCAACTGATCTTCACGAAACTTAGGGTAAAGTTATTTTGAATATATAGATATTTTTCGTCGTAGCAAATTTTTGATTGGTAGAGTATATGGTACGTAAGCTAACTGCCTGCGAAGTCGAATGTTCACAGTATTACCTAATACTCTTCATTTTTTAATTGTAGACTTGACACTTCTTTCTGAAGATAAAATGTGAAATACCTACAAGGGAAACCGTCAGATTATAGTCTGAAATTAAAAAAACGTCTTAAAGTAAAACTAGGACAATTAAATGTCCTCGTGTGGAAACGTGTGGAAGCCCTACAATTGAATTTCTAAAATAGTAAACCATTGACTCATTTTACTACCAGCTTACGCAATATAATGTAAAAAAAATGTGATTGTAGAAAAAAATAGGCTAAATTTTTCTACTGTTTATCAGAAAATGGATTATGACGTTTAATTATTTTCTATAAGTATCTAATATAGGTGAAAACCCTTTTTCAGGCTGCACTGTACTGTACAATAATAATTTTGTTTTATAATAATTATTTTTTTGGGAAGACACAAATCCAATTTTTCGAAATTTTTCGATGATTTAGAGTTGGACCAAAAGACCACTATTATTTGCAGACACACCACTTTAAAAAAAGAAGAAGGGCTGGTTTTTCAATATCTAGGCAAATATATCTGTCTAATTAATGTAACACTACCGAATAAAAAAGTCACAATCTTTTAAAAATATATCAATCATTTGTTGGTTGTCTGTCGAAACTGTAGAATGAAAAATCAGCCCTTTGTTACACGAAGAGGTTTCGTAGTCAACCAGAAATATTTTATCTGTCAATTTAGTCCCTGATTTTTATCCGAGTCACTTATTTATCGAAAACAAAAAATCATCATTGTAATTTAATTATTATAACATGTCATCATTATTTGAAAGATAATTTATAATGTCGTTTTTATGTAGGTAAGTAGACAAGTAGATATTTGCTGTTTCTAAAAAAATATGATAAAACAGTTCGTAACGCAATTTCCCAAGTTTATTTCGCCACTGAAAAAAATTAATCGAATTAACTTTTACTATTTCTGTGTTTCATTTAATTGATCAACGCCAAAGTAAATAAGAAGTTATATACCTAGCTAGTGTAGAAGCATTTTTAACAAAATCACTATTGTTTTTGTTAAACTATTTAGAAAAACATTTCCTTTCAATATAGTTTTTATCGTTGACAACTGAGTTGATTTTAACTTGGTGATAAAAACCATAAGTCTGTGGTTAGCTGGTTAGTCGCGCACTATCGGTCCACTGACCGAAGTAGCGCACGCGTCGGCGTTCGATATTCAAGATCGATAATAAAACTTAGCAATTATTAATAACTTGTGATCTTATTTAAAAAGAAGTGAATCCTAACTCTCAACTTTTTTTCTTCTTTTTCTTGAGTTGTTTTTTTTTATTGGACCAGTGACGTCTATTTCTTTGTATTTTGTCCAAAATGGAAACCGAAAAGAAAAGTGGAGAAAAGACTGTCGATGACATTTTGGAAATTCTCGGACCTTTCGGAAAGTTCAATGTATTAAGTTACAGTTTAATATTGTTTACTATATTTTTGGCGGGAAGTTATGCGTCAGTTTACAATTTTGAAACAATGGATCTTAAATACAGGTAATGTAGAGAATGTATGAATTATTTTAAATGAAACTAATGTAATTTAAACCGTACCTTTGCCCTACATAGGGTGAATTTTAGTGGGCTAACATTATTTTCAATTATTTATAAGTACCCAATTTTGTTTGCGAGTCTATCCCTTTTACGCGCTATGTTAAATTAACTTAAACTGAATTAATTAATCAAATTAAATTAATTTTAATTGTTTGCCTTGTAAAATCATCGAAAAAATCATCTTGGCTTTTAGTCTTTTGAGTGTTTTTAATCGTACTTCCTACTACTATTATATAGATGAAAATTAAACGGGTTAAACGACTTGGATAATTAGTGTGATAAAAAAAATGACATTCCCGAGCTCCTCCGTGCTTCGGATCAGAAGGCAAGTTAAGCCGTTGGTCCTGAATGTTATTTGTGATAGCAGTGTTAGGTCAAGTTGAAGGCCTTAGGGCGACCTCAAAACTCTAACACTAGGTGAACCTGAAAAGAAAAACAAGGTGAAAATGTATGTCTTTATAAAGATGCTTATTCTGACAAATTAAGTTAACTATAACATTTTATTTAAACCGGCCTTAAGAAGGTAGTAATTACTCATAGGTCGATTGATTGATTATTTTTTTTTAAAAAATTACAATTATAAATAACAACATAAATATCTTCTATACTAGTTGGAACTAAGGGCGGCCTTATCACTATAAGCGATCTCTTGCAGGAAACCTTGGAAGGATAACAAATTACGGAAGGTGAAAGGTATGCATTATTCATACCTTCACTATGTTTCCTTTACACATTGGGGCAGGTCAAAACATCATAATATGTAACACAATGCTGAGGTGTGTAGTGTCTTACTAATTAGCACTTGTGTGGTGTGATTCTGTTGCGTTAAGTACCTACTTATAGGGAATACAAGTAGGCAGTATACAAGTGTACAGGGTGTTCCGACAATGACCATTTAAGCCGAAAGTTGGTTGTTCAAGACGTCTAGGGGAACAATTTTTATTCTACAACTTATGGAAATTCGAATAAGTTTTCGAAAAATTTAAGTTTAAAGTTCAATAAAAATTTAATTTGCTGTTTTTTAGAGTTAAAGGTTGGCTTTATTTTGTCCTCTTCTTCTTTAAAAGGGCTTTTAAATTCGGACATTTGCCAGTGTCAAGTATTATCAATATTTACAAGTTATTTGCATTGAAAGAAACAATCAAGTCGTCATAGTTAAAGTCAAGTCGAGGGAATCATTGTAAAAAGGGGGCCATTTTTACAATGTTTGTTCACGGAGCTTAGGAGACAATACTAAGCTAAAGTCGATGTTTTGCACCGATTTTTACTTTTATTTACACTTGTACACCTTCACGAAACTAAATTGATTAATATATAAGTTTTACAAAAATGAAAATTTAGCAACACATCTTCTCAACGCATTTCTGCCAAAACTCCTTTTGTCCTTTTATTCAGTTTGGACTATTACAATCAAAACTTTGATTGCCTTTATTAAAAAAAACAGCTGTTTGTGAGCGAAACATTAACTTAAAATTTTCGGAAAAAATGTTCGATTTTTTTCAAAAGTCGTCGAACAAAAGTTGTTCGTCAAGACGTCTAGAATAACCCTCTTTCGGCTTAAATGGTAGTCGTCGAAACAACCTGTATACTGTAGGTATGTATGTACAACAGTTTGTTATTGTTCTATGGAAAATCAATATAAATAGTAATTGGTAACTTTGTGTAATAAATAAAGAACCATAGGTGTACGCATAATAGAATTTAAAAAATCAAATTGAAGTGAATACTCTAACACCAGGTGAGCCACTCTACAAGAAAGGAAGAATTTGTTTATGACTGTTTAGAGATATTTCTAAGAGAGGCTATACCTAGTTAAAATGCTTTGGCTCAGTTTGGAATTCATTTTATTTGTCAACTAGCTGTTACCCGCGACTTCGTCAGCGTCAAAAAATAAATAGTGCATAGCCGACTTTTTCGTTCATTACTCGGGTTCTACTAATTGGATGTCGATGTAAAGTATACCATGACGTTCCTCAAAAATAGAACTATCCAATATTACTATATTTCAATGGAATTAGTAGTTTTTAATTATATAAGGGACAAACAGAGAAACAGACAGAGAGACATGAATTTTAAAAAATATATAAATTTGTTCTACCACTTTTTCTAAGTCTTCTACACAACTTTTTTTTTAATTTACTTCCAAGAACAGACTTTTTGTCCTCTCTTCCTTTATTATAAGTAGGTATATAGAGTATAGAAGATAAATTGAATCTGAAGTTACCTATAGATGTATATATGAAGCAATATAAAGTTATCGGGGCCGGGCGTGTCAATCTTGGATTAATTTGCACGTAACGTAAATCAAAATATCAAGTTTATTATTTATATTACCATAAATATTACTCCCGTAACTTATTTGTATTGTTATACACGTTAGCACTAATTATATTTACGAAATATATATTATTTTATACACAGTAAGTCATTTTCTTCTTTCTTCATTTTCTTTATTACGTAACTAGCTGCGCCCCGCGGTTTTTCCTGCGTAGGTCTTTATCAAAAATTTAAAAAATTCTGGCATAAGATCCTTCTTCTGATCATAACAAATACAACGCAAAAAGAATTATCGAAATCGGTTCAGCCGTTTAAGCGTGATGCTGTGACTACGCGAAATAGGGATTCATTTTTATATATAAGAAGAAGAAGAAGAAGATTAGTTGTCTTATTGCTCAAGGCATTTTTCAACTATAAATACTTATTTTTGTAAGGAAAATATATACGAGTGAATTTTTGAAGATGAATTTTTCCATTCAAATGTGTCTAGTCAATAAGAACTTGTTTACAAATACTTACATGATTTTTAATCGTCGAAAATTAGAAATGATGTGTGGTTTTGGAACGCGCTTTCTGATAAGAAGAAACCACAATAAACTCATTTGGGTTTACTTTGACACCTTCTGACCCATACTAATAATATAAACGCGAAAGTTTGTATGTATGTATGTGACTTTGTTACTCTTCACGCAAAAACCACTGAACCGTTTGCTATGAAATATAAGTACCTGGAAACTTGGAATAACACTAGAGCTACTTTTTGTCCCCGATAATCCCCGCAAAAACTGCTGAATCGTTTGCTATGAAACTTGAAATATAATTACCTGGAAACCTGAAATAACACATTGGCTACGTTTTATCCCGATAATCTAGCATGAACGTGACTTACGCGTGTGAAACCGTGGTGCGCAGCTAGTATTTTATATATATTTTCGTTTGAAGCGTTTGTTGATGACATGTTTCCTACATTTTGGTGTAGTATTTAGCTAGACACAAACATTGTATTGTTTCGAAGCCGAAACAGCGGGCGTTTTTAAAACAATGCGTTATTTTCATATCAGCAACGCTAAAACCGAAAAAAAAGTACTTATTAGGTATATTTTACACATCGATCTTTTGTAAACTTTAAAGAGATTCGTCTATCCGTCTGAATTCAAACATAGGCCAGTGCAGCCACTACGGAAGACGGGTCAGAACTAATTTTTCTTGACTAATGTGAATACAGAGTAGGTTATCTAGATTATCTAAAAGTCCTACTTACTATTATAGAGCGCTGAAAGTTTGTGAGATATGTTTGTCGTTCCTCAATCACGTAAGAACCGCTGAACCGATTGCGGTGAAACTTGGAATATAGGTACAGAGAATAACACATAGGCTACTTTTTATCCCGATATTCCCGCGGGAACGAGACTTACGCGGGTGAAACCGCGGGGCGCAGCCAGTTGTTAATAAAGAATAATTTCATTAATTTTTAGTGATACATTGACTCCTTGAATTTCCTTTATACAAATATTGCAATGTAGATAACAATAAAGTTATACGAGCGAGGCACACCACGCTCTAGTATTTTTAGGGTCCCGTTTTTACCCTTTAGATAACTGAACCCTAAAAATCAGTAAATTGCGTTCCTTTCAAACACTTTCACGGATAGATCCTTTCCGAAAGAGATATTTTATGAAACACACAACTCATCCGGTGCACTTTATGTCGCCTTCTATTTCTATTTCTTATTGGTTGTGAACCGATTATGGCCATTAGGAAATTAGCCAGTGTCATGTATTTTAATATATTATGCAAGTCTAGGGAATCATTTGTAAACACGGCGGCCATTTACAAACATTCTTCACAGAGCTTTGGAGACAACACTAAGTCAATGTTTTGCACCGATTTTCACTTTCATTCCACTTGTACACCTTCACGAAACTAAATTGATTAATATGCCCCCGAAATTAAACAATTTGCACGCATATGAACTAGGTGTCACAAAAATGAAAATTTAGCACCACATCTCCTCAACGAGTTCCCGAACTCCATGTCGCCTTCGGTCATATCGAAATAAAAACTTGACACTGGCACGATGACATACCGAAGCACGCCGTTACCCGCTTAAAGAAAAAAAAAAGTCGCCGATTTTCGTCATAGAAATTGTACTACTTCGTAACTAGAAAGCTTGCTTGGTCAAAAAAACGGTCCTGCTTGATGTTAGAGAGTTCCCAGTACCTAAGTCCTTTTTTCACTTTAGTGTTCGGCGGTTGGATAGATAAGGACAGACTGGATCCGACCGGGTTAAACAGGACCGTTTTGATATACCTATCAAAGCAAAAACTACCTTAAACTTAGAGAACATGATTGATAATTGATATTCCAAAAGCTCTCAAGTGCGTAATCTTCTAGGAGCGAAGGCGATAGTGACATGTCTCTGATTTAATAGTAATTTAAATTTAAAAATGGAATGAGAGGAAACATAGAGAAGAAGCGGGAACAAATTGATCTACTTATAAGCTTTTCTTGTGTGTTTTCAATAATATAGAGTTTCGATTTAATTAGCTATCTGATAGGGTAATTGGTACCAAAGAAAGAAAACAATAATAACAACTTAGACTAAGCATTAAGACAATGCTCATACTGAAGTAGAGCATATTGTTTCAGTTTTTAAATGTAAAACACACAATTCAAACAGAAAACTTTGTTACTAACTAGTATAAAGTACTGAGTACTAATTTAAAGTTTTTGATGGTACCTACCTTATTTGGTACTATCTGGCATAGGTTTTTTTTACACATACTTACAGAAAATTATGGATGAATGGTAATCTCCACAACTAATAACCCGATTTTAATGAAACTTGATATTATAATAATGAAACATTAAATCCTTGGGAAGAACATGGACATTTTTGTGTCGATATTTCCACGGGATCGAAACTTATATAAAACTGCAGGGCGATCCTAGTCACTAAAGTTTACTTAACCTAATGCACTTATTACAACAATACCTGCCTTTCTTATATACAGTAGGTATCTATTATTTAGATACCTATTAGGGACTGATAATATTATTTACTATCAAATATTTAGAAATGTTGGTAAGTAGATAGGACTTTTTTGCTTTTGTTATACGTCCTGTATCACGGGGCTGTGGAGCCCCGGACTTTTAGAAGGCGTGCGTGTAGCCGAAGCCAACACGTAGACGTCCTTTTGAATAACAATTTTACTCGCACAAGTACCTACGAAGTGGTCACCAAGCCGGCGATTATCTCCTGTTGCACTATAAAATGCACATAAATAATAATTACTATTCCATTTAATTTACTATTATTGAAAGTAAATGTAGTTTAAATTGCAATGCGATTGCATCATCACAACTACGCTCAGATAAAACATAGATAAGTTACCAAACTTCTTGTATTATTTAGGCGTATTTTTATGTATAATACGTATGTATTTACAAAAGAAAAATAAATATAAGTAGTATATCCGTTGTCTAGCCACCGTAACACTAGCTTAGCAGCTTACCACGGGGCTAGATGGCGATGTGTGTTCGTGACAGGATTTATTTATTTATTTATATATGTAAATTGTCTTAACATCCTCTCTACGTTGACAATTAAATCTCTTTGTCAGTCTCTTTGTTACAAATATACCATTTGCTCAACATATCGAATGATCTGTCGTCACAAATTATACCCATGTTTACAAATATTTGGACACTGATAATGGCAAATGTTACTTTATTTTGGACTCTACCTACGTTAAATAAGTATGTACAAGGAATATCCTGCGATGTCACTCGAATAAGTGGTTTAGCTACAAAAAAACTATTAATTGTGCGAATAGTAGACAACGCAATCAGCAGCCTCATACCCTTAGTCTGCGAAATGCCCCACAAATTAAAAATACCCCAAAGACGAAAAAACTATATTTTCATTCACAAATTACACAGAAAAATACAACAACAACACACAAAATTACTACACATACAGTCAATGAAATAAACCGCCCCTGATGTACCCGGCGCAAAGGACCCAAGGACACTGGCAGCATTGCCTCTCTGTATGGCAATGGCTTTACATTGGACCAAGTAAGATACGGAGCGGTAGTCAAGTTCTCGACCTCAAAGGCCCAATTCCTTCGTAAAGGCATTGCCTCCACTCCCCAACTACCCACTGTCTCGACTGCGAAAGGTACGAAAAGGTACCCGTCTAAACTTAGAGTAATAATTCCCTATACTATTATTACTCTAAGCGTCTAAAAGAGAACCATATTTTTCCCTCATGGTTTTTATTTATTCTCTAAAGGAAAGGAACCTACTGATAAACGAAAGAAAATGCTACCATACTTAGGCCGAGACTCTTCGTTGCTCGGTCACGGCAAGGTCCTCCAGTTACTGTAGGTTATCCATGCCTTTGAAACGTGGTAGGTCCTGGACATCGATTGGACAGTCGATTTCCTCACGATGTTTTTCTTCACCGAAAGACATAAAATATGTTCCCACATCAAGCATTTATCTATGTTATACCTAAGTTTTCATTCGTTTTAGTACCATTGGAACAAAATATTAGGTATATCCTTCTCTACGCTATGGATTAATTATTATGTAAACAAACCTTCACCCAAATCTGTCAAGCTATTTTTCCCTGTAACAGAGACATACCCACAAAGAGACAAACTTTTGCATTAATGATATTAGTGAGAATTTTATTTGGCAACCATTAAGGGTAGCATTTCTGGAATGTTCCTTTATGTTGTCTGTCATGTATTACTTTTGCCTGATTAGACTGTGACATATGTTTACCAATTCCAAGTACTTTTACCGAAACGTTTCGTTGAAATTCTTTTCCGCCGGTAGGTAGGTAAGTCTTGTCAAGATGTTGTTTGTTATGTTAGCTTCGAATGAAGTCGAATAGGTAAGTTTTTCATCATCTGTACCTTTACTTCTACCTATCTATCTATACTTCTATCTTTAAAGAAAGAATGAGCGTTACATCTGTACTTGATTTGTAATCTATTTGTGCGCAAATAAAAATATGACTCTAAGTTAGAGTCATAAGAAAAGAAGAGAAAAGGTTTTTTTTAAAGTTCATGTCTTTTTCTTTCTAACTACTGAAACGATTAATATTTGGTTTAATTTATATCAAAATCCAAGAAGTAGAACTTGAGTAATTAACGAAATACTAAGCCAGCTGATTAGTATGTAGATAGCAGTGGATATGTATTAACCCATAAGCTACTATAAAAAAGTACAATATGTAGTATATTATATCCGTTGTCTAGTACCCACAGTACCTACAAGCCTAAGTGCTTAGTTTGGGGCTAGATAGCGCTGTGTGTAATGTCGGGCAATATTTATTTACTATTTATCCAGTGTCGGGATATTTCCACGTAGATCCGAAATTACGCGGGGCATTGCTCTAGTACCTACACAAATATGAATAACGCGAGTAAAATCGCAGTGCGCAAATAGTCACTTAACAATCGTAAATATTTTTTTCTGTTTTCGTAGAAGTGATGGATTTGTTTTTATTCCGAAGCTTTTTCTCACATGTGGTTTGTAAAACCGGTCTCTCCCTTCTTAGATATAATAAGTACTGACTTGTAATTGCAAGGTACTTATAGTACCACTACGAGTACAAAGAAGAATAACCAGTAGGTTCTCGCCTTACGTCAGTACGCGCTAGTACCACAGATTACCTAGTAGTTGGTACTTTAGTAATAGAGCTCTGCGGGGTGGGCTTGCCCGTGAGATAATGTCATATTAGAAAAATATGTAGAAAAAACATGGCTGATGTCCATAGAAAACGCCATTTTTTATGTGATGCTCCACAGAAACCCCAACATTCGTTTTGCTGAATAAAACTACATGATTAAACTGTACGCAATATGTATGTACTTAATTAGTACCTACTTACTATTTCGTCATATCTCTAATATGACATATTCTATTTTCCATCAGATTCTGGTACACCAGCAGCCCTAGATAACATTCTTATCGAAGAAGTAGTCAATCAAATAATAAGAATGTTATCTAGGGCTGCTGTACCGACTAAATAACAGCAATAATGTATGGCAGTCGGTACCGGCCATAACACCCCACACGATTGACCTGTCTAGACGTCTTCGTTGGATGGCTGTATGGATGTGATAGTAGGTTAACTGTGGTACTACTATGGTGCTGTTTTAACTCATTTTTTGTTGTAGACAGGTTAACTTGATCCGCTTATATATAACTGACCAATCCAGTCGTTTCAAAGGGCTAGTTCATTGCCTTTATGGTTGCTCCTTAGTCACCTTAGTTGAGAAGGAAATCGTGCCTATTTTTAGTTACCAGCAGTACTGATCTAGTGGTAAACACTTTTGTATTCGTTCCGAACGTCTTGTTTTGAAATCCTGGGCCTCTGCTTTAATTCTACGAACGAAACAACGAAGGAAAAAAACTGTCATCTAGAAAGAAAATAAATAATATAAATATTTGTTTCATTAAACTAGTAATTGTTTAGTTTTTTTTAATTAATTGTTTTTATTTTAAATTAATTGATTAATATTTCTTTTTGTTTTTATTGCTCAAGGCATTATAAACATAGAAATATTTTTAAATATTTTAATTGATTAGTTAAAATAAATGTTTAATTTCGGGGGCATATTCAGGGCATATTAATCAATTTAGTTTAGTGAAGGTGTACAAATCTAATGAAAGTGAAAATCGGTGCAAAACATGGACTTTAGCGTTGTTTCCAAAGCTCGCGTGAGCCGTTATTGTAAAAAGCCCCCATTACCAAATACTTCCTTGACTTGACTTTTACTACGACGACTTGACTGTTTTGATGCAAATTGCAAGTACTTAACTTGCAAGCTACTTTCCAAATGGCCATAATCGGTTCACAACCGATAAGAAATAATAGTAATAACATCATCATTTCAACCTTTATCCATCCACAGCTGAACATAGGCCTCCTCCATACGGCGCCAGAAATAGAAATATAATAGTAGTTTATGCACCGAGGTACTAAAGCCCTGTCTTATACAAGATGTAACAGGTTAGCCCTTTTAAGCCGAAAGGGGGTTATTCTAGACGTCTAGGCGAACAACTTTTGTTCTATGACTTTTGAAAATTCGAAGTACTTTTCGAAAATTTTAAGTGTAAAGTTTACTTGAAGATCAGCTGTTTCTTAGAGTTCGAGGTCATTGACCTTATGTTGCCCTTTCATTTAGCTTGGTCTACTACAATCAAACCTTCAATTACCTTTATTTTCAAAAACAGCTGTTTTTTCAGTGAAACATAATCTCAAAATTTTCAAAAAAAAAGTTCGAATTTTCAAAAGTCGTAGAACAAAAGTTGTTCGCCTAGACGTCTAGAACAACCCCCTTTCGGCTTAAAAGGGCTAACCTGTTACATCTTGTATAGCGGGCGTCATATTGAATCCAAAGCGTACGAAGGACTCTAGAGAGTTAACTCCCGAGTGCAGCGAGGGTTGTAAAAACTTAGAGTCCTGAGTGAAGCGTGGGATTCAAGCGCCCAAGATAAAGACAGGCTTTAGTACCGAGGTGAATACTCAACTTTTTATTAGCGTAAAACCCACGAGCCCACGACACATTATAAATTAGGAAACGAAAATAAATAAAAAAAAACTACAAGATAATATTAAACAAAATCGCAATCCAAAGAGCCGTTTGTTGCTAATAAGGGTTTCTTCACATGTACCACAACCACTCCACGTAGCCGAGCGTATATGTATATTGTATTGAAAATGAATAGGACTATTCATTCACACGTACCACATGTTGCAGTCGGTGGTACGTGTGAATAGTCCTATTCATTTTGGTTGTGGTCGTGGTGTGGTTGTGGTACGTGTGAAGAAGCCCTAAGGATAGTCTACGCATTATAGCTATAGGTATAGTAAAATCCTTACGGTGGCGTTTCGAATCCAAAAAAAAATTAGAAAAAGTCAAATAGATCACGAGCTACCTTCATCCACCGACGTCGGTCCGCCGAGTAGGTGGTCTTCCAACCCTCCGTTATGCATTGCAACGTGGTCGCCACTCGAGGATTATTACTCTTCAGCGAGCCCATCGTTCGTACCTTGCGTTAGTGGAATCAAAATAGAGGCCCTGGCTTTTTTTTTTACAAAAATGCTTGTTGGCCGTGGTTAAACAAGCATTAACAGGTATGTAAGCGTAACAAGCATAAATAAGGGATTGCAAAAACAAAACCTCGTTTAACTGGATACGTGATCGGCATAACAATTATAATTTTAGGGGTTCTGTACGCAACATGTAAAAACGAAACCCTTTTACTAAGTCTCGTTTAGAAGTCTCGTTTGCGACGCGCAACGATGCAGACGTGACACATAATACCTATAAGTTATTGCGTATTTGTGACGAATAGCGCAGCGTAAGCTGTCGTGCGTAATTCGTCACGATGTGTAACAACATTGTGGTGAACGAGTTGCTGGCGTTCCTGCAGCAGAAGCTGGACGTGATGGACGAGTTGTCTGCACTTCAGATCTGCGTCACGAATTTCAGTGAAGATGACATAGCAGCAGCCAAGCTGCTGCTGTTCGAGGTGCTGAACAAGCGCGAAAAGATGGTGTCTCGCCGCCGCGACGGTACCAAGAAAAGCGTACAGGACATCATTACGCTGTTCAAGGAGACAGACCCGGACGACGTGCCTACGTTTGTGGCGAGGGACCTAAACAAGCTCCCTCCCGTCACTTTCGACCACGTCGACGCTACGAGCCTCCTGAAGGACATCGTCCTTCTAAAGAAGAGTCTCAAGGAAGTGCACGAGAAGCTGGATGCATCTCAAAATACCGTTTCCGAACTACGCAAAGAACTCGACGAGTTGCGGAAGAACGGAGCGGTAATGAGGTCACCAGTATCGGTGACGAATGTCAACTCGCCGCGCGGAGCTGTCCTAGATAATAGCTTCGCGTCAGCAGTTTTGTCGCAGTCGCCGTCGCCTCGTGCGCCGCTTGCAGACAGCGCGCCCCGCGCCCCCCGCCCCGCCGCGGCTCCTCCATGCGCCGCCGCACGACCTACGCTCCCCGCCCCGCTGCTTGTGCCTGCAGCTCCGGTGAAACCTAATTTCGCCACCGTCACTGCGAGCGTCCCTGTAGCTTCTAATAAGAAGCCAAAAGTTATCAACAAAGATGAGGAAGGTTTTGTTAAGGTACAAAAGAAACGCCGAGCAAGACCTACCACGAATCGCTGCGGTACAGCCCCGATTGATTCGAGTCTGGGAGTTCGTGCTGCGATGCCGAACACTCCGGTGTACATCTCCCGCCTGCACTACACGGTCGGGGAGAAGGACATCGTCGAGTACGTGCGCCGGAAGTTGGGCTATACGCTGAGGGTGCATATGCTGGAGTCGCATCGGAACGTCAATTTCAAGGCGTTTGTGGTGCGAGTCCCGACGTGCTATCTGCCTCGCGTTATGGCCGAAGACTTTTGGCCGAACGGCGTGGTGTTCCGTCGCTTCCGCGGACAAATCCCACAGGAACACACGAAGACTAAAGTGTAGTGTAATGGAAGTGCTACTAACATACTTCTAAGCTATCTATTAACACATTCATTTTATTATTATAAATTATGTATGTTAGTCTATAAGGTATGTATCTATGGGCCTTGTTGCCTGAAATAAACGATTATTATTATTATTATTATTATTAAGACACCACCGTCCGTCTGTATGTCTGTATCTCATAAACCGTATAGCTAGACAGCCGTGATAAATGGAGTACCTATATATTTTTGTTGCCGCTATAACAACATATAACTAAAAACAGAAAAAGAACAAATATTCAAGTGAAGTTCACATACAGCAAACGTGTTTTTCTTGGGTTTGTACGGAACACAACGCGCAAGTGTTCAACTTGCACTTGGCCGGTTTTCTGTTTTTAAATAGGCAGGTATATTAATCATCTTATCTACTTACAAATTACTCGTTTTAAACCGAAGATTCTTAATAAATATAATAATCTAAAACGCAGTTACCGAATACGCAATCAGAATAATTAATTTAATATCAATGTCAAACCTTAAGTAGGTTCTCATGATAGTTTCAAAACAAAAATCTAATATAGGGAAGTATCATGTCGTTTTTATAGTAGACAAAATACTTGTTATGTATGTATGTATTTACTATAGGTAGGTACTCTATGACATAATAATCAACTTCTTCTTTTTACATAGATTTCCGCATTAGATAAATTGTAGGTACGAAATTGCTGGATGCGAGAAGCCGAAAATAGATCTAGGTGGCGTGCAATTGGAGAGGCCTATGTCCAGCAGTGGACTGCAACAGGCTGACGATGATGATGATGATAGGTACTAGCTAGATCCAGCGGTTTTACCCGGGTAAGTCTCGATCTCAGAGAACCCTACTTATGCCTTTTGCGGATGGAAAAGCACGCAGCCCGTAATCGAAAATTAATGCAAAAGTAACTATGTAACCTGTAACGTTTTCACGCTACCCGCAAACTGCTGAACCAATTTTGATGTATTTTAGTATAGATATAAATGAACACTTGGAGAAGGTCATTAGCTTCTTTTGATCCTAATACTACCCCGGGATCGGGACTTACGCAGAAGAAACCACAGGGCAATACATAAATAGGTTTTATTGGTTAATAAATTTTATAAAACATTTAGTTTTTATTGGACATAAATTTTAGTTTACCTGCACTTTGGCATAATTGTAAATGGGTAATTAAGTTTTTATTAACACTTTAGATACCATTCAAATTTTCATTCATAAAAAAATGGAACTATTTCTGATAGGTAATAAAATTTGTGAAAATACTAGGTGTTTTTTTTATATTGAAACAAATACATTTTGTTTTACATTTAAACATCATTTTTCATAATAAAACAAAGGACTCTAAAATACCTTTAAAAACTACTAGCTGCGCCCAGCGGTTTCACTCGCGTAAGTCCCGACCCCGCAGGAATATCGGAAAAAAAATCTCCAGCCAATTTTCATACCAATTTTCATCGAAATCGATTCTGTAGTTTTTGCGTAAAAAAGTAACAAACGTACTCGTTTATTTACCTACTTACATTTAAACTTTTACATTTATAATATTCGTAGAATTATAATTAAAAAAAAATTGACGGCATCTGTGGCGTGGCGTGCAAATGCTCGACTGCAATGCGGAAGATTGCGGGTTCGATTCCCGCCGGGTGCTTCGAAACAAATAGGTATTTTTATCAGGTCTGGGTGTGTTTCTATGTAAAATATGTATGTATTTACAAAAAAAAGTATAATATGTAGTAGTATAGGTATTTATTACCTATCCGTTGTCTAGTACCCATAGTACAAGCATAGTGCTTAGTTTAGGGCTAGATTGCGCAGTATGTAATATCGTGTAATATTTTATTTAATGTATTTGTCTGTTTGTTTATAACGAACAGGCTCCGAAACAATAGGACCGGTTTCAAAAATTATTTCAGAAATAGAAAGCTACATTAACGAGGAGAAATATAGGCTACTTTTGATCCCGATATTCGGAACTTACGCAGGTGTAACCGTAGAAAACAGCTTGTTATTTATTTCATAGTTGAAATTCGCCATCGCTCTCCATCGTACTCCGGAAGTTATATTATTTCCGTCACAATTCAGATGATGACACTCACATTCCGTCTTTTGAGTTACCCGGAAAATAATTTCCTCTTTCTAAAAAGCTCTTATTTATTAAGTTGACAGTTATTTTAAGCCGGACATTATATTTTAGATTCAAGTGCGCAGGTAAGCGAAACTTCCTTATAAAGATATAATTATATAATAGATAGATAGACGTATTACTTTTTAAGGATGATTTTATACTTAGACCGTCAGGAGCGCGGGCCGTCGCTTTTTACGCGACTGCCCAAGGAAGTGTTATGTTTATGCCGCAAATGTTTTGTATGAACGAAACGTGAAGTACGTACCGTGTCCAAGCTTTCCTCATACAAGATACACACACGTCAAAAACAACACTTCCTTGGGCAGTCGTGTAAAAAGCCACAAGCCAATATAATTCATCTCTTATTTTAAATTTCTTTTTTTTACTTAAACTTCCAAATAACATAGAACAAAAATTGTTCGTTTTGATGTAAAAAACTACCCCCTGCGATTGAAATAAAATACATATCGAGGAAAGATTCTTAATTTATTTATTTAGTAGGTACACAAGAAAACATTTACAATTTAACAGTCATATTAGATACATTAAACAAAGGTTAGTCTAACGCTGTGTAGAATTATCTACCGACAAATCTCAGAGGAAAGGAAAATATATAGTGGAAGGTTATGAAGTGTACATAAAATGATGAAGAGAAGAAAAATAACACATTTTATAAAGCCTACATAATGCGTATATAATATAATACAATAAAACAACATACATAAATTATAAAATAGGAAAACCACAAATTTAAAGTTGTCGTTATTTAAACTACCCTTAACCGAAAAAATTGTTATGTAAATTTACCATCTTACTTTATATTATATAAAAAATACGCATAGAAACAACAAAAAAACCAAAAAGAAAAAAACAAGCCCAGTAATTTGAAATTACGCTAAGTAATAATAGTTTTGTAATCGATACACACAGAACACATAATATTTTACTTTTTTTTTTTTTTTTTTTCATTTCAATTCAATTCATTTTACCAATCTAATTTTTCCAATGGGTCCCGACTGTGAGTAATTTTTTACTCATTTATTATGTGTTCTGTGTGTATCGATTACAAAACTATTATTACTTAGCGTAATTTCAAATTACTGGGCTTGTTTTTTTCTTTTTGGTTTTTTTGTTGTTTCTATGCGTATTTTTTAATCGAGTTTTTTACGCAGTCGGGTTTTTTGTTTTTTTATAAATTATTTTTTTTATTTTACGCTTTTTAGTTATTTTCATTTATTGATGGTAGGTAAGTCTCGTAATCTATTCATTTCATTAGGGGGTTATAATGTACTAGCTGCGCCCCGCGGTTTCACCCGCGTAATTTCCGTTCCCGCGGGAATAAAAAGTAGCCTATGTGTTAATCCAGGTCCCCCAGCTACCTATATTCCAAGTTTCATCGCAATCGGTTCAGTAGTTTTTGCGTGAAAGAGTAACAACCTCACATACATACGTATGTGAGGTGGTTACTCTTATTATACATACATACTTACATACAAACTTTCGCGTTTATAATATTAGTAAGATTCTATTTCAGTTAGGGTTTAGTTATTTATTGTTTAAATTTATTATTCTTTTAACGTTTTTAGGTACCTACCTAAGTGTTATTAGGCTTTTATTCAGTAGGTAGGTACAATTTATGTAAATATTTTTTTAGTTTATATTAATAAATTCCTGTCACCTGTACCATCACGGCTTTACCACGGCTTATACTTTGATAGTTCCAAGCGTAACTACGTAACAAAAATAAAAACTTGTTCGTTAGTAATAAAAAGCAAGAATACCTAATTGTAAATTAACTTTAAACCGTTATATTTCCTAAACGGTTCTTTAAAACGAAAAATGGTGAAAGAAACCTAATATTATTTAAAAACCTATTCAACGATACCCATCTTGACATACTTTGACGATTTTGGATTTTTTAATTTTGACAATTTGGCGTCTGGTGGTGACATATGTTACTTGGGATTACTGTCATGTCTTTAGTCACACTCGCCAGATTAAGACAAATCGATTGACGTAAGAATCATCAAAATCGGTCCATGCGTTTGGTCTCTAGAACGCCACATAGAAACATCCATACATACATACATACATACATACATACATAGACCGGTAAACACATTACCCTCCTTTGCGTCGCGCAGTCGGGTAAAAATGCAAAAGTTTGTATGTATGTATGTGAGTTTGTTACTCTTTCACGCAAAAACTACTAAACTGATTACGATGAAACTTGGAATATAGGTAGCTGGATACCAGGAATAACACGTAGGCTACTTTTATCCCGATATTCCCGCGGGAACGGGACTTTTGCGGGTGAAACCGCGGGGCGCAGCTAGTAATACATAATACAGAAGTTACAGATAAAGCACCTCTTTATTAAGTTTATTACACTTACGTAATAAAAACCACGTTAATTTAATTAAAACAATTACTGTAATTGTTAATAGAAACATTAAACAAAACGTAAGACCAAATAAATAATTAAGTACAAGATTAAATCACTTATACAAATTATACGACGTGTTTGTTATTTGAACACGTTATAATAATGTAGAAGTAAAATACATTTTAAAATAAAGTAAATATAGATATTACATCAGAAACATTCCAAACAATGTTCTAATTATTATTATTAGGTTACTAGGGGGCGCTATTTTGAAACATAGTTATAATATATAACATAATGATTAAAAATGGCGGGAATGGCGTCTTAATAAATAACCGAACGGTTGTCACAACCCAGTTCGTTTATTACAAAATATACCTACTTTATAACGAAACATATTTTTTCTGAACATTCCGGTACAATTACCCAGTTTACATAAAACCTTGACAAATTATTTATAAGTACAACCCTTGATACCGAATAAACCTAAACCTTTCTCTTCGAATCGCTCTATCTATTAGTAGAAATCTGTTGCGCAATTTTTTAGTTCATCGGTTACAGACAAGCCGACAAATAAGCAAACGCGATAGAGGCGTTTTAAAATAGGTAAGCACAAGTAGGTATTTTATGTCTATAAAGGAAATACAAGTAAGTTTTTTTTTCATGTATGACTCACGTGGCTTAGAGATTTCAGGCCGTAACACCTTGACCTAGCGACACGTGATCAGTACCGACATTAAAATTTATACAATATTTATATTTACTGCAAATAAAAATACAATCTAGTGGCGTCCCGCGTTTTCACCCGCTGATGGGATGATTTATATTAAAACCGTCACGAGCACGAGCTTCGTTGTTCATTGCTCGGCGAGCAGTCGATCGGTCTGTTGCAACCGAGTGGCGGCCGAGCAATGTACAGCGAAACTCGGACTCGGCCGGCGCTCGTGACGGTCTAATATAAATTATCCCTAAGTCCGCGAGAATATCTGGATAAAAGTATGTGTTAAAGCTTATGTGTTAATCCAGACCTCCAGCTATCTGCATACTAAGTTTAATAGCTATCAGTTTAACAGTTTTTGCGTAAAGGAGTAACAAGCATATTAACTTAAGTTAAACTTTTTAAATTCAAGCGATTCGTTAACATAGTTACATTTGACCGGATCTTAATCGCGTATTATTTTACTTATTTTCGTACCTCGTGTAGGTATTTACTTTCGATTCATTGTCATCTCAGCCCTTATCCGTCCACTGCTGAACATAGGCCTCCCCCTTACGACGCCACAAACAGCGATCGCCAGCTACCTCCATCCAACGACTCTCCGCGACCGCTGCAATGTCGTCCGTTCACCGAGTAGGTTACTTTCTTTAACTTACATACAAACGTTCACATTTATATTATTAGTAGGATAGCTAATGGCATTTATTTGCTGTAGGTACCTAGACCTACCTAGGCACTGTAATTCCTTAACAAAGCATGATTGAAATTAAGGAAATGTAATGTAGTTCATTGGTCACACACGTGAGATGCAAGAACTGCGTAGATTGCTGTTTCGTAAATGTTTACCGCTTTTATGCTTGCTCTATCACTCGTATTATAAATCTGATAGTATGTTTGTTTGTTCCCTCTTCACGGTCAAACAGTTCGACCGATTTGGATGAAAATTTGCATGGGGATAGTTTGAGTGATGGAGAGTAACATAGGATACTTTTGATCTCGATAATCCGGCGGGATCGGGGCTTACGCGGGCTACCGCGGGGCGCCGCTAGTAAAATTATAAACTAATATAGCTTTATAAAACTTTGAGTAAGGTCGGAGTAATTTTACCAATGTTTGCTTCTGTCTGTCAACTTTGAAAGTTCTTGTCACGGAAAACGTGACAAGAACTTTCAAAGCTGCCTTAGATAGGTACTCCACGTTTATTAATAAGTTTAATTTATTATACTAATATAAAAAAAACAAACAAGATAGTCGCGAAAAACATAACCCTTTCCTTGCAGCAGCTCTTTCTTTCTGTCACAACAACGTTTAATATAAATTATTAAACAAAAGTTCCAAAAAAATCATCCGAGAAACTCATCTGACATCAACATCGTCTCACTGATCTGTGAAATCGTCTTAAAGTAAGAAAACGGTATTATTTTACGTCTATAAATCTCTAAAACTAGTTTACTGTAATTTCAAACCTAACTAATTAGAAAAATGGCTTAATGAGAAACCTCTGAAAACTCTGAAACCTGTGTAGGTACCTTAATGATAAAAAGGTCGCCCTAAAGCTTCAAACTTCACTTAACGACTACCATCAGAGATAACAACCGGGACCAACTACTTAACGTACCTTCGAGCTCAAGAAAATGATAGTTAATGGTAAGACAATTCAAGACGATCAAGTGAAATCTTGGTGAATAACGCTATTTTGACTTTGACTTCACTGTAAGTCAATATTTTTGTCCTCAGATGCTCGCTACCAGAATGCGAAGACGCCGACCCATCTACGATCAACTTCACGGCACCCCTCGACGAACATGGCAACATCGAACGATGTATCCGCTACGCTACATTCACCAACTACACAAAGAGCGACAACGAAAGCCAGTGCACCCCGCACCACTTTGATACCTCGACGGAGATCCCTTGTAGCAACTTCATTTATGAGGAGAAGCATTCGATTGTTGAAGAGGTAAATTTGAATTGTTAGTTATTACTAAAAACTTGACGAAACTATAAGGGTTTCTTGTTGACAACGAAACCCTAAAAAAGGTTAAAAGTTTCGTTTTCATAATTGGGCCATATTGTACGTGATTTTAAGACGCTGGTTTCCTCGCGATGTTTTACTTCATAATTTAAAAATTAAAAAACCGACTTCAAAAAAGAAACAAAAAATAATTAAAAAAACAACCAAAAAAAAGAATTGATTAAAAAGACCAAAATAACCTCTACATAGGTACAGTGCCACCGACTAATTAATCTGTTTTATCATCTGAAGTCGAGTCACCTTACCATTAAAAAAGAATCATCTCAATCGGTCAAGCCATGTTCGAGTAATCAATAAACAATTGGATTGATTAATGCGTTTTGAGGAGCATTTCCGTTCATCACTCCGAAGACCCTCATCAGATCCACATAAAAATTTTATGGGACCATCTTGGAGCTCCATCTATCCATTAAAAAAAGAATAATCTTAATCGGTCAAGCCGTCTTCGAGTAATCGGTGAAGATACAAAAAAAAATAAAAAATTATACATACAGACGAATTGATAACCTCCTCCTTTTTTTGAAGTCGGTTAAAAATAAGAGCAAATGTTAATAGTGCACCTTTAACATCGGTGCGCTGTCGACCAAGATTCGAATTAACGACCTTCGAATGAAAGTCGAAGGATCTACCAAGGCCAACACTGTTGTTACGTAACTATCAATAAAATTTATGGCCCCGATATGTGATGATAAGGAATTAGATGACGAAATATGAAAGATGTGGAGGATAACTGAGCAAAAAAGGGGGGTCAAGGGCAGTGAAAAGAACATGTAATTGGGACATAATTTAGACTGTAGGTTAGGTATAGTGTATAGCTGCGCATTGTCATATCGTATTCTCGCCAAAACGCGGCGATGCCGACATGCGGATTTATTCGTGGAATTCTTTGATTGCTCAGGTGCTTCTTGTTTAATTCGGATAAAAATAAATTATGCATTCCGCGACGTTTTAAATGCTCACCTATGACATAATATTTACTTGTGATAAGTAAGTAATAGGTGTATCAATCTTTTCCAAAATACTACATCTAAGATTGCATTACGCCGTAATGACGATGGAAAGTCTATCTTCAGAGGAGATAGTCGTCAAACTATGAAAAAATATAAAAATGTATGAAATTATTTCTATTATTTTTAACACAACATTCAATAAAAACATAACGTTTCCTTTGACAGTCGTGTAAAAACAGCAAACTTCACATCATAATTATTCGGAACACATTGTCGCCGCAAATTTACAATAACAACTTTGACGGCAAAATTGCTACATTGTGCAAATTACACAGTCTGTACCCGTCAATTAAATAGTTTTTTAAATTGTTCAAATGCCTAGATTTCATATTAACTTGTTGAAAAATGTGGATAATTGGCCGGATAGCTTAATTCAGCATTCAATCATTCTGAAATAGTTGATATTTCGGGACATTGATGCACACTGCGCTGTCAAGATTTATAAACAACTAGGCTTGTGATAGTTTGTGCTAAGCCTATAATATGTCTTTTTATTAGGAAACATTTGCCGCCCGACATGTTGCACAACTGAAGGTACAACATGACAACGTGATCACTGATCATTGATCAACAACGTGGAACTTTGTTTGTCAACGTTACCTGTCCAGTCCACACATGACCAGCCATCGGCATCAACAATTTTTATTTTACAACTTCAAGAAGAAAAACATTACTGGTTCAAAATTACTTGTAACAAGGAAAATTGTGTGGCTTATCTGGTGTTAAAGTTTTTAGTACATCCTAAGGCGTCCAACTTAACTCTAAGGCCTATGGGTAACTAGAAAACAAAATGTTTAAATTGTATCTACTTACATAGATTATCTACTTACATACTACAGTACCTATTCTAAGTAAATAATTTCTTAGGCAATCTAAATAAAATCCCCAGACACTGTGAAGATTTATCATTATTGTAATAATAGTATGTAGTAATCGCCTTAGTACGTAGGTACCGACCACAAATTGCCTCTTCAGACAAATGTATTTACCAAGTTAATGATTGTATTAGTTGAACTCTAGCAAATTGTTAATACATCTTTTTAATGGGCATAATGCGGTGGCGCGTAAGTATGTTTGTACACAATTAGTTGCTTTTAATCAGATAAGCTTTAGGTAAACGCTTAGATGTAGTATTTAAGTGGTCAGACAAACATAGTCTTAAAGAAATAACTAAGATACACGGCTTTTCACTAAACACTGAGACGCCCACGCCGACAATAAGATATTATACCCCTTTTTAGGGTTTCGTAGTCAGAAACCCTTATAGTTTCGTCATGTCCGTCCGTCCGCGGCTTTCCTCTGAGACGGTTAGTACTAAGAAGCTGAAATTTTGCACGAGTGTACATACTATTCGCGCCAAAAAAATGCTACAATAATAAAATAACCTTTTTTTGGGTACCTCCCCCACATGTAACATGGGGGATGTTTTTTTTTTACTTGTTTATTCATCGTGTGGGGTATCGTTAGATAGCTCTTTTTTAAAAAAAAAACAATTTTTCATTTTAGGGTACCGATTTCGAAATATTGAACTTTAAAGTGTTATAGAGTTTTAGTTTTTAGAGTTATGTGTAACCCCCTCTAACAGCCAAACGTTTATTCTTGGATACGTTATATGTATTCACAATTTTATTGTAGTAAATATAATGAAGTTTAAAGGAAAATTATCACAGGTGAGCTGTCTTTTCAAATTTACGAGTACTTGTAATTGAAAGTAAAAAAAAGCAAAATTTCGAACAAATTCCGCTGTTAAATATTACTTAGGTAAGGCAAGTGTTAGTTGTCTAGACTTTTCCAGATTATAATCTGTAATAGTTTTGGTAACTTCGAACCCTAAACTGCGCGTGACTGGACAAGACACGCACTTGCCCAGTTTTTTTAATTATTTTATCAGCTACCAGGACGTCAACTGCTGCTGAACTTAGGCCGCCGCACGCGCAGTCAGCAGATCAGTGTCCTATAGAATCCTATGAAAGCCGATCAGTTTTTTTTATTTTCTCTTGATGTGTATATTCACATCAGAAAATAAATAAACTGATCGGTATTGCTGTTTGTGGCGTCTCATCGCGTTTTATGGTGTACGCCTGTGTTCAGTATTGTACGGATAAGGGTTGAGATGATGAAAACAAGCTTTTATTAAAATCTGATGAACCTAGACACGGAAATTGACATTAAAAACACAATTTCAAATGCCATAAAAAATGGGGAAAATATAAGCGTTCTTTTCGGATCATAAGGTAAAAGTCAAATATTTTCTGATTCCAGTTCGACTTAGCCTGCCAAGACTGGAAGCGATCCCTAGTCGGTACAGTTCACAACGCCGGCTTCTTCATAGCCATACCCTTGACCGGTCTGATATCAGACAAGTGGGGACGACATCCAGCGCTAGTCTTCGCGCTGGTAGCAAATGGAGTCTTTGGCGTGATCAGAGCATTCTCCGTCAATTACAATATGTTTGTGGTGTTCGAGTTCTTGGAACCGGCATTTGGAGCTGGAGTTTATACTGCTGGATTTGTGTTGGGTGAGTAAAAGATGTTTATTATTAAAAAGTGTTTTTAAGTTCAATAGGATAGGCTGGGAAAGTGGTATAGATAAGGGCTAGGCAAGTCTACTCCGTTCAAATAATGTAAGGGGTCAACAGCGGCAAAATATATGCATTAGAGTTGTAAGCGATGCAAGACTTTTCTAGATTATTTTAAGGATGGGTAGCAGGGACGCTATATCATAAGCATGACAAGTTAGTATTGATGGAGGGTTGTGCCGCAACACCTGTGCAGTGGATGACCTTAACGAGGATTATGACTCTGTCATCTCTGTGGCATGGTTTTAGGCAGATGTATATTATATAACGCCGACATGCTATGAAGAAAACTGATCACATTAAATGAGGTCAAATAGCTCTATTAGTAAAAAAGGGTGTGAGGTCGGAGTATTTATTTTGCTTTTTATTTCTGAATGTCAACTTTAAAAGTTCTTGGCACAGATAAATGGTTGCCTGGAAGAGATCGCCCATAGGCGATAAGGCCGCCCATTGTGCCAATTAAGTTTTTAAGTTTTCTATGTCTAATTTGTTGTTATTTGTGTTTTTGGTACAATAAAGTGTGACTGATTAATTGAGTGATTGATTAATCAATCAAAAATAAAGCATGGTCTCACAACTCCCCTTTCATTAATAAGACTATTGAAGATTAACAAAAATCTAATAAAAATACCAAAAATCTTACTCTAATAAAGTAACTGCGTGTTGACAAATCAATCCATTCAAATATGTTGACATTTAGTCAACCGTTAGAACTGATATTGCTGTATTCCCTTGAAAATGTGAACGGTCGAAGGCCGGACCTAGCGGAAACAAATCGTCAACAATATGTAGGAACTAATTGGAACTATCTACTGTCCACAGACCTACAAATAGATAGGAAACCCACCTATAGGAATCTACTTTAGCATACTAATGTATGTTTAGGTATACATATCTACATCGACAATGAATTTTATTGGTGCATGGCTAATCAATACAATCATTTTAGTTCTACTTTATTGGGGAAAGGCAATTATTAGCTGACCCGATGCCACCTCGTATCGCCATAAAAACTTGATACTGGCAGCACTACAATGCCCTCGTAACATACTGAAGAAAAAAATAAAGAAAACTTCTTCTTGCCTGGTTGTCATAAATACCTTTGAAAATGGAACCCAGTCCATTAGTAACAAAACATACGAGTATGAAAAGAAAATTATTTTTCCGCACATTCCATCAATTATCATTAAAACCAATTTACATAAAACCTTGACAATTTATATACTATTATAAACTCGACTCTTGGATCATCACTCTATCCATTCGTAAAAAACCATAAGGGTTTCCACAAGGGTTCGTAGTCAGCAAGCTGACTACGAACCCTTAAAAACGCGTGAAAATTCGTTCTGGAATTTTTGAGCCTACCGAGTTGAACTCGACGTACCTAACTCCCGTCGAGTTCAACTCGGCGTCGTTTCGGTAATACGATACAGTCGATAACGGAGTTCAAAAAAGCTACCGCGCAAGGAGCGAGCAGAAATTGTCCATGGCTTTAACGTCGACAATTTCTGCTCGCTTTTTAGCTTTAGCTTTAGCGGCGGCGGAATTAGGGTGGGCTGTTACGGACTGGCCGACAGACAAACTGTTAAATTATTATGTAGAGATTTCCACAAAGTTGTTAGAACTTACCTATAATGTCTAGCTATCGGGTTTTAGATGTATCATGGTCAGTATTATCTAAATCTATACACGAAGAAATAGGTACTTTACAAATTCTGTCAACCATTACAAATTCTATCGAGTGCAAAATTTCGGTTAAAATTTAGTTTTAAGAATGGTCAAAGAATAAATCGAGACGCTTCGCATTGGACGTCAACGTGTGCTAACTGCTAAGTGAGCGCGACAAAAGACAGCTGTCGACTTTCATGTAATTTTTTAATTAATTGTTAAAACAAGGCGCTTCTACAGGGTTATGGGTTTCGAATCCAAAACCGTTCAGGGGGTGATTTTTCACATCAAAACGAATAAGTTTTGTTCTACGACTTTTTGAAATTCAAAGTAGTTTTCGAAAATTTTAAGTGTAAAGTTTACTTGAAAATCAGCTGTTTCATAGAGTGAGAGGTCATTGACCTTAAGATGTCCTTTCTTTTAGTTTGGTCTACTACAATAAAAACTTAAATTGAATTTATTTTCAAAAACAGTCGTCTTTTTTCAGTGAGATATAACCTTAAAATTTGCAAAAAAAAAACGAATTTCCAAAAATCGTAGAACAAAAGTTATTCGTTTTGATGTGGAAAATCACCCCCTGAACGGTTTTGGATTCGAAACCCATAACCCTGTATAGTTGAATTGAACGAATTGAATGAATTTATTTATTAATATGAATTTTACCAAACATTTATCAAATTACATTAGAAATCGGCTCTACACTAAGCACAAGCTTGTATTGCAGGAACTGAGATACTAATAAAATAATGTATAAAACATTTAATAATTATTCAAATTGTAAATATATACCTTACAGATTAACATACATATAAAATATATAGATCTAAAATTAGGTTTTAGGGTTCTCTATCTTCGGTCGCGTTACATTTCTCTGGTATAAAATTTAATTTTAATACAGAATTATTATATATTATACTTACAAAGTTATCAGCTTGTAGCCTATTTACTTGAATATCACATTTTGATAGAAATCACAAACACAAAGACTGAACGTAACGTAATCTAGTTACCGGAATCTCTTTCAGGCTATTATTGGGTTTAAAACCGTAAAAGGTATTTAATAACCGTGGTTTTATTCAAAGATTGTTCCACGAATACGTTAAATTTACAGTTGTTTGATTCACGCGAGGTTTGACGTCTTATTTTCATAATTTCATATTTTGATTTTCCCGACTTAGGGCTGATTTTTCAAATCCCTAGATAGAGATATATGGTAAATAAAATGTATGACGACCTCTGTGCCGCAGCGGGTGAACGCTTGACTGCAATGCAGGAGGTTGCGGGTTCGATTCCCGCTAGGTGCAAATATTTGTGCTTTAAAAATGAATATTTGTGTCTGGTCTGGGTGTATTTCTATGTATAATTATATTATGTATCTATTTTTAAAAGAAAAATAAATATAAGTAGTTTATCCGTTGTCTAGTCACCGTAACACAAGCTTAGCAGCTTACCATGGGGCTAGATGAAGCTGAATTTATTTATTATTTTTTTAGTAAAATGTAACACCACCGAATACTATGATAATATTAAGAATCAAAATTTGAAGGTTTTTAAATTTAGTTGGATTCGAACTTATTCGACAGATATCTTTTATCCGGCCTTAATCAAGTGATATTTCTTTGAATTTTCTTATTCGACGTTTCGATCATTGAAATGATGTGTTCCAATCGTCGTACTTTAAAAAGTTTATTACCTACTAGCTGTTACCTGCGATTTCGTCTGCATAGAAATAGTACCTACATGGCCGACTTTTTTGTTCATTACTCGAGTTGTTCTAATTGGGTTTCGGTGTAAAGTATACCACGACGTTCCTCGCAATTGGAACTATTCAATATTGAAAACCAGATTTTAATCGGATTCACAGTTTCTATTTGTATAAGGAACAAACAGAGAAACAGACAGACAGACATGAATTTTAAATATTATATAATTTTGTTCTACTACTTTTCCAAAGTATACTAGGGGACCGTAGACAACTTTTGTTTTTAATTTACTTCTAAGTACAAACTTTTCGTCCTCTCCTCCTTTATTATAAGTATAGAAGTGACTGAGGGAGGACTATCATCTTACATCTACTACTACCACCTACAGATATACACATACACACACACGCTTTACATATTGGTTATTCATGAAATTATTTATATACTGACTGTTCATATTTAGATTTTATTTTGTCATAACCAATTAATTTAATTTTCAATTTGGATAAAATTATGGAAGATATTAAATTTACCAAAATTTTAAAATGTAACCAACTTCAGGATCTGTTATGAATTTAATTAATCTTATTACAGTTGATTTTATAGTATTATTGTTATTGTTGATTGATTATTATGACTACAAATTGTGTTACTACTGACCTATTACCTAAATGTATTCACCCTGAAGGAGAGACAGAGTCTCTCACAGGTATTACTATACCTAAAGGAAACTCTGTATACTGCATAAATTATGTACTTATTTATAACGTAATGAAATAAATATTTTGTATTTGTATAGATAGATAAGATAGATAGATGAAAATGTCCTAATCCTTTACTTATCGATTGCTGTCTAATCCTATACTTTCCTTTTATTTGTATTGAGTTTTATTTGTACTTATTTTATTTTACGTAGATAGATAGATAGATTAACACTACGTACGCACGTTCGTATTTTTTAACGATTTTGTTTTCGGTTTTTTATCCATTTCCCGTGTCGGTTTCAGTTCCGTTTTCGGTTTCCTGTTTAGGAGAAAATAATCCCCCGGAAAGGGGACGGGATCCATTTTTGTATTAACGTTCTAATTCCCTTGATCGATAAACATGATAATTGATAAACATACATTAGGGGGCGGTTTAATCCTTATTCTATCCTGATCTTGTTTCCTGAAGGCCATGTGGGCAAGGCCTCGGGCAAAAGCTAGTACCTAGATTTATATTGCGTAGGTAGGTAGGGAAACCTGACACCTACTCAAATTTTCGTAAATAGGGAATTATTTCTGAAACTTCCTTTTTCCCGAGTAAAGGAATCGACAAATCCCTGGACAGAATATAATGAGAAATCCCTATTATTTGATATCAGAAAACGAACAGGAAAGTTTAACATATTAGGCACCTATCTATAGATAGTTCTGTACCTAATTTACATCTATACTAATATTTTAAAGAAGAAAGATTTGTATATATTATTATGTGTGTGTATAATGAATAAACTCAAAAACTACTGTGCCGATTTCAAAAATTCTTTCACCATCAAAAAGCTACATTCACTCTGAGAAACATAGGCTACTTTTGATCCCGAAATACGGGACTGGGGCCGGGATTTACGCGGGTGAAACTTTAGGATGTAGCGATATAAAAGAAAGTCGCGTTTGTACTCGTACTTTATACAAGGGGTATAAAGTAGGTACGAGTACAAACGCGACATATAAATGATGTCCAAGTTGTGTGACGTTTGTCTCTGTCTGTCAACTTTGAAACTTCATGTAACAGCACAAGACAAACGATACATAGTTATGCACTTGTTAGCAGCGTTCATAAGTAAGGGGGGATATCTCTATGTGTCTGTTACACTATTTATAACGCAAGAACGGCTACACCGATTGGAATGAAATTTAGCACAGGGTTAGTTTAGGGGTAGAAATAAGATATAGTACTTCAAATGATCATACGGTTGATACGGGTTAAGCGACGCTTGATAGGTCAAAAAGAACGGCCGCACCGATTTGAATGAACTTTTGGTACAAAGTTAGTTTAGAACTGATCGTACTGGTTAATCAACGCTTGACATGACCTACGTGATGGGTCAAACTAAGTTCGATTGGGATAAATTTGAATAGGGTCGGGTGGGGGGGCAAGTGGGGCAAGGGTAGAGGAAGTGGGCAAGTAATCCGAAAGCAACTCTGTCTGTCTGCTGATACGCTTTTACGTATCAGCAGACAGACAGAGTTCTCGCATAAACGGCTGGGAGGTAAAACATAAATAGAACTTTAGGGCACGACATAGCACAAACTTTTTAATTCGATATTCCCGCGGGATAGGAATTTACACGTGTGAAACCGCGAGGCACAGCTACTCTAAAATACAACAAACAACAATAAGTTTTGGGTACCTTTTCAGGGGTTCGCACTCAAAGCGTAAAAACGCATTGTCTGTACCTATGTCTGTCGGTCACTATTTGCTCAGATATTTAAGTAGCTCTCAAATTTTACTTTAGCGTTTTTATATTCAGCTGTATGCTAACCATAGATTATGTCGAGTTCCGAATTGAAGAATTCATATAAAATGCGGCGAGGCATTCAAATGCGATTATAAAACCGTTTAAAAACGTTTCATTTCAATAATGAATGCTTGAAACAGTTGCAGACATAACGTAAATACCTACTAACATAATTAAAAAGTAAATTAACATCACATTCTCGTACAACCAGGGTGTCTATTCTGCAAATAAACCGTGTAGATGCCTTGTAGCTTCTAAGTACACACCGGGGCTATTCTGTAAGAAAAACATGCACATGTTGTGTAGCTTCTATACGGTTCTTCAGTCATTTTACGCCTTTTAATAATCTAGACGCAATACAAAATCACGTGATATATGGATTATAAATAGGTATGAATAAATAAAATATTAATCCCACTAATATTATAAAGCTGAAAGTTAATGAGTATGTTGTGTATGTATGTATGTATTTGCGTGATTACAAACACACAGTAACAAACACACATGTGTTTGTTAGTCAATCACGCAAAAACTACTGAACCGATTGCGATGAAACTCGGAATATAGGTAGTATAGCTAGGGACCTGGAATAACACATAGGCTACTTATTTATACCGCGGTATTACCCGCGTAAGTCCCCTTCCCGCGGGAATATCGGGATAAAAATTAGCCTATGTTTTATTCCCGGTATCCAGCTACCTATATTTCAAGTTTCATAGCAATCGGTTCAGACGTTTTTACGTGATTGAGTAACAAACATCCAAACATATAGACATCCAAATACACACACTTTCACATTTATAATATTAGTTGGATTAGAAGGAGAAAAGTCGCCTGAAAGTTATGAATTTCAAACTCGTATCAGACAGACGAGTTTCAGTAGTTAAGTTCCAAGTTCCCACTGCGGAAAGGAATAACCTGCGCGGTGACAACGACAGCGTTGGTTTGCATACATTTGAAGCCGGCACCGTCTCGTCGCGTTGAGTTGAGCTGTCATTGAATGCGAGGTCTCTTGAGCTACCGGTTTCAATGACAGTTGAACTCGACGGCGCGGCGGAGTCGCCTTTAAATGCATGCAAATTAACGCTATGGTTTGAACCGCGCAGGTTATTCCTTTGCGCAGTGGGATTTCTATGCCGATTACGACGGCAGATGCGCGGTAGCCTTACTGTTCGAAAAATTACTCGCACTCAATCACTCGCACCCTATAAAAAAGATGAATCAAAATTAGAATTTCGAAGTTATAATCGACCATCTAGGTCATCTATGATATAATATTTTATAGCGTCTAAAATATAAAAAAAAATGCGTAAAATGACGGGCAACACGTGTAGAAGCTACAAGACATTTACATGGTTAAGTTACAGAATAGAACTCAACGTCCTTTCGTTTAATTTAATGCTAGACCTGCTAAAGTAAATATTCTTAGGAAATTAGTTAGAAATAGGGTCCTAAATCAACAGAACTTTGAGTGACCTTTCCTCAAATATTCTATACCTATACTACCATACCATTATGTATAACTACAGAGTTCTCCACTGTATGTGTTCGAAGTCCGTTAATTCCATGTTGTTACCTGACTTCAAAAAAAAAGTAATGTGAGTTCGCCGATTACTTGAAGATGTCTCAGCCGATTTCGATGATTCGGAATTCTTGGACATTTCGCAAAAGGAAAAATTTCTAAAGGTGGTGTTAAAATAATTTGATAAGGATCGGTAAAGTATCTTCAGAATGATTTTTAAAAATGAAGTAAATATTACTAATATTATAAACCCGAAAGTTTATATATATGTATGTATGTCTGTATGTGACTTTGTTTCTTTTTCACGCAATAATTACTGAACCGATTACTTGGAATAGATTACTTGGAGCTGGATACCGGGAATAACACATAGGCTACTTTTTACCCCGATATTCTGGCGGGATCGGGATTTATACGGGTAAAACGGCGGGGCGCAGCTAGTCATTGATACTTCTAGCAAGAGAATCTGACCTTAAACAACTAGGTAGGTAAGGATTGACGGAGCAAGAAGAATCTCCTTTTTCATGACAAAACTCCTCAATGGTTAACTTTACGGATTGGGATCTGGAGAATTGGGACTTTTACAGTTGATTTTTTAATTTATAAAAAGTATTTTTATGAAAGAAATTGTTTGCTTTGTATCTATTTGTCAAAAAATCATTGGTCCGGTTTAGAGTGCGGTAATGCCATTGTCTAATAAACAAATTCACCTTTTGAATTTGTTCCGTTGTGACACATTCCATTGTGATTTCCGTTGTGCAACGCTAAAATTTTGAGCCTTACCTTAAACCAAATTCTATTCCGAAATATGTACACCTACGACATTTTAAAAATATTAATTGTTTCCATAATAATTATATTAGGAGTAATACCTGGCTAAGATTTTTCTAGCAAAACTATCCACCACCGACCGGTAAAAAACTACCAATTTGACCTCTAAACTAATTTTGTCGGTTGTAATTACTGTTTTTGCACATAATTTCCGCTGAATTGTTTTAGTCACTTTCTTATATCTGTGTCCATGGGTCTGGGTTTATTGTGATGCATGACTTGCTGTCTTTGTACCTAAATGTAATTTAACTATATTTACTAATCTACGATTCATTCTCTTATTTGGTACGATAAAGTTAAAGTTTTAACTGTGTGTTTCCGCAATCAGCCCTTCTGCACCTTTGTGCGTGACTTTAAGCCGTAGGTTTCCTCACGATGTTTTCTTTCACCGTAAAAGCAAAGTTAATATAGCGCACATATTTTTTTCATAAAAAAGTATTAGTGTGCGGCCGGGATTCTAAACCATGACCAACGGAATGAAAGTCGGGGTATCTACCATCATATTTAGTACGATTTAAGAAGAGAAGAGTTGATTTTCAGATAGATTTTCTTCCTGAAAATTTTTATATCGAGGGATTTACATTAGAAAATTACTTGCATGCAATTTATAGCCATTTTCTCAGAAAAAGCGTAGACACAGCGGTACCTACCTACTTTGTTTATCTATTTGATTATAAAGTAGGTATCGAATTATTGAATTTGCTTCCAGTGTTTGCTGCGCTGCGAGGTTTTGTGAAATTGACTCTTTAGGCATAATACCGTGGAAATATCACAAGGAACACCACCTCCAAATTTAATATTTCAAGGACCAGCAGTTAGGCTGCGCGATTTGAATCAATTAATCAGTCAGTCAGGCTTTTGAATGTTATTTATAGGTAAAGTAGATATAGCAATAAGAGGAAAAATATAAGAAAAACAATGAAATGATTAAAAATTATGTGCATATTATACTCGTATTATTTTACATAAAATAAAAAGTAAATAAATGCAGACAAAAATAAAAATAATGCAGATGAGGTATTTATTTATTTACTAATACTAATAAATAATGCAGATTCGACATGCTTCTGTGTTATACTTACCTATACATAAATAGGTGCATAGGTACCTCGGTTCATTAAAGTAATTCAGATAAACATGTGACCAACCACGAGGAGAGGTGAGGAAAATCAATTTTCCATACTCTGCGATTTACTGATTTGCTATCTGCACAACTTATTTCACAATAGAATGTCAGTGTTTTACAATAAAACAATACCAAATCAAAGAGCAATTTTAAAACAATAATAAAATAATTAGCTAATATGAAATTAAACTCATTTTCCGGTTTGAGTCGCGTTGCTCTTATGTTTTGGAAGAAGGAATCTGTAAAAGGCTAGAACATAAGAACGGCATTGAAACAATGCTGAGAATACTAAAAGTAACTTGATTAAATCCGATAAATGAGTCTCATTTCAATTCAGCATCGCGAAAGAAGGTGAAATATCTATATTTATTATAAATATTTGTATCTGGTCTGGGTGTTTTTCTATGTTTAATATGTATGTATTTACAGAAAAATAATAAGTTGTAATATGTTGTATATCCGTTGTCTAGTACTCATGGTACAAGCCTAGTGCTTAGTTTAGGACTAGATTGCGCTGTATTCAAGGTCGTGCAATATTGATTTATCTTATATTTTATTTCTATTTTCAGGTCTAGAACTAGTCGGTCCCAAAGGAAGAGTGTTCATCAGCCTTCTATTCAATACAATGTTTATCTTAGGAGGTGTAGTTGTCACTCTTCTATCATGGTGGCTAATGAATTGGAGATACCTTCTCTTAATAATATACACACCAGCTGTATTTGGTTTCCTCTACATCTGGATTTTGAGCGAAAGCTTTCGATGGCTATTCAGCAAAGGGAAATACGAAGATGGTATCAAGGTTCTGGCTAGATCGGAGAGGATGAATAATGTGAAGGTACCTAAGGAATACTACACGCAGGTCGAAAAACATGCTATGAAACAATATGATGAACTGAATGGCTTGACTAAGGGAGAAAGGTCTTCTTTTGGACAGCTTTTAAAGTCAGCTATGATTTGGAAACGGCTAAGCACGTGTGCTTTCCTCTGGATAACATCTACCCTCGTTTATTACGGATTATCCATCAATGCTATAGCACTATCTGGGAATAGTTACACGAACTATATAGTTGTTCTGGTGGTTGAAGCTCCAGCAAACGTCTGCAAGTTGATATTTTTGGATAGGTTTGGAAGGAAAAAAGTTATATCGACTGCTTTCTTTTTGACGGGACTTATATTGATAAACTACGGATTTGTGCCAAGTAAGTATATGCTAATGATGATCAAAACAACTTGACATAATATTCAATCAATGGAATTTTTTTCAATGTAACATAACCAAATAAAAACGACGATAGCGATTAAAAAGAAATAAATCTTTCGAAGGTTTTTCTAAAATTGAGAGTTTGATTTTATTCGATAGATATATTTCACTTGCAAATTGAAAAACCAACCATTAATCGTACTAAACGGCAAACTAACCACGCAATTTTTGTGTTACATTTCTTTTAGTTTAATAAAATTGTCGAATAATAAATCTACTACTGTTCAATCTGGAATCAGTCAACACAATTATTTATGTCATTCTAGATTAGGTACCATTATCTATTTTTCATAGCAATTGTCTCAGTTATTATTTCCTGTTGTGTCACCAACAATCTAACAATCACACATACACTTTTACAACTTCTAGGTATAACAGTAAGAGAGAAAGTTATATTAGATATAAGTACCTAGTTCAAAGTACTAAAGTCTTAAATTCCTCCCTTTCAGTAGGCCATTGGTCGATAGTAATGTACCTTGGAGGCAAGTTCTTCATCACGCTCGCATACAACTCACTGTACGTGTTCGCGGCAGAAGTGTTCCCTACCAACTACAGGACAACGTTGTTGGCGATGTGCTCTACGATCGGCAGGATCGGATCTGCAGTTGCACCTCAGACTCCATTATTGGTATGTATTTTACATCCCTTATTATCCTTACTAATCCTTATCCTTACTGATATTATAAATCTGATAGTTTGTTCACGGTCAAACGTCACGGATTTGGATGAAAAATTGCATAGGATTAGTTTAAGTGATAAAGAAGGAGTAACTTGATACTTTTGATTAAGAAACCTCTTCACTCTCGACTTGAAACCAAGTTTGTAGTTAAAGTGGAATATCGACTATTTATTACATTAATAAAACACAATAAGTATATACCGGGTTTTACTCGCGTAAACGGCATTATTTTTAAACGACATCATAGTCAACCTTGAAAAAGGCAACTGTAAAGTTGGCAAAAGCTCGTTGGGTCGTTTAAAAATAGTGCTGTTAATCAATAAAACGCGAGTAAAACCTGGTATATATTGTGTTTTATTATGCAAAATCGCGAAAAGCTTAGGCAAAATTTTATTTATTATATTGTTACTAGCTGCGACCCGTAGTTTTACCCGCGTTAGTCCCGATCCCGCGGGAATATCAGGATAAAACTGGCCTATACGTTATTCCAGGTCTCTAGCTACCTTTATTTCAAATTTCAACGTAACAAACATACATACTCACATACTTTCAGCTCTATAATATTAGTGGGATAACAATATTTTAATATTAAGTATTTCATAATAATTATTAATTTGTTCAGGCAAAAGTCTACGAGTTCCTTCCAACAATTTTATTCGGCTGTATGGCGGCGATATGTGGTTTCCTAGTCCTGACTCTACCGGAAACAAACAATATGAAACTTCCGGACACCTTGGAAGAAGCGCAAGACCAAGACAAGAAGAAAGGGACGAAAGATGTCGAGGAAACCGTTAAAACGCGACTGTAATAAAATTATTGTATAAGTAGAACAAATTGTAAACAAGATCTTAAGGGCCCACCTCAAAATTTTGAGCTAAATTCAAAATCCCTGTCGGGATCATCGAAAAATTGTTGATTGTTTCATTACGGAATGTTGTTGAATATTTATTTGTAGTATGGATGTAGGTGACATAGTTTCCTACATTTCAGTCCAGTTTCCAGACAAAATGACGAAGAGTGTTAAAGCCTATCCACATTTTAACCAAAACAGTCAATTTTTGACTTAAATGTGAATAAGCATTAAAATAATAAGAATTGTTTGTCTTGAAACTACACCAAAATGTAGGCAACACTGTCATTTACTAACGCTACAAACGAAAATATTCTAAAACATTGCGTCAGAAAATAATCAACCATTTTCGTTGACTCCGACAGTGATTTTCAGTTTGCTCGTATAGGGGCCTTAACTAAATTCCCGTTGAATTGATCGAAAATTGTTTATTATTTACTGCCGCAATATTTTTAAATATATTTTTAGCGGTTGGAAATGATACTAAAATATTGGTGTAGTTTCAAGATAGACTAGCTAAGCCTTATTATATTTTAGGCAAAAAATGTCTTTTTTGTATCAAATGTGCTAAGTAGGTACACTAAAAACCACATTTTGGTGTAGTTTGAAGACAAACTAGAAAGAACTTAGAACATTTAGGATAAAAAATGACTTTTTTAGTCATTAAATGACAATAAAATATTCGTAAATTAAATCAGAAAACAATCAGCAAATTTCGATGAATCCGACAGGGATTTTTATTTTAATGCTTGTTTACACCTTAAGGAATTTATTCTAAAGCGAGGTTAAAAGCGATTGTGTGATATACTTTAATTAAGTAAGAATAAATAAATTCTGTTACCAACACACAGCACCATCCAGCCCCATGGTAAGCTGCTAAGCTTTTGTTACGGTGACTAGACAATGGATATACTACTTATATTTATTTTCCTTTTGTAAATACATACATATAAACCCAGACCAGATACAAAATACTTATTTATTTATTTTGCCGAAAGGGTCAACTTAGGTTCCGATATTACTTTCGTTTATGAATCTAGTGTCATTTTGTAATGGACACACCTACCAAAAACTCTTTAGATGTTACAAATAGGTATTGGGGGTTATATACCATCGTATCTTCTTGCAGGTGCTAAATCGTCCAACTAATAAAAATTATATAAATAAAAATTAGAAAACTTCTAATCTTATAAATAAAAATGAAAACCTATTTCGCGTGGTCACAGCATCACGCCTGAACCGATTTCGATAATTCTATTTTTTGTGCAGCTAGTAATAAAAAAACCTACTCAATTTTAAACTTAGAAATATTTTTAGCAAGGAAATATATATTCCATATAAATATTCCAATAGTTGGTAAACAATTAGCAAGGAGAGATATGGCCGAAAAATTATATGACACGTGATTCCTGTGTAGCTCAGTGGTTAGTGCAGGTTAGTCAGTCGCCTGGTTAGCGAAAGGACGCAGGTTCGAATCCTGTCATGGGGATTTTTTGGAAATATATTTCCTTGCTAAAATATTTCTAAGTTTAAAATGCCTTGAGCAATAAAAACAAAAAGAAATACTACTCTTTTTTTTTTATTGTTAAAAGTTTTAAAGTAGTCGGGAATTTTATTATAATTTCATTAGCAGGGCGATTAAGGTCTTGGAATAAGGAAATATGGTATAACCTACATTCCGCCCTACCATGACCTCTTAAAGTCGTCGCTAAGTCGCCACTATATTGTTCAGCTAAAACATAATTTAAAACACATCCAATAATTAAAAAAACTACTTAAAAAACATCCTTTTAATTATCTGTGGTTTTTAAAGGTATTTTTTATTTAAATTTAGTTTATGTCTTTTAACGACAAAAGGACGCCAAATCAATGACAAAGCAACGAGAAACGATCAGGGTAGGGCGCATTGTCTAATAACCGAATATTTACTAATTTTCCATTTCTTTTTGTCTGAACGAGCTAGTTGCAATTACTAGCATAATATCAAGCTCCGTAAAAAAACAAAATAAAACATAGAAAATATCCCGCTAGTAAACAATATATTTAGTCTAAACAACCGTTCAAATTGTTAAAAGTCTTTGGTCAGTGAACGGATATTTAAGCACGGAAGTATTCCTCACGCTTTAAAATGACACCACGTTAAATAGGCCGCGATGATTAAAAAGTGTGCCGCGACACGAATCTGTCACTTCGGTTGTTCTCGAATAAGATCGGGTCATTCAAAGAACCAATCACATTAGAGAACAGCGTATTACCGCCGGGCCGTCCTCGTTGTCAATAAACAATTGGTGAAAATATAAACAAAGGTCCAATTGCTTAGCTTGTAGCGTGGTGTGTAATTTGTGTATGCATACTTCGTATTTGAGTAAGTTTTGGCGCTATTATTTGAGGTAAGTTAGTATGGAAAGGCTTCTTCCAAGCTTATATCCGTTTACTGTTTTTGGTACAATCCCACACAGAAAATGTAAAGAAACTAATTAAAATACTAAGAAATGCTGTCACATAATCGATAAAGGCTCGTGACTTACGATATAAATTATAATACGCGATTTATATACCCGGTAAAATGTAACTATGTTAACAAATCGTGTGAAATAATAAAACACTTTATTTATCCGGTTGAATCGCGTTTTTATTTATGGTTTTAAACGAACCGAGCTTTCGCCAACTTGTACCAACATGTTTACTGTAACTTTTTAGGATGTTAAAATAGACAAATTACATCTCAGTCAACCTTGAAAAAGCCAACTGTAAAAGCGAAAGCTCGGTTCGTTTAAAACCATAAATAAAAACGCGATTCAACCGGATAAATAAAGTGTTTTATTATGCAAAATCGCGAAAACGTGTGAATTTAAAAATTTATTAGTCTAATACGCTATTTTTGTATGAAATTACTCTGAAATGCATCCCACTAATTTCGTAATGTAAAGTCCGCTCCAGGTTTACTTTGCACTCAGAAAATTTAATTTTCTTAGGTAGGTATACAGGGTGTTTCGAGGAAGACCGTTTAAGCCGAAAGTTGCTCTAGAAGTCTAGACTACTTTTGTTCTACAACTTTTAGAAATTCAATTTGACTTTCGAAAATTTTGAGGTCATGTTTAACTGAAAAAACAGCTGTTTTTATTTTAATAATCAAAACAATAAAAATTTTGATTGTAGTAGAATATAGTATGGTCTTGAGTCTTGAGTTGAAGTTGGAAATCAGCTGTTTCTTAGATTTAGAGATTTATAGTTGTCTACTACCTAGCTTAGTCTTCTACAATCAAAATTTTAATTGTTTTTATTTTTCAAACATCCTGTATAAAATTGTTTTTGAAAAATGATTTAGGAACTCGTGGTGAAGAGTGTAGAAGCCGCGGGTTCGAATCCCGCCGAGGACGAATTTTTGGAAGAATTTCGTTAATAGTAAAATTTCCTAAGTTTTATTTTATAACTTTTAGAAATAATGTTTAGTTATTAATTATTGTAGAAAAATCGCGTGCACCTTAAGTTAATAAAAAAAACAAATAAGTACAAAGTAATGCAGTATAATAAGATATTTTTAAATTGAATAATTTATGTATACCTCTACTGTAATTGCCTACTGGAGTTAAATAATACACAATTTCATTGCCAACTTAGTAGATAGTCTCTCTTTTTGTTCAAATTCTAAGTAAAAACAAATACTTACTTTCAAATCATTTGTCTAATCACAATCAAGTTCTTGCGAATTAAGTATTTAAAAAGCAAATTTATGTAGTCTGGCTAGGTAATTATAATTAGTTCGGTTCGTCAGGTTCAAAAGTGGTTCCCCATTAAGTTTTTTTTTCTATAAAAACCCCACAATTTCTTATGTTGCAAGGAAATACATTTTCAAAAATTTCCCATGAGATAGCGAGCGCGCTACCCACTGCGCGACCACGGAATTCACGTGACATGGTGTAATTAATGAAAATGTTCTACCTGCTTATTTTTTTAATTGATAGCGAGCGAGGATAACGAGAGGCACAGGTTCGAATGCTGTCATGGTTTTTTTTTAAATGCATCTCTTTGTGAAATTATGTTTAAAAAAAAAACACAATTTTTTTTTGTGTATATGCTTCATTACCCGTATTAATCTTTCTAATCAAGGTAAGTTAAGTAATTTTGATTTGTTTTTTCGAGTTAAAGGAAAAAACTCCTTTTATTGCCCACCGAGTGATTTCCTTAGATGCCCAGCTGTGGTATCATGTAATTAGCATCCACCGTTACTAGTGGCTAAGTTGCAGTACATTGCTGCTTTGACGTAACGTGGTTGTTACCGGTGATTACTTCAAACATCAATGTACAATACAAAATATGCTTTTTGACAGCAAATAGCAATGACAGCGGTGGATGCTAATTAGATGATACCACAGCTGGGCTTTAAAGTGTCTTAGAATTTTTGTTCCCCACTAAGTACTTTTATCTATAAAAAGTATAATATGAATTTATTAACTTCTTCCTTAGTTATACGAACAGTGAGGGCCATTTATCTAACATCTATTTATTAGTCAGGCGTCTTAACACTGGGCCAGAGACAATTCAAACTTATAGTGCATAATTTGAAATTACTTGACTCTGGTGAATATTAAAGGAATATTGGGTTTACTTTATCGCAATAACAGTTACAAAGAATTTTAAATCTTAAGGTGGAAAACCATTTTTGAATCCAACTATACATACTTAGAAATAATAAAATATAAGTAAACTATTTGTGTTTCATTATTTTACAAGATTTTGCCTATAGCCTTGCACCCCTCAATTTCACACGCATATGTCCCAATGCCCAGAGAATTACCTATGAATTGAATTTAAGTCTACAACTATCTTACAAGACAAGTTTCACTACAATCGGTCCAGTAGTCTAAACTTAAAAAAAAAACATACAACAAAGAAGCAGGTATACTTAACGATCTGAATTATGTTATTTGGTTAAGTTTAAACTGAAACTTTTCGCCATATGGCGCATTTCATCGAGGAAAAAGGAACATTCAAAATCATTTGAAGTTAAAATGCAAGTCAGCACAAAAAATCTCATTTCGGCTTTATCAGTCTGCTAATGAATTAAAAGTATTGTTCTAAATACAAAATAGGGACAGCCACGATGGAACCCAGGCGAGTCACGTTCGAGTTTTAATTTGGGAAACGGATTAAAAGTGACGTATTCCTTTTTAGGGTACCCGTAACAATACCAACATAAAAAAACGTGGGGGAAAAAGGACCATCTCGACCAAGACCATTGTAACATGCTTGAATCGTCGAGCGAGGTAAGAAAATAAATAACAATGCACGATTAAAGGCTGATTTTTTAAATACCTAGATAGTAAAATGTAACACCACCCAATGACGAAAACGTCACTATGATATTAAAAAGAAAATAAATCTAAATTAGGAAGATCAAAATTTGAAGGGTTTTAAAATTTGGTTGGGTTCGAACTTATTCAACAGATATCTTTTATCCGTGCAATGAAATAAATCAGGCCTTAAACTTGGTAAAATGTAACTAAATAAGTCACTAACTTACTTATAAGTATGACTGCAAAGCAATGGAGATGATGTTGAAGTAAGATATCAAACTAACACTTTTATTTTACAAATTCGGAATACGGAATTCTCTGCATGCGTGGACGATTCGCACTTGACCAGTTTTTTTAAACTCCCTCTGCAAGTAACGGGCGCGTTCACAATTGTAATTATGCGTTTAGAACGTGATCCCATTCCAGTGAACGTGACAGACTGGACTACGATAATATAAATAAAAAATATCTCACTTATCAGATGATAGATAAAGATGCTATTTAGCTATGAAATTTCGATCATTAGTCAAAAGGCAAAATGGTTTTATTCATTCAGATTTTACATGATGGTTTTAAATCGTCTTTAAACTATGAACAAATAGCTTCACCCCGCGTAACTCCTGTTCCCACGAGTATACCGGGATAATAAGTAGCCTATGTGTAATTCCAGGACTCCGGCTACCTATATTCATCGTAATCGGTTCTGATTCAGCGGTATTTAAGTGATTGAGTAACAACCATAAATACATACTCGCTGACTTTCGGTTTTATAATATTAGTAGGACTCAGTGTCCATCTTTGCATTTTTCCCGGGCCTCATTCGCGTATTGATCCGACTGATATTGACTTTTAGAAAATGTTTAAATAGTCTTGGTTGCGAGGAGACTCAAAAATTAAAATATTAGTACAAATCGTGTAAGTTTAAAAAGTTAATGTTTTCGAATGCGACCTCCAACAGGAAGACACAAGAAATTCTTGGGGTTATTTTTTGCTTTGTTCGCCGACCTTAAATTACAACTTGCGACTTTAGCCGACCGTGGGCTCCCGAGAGGAATGCAATCCGGAAAATCGCTTAGATGAAAGATTTATTTTTCTTAAACGCCAATATTTTATTTACTACTTCGCAACGAAAGCTTCACAACAAAATAACAACATAATAAAATAAATACCCGTCATATTAGAGGCGATAAAACCGAATAAAAACACTTTTTAAACCCGATTCTAAATGGTTACATGATAGTCCTTAAGAACCTCAACATGGCTACAAGTTTGCTCGTTGTACGTGACAAAACAAAAGCAATGGTCAAAGGGCAAACGATATTCAGCAAAAACAATTTGTAAGTTTTTGCTCCACGACCCTTTGGCTTGAATACATGAATATGTTAAACCTAAATACCCTTTTATGTGATACCTACTGGTTTCTTATATAAGTATACAACATCAGTCTTTTTTCAGTGAAGGTTAAGTAGGGTTTAACCAAGTGTGCACGGTTTTAATCGCGAGAGTTTTGCATCACGATGAAAAGTATAGGTAGGTCCAACTCCCTTGTTTCATATACTGGTTTCACCCGCGTAAGTCCCCGTGGGAAAATGGGAATAAAAATATTATATATATTTTAATTGATATCTCCAGCTATCTGCAGACTAAGTTCATTATCGCAATCGGTTTAGTAGTTTTTTGTGTGAAGAAGTAACAATCACACCTACTAGTTTAGTAACTCATTTACTTATTACAAACTTTTACATTTATAATCTACTAGCTGTGCCCCGCGGTTTCACCCGCTAAGTCCCGTTCCCGCGGAAATATCGGGATGAAAAATAGCCTATGTGTTAATCCAGGTCCCCAGCTTCCAAGTTTCATCGCAATCGGTTCAGTAGTTTTTGCGTGAAAGAGTAACAACCTCACATTCATACATACATACAAACTTTCGCGTTTAATAATATTAGTAAGAAGTAGAAGAATTAGGAAGAATAATTAGGATGTGTGGATGTGATTGCTCTCTTAGTATACCACCACAGTCTACTTAGTAGTTGACGCCTTGCGGAGTTCTTACAGTTTAACAACTTTCATACAAATTTGTAACACTCCTCACATAAGTTGTAGAAAACTGAAGGAAATTTGACACATGACTTTTTTAAAGCCAGATAAAAACAAACAGGCAAGTTCTTATATTATTACATCTTTCTACTGTGCTATAGTACAACCAAGGGGTCACCTACGAGAATCAATCGCTGAATTAAACGGACGCGAGCCCAATTATGAATTGTTACTTATTAGGTAGATACAAAAACCACTATTTCGGAGTACAAATTGCATTCCAACAGTCCTTACAGTAAATCTTGTTAGATTCGCATATTAAACGCCATAAACGAGGAATTCCCGTTCTATTATTGGACACACGATGACCAGTTCAATTTATGGTTCAGGATGCACTAAGTTGTCCAGTTTCCACCTTTTTGTTTATATTATTATTAACATTACCTACAACCGCACAACCTGCCACTCGAGCTAAACAGATCTATTCCATCCAAAGGTTGCCTGGAAGAAATAGTTTTCAGCGATAAGGTCGTCCTTTTGTGCAACATACATTTTAAGCTTTGTCTTTATGTATTTGTGTGTGTATGGTGGCGGATAAGCTTTTGGTCCCTAAGAGGGTTGGTTAGGTTAGTCAGGCAGGCGGCCAGCCGTATTAGGCCTTTTGAATGAATTAAGTATTGGGTAAATACCTATACCAAGAGAAATGTGTAATCCTAATCATAGAAGCACCTTTCTAACAAAATGGAGTCCAAATTTTGAATATTAAAATTCGACTGACTTAAAATTACATTAGCCATGAAAAATAAAAAATGCCGCATCTAAAACTACATGTGTTATATGAAACATCATTGGATATAGCTAGTTTAATCTTGGAGAAATGTCAGTCGTGAAATGGTTCACAAATTAACAATATAACCTAGGTGATAGTACGGCAATATATCACCTGAAATCTAGAATTAATTTGAGTCTATTGTGCTGTGATTTATTGAAGGCTAGCTGCGTCATGCGGTTTTACCTGCGTTAATTTCGATCCCTTGGGAATATTGGGATAAAAGTACCCTAAGTATGTTACGCCTCGATAATCTAGCTTTCAAGAAGTGAATTTTTGAAATCGGTCCAGCAGTAGTGTCGGAGCCTATGCGTTACAAACAAACAAATAAATCTTTCCTCTTTATAATACTGGTATACATTTAGACTTGCCTATTAGACTAGTCTAATGCTTATTAGCGTATGATGAATTGTTCTTGGCGGAGATTATTATCTGATGATAAGTTATGATGGTAATATAAATTTACGTAATTGGATAGTGATTCGATCCTTTATTGAGTTGTTTAAGTTGCCTGGAATATCTTCCAGGCAATGGTAAGGCTAGTGTTTCGTTGATATAGAGCGTGTTCCAACGATGACCATTTAAGCCAAAAGTGTGTTGTTCTAGACGTCTAGGCGAACAACTTTTGTTCTATAACGTTTGAAAATTCGAAGTAGTTTTCGAAAATTTTAAGTTTAAAGTTTACTTAAAAATCAGCTGTTTCTTAGAGTAAGAGGTAGTTTACCTTATTTTTAAGTTCTTTAATTCAGTTTGGACAACTACAATCAAACTTTAATTACCTTTATTTTCAAAAACAGCTATTTTCCCAGTAAAATTTTAACACAAGTTTCGAAAAAAAAGTTAGATCACTTTTAAAGTCGTGGATCGAAAGTTGTTCGACTAGACGTCTAAAAAAGGGGGCCTTTCGGCTTAAATGGTCATCGTCGGGACACGCTGTATAGGCCATTAAATCAATCAGTCAGGAGTCCCGACATTGAATTTTATATGTCCCTGAGCGAAATTACGTACCTACCTACAGTATTTATTTATTAAAATAGATTCAAATAATATACAATTCCTAAAAATTGCCAAAGAACACCAAGGAATTGTCTAAAGACATCAACATCTACCGCAACACAAGTCAACACAAACACAACGTGTTGTCATCACCTATTGCCACGTGACTGATGTCATGCAGCGGTCGTAACTCAGCTTCGACCGCAATCAATTGAGGCTGCGGTCTGCGGTCGCACCTAGACGACCTACGTGCCTAGGTAGACGGTAATACACGTATAGGTATGATTGGTAAAACGTGGTGGAAGGTAGGGTGTCCATCGTTTTTGATGTACCTAGTTGAAGTTGGTGAAGGCCTCTCTACTCCCCTTCCATAGCTCGCGGTCATGTGCGGTAAATTGCCAATCTGTGTCGAACTTGTACAGGTCATCTCGCCACCTTCGACGGGGTCTGCCCGGTAAACGTCTTCCATTGGTTGGGGTCCACAAGGTGCTTATTTTGGCCCAAAGTTTATCCGGTATTCGGCACACATACAATCTTCAAATGTCGAGTGAATAGTCACCTAGGTTAGTGTTCTTAGATGTATGTTAGACAGGAGCAACTTTCACCAGGAGCGACAGTGGTCAAATACTAACCACGACCGAATACAGAAACGACATTTAAAATTTGGGGGCCAAATTCAAAATTAGAATGCAATTTTTTTAGTTTAAGAGCTGCTCTATTTATTAAGTATTCCCAAATTTAAAACAGGGTTTCAGTTTTGGTAAAAGTTACAAAATAATTGTACCTGCAAAGGTTTTTCGAATTAGTTTTGACCTAGAAATTCCAAATTTACAACATGAAATGCATCATTAAAAAACTTCACCCAAGCTTTAAAAATTTGATTATTTTACAAACTTAAAAAATAATATTTTCTATATTAAAACACATGTCTTACAGCTTGAACAACTGCATAACAAGCAGCCTAAACCTTTTAAGAAAAATGGATACCCCCTTTTAAAAGCTATAAGGTAAAGTCCGAGAAAATTCTACAACGTGGCTAAACTACACGACCGCAGGTTTGACCAAGCAGCTCTTGATTTCGTAAGGGTGCAGTTCTGGGAATGCCGAATAGGCATTTCAAATCTGAACGGGAAATTTAGATTCAATTCTGAATTATATTCAAGTTGACAGGCATTCGAGGTATGACAGAAAAGGGATCTAATCGTGAACGAATCCCGCCCCGTTCACGATTAGTCTATGCTTTAGACGAGTAATTTTTGTACTGTTCGAAAGAAAACTTTCGATTCTTCATGCGGCAGTTATTTTTTAAATAAATGTTAAAAACAAAACATACATACATAGGTACACTCACGGAAAAAACATAACACTTCCTTTGGCAGTCGTGTAAAAATGGGTTCAGGGTACAACAGGGGCCGACCGCGCATCTTCCTTTGCGCAGTAGGATTTCGATTTCGAGCTCTTGATTTCGTAAGGGTGCAGTTCTGGGAATGCCGAATAGGCATTTCAAATCTGAACGGGAAATTTAGATTCAATTCTGAATTATATTCAAGTTGACAGGCATTCGAGGTATGACAGAAAAGGGATCTAATCGTGAACGAATCCCGCCCCGTTCACGATTAGTCTATGCTTTAGACGAGTAATTTTTGTACTGTTCGAAAGAAAACTTTCGATTCTTCATGCGGCAGTTATTTTTTAAATAAATGTTAAAAACAAAACATACATACATAGGTACACTCACGGAAAAAACATAACACTTCCTTTGGCAGTCGTATAAAAATGGGTTCAGGGTACAACAGGGGCCGACCGCGCATCTTCCTTTGCGCAGTAGGATTTCGATGCCGATTACGACGGAATTTGCGCGGTAACTTCACTGGTTCCCCTACCACCAACTTATCTCTGTTATGTTATTTGAATATAGGTACACACAAAAAAAGTACGTCGGTATTGATATATTTCTTATTTGGAAGTCAGTTAATGGCATATCATTTTCTTAATTCGAATCGTCATAATATAACCAATTACACTAATTAATCAGACAGAACAAAAACAAACATTGAAATTAATTGAAGTATACATTCTCACAAGAACTCAAACATAAAGACATTAATTCCTTCCATTCATACATAAAGACCTGTGTCTGGATTGGCTGTCAGTATTTCATCAATTCGTCCCTCGCATGACTAACTATCCTATCTAAATTTTGACAGTTTTTTAGAACCACGGTTTTTCAGTTTAACAATTTCAAATTTAGATTCAGTTTAAACTTTATGGATCTCATGGCAAAAAAATTAGGTGTTTACATATAGAGTAAAGTTAGCACTATCTTTTCGTGTATTACATATTTATATAAACGCATTATTTATATATATTTTGGTATTCCAAAACAGATAGGAGACTTTGTGATAACTTTGTTTTACAAAATCCATTTTATTTTTTCCACTTACGAGCTTAAGGACCACACTAGGTATGAAATCAAACACTAAAAATCAATCGTTTACTAAAGTATCTGGTAACCTTCATGTATTTAATTATTAAGGAATTAATAGTCTTTTTAAAATAAGTAATTATAAAAATCACAGACAATTACAGATAACTTTCCTTTCAATAAGGAAACACTATGAAGCGTATAAATTGTAGCAACATTATACTCAAAATAAAACCTATAACAGCAAGCATTTAAACATATTTATATAAAATAATGAAGTCTTATTCTAAACATAATTTAGCATTAAAATGTACAGGCATCAAAAAGTATAATCTTGTTAAAATTTAGAAAAAATCTGCCATATTCCGCCAATCGATAGCTTCACCTTCGTTATCTTTTCGAAATCTTGCGATAGTTTCTTAAAATCCATGAAATCGGAGGAGTTCAATGCTACTACCTTGTAAGGCTGTCTTCTTCGTGCCCATTTGATATTATGGATCTATTGCGAGGGTATGAAAATGTCACCCCTTTTTTATAGTATAACCTATGGCGCTGTGAGCAGAGTCACTCTCATTTCGACCATGACAAGGAGCAAAAATACGATGATTTCTTCAATAGAAACAGATTTATAAATAAAGTACAGAAAAGAAGATGCAACGATAGAATATTTATGCTGCCCACTGCAACCATCAGCATATAAAAATACTTTCTTAACACCTTTTATCGAAGTTTTTGAGGAACAGATACAGGGCAGTAGCAATTTCTTAATGCTATGTATAAAATAGCAATCATGTGAAACCATGTCGTAAATGGTAAAATTATATACCGATAATCTTCGCAAGTAAAACAGCACTTTCTTTGCTTCTTAGTAAATTAATTACTTGCTGCATGTCAAAGGTAGTACAAACTGTAGATAATGTATTTGTTTGAGCTTCTTCATTTCGTTCTGATCACTTATTACGGAAATACTGTTTCTGTTCTATGTGGTCTGTATACTTTTCTTGCAAATTACGTTTGGTTTCTTCATTTCCCTGGCGTTATGTCTGAGATAGGATTATAATATTTTATCAAAGTCACAGTCCTAAATGAGTTACGACATTTAGTAATATTTTTTTTATAAAACACTTTATTTATCCGGTTTTATCGCGTTTTTATTCATTATTTGACCCGAGCTTTTTTTATGTTATTAATTAGATACGATCACAATACTAGGGTCTATAAGTCGAGAACCAATGTACATACAGATACGTGAATTAGTTAGAATCACAGATAATTAATCCAGGAAGACATTGGTAGTCCTAACTCAAATCACCAAAAAAATGAGATAGGATAGTTAGTCATGCGAGGGACGAATTGACGTAATTTGTCGATAGCTTGTATCTTGGTTGACAAACAAAACTTTGTTTCTTAGTAATTTGCCATCAGAATAAAATAAATTAGCTCATTAATTTGTCCCGATGCAGATCAAGAGCCTCCTTTTAGAGGGGTTAGGCAGTAAGACGCCACTGGAGCGTACTTCGGATTTGTAAATATCGTTTATTTCTTCCCAAAACCCCCTGAAAGTCGAGGTATCGAGGAATGAGTCCCCCTTAAAAACAGAGAAATGGGCATTCGTTTATTACGACTGTTCATTAAGCGACTATATTACGTACGCTCGCCTAACAGGCAGGAGACCAACTCAAAAATAGAGCTCCTGGGCAATTGCTCCACAATCGCACTGCAATATTTACGCCTTACTAGATGCGCCCCGCTCGAAACCGCGGGGCGCAGTAATAATCAACTATTGTTTCGTCTTACCTTAATTATTCTATACCTGCTTCAAGTCTTAAATCTAATGAATTGTTACTATTTTCTGCAGAATAGAGTTCGCAACCTAATCGCTCCTAGAAATGTTATCTAAACTGTTAGGTCTGACGTGGGGAGGTATTCGCAATACACACGTTTCAATGTACGATAAATCGCGTCGCAGGCCGGAATGCTTCATTAGTCGACGCCGAGTGGTATACGACGTACATGCGATAACATAGGTAGGTAGTGATGTGAAATGCAAACCTGTGGTTATTGGTTGTGTTTAGTGGTGTTGCTGTTGCTAGTATAAGTATAATAGGTTTCCATATTACAATTGACCACAATTTCACTTCAACATCATTGCAATTGTAAACCATACTAGGAACTCAAACTCCAAAATGTTAATCTATAACTAAGTAGTAACCGAAACTTTATTGACTAAAAAATGTATAGAAAACGATATTTTACAAAAAAATAATTTATAAAAAAACAAAATACCCGACTGCGTAAAAAACTCGATTAAAAAATACGCATAGAAACAACAAAAAAACCAAAAAGAAAAAAACAAGCCCAGTAATTTGAAATTACGCTAAGTAATAATAGTTTTGTAATCGATACACACAGAACACAAAATAAATGAGTCAAAAATTACTCACAGTCGGGACCCATTCATTTTACCAATCTAATTTTTCCAATGGGTCCCGACTGTGAGTAATTTTTTACTCATTTATTATGTGTTCTGTGTGTATCGATTACAAAACTATTATTACTTAGCGTAATTTCAAATTACTGGGCTTGTTTTTTTCTTTTTGGTTTTTTTGTTGTTTCTATGCGTATTTTTTAATCGAGTTTTTTACGCAGTCGGGTATTTTGTTTTTTATAAATTATTTTTTTTATTTTACGCTTTTTAGTTATTTTCATTTATTGATGGTAGGTAAGTCTCGTAATCTATTCATTTTATTAGGGGGTTATAATGTACTAGCTGCGCCCCGCGGTTTACCCGCGTAATTTCCGTTCCCGCGGGAATAAAAAGTAGCCTATGTGTTAATCCAGGTCCCCCAGCTACCTATGTTCCAAGTTTCATCGCAATCGGTTCAGTAGTTTTTGCGTGAAAGAGTAACAACCTCACATACATACGTATGTGAGGTGGTTACTCTTATACATACATACAAACTTTCGCTTTTATAATATTAGTAAGATTCTATTTCAGTTAGGGTTTAGTTATTTATTGTTTAAATTTATTATTCTTTTAACGTTTTTAGGTACCTAAGTGTTATTAGGCTTTTATTCAGTAGGTAGGTACAATTTATGTAAATATTTTTTTAGTTTATATCAATAAATTCCTGTCACCTGTACCATCACGGCTTATACCACGGCTTATACTTTGATAGTTCCAAGCGTAACTACGTAACAAAAATAAAAACTTGTTCGTTAGTAATAAAAAGCAAGAATACCTAATTGTAAATTAACTTTAAACCGTTATATTTCCTAAACGGTTCTTTAAAACGAAAAATGGTGAAAGAAACCTAATATTTATTTTTAGAAACCTATTCAACGATACCCATCTTGACATACTTTGACGATTTTGGATTTTTTAATTTTGACAATATGGCGTCTGGTGGTGACATAAGTTACTTGGGATTACTGTCATGTCTTTAGTCACACTCGCCAGATTAAGACGAATCGATTGACGTAAGAATCATCAAAATCGGTCCATGCGTTTGGCCTCTAGAACGCCACATAGAAACATCCATACATACATACATACATACATACATAGACCGGTAAACACATTACCCTCCTTTGCGTCGCGCAGTCGGGTAAAAAACCATTTTTATAGAAAAATCTCGAATGGTTTTTCACAAACATTAACTTTATAATTGAAGATTGACTGCAGTGATATTGAAATGAGGTTGAAATGAAATTTTAGTGTTATAAGAAAATCTTCCATGTTTCGAAAATTAACTTTAAGGCTACGTCCTGAGAGGCAGACTGGTTTAGCGTCTAGTCATAACTAAAAAAATCCCAAAAGTCCCGCGCCCGGCCGGATTGAGTGCTTGGCGCTTAGCTGTGTGTGTATCTAATCAGAATGCAAGCCACTAGGCGCTAGGCGTCCTAACTATGCGGACGTAGCCTAACACAAACATGTTTCGTGGGTTGGGTTTTTAAACGTTAACGCGTAAATGGGGTAATTTTAAGTAAAATTGATGTCTTCTGATTTCTGCTGGGCCTTTTAAACTTTACGTTGAACACAAACATAGTTGTTATGAACATTTGCTGTTTTATACGATGAAACTCGCAATATACAGATAGATGAAGATGATAAAATTCGGTCACAAGACAGCATGTACAGGTGCCGGCAAATTAGTTGGAAAATATCTGGCGTGGAGGGGGTAAGTTGCGAGCAAAGTATGCTGCGCGAACTTACCCCGCCACGCCAAATATTTTCCAACTAATTAGCCGGCAACTGTAACTCTACGTTTTAGCTACAACTACCTACAAAGTACTATCATAATAATATAATCTATAGGTACAGCAGTAATACAATTTGGTAGATAAATTAAATAAATGTGTATTTATTAAAATAATGAATTATATGTTTTTTTTCTAACCTTCATCAAAAACTATCTTCTTACCTTTAAAAGGTACAATAGCCGACTGCTTCTTCTTAGCTTCCCACGATGGATGTAATTTCACTTCTTTTTCCTCACTTTTATTGTTATTAAACTTCTTGTCATCAGTTTTATTAAACTTAGAACCATTAAATGAAGAATTAACATTGGATTTCGTTTTATCATTAAATCTTTCCTTGTTTTCATTACCATAGGAATTAAATTTGTTCTTAAAATTAGTAGTATCTTTGTAATTGTCATTTCTGTTTGTGTAATTGTTTCTTTTATCAAATTTACTACTGAAATTTTGCCTTGAATCATCTCTCCTGGGTTTTATTTTAGGCACACGCCCAAACATGGCTGCTCTCCTTTCTTTTCTATTCCCCTGTTTATGAATTTCTTTAATTTCATCTGGTTGTCTTGGTTCGGCGACAGATAGATAATTTTCCCCAGAAATAGTTATAAAGAATGGATCAACTACTTTATTTTCATTAGATACATCATCACTGACATCTTTCTTAAACTTTCTAGTCTGTAATTTTTCATTTAAGTTTTTATTTTTGTCTTTTTGGACTGGTTTATGCTTTTGAGTAAGTGTGATTCTTTTATTTTCATGTTTTGTTTTTGATATATATTTTTCTTCCCTATTTATTTGTTCAACTCTGTCCTGTTTACTATTTTTTGGTTTATTAATGTTGTGTTCCAGTTTTAATGGTTCTTCACTGCTTGGTTTATTCTTGACCAACATACCAATACTTTTTTCTTCATTGTCAGATTGATCACTATTAACTTGTTCACCATCAGAATGTTGAACTTCAATTTCATCATCATCTTCATCAGATTGCCCAATTTCATTTTCATCAAAAGAAACGTGAATATCATCATCACTGACAGAATTCTGTTCATCTTGATTCATAATATCTGATTCACTATGTAAATCATGGTTACTTGTATCTGAATCATTATTTTTTACACCATTTTTGCTAACACCTTTAAAATCATCACTTATCTTTATATCCTGTACATCCCAATCGCCTTCAGAATTGATTACATTTTTGTTTTTGTTTTTCTTTTTATTCTTTTGCTGTTCTTTCTGCTCTTTCTTTAGTTTTCTCCTCTCTTGTCTTGACATGAATAAGTCTTGTATAGGGACATCTCTAAATCTACCTATAAAATACAATGATTTATTACATACTTTGTAATTCTACAGAATTAGCAGTTGTGAACATCAGTTACCATCATCCCACTAACATGTTACTTGTTCATGCAAAAACTACTGAACTGATTCAGACAATTTAGAATGTAGATAGCTGTAGTACTGAATTAACAGTTAGGCTACTTTTTATTTTGATATTTCTACAGGTTTCTCACAATGTTAGTAAAAAATAAGAATGAAATATACCTCTTATAAACTTGTACTTTTCTTGTAAAGCCTTGTGGAGTAGGAGGCGGGCACAGGCTTTGTCCTTGTCAACTTGTGGTTTGTTTAGATGATGTTTTAACTCCCCTTTGTGTGTAATAGAGAACTGAGCGATGTCTCTTGGTTTAATTTTCTGAAATTAAAAGGAGAAAAATATGACAACTTTAACTAAAAGAAGGTGATTATGACCTGACAGGAATGCAACTAGCAACATTGCTCCAATAATTATGATAAAGATGGCTAAGTTAAGTACAATTTTCGGTATTTATTTAATACATCTTCACACAAAACCTACTGGTGTGATTTAAATGAAACTTGGAACGCCGACAGGAGGAATAAATAAATAAATAAAATAAATATTGCACCACATTACACACAGCGCAATCTAGCCCCAAATTAAGCTCTAGGCTTGTACTATGGGTACTAGACAACGGATATACTACATATTATACCTTTTTTTTTGTAAATACATACATATTATACACAGAAAGACACCCAGACCAAGATAATCTAAAGATAACCCATGTCATGCTTTTTATTCTGATAATCATACATACATACCTTGCTGATTATTCATTGCTAACAAATCTCAATTGAAATTGTTGCATTGAAATATTTTTTCGAGTACTAATACTCTACTAGTACTCTAATACAAACGAAACCGTAGAGCGCTGTTAGCAAAAGTTTAAAAGTTTTAACTTGTGTGTTTCCGCAATTAGCCCTACTATTGGGCTTTTGTTCCTTCATCGTAAGAGCGATGTTAATAGCGCACATAATTTTTTCTTAAAGAAAAAGACATAAGTGCGCGGCCGGGATTTCAAATCACGACCTTCGGAATGAAAGACGGGGTATCTACCACTAAACCAACACCGCTCAATTGCGCTCAACAAAGCGCCAACATCGCAATAATTAAATAGTCGATGGAACTAACCTTCAATATTAAAACTTCATTGACGGCAGACTCCGCTTTCTTTTTTAGCTTTTCTTTTAACTTTTCTGAAGTTTTCTTTTCGGCTAGTGTCTTAGCCTTTCTGGTAAGTTTGTGTATAATCTGTGTCCTAGCTTGTTGAAGGTTTTTCTTTAGAAGTATAATCTGAAACAAAAGATAGATTTGGTAGGTAATAATCAATAAGCAATATCCAAGCAGTTTTGATAAAAACAATCAATCTGAATATTATCATGTTTCTGTTAGGTACTACAATTTACTGACCTCGTTGTTAAAAGCCTGTTTAACAGCTCCAACTTCCATTTTTATTTATCAACAAAGGTTTTTGTAGGTTATAGTTATAGGTTATGTTTACAGTTTTGTTGAACCGATGACAATTTTTAATTCTATTAATTAAAACATTATTCTAGCAATTATTTTGTCAAAATTGAAATAAATTAACATTATGCCTGACAATTTAACAATTTTATTATAAAACAGAGTTAAAAGATAAATAAAATCGCTAAATACAAGCAAAATCTCGCCCGACAATACGTAAAAATAATGTGACAATTGTGACAGTGACAATCACATTTTCTTTCAGTTCTGTCAAATAGTGATTTGCCGACTACGGCTCGACTCGATTCCTTCCTACTTTGGACTCACCTACTCGACTCGAACGGGTATTTTTATGTTAATTCGAGTACGCCATTGCATTACATCGCTGCTCCTGGTTTGATGTTATGTTACGTGCAACCATAGATAAATTATTAGGTAGGGTTAAATAATCGTGAGCAGTAGATACTGTTAAACTGAATTATTATTAACTAGCTGGGCCCCGCGGTTTCACCCCCGTAAGTCCCGTTCCCGCGGGAATATCGGGATAAAATGTAGCCTAGTGTTATTCCCAGTATCCAACTAATTATATTCCAAGTTTCATCGCAATCGGTTCAGTAGTTTTTGGGTGATTGAGTAACAAACGTCGAAACACACACACTTTCACATTTATAATATTAGTAGGAGTGAAAATAGAAGAAGAAATCAGCAATGTAGGAATGGTTCACAAATGAAGTTAAACAACTACACAAACTAATAGCTGAATAGGTCATTTCTTTCATTTCAACATGAGGAGTTCATTGACCTAGCTCACGGAACACTATTACTCCTAGCGGAGAAGCGGACCTAGCTACACCCACTGATCTTCTATGCAGTTAATGGGACCTTGGCCTTTGCTCTGACAGGTAACTGTTGCAGTTGGTCCCGGTTAATACCTATGATAGCAGTTAGAGGCCTTAGTTAGGACGACTTGACTACTCTAACAATAGGTGAAACAGAAAACTACATGAAAAATAAGAAGACTGCTAGGTACTTTTATTGTAAAATAATATTCAAGCATAAAAAAAATTTTTTTACTCCTTTTATCTGCTATCAGTCTTTGGACTATGATCAGATGTTGTGTAGGGAATGGCGGGTAGAGTGGTCTCCCTTCACCAAAGAAGATACTCTTCATTAAATATCAGCCAACTGCATGATGTGCTTTCTGCGAAGGCTTTTTTTAATTTTAGGATCAACAAGTTGGCTTGCCAGTAAATTTGGGTGACAATTTAGTCTTTCTCTATATGTATAGTTTAGCACACTTTTTTATTTCTTCTTGCACAGTATGGATTTTGAGAATATTGTACAGTTCTGTGTTTCGTATAAACCTTGGGGCATTGCTGATAGTTTTTAAGATAATGCTCTGGCAGCGTTGTATGATGTTTATATTTGATGTGCAAGCGGATCCTCACAGTTTTATACCATAGGCCAAAATCGGTTTCAACATACTCTTGTATACAAGCAGCTTATTTATTGATAATTTGGAATTTCTATCTAGCAGGCAGTAGAGCCCTCTGAATTTTATATTTAACTAATCTCTTTTAGCTTCGAGATGCTTTCTCCATGTCAAGCCGCGATCCAAATGCATGCCTAGATACTTAACAGACTCACTAGGCAGTGGGTGGTCACCCAGTTTAACAGTTGGACAGTCGCCTTTTTTTAAAAGTAAATGTCACCTGCACTGATTTCGAGGCACTGGCTCTTATACGGCATTGTCTTAGCCAATCATGGACTTTGTTTAAGCTAGCTTGTAGAATCTCAGAGGCTCTGTCTTGATATTTGTTTGTGGCTAATATTGCTGTGTCATCAGCGTATGTCGCTATTGTTATATCCTGGCGTGCAAGGTCAGCAGTAAATATTGTATAGAGAACAGGTCCCAAGACAGAACCCTGGGGCACTCCAGCTTCCATAAAATTGTTTGAATAGGTAACAATTATTTTTCACTCATCATCTTTCTTTACTCCCCATAGTTTAATTTCATCTTCACATGCTGTTAGTAGACAGTTGTCCATAGGATGGTGACTTATCGACACAACTGGCTTATTCTTACAATGTACTATTTTACTTGTTACTGTACTACTTATCAAATCCCAATAGAATATCTCTCCCGTTGCTGAACCAGAGATAATATGACTGTCTCGCTCATTCACACAGTTTTCTATCATATAGTCTTTACACATATGACCTGAAAATGTATTTAATAGTTCACCAGAGTCTTTATCAAATAACTTTACTGTATTATCATTACAGCTAAGAATATAGCATTGACCATCATGTGTTAGGCTTCCGTAGGTTATGATATGCCCAGTGTAATCTGAAGTCATCTTTCCTACGCGAATATCGTACAGACGGACATGACAATCAACTGAGCAGGTCATAACTTCATGGTTGGTTACTTGCACAGATGTAATTGTGTCTTTAGCGTCTTTTAACACTTGTACAGGCTCTTGTCTTCTGCTATTCATATCCCAGAAGGCCACTGTGTTATCTACAGACCCGGAAACGGCCATAGTTGACTCTTCATTATACTTTATGCAGGTTACTGAGCTTGCATGACCACGAAATCTTCTGAGAGGTTGCCCTGTAGTCACGTCCCACAATATCACAGATTTGTCGGCACTACACGACACAATAGAGCTGCTGTCGCAAGAGCCTGCAGCGTCCAGGACTTCGTTTGCGTGTCCTCCGTAAGTTTTTAATAAAAGTTGCCGATGAGGGTTCCAAAGTTTTAGTTTCTTGTCTGCACCGCAAGTTAAGCAGTATGAGCCATCTACGTTGAATCGCACTGCACGGACTACTTGCTGCTTGCATTTTAGAGTTATTGAAGATGTTAATTCAGTCATTTTTCTGGATATTTAGATTTGTTTTATAATCTTTGATTGATTACTGTATGTACTGGGATTTCTTGTTATTATTTTATTATTTCTTTTCTGTTGTGAACCGATTATAGCGGTGTGGAAAGTAGCCAGTGCCAAGTATTATTAATATTTGTAACTCTTATTTGCTATTTAAACCACATTTACACGCATTTGAACTAGGTTTCACGAAAATGAAAATTTAACAACACAATTCCTCAGAGACATGTCACAATCGTCTTCTTCTGTAGTAGGTACTATTGATTTCAATGCATTTCCTCAACGTGTTCCCGCCAAAACTTGTTTTTTTTTGTTAAATATTGTTGTCAAAACAGCAGCGGTCACCGATGACATAGAAAAGTGACCATAAATATGAATATTTCATATTCATATTCACATCACTAGTAAAAACAATATTCATTCACTACTCTACCATTCATTCATTCATTCTCTTTAATCAGTTCTGTCAATCTGAAATGTACGTAAATATTCTTTTTGTGAATCTAATTCAATTTTATCAAAAGAATCAGTCTATGAATACCGATTTTTAGATAAAATTTCGATTACATGTTGTAGTATTCAAAGTTCTAAGTGATTATTTCCTCACCTACAGTCTCTGTGATTGTGTTTTCAGCATGGCGCCGCGGTTTGAAATCGCAGTCGGTCTGCGTAAAGGCCACAAAACTACAAAGATATCCGCCGGCCGCAAGGGTATCACAGATAAAGCTATCAGAATTAGGCCCGCCAGGCTAAAGGGTGTAAGTAGAATACTATTTTTACAACAAAGAGAGGTTATGTTTTGCTTCAACTTCCTGACAATCTTTACCCATTTGCCGATTTGTATTTTCTAATATGTTATGGACACTGCCACACTGTAAGATATGTAGTATCCTTTGTACCTGCCGCCTACCTATAGAACTTAACGGTTAGTTTATTATATCCTAGTAAGTAATATCCTATTTCCTACTATTATAAATTTGAAAGTGTGTTTGGATGTTTGTTACTCAATCACGCCAACACTACTGAACCAGATTGCGATGAAACTTGAAATATAAGTAGTTGGATACCGGGAATAACACAAAGGCTACATTTTATCCCGATATTCCCGCGGGAACGGGACTTAAGCAGGTGAAACCGCCGGGCGCAGATAGTGTATGTATATTATGATGTATGTATGAGACAACCTAAGTAATAATAACCAACTGCCTATACATAACGTAGTCATTATCATACCTACCCAGCTGTAGAAGCTGCTTTGCTAGTATATACAATTTAGAAGTAATTTTTTTACCTACCATTTAAAAAAAAGGTAAAATGACAATGATATTCAAACATTTTTATATCTTTTCTACAACACTAATCTAACCATCCTGCTTTTACAATACTGACATCTTCTTAATATAGTGAAGCCAATTTTCAACAGTAGGTATATTATGGTGCCATGGTTCAGACATTACTTTCAACAATCTTGAGTAGTTTCCAGTAGCATCCTACAACCTTACCTGTACAAGCCAGTCTTATAGTAATAGTTGAACTTACTCCCATGCTAGTTTATACAGGTGTAACAGGTATGCCAATTTAAGCCGAAAGGGGGTTGTTCTAGACGTCTAGGCGAACAACTTTTGTTCTATGACTTTTCGAAAATTTTAAGTGTAAAGTTTACTTGAAAATCAGCTGTTTCTGAGAATTCGAGATCATTGACCTTATGTTGTCCTTTCATTTAGTTTGATGTACCTACTACATTCAAAACTTCAATTACCTTTATTTTCAAAAGCAGCTGTTTTTTTCAATGAAACATAATCTCCAAATTTTCAAAAAACTAAAAGATCTTAGAACAACCCCCTTTCGGATTAAAAGGGCTTACCCGTTACAAATTGTATATGACATCTGATTTATTGTGTTTTCTTTCTGATTCCAGCTTCAAACAAAACACTCAAAGTTCGTCAGAGACTTGGTACGAGAAGTTGTTGGTCATGCTCAGTATGAGAAGAGGGCTATGGAATTGTTGAAGGTAATAGAAAATATGTTTTGATACAGATTTTTAAAAATTCTTGCTCGGTGGGATTAGTCCCTGCAACAACTGGAAATGTGAACCACCTCACTGTGGTAGTTCTCCAGCCAAGTCAAATTAAAAAGCATTTTGCTTAGCATAGCCTCCTATCTATACTTATAATAAAGGAAGAGATGACAAAAAGTCTGTACTTGGAAGTAAATTAAAAAAAGTTGTCTAGGGCACAGGAAAAGTAGTAAAATAAAATAATATATATTAAATTCATGTCTGTCTCTCTGTTTGTTCCTTATACAATTCAAAACTACTAATCCAATTAAAATCTTGTTTTCAATATTGGATAGTTATATTTTTGAGGAACCTTGTGGTATACTTTACATCAAAATCCAATTAGTAGAACTCGAGTAATGAACGAAAAAGTCAGCTATACACGTATTTCTACGCAGACGAAGTCGCGGGTAACAGCTAGTTAGAGATAACAATTTAGGGTCCCACCCATGATCCTTTTACTAAAATTCTAGTCAGTCTTTCACCAGACCTCATGAACTGCAACAACAGTTAAAATTACCTATTTCTATTAATTTTTTACCCATTGAGGTGCAGAAACCGATCAGCTTCAAAATGTCCAAATCCCAAAATGTCCAGCGGGTGCAACTTGTCCAAATCCCAGAATGTCCAAATCCCAAATTGTCCAAATCCCAGAATGTCCAAATCTTAAATTGTCCAAATCCCAGAATGTCCATGTCCCTAAAAGTCCAAATCCCATTATGTCCATGTCCCATTATGTCCATGTCCCAGTATGTCCATATCTCAGAATTACAATGGGAACTTTTCTAGGACTTAGAAAATTTTGGTTAAAAAAAGACTTAAAAAATTTCGTGAGATTGGTGCCAAACATGACACATAGACAGACAGTAGACTGCCAACTAACTACTTTCTTAGCATAAGTGATAAATCTCTTCGATATCCTCATTCTGGATGACAGCTGTCAAACTAAAAACTTCAATATCTCGAAAACTATCGACTCTAGACAACTAGTTTCTTTGCAAAAGTGGTAGAGCTCTTCGATATCCTCATTCCGGATGACAGCTGTCAAACATAAAACTTCAATATCTCGAAAAATATCGACTCTAGACAACTAGTTTCTTTGCAAAAGTGGTAGAGCTCTTCGATATCCTCATTCCGGATGAGACAGCTGTCAAACATAAAACTTCAATATCTCGAAAAATATCGACTCTAGACAACTAGTTTCTTTGCAAAAGTGGTAGAGCTCTTCGATATCCTCATTCCGGATGACAGCTGTCACACATAAAACTTCAATATCTCGAAAAATATCGACTCTAGACAACTAGTTTCTTTGCAAAAGTGGTAGAGCTCTTCGATATCCTCATTCCGGATGACAGCTATCAAACATAAAACTTCAATATCTCGAAACCTATCGACTCTAGACAACTAGTTTCTTTGCAAAAGTGTTAGATTTCGTCATCCTGAATGAAGATCTTGAAGAGTTCTATCACTTACGCTAAGAAAGTAGTGTCAATAGCCAAACTTAACACATTTTTACCTTAAATTTTCTAAGTCTTTTTAACACAAAAATATATAAAAATCGGCGTGTGTTTGTGAATGCGGCTATGTATTTTTCTTTATTTTCCTATTTGCAATTTATTTTAACCGCTAGACAGACTTACTTTCGAAACTATCGTTTACTTTACGTTTATAAGTATATATTTATAGTTTACTTTGTAGCCTAAATAAATAAATTTATTAGTATCACTCATTTAATAATTTAATAAATTAGGGTAGGTATACTATAAAAGGAAAAATAAAAAAAAAATTAAAAATTAAAAAACCGTCTTCAAAAGAGAAACAAAAAATAAATTAAAAATCAACCAAAAAAAAAAAGAATTGATAAAAAAGACCAAAATAACCTCTACATAGGTACAGTGCCACCGACTAATTAATCTGTTTTATCATCTGAAGTCGGGCAGCCAAACTAAGTAGGTATAATATAGAACCAACCTGTAAAACTGCCCGTCTTCAAAAGAGAAACAAAAAATAAATTAAAAATCAACCAAAAAAAAAAAAGAATTGATAAAAAAGACCAAAATAATCTCTACATAGGTACAGTGCCACTGACTAATTAATCTGTTTTATCATCTAAAGTCGGGCAGTTTTACAGGTTGGTTCTATATTATACCTACTTAGTTTGGCTGCCCGACTTCAGATGATAAAACAGATTAATTAGTCGGTGGCACTGTACCTATGTAGAGGTTATTTTGGTCTTTTTTATCAATTCTTTTTTTTTTTAGTTGATTTTTAATTTATTTTTTGTTTCTCTTTTGAAGACGGTTTTTTAATTTTTTATTTTTTTTTTATTTTTCCTTTTATAGTATACCTACCCTAATTTATTAAATTATTAAATGAGTGATACTAATAAATTTATTTATTTAGGCTACAAAGTAAACTATAAATATATACTTATAAACGTAAAGTAAACAATAGTTTCGAAAGTAAGTCTGTCTAGCGGTTAAAATAAATTGCAAATAAGAAAATAAAGAAAAATACATAGCCGCATTCACAAACACACGCCGATTTTTATATATTTTAGTGTTAAAAAGACTTAGAAAATTTAAAGTAAAAATGTGTTAAGTTTGGCTATTGACACTACTTTCTTAGCGTAAGTGATAGAACTCTTCAAGATCTTCATTCAGGATGATGAAATCTAACACTTTTGCAAAGAAACTAGTTGTCTAGAGTCGATAGGTTTCGAGATATTGAAGTTTTATGTTTGACAGCTGTCATCCGGAATGAGGATATCGAAGAGCTCTACCACTTTTGCAAAGAAACTAGTTGTCTAGAGTCGATATTTTTCGAGATATTGAAGTTTTATGTTTGACAGCTGTCATCCGGAATGAGGATATCGAAGAGCTCTACCACTTTTGCAAAGAAACTAGTTGTCTAGAGTCGATATTTTTCGAGATATTGAAGTTTTATGTTTGACAGCTGTCATCCGGAATGAGGATATCGAAGAGCTCTACCACTTTTGCAAAGAAACTAGTTGTCTAGAGTCGATATTTTTCGAGATATTGAAGTTTAATGTTTGACAGCTGTCATCCGGAATGAGGATATCGAAGAGCTCTACCACTTTTGCAAAGAAACTAGTTGTCTAGAGTCGATATTTTTCGAGATATTGAAGTTTTATGTTTGACAGCTGTCATCCGGAATGAGGATATCGAAGAGCTCTACCACTTTTGCAAAGAAACTAGTTGTCTAGAGTCGATATTTTTCGAGATATTGAAGTTTTATGTTTGACAGCTGTCATCCGGAATGAGGATATCGAAGAGCTCTACCACTTTTGCAAAGAAACTAGTTGTCTAGAGTCGATATTTTTCGAGATATTGAAGTTTTATGTTTGACAGCTGTCATCCGGAATGAGGATATCGAAGAGCTCTACCACTTTTGCAAAGAAACTAGTTGTCTAGAGTCGATAGTTTTCGAGATATTGAAGTTTTTAGTTTGACAGCTGTCATCCAGAATGAGGATATCGAAGAGATTTATCACTTATGCTAAGAAAGTAGTTAGTTGGCAGTCTACTGTCTGTCTATGTGTCATGTTTGGCACCAATCTCACGAAATTTTTTAAGTCTTTTTTTAACCAAAATTTTCTAAGTCCTAGAAAAGTTCCCATTGTAATTCTGAGATATGGACATACTGGGACATGGACATAATGGGATTTGGACTTTTAGGGACATGGACATTCTGGGATTTGGACAATTTGGGATTTGGACATTCTGGGATTTGGACAAGTTGCACCCGCTGGACATTTTGGGATTTGGACATTTTGAAGCTGATCGGCAGAAACCTTAAAAAAATAGATAGATATAAATGTATAGGTACCTTATTTCTTCAACAATATACATAACTAGCTGCGCCCCGCGGTTTCACCTGCGCATTTCCCGTTCCCGCGGGAATATCGGGATAAAAAGTATGCCTATGTGTTATTCCCAGTATCCAGCTACCTATATTCCAAGTTTCATCGCAATCAGTTCAGTAGGTTTTGCGTGAAAGAGTAACATACATATACATACTAACTTTCGTGTTTATAATAATATTATAATATTAATCTAACCAATAGCATAATCTTACTAATATTATTAGTATTAGTATTAATAGCATAATATTATTAGTAAAATTATGCTAAACACACAGAATGCTTAAAAATGGAATGTTGTACAAATGGGTGGCCTAATCGCTAAAAGCGATTTTCCAGGGAACCAAGAAAATACCTACTTTAACTAAGTATCTCCATCACTCCAGGTATCAAAAGACAAGCGCGCCCTCAAGTTCCTGAAGCGCCGGCTCGGTACACACATCCGTGCCAAGAGGAAGCGTGAAGAGCTCAGCAACGTGCTCGCTCAGATGAGAAAGGCGGCCGCTCAGGCTCACCATGCGACCACTCACGCTCCTAAGTGAATAAACTAGAGTTACACTAGATCTTTGTTTTATTTTCTATGGGGGTACCTAACAGCTCCTTCAAATTAGGTCTCAATCAGCACGACAGTAGTAGTGTGGCGGTCGATAGTTGAGGCAAACATATACAAACAAATAGTATTGAAGTAAATTAATCGATAATGATAATCCCATGGTCTTTATAAGTCGTCGCCAAGTCGCGTCGATGCTATATCGTTCAGCTAAAAAAAAAAAAATTAAAAAGACATCAAGTAATACTTAAAAAAATTGAGACCAACTTTAATTAACCACTTTATTTATCGCGTTTTAGTCATGGTTTTTAACCGAACCGAGCCGAGTGTTTTAATATGCAAAATCGCTAAAACCATAGAAGAAATGACCAACTTATTTTTTTTATCAAGTATTTGGAATTTTTTAAAGTAGTCTGTATGTCCTTCTCAGCCTGAGGGGGGGTATTTTTTATTTAAAATTGGTACTTAATTTTTTCTTGCGATAAAGTACGACAAAACAACGGGAAACGATCACGGTAGAGCGGAATGTCTAATCATCTATCAAAAAGACCTAAAACTATGAAAACTTAACCGTGAAATATTTTAAAGGAGAAACAAATCAACATTCACTCGGGACGAGATTTGAACTCGCGTCTCGTCGCGAGTGAATTTTTGAGGATGATTTTTTTTCCTTTAAAATATTTCTATTAGATATGCCTTGATCATTAAAAACAAATAACGAAATACCAACCGTAGTTTAACGACCGTTTTGAGCCACGGCCCACTTGCGCTGCTATACTTAGCCCAGTGCTAACTCACAAATCGTGTGATTTGTCTTGTTTGAAACCTTGTGATTCGTCATGCACAGTGTCAGTGCAAGACCAATAACAAGATTTGTAAAGTTAGCCAGTGCTAAGCGAGTCCAGTGGCTCGCTCACTAGCCCGGGGCTAAGTATAGCAGCGCAAGTGAGCCAAGAATACGGAATTCCACCAACTATCGGCATTTATCATGATGAAGGGTGAAATTGGACGAAATCTCCAATCTCACCCTTCTTACACTTATCATCAAAAAAATTAAAACAGTACTACAATAACAGAGAGCAGTCATTAGAGCCCGGGGAGGCAATATGACATTGAATAAACATTTTTTAAACTTTTTTTTACGTCTTTCTAACATTTCTAAAATTTTTCTTTATGGGTAAAATCGTACTTAAACACGATAGCTAAAGAAATTCAATTTTAATTTGAAACATTAATCTTCGTTAAACGTTACTTTGTACTACTTTGTAGTATCCGCAACAAACTGGCATTATTATCAGATTATTATAGTTTTATTTGTTTACTAGAAGAATAAGTTAGAACTCTTTCAAACTTATACTTCTGAGGTGTTTCCATTTTTTTGATGGGAAGTGTATTTTATGGAAGTAACGTTGGTAACATGTATGTTTATTGGGGATTATCGCAGAAACCACTGAACCCATTTAAATATTTCACCAATAGAAAGCCACATTATCGAGAGGTAACATAGGTTACTGTTGATCCCGATATTCCCCCGGATCAGGACTAACGCGGGTGAAACCAGAGGACGCAGCTATATATAATATTAGGGGGAAAGTGATCTACAATGTTGTCTCACATGAATAGTCGTGCGGTTTAATCACCGCATGGCGAAGTCTTACTTGGCTGGATGACCGATAATGTAGGTATGTAGCAAAATCATTTTCTCGAGCTCTTCCGTGCTTCGGAAGGCAAGGTAAGCAGTTGGTCCCGGTTGATATCATCCTACTAATATTATTTATCATTGATAACAGTCGTCAAGTCAAGTCAGGACTGGCGACTTCAAACCTCAAGAGAGGCACATTACACCAAGCTTACAGTTTGGCTGAAAATGCATAAAAATGGGATTTAGGTACTCACACCACCTCATCTTCTTATATGTATATAACTAGCTGAACCCCGCGGTTTCACCCGCGAAAGTGAAAAACGCGTTATCACGGGCGCGGGCGGTTCTCGAGCGGTTGCACTTTTTCGTTTATTACTCGGGTTCTACTAAATGGATTTCGATGCAAAGTAGGTAGGTATACCACGACGTTCCTTGATAATAGAATTATCGAATATTTAAAACCAGATTTCAATCGGATTAGTAGTTTTGAACAGAATTAGGTACTTATATAATTTTGTTGTACTACTTATCCTAAGTCCCCTAGACCACTTTTTTTTTAATTTACTTTCTAGTACCTACAGACGTTTTGTCCTCTCTTCCTTTATTATAAGTAATAGAAAATGAATCCCTATTTTCCTTGGTCACGGCATCACGCGTAAACGACTTAAATTTTGGATAAAAACTTACGCGGGTAAAACCGCGGGGCGCAGCTAGTCTTATGTATAAAAATGAATCCCTATTGCCCTTGGTCACGGCCGCGTGGACCGCGTGGCGTGCCTGGAACAAGAGTCAACCCTTGTTTAAAACTTAGCAACAGTTATATCGATTGCTAAGTAAAGAACTACCTAAGACGCAATGCGATAACTCCGACCTCTAGGACCCCCTGTATCAATTGACGTCACGGATTGTAATACCTAACAAGGCAAATAAACAAACAAATAAAATATCCATTATAAGACTAAACGCATAATATCGCATGCTTTTTTGCGATAAAACATGTTTTAATAGGTAGGTACACCTACAGGACTTACAATTTGCTGTCTTTATTTTCTTTATAAATATTCTTCATTTTAAAAGCTCACCCACATAGGAGTTTTACCGGCCGCTAATAGTATCATCGCAGAAGTGCAGAACTTCGTAACCATTGCATCCTAATACACAATGTAGGTACGTAGGTACTGAAAAGTGAAAACAGATATCGCAATAAAATAACACATGCGATATAATCGGCTGGAAATAACGCAGTCGTGTGGAAAAGCTTTTATATCTTTACTAGCTGCGTCCCGCGGTTTCACCTGCGTAAATTTATAAAAATCGGTTCAGCATTCTTTTTTTCCATAAGAACCTTCTCGTGATTAAGCAAACTCAACAAAAAAGAATTAGCGACATCGGTCCAGCCGTTAACGCGCTACCGTCTTCTTGAAGATGAATTTTTTTCGTATATTTCTAGTAGAATAATGTCTTGAGCAATAAACATAAGAAATATATAAACGTGTTCTACTGAATAATAAATAAGTAAAAAATAACCGTACCTACTTGGTTAGTTTTTATCGATGAAGATGATGAGTTCTAGTTATTTTGCTTACCAACGCTAAGGGTGCGTACCCCGGCACCCACTACGTACCGATACTCAACTTATCTAGGTATAATAATATAGTAGAGTTAAACTTGTAATGATCATTGGCAATAGGTAATATCCCTAATCGGGTGATCTACGTGGAGTTTTAAGGAACTCTACCTTTAACAACTAACACTATTTATTTTCGAGTAGACAGTTACAATCTACAATCCTATAAATGGTAGATAGAGTTCTATTCCTATCTATTCCATCCATAGGTTGCCTGGAAGAAATCGCTTTCAGCGATAAGGCCGCCCATTTATGCAATTTACGTTTAATCTATGTCTTTACTTCACGTAATGTAAATATTTGTGTTTTGTTGTAATGTTGTACAAATAAAGTTATCTATCTATCTACCTACTTACTTATATTTAGTAGAGTAGTAGCTGCCTAGTGTAATATACCGTTTCGGACTCCACTCTCTACTTGACTATATATATAGTTATAGCGTCCCCACCGACAGCCAAATGCAAGGCTATACCCGAGCGAACACCCCGAAGGGCGACGTCGGGGATCGAGTTTAAAACTGATCTAGTCCCCAATGCTAGGCTGGTTCTCATAAAGGAGAGTAGCCTCGTGCCCAAGGACACTACCTGGTTATCCAGACAGGTACCGGAGCAATAAGGTATTGGGGAGATAGGGGGTCATGAGGTCTCAGTTCGGGGTGAACTACTAGTTATTCTGATTTGAAAATATAGACTGGAGGATGGGAGGCGCGGATTTTTGTTATGGTCGAAAGGGGGCGTGTCTCAAATAAGTTTGGGAACCCCTGGACTAGAAGGTTCGACTAGTGCCTACTTCGCACTAACGCATGTACAATTTCAGTTTAGGCATTCTAATACAATCCGCAAAGGTCTCAAAAACTTGTTTATTTGCGATACCCCCGTCATATCTTCTTACATCACGACTAACTATCATCGAAGAAACTTAACCTTTGATCGTTATTATAATGATGCAAATTGTTTGTGGGCGCGTCGCGGCCGGTCGCTTGTCAACAATTCGGAGGGGACGGACGACATTATTGTCGATCTAATTTTAGTTGAGTGAAGTAGAAAAAACTTCCACAAAAACATGCTGACGCAAAACAAGATGTAGGTTCTTCGTCTATGCAAGTTCCTACAGAAACTAGGTAGGTAGTATAGCTTTGATACAAACAGCATCCTGTTTTATCAATTAGCTTAATTTCCGTGTTTTATTTACCTACTATATTGTTAAGTAGGTAAGTACTATAGTCTAGTCGTCGAACGGTGTTGGCGTAGTGGTAAATACCCCGACATTAATTCCGAAGATAATGGTTTAAAACCACAGCATACGCGGACTAATAATGGGAGAAAGACATGTGCGCTATTAACATCACTCTATGTGGGTACGATGAAGGAAAACATCACGAGGTAACACGCATCTTTAAACACGTAAGTAAGTACTTACAATGGCCAAATGATGAGGCTATTACCTACGCATAGTATAATCGTCAAAATATAATACAAAAGGAGAGCCAGCCCGCTCTTAATTTTCCGAATCCGTATTTTAATTAAACATAGTACGACGTTTTAACTATGTTTCAATAGTCTTAATCACGGATACTCACAACTATGTTTACATAACACTATCTACTGACGTAAATTAAGCTACGATTCTTACAGCATCCTTCCAACACTACATTATCTCATTAATGCCTATACCTAGTATCTATCTTTATTTGAGCAATGTCTGAACAGTTATCACTACCAGAATCTATTAGATAAAATACCTGTTATGGAAGATAGGCAATTTCCTCAGTTTGTGTATAAATAAATAGGTTATTTTGGTAGATAACCATGCTTGCAAGAGGTACCAATCTACAACATCCATCCAACTCCAAATAAATACTAGAGTAGACATCCTCATTGTATGCTGCCCAGCCTACAGAAATCGACTTAGAAGTGCCCTATGTACACAGTAGAACACTAGAAATATTACTATAGTATTTTTGATCTACCTACAGCAGAAGTTGGACCCGTCACCTTCTATGTCTATTCAAGTCAATAAATTTTGAATACAAACTAACTTTGGATTTCAAAGGTTTTTCTAAGTTGATCTGTACAAGCCGTTACTTATAGAAAGAGGTCATTGACTCTAGTCCCGTCTGCAGTTCAAGGTCAATGGACTAAAGTTAAAAAACAGCTGACTTTCTAATTATTAAAAAAAGTAATTAGAAAGAAATTCATTCTAATTACTAAAATGTGATCTTTCAAAAGTAAAAAAACAAAAGATGCCTTATCTGTTTATCTGTGCTTACTGTGTCGTAAAAACTGCGAGCTGTGCAGTGTATTTCACTCTCACACTCATGGGAGATCGATAAGCAGTATTGATATTGTAACCTGCTTATCACATTGTCTAACCTGATTCGTGGTTGGTGTGCTGTAAACCATAAATTTACTATATTTTGTGAAGTTAGACAAAATATAGTAACATTTTAGTGTTTTTACATTGAAGAGTTCAAAGTATCAAACTATGAGTGAACAATAATAATTGTTTATTTAATTCTCAATGAAGTAATCGAGAAGTTATCTCAAAAACAATATAACTTTACGAAACATGTTTAATTGTTACATCATTATACTAGGCACATTGAACAAATATACATAATAAGTTTTAAAAATTTAGAAAATCTTATACCAATACATTATTATCAGGCAATTTTAAATTGCATACCTAATTTTTCTGATTAATCGCCAATTTAATACTTCATTGTGGTGTTGCATTAAAACGATAACTATTTCATGGCCATAAGTTGGTTGTTTTGTTATGAAATTTATAATTAACATCTTAAATCTAAAAAAAATAATTCAAATGAAAGACTAAACTATGTAGAAGTGACAAGTCACAAGTATCTAAACAGTTACGTTTGTCTTTTAAGATTGTTAGTGAGTATGATGGAAAGATCATATGGCAGAATGGAATGAATTCTACCCTTCCATATTCTGTAAATCACAAATTTCAAACTCCATATTGAAGGGAGAAACAAGCAGAATACCACTTAGTAGTACAAATTCATTTTAACTGGAAGAATTACAATTTCCTTTGAAAATAAGATCATAGTCAACAGTAACTTAACAATTTTCTTTATATCACCATAAATTTCAAATCATAGTTACTGTTACTTAAAGTAAAAATATCACCGAGTTCAACATCTACTTTGTTAAACTAATTGCTGTTATGTTACAGAGGTACAGACCTGTTGGTCGATATCATTCTACACTGTAAGCAGCTTAGAAAACAGAGAAACCTAAACTAAACATATATATAATTATAATATAAACTAATATGGAACATTAGAAAATAGATATGAGACTGATTCTCCGTTGTGTGTACGCCTCACAGCTTCCGCCAGCATCATGGATACATCAATACACTGGATTTTAGGACAATCCTGCATATGTTTCTCCTGTGGTATCGTATTTGTCACCACAACAGCTTCAAGGCTCGAATTGTTGATCCGTTGAATGGCAGGTCCCGAAAAAATACCATGCGTCAGAATAGCATACACTTTAGTAGCCCCTGCTTCAATGAGTTTCTCTGCTGCATGGCATATTGTGCCACAGGTATCGGCCATGTCATCAACTAAGATGGCAGTTCTGTCTGTCACATCACCAACAAGGACCATTGAAGCAACTTCGTTAGCCTTTTTCCTTTCTTTGTGAATCAAAGCAAACTCTACATTTAATCTGTCAGCAATAGAAGTCACTCTCTTAGCTCCGCCTGCATCAGGAGACACAACAATACTTGTTTTCCAGTCAGGTATATTTTCTTTGATCCATTTTAGAACGGCAGGCTCGGCAAAGAGGTTATCTACAGGTATGTCGAAGAAACCTTGAATTTGTGAGGCGTGGAGGTCCATCGTGATGATGTGATCTGCACCAGACACGGAAAGAATGTTAGCGACGAGTTTCGCAGTGATCGGGGCGCGACTTTTATCTTTCTTGTCCTGCCTGGCGTACGGGAAGCAAGGGATGACCGCTGTAACACGCGACGCCGATGCTATTTTGCAAGCGTTGATCATTATTAACAGCTCCATGAGATTGTCGTTGATCTCTCCGCTGCCGCTCTGAACGATGTAAACATCTTCGCCACGCACAGATTCACCGATTTCAACGCACGTTTCCATGTTGCTAAACTTTTTGGTTACCACTTTGCCGAGGTCGATTCCTAAACGATCCACTATTTTCTGCGCGAGGTCTGGATGGGAGCTCCCGCTGAATACTTTGATGTTCGGCATTCTTGTTGTTAGCGGTAGGGCAAGGTGATCTAGTTTATTAACTACTTCTTCGAGGGTTACTGTTGATTTCATCTACACTGGTCCAAATCGACCTCTTGACCGTCAATCGCGTTATGTGCCGCG